>LR999963.1:178014184-179480409 GCA_905220375.1 Tachina fera | reverse complement strand
TAGACAAAATCCTACCTTTAACTAAAGGCAAATTGTGAAAATGGCCCTAAAAGTAACTTTTATTTCCTAAGTAAAAAGTAAATATTTAAAAAATAATTTTTCTTTCCTGAGTAATAAATAAAATTCAAAAAATAACTTATATTTTTTGAGCAAAATATAATTTTTATTTGCTGAGGAATAAATAAAACTCCAAAAAAACAGCTTATTTCCTGATTATTCAATAAATAAAACTCGGAAAATAATTTTAATTTCCTAAGCAAAATGTAAAACTCGGAAAATATTTTTTTTATATAAAAAATCAAAGAAATAATGATTAAAAAGTAACTTTTAAAATAAAATTTATAAGCTTTACGGTCCCTGCAATAATCACAACCGCTAACACTACACCGCCAATAAAAATAAGTATGTACATGTGTAAAATCTTACTTACTACATACATAAGTACGTTCTTCATGTGTACATAAGCATGGTTTTTATAAAATATATTTTTTGAATTAAAAGAATTCTTTGAAATCTTTTATTTTATTTTAAATATTAACAATCTCCAAATAACGCAGCATTTAGCTCCAGAATTTATAATTGCAGCCGCTTTAAAAAAACTGAAATGCTTCCTTTTTTATTTGCTGCTACAAAGGTAATTTCTTTTTTATTTGTTTTACACATTAGGTTATGTTTGTGTGTGTTTATGTTTACATGATACATTACAGTTATTGCAAGTATGGAAAAGAACAAAAAAGAAAGAAAAACAGTGTTGTAAAGAGCAAATATTTGTCAATTGTGTTGAGGAGAGTTTTATTGTATTTTTTATATCACACTTATTCTTTATGATTTAACAATTTTGTTTTTATTTATTTTTTATTTTATTATTTTTAATTAGACGATCTTGTCTTGGAAAAGGAAAGATACAAGGATATTGGCGACGATCTCGATACCGCCTTCGTCGAACTTATCCTCAAGGAATAAATGCAGAAAATCGTGCCTTAAACTCTCTAAATCCCTGGCAAATGCCATATTGTTCTGTTGTTTTTCCAGCGGCAGTACCCGTACAGTAGACGTATTGAAGCTTTGGTTTTAGAGTAGTAAGGGAAAAGAAATAAAGAAATTTATTGAAACAAAAAGAAACTTCCCCTGCGCCTTTATTTATTTATGTATTTTAAGTTGCTATATTTTTGGATTTTGGTTGTTTAACTCGTATTTATTTATTTATTAGCTACAATGTACTTTGTGTAATTTAAAAACAAAAATTAAGAACAACTAAATAAAACCGTTGTAAGCATATTTGTTTAAATTTTGATCTACTATATTTGTTTTTTTCTTTTTAATTTTTATTTCAATAAACTAGAATCATATTTGAATTGAAAGTAGCAAATATTTGTGTTTTATTTTGTAATTAACAACAACAGCAAAAAAAAAATTAAAACCTTACATTTTCTTTCAGAGGAAGTGAGCAAAAGCAAAGAAAAGTACAAAAATATTGCCCAAGAATTGGAATATGCTGAAATGAATAATTACTAATTTCTTGATATTTAAGGGAAGGATAGCCAAACAACCTGATTTAATATCTAATCCCCGATTTTGTTATTTTAACAAAAATAATACAAATTTTATTTCCCAAAAAAAAAACTGATAATTTACAAAGAGAAAAAAAGCATTCCATACTATAAAAAAAGAGTATATAAACCAATGTATAACATTTAAACTATTTAAATCTTTTATAATTAACAAAAAAAATAACTAAACTGCCTATTGAATTCAATATTTTAAGAAAATATGCAACTCAAATTTAATCCGCTATCATACACAAAATGTTCCACTAAGTTTTCATATTAAATGCATTTGATAATTAATTTTGATTGGTTGTTTTATCTAAATTCTAGCCACTGCTATACTCCAATATCGAGGAGACGAATTCCCTATGACTTCTTGAATTTAATGCCATTTTTTTGAGAAAAAGTGCAAAATTTTTTTTAAGAAAAAATCCAAAATTTATTTTATAAAAATTTTGCACTTTTTCTCAATTTTTTTTTCTAATTTTTATTCAGAAAAAATGCAATTTCAAAGAACCAGTGTATTGCGAATTTTCATTGAAAAATGCAATAAATGTAACATTATTTTCGAGAAAAGAAAATGCCTTAAGCTTCGAAAGTGCAAAATTTTTAAAAATGCTTTCGTTAAATTTTGTATGAATCTCAGATCTTTCCGTTCGTTTACATTCATTCAGTGGGTTCTGAATAATAATTTCATTGACCATTTTTCCTTATCCTTGCTCCCCTAAACATTCAGGTAAAGCAGTTGGGAGCAATTCAAAATTGCTACAAAAATTATGGAAAATAAAAAAACGTATGTGGGACATTTTAAATAAATCATAAAATAAAATCAATGTCATTTAATCATGAAAAAATACTATACATTCCTTAATAAATACATATGCATACATATTAAAGGCTAGGATTTACCCAATCGTATGACTTTTCAGAAAATGGAACCCTGGGGGTCTGCTCTGTAATTCAAAACTAAAGAAAATAGAGTTTAAGAAATCAAAAGACAACAATAATTGATTAGATCAGGGTTGCATTTTTTCAAAAAGTCGTGGGATTGTATATGAATGATAGTGAGTCCTACTAGCCTTAACATCATAGAAACCCACCAATCAATTCACTATCCAAACTCTTAATTTGTTTTGTTTTCCCATTTTGGCATTTTTAACAGTTACACTAAAATTTCTCAGTTATTAGTTTAGAATTAAATAAATAAATGTGTAAATGTAATATGCATTTTTGCCTTTTTATGAAAATTTAAAATATATAGTATTAGCTTAAAATTAAAACAAAAAGAAATATGTATGAAGCATTAAACTATTTTTATGGCATTAATTTTTAGTTATTTTTTTCACAAGTACATAATAAAATTAATAATTTTACAAAAAAAAGAAACACATTTTATTTTAAATTATTGGAAAACTGGGTTATACAACAGGTAAATATGTATGTATGTATGGCTGGCTCCCTAAACACATTCTGCCTTGTAGTTACACATGGCAACTGATTCCTAAATTTAATCCTTAAAATAATAATGCACACTTCGAAACAATTAAAACTAAGAGGTACTTTTTGAGTTCAAAATTAGAGATTACATTAACCTTGGGGCCTGTCCCACGATGTCGATAACATTCTACACAATATTTTACTTGCAAGTAATAAAATTAAGCATCTTCTTCCCACAAAAAAAAATCAAAGTGTCTTAATAACATGATGACTTTTGCACAGAAAATGTTGCCACTATTTTGTGCTTCAGTATGGTAATACTACATATAAAATATATTGGCATTGCCATTTGCAACTCAAATAACGGTTGAGTTTGTAGTTGTCTTGTGCCATAACAATTTCAAGTAAAAATTAGTTGTGATTAATATATCAGAATATGCTTAAATTGACTCTCAGATGACTGAACTGAGTTGAGTTGAGAGCGGCAATAGCGGCGTAAATCTTCAACGCAATGTCCTACACTACTTTTGGCAAAACATGTGTACTTTTTTAACAAGCGTGATATTTCCCCTTATTATGGTTGGCGTATTTCGACTACTATGTTTTTGTAATATTTTAAAGAACACCCCAAGATGTTTTCTTTAATCTATAACCAAAATGTCGTAGTCGAAGTGGAAATAGTCCCACGATAAGGCCCATTATCCGATTATGCAGTACCGTTACTTTATACCGTCTGCCCAATTCCAAGTGTATATAAATAAAATTTTTAGTGTTTTTTTATTGGGAATTGTTACAATTTAAGTTTAAAATTTATTAGTATTTTACTTATTCAGTAAAATAATTTTTTATTAAAAATACATTGAAATTTATTATTGAGGGGTTTAGCTGGATCCTATGCTCATTTCACTGTTGCCAATGCAGATCATCAGGGAACCTTTACCCAAAGTTTTTTAGAACATCTAGAGTTATTATGTTATAAACTTTCATTTAAACAAATGGGAAGCTCAACAAATAAAGTTGAAACAAGAACTCATTAAACAACATGTTTTTTATTTTCTTACTTTACTACATTGGCTCTCTTTTTTTCAGTTGTAACCATGATACAATAATATAAAGGTAAAACCATTTTCTGTTTTCGCCGCCATATTAACCTTCTGACGTTTATCCTGATTATTTTTTAGTCTCAAAATGTAATAAAACTAAAATACACTGTATCAGCTGAAATCTTACACATGAGTATAAAAACACTCTGAGTATATAAAGGAGTATTTTATTTTCACACACTTCAAGCATCAGAGCTGCCAGAAAAATTAATTGGTGAAAAGCTAAAATGGCAGCACCGTTCAACTTATTGCATGACAGGGATGGAAAGTGCGATTTTGCACACAATACGCATGTATGTATATCGCTATTTAAATTTTTAGATTATTTAAGTTTTACGCATAAATGAGCTAGAGATACTCTTGTATGTTGGAATCGGCTATAAGCATAATTGTTTGCAAGCAAATATGTATGCCAGTGTACGAGTTGTTTATGCTACAATTATGACTACAATTATTTGGAAAAATTAAGAGTAAATACTTAAGTATATTTTTCTCAGTAATTATTGTTATTCTCTGGCACATACAGGGTGGTCCAGAAAGACCGAAGTGGTGTGAAATCCTTATAACTTTTTATTTAAGACATATTTTTTTAGTTTTTTGTTTTTTAAATACATTAAATTTATAGGAAATATTTTAAGATTAGTTATTAAAAATTATATCCCGCAAGTGGTGGCCATTTTCTGCTTCGCACAAATGTGCTCTTTCCAACACATTTTCAATGACCTTTCGCAAAACTTCCGGTGTTATGTTGTTAATTTCGTCTCGAATATTGGTTTTTAATTCCTCAATAGTCCTAGGCTTATTAAGATAAACTTTCCCTTTTAAATAACTCCAAAGGAAACAGTCTGGAGCAGTTAAATCCGGGGAACGCGGAGGGCAATTAAAATTGCTTCTACGCGAAATTATTTTTTCACCAAAGATGTCGCGTAAAAGAGCTATTGTGGCCCTGGAAGTGTGCGCTGTGGGTCCATCCTGTTGGAACCATATTTGCGGATGGTTTTCCACGGTTGGCTTTACCAAATTTTCCAACATGGCCTGATATCGATCACCATTGATGGAAATGGCGACACCTCGGTCATTTTCAAAAAAATATGGGCCAATGATCCTTTCTGAAGAAACACCGCATCAAACAGTATACTTAACTGGGTGTAATTGTCGTTGATGAAGTACTCTCGGGTTTTCAATATCCCATATCCTAAAGTTTTGTTCGTCACTCATAACTAAGTTATGAATAATGGAAATGGAAAGAACACATTTGTGCGAAGCAGAAAATGTCCACCACTTGCGGGATATCATTTTTAATAACTAATTTAAAAATATTCCCTATAAATTTACTGCATTTAAAAAACAAAAAATTAAAAAAATATGTCTTAAATAAAAAGTTATAAGGAATTCACACCACTTCGGTCTTTCTGGGCCACCCTGTACTTCAAACCAGTGCTGGCCACCAAGAGAAGTGTATTCGTGTATGTGTATTCATTTGTATAAGAAGCCACTTGTGATACATAAATGTAACTTTTTTTTGTAATTGTATGATAAATTAATTATCCGTTTTCTTTAACATGCACAATATTTTACTGCTAAATAATAAAAAATAGGTAGTTTCTTCTTCTTCCTACAAAAAATCAAAGTGTGTTAATAACATGATGACTTTTGGAGAGAAAATGTTGCCACTATATTGTTCCTCAGTATTGCAATACCCCACATACAATACACATTCAAACTATCACTCAAAAACATCAAACTCAATTCATGTTAGATTAAATTAATTTTCGGATTAGTTAATTAAACATTAAACATATTCACCACAGACTTCAAAATGTCAATGATATAATACTCATGTTTATATGAGAATGATTATTTTTGCTGATTTTTTTCGTAGTCCAAACTAAACTAATTCCTGTTAATGTTTTTATGGGAATAGTTAAAATTTAAGTTTAAAATTTTTCAACGCACTAATAATTCCAAATTAGTATTTTACTAATTAAGTAAAATATTTTTTTATTAAAAATACATTGAAATTGATTATTGAGTGAGGGGTTAGCTGGACCCCTGTGCGCATTTCACTGTTGCTAATACAGATCATCAGGGAACCTTTAACCAAAGTTTCTTAGAACAACTAGAGTTATTATGTTATTTTAAACAAATGAGAAGCTCAACAACAACAATAATGTTTCAACTTTTACAATATTTTACTTGTGCCTTCTTCTTCTTCCCACAAAAAAATCAAAGTGTGTTAATAACATGATTCCTTTTGTACAGGAAATTTGGCCACTATTTTGAATCATCAGTATGGTAATGCTACACTAAGAGAGAAAACGTGCTAAAAATAAAGATTTTATGCTCCAAATAAAATCATTTCAATCTTAATACAGACTATTAAATGCGAAAATTCTTTATTCAAGAATAAAATCTTGATTTTTTTTAAATCGCTTTTAAGATTGTAATCATGAATAAAATCTCATTCTAAGATCGAATTAAAAATTTTGTTCTTAATAAAAATCTTAAATTAAAAATTTAAGAATATAATCTTAAAACTTAGATTACGTTCTTGATTTTTAGAATTCATTCTTTCATAAATTAACAGCTTTATTTATAAAAGTTATGAATGCTTTATAAAGATTTTTTAAGAAAAATTTTCATAAAATTTGTTTTTATTAAGCTTTAATAAGTTTTATACGAGGGTGGATAAATAAGTCCGTGGTTTTTTGAATGAAACACATTTTTTTGCGAAACAAAAATTTATTTTTCAACATATCCTCCTCCTCTTATCTCTTTTTAACTCAATACACTTAGGCCCAATAGTTGACCTCCCATTTATATGTCATTTAGCTAATTGCCACTGAAATTTAAGTTACACTTAAATGTAGCTTTTATTTCGTTCAGTGGTTAATTAAAGTTCTTATTAAATTACGTTGTAAGTACGGCAGCACTACAAAATTTTTCAGTGTTATTAAAAGCTTTTTAAACAACAGCTGCTTATTATAAATAAAAAAGTTAGGTTATCAAAATGAAGAAAACTAAAATTGAATAAAAACAAAACTTAAGTGTGATTTAAGTACACAAGATTGGGCATTTAAATGTCTCTCAACTTTGTACTGAAAAAATTAATTCGGTACTTAAGTGTCACTTAAAAATAAATGACATATAATTGAGAAGTCAATTTTTGGGCCTTAGTCCACTTAGTTGCAGTTTTTGTATTCCTTCCAAAAAATATGATATTTCGAGGTCCTTAAAATATGCAATAATAATAATAATAATTTTATTGTTCGAGCTAAATCTCTCCACCGAGCCATTTCTTTAAGTTTGGAAATAGGAAGTAGTCACTATGGATTAAATCTGGCGAATAGGGCAGATGAGGTAGCAATTTGAAGCCCAATTCATTGATTTTTGTCATGGAAACTGCACATGCGCTTGTGGTCGATTGTGCGCAATCGCGGCACCCATCTTGCGGAAAGCTATTTCATACACAAGTAATCATTCAAAATAGAAACCACTGAGTCATGTGGGATGCCTATGACATCAACAATCTCACGCACTTTTACTCTTCGATCGGACAACATCATATCGACATTTTCGGGTGTACTGATCTCAATTAGCCGCGCAGAACGTTCAGCGTCATTTGTACTTGTGCGACCACAACGAAAGTCAGTAAACTACTTTTTTTACCATTAAAATCGATGGTGCAGAGTCCGCATAGTATTTATCGAGCTTTTTCTTGACGGATGTTTTTTCGCAAAATATAATATTTAATGAGCATTTGAAATTCACTTTTTTCATTTTTAGAAAAATACACGAAGTTGTATGTTTTGAACAGCTGTTAAACGCAAAGTAAATGACGACACTTGCTCAAAATTTGACAGAAGTCTATTAACATTTCATATAACTACGAGGGAAGTACGAAAAGTCACTGACTTATTGATCCGCCCTCGTAAAGAAGGCTGTAAGAGCTTTTGCTTAAATTTTAAGATTGAGTTTTCAAAAATTTCTACAATCTAAATTCAAGATTATTGTTCTTAAAATTAGATCGTTATTTTTCTATTAGTGCACATAACCCTTCTTGGCAGTCGGGTAAAAAGAAGTTTAAACTATCACACAAAAACATCAAACTGAATTAAGGTGAGATTAATTTTCGGACTAGCTTACATATTAGAGAAAGAAACCAAGTTTAATCTCGAAATCATTTCGAATATTAAAAATTATTTTTTTGGTAACTCCTTGCACCAGTCAAAGACAAATACTGCAGGTGTATTAGAAAACAATTTTGCAGATTGAATAAGCAAAACTTGTCGAAAGGTGATTAACAAATTGAAATTTATACAAAATACATAATTTGTATTTTTCTTTTAATTTTTTTTTTTGAAATTTATATATCTACTTAAATATACAAATAATTTGTGAATTCCAATTTAAACAACACCCACATTTTTTCTATAAAAAAAAAAGAAAAAATATATGAATATACAAACACGAAACTTTTTGAATGATTAATGAAAATATGTATACACATGTGCGTACTTACATACATACATACACAGCATATGAATATTATGTATATCGTATTTCTATAAATAAAATTTGAAAATTTGGGAATATTATGATATTAATTTTATTATTATTTAATTATAAAATAATCTATTTTATATTGTAGTTCAAATAAAATTTTAAAATATTATGATATTAATTATAAAATAATCTTTCTTCTATTGTAGCTCAAATAAAATTTGAAAATTTTGGGATTGTGTTTTTATTATTTAATAATCTTCTTTTCTATTATTTAATAATCATTCAATTACTGGCAATATTACATTATGTGTACATATATTGACACAATTTGTTTATTTCTTAAAAAAAGTTTTGACCTACTTATCTTTGAAATGGTGAAGAAATAAGATTTTTGGAATTATTAAACGTTTTGTTTTAAACAAAATAAAATAAAAATGTATTCCAAAAATTAAAACTAACAAATAAAAAAACATGGAATTTATTATACATTAAGCAAAAAAAAAAGCTTCATCAGATACACACAATAGCAGGGATCTATTTATAATATTGAAAATTTTAAAATTTAAATGTACTAAAATGCAGAGAGAAGTACCAAGAGCGGAAATGATCACTCACTGAGATATAGCGAGAGTGAGGAACAAAAAAAGGAAATTTTCATTCCTCAGTAGAATGAAAATTAAAGAACAAACAGAAAAACCAACAAGTGCATGTATGTATGTATGTATACATGTATACGGAGCTTTACTGCTCATGTATATACACACACATTCTTATATGTATTTATACACATATGCATACATGTCTGTATACCACACACTTAAGTGTGAGAGCATATGGATAATACGCATTTATACACATACAGGAAATCCGTGGTGAATATGTATATTTACATGGTAAGCTTGTGTATTCGTATGTGTGTGATTTTAACACAAAATTCAAGGCATTTATGTGTGTATGTGTGCATATCTGCTCATATATGAAGTCTAGGAAAATGAGTAGGTGCAAGCACTCGCAATTATTGAAAACATCTTTGATTTATCTTTGCGAAGGAAATTTTCTACGAATATCCACAGAATTGTATGTATGGCCGGCCGTATTGTGTGAGAGAAAAATTTAGGGGGAAATTATTTGTTTGTTCTTGTTGTGAGATTTTCAAATGAAAACTTTCAAAATAGCTAGACTCAGTAAAAAAAAAAAAACACACAGAGTCGGTCGGTCGCTGTGTGTGTGTGTGTGTGTGTGTGTGTGTGTGTAAGTGAAACAAAATAATTTGCTTGCGACGAGGGCTTTGTGTGGCTAGAAAGTTGGTCTGCATCAGTGTTCTCGGGGTTTTGACAGCGTATAGTGTGTGTTGGAACGCTAAGGTTAGTCGCTGCTCTATAACTAAAATAAAGGATAACCTCAATTTTTATTTTCTTAAAGAAAATTATTAATAATATAAACGACTGTTCAAGCAAGAATATTAAAAAAAATCTTTGCAGCCTAGAAAAAAAATAAGTTTAGGTACACAGTACTTGCGTATGAATGAATCTGTGTAAAAAATACATTTTAATATGTATTTATATAAAATTTTTAATTGAAAAATAAAATAGTATATGTATAATACAATATACCAAATCGTGGTTTTAATGTGTGTGTGTGAGCTAAATATTAAAAAAATATATACATATAATTATTGCTATAATAAAAAATCCTGAAAAAAGTTAAACAAATTAGTCAAGCAATTAAAAATATGATATAACAAAAAAAAATTTCGATACATTTCTGTTAAAATGCATTTCAAACGAAAATGTTAAACATAATAAAAAATAAACCGTTAACATACTGTTATACAAAAAAAACTGTTGTTGCCTCTAAGTTGGAAGTGTTTATGTATATTTAAAAATACAGTAAAAAGAAAAATTATACACACATACATGCAAATATATATTCTGAAATTTTACAAATAAGGCATTCTGTAATTGAATCTGTATAAAAATACATACATACATACTTTCAAAATATTATGAAAGTGTATGTTAAAATTTTGCATAAATGTATGTGTATAAAAATACGCATACTTATGTGTATGTATGTATATGTATTTACTTATACACTATTAGCCACACACATACATACATACATATAAACAAAAACACATATTCCTCCATTTTTATACATGGTTATAAAAATTTTACTCACACACACAAAAAGCTCAACACTTGAATATCTCAAAAAAATATAATAAATCAAATGAAATAAATACCAAAATACATATACACTCATAATTTTTATAAAAAAATTAATATAAAAATTTGTGATTTTTTTCACAATTCTAACAGAAAGTAATAAAATTTAATATTAAATAAATAAGCTTTTTCTAAAAGCTTTTTTTTAATATGCTATATATTTAAATAAATAGCCTTGAGTTGCACACCCACAAATTAGTGAAAACTTGATTTTTTTTTTTTGCTTTTGCATTAAAAATATCTAAATGAATAAATATAAGAAATTTGAAATTTTGCGAAATTGCACTTTTACAAATTTAGTTTTGCCACAATATTTTTTTTAAACACACATAACCACACACACATATGCATATTTATGTATATTTGACATTATTGAAAATTATTAAAGTGTCTAAACTTTGGCATTTATCCAATATTTTAAAAATACATAAGAGAAAAAAAAGTTCAGCAACTTGTTTGTTTCTTTCGATATTTTTTTGATTTTGAAAGCTTATTTTTTTAACAGATACAGTTCCGAAAGTTTTGAAATACTGTAACTCTGAAATTTAAGGGTAGATTTTGTAAACATTAACGATTTCTTGGTTTTGAAATTTGTATGGAAAAAAAATATTTTTTGAAAATAATTTTAGTTATTTTTCATATAAATTTTAAATGATTAAACACGAACGGCCTTATTTATAAAACTTATTAAGGCTTTGTAAAGGGTTTTTAAGACAAATTTGCATACAAAATTTTCTTAAAAAAACCTTTACAAAGCCTTAATAATTTTTATAAATAAGACTGTATAATTATAAAGGCTTTATAAAGGCTTAATAAGAAACCTTTTGTATGAAAATTTGTCTTAAAAAAACCTTTATAAAGCCTTAATAAGTTTTATAAATAAGGGTGGAAATTTTTAAGTTCAGTATTTTCAATTCTTATTGAATGAAATATTTTTATTAATTCATCAGGTATGTCATGGAAAGCGATCGTTTTCAAACCCATCGTTTTGAAAAGGTGTAATGAATTCGGATCGATTTTATGTATGTATCATTTTTGTGCCAATCTTAAGGTAGTTACTTTAAAAAAGCGCACTAGAAGATAAAATATAAAAAACTTAGTAGAGATGTGAAAAGAAATTTATCAAAAATGATTGCAAAAAGTATAAAAAACAAAAATTTAAAATGATTGGTAAAACGACTATATCTTTTATCGTTTTCAAATTGGATTTGTGCCTAAATCGTTTTTCATCGCATATTTGAATGTGATTTTCAAAAGAACAAAAGAAAAATTAAACTAGACTTTTTAGTTGTAGGAAATACCAGCATTTTTCTGTGCAGCCACACACTTCATCACCAACCCCACCAATGTAGTATTTAATTATCTCTATGCACTTTATTTTTTGCACCAACTGTTAATAAATTATTGTTACATTTAATATTCAATAAATACCTGACCTAAAAGCATGCAACAGTTTTTGGCAGACATGGGATGACAAGCTTCGCTTCATGACTTTCACCCAAAGATTGGCAACCTATACTAGTACATTTTACAATTGTATGGCCAAGTACAAACTATGGCATTTTGTGACAAATATGAAAAAAAACAGTGGGAAATACTGGCAACGTTTGTCATTTCCGATATTTTTCCTTGTGTGGCATTACCACATAACAGTTATATTCTCACCACGAACCGGTGTTGCCATTTCCCTTATTTGAAATTTTGCTTATAAAGAACCCATATAAATATATAAAATAATTGTTGTTTAATATTTAAGTAGAAAAGGATAAATTTTCCTAAACTCTTTAAGAAAAGTGTTGAAATTTCATAACCACATATATTATATATTATATATATTATAACCACATATATTATATACAAAGAACAGAATTGAATTGTTTATAAAGAAAGAATCTAAAGAAAACATTCCCACTTTTCATTTTATCGAAAAAAGCTTGAGGGAAAGTGCTACATAATTCTTTTCCATTTCCACATAATTTATTTTTAATTTAAGGATAAATGTTATATATATTTTTTCAATATGCAGTCCAATTATGAATAACAATTGTGCGGGAAGTTTTTTCCCTTTTCCGTCTACTATGATTTACAACTTTAATGGGAAAAAAGTATGTATTCCAAAGTTAAGGGAGAAGTGGAATTTTGGCAAGTTTTCTGCCCAAACATTTTGAAGGGAACTAATGCAAAAATTTTAATGCCACGTTAAAAATGCTGCAAAGCAATGTATACACATTTATTTAGAAAAAAAGTTTAGATAAGCACCGGAATACTAAACGTCCCTCTTGTTTCGCAACTCAAAGTACCAAGGTGACCGATGACATTTTTCAAAAAGTGACACCAAAAGGGGATTTATCAAAAAAAGGAGCTAAATTAAAATAAAAAAATGAGAAAAATACACTAAACTTTTTATTTTTAATGTATTTTTATATAATTCACTCTAAAAAATGGAAGACAAAAAGTGGCAAGGCAGTCGGTCAAACGGTCTGCAAATTACACCAAAAATTCCAGTAGACAGCAAACAGCTGTTGAGGATTAACATGCCAACATGAATCGTTGACTTTCGGCGGCAGAGCAGTTTCAGCAGGCTGTGGTCGTGCCGGCCTCTGAAAAAATAGACGGCAGTTAAAGTTGTCGATTTAAATAAGATAAAGAAAAGAAAAACGAAATATATTTCAATACGATAAAAATATTCAATATTCAGAGCCGGCTTAAGACGAAGAAATATATCGGCATCAAAACAGACTACTTGTCAGTTTGTTTATTACTTGATTTTGTAACAATGCAACTCTGATCAGATAAAAAGTATTATCGTTAAGAAAAATTTCAAAAAAATGGTCAAGTCTTATGTGATGTCAAATTATAATCGTATTATTTACCATTCTTCGTAACATTTTGCATTCACAATATCGCAGTTGCACGTATTATTTGAATGTTTTACTTGTATTAATACAAAGTATAATAGTCTGAATAGTTTTGAAGGCTTTTCGTCGAACTCAAAACAGCTGATTGTAGTTTAAATTGCTCGCGAACGAAAGTGTGTAGAACAGACTGTAAGTTCTTGTTTCACGATATCGAAAGAAAACTTTCGATTTATAATTCATATTGAAAACTTAAACAAATTTTCATATTTTTTATTCTTGTTTTCAATATAAATTTTCAGTCATTTGATATCTGAAATAGGCCATAGCACACCCAATTTTGCAAGCCTCTTTTAAGTACCCATGGCAGGTAAATGGAAGATTTGTTGCGAATGGTTGCGCTATTTATTATCAAGAAAATTCTACAGTTATGGACCATTGAATTGTGTAAAAATATAAGTAATTTCGCGACTTTAAATTTTTCAAAAATAAAATAGAATTTTTCATGCTTAAACATTTCTCTACAAAACTGCATCAGTTGGTTTTTGAGTGGTTGGAAAATGGGGGTTTGAAACCAAAATCCCTATTTGCCCTCTGCCAGTCGCTTAGAACAGGTCACGAAGCAAATTTCTCTTAATTAATATACAGCGCGCCCATACAGTCATACATTTCTTTAACTCCTAGTGATTAATTTCGAACAAGATGGAAGATTGTCTGATGTTGTGACAGGGTTTGCTGTATTATTCATATTTCATGAGGTGGTCTTCAAGGTTTCCATACAAACTTAAGAACAATGGAGTATTCTAGTAATTTCCGGCAAAGATAGATGGATCGTTTTACTGAAAGGGTTTTTGGAATCATATTTCAGAGGTTATTTGGTTGTAATCATCCACCTTTTCCCTGAGATGACCGGAGTCGAAACAGAGTTCACTAACACTCCTTAATAGGGTCCACGTAGTTGTTAATGCCGTTATTTTCGAGAGAAATTACTCTTGGTTTGAAAAAGTAACTAATCGACATCGTGGAACAGGGTGTAAGTTTTCAATTTAAATGCTCCTCCACATTTTCCATTTCACTAGAAATTACTTTGTGCTATCTATCTCGAAAAATATATTTTTTCTTGCATTTAAAACCTACACAATGTTAGAATACCAACAAATGAATATTAATTATATAATAAAATTTAATTTAATTTTATTAGTTATATTTAAGTTTTATTGAACATTTGTTAAACTTATATTAAATATCTTATTAGATGATACATGCATACACACACATATATTTAGGCCAGATTTTATTTATAATTAAAAATAAACAAATACATAATTAAAAAAAAGAACAAATAAACAAGCATATTATGCCCACACTTGTTGTTCCAAGAAAATTAATTTTGAATGTTGAAAATTTTTATGTACATACACCTACATACACATGTATGTATATGTATCTATGCATGTATTCATTTCTATTAAAACTGGGCAAAATCTATTTTTAAAAACAAGGAAAAGCTTTTTTTATTAAACAAAAAAAGAAAAAAAGCTACAACTTATAAATGGAAAAAAATAAATATGTGGGCAAAAAAGTATATATTTCTTTCATATTTAGAGGCTAATGGATAAAGAAGCAAATATTTTCGATGGCTAAATGTAAAGAGCGAAAGTTGGGGGGAACAAATGCGATAATTGATAAGAAGTATATGTATAACGTAAAATAAAAAGAATTTGAAATGTGCAGTTTAAGGCAAATTAAATACATGTATGTACTCGCATTAGATGCAACTCTGCGCTTGTAAACAAAAAATCAGCTGATTAGTAGTTTTTCTAATGACTGTTTGATACCTGATCGATGCAGATGAAATGTTTAATCAAATGTTTTGATGAGTTTAGAAATAAAAGTTTAAATAAATGTTCATTTTTTTTTGCCATTTGTCCCCGTTTATGGGAATATTTATTGCGAGTTACGACAATTTACTCAAGTTTGTATAGATAAGATTTACAAAAACCTCCTTAAGATTTTGAAAACTTTACACAAAATGAAAAAACTGGTTTACACATAAAACCCAAAGTGTATCAAAATCGTTATTTATTGTCGGAAGAGTTTGAAGTTTTGCCAGACCGGCATCAGTAAAAACTTCGATGTTTAGTTTTTTGTTAGATAGGGCGAGGCAGTTTGCATTTTCTCTAAAACCTGGTTCACACGCACAAAGATTTAATTTTGTATGAGAAAGAAATATATACACATCTTTACATCTCAAAAGAAGCATTAAAGAAATACTTTATTCCATCATACTGCTTATATCGGACTGAATGTCGAACGATTCAAATCGAATATCCACCACAACCTATTTGCCTAGTTCTCGTATTGATTGCATGAGCAACGACCATTCTCCAAGTACTAGTTCCTATTTAAAAAAAAAACAAATGCTTTCGAATTCTAATATTAATGTAATACAAACTCGAAAGCATTTTCTTTCATTTCGAAATACAGAGTAGATCTGAGGGCTGATGTTTAAAAAAACAAATGCTTTCGAATTCTAATATTAATGTAATACAAACTCGAAAGCATTTTCTTTCATTTCGAAATACATAGTAGATGTGAGGGCTGATGATTTACATGTTTTATGCATGCTGGTTTCCTAAATGCAAATTGCTATACATACTTCTAAACGCCAAGACAGTGCTTATGGCGTTTTTTACACTTAGGGTTTTGCTCCTTCTGCAGTCATTGAATTTTCTTTCATTTACACTAAAATTGTATTGTAACAAAGTATTTTCGATGTTTAATAGATTGCTAATTTTTAATCATTCGTTTCATATAGTTTTGTCGTAAATAATTTGCAATATCTAATACATATAGAAATTATCAAATTGGCAACACTGCTTATACCCAACATGAAAAGAATAGGAAACAGAGGAAATTAAAAAAAAGTAAAAGCAATTTTGTTACCAGTGTTGCCAAAAAATTATGATAGGATAATGTTAAGGTGACCAGATTTCGAAGAAAAAAAGGTGGCATCAGCAAAAATAGTAAAATATGGTGTTGAATTCAATGTCTACAGTTTTTACATACTTAAAAAAAATACATTCATATATACATACATAAATATATATAAGGTAAAATTGTTTAAATGAAAAAGGTAAACCCATAAGGAAGCTGTTTATAATAAACAAAAAGCTGGTTGATAGTTAGAGAATGCAAATGAAAGTGAGGCTACCTTGCTAAATCGATAAAAACAAATATTAATCATTCCTTTAATATTAAAATGACAAAATATGACTAATAATAACAAAGATGACAAAAACAGGATGCGAATTTTATAGATGACAGCGAGTTAATATATAATTGTTCTCTAAGAAAAGAGGACGTATTGTCACCTTAAGAATATTAAATCGGTCCGTTAGCTAGAATGTTCTTAAGAAGAAAAAATAAAATACTAAATTTTAAGTTTAAATAGATTTTTTAGTAGATTTTCTAACAACTTGAATGTTTTTCTTACGAAAGAATATGCTAAATCTAGCAATGAAAATGCTAAAATGGCAAGAAGGTTTTTAACTTAAATTTTCAATCACAAAATCGAATCCACAAACTTCGCTAAACTCCTCCTCCACAAGTCATTGCCGTTTGCAGGAGAAGCAAAACCCTTCATGTAAATTATCTCTTAAGAAAGCAAAAACTGTGTGAACAAAAAGTAAGTTTTTTTTTGGAATATTTGTTGGTGCTAAAACTGTTCAAAATTTATAAAATTATTTGTTGATATCCTCTCAAAAATTATGGAGAAAAACCATTTTTTAAACCTTAGATTGAGTAATTCCTATGAATGATAATTTCATGACTTTCAAAGGGACGAAAGTCTACGTTTTAAATTTCTTCTACAGGTTTTGGCTGTCTTGTACTCCTTTTAGTAAGTGTTATAATGTATGATAGAATTCTCATTTACTTTATGTTAAAATTGTTGTGGGTATTTTAAGTTCAAAGACAGTTTCATGGATATAACTAACTACAAGACTGACTCTATAAAGTCGATTTTTTTTTTAATATACTCGTAGATTAGATAAAGTTTTAAAGGGGGGAAATCAATGTTGACCCAATTAATTGCAGATTACACTTATACATTCATGGCATGTTGTGCGCACTTTTTTAATGTTATACTGCAGCTTTGATCAATGTAAAACATGGTCATGAACTTCAAAAAGCACCGAAGTACATGTTATTTAGTTGAAATTAAGTCTGTAATGTATTAATATGAAGACATTTTTGTTGTTGTTTGTGAAGAAACTCATCAGCTGACTTAAAATTCTTGAGAAAAGCTTAAAAAAACTCCGTATGTGTATAGAAACCCCCTCAAAATTTTATTCAGAATTACGTGCAAACAAAAAAGTCTTAAAAAAATCACAGTGGTTCACACAGCCTGATACAAATATCATTTGTATAATCAAAACTTACGTCGGAAAACTTGATGTGTGATTCAGCTCTAATTAATTAAGTTACTGTCATTTATTTCTCATTGTTTGCAATTCACTTATTCCATAATAATTAAATGTTAATTTTTTTCTTTTCTTTTACAGTGTTACATCTTCTCAAATTCTTTCCTTCCCGTTTAGTAGTTAAAAAACAGAAATATGGATGCCATCAAAAAGAAGATGCAAGCGATGAAGCTTGAAAAGGATAATGCCGTTGATAAGGCAGATACCTGTGAAAATCAAGCCAAAGATGCCAATTCCCGTGCTGACAAATTGAAGGAAGAAGTACGTGATTTGGAGAAAAAATTAGTTCAAGTTGAAGCCGATTTAGTGTCATCGAAGGATGCTTTGGAAAAGGCCAACCAGGAATTGGACGAAAAAGAAAAACTATTGACCTCCACCGAATCTGAAGTTGCCACTTTGAATCGCAAGGTACAACAAATTGAAGAAGATTTGGAAAAATCCGAAGAACGCTCAACCAGTGCTCAGCAAAAATTATTAGAAGCCACTCAGGCTGCTGATGAAAATAACCGGTAATTTAATTAATTCTTATTCAGGCTTTCTATTTCAGTACATATGTATTTATGTATATTATAAGCATAAATACATTCGCACAAAAAAATTGGCTTAGTCCTAAGCAAGTGGGATGATGAGGAGAATTTCTACTTCTTTTTACTTCTCACGCACTCAGGCTCCAAGTGAGTCGGTTTCTTATGAAGCTGGCAGTCTTTAAAACCTAAGCTTATCTAGTTCACTATTTTCAATACTTTTTTCGTTTATAAATTACAAATTTTTATTAATTGTGATTTTCTTTAAGAAACCAAGAAAAATTTAATTTAAACAGGCTTTATTTTGAGCCACCACGATGCACTTGGAAGGAGTTAAGTTATTATTAACATCAGCTGTTTAACATGAATTTACGAATTTTTCTTGTAATGGAATACGAGAATTTTTGGTTAAAATGAATTTTCAAAGAAAATATTACCCAAATTTCCTGACAATGGCCTTTTGCACGCGAGAACAATTGTGCTGGCACCAGCAAGTTAAAGTTATTTACTAAATGTTGCTGTTGTTGTAGGAATAATCTTCCACAACTTTTTCTTTATTTTTTCATTTAATATTTTACCAAAACAAAGAGTAAAACGATCCTATACAAACATGTTATTATGTAGCAGCACAGTTCCTCTTTGTCTGAAAAAAAAGTACTGGCAACTCAGTTCAACTTTGTGCGGACAAAATACAAAACAAAACTAATTCAAGCTAAAGCAAGTGACACACTTTGCGACCGTTGGTAGAACATGAGCAAGTGTTTAGGGTCGTCGTATAAAGTTATGTCTCGGTTGTACGAAATATTAAAAAGATTTGATTTTTTTGGCAAGATTTTTAGACAGTTTTTAAAATTTAGGAATATGTTAAATAACTTTATTTCATTTTGTTTTTATTTTCGTTGTGGTCATATAAAAAACATTGCGCATGAATTAAAATTTGCGTCTAAAATGGAGAATTCAGCAGAAATAAGTAATTTTATTGAATTTTATAAAAGTTTGCAGCCAGGAATTTGCATTTCACAACATGGTATCGTATCTTGCTTTTGTATATGAATCGAAATGTTATTAAATACATCGTCTGTAATTTTTGTAGTCCTTTGAATCACTTTCTTTTCGGACAAAATGAATTCTCTCTCAAAAACAGAGAAGTCTAACTATATATAAAAAAATCTTTTCTCCGGCCAAGACGAATGAATTCTCATTTAGACTTCGAATTAGATTCTTAAATAAATAAATATATGTATATTATTTTTTATCTCTACAATTACAGTATGTGTAAAGTATTGGAAAATCGTTCCCAACAAGACGAAGAACGTATGGATCAATTGACCAACCAATTGAAAGAAGCACGTATGTTGGCTGAAGATGCTGATACCAAATCTGATGAAGTATCACGCAAGTTGGCCTTCGTTGAAGATGAATTGGAGGTTGCTGAAGATCGTGTCAGGTCCGGTGAAGCCAAGATCATGGAACTTGAAGAAGAATTGAAGGTAATTCAATAAAAAAATTAAATATTAAAAGAAATGTGCACCATATATGTAACAATATTTATTAATAAAAAATCAAGGTTGTCGGTAACTCTTTGAAATCCTTGGAAGTATCCGAAGAAAAGGCCAACCAACGTGTTGAAGAATTCAAACGTGAAATGAAGACTTTGACCGTCAAATTGAAGGAAGCCGAACAACGTGCCGAACATGCTGAGAAGCATGTCAAGCGTCTCCAAAAGGAAGTCGACAGGCTAGAAGGTAAGTTTTATATACATATGCCAAACGAATTTAAATGGTATACTTTTTAACAAAAGGAAACAAAAAGAATTTTTTGCTTTAAATTCCACTAACCTTAAATTAGAAATCAAAATTATTGTAAATAAGTACATACATATATTTTAATTATTAAAAAAAATAATAGTATTTTTATAATCGATTTTTAAGTTTTAATTATAAAAATATGCCAAAAAGCTTTTTAATATTATTTAACCAAAAACAAACATAAAAATGCCTTTTGCAGACCGTCTCTTCCATGAAAAAGAAAAATACAAAGCAATCTGCGACGATTTGGACTCCACCTTCGCCGAACTTACCGGATATTAAAAGAATATATAAACAAACTATATATACATACAATTTATTAAACCATTTACAAACAACACTTTACACTATTATCCATGTTTTAGCAAAAAAGACAAACACAAAGAGAGAACAAACAGTTGGCACTTACAAATCTTTTTTCCCACAATTTTTCTTACTTTTTTTAATTAAAAAAAAACATTTTGTAAATTAACTGGAGATTTTTTGAAAGATTTTCTTATCCTTATCCTACTCTTTCAAAGATCATTCAACGTGTCGCTTTTTACTCCCCTCGCTCTCAGGCTTCACAGTTAGCAAATAATTTTACTAATTTGTTATCACATGTCACATATACTATATACATACATATGTATATATCCTTTTGAGCCACACACACAGTCAATCCATCATACATACAACATAGATAACATAAAAATTTTGTGCTTTTATTCTTGTAAACATTTTTTCTTTAAGTGTATATATTTAAATTAAACACAAAACACACTGAAAAAAAAACAACATTGTAAAAAGATTTACAAACAGCGTTTATTACAAAAAATAAAAAGAAACAAATAAGCCAACCTGACCTGCCTTCAGCGATTCTTGTAAATTAGAAAAATGCCAACCAACCGTTCGTTATTAAGGTGATTGAATTCTCGCCCATCAGTATTAAAAATATCATATAAATATCTTGTTGTAAGCCTTTATATAATTTGTTTTAATATCATATATAATTTTGAGTTGAATTTTACTTTTCTTTTTTAATGTTTGATGTGGCATGATGTTGATTCCAAAAAAAAAAATACCCTTGGTCACACAATAAGCACACGTTAATATTTTTAATCATTATATTTCTATTTTCATTATATACATATATACATATATTTTTATGTAATTTCCTACAAGTGTTATTGTTATATTAAAATTACATTGCGTTAATAATTTGAGGGACTCATTTTTTTTAATTTTCTAAAATATAGAAAACAATTTCATACACACATATGTATGTATGTATATTTTTTATTCTCTATATTTATTCAAGATTTCACTTATTCAAAATTATTTACTCGTTTCACTAGAGAAAAATATTTTATTTAAACAATATTCTTAGTTTTAAAGGAAAGTGGATAGAAAATTTTACTATCTGGGATCTTAAGACCAGCTGATATGAATTCGCCTTAGGTTTAGGTTAAAAAAATTTATAAGTCATAAGCGTGTGCAAAAAATTTGCTCATAATGACGCAACTATCATTAATTTTTTTCAACATCTCCTTAAATGGCACTCAATTGTATTTAAACATCTTACGATGTTTACTTTAAATTTTAAAATTGTTAATATTCCGTACATAGAATTTTTTGCAGTCTTTATAGCTAACAAAATGGCCTTGTTTTTTTTGAATATTAGGCCGATGTTAGCAACACTGAAAAACTATGCGTATTTTATTTTGTATTAGTGTAATTGTAACTGTATAACCAGCGTTGCCAAATGAGCAGATTTATCTGCTTTTTGCAGTTTTTTCATAAAAAATCAGTTTTTCTTTAAAAGGATTACATTTTAGTTCTTTGCTTTTGCTTTCTTATTTTACAGTAAATTTTTCAATTCCAATACATATTTCAAACCATCAGTAATTAATTTTTCCCCACTTGATCGCGTTCATAACAGTGAATCCTCATCAAAGTGCAATTTTCATATATGGAAAACAAACAAAAAAATAGTGTCAAAAATATTAAATGTTTATTTATTTTACTTACAAGTTTCAAACATTATGAATGGCAAAACATCGTCTGAATTTCTATGCGTTCTTTCGTTTAAGGATTTGTATCAGGGACCGTAACGGTTACAAATTTTATTTTAAAAATTACTTTTTAATCGTTATTTCTTGATTTTATTTATTCCTCACAAAATAAGATCTATTTATTTATAAAAATAAGAGTTACCTTTTGATTTTTATTATTTTTTTTTTTGCTTAATTTTTAAAATTAAGAAAACGTAAATTTTTTCGTTAAAATTAATATTACCCGTTTTAAAATTGAATTTATCGTCAGAGTCTATAAAAAACATTATTATATGTTAAATTAAATTAACTTTTTTATAGTTTATTCATTTTAAAAATTAATTTTTTTTACCCAAAAAATAAAAATCAGAAAGTAACTGTGAGGAATAAATAAAAGTCACAAAATAAGAGTTATTTTGTGAGGATTAATAAAAATAAAAAAATAAAAATCATTGCTTCTATAGGTAGTCCATGTAACATGGAGTAGCTTGCTATATTGCTTGTGCACGTAGGACTTCCCTATTAGCGTGATTTTTTCAGTTTAAATTTGGAAAATAATCGTTATTTGCGATCCCTGACTTATATGAAAAATTTTTAAAAGTTTTGATACTTTCGTTTTGTTTTCTATATCTGTACATAATTTTTACTTGGTGAATTTTCTACAGTTAGATTTTAAATCAGTATTATAACACAATGGCAATGTATTTCACGATGTCACCAGAAATCGTTCGATCGAATACTTATATATATTGAAAACAACAACAAAATTTTGAAATGTTATTGTTGTTTGAAATGCAAGTTGTCGATCGAACGATTTCTGGTCACATCGTGGGACAGGCCGTTAATTAATTTACTAAATTTTGTGAAGAAAACATGATTATTGATACTACTAGAATTTTTTTGAGCAGTTTTTTCCTCTGAAAAACAGTTTATTTGTTCGATGTATACAAACGTATATGGCAACACTGTGTATAACCAAAAACACCTGGGGGCAAATTACGGCATTCGATACCGTTCGAAATTTTAAAATATTTCCATATAAACTCTATTTAAATATTTCGTAATTTTGTTCGATAGCGAGTGCCGTAATTTGCCCCCTATAAAGTCAATTCACCGATGTATACATATGTATATGTACATACATGCATACATACATGCACATTTACAGGTAGTGTTACCCAGTTCTAGTTCCGGCAAACTTTATCGGCCCTATGTATAAGCAAAAATTGGCAAGACGTTAGCATATGTAGCAAAATTGAACATGATCTTAAAGAGTTTTGCCATGAAAATTCACATTAAAAACTATGCTAAGACTTAGAGGTGGATTAAGATTAGGTAATGCGACCATTTTTAATGTCAAATTGTATAGAGGAACTCGTTAACACCTAATTCAATTTCGTCACTTATGCTAACTTTATGCTAATTTTTTCTTATACATAGGGCCGTATATTTTTTAACTTTCCACCTGATTTGTCTTCAATTTACTTACGAGGCCGGGTCAATAAATACATTACATTTTATATTTACCACTTCTTAACTGAAAAAATAACACTGTTCCTGCCAACAGGTAGTTGAGTCATGTACAAATTTGAATAAAAAGCATCATTTAATATATGTTTGACAATTGATTTGAAAAGAAAACTGAAAGAAGTGAATTTCGTCTGCTCATTAAGCATAATTTTTTGCTGAAGAAAATCATCACTCAAACGGTAAACTTTGTCCCACTTTAACTCCTCTCCAGCTTAAGCCAGAAGGCTGCCAAGTCATTTGTAATAAGGCCTAGCCAGGTCTTTCTCTAAAGATGTTCAAAGTTTCATATAAATCCATTTTGTAGTTTAGAAGTTTCAGATTTATTACCATTTATTTTGCAAAAGTCCCCACTGTGCATTGGCAGACTTTTTTTCAGCTCGAATTGTAAGAAGACAATAAATGTAAAAAACAACAACAGCTATTGATTGTTTTCTCAATAAGAGAGTGTTGCCACATTCTTACAATTAAGTTTAACATTTGTTAACGTTCTGTAATATATTCCTGCGAAAGCAATGGTTAACTGTTATTGTTTTTGGATCCAGCTAACCCTTCAATAATCAATTTAAAAATATTTTTAATAATAAAAAAATATTTTACTGAATAAGTAAAATAATAATTTGGGATTATTAGTGCGTTAGCAAATATTAAATTCTTTTTTATTTTTTGAAGGGTTAAAAAAATGGGAGAAACATTGGACAAAATATATATTGGGCTGAAAGGAGACTATGTTGAAAAATATAAAATTTTTTTAATCAAAAAATCTGTGCTAGTATATTTTAAATATTTGAAAATATAAAACGAAAAGTGGCATAAAGGCAAAAATATTTGCATACTTTTTTTTACAAAGAGAAAGGGAAATTTAGCAAAGATGCAGTAAAAAGAAGTTGAGAATTTTTTAATACCACAAATTTACATGTGAAAAAACTTAATAACACACCAGCTTTGTGTACCTTGAAACGTTTTAATTGTTCTGCTGTGTCTAAAACCCACTCCCCCCCCCAAATTTTTGTTTAATAAATTTAAATTTCTACAGCCTTATTTATAAAAATTATGAAGGCTTAAAAACCCTTTATTAAAACAAATTTTCATGTAAAAATTTTTTTTATTAAACCTTTATAAAGCCTTAATAAGTTTTATAAGTAAGGCTGCTATATTATAACAGAAATTTAAATAAAAAAATTTATGGGACAGATTGTCAATTGTAAACCCTTTTTTTCTAAGTGTATGTCTGATTTAATACGTTACCAATGCACCTTAAGAAATTGTCTGCACTAATCAAGAAAGGTTTTTTCACTAACACAAAAAAAACGTGAAGTATTGTTTAAGCACCAGTACACTTTTCTTTTCTTTTTTTTGTAATGTTATATGTCTCATTTTTCTAATGAACTTAAACACTAATTTGAAATTTTTATGTCTTTCCCATTTTTATAGACGAATTGGGCATCAACAAGGATAGATACAAATCTTTGGCCGACGAAATGGACTCTACATTCGCCGAATTGGCTGGTTATTAAATTGTTGGTCTCTTTATACTTTGAATATGTTTTCCATCTTGTAAAAATAATAAAAAAATAATTAAAAAACTAAAAAAAATTTAAATCTAACATCAACACACAAATTTTACAACCACCAACACTTTGATAAGACAGCATCACAGTAAATGATGTTTCTTCCAGCGGATGCTCACACTACTCACACTCATCCAGCTATCGAAACTATACGAGTGCTGTAAATTTTAAATTAAGGATTCAAACTGCAACTTTCCTTTATAAAAAAAATGGTGTGTACATTTGTCAATGTGCGGGCACGCCAGTGTCAATGTGTATTACTGCAAAAGTTTTAAATGTGAATGAAAAATACTTAAGATCGATAATAAATTTGTTTTTTGGAAAAAAGAAGCTTATAACTTATAATCGTACATACATACATATTTTAAAATAATTTATAATTTTAATTACATCTTTTTTTTAATTAAAAAAACAAATACATACCTAAAACAAACAAAAACTACAATTGTGCAATTTATTTTCGTATATCTAAGTATATTCACACTATGCAAGTCATTTTGATCCCCAACACGAAATTTGTATCCTTAATTGGGAAAAATATCCAATTTAAGGACAAATCCACTAAACTGGCAACGCTGTGCCTGACTATTGTTGTTTGGCTTTTTATGCGACTTTCTTTTACATTTACAACGGAAAAATTTGTTTTGTTGATTTCTGCATGACAAGTGTTACCAGCAAAGCATGCATTACTAATGCCGAGTTTACATATGGCACACATGTGCCCAAAAAAGCGTACCCATTAATTACGAATGAAAAACTGTTTGATTTAGACATGTATTTATTTATTTATTGATATTGCTGGGTGACCCTGTGGCTGAGTGGTAGAGATGCTAGTCTCTCAGTCCAGAGGTCGTGGGTTCGTTTTCCACCATAGACTCTGGGTGTTTTCCGCAGACAAGCTAATCGCATTGCGGGTTGTGGATTCTATGTCCTAAGACAATTTAAATTGTAATCAAAGCATTATATGATATTCTTTTTTTTTCGTATGATACAGCATAAAACAATTATTTATTTTGCTGAAATATAAAAATACATCGCATTTGGTGCATCAGGCGCTTGTACTCGAATTGCGGTCTTTGCGATGTCACATACGGGCTGATTTCAAATCGAGTTCTTCCGGCAATTGATTGAACACATCCAGACGTTTTTCGGGACACGGTTGGCCTGCTGGTCAATATCGTTTTGATTGGTGAGCAGTTTCAACCTCTTGCGTTTCGGATTCGGAGCTCCACTCCACGTTGTTAGTTTTTTGTGTGGCCACCAATGCTTCAGCTAATGCAAGTGGAAAACTTAGCAAATCGTGCATATTTTTTGGTAGTTTTCCGATTTCCCTACAAGCTTTTCGGTACTCCATCTAAGCATTGCAGCTTGCCAAATCTATAAAATGTACGATTACTTTCAATGACCATTTTCGGAGTTTTAGGAAGATCCGGTATGCTTGCATTAGTTGCTCGCAAATTTACTCATTGTACTGCTGGACGATATTTGGACGTAACTTTGATAAATTTCCTCTATTTTTTGCACCAAAGACGAACACCATTAACAGGACTGCAGGTAAATGCAGATGATGCCAGTAAAATCAACTTTGAGCATTTCCATTGTACACTGAGAACTGTACCCTCAGAGGAATTCCGCAATTTCATCACTTTAAATTATTAGTCAAAAAAATACTTTGGGCGCTTTAGGAAATGTTTGTGCAAGGCGCAGAACGAATGCAGGACCAAATCCAATATTTTCATCCGGAAGGGATATGATCTTGCCTTGATATATTTCAAAATCGAGAAGTTTATATATGTCACTTGTAACGACAATAAAAATTATACCTCTGTAGGCAGTAACTCTAAATTTTGATTGGTACCTAACTCAGTAAAAACTGCATTTATATTTCGATCAATATATCCTTACTCGCCTTTACTATCAGTGATTTCTCAAGGGACATAATTTTTGTCATATTCTACATTATCGCTGCTAACGGAAAACGCATCCGAATCTTCTTGCACTGCCAAAATGGCATTATCGGTAAGAACTTCTAATATTAAAAATTAAAAAAAAACACATTTTTAGAGATATAAGACCTGGTACGCACAATTGATGCACTCTTTAATACGTTTAGATATAACTCTCTTATGTTGGATATAATGACTTCAATTGGTTTGAAACATTTAAATTTTTAATTGTGTTTACTCAAATATCCCTACTTCGCTATTTGTCAACGATTAGTACTTTTGTAATTGAAAACACAACTTACTTCTTCGGCTAATTGTGACAAAATCGAAATGTGACACAAGACTTTCCGCAATAATTCAAGTAAAGGTAAAACGAACAACTGAATAATGTGAGAAACAAATATATGAAGATAGAAACCTACCCGCACAATCGATACATCAGGTCTGAAACGGTTAAGTTAATAAATAACATGTCTGAATATAAACAGTTTTTCATTAGTAATTAGTTGTTAAGCTTTTTTATACTTTTGTGTTGTGGCACATTGCACAGAGATGTAAACCCGGCCGTACTTGTTTACATAAAATAATCAGCGTTGCCGTTTGGTTTACTTTTAACCAAAATTGGTTACTTTTTTTCCAATGTGTACTTGTGTATTTTTTTTCCACTTTGGTTATTTTTGTGCTTTGGTAATTTGGTACGCACAAAAATAACCATTTTTATAAGGTATTTAAATTTGCATATGGTGATGCACTATCACATTTTTAAATGAATTTCGTAGCTTAAAAACAAATGTGGATGTGGTTTCCAAAGTTATTATATGATAAAGAAGAAGAACTTGTATCCCAGATTTTCCCAATTTGAAAAAAAAGGTATTGATATGGATATATTTTGAGACAAAGTTTCCACACATACAAATGAATTGATTACTACAGAGCTCATCGGCTTCTGAAAGGATATTTTCATAGCTTAGTTTAATCGAAATTAATGCAGCATGGCTGGATTTTAATGCTAACTCTATAATGCATGAGTGTATTTTAATACTTTATCTATAAATTCATGTGTTTGAATAACGAATGTAATAAAATTACGTTTTTTATTGCAAAGAACTTGTTTGTTTTTTACATACGTAAATTGTCGCTTACGATAAAATTTAACACTCTGTATCTTAAAAATGTTCAAAATTATGGCATTTTGATAGTTCTAAACTATAGGTAGGCCAATAAAATTTTAATTCCAATAAAAAAGGCTATTTTCGATTACATGTCGCTTACAGTAGAAAATAAGGCTCAATACATACAAATTTTAAGGCTCAATACATACAAATTTTGGTTACTTTTTTCGCCGTTGGTTACTTTTTTTCATAATTTGGTTACAAATATATTTTGGTTGTGGCAACGCTGAAAATAATGCAAAAATGTTTTGCTAGTAAATGAACTGCCTGTGGACATAAACATTACCGAGTTGGCAACATTGTAGGAAATATAAACTATTGTGAATGATTGTGTTTTTATATAGGAACTAAATTAATACATGTTTCAATAAATAACGTTTCTGAATCAAACAGTTTTTCATTAGTACTTAGTGGTTACGCTTTTCTTGGCACATATGTGCCAGATGTGTAAACTGGGCATTATGGTACGGGTTTTGTCAGCTGACACTTATCATTACGATAGGATTTTATTAATTATACCTTTACTAATATTTTTGCCAAATCTATTCCACTCTGCAGGCGTGAAAGTGTCACGTACAATAACATGGAAATACCCATATGTTTGTATGTATAAATGTGGGCTGAGGAAAGCACATACATATATACATACAATTGCAAAAATTCAGGGTTTTTTAAATTAATCATTATGGTAAATTAAAAAATGAAACAGTCATACGCATTTGGCTTACAAAATATTTCCAAAAAAACTTTAAATCTTTGAAATATATTCAAGTTTATACATATGTATGTTAATACGATAAGAGGTCTTTAAAACACACAAAACATACTCGTAAAATAAACAACAAAATTATGCATACCTACACGAAGAAAAACAAAAGTAAGTACAATATGCATGTAAAAAAGCACTGGTGGAGAAAGTTTGGGAGATTTCGCGTCAACACCGGTATTAAACAAATGTTTGTACGTACGTACATATGTAAGTTTAAAAGCCAAGAAATTGCCGCTCACCAACACAAATCAATAACCCCCTTTTAACTTAATAAAATTATAGTAATACGCATGCGTGCAGTTGACTTGGAACAGTGAAGATATAAACAACACATTGAGAGTTAAATAAACAAGCGGAACGATTTAAAGCTTATTTTGAAAATAATATTAAAAAAATATGTCAAATGAAAATAAAGCAATTAAGTAATAAAACTTACATAAAATATGTACATACATATATGGAAGAACATAAATATATTTATTGTAATATGTTGACACACTGAAGAAACATAATTTGGCAAAAGTATTTATTTTTAATATTTAAAGAAAGCTCAATATTAATAAAACAAAAGATATTTATACTCAAACGAAAAGATTTTTGTAACAAAACGAAAACGAAAGTGTTGAATAATATTGACAATATATAAATTTACTCAATGTCGTCAATGTTAACCAAACCAATTCATAATCGTCATAAAAATACCACAATGCTGTCGTGGTTTTTACTAGTTTTACTTATAAATACAGTCAATTTGACATTATGTAATTATGTTAATGAGAACGATAGTGAAAACGAATTGTCAACACTAACAACGACCACAGCAGAAACTGCGATAAATTTAAATTCAACAACAACTACAGCGAATATAATAACTAGAAAATATGGAAATGAATCACTATTGAATGCACGCGAATTGTGCGAATATTCAGCTGATATGGTGTGGTCGCAATTTCTAGAGGATTATGTTTTAAGGTAAATTAAAATAAATAATTAACTAGTAGAAAGATTTTGTAAAAAATTTTGTTCCTAAACGTTTTAAATTTATATGAAAAATAACGAAAAAAATTCATTTCAAATCGTATTTAGGCGAATCACTCTTTGACATGTTGCCCTTTTTGATTATATAGAAGTTATTAACAAACAAAAAAGATCAAGATATTGATTTTATCATTTACATATGTATATATTAGTGATGTAACGAATGTCAATTTTTGATATTCGCGAATACGAATATTTGAAACGATATTCACGAATACGAATATTATGTGTGAAATCTACAGACATTAAATTGGGGTTCCATTTACGCCTGCAAGTCGAAATACTAAAAAATTGTTATGAAAAGGGACTTCACACTAATGTTGGCATACTTTAAAGTTAATAAAAACTACCCAAAAATTTTAATGATCGTCATTAAGTAATATTTGAAAATGATACAAACAAAGCACAAATTTCTATAAAAAAAATTAATGTATTTGTACAAACTAAGATTTTTAGTAATTTATTTAAGTTTCCTTTAGGATTTCGGCATAAACATATTTAATAAATTTGTTTGGAAAAATATTCGTATTCGTATTCGCCTGAATTTGGCGAATACGGACGGATACGAATATCTAATAAATTCAGTAAAGTGCAACTTTGACCCGCGCACGAAGGGTTCCGTTCGGACACGATATATGTAATTCAATACAAACTTTAGTAGCCTATATAAAATATAGTTTTTTTTCGTTTTTGAAGTTTTTTTAATTTTGACGATTTTTTTTATTTTGGCGATATTTTTAATTTTGGCGATTTTTTTGTTTTGGCGATTTTTTGGTTTTTGGATTTTTTTTCCCATTTTGGCCATTTTTTTAATTTTGAAAGTTTTTTCTCGTTTTGGCGATTTTTTTCGGTTTTTGGCTTTTTTTTATTTTTTGGTGATTTTTTCGTTTTGGCGATTTTCGGATTTTGGCGTTTCTTCATTTTGGCGGCTTTATTCATTTAGGCGCTTTTTTTAGTTTAACAATTTTTTTTCTCATTTTGGCGATTTTTTCGGTTTTCGGCGATTTTTCAATTTGGCGATTTTTTTTTATTTTGGCGATTTTTTTTCATATTAAGAATTGTTTTGTCACTGGAGCCTTTTTCGCGTTTGGAGATTTTTTCATTTTGGCACTTTTTTTCATTTGAACGATTTCTTCGAATTTTGCGACTTATTTTAGTGTTAGAATTTTTTTTTTAATTTTGGCGATTTTTTTCGTTTTGGCATTTTTTTTTTGAATTTTTGGCGATTTTTTATGGTTTGGCGATTTTATAATTTTCAGATTTTTTAGTTTTACAGTTTTTGAAAATTTCAATAGTTTATCTCTTACGGTTCCCAAGATATAGCAAGTTGTCACAATTACATAGTCAAAATTGCATTAACTGATGGACCACCCTTTAATTTAAATTTTTTTAAATTTTAGTATTAATTGTTGTAGTCGTAGTAGGATTTTAATATTTTTCGTTGCTCGGTTTGGAACACTCTTTAATTTTTAATTTTAATTAAATTAAATGTATTTATTGTTGTAGCGGCCAAGGTTCTACATACTCTGTCCAAATTTCAGGTCCGTAGCTCTTACGGTTCCTGAGGAAATACCGTGTGACGGACAGACGGACAGCGTAGCGAAAACAATAGGGGTCCTTTTTTCACCTTTGCCGTACGGAACACTAAAAATGACCGAATATTCGACAATTCGAATACATATTGTTAACTAATATAAGTGACAAAAAATTCAAAATATACGATTTAGTTGATAATGTTGCAAATAACAAAAATAAATATTTTCTTAAAATTTAACACGGATATGTTTAAAAAAAACGATACATTGCCAACAAATGCGTAAGACAAAAAAAGGAACAGTGACAACACTTTTATATTAAAAATAGAACAAAGGTGGCATCTTTGTTACTTTCCAATACAGGCAAATCCCGGTATAACGAACGATAAAATGTCACATTTATCAAAACATTCGTAATATAAGGTAGTAAATGTTCGAAATATATTTCTAGCAAGGTTTTTTATTTTGCGATGTTTTTCTTTATCATTCGAAAAAATTATTTCGTAATTTGTATCAAATGTTTAATTAAAAATTTGTTTCTTTATTTTTTTTTTTGCTTCAGTCAAAGTTCTAGTGTACGCTCCTCTAAAGATTTACCCTACTACAGCGAACTGACAGGGCCTGGAAGTGGTTCACCATTTCAAATGATGGTAAATCCCGGTATGGGCCCTAACCCTACAAATCCCCAACCACCCGTAAATTATCATTCTTCTGTCTATAAGAGGCCAAATATTTTCATAAACAAACGCATTGGTGAAGTTGGTGTTGAATTGGAACCGCACAAAAGGCCACCACAGCTGGTTGTAAATCCACAATTTCGACCCATGACAAATCAAATGGCACAACATCAACAAGCGGGATTTTTACAACAATTATTTGGATTAGGTGGATCGGAGTCGGGTATAATAACAAGGCCAACTTCAAATATACCCACATCACCCGGTGGATCTTCAGTTACGCAACATGTAAGACCACTGCCATTGCAACAGCAACAACAACAACTCCCGCAACAGCAGCAGCAGCAACAGCAACATGTTTCACACAATGGACCACAAGCATTTAGAGCAGTCTCCGAAAATGATTTATATCTGCTGGGCGCAATAGAAAAATTAGTGTATCGTGTCGACTATTTGGAGAGCAGAGTAAGAAGAACAGAGCAATTAATTTATTATCTAATGGCTGGTAATAAACAGCAAACGGAAGGTACTTTAATCTTAAGTTTTTTTTTCTTTTGTTAACGTAAGTTTTTAATTTGATTTTTTTTATAATTTTCAGTGCGTGATCCCTGCCCTGCTAACTTTACCAGAATTAGCGATAATTGTTATTACATAAACAGTTATCAGGCTGCTAATTGGAAAACCGCTAATTCTGCCTGCAAAGCTTTAAACTCACATTTGGCTGAATTTGAAAAGCCTTCGGAAAATGAAGAAATCATAGCCTACTTGCTGAATCAACCCAACCATCGCGGTCGTGATTACTGGTTAGGTGGATTGAATCCCGGTCTATTATGGATTTGGTCGAATTCAGCTAAGCCTGTTAATCCCAACATGAATTTAACCTCAATAGCTATGGCTCATAAACAGCAAGCGGACCATAATAATACCGAATCCAATACTATTGATGTGGATGATAAAGATGATAAAAATAAATCTGACACAACGAAAATTTTAAATAATACTGTGGAAATCGAAGGACATGGCAGATGTTTGAGATTGTCTTATAACTCGGCCAAGCATAGTTACAATTATCATGGACAAGAATGCACTACGAGACATCATTATCTTTGCGAATATGAAGATAAAACGTTGGATAATAAAATTAAGAAAATTGCTAGGGAACTGAAACTATTTGAGTGAATAGCCGTGCGATAGAATGAAATTTATTTAAAAAGGTGAATTTGTACAAAAATGCTTTATATTTATTTATTATTTAAATAGGTTTTAACATCACATTGCGTATTGTTAAAAAACAAATGTTAAAAAAGGTTATTTTAACATGAAAGGTACAATAACGCACAATTTCTAATATATGTATACTTCGACTTGTCAAAGTAAACTTTGCTTTGTAAAAGTCATCTTACTTAAATGAGTAATGTGATTTTTTTAGATCACTACGTTTGATTTGGATCTCTTTCGAAATAAACTGTTCATTCGTGGAAAACCATATCAGGGGGTCTACTCTGTAATTCAAAACGAAAGAAAATGCTTTAGAATTTGTATGCTTATAACATGTAAATTCGAAAGCATTTCCTTTCGTTTCGAATTACAGTGTAGACCCCCAGACTTTTTGTAATTTTTTTCACAATAGATTTAATAAATTATTAAAAATTTAAATTTGTTAATGTTAAATTTGTATGGTTAACCCTACGTCTACACCTGATATATTTTTATCATGACAAAAGTCTAACCCACATATGAAAAAAAATTAAAGTCTGCTTAAAGTGTACGTTAAGACAAAATTTCCATACAAAAACCGTTTTAACGTACACTTGAAGCATACATCAATTTTTATGCATATGGCGGTAATTCCATATAGAAAAAAGGGCTAAAATAAAAAAAAAATTATCTTTCAATATAAAGTTTGACTTTTGTTATGATAAAAATATATCAGGTGTAGACGCAGGGTAAGTTAGGTTAGGTTGACAGTTTAGTGGTGAAAGATGAAAGTTAAGGGTACATCTCACTTGGGTCCAATACGATGACCAGTTTGTTAATGACAATACCAGCCGCTGTTCCTAATATAAAAACTCAGATTTTTGAGTCCTATTTCCAATAACTCGTATAGGCGACTGAGGGATAAGCTGCCAATGAACCGCAGATGGAGATACTCCATAGGTGAATAGGTACTAGAGGAGAGAAGATAGTGGGTCGGGAAAAGGGTCGTGTGAGTACACACGCCATAAAAGGGGTTTAACGACAATACCAGCCGCTGTTCTTAAAATATGAAGAATTTTTGAGTCCTATTTTAGATAACTCGTATAGGCTACTGAAGGATAATCTGACAAGTAAGCGCAGTTGGAGATACTCCAGAGCGGGGCAGAAGCTGAGGAGATGCGAGATGCTTTCCTTCTCTTCTTCGTTATTAAAATTGGAGCAGTAATCATTGTAGAGGAGACCCCTACAAGACTCCTCAAGTGCTTCCTAGTGAAGTTCATGAGGTTTTTAGTTCTGTGGGGGTTTAGGCAAGTGCAAGGCCAAAGGTTTTTCCCTATCACGCAGGTAGGATAATTGCGTCATCAGTCTTGAGCTGAATTGAGAAAGTTCTTATCGAAGCATTTCCACCAGGATTAGAGTGGGAGCCCACAGATATTGTTGATATCGACTACTCTGAGTAGGGTTCCCACCCTTCTTTGCCATATCATCCACAATTATGTTGCCTGAATTTTTCCCGTGTGTACGCACCAAATTCAATATGATAGATGAGTGCTGCGCAAGCTTATGTATGGCTTTGCCACATTCTTGCACAAGGAAAGATGTGGGACTAAATGCAGATTGGCTGTCAGTTATAATATGGATATCTGTGTTTGATATCTTATAAAACCTTAGCTAGTGTGTTGCTATTTTAATGGCAGATATCGCTACATTCATCCGGCAGTCTGAACGACATTTCAATTCCAAATTCTGGAATGAACCCACCAAGAAGACTTGTACGGCTCAAAACGAAAAAATCATTTGCATTTACAAAATCTACCCTTAAATCATATTTCGACGTTTTGAGGTCCTGCGATCCAGATTTAAACGATGACAACTTCGGAAGTAAAACGATACGAATCGACTAATTCTACCATAATTCAAAAACATTGGGCGTAATTACGAGTGTCGTATTTCGATAACGGCTATTTTTTAATAGTTGTCGTCGTAGTCGACGTCTAAATACATACATACATTTTCTTTCGCTTCAAATTACTTAAGCCTACAGTACACATGAATTCCCAACGTATGGAACAAAATCCCACAAATACAGGCATCATTTATTAGAACCCTTTCAACAAAGCGCCATCTAGCGTCAAATAGTACAAGTTCGTTCAATTACAATGTGTTGGCAACACAGGACTGAATTATGACGTTTAGAGAAAGTAAACAATATAGGCGGACGGGATTTTTTTTGATGGAAGAAATATACACTTTCTGTGCAATTCACAAAAAAAATATAAATTATTCACGCGGTTTTAAGTAAAACTTGTAAAAACTATGAGTTTGCAACCGGCAAGTGCCCAAACTGCGACAACTTCCCAGGACGCCTGCTACATTTCGCTATTGGGTTTGGCAGAATATTTTCGTACCTCACAACCACCAAACATAAAAAAATGTATACAATGCCTACAAGCACTGTTTACATTTCATCCACCTTCCAAAGTTGAGGCCAGGACTCATCTACAAATGGGACAGACCTTAATGGCGTATACCAACAACATTGACTTGGCAAAAACGCATTTAGAGACAGCTTGGAAATTATCTGAGCCATTGTTAAATTTTGATGACGTAAAGTTTGATACTGCTTCTCTGCTTTCGGAATTATACAGACAAACGGAACAGACTTCTTTGGCAAAGGCCATGTTGCGCAGAGCCATAGAACTGTCGCAAAACAACGTCTATTGGCATTGCAAACTACTGCTGCAGCTGGCTCAACTACATGCAAATGACAAAGAATACACTTTGGCTTCAGAACTTTTAGCTGTGGGCGCGGAGTCGGCCGAAGAAGCAAATGCTACTTATCTGAAGGTTTTATTTCTATTATCAAGAGCCATGATCTTAATGATAGAGCGCAAAACAAATGATGTTTTAGCTTTACTCAATTCCGCTGGTGCTATTATAGACAATCATATAATAAATCCACATCACAAGGAATACTTGAAGGTATTTTTCTTGGTGCTACAAGTATGTTACTATCTAGCATTAGGTCAGGTGAAGACAGTAAAGCCCAGCTTAAAACAATTGCAAATGTCTATACAAACAATTATGGCGCCAAATTGGCCGGCAGATGAAGGTGACAAATTTATGCTTTTTATTTTGAACATTTTCATCAAATAAATAATTTTTCCTCTTAGTAATATTTGGACAAAATCCACTGGACATGTTTGGATGGTTACCCAAGGAACAACTATATGTTTTAGTTTACTTAGTAACCGTATCACATTCCATGATGGCTGGCTACATGGATAAAGCACAAAAATATACTGAAAAGGCTTTAACACAAATCGAAAAGCTGAAAGCACAAGATGACAAACCCATATTATCTGTATTTAAAGTAATACTATTGGAGCACATTGTCATGTGTCGCATGGTTATGGGCAATCGTGAATTAGCTATACGAGAAATTGCAGCCTGTCGCGATGTCTGCTTAGCCTCCGGCCCTAATGGTCAATTACTTAAGCGCCATTCAGCACAGCTGCACTGCTTAGTGGGATTATATGCCATGTCCACTAGCTTCTTCGAACATGCTGAGAAACAATTTCTCACATGCGTAACTGAAACGGGCGAAAGAGATCTGAAATTATTTGCTAATTTAAACTTGGCCATCATATACTTAAGAACGAAAAGGGATCAAGATTTGAAGCAAATATTAGATGCTGTTTCCACAGAAAATACTCAAACATATAGTTCACAAGCTTTAATGGGTGGGTTTTATTATGTTCAGGGTCTTCATGCTTTTCATAAGGCAAGCTTTCACGAAGCCAAGTAAGTACACACATAAAGCACGACTTGAAATATTTCATCTTAATTTTTAATGATTTCAGACGTTTTCTGCGTGAAACATTGAAAATGGCCAATGCTGAGGATTTAAATCGTTTAACATCATGTTCTTTGGTACTGTTGTCACATGTCTTCCTTAGTATAGGCAACTCCAAAGAAAGCATGAATATGGTAACACCGGCTATGCAATTGGCTTCAAAAATTCCCGATATTCATGTCCAGTTATGGGGTTCAGCAATACTTAAAGACTTGCATCGTATGTCAAAGGATATACTCCACGAAAAGGAAGCATACGCTAATCATGTAAAATATTCCGAAAACCTAATTGCTGATCAATTAAAATGTGTACAGAGCATACATCACTCTTTAGTGGATTGGCTTAAAGGGCCGCCGCCCGCTACAAATGCTGTCGCTACCATCACATCATCCGATGCAAACAACACTTTAGTTGCAGCTAAACAATTATTGCCTATAAATCCACAAATGATGCAACAGTCTCATCCAATGCCGATCGCTGCAATGGATTTAATGTCACATCCTCTGCAGCACCAACTGCAGCAAAATCCACTTCAACTACCATCAAATCTCACCCTCACATCTCATCTACCTGCACAAACTGTAATACAGCAGCATCATCAGCAACAGCAACAGCAGCAGCAGCATCATCAGCAGCAGCATCAGCAGCAGCAATCATTTGCTTCAACTTCCGCGCAGCAGCACCCACAAATGATGCCACAACAGCCGATTATTATGCAGCATCAACTGCCTCCACAACCTCAAGTGATTTTAAATCAACCTCAACAAAGTGTACAATATATACATCAGCCAATTGGCCCCCAAGTCCAACAACAACAGTTTGGCCAATACTATTAGGTTTGTAAATTAAAGTGAATTTAATTATAAATTGTGGTTTAAGTTTCTAAAAACACAAAAAAAACAACTTCAAAATGCAGCCTACGTTTTTAATACATACATACATAAAAATAAATAGTTTTAAATGAAAGAAAAGAGTGTAAAGATAAAATAAAGGAAGAAGTCTTTTTAGAAAATGTTTTTTTCTCTTCTTTCAACAAATTACTAGATATTTTCGGCACATGCACTTTTGGCGCTTTTTTCGTGTTTGTGATTTTTTTTGGATCTTGGGGTTTTTTAGTTTTGGCGTTCACTTCCGTTTTTTTGCAATTTATTTTAGTTTTTGAGATTTTTATTTTAGTGCGACGCTTTTTTCGTTTTGGTGATTTATTCGGTTTGGCGATTTTTTAGTTTAAGGGTTTTTGAAAATTTCAAGAGTTTGCCTGTTAGGGCAATATATATTGAACGCGATCCAATATCACGATATTTATTGAACGTGTAGCATGCATATTGATCGCGTAATAAATATTGAATGTGTAGCATTTTCATGATATTAGATGGCGATATGTTAATAAGAAGTGAGATAAAACAAATAAAATAAAAAACCCAGTGAACATATTAAGAAATTAAAAGTAAAAAAGTTTATTACATTTGTGTAAAGTTTGTTTTAATAAAGGGTAATGGCAGAAGATAATGAAAGCGAGTGGGTTCTGCCGGTGGAATCGAAACTAACGACCGAAAAAATTATTTCGAAACTTAATATTTAATTTGGAGGCATTGCCAGAGTTGTGGGACTCGTCGGCTGAAGCTTTTTTTGGTTTTTTGGATCCGCACAGCACAAAAATAACGTAAATAATGACGCGATAAATATTGAACGTGGAGCATACGCTTGTGATCCATCAATTCATTAAATGCCGTTAGGCTTTCCAACATGCAAAAATTATATATTGAATTTTTGCTACCGGCGCTGCCATTGTTTCGTTTTTTTTTCAATAAAATTTCAAGGATTGTTTTTATTATTCTTATTACATATTTTTGTATAGTAATTTTTGTCCATATTTAATTAAGTTTTATTTTAATTGAAGTTTTATTAAAATATATATATATATATATATATATATATATATATATATGTATATATATATATATATATATATATATATATATATATATATATATATATATAAATTATAATTATTTGATTATTTATTTTCAAAAAATATATAATAAGTATACAAATGGAGTTTGAAAAAAATTTAAGAGGCTTATAGGGGAAAATATAGAACAAAAATTTTGCTAGTGGCAGTACAGGCAGATATTGCATTAGTGTGTTTAGATGAAGGATGTAGGAGAGAAGTGAAGAGCAGCTTGCGAAGTAGCAAAAGTTGCACTTAATGCGCTATCACACATGAGAACAATTGTGCTGGCATAACATGCCAGTTTGTAGGTGAGAGAGGCAAAGAGAGGGGTTTTGTGGTTGTAACAGTTTTTCAACCAGGCACAACCCCGCATCAGAAGCACAAAACCAATACACACACAACTGAAAAAACAGCAAATGTTAAAAGAATGCAAAAAACACAAATACACACAAATCTGTGCATACGTATACATTTTTATGCCAGATAAATTAGTCTCGTGTATTCTACAAAGAACAAAAATTGTGCCGGCATAAAAATTTGTCTCGTGTGCCAATTTCAACTCTTTTCTCTCGCATATTTCTTTCTCTAGTATTTTTGTATGCTATTTTATAAAAATTTTTTATAACATGTATGAAATAAACTGTTATAATAGGTCTGTCTGCGTACTTTTCCAGTAGCAAATACTCAGTCAACTTTTTTGGGAGAGTAAGACCAATTTTACTCTGTCGACTGAAAATATCTTAAAAAGTACGCAGACAGTATCCAGTGAAATCTTGCAAGAAAACAGCTGATCGGTGTATAAACAATTGAAATAATAAAGCAAACGAATTTAAGCCAGAAAAATAGCATTATTGGAATCATTGGTCCTGCTTTTACGCCACGGTGGCACTGTATATTTGGACGTTTCTAGCATGAAATAAAGTGTTTAGTTTATTATAATTTATTATAAACGTTAAAAATCAACACAATTGTAACAATTTACCTCTGCCATTGTTAAATTTCAATTTCTATTTTCATTTCACAAAAATTATTTCATTCAAAAAGTAATAAAAACAGCTGTTCAAACTAGTTGAAAAAACTTTGCAAGTTCTCTAACTTCCAACTGTCAAAAAGTTCTTTTTTTGGCTCTCTCGCTGCAAGAGATTTGGAGTACGCAGACAACATTTTGTAAGATTTTGCAACATTTTGCACAAAATGATGCAAAATATGTGTACTCAGACAGACCTAATATAAAAATTATAAACAAATAAAGGAAGGAGAGAAAAGAATTAATGTATTTTGATAGTAAATTAAAAAATATATATACTAATTCCACATTTTCCAAACCAACAATTAGTGACTTTACCATTGATCAATTAATATGAAAAAGTCCCCTCACTATTGCGTCATCATGTAAGCGCACGTGAATTTAACAAGGGACTCCTAAACATAACGTAAGCGCTGTCGTTTGGTCACCCTTCATCTATGCAAAAATTCTTGCTAATATTTTTTAAAACAACGCGTATTTCATCGAAGCACAAGTGATCAAAAGTTTAATTGTTAATTAAAGAAAGTGTAATAAAAGAATTTAACTGAAATGAGCAAGAGACACATTCAAAATTTACTGTCTAAAGAAAAAAAGGCATATGAGGCGAATGTAAACAAATATAGGAAGTTGTTTGGCGAAAGTAATAACAAAATTATATTAAAAAATGTGCAAGTTTTAAGTGAGCCCATTGCATCCACATCTGCGCGTGGGTTGTATTTAAATGCAGGTGAGTGCAGTGTCCGATCTTATATACATACATACATCCACCGATTTTCGTCGGCTAACTGCAATAATGTCATAAGTAATAAACCAAAAAAGCCTTATTTCTCAATTAATTCCAGGATAAGTCAATTTGACTATTACCAATGCAGTGTGGTGCAATTCTATCCTCATATTTCAATCAGTTAAAAAATATTTCAGTGAACCGACGAAAATCGGTACATTGTGCCGATAGTGGGATCACGGATTTAGATAGTTTCCACTGCTTAAATGAAAGTGGCTTAAAAGTAGGCCCTAAGAAAAACTTGTTGCGCAGTAGTTTCACATAATACCATAAATGGATGCCCCTAATGTTGTCAAGAAGGGTTATACAGGATGAAAGGGTATGTTTTTTAAAAGAATACGGCATCCCAAGAACTGATACGACATTTCACTTTAGGTGTCATTCACACAGATGCATTTAAGGAGAAAAGAAGTATTTTCGAAGCATCAAGTTTTGAAATGGTCTCTCAGTATGCTTAAAAGAATTGCTTAAACTTTTATTGCCATATTCATTAAAAATAAATATTTCACGTTTATTTAGCACTTATTTGACATATTTCTATGCGAAATTTGTCAAATAAATTTGTAACAAAACTAAAATATTTTTTTATGAATTAGACCGCAAATTTGTAAAAGTAATAAAGCAAAAAATTTAAGAGAAAATTAATTTCGTTTCTAATTATGTCGAAATTTTTTAGTGTACCAGGAAAATTATGTGAAATTATCCACCGAGAGAGAGTTTTTGTTATACACAGGAATTTTTACTCTAAAAATTTGAATCAGTAGCAACCACTATTATCACTTTTTATTGATATATAGTTGTATAAGGCTTCTGTCTAGGCAGATATTTACTCAAAACTAATTTTCATAAATTTTCCAGGCCAACAATTAACTGAAAAACGGACTTTTGATCTGAAGGTGGATGGTTTAACTACTCAGGATGTTGAACTGAAAAGTGCTGAAGAAAATAAAGGTAAATGCAAATAAAAATTTTAAATCTTAAAAGACTAGCAACTATTGTTTATTTTTCCTTTCAGATACTCGTGCTGTGTTGCAGCAAATACTTTCAAGGTTAACCCATATAGAAAAAAGGATAGGTAACATGTCACAAAAACAGCTGGTTAAAAACAAAACCGAGGAGGTAATTATCTCAAACCAGAAAGAAATCAACAGAATGATCGACCGAATAGCAGAAAAAGTAAAAATTTGTCTATTTTATTGGTATTCAAACGTTAATTAAATTGTTTGTAGAACTCGTTAAAACCGGAACAGGCGAAAGCATTGATGGAATGCAAGATTTCTATCAAGAGTGTTGAGAGGTCAATCTGCCGACCTACTGGTGAAAATCCGGATGCCATATTAGAATTCTAACCTCAGAAGATATCCAGAGTTGAAGAAAATTAAATTAAAATCAGCTGATTTGTGTCCGTTAAAAACGTTTGTATACTGTTTTGCCCTAAGTAGGAAGAAAATTATTTGTTTGAATAAAAAAACTTTTTCTGTCATAGATTTTATCAGAAACAATTTCTTAATCGGGCTTAAGTTTAGTATTTTAAATTCTTATTCAATGAAATATTTTTTATTATTTATTAATTAATGTGAGTTTTTAAAGAAGAGAGGAAAAATTTAACTAGATACTCAAGGAAATTAGAATTTTATTCATAATTAACCTCTTTATTAGCCAGCTAATAATAGTTCAAATTAAATATGTATCGCATAATTTTTTGTTTAAAATGTGATTTCTTTTATTACCAGCTGACTTTGACACTCAAATATTTTATTCCCACTTAATTGCGAATGTCGCCAAATATACATTTACTCGTTTTTAAAAACGATTCGGTTTATAGAACAGAACCGATAATCTTTCGCAAGTATTCGGGTCTGTTATGTACTGGCCAATAGTCCTACTACTATTATAATATATCGTGCTATGACCGCCAAAAGCTTGAGCGACATAATTTTCGAACTTAATTTTTTTACCAAACCATGTTATTTGCGATCGTAAATAATCGAAGTCCAAAAAAATGATTTGGTTAAGCTTTCTTTGGCGTTTGTCTCGATATTCGATAAAAATTGGTAGAGGGAAATCACATGGTCCAATTTAAAATATAAGGTACTTTTTAAGAGCTAAAACGGGTACTTTTTATCGTTTTTGCTAAACTTGGTAGAAATACACTTTATATAGCAAAGTTTAATTTTTTTCTGGTTGGGAACAAAGAAAAACTATGTAAAATTTATATCGATGGCTTAATATAAAAAGGCCGTATCTCAATTTTTTCGAAATCTCGTTTTTAACGATTTCTGGGAGACAACGTATAATTGCATCCTCCTTGAAAATCTAAGTATAGTTACAGTTCAAAATCAAGGACTTATGGCGACTTAAATAAGGGTCTGTTCGTAAATACATCACTGCGCTGCAAATGGAAATGGAAATTTAAATGCTCAAAAATGTTTCAGTGAAGTAGTTAATGCACAAACAAATGTCAAATGTGCAAACATGAGTACTACTAAAACAGATTACCAGCGAACTTGTATTGCATTTTAAATAAAAGTTAGCACGTATGATGCAGAGCAGTGATGCATTTACGAACACGCTCCAATTGTTTCTTCATGTAAATGCTTTCCTTTTTCTTCAGTGTTTTGCTTCTCCTATAAAATATCGAAAATTTGAGTTCCGCCTTTCTTATATTATCGATATTTTAATAATAAATCATTTCAGTTATTGAGAAGAAAACTTGATTTTAGAAGAGGTGTATGTATGTACATATAAGAATATTTCCACTTACCTTTTACAATTTTCTTAAAAGTATTTTTCTCCATACATATGTATATCAATTTGCAATACAAATTTAATTTCAGCTATGTATTTCTATACAAGATTTTCCTTAAAAAATAAGAATTTTGAAATGGTATTAGATAATTTTAATTTATCAATTTCATATCTATTATATTTAACCTACATCTGCCAGAACAATTTCCAAAAGTTCTTCATTATTATTTGAAGATTCTCTTCCAGTTTCTGCATTTTCGCTCAATGTTATATCATATTCGGCAATATCATTATCACTCAGGGATTTATCAAGCAACACTTGTAGTTCTTGCTCACTGTAGTCGGGATGCTGGGTCTTTATGTGATAAGTTAAATTAGATTTTTTCGAGAACTTCGAGTCACAAAAACATTTGAAATAATTATTCAGATGTGTTCTCTCGTGCATTACACAGTCTCCTTTCTGTGTAAAAGCTTTCGGACAATGAACACATTTGTAGGGTTTTTCGCCAGTATGAATTCGACGATGATTTTTCAATACATTTAGGGAAGTAAAGCGCATAGCGCAACATTCACAAGCATAAGGTCTTTCGCCAGTATGTTTTCGTAAGTGTTTTTTCAGTGAACAGGCAGTGGTAAAACGGACTTGGCAAGTGTCACATTTATAAGGATGATCGCCCGTGTGGGTACGTTTGTGAGAGAATAATTCTGCCTTAGTTACATAAGCATTGGGGCACATGTCGCATTTGAAATTTTTCTCATTTGTATGACGTACTAAATGTTGGCGTAGATTTGAATTCTGGCTAAAGCTTTTCCCACATATTGTACAGACAAAAGGTTTTTCACCGGTGTGTATGCGCAGGTGGTCATTTAACGATGTTTTCATTGTAAAAACTGTAATTTAATTAATTGCTAATTGGTTTTTTATCAATTGACTAAATGATTTTTTTAGTTTTACCTTTTTTACAGACATGACATTGGTTGCGGGCACTCCTATTATGATTTTTAATCATATGCTGGCTCAGTTCTTCAATAGTTTTACACATAGTATCACATTCGAGACACTTGTGTGGATTTTCGTGAGTTAGTTTATGAATTTCCAACTTTTTTTCAGAGACAAATATACCCTCACATGTGTCGCACTTTAAAAATAGAATACATATGTATATAAATATAAAATGTCCAAAGTTTTGTAGTAAATAAAAAACTTCCACTTTAGAAAATAAAACTCTTTAAAAAATATCGTGTTTGTTTGTATTTAAGTTAGTGTTTAAAACTAATATGTAATCATTTCGCCTGTATCAAATACAAAGCATCACAAACAAGCAAATATTTAAAAATTCTCATATTGGAAAATTCCATGAAAATGTAAAAATATCTTGTTTCTCGTTTTAAAAAAATTATATGCAATAGTTTTTATAAAAACACAAATATTTTGAAAAAGAAAGAAAGATTAACTTAAAAATCAACAAAATTCTCAGCTAAAGTATGCTGCTTACTTCATATAAATCTGCTTAAGGTAAAACTGCAGATGCATATAAAAGAAAAATTACATACCTTGAAATTATTAGCCATACAGACTCTATTTTTAATATGTATGGTCAGTGTTTTACGTTGCGCAAATCCAGCTTGGCAGTTATTACAAAAATACTTTATATTTGTTAGCATTTCTTCATTTACTAAGGACACTGCTCTTGCTTTAGTTAATTGTGGTTTAGCAACATTATCCGCCGTCAATTCTTCAATGGATTTATACGTCTTCTTTTCAACGTCCCGTGAATCACAGTCCTCGGATGGTAAATAATCAATTATTAGTTCAGCATCTTTAATTTCATGCCTATTGGCTAAGTGCCTCTTAAGGACCTTCATGCTTACAAATGTCATTATACATTGTGAGCATTTGTATTGTCCTTTAGGTTTATTGTTCTTGTTATTACTTCTGGGTTTTATTATTGTTTCAGCTTCTTCATCAGATTTTGTTTTGCCTTCCGAACTATCAATTTCATAGACATTGTCAATTTTGAACTTTTCGTTGTTGTCACCATCTGCTACTTCATCAACTTCAGTTTCATAATATTCATAGCGATCACAATCAGAATAGGTTTGATTTTCAATAGTAGTTTCTGTATATATTTCTGTTCCTTCCGAGCAATTTGAGTCTTCAAGTAGTACATAGGCAGCCGTTTGTTGCACACTAGACTGGGCATCCTCCACAGCTAAATAATTATTTGTTTTGCTGCTATCTAAACACAATTTTTTGCAAACTGGTTCACTTTCAGGTGAACATTGTTCCTCATGCTTTTCAGATTTATCACTTGAATTTTCGATTTCTTCATATAAAAAAATATTGCCTTGATCCAATGGAACAGCCTCGTTTTCTGTTTGTACTTCCTTGTGATTTCCAAATGGTTTAACTGTTTGTACACTACTATGACGAACTAAAGGCTTCTCTTCCACTACTGTTTGCACCACAGATGATACAAGTATTTTATCGTCTGTTTGCGCAGCAGAAGAGACTACAATAAGCTTTTTGGGTATGACATCGAATGATTCAGGTACTGCATCTGGTAACAACTGCCTAAGAGTTCTGTTTGAATTTTCGCATTTCATTTTAAACACAAAACAACGATTGATTTCACTAATACACTGCAGGCATGCTTTATCTGGCATATTATCATCGGGATGTGGCTAATAAATAGAAATATGTTGGGATACACGTACATACATAAGTATGTCCATATTAATTATAGAAATAGTTTTATATTACCATTAACTTGGCTATTTGCTTTAACATGTCCGCCACACAGCCCATTCCAGCTGATCCACCATCATAGATGGACAACAGTGGACCATCCAAGACCAGGCAACATCTACATATTTTTTCCGTATTCATGTTGTTTTAATTAATTAATTTTTTCTTAGCTGTGCTTTAAGGAATATAACATAACTTTAAAACAATAATTTAATTGGGTGTATTTGTATCCCCTGTGGTATTTATATCCTCTGTGGAAGGGCTGCCAGATTTATTTTCAGCCTCCCCGCCAAATGACTTGTCGAGTATCGTCAAATCAACCCAAATATCGCCAATATACTAAAACATTAAACTTGAGCCATAAAATATATTTTGATTTTATAATTACATTACAAATTCAATAGGTAATGCCTATTGGAATGAGCTTAGGTTGTAGAAAAAGTTCCTTACAATAAATAAATTTTAAAATAATAAAAATATGTATAGCCAAAACTATAGCCCATAAAAAACTATTCATAAAAAAGTATTCAAGTTTAAAAAAACACTGATAAAATTACATAAAAATACATTTCTAAAATAAACGAATTTCAACACCTTTCCCTCTCTTTTAAAAATAGTGAACTTTGTATTATAAACAAACAAAAATTTTTACATTTATGCAGTTTTGTTTTCGGTGTAACTTTCACCGAAGTTGACGCGTATTCCAAAATAGACACCATTATTTTTATTTGTAAAACATTTTAGCCAATATTTTGGACCGATTTAGCATTCTCCCACCATAATTTTCTGGTAACACTATGCCGAGCAATTGAGTGAATATCACTCATTTACCAAACAAACATCATAACTCCAAAAAAATTGTTTTGCCAGAAAATTTGTTTAAAGTTTTCAATTTACAAATTCATTTTTCTCTCAAGAGTTGAGTCAATAAGGTATTAGTATAAAATGTTAACACATTATGAATAACGATATGAGGATTAATTCTGTACCATTTACTCAAAAATCCTATTTTTTGAGTTATGATGTTTTAATAAATAAGCGATACGTAGGTATCTATATCGCTTATTTACTTCAATAGTATCACAACTCAAAACAACAAACGACATGAAAAAATATTCTTCTCTCACGAAGTGGTATTACAGGCTATTTATATGAAATTTATACTCAATATTAAATACGAAATGCCGAATTATTTTGTATTATAGCTCAAAAATGCGTTTTTGAGTTATGACACTATTGAAGTAAATGAGAGATTTTCTTATAAGATTGTGCAGAGAGATCAGCTGATTGTACTGAATGAAATTGTTTTCAAATTTGTAAAATTTTGGATAAAGCCTGGTACTCTGTTCAAAACGTCACCCGAAATTTTGACATAATCCATATAAAAAAGTTCACATGAAATATTCATGAAATAATGTTGCTAAAGTTGTATGTACTCTTTTCTACTCGTGAAAAATTTACGAAATGTGTCTAGCAACATTTATTTTACCATCTGTGAAATAATGTGACTGCCATTTATTTCGTGCGAAATATTGGCAGCTTCTGTTTATGTTTACAAAAGCCGACCAATGTTGCATACTCCTAACCAATAAAAACGAGAAAATTTTCCGAAAAAGTAATATGGGCATCACTTTTTACGTGTCAAATTTTTCACGCGAAATAAACAATGTTGCAGAAATATTTTCACAACTTCGAACAGAGTACCAGGCTTAAGGGAAAATATCTTTTAAATAATTTTACTATGAAAATAAACTACATAGATAAAATAATCAAGTAAGGAATATGAGTATATGGCAAATACATATTTTTATTAACTATTTATAACTCTACACCAATAAAAACTAAGCAAACATTTTTTGTATTAAATACTTTTATTTATAACACAGCGCACAACAAATATTTAAAGTATAGTTAGTGGAAAAAGAATTATACAAAAATGTATGACGATATATATTCGAAGAAATAGACCATAATCTGTGACAATTCAGCTCAATCTGGTAGCACCCAAAACAAGACACAACCCTTGAATAGTTTTGGCAACACTATTAACTAATCAAAAAAATTGTTTACAAATAAGCACATACTCACACATCCATACATACATACATACATACATATGTGCACATGTGTTTCTGCAAAGCACATCAACATTATCCGAAGAAACATCAGTTAATGTCTGTGACAACAAAATATTCTGATAGATTTAAATATAATAATTGTTCTTTTTAATATGTTTAATATAACTGAATTAACATGTAGAGTTTGTTTAGAAGAAAAGAATGTAATGATAAACATTTTTGATGACTTGGAGGATTTCAATACAAATCTTAGCGACCTCTTAGCAACATGTGCAAATCTTAAGGTAGGTCTCTGCATTTATTTTAAATAATACATATATGTTTTTCAAAACCAAATCGTTTCACAGATAAAGGAAGACGATATTTTTCCTAAATATTTATGTGATGAGTGTACCAGTGAATTACTAGTGACATCAAATTTTCGGGATAAATGCAGCAAATCCACAAAGATACTTTTGGAAATATTAGAGAACACGAAGGCAATAGAGAATGAAGGGTTATCGAATTCAAATGATCTAATAGAATACTGCAATGAGGATACAAATGACATTGAGGTAGACGATTTGATAATTGAAGACTTCGTAGTATGCCATGAAGAGCATGCAGAGCAGTTGATTGATGAAGTAGAATATGTCAATCCAGTTATTGATACTTCATCCTTTAATGTCGTTGAGCCATTCAGAGATGATGAATTGTCCAACCAAATTTTGCATGAATGTGTAATAGAAGAGACCACATTATCCGAAGATTATTCTAATCAATCCCATATGAACATTGAAAAAATAATTGAGACAGAGTTTAATACAGTAAATGAATATGAAATTAATACAACTTCCCTTCTACTAGATGACACAATTACTAAAAAGTTTCGTAAACCGCCAAACGTAAAATCTAAAATGATTCATGTATTCAAATGCGATGTTTGTGGGGCCTTTTTTAAGCAAGCTGTCAACTTACAAAAGCATTTACAAAACGCGCATGAACTCATACACAGTTTTATCTGTACGAAATGTGACCACAGTTTCTCCATAGAAACTGAATTTTACAAACACGTTGAAAAATGCAACTTCTTCAGAGAAGTAACTACAGGAAATGCAAAGCCTGAATCCGAAAACATTGCAACAGAAAATACAGACGACAGCCGCAAATGCATTTATTGCGAACGAGACTTTTCCACACCATTTGCTTTACGAATGCATTTAAGAACTCATACCGGAGAAAGACCATTTCTATGTAAATATTGCACAAAATCCTTTAAAACACAGTCACAACTTAATGTTCATCATAAAAGGTAATAAATACAGTTTTGTAATAAAGAAAATGTTTTTTTTAAGTTGTATTTTTGTTTTCGATTTCACAGGCACATTGGACAAGCTGATTTTATATGTGAATTTTGCAGCAAATCATTCTACGAACTAAGCAATCTTACTGCTCACATGCGTTCGCATACGGGCGAACGTCCTCATGTCTGTACACTGTGTAACAAAAGTTTTGCCCGTGTCTTTCTGCTGCAATTTCATATGAGAATACATACAGGAGAAAAACCATTTAAATGTGATTACTGTTATAAAAGTTTTAGACAACATACGGATTTACGTAGTCATTTGACCATACATACAGGACAAAGGCAGCACTCATGTAGCTTATGTGGCAAATCTTATATAAAACATTCACATTTAATTCAACATATGCGTAAACACCAGTTTCATGTTAATAGTGAAGAAGTTGTTGAAACAGCAGAGTCTGAAAGTGAACATAAACCGGAAGAGCTGAACTCGCCTGGATATAGCAGCAAAACTTGTGTTCAAAACTCGGAAACCACCTGTAATCTAACTGAAAATATAGACCAGGATATTGTAACGCCTCCAGACAAATTTGAATAAAAAAAAAATAAAAGTTTGCTTTTATTTCAAATTGTTTTTGATTTATTTAAAATACTTTTCAATACGATCTTTTAAAATGTATTTTTCATCTTGATTAGCAAAAGAAGCATCTATCGCATTCAAACTCAGTTTATAAATATCGGCTTTACTTAATTCAAAATATTTACTTGCTAATGCAAACTCTTCCGTTAAAGTGGTATCGAAAACTCCACTATCGTCTGTACATAAAACTACTTGGAGGTTATTTTCAAATATATTTTTAAAATGGTGATCACCATAGGATTTAACTGTTCCACATTTTACATTACTTGTTAAACAGCATTCAATAGCTATATGCTGTTTAAGGCACTGCTGGATTTGCTCCTGGCTTAAAAAAGTACCATGACCACAGCGTTGAAAGTTAAAATTTAACATTTCCTGAATCTCTTCAGGATCAGAGACTTCGCCACAGTGTATTGTTAAATACAACTTGGATTGTTTGACTTTGTTTAAAACATCTAAGAAATTCTTGAACTTGCCCTTATAAGGATTGCCACTTAAGTCGATACCTTTAATAATATCTGGATATTTTTCGTTGAATTCCAAAGCCAAATTAGCAGTTTCCTCAGCGTACTCTACAGATTGGGCACGATCTATGGATAGCAAAAGTTTTACTATTATATCATATTGCACGCTATACTCCCTTATAGCTTCCATAAGAATTTCAATGTATTCTCTACGCGTCATATTCTCATTGACTTTAGGTGTAGTCCTTAGTTCTAAGTAAATAACATTATCAGTTGAAAAATTCTTTATTACCATTTCACAAGCAGTTCGTAAGCCTCTTGGAGTAGAAGTTAATTCGTGCATAAATGCAAACTTTTGAAAACAACTGTCTAAATCGGTGCTATCAAAATCGATGAATTTTTCACATAGTTTCAAAAATTCTGTACTGTTTTCGCCATATAATTGTTGACCAAGGTGCTTAATGGAATCAACATTCAAAGAACCATTAAGATGAGCATGGAGCTCGATTTTTGGTAGATTTTTTAGAAAAATATCCATACTGAATTAAATTGAAGAATAAATAAATGCAATGCAACAAAAAAAAGAGGAAAATACAAATTATAAATAAACATACCCAGAGTTGCCGTTTCATACTAATTACCAAAATCGTTTTTTATGCGACGAACTAATAAAAATTTACATGGCGGCCGCCAACAGTTTCCGACGGCGATGAGTACCTTGTTATTTTCGGCCTGTCATTAAAATTTCAACTATTCCATTATACCTTTCATAATTTCATAAAGTACAATGCCTCCAGCAAAAAACTACTAAACATTTTGGTTTCCTACACAAAAATTTATTCTTTGTTGTAGTCGTAGATTTGTTAATTTGTAATGCCACCTGTTTATTTCATCATGTTTTGAATTGGTGTTTAAATTTCGATAAGACATTAAGAATCCTACTGGGCATATCTTATATATACTAATGTACAAACATGCATATCAGCGTGACCGTTTGACGGACTAAAGTGGCAAATTGCCATTTTTTAGACTGCCTTGCCACTTTTTCGAGTGCTTTTGCCACTTTTTGTCTCCTTTTTTTAGAGTGAATTATGTAAAAATTCATTAAAAAATAAAATGTTTATGGCCTATTTTCCACCTGCAAAAGAAAAAGTTAGACTTACAATTTATATATAAAACAAAAACAAATTTTCATATTTTATTGTTGTTTTCAAAACAAATTGTAAGTCGAATGTTTTCTTTCGCAGGTGAGAAATAGGCCATTAGTGTAGTTTTCTCGTTTTTTTAATTTTGTCCTTTTTTTCTGATAAATCCCCCTTTTGAAAATTGTCATCGGTCACCCTGATTCATATTCACATACATATTTCGATTAAATATCTAAAGCCTAATAAAATCTTGGTATCTTATGGCCTTTGTATTAATTTTTTGGAGCAATAATATTATTAATTTCATAATTAAATATTGAACTTACCTCCAATTTTGTTTGCATGCACTTTTGAGTCTTGCATGGAAGCACACACACGCATACATATCTATGTGGCTTGAAATTTTATGATATTCCATCACATTAATGACAATGAATTACTTTCGTCATTTTCAACACAAATTCTATCATTTACCTGTTTTATTCACTTTTTTTTAAAGTAACTACTATTTGCTAAATTTATAAACAGAAATTAACATATTTTTCACTTTTTTCTTTATTTGATAAACATTTGCCGAACTCAAAACAATAACGCCAAGTTAATCAGAAATGTTGCCAACTTAAAGTTAAAAGTTAAGGGAGCCCAATGTTTTGGAAACAGTGTGACCAGATCTAAAAATATATTTGATTAGTAGAACGTTAATTTTTGAGTCCCATAAATATTTTATACAATTTTAATAGACCATATATGTTAATATATTAAAACACAATAAGAACTACGGGCCAGTTATGGCGTAGGACATAGAAGATTTAAATAAATTTAAACTTCTGTTGAAATTACGTTTGATATACTATGTATGTATGTATAAAACTTCCCCTGATGAAAAAAGTTTTGCACTAAGATCTGATTGTAGTGAAATTTGGCTTATAAAAACTTCTTTTCAAGGCCAATAAATAAAAACATATTTTTTTCTTACCTGGCCTTTTCCATAGAAAACGATTGATTTGTGGTAACAAACTCTTCGAAAAAGCTTACTTAGTTATTCTTAAAATATGATGATTTTAGTATGCTTACGATTCCAAGAATCCATACATATTTCCTGTAAATTTATCATTCCATGATAAGAAAGTCAATAATGGATTTAATACGACAGTATGTTTGATAGCACATTTATATTTTTTTGTTTATAAGGACAAAACTACACCTTTTTAAACGAACAAAATTGCCCGAAATTCGTTATAGGCGAGCTTCACTATGTTCGTATAAATTCTACTGTTAGATTTTTTATTTAAATAAAATTCAACGTTAATGTTTCCTTATATTTTTATTTAATTTTTCATATATTTTAATTGTTTAATTTTCAAATAGTTTTAATACTAGTAATATTTATTTCTTTCGAAGGATTTGTTTCTAACTGCTTTGCAATAAATTTAGTTTCAATGACGGTTTTAATTTTTGTTATAGGATTCAATATTTATAGTCGTAATAAAGAGACATAACAAAATCAGTGTCATATACATACACATGTCTGCGGATGTATGTATATGCGTGAGTACTTCCAACTAAATTATGTCAAAAATTTTACTACATATATAAAATATGAGAAGAAACAAAATCATATTTTTTCTTAAACTTTAGTTTAGGTGTGTTGCTGTTTTCTTAATACCATTATTTATTTATTTTTTTTAATAAAGTAATTGTCAATTTCTACATATTTTATTTACTATTTAATTTTCTTTGTCCTTTTTAATTAAAAAAAACCAATATATATTATTTTTTGTGTATGAAAAATTTTTTGTTTTTGTTTTTATTTATTTTTTTATTTATTGTAAGTGATGACTAGAAATAAAAATACGATATTAAATAAAAAATATAATTAAAAAATATAATTTAGAACTAATACAAAATCAAAATTATTGTAATATCTTTTTTTAATGAATTGTTAATGTCTTCTTTTCTTGTGAGCTAAAATAAAATTATAATTAGATTTTATTTAAAAAGTTAAAAAAAAATTAAATGTAAACTAAGAAATAAATTAAAAACTAAGTTTTGGGCTAATCTTTGCATGTAAATTAAATATTTATGTATATGTATGTATATATGTATTTTGAGCATTTGGGATTCAGTGGGTGGTGTGGTTTAGGTTTGTCTATCTTTTATTTCAACAAAATTCTTTTGCTTTTATTAAATCTTTTTTATTTTATTTCATATATTATTGTTTGTTTGTTTTTACATGTAAGCTTCTTATATTGTTTTGAAACAAAATCAAAGTGTTTTTAAAATACATAATATTTTCTTGCACAAAAAATTTATATTAAAGGTTGGAAAAATGGACAAATATAATTTTTTTGGCAACAAACACAGGAAAAAAATTCAAGTTTTTTTTCAAATTTCTTTTTCTTGTATTTGTTGTAAAAAATTACATTTTTCCAACGAGGAAAAAAACTGAAATGAATACCTTTATTGATTTGTTTTTCAAATCCATTTCTTTTTGTTTATTTTTTTAATTTCAAAGTATAATTTTTATGTAAAAATTATCTGTTTTATGTTTAGAAGTATTTAAAATTTTAGGAAGAAAAGAATTATTTCAACTCAAACTACATATAACTTTGAGATTAAAGAAAGATTTGTAGTTGAAGTCAGAGTTTAAAATGTTTGATAATTTATGTATGTATGTATGTATGTATCTATTATGAAATTTGAAATTTTGATAAAATTATTGTTGCAAAACATTATGATTCAATCTTATATTTAGTTTCAATTCTTTGTATGTAGTGAAGTTATTTATTTTTATTCCATAATTTTTATTATTTATTTTCATTTTAGCCTTTCTATTCAAAAAGTTTTCTCATTTCTTTAAATTAGCACCAAAACTTCATTTGCTTGCATAAAAAATTAGTTATCCAAATGTTGCACTTTAATCAATTTTGAAAAACGAATTTAGAAAAAAAAATTAAAAACGCAATGTACTAAAACAAGACAAACAATACTTTGGTTTAAGAACTATAATTTGGATTATGCTTTAAATATATGTATTTAAAAAAATAATAGTATGTAATAATAAATTTTCTATTATAGTTACTTGATAAAGTTGAGTTTAAAAAAAAACCCGAAAAAGCAAAATTTCTTTTAAATAAAAGGCCCTAATTTTCATTTTAGTCTTAAGTATAAAAAATTACAATTTAATTCAAGTTTATACAAAATGTTTTTTTTTATTTTAAAAACTATAATACAATTATTAATAAAATCACATAATACTTATATTAAATCTAAGCAAATACATTTAAATATTATTTAAATTTCGTCCATATTAATATGAATAAAAAGTTCACAATTTGTTTTACAATTTCAGGCTGTGAACACCGACCGCGCTGCCCTAATGTTTCTAATTAAAAATTCTAATTATTAACTGAATTTTTATTATTATTTTTTGTTTAATTAAATAATATTTTATTAAGTTTTAGTATTTTGTTATTTGATTTCAGTTTTTTTGCGAGTTCTTTTCTTTTATTAAAAATATATTCAAGTTTCCATAATTTATTTTTACTTTCAAATCATGTTGTTTGTAGCTTTCTTTTAGTTTTTAGAAAGATCATCTGTCAGTCCTTCATTTTTAATTGATTATTTTTTAATACTTACTAAAACTTACGTTGTATAAGTTCGTATAACATCTCTGATAATAGCACGGCAAAGAGGACATTGTCCTCCACCTACACCACGCCACTGTTCGATAGCACAATCGTAGCACATGCACATATGACCACAACTATAAAGTACAGAATCAATTTGATTTTCATAGCAAATAGTACATTCAGCTCCAGCTGAATCAGAGTGATCTACTAATTTATTACTGGCACAACCAACTCTAGAAGAGGCAGTACTTGGCTGAAATTAAAAAAAAATAAAAGCCTTAAAATATGTTTCAGAGACATGAATATTTCAAATTGAGTGTTATTTGACAAATAATTTTTTCTTCATTAATTTATTTCCAAGTATAATAATATACATATTTAGAAAGAAAACTTGATGTTATTTGTAATTTCATTATGTGTACTATTTGCAATTCCACAGTCGCACTACGTTCTGTAACGTGGGTTTTCGTCTTAACTTCTGGCAACACTGCCACCAATAAGACAAGAAAATTATAAAATGTTCATTTCATTTGCTAAATTTTGGATTTTATCATCTAATAAATTAATTACTATTTTTATACAAACGTCTAATTTGCAAAAAAAAAGAACAATAAAAATATAAATATATAAATAAAAACAAAATAAAAACGAAAAAAATTCGTATTTGCGCAATATTTGCAAATAAACTGTAAAGTGTTGCCAATTATTTTTTTGTAAGCAACTAACCATAAATTTGTGCGATCTACAGTCTGTCAAGAATTACTTTGCACATTTAAACGTTTAATAAAAAAAATTAACTTTATTTTATTACATGTTTTTTTAACCTCATTTACTTATTTATATACTGCAAAAAAGTCATATTTAGTGAAAAAGAAGGAAAAAATTTAACAAAAACAAATTTGTATGTATGTATGTACTGTTAAATTTTTTTTAGTGTCAAATAACGCAAAAATAAAATGTTTGTTGCTCATGTGCCCAAAATCCAATCTGCGAAAAGCTTAAAGCTTAAGATTTTCATATTAGACTGCTAACAAACAGATGTACGATAGATTTCATAAAAACTAATATTCAATAGCAAATGATTTGAAAAATACCAAATAATTCTTCTCAATTGCTAATGAATGCCCTTGAATTTTAAACAAAAAAAACAAACAATCAAATTTTACTCAATTGAGAAAATAATGGAATAACAATAATTTTTTCGCTATTATAATAAAAAAAAATCTTTCATTAAGTAATATTTACCTCCATAAATTGTGCATTATTAATATTTCCCACTAATGTATTAACATTTGAACTGCTGCTGGCACCACTTGAGCATGTGGCCGCCACACTGTTGTTCGTTGTATTCGTTGTCTGATTGATGCGTGCCTGCGAAGCCGTCAAGGCACTATTCAAATCCACAGCAGAAGTGGCAGGCGGTAAGTTCACAACCAGTACTGTGCCCCCACCATTTGGTTGAATTTGTATCATTTCCCCATTTGACGGTACGCTAATCAAACGACTTCCGCCCGTTGAAGGTGGCGAGCAAGTACCATTTAATATACCTGAGGTGGTACCTGTCGCTAAGTTATTGGTTGATTGCATTGATGCCAATGTGGAACTGGAGGCGCTTATAGTGCCACGTGTTACATTTAACTGGGATGGGTGTATGCTTTTGCGATTATCGGAGATTTGGCTATTCAGACTATTTATTGATTCGGACACGGGTATGTTGACTATACGCTGGGAAGAGCCAGCCACAGCCGAGGGCGGATAATTTACCATATTGGGCAGTTGTTGGCGGAACATGCGCACCGATTGTGTGGAACCATAGACATCCAAAAAGGCCCATAATTGTAAAGATTGATCTACATGCATTACCACCACCGCTGGGCCATTATTTTTGCTTATTGTCACTTCCCCGTTGGGCGCCACAAAGAATGCAATCTCATCACCCCTCTGTGGAGCAGCGGCTATATCTTTGCTAACCACCCAGTATTCGGGACGATCTAATAGGAAGTCAGAGTCATTGGGCAAATCTCCGGGCTGCAAGGCAGCCGGATTACAAGAGGTCAAGCCTAAAGCTAAAGCACCCACATACATTTGTTCGGTTTTCAAAATCTGCACAATAATTTTCTCGCCTATTCTGATGGGACGGGCAGTGAATACGTAACCTTGGCAGAAATCATTTTCCGTTCGAGAAGCTATAAAACGGTCGTGTGATAAGCGCACATTACGTCCCTTGGTAATGTGAAAGGGTACAGGAATCAAACGACCATTGCTATTATATCTTAGAGGTGGCAGTCCATTGGCCAGATCAGATGCCAAGGCCACTTGATCTCCAGTCAAGTTCAGCGACTGCATAGATGTCATAACTGTGCGTTCCAATTCGTGATCATACTGGCTTGTTGGCAAAGACCTCCTTGACTGTTGGTTAAGATGTTGACCTAAAGCGGCTATCTGTGGTCCCGGCAATGTACCAGTCATACCGGGAGCCAGTAAAGTAGGCGGCACGCCAACACCGCCACTTTGTTGATACATATAAATGCGTGCATCTAAGAATTCAATAGCCGTGCAATTGCCATAAATATCAATAATAGTCCACAGTAAACCTCGCGTATCTATGCCGGATAGTATAACACCTTTTTCTTCATTGTTTATGCCGTAAATGACATCACCCGCCGAATTGACATAATAGTACAGAACATTATCTTTCTCACAGTATTGTTCATGCAAGGCTTTCGCCCAGAAACCAGGACGATTCGTTAAATCCGGGCAGGCGTATTTGGGCAAAGAGCCCTCTAGAGTGGCTGGATCATTGATGGTGAAGCCGAAACGTATGCCACCATTCCAATTATTAGAAATTTCTGCAAATTTGACACAAATGCGTTCGTTAATGCGCACGGGACGGGCTGAGAATGTGATGGCACGACAAAAGCTCTCGAAACGTCGCGCCAAAGAGCCATCGCGAGAAATGCGTATATTATCGCCATGAACATGGTGAAATTGTAGTGGTGGCAAGTTATTGGGACCAGGGCAAGATGATGGTGAACGACGTACTAAAAAGAAAATATGAAATAGTATATATTTAATTAAGTTTTTTAAAAACACTAAACAAAAAAATACAAATGACTCCAGCAAAGTAACATAATATCAAATAAAATCACGGAACCTACTCTGTAATTCGAAAGAAAGCGATTTCAAATTTGAGTGTTAATAACGGGCAAATTCGAAAGCAGAAGATTCTTGCAAAAAATAAATTAACAAATAAGCGCTAATTTAGCGCATTTTCAATACTAAAATTCAGGAAAAAAACTTCGACCCATTCGTCTCTAAAATGTAATAAATCTAACGCAAATGGCATGGAAGTGACAACCCTGTAACTAACGGACTCTACAAATGCATCCCTGAGAAAAGCGCTAATTTAGCGAGATTAAAAAAAATAAATTCAAGAATTGGCAACCCTGGAACTGAGAGATTCAACAATTGCATTCCTGAGAAAACGCAGTAAAAAAACTTTTTTTTTTTTTTGATTGTTAAAATCTGATAAGTCTAACGCAAATAGCAAGGAATTAACAACCCTGGAACTAACGGATTCTACAAATGCATCTCTGAGAAAATCGCTAATTTAGTAAGTTTTCAAAAAAAAAAAAAAAGATCAGGGAGAAAACTTCAACCTTTTGGTTGTTAAAATGTGATAAATCTAGCGCAAATGAAATGGAATTTACAACCATGGAACTAACGGAACCTATAAAGCAGCTACGTCCACGCCATATTCACTATGTGCAAACTTTTATAAAGAGCTTTTTGTGCTTTCACACCGACGAGAATACAACATCCACAGCAACAACAACAACAACAGAACAGACAACAATGCTTAAGGCCGGGGCACAATGAATCCGTCATACGTTAAGCTTCGACTTTTCCAACTGACAGCTAAGTTGAAATACATGGTTCCTTATGAAGTCTGTTACATTCAGTACAAAACCGTCAACGCGAAGTACAAAAATTGTTCAACTTTTAACTTTTTGCGTACGTTAAGTAGTTTGACAGATATTGGTTGCTTTTTTTTTGGTATGTGCTTGTGTTTTGTGGCAGCAGAAATAAAATTAAGCAAAAGAAGTAAATGAAATAGATAAAAAAGTTGAATTTAATAAATAAAATGGAGAATCAACCTACAAATGGTTCCGTCAATAAAGTACTCATTGTGCCAACCTTCTCCATCGCTGCGTTAATGTCACTTGAAAAAGGCGAAGTTTAACGTATGACGGATTCATTGTGCCTCGGCCTTTACTCTTACTTTGCAAAGAAACAAGAACACATTTAAGAGCTTTCAAAGCTTTTTACCTCAAATGCAAATATCAGTGTGTGTGTGTTTGGAGGTAGCTGCTATAAAAGCATCCCTAAGAAGCTTTGCATTTTTAGTGTAAATCAAATTGAAAGCAATTCGTATTGACTGTCAAGTTGTAATGAATTTTACCATAGCTAGTGTGCCACAAGAACTTTAAAGACATATTTGTGGACTCTAATGCTGGTATCGTTTTTTTCTCTCGAAATATGACGTTATTAAACTTTAACAAATTCTCCAAATATGTCAAATGTTTCAATTGCAACTTCTAAAATAATAAATATTAATGCACAACGTTATGTTTAATGATTGTTAAAGGTTAAAAAAACTTTTTTTTAGAAAAAGTACAAAGTATATTTGTAAAGGCCTTGAGATCAAAATCCTACAGATCAGTCTCTTTTTACAAATTATTCATCAGTTGCTGAACTCTTTTTTTCTAATATTTTAAAGTTTCAAGGTGTTGCTATAGCTATTTTCCGAATTATAGAGGGTCAAAACGGCCTAAGGTTTATATTTTAGAAATTATACTTTAAGACTTTTTAATGAATTTTTTTAAATTTGTATAACGGTTTATTTGAGAAACGATATCGATCGAAATTTTCATACAAACACTATTAAAATTTTTTAAAATTTTTTTTGGATAATTATTTTAATGGGTTATTCATATCCATGATGAATAAATAAAACGGAAATCGGAGTTGCTATTTTCAAGAGTTTCATATTTTGCTGATTTGAAGTGGAATTGCCAAATAAAAAGAAAATTAACACACAACAACTATTCTTTTGTTTAGTTTTAAGCTAAAGTTTGCACATTGAGGAAGAGAATTCAATTATTATTATATTAATTATTTTAATATTTTTCCTTATTGTGAATGGCGTCGTCGACGTCACATCAAGGCGACAGTAAATATTTCCACTTTTCTACTCTTTATCTTCAACAATTGGTTCTTATTGACATTCTCTTACTAATCTCTAAGGCTTTGTAAATTAATGTAACATGTTAATAATAGTTAATTGTTGTCGACAAAGAGTAGACAAGTTAAAATTTTTACGGTCGTCTTGATGTGACGTCAACGACGCCATTCACAATAAGAAGAATTATCTTTGTAAAGGTAGTTTGGCTTAAATGAGTTTATTTTTGCTGAAATCCGCACACATTGATCTTATTACACCTTGGAAAAACTCTGCTCGCAAATACAATTTTATTTATTTAGCTCGTTCGTTTTAAAATTTCATTTCGGAATTTTAAAATTAAAATTCGAAAAAGAAGAAGAATTCGTTCGAATTAAATTCGTTTGCGAAAGAAAAATATTCCAGTACTCTTCGTACCCTGATAAGTACCTCAAAATGAGGAGATTTGGTCATGGTACCAGATTGTTGGTTTCTTAATTTGCCTTTTTTATTTTTCGATTTCATTGGGACAAATCGTCATTGGGAGTTTTATAAAATTTAAGCGGATTTGGACTTTCACTCTTAAATATTTTCCACTTTACAAGGTTTTTATTTGGTAACCCAAAGTTATTCCAAATATCATGCAATCTTTTTCAAATTTTGCTAATTGTTGTTGTGTGATTCATCGCAATTACTTAAACAAGCAGGTATAATTGTTCATACGTTTTGTATGCGGTTTGAATTAAGTTTTTTTGTTTTTGCATTTTATCAACTTAAGGATGTGGTTAGTTTAAATTTAGGTTTTAAAACAACATGTGTATTCGAAGAATAAAAAATTAAAAAAAACCTTAAAAAACAAGTGCAAAAATAACATTTACAAGAGAAGCTTTATGATAAATGGAACAAATAAAACACAACATGCCTATTTTTATTATGTGCAGGGACACAGCATAAGGACGATGGCTTGTCTTGGCGCGTGCCGCCGTTCACAATAAAACTAACTGGTGACAACAATAAAAAAATGCACATGTTTTTCGCTTAACATTTCAACATTTGCCCCCATACTACTCGTACGAGTATTATTGATGATGTATGTATGTATGTATGTATGTACGTAAAATGAAAGAGATGCTTTTTATAAAGCATATTTATAAAGAAACATTAAACATTCTGTATAAATAAAGGGCATGTGCCAGCTGGCTTTTTAAGCAAAAGACATTAAAATAAGACTTAAAATAAAACCTGATTTTAAACAACAAAAAAAGGTCTGCAGATCTTTTTCTTTATGTTTGAAAATGAATTTGTAAAGAAAACCTACATACATAAGAAATAGCTAAGAAGAGACAATTATAGAAAAAGAGCAGGTAATTTATAACGAGCAACAAGAAAGAAATAGGGGTTGATCATGATTATGTTTAATTTTAGATAAGAAGAAATGAGAAAGAATATTACAAATAATTTTTATTTTCATAAGTTTACTTAGCCTGTACTTGAGTATTTTAGGGGTTGATTTGTTCCCCTTAAAATTCAACAGCAAAACGTAAAAACGACAGATGTTATTTGATATACAAATAATTAATTTTTTTTCTTAGTTTCTTTTAAAAAGGGGGAGATTTTGAAAAGTAAAATACAAAAAAAAATCGTTTTAGAAAGTATGCAAGTAGTAGGTCTGTATATAAAGATTAACAACAAAAATTATATAAAGAAATATAATATAATTCAAGCCAGTTTCGATGTTTGAGAGAAGATATAAAACGAAAAAGAAAATAAACTCCCTAAAATTATGAATATTAGTTTAACTTCCGCTTTATATCATGTCCACTTTAATATGTTTATGTATGTACGTACATGCGTGCATACACATCTAAACCGCATTTTAAGGAAGTTTAAACTTGTTTTAACAGCTCTATTTTTTTTAATACAAGAAGCATGATAAAAAGCATAAAAAAAACTTAAAGACAGGCACATTGAATCTACTTCCGTTCTAAGAAACCACTACTTCAAAGATGGGCTTGCAAAAGAGTGATAAAAAAAGAAATTATGCATAAAAGGCGTTTTTTTCTCTTTATAAATACATACATATCTACATACTTATGTACATATGTACGTATTTAGGTTAGAAGTTTGTTATGTAAAAGCCATACATTAAAACATTTATTATTCTTATAACGTCTGTAGAAAATTCCACATACACACATAGTGAGAGCCCGGTTTACAAGCTACAAATGCAATATACATACATACATACCTACAATTAAGTTAAGAGGAAATCACGTTTTTATAACTTTTTTTCATTAAGATTTATAATTCTCTTCTAATGCTTTACAATTTGTTCATTAAACACCAGAGAGGTAATGCTTAAAGAATTACATTTTTTGTTTGTCTCTGATTTCTCAAAGCATTGATAAAAAATTTTATTCATTATGTTTTTTATTGTAAGTAAATTATTAATCATTCATGTTATCGCTTATTGGGATTGTTATGTTGAGGAAATCATTAGGAAAACATGACATATTGTATGTAAGCATGAGTGTGTGTGTGTATTATTAAAGAAAATAAAAAATGTTTACCCAAATACCAGAAATAATTTAACAATTGTTCTTTTAATATACCAACGAATGTAATATAATATAGCAAAACGCGCCTAAATCAAACCTATTTGCACTACTTATTTACCGTTGCATTTCATTCCTTTTATTAATCAAACCATGTATGTATGTTGGGTATGTAGTAATAGAGTTGCCAGTTTGTAAGAAAATCATAAAAAGAGTAAAGAGCGCTTAAATCAAACATATAGTCTCCTATTATTTACCGTTGCATTTCATGTAGTAATAGAGTAGTAATAGAGTTGCCAGTTTAAAAGAAAATCATAAAAAGATATTCCCCATTTAAAAATATAAATTTTATATGAGAGTATCTCAAATATTTCTAATTGTATACCTAAAGAAATTTAATAAAAATAAATAAAACTTTTAAGCACTATTTGTAGACATGAAATAAGTTGTTTGTAAAAAATCCGAAGAAAGAAATACACGGAAAGAATTTTGCTTCATATATCCAATGAAACAATTTCATTAAAAGATTTTTACAAATCTAATGACAATTTCACAAATCCAATGGAAATTTCAAAAATATTGTCAAACTATTTCATTGGAATTGCTTCCTTGATATTCTGGTTTCGTTAGAATATTTTATAGGATTTATGACAACAATATTTTCTAACTATTAAGAAACCCTTTTATATTTAAGTTATTTCATTCTTTTTATGAAATTATTTTATTGTTTCGATGAAGTTATAGCACTACATAATTACACTGTTAAATAAATTTGATGAAGTTTTCAATAAAATAGTTTTAAGGAAACTGGTTTCATTAATCCAACGAAGCTTGACGTTGGTTGAATTTTAATGAATTCTTCATTAGATTAATGTCGAAATTCAAAACCAACCAAAAAATTTCAATGTTTAGTAAAACCTTGTTTACACGCATCAACTTTTCTTCTTCAGTATTTCTTTTTATACAGAGCAATAAAGAGAGAAAAATATAATATATCATAAACTAAGAAAACTTAAGCAAGTAAACTTACTTTATATGTGTTATATAAAAATTATCAAATGAATCATGAAAATTTTAACATGAAATTTTATTGAAATGCCGGCCGGGTAGGCGGGTAAACTTGTTCTCCAATTCTTAAAAGAAGAAGAAGAAGTAGCACTCTTCAAAAGAATAAGCATTTTTTTAAGATAATACAATATAATTTTTTACTTCATAATAAAGAAAAAATTTCTTCCCACAATTTTCCAAACAAGTGTTCTTTATTTTCTATGTTATTTGACATGTGTATGTTTGTACGCTTATGTCTGTATGTAGTAAAGGTTACAAATGCTTCAACCACCTTTGAAAAAAATTTAAAAATATGTTCTTACAATAATAAATTTCAACGTTTTCTTTTTTTTACTTGCCCATAAATTTTCACCCTCTTAAGAAGTTCTTAATAATTTAAGCAACTACAATAACAGGCATATGTATTAATTTTTGTCTTAAAACTCGAATAATTTAAGATTTTTCAATGCACAATATACATTCTTATTAGGGTGGGTGAAATTAAAAATTAAGCAAAATAACATTCTAAGGAAATGTTTTCAAGCAACTTTAAAATTAACAGGCATCACCCATATTTCTTATGTCATCGTCTATGTAACGCCTGCTCGCGTTTAAGTTGTGTCGTCTTCTTCTACAATCTGGCTGTAAGTTTGACAGCTTAATATATATGTATATGTAAGTAAGTAGCTAATAAGAACACTGAGTGATATCATTGGTGCTACATACATAAGTATGTATATGCGCAGAAATTTTAATTTTATGCGAGGAATGACATAATATTGTATGCAGTCATCATTCTTGTTCTACGCCTATGTATTCTTGGGGTTTTTTTTTTAGTTTTTGCTATAGGATTTTTTGACAAAAATGTATCACCCTAATGTAGTAAATGTACATAAGTGTGTATATTCGAAATGTTTTAGTTTGCTATAAATATTGGTAAGTAAATTTGATTACTTATGTACATAGCAACAATTTTTCTTTTTAGGCACTTATAAAAAACCGCAAATATGTACATAAATAAGTACATACATACATACATAAATATGTATGTACATATGTACATAAATCTATATGTTAGCATCTTTGTACATATTTACATGCTTATATTGAAATTTAATGATTTCATGTAACCAAAAAAAACCTGATTTACATTTACTATTTAATTTTATTCAAGTTTTTTTTTGCTAGTCTTCGTTTGCTCGTTTAATTTTATTAATGCCGATCAAAATGTTTATGTATTTCAAATACGAAAAAAATTCCCACGCTCAACTAACTGAAGAAACATAAAAACGATTAAACTTAGAAAAGATGTCGTGAATCAGTTGTTAGTTTCAAATGCACTTACTTACATACATACATACATTCATATACAAAGACAATATAATACTTTTTCTTCTAATACTTTAAAAAGCAACAATTGCAAATTGCACAAAAAATTACATGCAGGTTGTAGAAAATTACAGCGAGATAGAGAAAAAATCATTGACAATAACTGAGAGCAGCCATACGATAGACGGTCGGCCGGCTCTCTGGTTTACAGATGGATTTGTATAGATTTTTTCCCACGTTAGTTAGGTTTGTAAGATTTCCGTTTTTTTGGAGGGTTTAAAAATATAAAAAAATAGAAATATGAAGTACGAGTACATACATACATACTTACATACATAAATATTTACATATGTGCATATGCATCTAATGACTGGTACAAGAAAGTAATTAGAAAAATCTAATTCACAATAATAAAAAACATGTATGCTCACATGCATACATACATATGTACATGTATGGAAAAAGTACAAGTGCATGTGCAGCCAGCGTTGCCAAATATTTATAATCAAAACGCCCTATTCCCCTTATTAAAACGCGGTAGAACGCGCTAAGTTACAGCATTGTCAACTATTTATAGCCAAAAAGCGTTCTTTTCCTACGCACTAAATAAAATTTTAATAAATGTCTAGTAAGTCTTTTTCCGATTTTGCAATAATTCTTCTTCAAAATTATAAAAAAACTGACTTAAACTTTGGAAAATTTTCTAAATTTGAGTAAAAAAAGTTATCGTATGGCGCCAAAGCTGTTTTTTACTTGAAACCAGTAAACTATTTACTAAATTATAATTTCATATTTAAGTAAAATTTTCTTAAAATTAAGTAAAATTTTCCCATAAAATTCGGAGCTTGGCAAAAAATTGTTTCGTCTTTGATCTGAAATTTGTTAAATTTTCCAATTTTGTATGTCTTTAATTCTGGTACTTATTAGGGTTCCGTACACCAAAAGTGAAAAAAAGATCCCTACTGTTTTCGCTACGCTGTCCGTCTGTCCGTCACACGCTTGAAATTTGTACAGAGTATGTAGAACCTTGGCCGCTACAACAACAAATACATGAGAATTAAAAATTAAAGGGTGTTCCAAAACGAGCAACGAAAAATTTTAAAATCCCATGTAATATATATACAATTGTATGTACATATTACGTATATTGACACTTGAAATATGTAAAATTAGTGCATTTTTATATATGTTTACAACAGTTAACACTAAAATTTAAAAAATTTAAATTAAAGGGTGATCCATCAGTTAATGCAATTTTGACTATGTAATTGTGACAACTTGCTATATCTTGGAAACCGTAAGAGGTAAACTCTTGTAATTTTCAAAAAAAGGTAAAACAAATAAATCCGAAAATTATAAAATCGCCAAACAAAAAAAATCGCCAAAAATTTAAGAAAATCGCCAAAATTAAAAAAAAACTTCTAACACTAAAATAAGTCGCAAAATTCGAAAAAAGCTGTCAAAACTAAAAAAGCGCCTAAATGAAAAAGTGGCCAAAATGAAGAAACGCCAAAAACCGAAAATCGCCAAAATTAAAAAAAAATCGACAAAACGAAAAAAAAATCGCCAAAAAATAAAAAAAACCCAAAAAACCGAAAAAAATCGCCAAAACGAGAAAAAAAGTGTCAAAACTAAAAAAATTGCCAAAATAAAAACAAAAACCAAAAACCGAAAAAATCGCCAAAATGAGAAAAAAATCGCCTATATGAAAAAAATCGCCAAAATTATAAAAATATATCGCAAAAATTAAAGAAACATCAAAAACGAAAAAAATGCCAAAACTATTATATTGTATATAATATTATATTTTTAATTAATTCACCTTTCACCATACATATGTATGTAGATATAAATTCCTTGAGAAGAGACAAATATTGAACCAACAACCTTCTGACTGATAGGCAATTCTAACCAATTGCCTAACAGGGCAGCATTGAAATTTTTGAGTTTTAAAATTTTATTTTATTTACAAGTTTCAATATTCCTCGGAAATATGAAAAATTTATTTAAATTTTTTGCTTAATGCAAATAAAAGATATATTGTATAATTTAAAGAAAAAATGCTTAAAACTGGTAAATATTTTTCTAAAATTTAGAATACCTTTTTATATCTTTCAAGTTAGTCAAATTTAATGAACTAATCAGGAGTAAGACATTTCCTAAAATTTATTTTTTGATTTAAAACGAGATTGACTAGTTCTTAGGATATAATTTCCCTAAACTTTTAAACCATTTTAAAATTTTTAGTAAGTATTTCCTTTGAGCCAGTAAGCTTGTCCTTGAATGTGAGAATTTTTGTGTGTATTTTTATGAACTATTTTTAAGAATATGAACTTTTTATTTTTTACTCATATTAAGTAATTTTTACTAAAATTTTGTAAAAATTTACTGCAACTTAGAAAAAGTTACTTAAGCTTGGAAATTTTTTTACTTAAATTTAGTAAACTTTTTTCCTTAATAGTAGTATGTCTTTTTTTTTTAGTGTATGTATGTATGTATGAACTATGTAGCACATACTTATATTATAAATACTGTTTTACATACTTATAAATAAATATATCTTTGCAAGATTTATTACAAATACATAATGCTTCCTGAGATTTATATTTAATAAAATTAAAGTCTTAAACGTAACTTTATACATATCTTCTAATACCTTTTTTAAGAAGCCATAAAAATACATAATACCCGTAATCTTCTTTAGCAGCAAGAGTTGCAATATAAGCTCATACATATGTGAGTGTATTAAATATTTACAACCGCGCTTTAAAATGAAACGCAAAGAATTGACATAAATCAACAGCACACTACTTCCGTTTTGTGCACCATTCAGTAACAACAAAAACAAGCAAACTAGATAAAACTTGCAAAAAAAATACACAATCATAATATTGTATTACATACAAGTGCAAAAATAAAAAAAATGGATGGGTCACTATACAAAGTTTAATAAACTCTTACAACAGAAAACTACTACAAATTATAGCAGCAATAATTAAATAAAACAAGAGTAATTTGATAACTCACACATAAGTATTACAATTTATGTAACTAGAACAATATAATAATGTAGCCAATCAACAATTTAAACTTTAAAGAACATCCAGTTTTGATAATTATATCGACTGTTTTGCCGCAATAGAGTCATAACTCCAAAAATTTAGATTTTTAATTTAATAATGCAAAATTAATCGTCATATCATTCATTCTTCATGTTTTTTTTTTTAAATTTAATAAAAATATCTTGTTTACTCAACTCTTGAAAGCAAAATAAAAGTTTCTTTTACCATTAAGTTATGTGAAAATTAAAAACTTTAATCGGTTTTTTTATTAGTTATGACGTTCTTTGAGTAAATGAATATTATGTTTATGTACGAGCATAAAATAAAAAGTGTGAGTCAACAGACAGACAAAGTTAAAAAGTATTTTATATATGTATGTATAAATGATCACGGTTCATACAGCAAACGTTTTTCTTTTGCTTAAGCACCCTTTTCCGCATTTTCTTTGAAGATACTCGTATTTACGACAGTTATAAGTGCTCTTATGACCTCTCATGTTTGTATTTTAAGTGATTATTTGAACTACTTGAGAAGCATTATCATCATCTTTGTGTACTCGAAGTACTGACGGGCGTGGTATAAAAAAGAAAGATAAAAAGTTTTATGATATAATTATTATTTTTTAATTACAATAAAATTTAAAACAAACATTAATTCACTGCTTATTGCGCACTCACTTAAAGCATTATTTAATGGAGTGTTAATTTCATTATATGTACATATGTACGAGTATAAGTATGTATGTGTATTATTAATTGAACAAAAAAGAAAATTTTTATAATGTTCTTAATATACCGACCCCTTTGTGCAAGATAGTTCTAACTGAAAAAAATTAATTTTTATTATATATTTTCTATTTTTCATAGAAACGAGATTTTTTGCTCCATATATTTCTTACTGTATGTATTAATTTAAATTAAATACTTGATTTATTTTTGGAATTATGTATGTTCAATAGTTTAAGCTAAAAAATTTCGTTTAAACGAGTTCCGTTTAATTGCATTACCCTTTTAATTGATTCTACAATTTAATCCCTTTTTTAAGAAATGCTGAACAAAAGTGCCGGTTAAAAGTTTTCACAAATGGCAATTATTAAAACTAAATAAAACGATGTGGCAACTCTTCAAATCATGTTTTTATTTACTTTTTTCATTGCATATGCCCATTTGTACATACATACATACATATGCATGAATCAAAAAACAAGATGGCCGGTACAAGGGCAGGTCCGTTATTTTGTCTGCTTGTATGACGTAGCCATAGAATATGTATGTATGCATGTGTTGTAAACAAAGTACATTTGGGTATGGAAATTGCTCCCTCTCTCTGTATCACACGCACACACTTTTTACAACAAACACTCATTTGTATTCTATGATGACGTAGATGCGCAGTAGAAAATTATTTTGTAGGGCTGAGTGCGCAATATTGTTTTTTTTATTGATGCTATGAAATTGCAAACCAAATAGCACCACGTATAGCAATAAGGTTGCCAGATCCGTCAACCAAGTGACAGTTTAATCCATGTGCAGGAAAATTTAAGCTTTAAAAAATCACCTCTTATATAGAAAATGCAGAAAGAAACCCGAAAAAATAAAATTTTATAGATTTAAATAAAAATGATAATAATAATAATAATGGCAGCATTACTATATTTATTTAAAAGTTATTAATTAATAAAGAAAATTAATTTTAAGAAATGTTTTGTAATTCTTTTTTAAACTTTGTTTTTACTCATACATAAATACAAATGAAGGACACATTAAACTGTTCTGTAAAGAAAATGTACATATTATGAATTGATAATTAATTTTTTAGAATTGTGCATGAATCAAATTCATTATTTGTAAAAGCTCTTTTAAACCTTGTTCTCTAAGTCTAACCGATTTGAAAGATGTTACTTCATGGGCTTTTACTTTCTACCACGCTTAGCATTTTGTTGCACTCATTAAATATCTTTCTACTAAAAGTTTGATTAAGTCACTTTTTAATAAGCTTATTGTTTTATCAACAAACAAAATTTGTATGGGTGGAGAGGCATTTTTTCCATTGACATTTTACATAAATAATTTTAGTGACACCACGCATATGCAGATAATTTGGTTATTTAAATAATTTATGTGGGTTTAGTTGATAGAAAAAAACGGCTTTTATAGTAAATTACAGGTGTAGTAAAGAAGCCACGCATTTTTTTCTTTTGAAATTCATTGATGATTTTCTGCTTTATTTTCATTTTTTATTTTTTGTAAAAGCTGAATTAACATAGTTTAATATGCCAATTATAGTTTTTAATTAAAGTGGGAGTATTTATGATCAAATCTATATATTATATTACACATATATATATATATATATGTATAATAAACAATGTAACGTAATAAAAATGTAAAGTTGTGATTTTCAAGACAAAGGGCTAATTTTTTTAGATATGAAAATACTCGTATGTATTTTACAAATTAAAATTCATATTATTGTTTTTCACTTCCGTTCATTATATCAAAGACCTTTGAGGCGGTTTCATTGACTAAATGAAAATGTTTGTTGTTTGTTGGAAGTTATTTGTATAGTTAGTTAATGCAAACAAACTAATTGTTGACACACTTACTTACCGCCAAACAATTTAAAAACTAAATAGCTTTTAGCTTTTTAATGATAAAAAGGTTACACATAATGATAGTGATTTTCAAATGCATTGCTGAAGAGTCATTAAAATTAACAGGGTGTTGGGGTGTTGTTAATGCTGAAGTGTGTAGAAGCATAATAATCAACTGGTAAGACACGTGACCTGGGCGCCATGCAGCCACTGCCATGGTAAATAAGACAACCACGCAAGAGTTTTAAATTTTTTTTATGATTTGATGACAAACGCCCATACAAATATCTATACATGAATTATTCCTTAATAAATTAAAATAATTTTTCAACTATCTACATATGTACATATGTATCTATCTAAAAGTTATATTAATATATCTAAGCGTACATATTTCCATAATTTTGTAATTTAAAAATAAACACGTACATATGCATACATACATACACAAATATATAGAAACAAAAAACAAAGTTTTGTGTACGATTTCATTTTCTTCAAATCACTGATGCATAAGACCCCTTCTAAGAATTTACAAAATCAACTCTGCACGTCCATATAAAAATGTGTATATGCATCACTGAACCATAAATATGACAAGTTATTTTTACTTGTGTATTTAGAATCCCTACAAAAACAAATGCACACACACACACACACACACATACACACATCTGCATTTTGCCCCAAAGTATTTTAAGAAACTATTTTTACGTACAGAATTCACAAAGAAACGTAAAATATACATACATCCATACATTCATATATGTATGTATGTAAGCATTAAAGTTTATTCGCCTTTTTCTTTGTGTGTATTGCAATAAAATTTTCTCTTCCGTTTCATTATCTTTTAAATATCAGTCTGTATACAACAGTAGTACAGAAACAAATAGAAATTACAACGAAGTTTGTTTATCGAAGCATTGCAATTTAACAGAATCAAAGAAGAAAAAAAACATGTTAATATCAAATTAACAGAAATAATAAAAGAAAAATTTAATTTAATACCTTATGTTAAAGAAAATGTATTCCTTTTAGTTTTATATATTTTTTTTAATTTTTTTTAACGAATTTAAGCACTGAAGCATACTAAAGTTTCATTTCGTTCAAAAATACTCGCATTAATGAAACTCTACAAGTTGTTTTGTTAAAAAAGAAATTTTATATAAATAAGCATCTACCTCAATGTACATACATACATATGTATGTAATTAAAATGCACGTTTTTTATTTGAAACTTTTGGTAGTAATAAATTAAAAAGCAAGATAAATACTACTACAGTGGACTCTTGATAATTTGAAACTCTTTAATTTGAATTTCTCGATAATTTTAACTGTTTCTCAAGTCCCTTGTAAAACATTCACTAAATTGAAAAGAAGAATCTAAGAGACCAATCCCTCGTTACTTTGAAATTATTTTAATGCAATTTAAATTTTGTTGAATATACATATATGTATATGTATATATGTACATATGTTCTATAATTTGAATTATTTTAATGTGTTGCATTTTATGAAAAAAAATAAACAAAAACAAAATAAGCGTTCGCTTTAGTTGCATTGATATATGCATTTGTATGTACATACAGGCAAATCTCGGTATAGCGAATAATATCCTAATTTTATACTGGATATACTTTGTATAGCGAATATTTTTATAAATGTGTGCTCTATACAACGAACAGCAAAAAATTTTGAAAAAATCTACAGAAGCTATACAAATACAAAGAAAAATGTGATTCCTTTCGTTTGTTTTGGTACCTTATTTGAAAATAAATTACTCTCATAATAATAATTAATATAACACTTGAAAAAATAACGAATTTTTCGGTATAAGGCCGAAGTACTCGTACAAACTTTAAGCGTGGCTTTTCTATACTGTGATAATTTCATTATATCCGTGTTTTTAAAAGAACAAAAAAAATTAAATCATTTGCTTTAAATATGGATATTGGAAATGGGCATTTCCACAGATAAGTCCCCCATTTGTAACGTTACGTCAGTCACCAATTAATTATTTTATATTTTATAGAGCCATGCTGTTCGATTTTCTTCTATTTTTTGCTAACCCCTGGTTTTTAACTTAATATTTAAGTACTAATTTTTATTTAAATTTAAATTGTATTTAAATAGGAATTAATTTTTTTAGTGGTTAATTAAATGATATAACCCTATATATAATCTACGTCCAAACACAAATACACTGATATTTTCATTTGAGGTAAACAGCTTCGGAAGCTCTTAAATTTGTTCTTGTATATTTGCAAAGTAAGAGCAAGCATTGCTGTCTATTGTGTTGTTGTTGTGGATTTTGTACTCTCGTCGATGTGAAAGCACAAAAAGCTCTTTATAAAAGTTTGCACATTGTGCATATGGCTTGGACGTAGCTGCTATATAACTGTGTATATATAAACATATTAATATTCAGAGCAATTATGAACAAAATTCCCCATGAGATTTCTCCCCGGGAACAATTTCATGTAATAGGAAAAAAGAAAAAAAAATTAATTGGAAAAGTAATGAATCTCACGAGGAATTTTATTCACAATTGCCCTGATTAATTTAATATCCAATGTAATACTCAGTGCTTTTTAATGCACAGGTCTGGCACCACCTGATACGGCAACACTAGCAATAACTTAACAACCGAAATTGTACAACTCTGTTATTACAGTTTACAGTAACATCACAAAAAGTATATAATTCTGAGTACACATCTGGCGTTTCTCGTGTTGTTATGTTGCAATGTGCGCAACGATGTTCACATTATGATTTTTATGTAACACCACGAAAAATATCGTGAATTACAAACGTACACACTATTGCGATGTCACAAAATGCAATAGTGTGTACTCGGCATAAGACATAGTTTTCTTTGCTCCACACAACGTAACGTAACGTAAGGTGGACTTTTCTGTGGAAATGCGGATTTCTTCGCAGTTCTAATTGCAAATAGAGGGTCATTAAACAAAAGCACATTGAAGTCAGTTAATCAAAAGAAAATTACCGACTTTTGTCATCATAATTAACTATGTGCATACAATATCGTTACCTTAATATAGAAAGGACCTAACTCATTATTTTGTTGAAATCGAGATTTTTGCATTTTTTAATCGAAAAATCATGAATTAGGGTCTTTCTATATTAAGGTAACGATATGTATCTATACAAAATATGTACATCATTCTATCACATAAGAAGCTTTTAAATAAACAATCAGAAATTTCAATAAAATTTTTATTAATTTGAACTTTCGATTATTTGAACTTTTTTTCTGGTGCGTTACCCTGGATTTCAAATTATCGAGCGTCCACTGTATACACATACATACATACTTCCCTTTAATCTATCAAATTTGATGGAACAATTGTCGTAAAATTAAATTTTACGACTTCAACATCTATATAAAAGAAACTAATGTTAACGCGTCTTCTTATACAACAACTCATTCACTGAAGCATGTTAAAGTTTCATTTAATTAAAAAATTAATGAAACACCACCAGTTTTTAAGTAAAATAAAATATGTAGGTATACATATCTATACTAATTATATACTTAGAGGCTTTCTATAAACATATGTATCTACTCGTATGTTTTGAGTGTTTTTAAGTTGAGGTCTTCTGGCTTTTCAGCTATACAACTCATATGTAATTTAGTATGTTATCAGTTTACAGACAACTAATTTTTGCTTTTAAATCTATGTACATGTTTAATTACAATTGATATATACTATTGTTCTTATGCAAAAACGATTGTTAAAGTTAAAGCACGCGTTAAAACCGGTTTCGCCATACAAAATTCGTTTGTTAAACCAACTTTAAATTTACCAATCGTTTTTGCATAAGGGGGTATATCTTTACATATACTTTTGCTTTGTAAGATCAAAATAGAATGGCCTGTAATAGAAATTTGGTCTTCTGACTTTTACATATGCAAAGTTTTAATGATTTCACACGTTATGTATATGCATTTTGCAGTGGAAATTTGACATGTCAGATGTAAAAAGTTCAACATCTTGCTCGCGAATTGACTGCTATTGCAGTGTGGCTTGTTTGTTTGTGTAAATGAAATTTATTACCAAAAAAATTATGTAATTTTCAATAAGGTAACATGGTAATGCTAAGCTAAACAGCTGTAGTTGATAAAAAAATATTTATATTTTTTTGAATTTTGCAGACCAAAAGTTATTTTGATAGCTTTATCCAACAATAATTTTTAATATAAGCAATTTTCAGTACTACTGTGATTTATATCGGTGCCTGCTCACAATGAAGATTTTAAGATGGCACAATTTTGCCATATTAAAATTTTAACATATTCATTGTGAATTCCCTAAATGTGTTATAATTGATAAAAAAAAGTTTTTAGCAAACACGAAAACTTCGAATGGATCAACGGAAGCGAAGAAAGTATGTATCTAATATTATAAGCGATATTCGCTAAAGCTGCATTCCACCCGTATAACAAATACTTCAGTTTAAAACCCCTTGAAATAGCTCAATTGTAATGTAATTAAAAAAACAAAATAAGAAACCCTTCTTCGTAAGCATTAGTCATTGCCGGCTCAAACAGAATCGAATCAAATACTATAAACAATTATAAAGATATTAACGCCAACTTCAGATAAATTTAATTAAAACAGTAAAAGCAATAAATAAAATGTGGTTAGTATACTTTAAAGAAATCATTATAAACATCAATGAAACTCGTTTCAAAATATGAATGCTGAACAAATGTTGTGTTAAGAAGTCATTATGAAAATAAAATAAACAAATTTTAAACCAGTTTCTGATTAAGAAAACATATTGCCTGCCTGCCACAAGAATAAATACAGATATTTTACATATCAAGAAAGTAATAATTAAATTTGTTTTTATTGAAAAAATCTCCCACACCACACAAGACTTCATATAAAAAAAAATATTTAATCGTATAACTTTGCATTGGCATGAAGTCTTTGGACATGTGATTTGTGTGTGAATTGTAAATATGCTTAAATTTAAATGCGACTAGACTTAATTGTAACTTAAATTAAATTAAAATTTATAATTTTTTTACTAGAATCAAAAAATATAATAATGCATGAATTGAATCACATATATTTATCACCCCTTTTAGACACTTAAAGTTAACTTTGTTTATAATTGTCTAAAAAGGCATGAAGTGTATTCTGAACAATCTTAATTGAGTTTTCTTTTTTTAGAAAATAATGTCACATTTGATAAAATGAAAATTTGCAAAAAAAATGTTTTTTTAATAGAGTTTATTATTATTATTGTATAATTTTTTTATTGCTTTAAACGAAAGATAAATTGCATTTTTCTGAATAAGAAATTAAAGAACTATTGCACTTTTTTGGGAAAGAAAGAAAACGGCACTAGGCATTTTGCTCATATTCGCAAACAATAACCAACCATAATCATACAAAACAGCTGTTCGATCTAAACTTATGGACAACACTGTATTTGATTGTATGTGACTCGCCATGACGACATAACCACAACATATTTTGGTTTTTCGCCGTAACCATAAGCAGCGTTTGCTGAATAGACATATTTGCTGTTGCACTTTTGAAATTACTAAAAAAATGAGAACATAAACAGCTGTTTATGATAATGGCAGCACTAATAGGTGAAGAAAATACTTACATGTATTTATGATTATGTTATGTCTGATTGCTTGAACCTTAAAAAATCATGCTAGAAAATTCATTAAGAATCTTTAAATATTTTTTGTTTTCTTTTTACCTGAAAATTAAAAAAAAAACAAACGAGCTCATTAGCAATGATGCCAGAAATTTTTCAAATTAACAAAAAAAAACAAACGCCCACGATAGAAATTGATTAAAAAACTTTTGTTTAAATAAGAAGTCTTATCTGGTTTTTGGCTGAAATTACATTAAGACCATAACAAAACTTTTAAAGAATACCATAAAAAATTTTAAGTTACTGCCAGCTTTAGGACACAATAAAGGGCAAATGAATATAATATATACATACATACGTACTAGTATATGTATGTATGTATTTACACACATATGTATTTCTTTTAGAAAGAGTAAATAAATAATAAAATTCCAAATCGAACACCTAGAGAGTAAAAAATTGAATTTGTTGTTGAAAAAACAGCTGCAAGTGGTTTTGGTTGGTAATACCTTGTTCAATACCTACCAAATGCAGGTGAGATAAAATTACGAAGTCAAAATAATAAATATATGAGGGCCAGTTTTTTTTTCTAAACTCAGCTCAAAGGAATTTTAATCATTTTTGTGTCTTTTTCTTCTGTAAGCCGCGATATGTTTGCGTAAAGATAACAAGGTAAATAAATGTACACACATGTTGTTGACCTGTTAAGCGATAAAGTTATGTTAAAGTACATACATCCATACATACATACATATATATTCCTCTTCAGAATACGCATAGTATCAAAATGAAGGAGCAGCAGCTGCTTAACATGAAAATTTCAATTACATACATACATAAATGTATGCATGTAGTATGTATATGAAATTGCTAGGAATGCTTTAATATATTTTAAGTATGTATCATACGTAAATTCATGAAATTATTGCTTACTATGTTTTAAATAATTTTGCTACAGTTTCTTGGGAAAACATTTTTTAACAGCAGCTGCTGCTTCTTTAGATAAACATTTTTGTAATACCTAGTTAACCAAAAAAAAGTATTATTATTAAACTTTATGTAAACTGGTTTTATAATTTGTTATTAGTTTTTAAACTACAAAGCTAACTGCCGCCCATTTCGTATTCATTATGAATTTAAATTAAAACAAAGAAAGAACATCATAAACTTCATTAAATCTAAAGAACGGTTCATATAAAATCTGTACACGCTTGCAAATAGTTCTCTTTAAATTTTAACTGACGTATTCATAGAAAATATTTTGGGTTTATTAAGGGCTTATTTAACACATTTCTAGGGGATATTTTAATCCAACCTTATGGCAACACTGCCAAAACTATAACCACACAAGGTTATCTTAATTCACCAGCTGACATAATTTCCCTGCTGTCAAATTAATCAAAACGTTAAGAAATGTTCTGGCAGCACGAATATTTACACTAACAAATATACAAGTCGAATAAGCAGAGTTGCAAATCAAGACCAACTTGTTTCAGCATAGAAACCAATTGATGATGTTGGGCTTTTCGCCGTAACCATATACAGCTGCTTGCTGATTAAATGTATTTGTATTTTTTTTTGCCTTTTTTAATTTGCTAGACTGTTTCGTAAGTTTTGTTTTATATTTTAGTTTATTACTTATTTGTTTCTTTCTCTTTTATTAGGGTTCCGTACACCAAAGGTGAAAAAAGGCACCCTATTGTTTTCGCTACGCTGTGTGTCTGTCCATCACACGTTATTTTCTCAGGAACCGTAAGAGCTACGGACCTGAAATTTGGACAGAGTATGTAGAACCTTGGCCGCTACAACAACAAATACATAAGATTTAAAAATTAAAGGCTGTTCCAAAACGAGCAACGAAAAATGGTAAAACCCCATGTAATATACACACAATTGCACGTACAAACATATGTATATTGACACTTAAAATTTGTACAATTTAAAAAAAATAATTAAAGGGTGGTAAATCAGTTAATGTAATTTTGACAACTTGCTATATCTTGGAAACCGTAAGAGTTAAACTCTTGAAATTTTCAAAAACTAAAAAAAAAATCGCCAAAAATTAAAAAAAAATTGCCAAAACTAAAAAAAAAATTTCTAATACAAAAATAATAAAAAAAATAAAATATAATAAATAAAAAAATCGCAAAAATGAAAAAAACGCCAAAGTTCGAAAAAAAATCGCCAAAATGAGGAAAAAAGTGTCAAAACTAAAAAAGCGCCTAAATGAAAAATGTCGTCAAAATGAAAAAACGCCGATAACCGAAAAAAGCCACATAACTAAGAAAATCGCCAAAATTAAAAAAAATCGTTAGAATGAAAAAAAATTTCCATAATTAAAAAAAACGCCAAAAACCGAAACAAATCGCCAAAAACAAAAAAAATCGCCTATATGAAAAAAATCGCCAAAATTAAAAAAACATCAATAATGAAAAAAATCGCCAAAACGAATAAAAAAGTGCCAAAACTAATAAAGCGCTAATAAAAGCAAAATATAAAAAAATAACTCAAAAACGAAAAAAAATGCCAAAACTATATTTTATATAGGCTAGAGTTCGTATTGAATTGCACATCTCGTGTCCGTAGGGAAGCTTTCTTGCGCGGGTCAAAGCCGTACTTCACTGAATTTATTAAAATTATATATTTTAAATTTTGTGGTTAATAAATATGGATGGCGGAAATCTTTTCAAAGTCGTGCTGTTTTGAAATTAATAAACAAATGAAAACAGAAACAGCTGTTTATAGGTATGGCAACCCTAGTAGGTAAAAAAATATATATTTATGAAGATAACGGGTGCTTGAAGTGTATGTTAAAACAAAATTTCCATACAAAAACCGGTTTTAACGTACACTTGAAGCACACGTTTTTTTAAACATGGTGGTTATTAGTGTTTGTAAGAATATTTTAATTGTCATTGGTTTAATTTGTTCTTTAAAAATTATAACATGTAATTTGGCCAAGCAATTTATTTGTAAAAAAAAAATATTATTTATTTATTTATCAAGACTTTTTCGGTTAATTGCAATCTTTATGATGATAATAAATATTTTTTCTTGCAAACTGAACGTGCATGAATGTGTATGCGTAATGAAATATGTTCCTCAAGTTAAAGTGGATTAAGTATAACCATTAAAAAAATTATTATTAGCCTTTCTTTACTAACTTTAAAAAACGGGGATTATATACCGTTTAAAAAATAACTTCATTTTGGTATTCATTATTCACACATTCCCAGTACAATGTTGGTCAGATCTGGCAACTTACCTACCACCCACTACTTTTATGCAACTATGAAAAATTAAATTCGTTAAGCCTTGCCATATCAAAAAAACATATGTATATATGTATGTGGTTGTAATCAATAACCGTGTAGCAATTAAAAGTTATGGGAAACTCAATGCATACAAACTTTAAGCGAACCGTTATTTATGATGGCTTACAAAACAATTACTAATTCGTTATACAAATAATCTTATCTTTTACAAAGAAGTGAGGGAATGATTTTAAAATATAAAATAATATCCTCTCCTAGATTAGGTAATTTTAGAAATAAAAAGTAATTACATACATACTTAAAAGTGTGGAACGGAAATTAGTTATTTGTGCGAAAAATCCCCTAATTTTTTATATGTATGTACTCGTATACAATTAATGAGTCAAACTATTTTAAAAAAGAATTATTGATAATACATTGTATTTTGCTGATTTGATTTCTTTAATAACGTATTAAAGAATTGTTAATCTTTTCACTAAATAACAATTTAGTTATTTACATGATTTCCCTTTAAGAGTACATACATCTAAATTGGAAATAATAACAATAATAATGCAAGAAATCAATACAAAGAAAAATAAAAAAGAAAAACAATAATAAACTTTGAAATGAAAAAACAAATAAGACAAAAAATTACTGAAGGAAAAATTGTAGATGGGTTAAAAGTAAACCGTGAGAAGTTAAAGAAATTTATTAAACATTTTCAAGAAATTTGAAGTTGGCAAGAGAGCAGACTCATACAGCCATACATACAAACTGCATATACAAACATACATATGCATGTATACACTGAGGAAAATAATAACTTATTAGACATAAAGCAATTTAAAAAAAATTTTGTGTGCTGATCAAAATGTTTGCAATTGGGGTAGCAACCACACTTTACTATCTTCTAAGAAAGAAATCAGTAAAATCAGTTTGTAGTGATCAATTTGAGCAGCACAAGAAAAACTGAATAATATATACTATTCGTCTCTGGAAACAGCTTCCAAATTATTTGCAGAACACCGACAACGCAATAAGATTTAGGAGATTAATTTATGATTTTATATAATTTATTTAATTTATATAATATTTTAATTTATATATTCGGGCCTGTTCTGTAAATCACGGTGATTTCAAATCACGTGATCTCAAAAGTAAACTACTAATAGCTGACTTGATAGTGGGTTTATATTGTATTTTAAGTTTTTGTAATTTATAAAATAATAATTTCTTGCAACTTCCAACGTTATAAATCGTGCAATTAACAAAAGCAATGATTTAGCTTTCTTAAATTTTTGAAAATCACCGTGATTTGACATGTCGTAATTTGCAGAACAGGCCAGGCCCGTATATATTTTGCACCTGATCAATTTATTTATACTATTTGCTCTTATATTCAATATATTTATTAGTATTTATGTTTATATACATACTATGTAAATCGTATTTCTTTTCTTAATGTTATTTTTTGTTTAACGTAAGCGCAAATATCTTTAGCCGAGTTAACTGTACTATGTTCACTGTTGTGAATGTCCTATTAGTGTTTAAGAGCTTAAACACAATAATTTTCATATGTCTTACCATACATTGACTTGTTTTGTTAAACTTTCTCAAATAAAATCACTGGTAAAAATATAAATGGGTGAACATAGTATTAACTATTAAGTTTTATTGTTAGTTGATTTTGTTTATAAATTTTATATGTATATATTTTAATTTTTTTATTTCTTATTTTGTTTTTTATTTTATTTATATTTGTATTATTGTTTCCTCATGCATATACATACATATATATGTACTTATAACTTGTCGGATTCTAATACTATAATTTATAAGATATTCTATCTTGTTGTATTAGAAAATCTATATAATAAATGAATGAATGAATAAGACTTATGTATGTATGTATGCAATAAATTGAAATAAGCATATACACAAATATCTTATCTTGAAATTTTCATGTGGCAATATTATGCCATCCTAAAATGTCCATTGTGAGCAGGCAACGATATAATCAGTGTGACCAGATCCTAAAAATTTTTGCGGCTAAATTGACTTCAAAATAAAACTAAAAAGTGCTGAAAAATAATTAAAGTGCTAAACATAATGCTAAAACTTAATATGTACTTCTTTTCAATCAAATTGTTTCTTTTTGTTGTTATTTTCAAGGAAAATTTCAAATAAAATTTTTTAAAACAAAAACATTTAGCAAATAAATTATTTTTGTTTTCAAAAACAACTTGAAAGGATACAACACAAGTGTTGTGAATTCAACAATTATATTTTCAGTTTAATATCATACAATAGCTTATTTATTTCTTTCAGTGTTGTTATAGAACAACACAACATTGACGACTTTTAAATGTGTTTAAAACTTACTCATACGATTGTTGCTTAATTTATGAAAGAATAAAAATACTTAATCAAGCAGGTAGAAAAATCAAGCAAAACCAACATGTAGGTATGTACATTGCTTTAATTCATCGATGATAAAAATCTCTTTTAACTCGGGGTTAAAGAGATAAAACTTTAGCAGACAGAAGCTTTTCTTTACAATAGATAAATGTACGGACAGAGAGATAAATTACGCAGTCAAGACGTGCATAGAAAAATTAAATCATTCAAACAAATAATGCGTTTGAAATAAAGGTAAATAAAACAAAGAAACAAAAAAAACTTAAGGTTGGCTTTGATGAATGAAAGATGCCATAATTATTAAGTATGTTGTTGGTTTCTGGGAAAATGCCCAATGAGTAATCAGAAATACTCGTAAGCTATAACTGCATTAGACAAAAAACTAATTTCTACGAAATTCTTTTAAGCATTTATCAAAATAATTTTCATTGTTTCGGGACATCACGGTGGGGGAATTAAATTTTCTTCAATTATTAATCCAAAAAGATCCCAGGCAGTTTAATAAAAGCCTAAAATTAGTTTATCCATCAATATAGAGGAGAAATATTCCCTCCTCGTAGGCGCTACTACGACGAATATAAATAAAATTTTTATTCATTATAACTTACTGCAAAGATTCTTTAAAACTAAAAAATTGCGGATGAAAAAAAATTTATTTGATAATTTTTAAAAACTTGGGCGGGCCAATAAAATTATCATTATTAAAATAAAAAACCGGACTGCAATTTTATAATGAAATTTGTTTCCCAATTTTAAATATTTTCCGGGAAATAATTCCTACAAAATTCATTGTTTCCGGTTCCACTTAACGTATATAAATTAGAATTACTTTCTTAATATTTTATGTTTTAAATCTAGTTCGTTATTATTTTTAATGTTCTTAAAAATAATTAATTTTCTTCATAAATTATTATTAATAATATATTTTCAAATATTAAACATAAAAATATATATAACAAATTTTAGTTAATTTTAATTATTATTTTTCGAACTTAATTTGTTTCTTTTACTTATGATTTGAACGGGCTAAAGTTCGTATCGCTTTTTTAAGCCTGTGGAAAAAAAATTAAAATAAATATATTTAATAGTAACAAACCAAAAAAAAGTTTGTCTTAAGTAGAACAAAAATAAGCAAATTAACTAGCATGTGCATAATTAGTAAAGAATAAACGACAATGGTAAGTCTGTTGTAAATTAGAGATGGTAAATTTGGGCTTTCATTACAAAAACACGTTTCAGCAAATTGAAATACGATGAATCAAAACAATTCCCGAATTCCATTTGCAGGAAAGTTTCGTATATAAGGCAGAAATCTACATCAACTGACACCACTCACAGTGGACCAACACTGAAGAACGCTGATGATGAAGGTTTAGTAGTGGCCTTCGAAAACGGCTGGCTGTTCCGTTCAACTATGTGTTGTCAGAATATTTACAACTAACTTAATAATTATCACATCATCATTAATAATTCATTAATCATTAATAATTATCACATCATCATTATCACAACTAACTTAATAATTATCACATGTAATTTGGATTAAAAAAAGCGATACGAACTTTAGCCCGTTCAAATCATAAGTATATGTAATAAATTTAAAAATTTTATAAAAAATATTATTAATACTATAAGTCCTCTTACTCTAAAACAGGGTTGCCAGATTTTTTTCCGGCCGATTTCACCAAATTGATTTTAAAAATCGCCAAAACTCCACTCAAAATCAATTTTGTGTATTTTATTATATTTGATAATAAACTTGGTTTTTATATAAAACTTTTTTTAATATCAAATTTTTTATAAAATAATTGTATTAAAAATTTAGCAGAAAATAGCCATAAATAGAAATAAAATCGATAAAAAAAATGTTCTTGTAAATTTATTAATAGAAGAAAAATCAAATTTTTTTAATTTCTTGCAGAGGAGTTTTGTTAGGATTTAGTTTTGAAACTACTCCTTCTCAACAAACTAATGTTTATGGAATTATAAAAATTTCGAAGTTAAATTTTGTTAAAGAAAAAAATTGCCTTAAAAATCGCCAATAGATTTACAACCTTATTTATAAAATTATTAAGACTTTATAAAGACTTTTTAAGAAAAATTTTTATTGAAATTTGTTCTAAAAAACCCGTTTTAAAGCCTTAATAAGTTTTATAAATAAAGCTGTTACTTATTACCAGAAAAATCACCATGTTGCCAAATCATAAATTTAGACGCCAAGCGAGTTAAAAAATCGCCACGTTTGGCAAGAAATTGCCGTATCTGACAACCCTGCTCCTATTCTACACACGTGGAGAGAGCAGTGACGCCAATTTTTTTTGACTCTAAGAGCACATCAAAATTTAAAAGAAGCACTAAAAAGCATAATTTGAAGATCTAAAAGGCGTAAAAAGGCACTAACGTGAAAATAATAATGTGAAATTTAATAGTGTTTAATATTTTAGATTAATTAAATTAATTAATTATTTAAGCTATTCTAGCTAGAGTAGCAACATCTTTAGTGAAGTATATACATATATCAGTTGAAAAAGGTATGCTTAAAACTGAAAAAATAAATACAGCTGGTTTATATTAAAGCAATTTTAAGAATTTTTGAATAGGATTTTTTTTAAATATCGGAGCAAGGATAAACTTCCGGGAAATTGTTATTCAAAATACCAAAAAAAAAGTTTGTATTTTTATAGCTTCAAATGCAATATACTTTTTCGTGTGAAGCTTTTAATTTAATTAGTGCGGTACCTGGGAATACATAATAATGATGTGAACACAATATTAAAAGAAATAATTGCATTGATATAGTTTGTAAATAAGAAAAATTTTTACTTGTTAGCAAACTAAAAGTGTAACAATTTAAAATAATGCTTTCACACAAAAACCGCCTTTTGTTTATGAAATATTTTCCCAAGCATTTGCACCAACTATTTAGTTACTAGATGATGGTTTGAAAAAAAATCAAGGTTCATGAGTGCGGTTTCATAAAAAAAAATTTCTTGTGAACATCAGAGAGTTTTTTCACATCTTTGAAGCGTAAATATTTGTTATCATATATTTTTTTTATTAAAAAATGTTTGTTTTATTCATTATTTTTCTATTTATTTCCCTAATGCATGTTTATATTTATGTATGGTAGGTATGCCTATTTCTTCGTTAGTTTTTTAACAATAAAATCTATTGTTTTCTTTAAAAAAAAATATTACATGGCTGCTATGAAAAATTACATGATATTCTTTATTTTTTTAAGGCTTATAATTTTGAAATTGTTCCATCCATGTTGTGCCATGTAAATAAAAAAATGTTTAATTAACGGTCTAATAGCGTGTGGCATGCTGCACTATATAAAATATATACACACATACACATGTACTTATAAATAATAAAGGGTTCATTTCTCCTAATCAATTTAATAAATATTATAACTAAGAAAAACTAATGCAATATTAATGATTTTCAAATGTGTTTAGGAAGAGCAAAACAATAACAAGATAACAATAGAAGTACAGGTCAAATTAATATCAGCCTTATTTATAAAAATTATTAAAAATTATTTATAAAGGCTTTTTAAGAAAAAATTTTGTATGAAAATTTGTTTTAAAAAGCCTTTATAAAGACTTTTTAAGTTTTATAAATTAGACTGAAAATCTTTAGTTAGCAAATACAAAAAATTAAAAATATATTTTATGTACATATCTGAAAACAAAACATTTCATTATATTCCAAGAAACCCAAAATATCCCAAACAATGAAAATGATGCTTCAGCTTTTATATCAATATAATTGTATTAAAGTTGCATAAAAAAATATTAATTTATACTAATAAAACGAGTATGTACTAACCTAATCCAAAACGTCGTTTGATTTTTTTCAACAAATGCATTTTCTTTTTACTACTCATTTTATCCTTGTCATGATGTTCATCATGATGATGATGGTGATGATGTTGCTCCATAACCATAACATGGCTGACAGTATTTCGAGTCCTATAACCAGCTGGCATTTCAGTAAGTCCCATTTTTTACTTCCGTTGTGGCAATTATTTAATAATTTATAAACTTTTTCAAAAAAAATAATAATATAAAGGATTCTTAAGGATATTTCTCAAAAACTAAAATGCTTTTTGTATAAACACAGTATTTTTTTTATTCAATACATTTTTGTATAGACATGGGTAGTTAGTTTTTTTTTTCTTTTAATTATCCTGGAAAGTATTTGATTTAAATCCGTTGTTTTTTTTAATAATTTTTTTTATATGCAAGAAAAATCAACCCCTATTGTAGGTAAATTGAATTTATTTGTTTTACCCGACCGATATTCAAAAAAAATAAAGCTCAACGAAATAACGCGCAGCAGTCAATGGATCTTAACGCTATGACGTGAAAATTATAACTGATTACTAAAATTCACAACAAACGACCTCAACTGAATTGCACCATTCAAAAGAAACTTCAGCAGACAGCAAATCCACACATTTACAGACATTAGCACACACAGATATAAATATATAGAATTTTAAATAACAGTGTGTGTGCGTGTGCGAGCAGCAGTGCTCTGCTAAAATAAAAAAAAACATAAACATTGTGTAGTTCAAAACAACAGGAGCAGTTGTTTTCTGTTACCTTTGGTAGACTTCTTTATTGTTTTAATACAATTATTTTGTTGTTGTTGTTGTTGTTGTTGCTAGTGCTGGTTTAGCATGAGAAACATTTGTTCAACAACTAGCCAGACAGACAGCAGATAGAAGCGTAGACATGACAAAAAGGAGTCTACAAAAAATAAGGGCCGAAAAAACCCGAGTAGCTAAAGGAGAGAGAGAAATATGTACATACATACATACATACAACAGACATTTCGAGGACTTTCTTGTTAAGTTTAAGCCAGCGTTGCCATTTTGATGCTTTTTTCCTTTCTAAGTACTCGTTTCAGAATAACGGGTATTTATAGCGCTTTTTACAATTTTTAATGCTTTTTTAACAATCAAAATTTTTGCAAACGCTACGACTTTTCTCAATACATCTTTTAATTCCTTATAAGAAATTTTTTTATTCATATGTTAAGTCAGCGTTTACCCCGCCTTTACACATACGAGTACTCTCATGCAAGTGCTGTATACGTATTATCAACGAAAAATTTTTCGAAATACTCGAATCTCTTGCAATTTGCATTTCTGTTTATACATGAGTGTTCAAGTTCATTTTAAAAATGTCGCCAAGGAGAAAACTCCAAAAACATTTGTTTGATTTTAAAGCTTCAACAATTAATAAAATCAAATGAAAAAGACACAATTTTACATCCATTTTAATTTCTTTAAAGTTTTTAATCCCAACTACAGATTTATTTTCATTTTATTTTGTTTTGTTTACAAAATAGAGTTGCCAAATTCTCAACATAGAATCATTTTTAAGGAAATAATTGGCATTAATTATTATTATCAATATTTTAATGATATTAGCAATCTCTAACACAAATATTTCCTTTTATTTATTGCATTAATTTTAAGAAACTAACACACAATTAATCGAAAACAATCGAATTTTTTACTTTTAATTATAACATGATCCAGTTTATTTTCTTAATATTGTTGACAGGGTAACTCCATTAGTTTATTTGACATTTTATTGCTTGAAAGTGTCAGAATTGGACATTGGGTATGGAAAATTTGCTGCGAGTAGAGCTGCGTGTGCGAAAAATGTGAATGTGAATGTGTTAGTAAAAAAGTGTGAGTGTATTGAGTTTTTCGAACTATTGCTCTCGTGTGCAAACTCAGGCATTTGATGTAATTTTAAAATAATTGCCGAGTATAGCAATTTAATAAGCCATAGCCCAACATAAATAAGAGATAATATTTAATTATAAGAACATAAATAACAGAGAATATTTAGCTTAATGCTTTTTTAATGTTTACCTTTTTTACCTTATTTGTATATGATCACCAGAAAAAAACGTGGTGTTGTTATTTAACGACTGTCGAAGACCGGGCTCGAACCTAGAACCTTCGGTTTTGTAGTCAACGTGATAACTAATTCTCTCAACGCCACCCTGGAAATTCAGCAAAAAGAGCTTGAGCAACGGAAATCAAATATTACCGGATGACAGCACAGGAAATAAAATTTTCTTACTCAGAACCGAACATCACAATCTTAAAGTAATTGGGTTATCGAATTTCATGACGCTTAATAGATAATATTTAAGATTTCTTATGCATTTTTTTAAAGATCTTGTACTTTTAAGGGTCTGTAGTGTACACATGTACATGTTCTCCAGCGATGCCAACTTGGTGCTTTTGGCACTACTTTTGGTGCTTTTCGAAGACTTTAAACGCCAAATTTTGAGCGTTAGTGTTAAACTAAGAAAAAGCTCTAAGTAGTGCTTTTAAAACATTTTTGTATTTATTAAAATTACTTTAATAAAAACTTGCTGTATTTATTTTTTCAGTGTTAATCGTACCTTTTTCGTGTGATATATTTCTCTAAAGATGTTCATACTCTCGCCGATATAGAGAATAGGTTAAAAAATATTAAACATTATTAAACTTCACATTATTATTTTCACGTCAGTTCCTTTTACGCTCTTTAAATCTTAAAATTACGCTTTTTAGTGCTTCTTTTAAATTTTCATGTGCTCTTAGAGCCAAAAAAGTTGGCATCACTGATATTCTCATCAGAAAACAGTAAACAGTGTTGCCACAAAAGTTTCAGTTTTGAAATACATAAAATCATGAGAATTACATTTTGATTTTTTTTCATATTGATCTCGATTTAAAATCGCTTATTCTTCAGTTCTATTTCACAAAGGGAAAATACTTTATTAGACACATACTTTTGTGTGCAAAATTTAGTTATGTCCATGCGTATGTATTTGGTATATTTTATCTAGTGCCAGACAAAGTTTTCTAGGACAGGGTTTCCGCCAACTGTTGGTTCACTGGCCCCTTGTAAATAACTTTTTCCCGTTTGCATCAGTCTTTGGCAAAATATGATATGGAAGTGTGAGGTGTAAGCTTATTTAGATTTCTTTTCTTTTCACAACTTTTATATAAAGTTTAACAAAATTTAGTTAATCGCTCCGCCAACTCTGACACATTGCATAAAAACGCAGCTGTTAAAAAGTTTTCAAAGCAGTTTTATTCTCTCACGTAGTAAAATGTTTAATATTTTCTTTTTCTCTCTCTCTCCCCCTGTAGTTAAAGTTTTAATTCGTCAATACAATAGACAGGCATGTATAACATATATTTTGAAATTAAAATAATTCAGACATACTTAAGTCGGTGATATCGCACAAACACTTTTTTTATTTGAATTCATCGATATTTGTAGAATTTAATCGCCGGCGAAGTAAAAAAAAGAATAAAATTTCTACATAGCTTAAAGTAATACGCCAACTTAACACCAGAGGCGCTGCAACGCTGCTATAAAAATTAACAAAATGTATTATAATTTCTAGCTAAGGTTTTTTTTTAAAAAATTTTATTTGATAATTTTTTAATAATTTTTTTTTTGGTCCTAAAATATCTTAGGTATTTCTGCGCTGTAATTTGGTGATTGGTTGATTTTATAAGTACTTTTTGTCAATTTTTTTGAATTGTCAATGCCATAAGAAGTTGCTCAACTTTGCAAAATTTACCGTGATAATCTTGCACTTACTCAGACCCTGACAATTTTGCATCATTTGTGCAAAATAATTTTCTATGTGGTTGTTTTTATATATTTTTAAAATTTTGCAATTTTGCTTTTCCGCAATAGTGCAACTTTTGACGTGTATACCTTTTTAGATCCAAAAAAATTGTTTTTATTCTATCGCAGAGAATAGTAAGTAATGCCCCTGCGACATAAAAAACATTCTTGAGAAATGATTGGAAACTATAAATTGAACTCTCCATCTCTGTTCTAAAGTGGAGTCGAGTTTCTAATTGAGAGTTTTTATGTGTGGATTATACACATACATACATACATATACTCGTAGTATTTGTTTTATTGTAGTTTTTTTTGTAGCCTCCCTTATAAATGAAAATACATAATGATTTTGTTATTGTTTTTGCTGCCGTAACAAGCGAATATAATGATGTTAAATTCTAAATTGAAGGTGTAGTGAATGAAGTTTTTCTTGGTTTACTTTTTGCATTCTGTTGTTCGGAATTTTGCAGATGTCAGGTCATGGTATGGGTCTATAGTAGAGTAGTGGTGCATATTGCAAATATCTGCTTTGTATATGTGTATGTATGTATGGATGTGCATTTATGCACACATACATTTATGTGCACTTGGAGTACGTACATAAATCAGCATGTGCAGATACAAGTCTTACATGTGAAATAATAAGACAAATAAAAGTAGTACGATCGTCTCTATATTATGGGAGTTTTTTTTCAGTTGTGAGGAGTATTTCTTTTTTAGTTTCGGTTTATCATTATTTTTTCTTAGCTTGATGTGAATGTTTAATAATGCTCAGTTGGTGGTTGATGAACTTCTTTATTTTTTGTCTTGAAGATTTTTGCTCTTATTCTTCTTGTTGGTTGAATAGTTGTGCCTGGCTACTCGTATATGTATGTACCTTTGCATGTGTTGTACATGGGAACATTATTTTTGCATACGTATCACAGTTGGCCACCTTAGCGCAGAGGAGACACTTTAATCAACGACAATTTATCGCAATTTGGACACATTTTATGCACAATATTAGTAGATTACAGTTTCTGTTAAGACAATCAGACAGAAATCGTACTCAAAGATTCGGTAAAAGAAAAACTAATCAACTGGTCATAATATCAAACTAGTTGGTGGATATTGTCCGCAATATAGTCTTGCAACGTTCAATGTAAAATTGTGTTCACCTAGATTAATTGATGAAAATATAAAAGAAATTGTAAGTTCTACAACGACAAGGAGTATGTATACATATGTATGAACGAAAATATCACCATATGCATAGAAATGCCATTCCTCCTCCCCGGGAAGTGCTTTTGCTCCCCCTAGAATTATTAAAAATTTCCTGTAATAGTTATCGATTTAAATATTACTCATGAAAATCTACAGAAAAATTGTTCAACTCCACCAATGAATGCGGATCTTGTTGTCATGTTTGAACTTAGCGACCATTTGTTCGAAAATTTTCTCAATGAACTGTTTGAGCTGTTGCCATCAGGTCCTCCACGTTATAACATTGCCGTGCATTCGTCTTGGAAGATTTCCGAAAGACATGGCCAACTGGGATATTTTGACATATTAAAACAGTTACAAAGTCTGGTCTGCTCTGTATCGTTATTAGGGTCAATCTCGTGGTACTTCTTGTAGTTTAACATATTGGCATTTAGGTATGCGTGTGTCTATATATACCTATTTGTTTTATAAAGAATGTATTTTAAGTTACAAATCGATATGTAGAAATGTATGTACACACATACAGCGTTAAGAACGTTGTCTTAATTTTATTAAGAAAAATTGCTGTATTAATTTTAGCATTTATTTTTTATTACCTATCACCAAAATTATTGCAATTTTTTAAGCTTGCCGCTATACGAAAATCGAGTTTAGAAGTACTAGGAGTCGATTCTGACTATTTTTGCAATTATCTCAAAAAGGAGATGTTTTGTGATTGGGGATAAACATTTCATGAAAATTCCCAGGGCTTATTTTTGACGAAAAATTACTTTTATCGCTGGGTATTTTTTGGGGTTATTTAATTGTTCTTTATGTTTGTTTCAAATTCATGTAAACATATTTTAACCTGATGGTAACATCGAAAAATCAAGGACCGTAAGTAAGTGTTATGAATTTTATAATAAAATTCAAAAGATAACAGTTATTTGTTTATGTTTTTAGCAGAGTTAACTGTTATTTTGTGATTTTTATTTTTTTCGAGCAAAAAGATTTTTTTTTCTGATTTTTTTTGCCAGAAGTAAACGTAATTTCATGATTTTGATTTTTCTGAGCAGAAATAAACAATAACGATCAGCTGTTTCCTACTGTTGCAGTTACATTCCATTACAGTCGACTAACTGAGCCTTAAGTCTTGAAAGTACTTATGGGCCTTGCCTCGTAATTATTTGCTCAAATTCCTTCATTTAATTGTGTTTATCGATTAAAAGGGCATGCTGCAGAAATGAAATTTTAATAAATAGCATAAAATATGTATGTTCCTAGTTTTGAATGTTATTTAAAAAGGGAAGATAGAAAAAGTTGAGTAGTTAATGAGTATGCATTGCAAACGAATGTCGTCGATGGCAGATGTTTGAAACACCCCTTGTCTTTCTGCTCTTCCCTCGCCCTCGTAGGAGTGAGTGCAAGTATTGATATGTTGCTGATTTTTATCGTGCATACATACACACATATTTTAACTTTATTGTTGTTTTTGTAGGTATAAAACCAGCAGATTGTTCTTTAATATTACGCTGGAGTAAATATAAGCAAACACTTAAAACAAAAACAAAACCGTTGGCAGTGCCACAAAAATAAAAGTATAAGTGTGCCAAGGTAAGACAATTTCAGGCGGGGAGAGAAAAGTAACAGAGAAGGAATGAGGATAGGAAAAAAGGATAATAAATTTTAAGATGATATGATGAAATGCCTTGAAATGTGTTGAAATGTTTAAATATTTGGCAAAGGAAGCGGAAAACGGAAGCGAATTTTTTTTTTATAAAGTTAACAAGATTTTTTTTTTCTAATAAAATATACTAAATAAAGATATAACAATACCGTTGGACAGCAAATTTTTAAATGGTACTTCAGCTAATGGCGAGACAGTCAGTTCAGTTATTTGAAATATTGATAATATTTGAAGACAATGACCAAAAATAAAAATATGTATGTATGTTTGTATGTACATATGGGTGATTCCATTCTGGCGTTACGTGACATTTGTACGACAAAATGTTGAAAAAAATTTGAAAATCATGTTTGATAAAAGTTTTTTTCTTACATTAAGAAGTGTTTAAAAAGCTTTATATTCAGTGAAAAAATGATAAAAATCAAACCAAAGGATTTCAAGATATACCCAATATGACCTGGCGTTACATTAAGAAAAACAGAAGTGGGGTTTGACTTGACTAAAAAAAATTGCTTAATTCTGCGAACTGGGCAAGTCGTTTTAGACAAAAATTTTTTTGTTAGGACTTGGACTGATATATTTTCCAAGCATCTAGATTAAAAAATCTTTTCCCCTTTGTTTTCTATGGCGTTTCGTTACTTAAATTTCCACTTGATATTTTTTTGGTTAAAAATTAAGAAAAAGATACACAAAAGTGTAATAAAACTATATTTGTTATTTATATATACTTATTAGCTTTATTCGCAGCTCTGCTCACGTTTTATTTTGGAAAATATAATAAAAATTTATGAATGCATTGTTAATTGTTAGTCGCTGATAAAGGCGATAAAATAAAATAAAAAAACAGCATAAAAACCGGGTTTAAGACTGGTTAAACAATACAAACCGAATCGAAAATTACCCTTATACAAAAAAACCGTTTCCGACCTGGATACAAAAAATATGCTTTGCTTGACGCTGGTAATGTAGCTTTCGGACAAACTCAAAACCAAAACTTCAAGTAAATTTTAAACAAACAATGTTCCATGCAAAAAATTCTCACAATCTGGCGTTACATTACACACTTTTGAATATTAATATTATATTAAATATTTGTTTTATAAACGATTTTTTTATTATTATCACATAAACTAATAACACTTTGTTAACATGCAAAATTTCACGCACTTGCGATCGTCAGGGTAGAGATAATGAACATAAAAGCTACTTTTCCTGGCGATACGTTACATTGAAATATCATTTTAAGAAAAACTAACTTTTACGGTTAATTGATATGTAATGGCTTTCTTTTCATATGTCTATGATTAGTTGTTGTTGTAGCAATAGGATTGCAATAAAAGTATTACTGTGCAATTGCTCCTAGAAGTATAAAAAGTAAAGAAAAAATGCTCATGAAATTAAGTACAACTTACAAAAACGAGAAGCCTAACTTTGTAGCCCATTATTTCGCCATCACAACTAAGGAAAGCTTCGAACTCTTAAATTTAGTTAATTTTAAATATTTCTAATTTATAATACAAGAAAACAAATCTGTTGGTAAACTTTAATTTTTTTCGTCATGGTGGACTTTTTTCTGGAAGTGCCCATATGTACGTATTTAAACAATAAGAGAATCGGTAATCCTTGCAGGCCATTATCCCGCCTGTTTTTAAGTTCAAAACAGGGTAATAAAATACAACGACAACGATAGATATCGATGGCTTAATAGAAAAAGGGCGTATCTCGATTTTCTTCGAAATCGCGTTTTTAACGTTTTCTGGGAGACAACGTATAATTGTATCCTCGATGGTTTTAGTATTATACAGTTCAAAATCAAGGACTTATGGCGACTTAAAAAATTATTTCTTCGTGTAAATGCTTTAGGTTTTTTCAGTGTTTTGCTTCTCCTATAAAATATCGAAAACTTAAGTTCCGCCTTTCTTATACAGGGTGGCCCAGAAAGACCGAAGTGGTGTGAATTCCTTATAACTTTTTATTTAAGACATATTTTTTTAATTTTTTGTTTTTTAAATGCAGTAAATTTATAGGGAATATTTTTAAATTAGTTATTAAAAATGATATCCCGCAAGTGGTGGACATTTTTTGCTTCGCACAAATGTGTTCTTTCCATTTCCATTATTCATAACTTAGTTATGAGTGACGAAGCCTCGTTAACAAACAAAACTTTAGGATATGGGATATTGAAAACCCGAGAGTACTTCATCAACGACAATTACACCCAGTTAAGTATACTGTTTGATGCGGTGTTTCTTCAGAAAGGATCATTGGCCCATATTTTTTTGAAAATGAACGAGGTGTCGCCATTTCCATCAATGGTGATCGATATCAGGCCATGTTGGATGGTTCCAACAGGATGGACCCACAGCGCACACTTCCTGGGCCACAATGGCTCTTTTACGCGACATCTTTGGTGAAAAAATAATTTCGCGTAGAAGCAATTTTAATTGGCCTCCGCGTTCCCCGGATTTAACTGCTCCAGACTGTTTCCTTTGGAGTTATTTAAAAGGGAAAGTTTATCTTAATAAGCCTAGGACTATTGAGGAATTAAAAACCAATATTCGAGACGAAATTAACAACATAACACCGGAAGTTTTGCGAAAGGTCATTGAAAATGTGTTGGAAAGAGCACATTTGTGCGAAGCAGAAAATGGCCACCACTTGCGGGATATAATTTTTAATAACTAATCTTAAAATATTCCCTATAAATTTAATGTATTTAAAAAACAAAAAACTAAAAAAATATGTCTTAAATAAAAAGTTATAAGGATTTCACACCACTTCGGTCTTTCTGGGCCACCCTGTATTAAGCCATCGAAATGTATCTTTGGAACCATTTTTACAGATTTTGGTCAAATTTGCGTCATCCTTGCGATACACTTTTTAAGTCTATAAAAATTAGTGAATATCTAAAATTATAAACAAAAAAAACAAAAAACCGATTTTTTTTCGAAATTTTTCATCAACAATATTTCTCGAACGAATCACTCGATTGCAGACAATTTGATTAAAATCAAGTGATTCGTTCGATAGATATCGTTAATGAAAAATTTCGAAAAAATATCGTTTTTTTTTGTTTCTAATGACTTCAGAGGTCCTCATTAAATCGATTTTAGATATTCATTGATTTTTATAGACTCATTAATAATTTTAGTCAAATTGACTGCAATCGACGTTTTTTTTTAGGTTAACGTCCTGTCCTTGGATAACGACAGCGAACGTTTGATCGGCAACTTGTAGTGAAAACAAGAACAAATTTTTTTTTGATTAGATTTATAATTTGATCGGCTTACGCCCATTTCTTGACTTGTTAATCAAACTGTAATTATTTTTAAGTTCGAATTAAATACGAAATTGTTTTTTTAAGTGCATTATTAAATAATAATTAAATACCCAATCTTGTGTAATTAATTATTATTTAAGTTTTACGAGCGCACCATATGTTTTTATGCTTGTGTGTGTTTACTGAAAACACAGACATGATATCATGTAGTCGTATTGAAAACATCGTGTGGTCGTTTATGGTAAACAGCTGTTCTTTCGAAAGGTTTCCATAATATTTGGAAGTTTTTTAGTGCTGCCGTACTTTCAACGTAATTTAATAAGAACTTTAACTAACCACTGAAAAAATTAAATCGTGTTTAATTACAGCTTAATTTTAAATAAAAATTAGCTTATTATATATTTAATTATTAAGTCAAAAAATGAGGGTTAGTGATTTAAATTTGTGAAAATTTTCTAAATCTGCGGAACCGAATCGATTGAATAGCTGGCGATCTCAACATCTTTCGAATGTAGCAAATTTGCTTCCGATTCCCAAGAGTTCAAGACATTGAATTATGATGAAAACCCGATTTTCAAAAATTTTTGAAGTGTTTTGCACTTAACAACAAAGGCGTATCGATTGAAAACGATAAAACGTATTGAAATCAGCTGTTAATGTAACAAATAATATTAAAAACTATTTTTTTTTTCTTTTATAAAAATTACTAGATATCTGTGATTGTGTAGACTCCGTTTACACTAAAGGCAGTTAGCCGACTGTAATGGAATGTAAGTGGAACGGTAGGAAGCAGCTGATCGATATTGTTATGTGAAAAGTAATGAAAATGGTTATGGAGATGTAATGTAATGGAACCTACTTTTCATATAAAAATTTCGATCACCTGTTTCCCACGTTGCAGTTAAATTACATTACAGTCGGCTAACTAATCCTTTATAGAGATGTAACCGGAACGTAAGAATTTGTGCATTACTTTTCACATAACAATATCGATCAGCTGTTTCTTACCTTTGCAGTTAAATTCTATTAGAGTCGGTTAAAGGCTCAGTTAGCCGACTGTAATGCTAACTGAGCCTTTAGCCGACTATAATGGAACGTAACTGCAACTTTAGGAAACAGCTGTTATGTTAAAAGTAATGTACAGATTCTTACATTCCGGTTACCATTTTCATTACTTTTCACATAACAATATCGATCGGCTGTTTCCTACTGTTGCAGTTACTTTACATTACAGTCGGCTAACTGAGCCTTTAAACTTAATACGGTTCTTAATTCTTTATTCGAATTGAAAATATGATTTAACATAAAAGTTGCGATACGGTTGAAAAGTGTATTTTAGGTTTCTTATGAAAACGATATGAAAAAATACGATTTAAAAAAAATTGTTAACATGAAATTTGTAAACAATTTTGTTCAGATAAAATCTAGAATCATAGAAACGTGACTAACAAAAATAATCCCCACAAAAAAAGAAAAGAGATTGACAAATTTTTTAACTTCTATTGAAGAGTGTTAAATTTTAATACAATAAAAAAACATACTTCAAATTTAAAAAAAGAGCGATCGATAGTCAAATCAGTATAAGTAAAAAAAAAAGATTTTTAACATAATAAATAACAACATGTATGTATGTATAAATTACCAAGTAAATAAAGAGTAAATTAAATGCTCGACACACGTATGCTAGACACACGTCCAGTGTTTAATCAGAATGTGACTGGCTGGCTTGGCTGTCTGTCTGTCTGGCTGTTTGTTATTGAATATTTTTGTTGGGGTTGTTTGATGATTTTGTCATTAAATTTTATAACGAAACCCTTTTCATCAGCACAATAATAAGAGTGTGGTGTGTACTAGACATTGTTGGCATTTAAATTTACACCTGGATTTTTTGCAAACAACAATTTTTTTCTTTCAAGAAACAAACGAGTAAAACAAAATTTAAACAGATGAAATATTGGGAGTAAAATTAATAATTATCATAGTGGAATAATTTGACGTCGTAAACGAATGTGAAGGTCTTAAAACGAAAAGGTTTCTTTTGGAGTGGTGCAGAATAAAGGCAGCAATACGATATTTGTAGAAAATTTGTATGGAACTTTTTAATCCTCTAAGTCCCTGAATACACAGAAGATTCAATTCAAAATCGGACATCAGGAAAAAGACGAACCTTGAAATCCACTTTACAATTAATTTTGCATTTAAAAATATTAATTATTTTCCCGATGATGATTGTGCGTATATTTTAAATACTTATAACCGTAATTTTGTGAAAAGCATTTTATTTGCTTTAAAAAAATCTGGCAACTCACTTCAGTTATTTATTAGCTTGATAATACACAAAACTATACAATCAGCAACGTTGTCAACTTTGAAATTTCAAAACGCACCAAAATGGAGAAAAAAGCGCGACATTTACAAAAAACGCACCAAGCTTATAGCCTGTTTGTAGAACGCGACAAGGGCGACTCACGACGAGCCGTTTCATGGACGACTATGTAGTGAAAAGCGTTTGTATAACGCGACTCGACTTTGTCGAGCAGCTTACGTTAATTCGCCTATATATCCCACCCTGTGGCAAAACATTATGTTGCCAACATGTCCAAAAATTGTTTTCATTTATCTTTTTTCATAGAAAATTATAAATTTAACTTGAAAAAATGGTAACCCTATTATTGTGTTGAAAAAACACAATTGACAATTGAATGAAAAATTATTTGTATGTATTTTTTTTATTATTTTGTTATAAAAAAATCAATTGTTCTTTAAAATATCTGCTGTTATTTGAAGAACAAAAATTAGGATATGTATGAAACTGTGTAAAATCCATGTGAGTGTATTGTCAGTATTTATTCATTTTGGTGCACTTTTTTTGAACACGATTATAATTTTTCATTCGCCCATCTTGACATTTATAATGAGCCAAACCGTGTTACACAAACCCAAATAAATTGAGAGTTGTTACGTTTTTTAATTAAAATCGTCAACAGTCGCGATCTAAAAACCAAAAAAAGAAAAATGCTAACATGTTAGCGATTATTATCGACGAGTCGTGTTCTACAAACAGGCTGTTAGAATTTCTTTTTTTATTTTAAAATGTTTATTGAATTAATAATTTTGCATAAAAAGTATAATATTATTTTTTTGTAAATGAGAAATTTTTTTAGATTAATTGAACTGTCGGATAATTAGAACATATTTTTGGATTTGTTCATATGTAATATACTAATAGCCTGTTTGTAGAACGCGACAAGGGCGACTCACGACGAGCCGTTTCATGAACGACTACGTAATGAAAAGCGTTTGTATGTATAATGCGACTCGACTTTGTCGTGCAGCTTACGTTAATTCGCCTATATATCCCACCCTGTGGCAAAACATTATGTTGAAAACATGTCCAAAAATTGTTTTCATTTATCTTTTTTCATAGAAAATTATAAATTCAACTTGAAAAAATGGTAACCCTATTCTTGTGTTGAAAAAACACAATTGACAATTGAATGAAAAATTATTTGTATGTATTTTTTTATTATTTTGTTATAAAAAAATCAATTGTTCTTCAAAATATCTGCTGTTATTTGAAGAACAAAAATTAGGATATGTATGAAACTGTGTAAAATCCATGTGAGTGTATGTGTATTGTCAGCATTTATTCATTTTGGTGCACTTTTTTTGAACACGATTATAATTTTTCATTCGCCCATCTTGACATTTATAATGAGCCAAACCGTGTTACACAAACCCAAATAAACTGAGAGCTGTTACGTTTTTTAATTAAAATCGTCAACAGTCGCGATCTAAAAACCAAAAAAAGAAAAATGCTAACATGTTAGCGATTATTATCGACGAGTCGTGTTCTACAAACAGGCTGTTAATATCTCGACTAAAGAAATATATGACTTATACAAGTTTCATAATTAAGGGCACATAGGTACATTTATATGTAAAAATTATTGTACATTAATTTTATAAATTCTGCTTAAAACTTTTAAAAAAGAAATAAAAAATTAATTATTCCAAATTAATAAAGCTAATATTTTCATCATTATTGTTTCATAGGGTCATAAAAAAGATTTCATTTTAAGTTGTGATGTTTTGTAAACATCATTACTATTAATATGGTAATTAACACTATCAGGAAGTTGGTAAAAGTTTCACAACAAAAATGTTCCATTTTTAACCCACTGTCGTGTTCAATTTGCGTTGGTGCCACCAATAATTTATGAACGCACCAAAATTTAAAAAGCGCACCACGCACCAACTAAGGAATTTTTCGCACCAATTTGACAACGCTGACAATCAGGTCATGTCAAATAACGGTGATTTCCAAAAAGTTTTATTACACTTAACAGTTTTCATAAAAAATTTGAACACATTTTATAACTGGAATTTCAGTATAAAAGATTAATTTCGAGCATGCTATATTTAGAGACTGCTAATAGAATTTCATTGCGAATATTTTTATAGAACATTTCAGAGAATGTTTAGTGAGTTACAATTTTCAATAAAAATTTTTCTCGTAAGATTCTATACAAAAATGCTGAAGACACATTATAGCCAAAAAGTAAGGATTACAAGACTGACACACTTTTACTCTTCTTTTTTTATTTCCTCTGTCAGAAAAAAATCGGTAGAAAAATTTATTTCTTTAAACTAGGAATGCTATGTTAAATTTGAATTTAAACAAATAGAAAAGTTCGAATAATATCATAGTTGAAACAATAACTCGATAATCAACATTTTTTTTCTTTTATTTATTTATTTCAGCTTCAATTGTATGAATATGCAAGAAGTATGCAATTGAAAATTACTGTAAAAAAACAGCAGCTATACATTGCTTTCTCCGCGAATATAGTGTTGCCATACAAGTATTTTTAACCGGGTGCTTTTTGAGAATTATTACAATTAATTTGAACACTTTTTTAACGCACTAATTATCCCAAATTATTATTTTAATTATTCAGTAGAATTTTGCTTTTTTTAAATAACATTGAAATTGGTTATTGTGGGGTTTGATAAGTTTATAAAAGCATTTCCCTGTTGCTAATGCAGCTCAACAGTGAATCTTCACTCAAAACTTGGCTTAGTTGAACTAGAGATACATATTTGGCCTCATCGTGGTTGGCGTATTTCGACTACGACTACGACAAAAATATGTATGTTACAGTGTTCTTTAATATATTACAAAATCGTCTCAGTTGATGTAGAAAACCATCCACCACGATAAAGGGGATTACGTTAAATTTTTAATTAAAGTAAATGAGAATTTTTAATAATATCATAGTTCAAATAAATAGTCAATAATCAATGTTTTTTAAGGCCAAATTTTGTAAACAGAAACGTTTTTTTTCGTTTTAAAATTTGTATGGAAAAAATATTTTCTGAAACGAATTTTCGTTGTTTTTCATACAAATTTCAAACGTTTAGAAACGACATTTTTTACAATATCTGCCTATTAATTAATTTATTTTTACCAATACTACATAAGCTGACTTTATTACAGTTCTTATTGTATTTGCAAGAAGTATGAATGTTTTTTCAAAATTAATGTAAACAAACAACAACAGCTGTACATTGCTTTCAACAAGAATAAAGTGTTGCCACACAAGTATTTTTGGGAATTGTTACAATTAAGAGGAATATTTTTTTGAACGCCACTAATTATCCCAAATTATTATTTTACTTATACAGTAAAATATTGTTTCTGTATTACTTTTTCGTTCCACCACAAGATTGATATAAATTTAAAAAAATAATACATAAAACTGCTAACGAATCGCCTGTCGCACCAATTGTAATTATAATACACATATGCATGCTTCAATTTATCAAAAAAAAAATATCCTTGTAAGTCTTCGGTGGTAGTTTGTAAATAGTTCAGCTTTCGGACTGGCATTGTTTTTGGCTGCATAAGCATTTTGTCATACTGAAATTATTCATAATTTTGCGTGTTGCAAACACATTGCTGCTTGTTGGCTTTTGTTTAAGAAAAACTCTTTTTTTTATTGTCCTTTTGCATCAGGCATCAGTGGATGGAATAAGGAGGGGAGGAAGGACGAAAGACTGATTGTCTGTGTTTATATGGTATATTCGTACTTAAATGCATACATAAATGCAAACATAAAGAGAATTTTAGTATTAATTGTGCTGCATATGCATTCACAAATGTTTTAGTTAAATTTGTTTTAGTGGTTTTAGTTTCTTATCTGTATAAGAGTGACTGATTATAACAGCTGTCCCGGAGGCCGTCACAGGATGCTGTGTAGCTTTGCTTAAGACAGGATGTGAATGAATATGCATTCTTTCTTAATCATTTAAAAGCCAGCACAATCATTATTTAAATACATACATGCATATTTAATACACAAAATATTCCAATTAAATTATGTATTTGAAAACACAAAATAAATGAATTATGTACATAAAATTCACCATTTGATTTCCCAAAGATGAGTAAAAATTTTTAATACAAATTTTATCAAAACAAAAGAATTTTTACGCTTTTAGAAGCTACCAAATGTATGTTAATAATTTTGGCAACTTTTTATAAACATACGACGCCATCTGCGTTTCTGTCTGGCTGTTTTAGCAGATCAAAATGCAGGAAGAAAAAAGCCTTAAACAGGGACTTTTAATAACATTTGTTCAGGACAACAATTATTTGCACATAATATGCATTTAATTAACAATATATGTGCATATGTATGTATGTATGTACTTTATCTTTTTACCTGTATTTAATAAAGAAATTTTTGGGGAGAGCAACTTGGCACACGAACATATGTTTTTAATATAATTTACATACATACATACATACATAAGTACCCTGAAGGAAACGTTGCCAACTATTTTGGTGACATTGTCAACAGAGCGTCTCATAGCATTGTCCTTAATGCGTAGAAAACATTTTTTCATATACACACAACTATGCTTCTTCTTGTTTTATTGGTTTGTTGTTTGTTTAAGTGTTTATAAAAGTTAGTTTAAGAAATCAAATTAAAAGGTGAATTTAAATTTATTGAACAATAATTAAAAAAATACAAAATAGAAAATGTTAAAATTAAAAAATGTTAAGTGAAAGTGCCAATTATGGAAATTGTTTTACCCTGTGGAAGATTTTGTGCCATTAGTTAAGGATTTGTCATACCTGCAAATTCATTCGTAAGTGTTTGAATTTACTAATTCAGCGAGACATAAAATTTTTGAATAACGTATGTGTATTTATGTAATAGAGATGGCAAACAAAATCCCTATTTGCTGGTGATATGCTGAACAAATAAATGAATTAATCACGGTTATTGAATGTTTTTTAATTATAAGTTCCATTTTTTAAATATTTGTTCAAAAAAATACCAAAATGTGAACAAAATACGCAATTTCATTATCAAAGGAGTATACTAGGATAACTAAAATTTGTTAGTGACTATCTGTTTCCTTAAAGAACTATCTAATCAGTAGTTCCAAAGTCAGTAGTTGCTTTTCAATGACACGCACATGTTAAATGTCTATAGCAAACAGCATTGTGTGGGGTATAATTAGTCAGTAGTACCGGCGAAAAAGTCAATAGTGAATCAGTACTGATTCACTAGTTACATTTCCTGCAGGGTATGTACATACATATGTATGTATGCATGTTTTATCAATTTTCATCTAAATTTAATTTTTTTTTGGGGGTAGACAATAAATAAATTGTTTGATCAATGCATTTTATTTTATAAATAAATATAGGTTAAAAAATAAAAATTGTGCGCAGTTGCTTCTAAATTTAACTCCAAAAATTCATTTCCGCGCATGCGCGCATCCTTTTTGAATTGTATGTATTGTAAACCAGCTGTATTGAACACGAAATTTGAGTAGCATTACAGTTTTATCATCTGCATTTCAAAAATTTAATAGCAAGCAAAATTAAATTTGAAAACATGTATTTAAGTATTTAGGGATTTATTTAATAAATTAGAGTTAGAGAGTGTCTACAATAAATAGAATCAAACTACACTTTTTTCACGAAATAGAAATGTATTGTAACTATTAATAATTCAAGCTGTACAATACTTGAGTTAAAAATAAATAAATTAATTTCTATTTTAACATAATTTTGTACAACAATTTATTAAATTATAAAATTGATTCCGAAGATATGTATATTGGAATAATGAGCACAGTGAGTCTCCGCGAGAAATAATAATTAACAGCAAAAAATAAGATTTTAAGTTAATGATGCAGAATTAATCCTTATAGTCATATTGTGTACAAATTTCTTGTTTACTCAACTCTTGAGAAAAGAATAATATTTTCTTTTTAAACTAAGTTGTGTGTAAATTGAAAACATTTTTTTTTTGTGTTATGGCGTTGTTATAGTATAAAATACAATTTCGACATACCTAATAACAATTTAGAAATAGTTTCCCTAAACACAAGTAAAACACTCATTTAATGTTAACCTTGGCCAGGTAGTAATAAGGTATAAAATGCAAAGGAAAACTCTAAGCAATGCCATGTGGGTGCGAATATTTGTACAATTTCCTAACATATGTACGTTGATCCTTGCTGTGCGTATGCTTATCATGGAGGGAGAAGTATGCACGTGAAGCTTTTGTTTTCAAATCAATAAAGGAATTTTCTACACATATTTTTGTGTACTTTGGTTTTCCCTGCGAAATGCTGATAACAAATATTTTCGTATCTCCCAGCTAGTACATACAGACATACATACATATGTACATGTGTGCATATTAATGTAGTATAGAATGTATGCTTTTGATCAAACCATGTCGACTCACGTTTAAAAGAAACAATTTCTGGCAAAATTCATTAGGAAAAACCTTTTTTTTTCTTCCTAAAACCACAAATTTTTAATTTGTTTTTCAGTGTTCACCAGATAAGGGGCTGCATACATATGTTAGTATATACATACATATTTTTATGTGTGTACATATGTACATATTTCTGTTTGCATGCATATGTACATATGTACATTTAAGTGGAAATGAAAATTCAACTTTTGATTTTCCTAAAAGCATAGGCGGTTTATTATGAGACTTATAGTATAAAAGCGATATGGTGACAATTTGAGCTAAATGGGACAACTCTAAGCCGCGCCCCATCAAATTTGAATATTCCAAAATTCCCCTATTTACCAGCACTTAATTAGAAAAGACGCAAATTTTAAACAGATTCTTCTGAACAAAAATTATGAATGACTTATTAATCGGGCTAAGGTTCAGTATTTTGTTTGCTTGTTTGTTTGTTTGATATTTAAATTACTCCACCAATGAGAACAATTTCCTGGTGAAGATTTATTCGGCCTCGAAGATAGACTTCATAACTCCATCGCCAATTCCGGTTCCAGCACCAAGTGTATTCAATAAACGAATATAAAAAATCATATTAGTGCAGTGAAATTTTTGATTATTAAAAACTTGATTTAGATGATTTTCCACACGGCCCCAATGCCTTTAGCCGAAAGAAAATCGGCCATGTTGTCGTACCCATGAAATTTAGGAAAGGTTTACCTTTGTGAGTCATAGTGCGGGCAATTAAAAACGATATGAGGGATATCCTCAGTGATATTACAAAGATCGCATAGGTTCGAAGGGCCCACGCCGATTCTAAACAACGAGGCCATACAGAAAGTATGGCCAGCCAGAACTCTATTAGCCAATCTGACTTTCCGGGCTCGATCATGATCAGACCCGGGTGGATTTGCAACAAACCTCGGTGCAGCCGTGATATCAGTAAACAGTCGACCATACAAAACCCCCTTAGTCTGTCTTTGTAAGTCATATTTTGCAAGTCTTTTTTGAGCGCAGTCTCAATTCGCCTAATGGCATCGTGAACGGGCCATTTGACCATAAAGTGAACGCCTCTGTCATGAGCCGCCCTGGCAGCCGTGTCTGCAATTTCGTTGCCCGCGATTGCGTCATGACCAGGTATATGGTGAAGTTCAATAGCTCGGCAATGAGTAATTTTTATACAATTTAGAATCTCGCTCACTATACAACTCGGGTTATTTCTGTTGATTAAGGCCTGAAGACTGGATTTGGAGTCCGTTAAAATTGCAATTTTCAATTCTTATGAAATGAATTATGTTTATTAATTAATGTGATTTTCTAAAGACTAGACAAATTAAACTAGACTTTAGGTGCTGGAAATACCGGCATTTTTCTGTGTCGCTACGCTCTCCATCAGCACCCATGTCTATTTAATTGAGCAGAGAGTGTTCGTCAATATTAGCTATTTAACATGAATTTTTAATGAAATGGAATATTATTATATGTATGTATTATGTATGCAATTATCAATTTACCATGTTTTTCCGTTTTTTAATTTTTATATTTTGGTTAGCAAGAATTTATATCACTCTACCTAAGTATGTATGTTTTACCTCTCCTCATTTATCTTTCACGATCATTACTTTATTATTTGTACTTGTAAAATTAAATTAAAATTTGTAGCAATTAATCGTCGGCGAACTAAATTCCTTTCGTCGATGTAAGTAAGAAAATGGGTAAATAGCTTTATGTAATGCGCCTACTTATTCATAATAATCGTATATATACATACGTACTTATATGTATGTGCATATGTACACATATACTTATTAAAATATGTATTATATTGATAAATTATTTTATATCTCATATTAAGCATGATATTAACTTCTACTATTTGCCATCGTTTTATAACTGTCCCATCCTAGTGTTAATTTACATGCCACAGTATGGCAACCTTGCTCTAAGGCAGAATAAAATTTTCTCACGTTACAAAAACAACAAGCAAAAACATAATAGCTGCACTACCACCCACCCAATTAAAAAAAAGAGGTGCACGCATGATGATACATGACACAAGCAAATGTGCCGCACACATTCCATTGTGGAATAAAATCTACAAATTTTATTTATTCTCCCAAGATGAAATCGAACTTATACCTATTGTAATTAATAAAACAGTTTGCTAGACAAATTTGTAATACAAAAAAATTTTCATGGAACAGACAATAAAGAAAAAAATGGAAGAATATAACTTACCAATTTTACTTGCCGACTGACCCATGTTCACACAATTTATATTTCTACTTTTCTTTTATAAAAAAAAAACTTTTTATATTTGCTTTGACTTAATAACTAATTTGACACTTTTATATCATAGAAAAATTTAGCACTTTAATTATACTTTTAATTTTACCATTATTTAAAACACATTGCACAAATTAAATAACTTTACTTTATCATTTTCTCTTTTGTGTTAAAAAAATTTACACATGCAAGACTGCTCAAAATAAATAACTTGACATTTCTTATTGGAGGACACTTGCCAGACTTTGTCATTATTCGGCCGATTTCTAAGACTGGAACAAGTACGCGATTACTTTAAGACTGGACTTAGACACAGCAATTTTATTTAATAATAGTTCACATTATCCCATTTGCAATTTGATTTTCTCGACATTATTTTAAAACGTGCTACATAAAATCATACAAATTTGCTTAGTGACTTTTTTCTGTAACTTAAAAAAAAATAATACAATAAAAACAACGTATACTTCAACAAAAAATTTCAACAAGGAACTTGACATTACAATACCTCTTTTTATTCCGTTTGTATAGCCTTTTTAAGGAAGTTAACGTTATGCTAAACTAGCAATTTCATGAGTAGGAGTATGCCATCTTCAACATGTCACTCTATTAAAAATCTAAGCATCTTGACTTACTATTAATTATATTAATCATCTTCTAACGAGTTCTCCGAAAAAATATTTGAAATTAGTACTATTTCAGTTAATTAGTTTTTAATGTGTTTGAGCAGGTAGCATCCAAAACCAACCCCTATTCGTAAATGTGTATATAACTAATAAGATGCACATGTATGTATATGGCATATAGCTATCCTTTTCTAAAAGAGTGTGAAACAGGTAATGTGGATTAGTTTAAAGGTTTATATGTTTAGTCATTATCTGGCGTTCCACAAGTTCAGTACTTATTATTCTGAAATAATTGAATTTAATGTGTTCAGCTATCGTTCTTTTTTAAAAACCTATATAATATTTAAAAAAAAGGTAAATATGAGTTGAATATAACGAAATAGCAAAGGAGTTCGATAAAATAGTATTTATTCTATATATTCATCCTTATAAAGAAAAGTATTATAAAGTTATAAAAATTAATTTTAGAACATGTAAAAAAATTTTCGATTTAATTAAAAAAAACAGCTAATTACAAGAATTCTCGAAAAGCACATAACTCAAAACATGTATAGTAGCGGACTTAGGTCGCTATGGAGTATTAATTTTCTATGAATTTATTTACATAAAATTGCGTTCTTAATATGTACATTGATTCCAATATTTTATCCAATTTGAAGCCAATACCTTACAGAAAATCAATTTCGAATCTTAATTGCACTTCATTCTTTAACCTTTAAATTTTGGTACCCTCTAAATTATGCTACCCCAAATAAGGGCCTAACGATTCTAGACCTAAGTCCGCCACTGAAAGTACATGTGTGCTTATACGGATTTGAGTACTTAATCCTTGTTTTCATAGAAGTGTGCTCTTATAAGTAATATTAAAGATTTTATATATAAATATTTAATAACTTTTGGTGAATCATTTCATTTCAGCATATCACTTCAAAATTGAAATAGTGCCTGAAGTATATCCGTACCTCCATTAACAGGATTGATAAGATCCAGTCTGTCTGGCAGCTTAATAAACGATTTATAAAGCAGGGATGTGCATTACCACACGTTGACGGCTACTGTCAAACGAAAAAATTTAGCAACTGCATCTGCATAAAAATTTATAAAAACTACTACGATTTTATAATTAAATAGTGAGAGGATAAAAAATTAATTTATATAATTTATATTGCGAACAAGCTACCTATGTGAAAAACATTCTAAAACTAAAAGAAATTTCAAACGATTTGTTAAAAATAGAGTAAAAAAATGGCGGATCCTTTGAGTTTGTTGCGGCAGTATAATATAAACAAACGAGATATTATAGAACGTGAGGACCAAATAATATTCGGTGAATTCTCTTGGCCGAAAAATGTTAAAACAAATTACCTAAAATATGGGTAAGTGCTAAAATATTTATAAGATTTTTCCTTGTTATTAATATATCAATATTTTGCAGTTCCGGCAAAAAGGGTGGACCACGCGAATATTATACTTTAGAATGCTTGCTATATCTGCTGAAAAATGTTATGTTGCAGCATTCGGTTTATGTTAGGCAATGTGCTGCCGAAGACATACCAGCCGTTAACCGTCCCGATCGTAAAGAACTCTTGGCTTATCTGAATGGCGAGACCACAACATGTCCTAGCATTGATAAGAGTGCTCCACTGGAAATACCCACCCAAGTTAAAAGATTAGCCGATGGTGACACAATTGGAGGGGAGTCGGCAGCCAAAAAGGCACGTTTCGAAGAAACTCAAGTACAAAAAGTCAGAGAACAGTTGGCGGCCCGTTGGGATGTCAACAAGAAGGAAGCGACTGTCAATATGGATAACATTAAATCTTTGTCTGAAACTATGTCGGTTGAAAAGATTGCCGCCATTAAAGCAAAACGTTTGGCAAACAAGAGAACAACTATTAAACGTACTGACAATGAAGATGCTATGGCTACCGACTTGAGAGCTATATTGGATTTCGATGTTGACTCAACTAAGGATATTATAAGTCGTGAACGTCAATGGCGAACACGGACAACCATACTTCAGAGCAATGGCAAAATATTTGCCAAAAATATATTTGCCATATTACAAGGGATAAAGGCTAGAGAAGAGGGTCGTAACAGACCAATACAACCGAATCCAATAAAATTGCCAGAATCAAGAATAAATAAACCTCAACCGCAACTAACACAATATAATCGTTACGATCAGGAGAGATTCTACAGACAAAAAGAAGGTACGTATAATAAAAGACTCAATAAAAAATAATAATTTATTATACCCATTTTTATAAATTGGGTAATTTTTTTTATAAAATGGTATAAATATATGTCTACATTTGTATTTACAGAAACCGAGGGCTTCAAGATCGATACTATGGGTACTTATCATGGCATGTCTTTAAAGTCAGTGACTGAGGGATCGCAAACTCAAAGAAGGGCTCAATTGCAGCCACAACCGCCAGGTACTACTTCACAAAATATATTACTAATTACATTTATTAATTGAAGAATTAAATATCTTTAGTAGCAGGTCGTCCTAAGGAACTAATGCCTACTGCGCAGGCGCGCCAGGTGCCCCCAACACCACAAAAGCGTACCTCTCGAACTCCAATTATTATCATACCCTCAGCCAATACTAGCCTTATAACCATGTACAATGTCAAGGACTTGTTGCAAGACTTAAAGTACGTGAGCACGGAAGAGAAGAAGCGGGCAGGTTGTGCTAGAGATAACGAAGTACTCTTGCAGGTGAGCATAAATATTCACCCTTATTCCAGTTGCCGTTATCGACGTCACTTTAACACAACACCAAAAAATTGGGGATTGTTTACTCGCTGTCGAGAACAATTTTGCGCAACTGACAATCTATTTTTCGTTCTCTAAGGTGTAGAAAATAGCATAAACCTGTAAACAGGAACAAGTTGTTTTCGATAACGGATACACGAGCCCCAAATTTTTGGTGTTGTGTTAAAGTAACGTCGATGACGACAACTGGAATAAGGGTGATTGTTTTTATATTCTATTCGTATTTTGGTGTTTTCACCATTTACTTGAACACGTTATAACTCAAAAAATTTAAATTTTTATTTAATAATACATAGGTATATTAATTATTCATATAAAAATTTCATACAAATATAAAAAAAATGTATTACATAAAATGAAATAAATGAAAATCTCTACAAAAAAAATAAAATTTTTCGCAAATTGAAAAGTGTAAACAAATTTTCGGCAAAACTAGTTTTTATTTTGGATTATGCCGTTATTCAAGTAAATGACCGTTATGTATTTACATATACATACATATGTATAACAAACAAAAATTTGCGTGCAAATTGGCAACATGTTTTTTTACTCGCTTTATGTATGTGTACAATAGTCAATAATTTTAATGCGGTGTTTATTTATACATATTTTCAGCGTAAGAAGCAAAATATGACAGTCCCGTATCGTGTAATAGATAATCCACAGAAACTAAGTGCTCAGGATTGGCAACGTGTTGTGGCTGTTTTCGTTATGGGACCTGCTTGGCAATTTAAGGGATGGCCTTGGGATGGCAATCCCGTAGAAATTTTTGCAAAAAGTATGTAAAATATGATCTCTCCTTAGTAGAAATTAAAACAAAATTTTCTTTTTTATATATATTTCAGTCTCTGCATTTCATTTGCGTTTTTCGGAATTAAAGCTGGACGCTAATGTGGCCAAATGGTCCGTTACTTTATTAAATCTTTCACAAAACAAACGACATTTAGATCGTGCAGTATTAATGACATTTTGGGAAACTCTGGACAAGTAAGTTAAATATTTATTTTTTTTTGTGCCTTCATAATAAATAAAATATGATCAAATGTGATAATAAGTATTTGAATTAATTTTTTAATATTTATATTTTATATTTATTTTATTCTTCTTTATTTAATTATTTATCTTATTTATTTAATTTTTAATTTTCTTTTTAGATACATGGCGAAATATAAACCAGATTTAAGATACTAAATGGACTTGGCCTATCGCTGTTGTTGTTTATGACCTACAATTAAATAAACATTTTATATGCATATATAGTTTTAAATAGTCATATTTGTTCTTTAATTCTCTAGATTAGTTGTTTGAAAAAAAATATGTAAACATATATTTTAATTTAATTTTTGCAAAACAACATAAACCAACTATATCTTAACCAATAATAAGTAAAACTTAAATGTTTTATTAAATAAAAGTCAAGATTTTTATAAAAATAAAACAAAATTGCTAAAATTAAAAAGAATGTCAACTTATTTATTCATCGTATATAGGGAAAAAAAGAAATTTAATGACAATTTAAATGATGCTCAATAGTACAGATTCGGCTGGCTACTCGTAACAAAAGCTTTTTCTAGTGGTTTTGGAAGCTGTATTAAGGAGCTTAATCAATAATTAATTCAATATCTTACAATTTTTCGGCAGAATATTTTACCACATATTTCAAGTCATAGTCCACGAAAAGGCCGTTGAGTAATTATTCATTTGGCAAATTTCATGCTGAACTTTTTTAGATAAGTCATAAATTTATTATAATACTACATTTATGAAAAAGACACAAATAACAATAACGTAAAAAGTTAAGCGTTACGGTAATGATTATTCTCTATAAATTTGATTACATATGTTGGAGTAAAATTTGACAATTTGTAGGCTAGAGACTCAATTAAACTGCTCCTATTTGCAGTATGGGTATAAATAGATGAAAAGCCTTCTCAATTTGCTGACGAGCTTGTACCATATCAGCAAACAGTGTGTTTATATGGGACTTGGCTTCATTTTGTTCCTGGTGTTTGGAAAGATGAGCAGCAAAAAGATTTGCTGTTGTTTGTAGATGTATACAGAATTGTTTGCACAACTGGACAATACCATCAACTTCATTGGCGGTGCTGTGATGTTCTTTTACCAGCAAAAGTTCAGCAATTTTATGCAGTTTCAACATTTCGTAAGCACACGTCTTCGACAAAGAGGTAATGCCCTTTGCAAATAATGTCTGGACATCTACGTCATTTGTCTCTTCGTTGCTAAGCCATATATTACTGTCCGACCATAAGCTATGAGATTTATTTTGTTATATTTATGTATTGTTTTTTTTTTCTAGTGCTATTCATACTTACTTAGCAATATCATCAAATTGAATTTGCAATCCCGTATCCTCTATGGCTTGCTTTAAATTATCTAACAGCTCCTGTTCGCCGTACTCTTCATTTTCAGCTTCACCATCCAAGTCTTCTAATTCCATCAACTCTTTTACTTCGTTAATGGTTTCCATCAGTTCTTCCAATGCCTTGCCAGACACTGATTCTTTCAAAGTTTGTATTTTTAGCTGCGATTCTTTGGACAAGATTTCCAAAGCTTCCAAATGCACCAAACCACAATAATTTTCAAATAAGACTTCAAACCTTAGTTGCGTTCTAGATTTTTCTAAATTCAATTCTTTTAAAGATTGTTCCAATTGCTCATTTTCTTGTTTGGCTTCTTTGAGAACCTTTAGTATCAATTAATTATTATTAAATAAATATTTAGCGGTAATAAAAATTATGACTTATGAAACTTACTTCGCTTAAATTTGGCTTGTCTTGCTCCAAGCCTAATTTTTTTATTTTATTCTTTAACATCGGATCGTTTTCTTGTAATATATTCATAGTCTTCTTGCCAATTCCTTCTAATGTATCTAAGCCGGTATTCAAAACTTTGCTTCCCAACGAAGTAACATTATTAACTAAGCCTAAGCCAAAGCCTGGTGCAGCATTTGCAGTGGTAAGCGATGAATCTTCTCCACTCACAGTTTGTTGGATTTGATAATTGTTTTCTTGAAGTTTTGCTTCGTTTAATGTATTCATTCGAGCCAACTCAGCGGGGTCGGGTACGCCAATAACTTTATCTAATCCGTGTGATACTGTAGTTGTCAATTCAGTAGCAGTACTTAGTACCGAAGAAACTACGCCGCCAAATAAACTGCCCCATCCCGATGAGGGCTGCTTATTTAGCATTGATTGCTGTAGTGTTTGGGATGTAATATTATTATTTAGAGATTTCGAAGATGTTTCACTTGTTTTCAAATCTGTGTTATTATTTTTCAATTTCGGTAATGACTTTTTGCATTCTGAATTAGATAGAACCTCTTCAGGCATATTATCTTCTGCATCGTCCCAATCATCCCAGTCGTTGTCGTCATCAACATCCCAACCATTTTGGTTGTTATCTTCAGTTTTGGTAGTCATTTTGTTGTTTTTTTTTATGATTGGATTGTAAGAAATCTTTTTTTGTGGAAAAATATTTATTTACGTGTCGTTTCTTTTTATTCGCTTTCAGTTTTTTTTGGTAAAAAGTAACAGCTGTTGTGTGATGTTATTAAACATAGCTGTGTTTAGTTGGTTTAATTTTACAACTAATGTCAGTGGGGCCAATGTTAGTAGTGAAAGCTGCATGTCAGTGCTGGCATTGCCTGCTCCTCCTAATTTCGAAATTATACATTTTCAATAGCCTTTATTCCAGTTGTCGTCATCGACGTCACTTTAACACAACACCAAAAAATTGGGGATTGTTTACTCGCTGACAATCTATTTCCGTCCTCTAAGGTGTAGAAAATAGCATAAACCTGTAAACAGGAACAAGTTGTTTACGATAACGGATACACGAGCACCAGTTTTTTGGTGTTGTGTTAAAGTGACGTCGATGACGACAACTGGAATAAGGGTGAATGTTTACTCGATATTTTTCGGAGTTTTATTAGCACCCAAGGTAATTTTTTCCCATTATTTGAATTTTCAAGACATATAGTAAAATATTAACCCCCTTATGCAAAAAAATTAACGTGTGCTTGAAGTGTACGTTAACACAAAATTTCCATACAAAAACCGGTTAAACGTACACTTTATTTTTTTTGCATAAGGAGTTTATACACTTAGTGCATATTTATTCGGAAATGAATTTATGGGCATATAACAAAAAATTAAAAATCGCATTTGGGTATATAACATCGAAACACATGTCCCAACACGCTTTTAAAACCTAACCATAAAATTCAGCTAGGGGGTTATTATGTAATCCGAATCGAACGGATTACATTGCATTTACGAATAAGCCCCGCATACATATTCAGGGTAATTATGAATAAAATTCCGCGTGAAATTTCTCCATTTTCCAATTAGAATATTTTGTTTTCCCAATTACTTGCTATAGTTGGGATTGTTCCACGGGAAAAATTTTATTCATAATTGCTCTCATTCACCACGATCATCCCACATCCCATATACATGGTATATGTACATTAAAAAAAAAAACACGTGCCAAACTCCGCGTAGATACTTTACCGATCAACTTTATTTGATAAAAAATAAACTTAAAGGATTTTTACGTTTTTTTTTCTAATTTTTATTGATTTTTTAATAGTTAATGATTTTTGTATTTTATTTTTCTTGTAATATTTCAGATTTAAAACATTTATATTTTTCATGAATTTGCATTTTATTTATTTTAAAGATTGGGTTGGGTGGTGTATGAAAGAATAATAATAAAAAAAAAAACAAACTGAATAAATTCCTAATGGTTATAAAAGTAAAAGTCTACAAGTGTTGACTCGAATTATTTTGTCTAATTTCTTGACTGTGTAGAACTATAAATGTAAAGGTTAAGCTATTTGTATTTATATTATAAAAATAAAAAATGAAAAAGGTTGTTGTTTTTAAATAATACATATATGTATATATATATTTAAGATTATGTAATATATTTTTGTAATATATTTATTTGAAAGGATTTTTTTCTTGAAAATTTGTTAATGAAATTAATTTACTGATATTTTGTTTATTATTTTGTTTTTATCAAATACATTTTTGTGTTTATTTCTTACTCATGTTCGGGATTTGTATTCGCTTAGAAATTCCTCCATCAAGTATTCTACTTATTAATTCGTCTTTAAATCATTTCTTGCTATTATAACTTTACTGGTCCCACCAGTCTGGACCAGAAGAAGAGTTTCCACCATAATTACCACCATCATTTCCGTAATTACTGCTGTAGTATCCACCGCCAGAGCTGCCACCGCCACCACTGCCTCCGCCGCCTGAATTCCCATTGCTACGGTAAGATCCACCTCCTCCGCCACCACCAGAACTACCGCCACGACTACTGTTGCGGTTTCCTCCACCGCCAGACGTTTGACGATAATCACGTGAACCAAATCCACCGCCATAACGAGCATTACCGCCGCCACCACCACCACCACCGCTGCCACCACGCCGTTTGTTTCCACCATGGGAACGCTCTGATGCCATCATTTCTTCCAAAAAGCCGGGTACTTCTTGCTTCGTTTCAATAAGAAGTTCCATAAGATCACCGCATATATTTCGATTTCGCTCATTAAAGAATGATGTGGCCACACCCAAGTTACCCATACGTCCGGTACGGCCAATACGATGTACATACTCCTCTACATCTGAGGGCAAGTCAAAGTTGATGACATGCTTAACATGAGGAATGTCTAAGCCACGAGCAGCGACGGCAGTGGCAACCAAAATTGGACATTCTCCGGAGCGGAAACAACGCAATGCATCCTCACGTTCTTTCTGTGTGCGATCACCATGAATACTGGTAACCGGATGGTTGCACTGGTATAGGAATTCTTCGAGTGCATCGGCACCCTTCTTTGTTTCAACGAAAATCAAACACAAATTGTCTTTGGAGTACTCCAAACCGTCGCGTATGGTTTGTAAAAGATCCAAGAGGTATGAACGTTTATCGTGTTCATACACCCACAAAAGAGTTTGCGTAATATTCTCGGAAGTCGAACCAACACGTCCGACAGCCAAAAATATGTAGTTACTTAAGAAATCTGAGGCCAACTCCTGTATCTGTTTTGGGAATGTCGCTGAAAACATAAGAGTTTGGCGTTGCCCAGTTGCAGGCATGTTTGATTGTTCGACAATACGTCTAATCTGTGGTTCGAAACCCATGTCCAACATACGATCAGCTTCATCCAAAACTAAGAAACGAATATTGTCCAAGCATACTTTGCCACGAGTAATCATATCTTCTAAGCGACCTGGAGTAGCCACAACCAAGTGACAACCACGATCTAATTCACGCATCTGTTCAGATGTATTGTTGCCGCCGTAGAGAACGGCCGGACGCATACGAGAGCGGTAGGCAAATTTTTTAGCTTCTTCGAAGATTTGGGTGGCCAATTCACGAGTTGGTGCCAACACCAAACCCAAGGGATACTGCTTGCGACGATTGTAGCCGCGTGTGTTTTGGGGAGGTGGTGGTATACCATGTTCATACATTTGATTCAATATCGGCAATAAAAAGGCAGCCGTTTTGCCTGAACCTGTTTGGGCACAAGCCATCAAGTCGCGTCCACTTATAATAATTGGAATCGCATGCTTTTGTACCGGTGTAGGTTTATCATATCTAGCCATTTGCACATTATGCTGTATAATTTCGGTCAACTGAACATCATCGAAGGATGTGATATTTGGGGGCACATTTTGTCCCGTCGCTTCCACGGGTATATCCTCGTATTTGTCGAAATTGATGCCGGTATTACCGGTGCCGAACAGCTCTTGTTCAAGTCTTTCGTCTCGCGGTCCCAGCTTGGTGTAATCAACGTCACCGCGACGGTCTTCATTCCAGCGACCGCCAAGTTTTCTTTCAGTGCCGCCACTGCCGCCCCCGCCGCCGCCACCATTTCTTTGCTCTTCAGGACGGCGGTCTGGTTCTTGCCAACGATTGTTGCGAGGCTGTTGTTGATCGTCATTTGTTTCATTACGACTATTTGAACGATCTCCACCACGATAATTACTGCTACCACGATCGTCGTCTCGGCGCTCGAAGTTACGATTATTTTGAGATCGTCCACCACCGCGGTTCCAATTATCTCCCCCACGCCTGGAATCGTTATCACCTGTTGCAAGATTATTGATAATAAAAGCAAATTAATAATATATTTTAAATTTTATAATTAGGATTACAAACAAGCTGCATATACATAGCTTCTTTTCATTCATAATTTTAAATATGTATTTCAAATATTTTCAAATCTACCGAAGTACATACATACATACATAAATATTAAAGTCCTGCACAATACCATTTATAAGACATTTCAAGACATGAACGATTTTTCAAATGCTTTACTACAGCGAAATATTCTAAAAAAACGCTAAACACTGTTGGGAAGACATTTGTTTCAGTCCTGCCAACAGTGTTGTTTAGCGTTTGTTTTCGAATATTTCGCTGTAGTAAGCATTTGAAAAATCTCTCATGTCTTGAAAGGTAGTAGTAGTAGTATTAATTATTATTGACAATACTTAAAAAAAAAAACAAAAACAATTTCCATATATCAAAAGAAAAATTACAAATTATGTTTTACAAAATGGTCTTCTGCAGAACACTAATACATATTTACCTGACGTTAAGTTTTCAATGTATTAATATGATGAATTTTCGTTTGTTGTTGGTTAAGCAATATATGTATGCCAAGGTGAATTCTAATTAAGAAAACTTATCATCACCGAAATGCATATAGATGTTGCTTAGCCAACAACAAACAAAAATTTAGGCAACAAAGTAGCAGGTATAGCAAAGTTGGTACCATTGTTCCTTTTTTGGTACTATTTAAACTCGGAAAGTACAATAATACACCAATGAGTAATTTAGTTCATATAAGGAATTTCCACAGTTTCACTCCGTATTTCTTTTCAAACAATTGCATATGCTGCAACTTTCTTCTTTTTCTTTTTTTTCGAATATTTCTCATGTTTTTTCATTTTTGTTTGATTTTTTTATTAATGAATTAAATTTTTTTATTATTATAAAATTAAATTTAAATAAATTTTTTTTTTATTTTTATTATTATTAAGTATAGCTTAATTATATTGCATTTAAATTCAGGAATTATCTTTGTGATATACTTTAATTGGCCGATAGGCTTCCATATTACTTTCATGAAATAAATATATAAATAAAAAATAAAATATGTCAATTTGCACTTTTGAAGAATGAAACTCAAATTCTTCTCCTTGAAAACAGTCTTGTGAAAGCAAACCGCAGCAGGAAAATCAAAAAAAATTTAATTTCAACTATTCCATTTCCCAATCATCGGATGCTGGAGCACATGCTATTACTTTGTTTATTTTAAATTTCAACTTAAAAAGTTGTACTTACAAACAAATTTGTGAAAACGATTCGTTGGCCATAAAGCACCCCATACACGATTCAATTAAATTTTCAATTGAGTCGATTGTTGTCTAAATCAAAGCGTGTATGGCTTTGTCAATTGATTAGTTTGGCAGTTGTCGAGTTGGTTGATGAAAAATCAAAAGATTTTGATTTTTCATGTGGACTAGTAAATCTTTCTATTTAATTGTGCTGTGTGTGTGTTCGAGTCTCTTGATTAGATGTCAAAATTTATGTTTGTAGCTTTATTTAGTTTAGAAAAAGTTATTTATTTTCAAAATTGTATTTAATTTAATTAAATTTTATATAAAAAATATAAAAATTAATGAATGAATGCAATAGAAGCTCTAAATTTTTAAATTTGTGATTGTGTTTTTCACATAATACATAAATTTGAAAGTTGAATGAAAATCGTTCAATTCAGTTTATGAAGTGTGTGGCCAAAAATCAATTCAATTGAAAGACTTAATTGACAATTGAATTGAAACGTGTATGGGGTGTTTAAAAAGTCGATTATTTTAATAATAATATTTCTCGATTAAGGATTATATTTAATCGCATTATAAGATTCATATTTTGTCTTAAAATTTCTGATCATGTATCTAATCATGTTAAAAAGTTTTTAAATTGTAATTTTATAGACTATATTTAGATAAAAACGTTGCTTAGTTTTTATATCATTTTTACATCTAATTCCCGATTAAGCCAATTATTCAAATTTTCTAGATCCACAAGAAACCCTCAATTAGTTATATTGAACTCAGAAGTTTTGACTATAGTGTAACAAGTTTTAAACAGAGGTTGTTTAACATATATAATAACGTGCAATCATAGTAAGTGAAGCCTTCAAGGGACTATACTATATTTAATTTTAATTTTGATACAAATATATTGTATACATTTCTACTGTACATATTTTATATATTCTTTATTGTAAATATTACTTTAAGTAATTACTATAATCTTTGTAATCGAACGTTACTTGTATTTTAAATATTAATCATATATGGCCCCCCATTGGGGTCGATTAATTTAATAACAAATAAATAAATGAAATGATATGTAATTTGAACTAATAAAATATTTTAGTACAATTAAGGCAAAAAAGTACAATTTTGTTAAAGTTGTTGGTACAATTTTAAAATTCTCAATGCCTTCCCTACAAAGTCGGTAAATGCATCCCTGCCCTGCATCATACGAGCACTTTTACTTTTTTAGTAGTACCTTAAGTTGCACATTTATTTGTGCGTTATCTACTTCAGCGAAAAACACTTTAGGAAATTTAAATTTCCATTTGCAAAGTATTGCTTAATAAAATTTTATGTTTATTTCAAAAATATATAAAAAATTTGTTATTCCGATTTTGATGTTACAGTGCTGAAAATTCGAAATACTTTCATACTACTCAATGCTGTCAATTACTAAGGTGGCAGTATTCAGTACTCAATACTTCATAATTTTACATGCTCATAGTTATAAGTTGTAGAGTTATACATATGTACATAAATACATACCTACATAGGTACATAGTTGCAATTATATGTAAGGATATAAAAATTGTGTAACTTACCGTTATAATTATCTTCGAATCTATTTCCACCGCCACGACGTCCACCGCCGCTATTTCCTCCACTACCGAAGGTGCTAAAGTCACCACTCTGACGATCACCACGTGAACTAAAATTGCGACCACCGCCTCCTCTGCGATAATCACCACCACGTTGTTGTTGATCTCTATTATCGTATTTACTACTATTGCCACCTCCTCTTGTATCCTCGCGAGGCTGTGAAACGTCAGTTGAAGATGTAGCTTTTAATGTACTACTACTGTCACCTCTTAAATGTGGAGGTACATAAACGCCACCAGAGCTGGAAGTTGTAGAATTTTTACTTGTTATGGGGCTGCTATTATTAGCTTTGCCGCCATTCAAGTCCAGACCAGCAACCTAAAATTATAATTAAATCAATTAAAAAGGGATTAGGACACAAACATAATAAGCACATACATATCGCTCATTTAGTTCAATATTGTCAAAACTCAGCAAAAATAACTAGTTTTGCAGAAAACGCATTTAAAGCCGGAGTCGTAACTGTTATGACTTTTATCGAAAAAGCCAAGAAAAAAAGTTATTTTTAACTTTTATTTTCTAAGGCAAAAATTAAAAGTTATTTTTGACTTTTATTATTTTACTCAAGAAATGAGAGTCAAAATTAAGTTATTTTTTGACTTTGATAAAAAAAGTCACAAATTTAAAAGTCATACAAAAATTTGCATGTACACCACCTACATACATACATATATATAATAATGATAACCAAAATTTTTTACGATAATTTTTGATGTATATTTTTAAAAATAACTGTTATTTTCTGTCCCTGATTTAAAGTTTTCAATTTACCTACTCGTACAACTCAATGAAGAAATGAAAAAATATTATTCTCTCTCGTGGTAGTAGTATATGCTATCCCTACAAGAATACTACCAGGCAATAGACTACTCATTTGATCGATAGTCATGCAGGATATATTAATCATTGCGTAGAACAAAGTATCAATCACATTATTAAAAGCAAAATGAAAAATATGATGGAAACTTTTGTGCACGTGTGAAGTTGCATCTCACTTCCGATCAAATGACTAGTCAATTGACTGTCATTATTGAATTAAATGTAAAATTGTTTCAAATGTGTTAGTGAAAAAATTTGTTTCGTGTTAGTTTCAATCATTCATATCTTGTAGGGATGTGAGAGTGGCGCGAAATTGGAACATAATTCCATATGAATTACTTATATTTTCTCATAGCAATAATGTTATTCGTCTTAAAGTAGTAAGCTTTTTTCTATGAATGATGGTACGAATTAACGCACACACAATATATTAACATATTATTTTTAAACATGTACAATAAAGAACAATAACAAATTTAACATAAAACTTTTGTTTTATATATGAACAATCTTGCAAAAGTAAACTGGCTTGTTTTGAATTAGTTAATATTATCGCGAGCGCACTGTATGCATATTAGCCCAATTCACAATCTCGTGCAAATGGTCTTGCATCGTAGCATGTGCAAAAATGGTGTAGTATATTGATACTTAACAATTCTTAGTGGGGTGAGTATCAATATACTATACCATTTTGCAAATGGAACGATGCAAGACCATTTACACAAGATAGTGAATTGGGCTATTGTGGTTGATTGTAAAAAAAAACAATTATTATTACGTTCGTTACCTGCTTTTAAGATTACTACCACTTTACTTGAGAACTCTACTCCTTCAAGTTTGTTTTTAACTTCGGTAATGGTATCACTGAATGGTAATATATTTATTTAAACTGATTTATTTTTGTCTTTTAGATCTGATAACTCGCAATAATTTATTCTTTGTAGTTATGTACGCATAGTACTAATTACGCTATGAATGAGCTATAATTACTTATACATTTTTAATTTTTCTTTATCTGAGCATGATTTAAAATGTTTCAGAAGAGAGGGAATTAGTGAATGTATTATATTATATATAATACTAGTTTTATATTGCTGGCCTTTAATCAATTTAACTGAATTTTATTGAATAAATTAATAACTAAATTACACTCAAAAAGAAGATAATTTTATATAGAATTAAATCTTATAAAATATTTCATAATTTTAAGTAACATATCAAAAAATCTAAATGGAAAAAATACAACAAATTTTTAATTAGCTTCCATCAATTATCCAAAACCTTGGACTTATCGGTAATTGCTTTAACCTTTATTCTTAATAATCTTAAAAAGATGGCAGCCCTTGTTCATGAAACACAGTTCTAGAATTCCGTACTATGTTTATTAAACATAACCTTTAAAATCACGAAACAGTAGAAAATGAAATAAAGGATCTAATATGAGATGCAGATGATAAATAATTATAATTAACAAAGAACGAATGTGGGAAAAAGAACAAAATATATATTGTAAATTACAACAACGTGGATGGCAATCTTTTCATAATCATAACCTAGAGAAAAAAAAATTACACAGAAAGCACAATAGCTATCCATATAACTAATTCACAACACATTCGTGTAATATATAGGGGGGAAAGAGATTCAAGATATTTTTGTGTTGCTGAGCATGATTAGTGCCGCCACCGCGTTTGGGTACCAGCAATAACAAAAATGTTATGAAATCAATATACATACACACATATGCATATATATATATTTTACTTATATATAGAATCCCATTATAATAAAACAATATTATGGAAGCAATAATCTTTTTACTTACTTGCTGCTCTAGACCTGTGCCATTTTGGTTAATAGCATTACTCATATTACTTTTCAATCAGTTGCTAGTTTTTTCGGTGCTTTCCCCTTAGGAAACTTTTCAATATTCGAACAATTTTATAGAACAAGTCTTATTTTCAATAATAGTTAAAAAAAAATATTTTAAGAAAAAGTTATCTATGTATATCAATCAACTCAGTAGCACACGAATAAACGAAAAAAGTTCCGTATATTCACAAATACATAGACAAATTGAAGGAATTTTTTTTTTTAATATTTGATATTCTTTTGCAGATAATATATATATCACGAACTTTCTTTAATATTTTTTAATTGTTTTTTTTTATTGTCAATTGTTTTTATTCAAATAGATTCCTTTTCTATTAAATTAGATACACTATATAAATGTGTAGAAAATCTTTTAATCTGATAATTTCTTCACTACAAGCAACGCGTGAAAAAATGGTCGACATAAGTATTCACGAAGACTAAAAATTAGTGTTGGTCGTTTTTATTTTTCACTTCGTGTTAAAGTAATCGGTAGCCAATGCCAACTCGTAAACAATAATGATGTGTTTAATATGTATAGAAAATTGTTATCGGTATATTTGTTTTGCCGCTTAATTTTTTTGTTTGGTGCAGACCACGAAGTTATTTATAAAATTTTTTAGAATCTTTTGCAAAGCAAATTTTATTAATATATTTTTAAATAAGTGGAGCCGAAAAATTGTGATGTTGAATAATTTTGTGAAAAAATGTTAATATAAATTATTGATACATACATACCAGAGTATGCTATCAAAAAATATACATATTGAAAGTTAGAGTTTACAGAAACGTTTAAACTCCAAAGTTTTTACAATTGTATTTTAAAAAATTGGGTTCAAAAAATTTCAAGAAAAGTTCACAGCCAAATTAAACCTACATTAAAAGATTAAGAACTTAGGAGGAGCTGATAATATAATGGTAAGTACATATATGAACATAGTCTACCTTACGAAGTCTTGAGTTTGCTGGAGATAAGGTAAAATGTCTCAAGGTCAAATATAATTACGATTACGTGAGAGCTGCCCTTCAGCATAGGGCTGCTGCAGTAAATACCTACAAATTATCTTTTCTATACAAAATTTACAAACATCTTCAAATAGAACGGATAGTTTTAAATAAGAAAATCGGTAGAACGACTAATTTCAATTATTATCGAAATAGAGTAAGAACAAGACAACTTACTTCAAGAAAATTATAGAGGGCACACGAGAAACTACCAACATAGTATTTTTATAGATTAATAAACAAACACTATACACATGTATACATAGTTGATTTATTATAATAAGAATAACAAATCACTAACCGTAACAGTTGTCAGAAACGCAAAACAAGAAACAACAAAACTTGAAATAAAAGAATATCCTGTTCAACGATATCGAAAGTGTAATAAGTTCGTTTTATAATTTACTATGAAAGAAAAAACGAAATTCTTAATCGTATTTTATTGCAGTTAAATGTTTAGTTTTTCCATGCTTACCTGCAATACGTTTGTGTCCTTTAAAAAAAACAAGTATGCATTCTTGGAATAACAACCATATGTGGGTGTAGTTTATTAAATTAACTTATCAAATCAAGTTTACACAGAAATATGTTTACCATTCAAAATGTTTGCTATTTTTCTTTTCGTAGACATTTTCTATTTTCAAAGAAGTACTGCTCTAGCTTAAAAAGTATGCATAGAATTTTAAACTGAAATAATTTATCTTAACATTCTAGTTTCACAGTTAATATGGAAATTGTTTTCAATTTTTTAATATCATACATCTGATTTTTGATTTAAAGCTGAATACCCAACTGGGATTTCCTTAAGTTCGGACTTTAAGCATAGAAATTCTCCACCAATGCACATAATGGTGGCAGTAATACAATTTAAAAGCCACCAAGATAAATTCGAAGGAAATGCATTATTATACCACCAACATATTAACAAGTGGAAAATGTGGAAAGTGCAACTACAAAAGAAATTAAAAATGTTTTAATAATAGATTACACATGCATGTACTTTACATCCATATGTACATATGTATAATATGTACATATGTATATTAATCAGGTATGTGACGAAAAACGATTTATACAAAAATCCAATTTGAAAACGATAAGAGGTGTGATGTGTTTTCTGTAATCGTTTTGTCAATAATTTTAAAATATATTTTTAATGATTTTTCCAAAAAAAAATCTTAAGAAATTCCTTTTTACAGCTATATTATATGTTTTATATTTTATCGTCTAGTGCGCTTATTAGAAGTTAGTAGATTGGCTCAAAAATTATACCCAAATCGATCGGAATTCATCTCAATTTATCAAAACGAATGCTTTAAAGTCGTTTTGAAAACGATCGTTTTCCATCACATACCTGAATTTTTTTTTTTAAACCTACCTAAAATCTAAACACAACTTTGCCCTCCTCACTATGCACCACAGCACTAGAGAAGCCAAAAATGAATTTGTAACAAACGCACAAATTATAAGCCTTCCTCCCAAATCTGACACATGGATTTCCTGCGTGAAATATAATAAGCATTTTTTTATTTATACATATGTATTTATTTACTTACATGATATTCAAATATGTTGTCCAAACGATAATTGTCACCAGCCAGAAGATTAGCAATACACACTAACATGCCCAACGTAAAATAAACACAAAATTGCACTGAGATTATTTGAGATATCAGAAGTGTAGGATCCCAATGTGTATTTCGAAATGAGCCAGTTTTCATTTTTTTACAAATTAATGCTTAATTATTGACCACAAAATAAAATATGTCTTTTTTTGAAAACAAGTCAGGGATTTTAATGGCTAAATAAAAACACATTCACATTGGATTGATGACCTTTGCCAATAAACAAAAAACAGCTGACAATTACAGTGCTAAGCTGGAATTATGCCACCCTTGATTAAAATATGAATGTTTTTTGATTATTTAATCATTGTAATAATAAAAATTTAAAAGAGTACATTAAAATTAAAGTCTTATCTTAGAGATTTTCAGCCATAAATAATAAATATTAGTTTGTTTATTGCTGAAAATTATTACACCAATGGTCTTTTAAATGCTGCTTTAAAATGGGCATGTTTTTAGCTATGAAATCACAATGGTTGCACTTTAATTCCATGCTACTTAATTCTTTTACAGTATCGCTATCCAAACGTTTAACTTGTCCAGAGTCTATTACTTGCTGACGAAGATCTGCACCAAAATAAAGTTTTATGATATAATACTTTAACGTTTCTTATCCTTTGCTTACCTTCATATGATAAAAACAATTCTGTATTAAAACTATTCCAATGTTTCTTAGTCTTCAAACAATCGGAAACAAAATCTTTAGAAATGACATGTAAATGTAAACGTTCCATGCTAGGTTGATTGTGAAAACCAATCTTAAAATTATTTAATTTCTCTTGCTTGACTTCTATTATATTTAAGGCCAGTAGATGTAACTCTTCCAGCAAAGAGATATGGGACTTATTCAACTAAAAAGAATTTTTTTTTTGTAAAAAAAACTAAAACATGTTGCATATGACAATAAATTAATTTTACTCACATTAAATATCGAGGGTATGTTTTCATGTGGCAATACTAAATAATGATGTTTCGCTTTTGGATATTTATCACATATAACTACGGCCAAATTTGAGGATATAATATGCGTGGAAGGATCTTTGAGTGTTTTAACTAGATTATTAGCCCAGTAATTCGTAGACATTGAAAATTGGGTTTAATTTTTAATGTATCTTTTTGTTCCAAGCCTTTTTACTTTTCAATGAAAATTTTATAAACACAAGACAGCTGCTTCACCCCAGATGACTAGATTGAGTCAGAGTGTATTTACTTGAAATACTCGCACATCAACATGTAATAAAAAAGTTGTCTAGTTATAACTGAGTGTGTATGTATTTAATTTTTAATTCACACGTGAAATCTTGCAACAGGTTTCACCGACCTAAAGTCATTTAATGAGGGCAATTATAAATAAAATTCTGAGAGAAATTTTTCCCGGTGAATAATTCCTACTAATAGCAAGTAATAAGGAAAACAAAAAAATTCTAATTGGAAAAGGGAGAAATTTCCTGTGAAATTTCATTCATAATTGCCCTGAATATGTACGAAAACTAACAACCAAAATTAAACAAAATTTTCCAGCGTTTCTTTTCACATACATTGTATTTGTAAATAAACTTTAACAGTTTTTTAAATAAGACATCAAATATAATACAACTGATTAAACTTAGTTTTTAAGATAATATTTATCTATTAGTGGTAATATTTTTTTAATATATGTGAAGTAAATTTCACTTGTTTTTTTAATAATTTCCCCTAAAAGCAGATTAAATTTTTATTTCAAGACAACATAAAGTCTAATTAACCAAAAAAACTGTAATTTTCTGAACTTATGTAAAATGATTAAAATAATTAAAATGGAATTTTCAACTCTTTCGTATGAGGATTTATTTTCGTTTTTTAAATCATATTATTATTTTATGATTTTAAGCCTTATGCAAGCAAGCCTGCTGGTTGTAATGCAGATATTTATTTTGTACATACATACATACTTATTCCCACACTAACGAAATATAATAAAATTTTTTATGAACTTTTTAAAGCATTTTACACAAGAAAACAAACTTTTAAAGAGTTGACAAATTATTTTGTGTGTAATTGAAATTACTTTTTGTGATAAAAGTTTTTGTGCATTTCGGGCGTTATATTGTAAACGTACTGCAGAATTTCTTGAATAACTGGCTCTTTGCGGGAGGCAATGGCACGGTTCATTTCATCTAACTTAATTCTGGTATCAGCTTCAATTTTGGCGGCTACACCTTCACGGGAACCCATGTGCTGAAAATATTTAATATAAATTTTAAATTCTCTACCCTCAAGTTTCAAATACGGAACAGTTCTCCCACCCACCCTGACATTCTGTTTATTTTCTGTAATACTTTAACGCTTACCTTGGCTTCAAATTCCTTGAATTGACGTTCCCTTTCTTGACGATATTTTTCAATTTCTTCTGTGGCTTCATCCTTGGCTTGCTTCAATCTTCTTGCCTTGCCTTAAAAAAGATATATACACCTGCTTTAATATTTTCATAAAGTCAAAATATTTTTTCCTATTATAAGCTTATCATGTGACCCCCTTTTCTTCAATGAGGTATTTTTGGTTTCTTTTCCATCTCTTTCTATGTACATATGTATTTATCAAACCCATTATGAATTTATAACTTACGTTTTCTGGCTTCTGCAACCTTCTCGGCAGCCTTTTTTTCAGCGGCCAACAATTGCTGGATACCCTGGGTTTGGCTAGTCATTTTTTAATTATATTTTTTAACTTTTCACTTGTTAAAAATTCCAATTATGTACACTGTTCGCGAAACAAGTAGACAAATACAAGTGACGACTTTATTATACTTTAGTGGTCTGCGAAAAATGTCATATGACACATAAAAATATTGATTAAACGTGTGGACTGCGAGTCTCGTTAGCCAAAATTGGACTTCAAGTGTGTTCAATGCTCATTGTTCTGGCAGTGTTGCCGGTCTAGCTTTGACTAAAACAAAGTTTATAGTACATATCGCTCATTTACTTCAGTAGTGTCATAACTCAAAAAATGATTTTTTGGAGTTAATAATGCAGAAAAATGCGGCATTTCGTATTCTATATTGTGTAAGAATTTTATGTAAACAGCTTGTACAATCACTTCCTGAGAGAAGAATATTTTTCCAAGTCTTCATTGAGTTGTATGCAAATTTAAAACTTAAAACGCGTTTTCTGCAAAACTGTTTTTTTTGAGTTGTGACATTTTTGAACTAAATGAGCGATATTTGTTAATATATGACCATAATTATAATAAACTATTATGAAGAATTTGTCTAGAGGTATTTCGTTGCTTTTTAAGCCTACAGTAACGAAATGTAAGATGCACATATTGCTATAATGCCATGAGAACTTGCAGCATATTGGTTAAGCCTACAGTACACGGCATGTAAAAATACACATGCACATGTGGCTCGGACGTAATTATGACGTCACCATGATGCTACATTGGCTACATGCCGTGTACTAGCAAATGTGACACGTGTAGCCGAAACAGGCACATTTCAAGTTAAAAAGCTTCTAAATACTTTATTGCTTCCCAATGGAAAAGTAATTGTGAAAAAGTAAGAAAAGTAAAAATTGGTTTAAAGTTATAAAATGGTTGTTGTTCATTCATTCTTCATTGCATTTAAAAGCAAAAGTTTTTGGGAAAATAAGCCATTTAAATATTAAACTTAACATGAAGCATTTTTGTTTGTTGTTGGTTGGGCACGTCTATACGCATTTCGCGTCTGCTTTAAAAAAATAACTCATCAAAAAATAATTTTTAAAATAAGTTAAACAACTTCATATGTTGTAAAAAACCCCTCAAAATATTATTGAGAATTACTGACAGAAACGTAATTAAATATAACGTTTCTTTTACCAAATAATTCTCAGTTATTTCAAATACAGAGGAACTTTAAAATCAAACACAAACAAATAATAATTGGATATGTATTTATTTTTCTACTACTTTTCTACAATTAGTTGCCCACTGGGTAACAATAACAGTATGTAAAGGGGCCCATGCACAAATACTTCTCATGCACATGCGATGAGCATGTGTTGGTAAATTTAAAATTTTTGTTAATGTATTTGTCACACAAATACAAAATAGTTTTGATTTTGAAATGCACTCATACTGCTGACAGTGTTTCAAATTAATAAAAAATTAATTTATTCATTTTTCTGATATTAATTTTTTTAAATTTGAAGTTTTACTGAAAAAAAAACGTAAAACAAACAAAAATGAAAAAAAACAAATATAAAATAAGTTTTGAAAAAAATGTGTAACGAAAATACGTGTTTTTTAATCTCTTGAATTCTACCAATAATTTTTTTTCTGTTCTCAAACGCATGTTTATTTTATAAATTTTTATTTTAAATGATGTTTGATAAGCTTGTGGTAAAATATCAATCACACACGTGTACCAAAGGGTTCATCGGCAGTAGCTGCAAGCAGTATGTGTGTATGGGCCTTCCAATAAGCAAAATCAAACTAAAATTTAACAATTCCCAAAATAGAGGTTTTAGCTCTAACTTGCACAATAATGTGAATTTATCGCTGCATTGCAACACTGGCATATTTGCTTACTGAACACATGCCACACTAAACAAATTCCTTTATTTTTAAACGAAAAAAAAAAATAATTTTTTTCCACCAAATACGGCAAAATAACACAAGAGGTAAATATACTACACCTTGCTTGAAAGACTTTTCTGCAGCTGTAAGTGCAAATCAAACATTTTGAATTAAATCTATAAAAATAAGTTAAAGTTATTAACAAAATGGAACAGACGAAGAAAAATAAAAAAGAAGCCAAAGATGAAAAAGTAAAAGATCAAAAACTGGAAGAGCAGGTAAGTGTATGTCAGGGATAAATTCAAAAGAGAAAAATACTAATGCGGGATGCAAAAATATAATGGATGTCAATTGGGTCATTTGGTGGTTTAGTTTATGAATAAAAAAATTTATATATTTTCTAAAGATTTTAAAATCATTGGAAGAGGCTAAGACAACGGACGATAAATTTCAACTGCTGCTCAGTAAATACATAGAAAGTGAACGCACAAATAGGCGTTTCAAACAGGATCTCAAGGTCCACGAAAAACAGCTGGAGACTATAATGCGTGAGAAGGAAAACCTCCAGAGGGAATATAATAAAAATGTGTTAATGAGGTAAGTTGAATTGCAAAGAAAATCTTATAAAAATAAATTTATTTGTTAATTTATTAAGGGATAAATTAGAGGAAGTGTGCCGAGAGCAGCAAAAACTAATTAAGTCGGTTAAAAATGAAAGCATGCAAAAAATTCGCGAAGAAGAGGAAAGACGTAAAGAAAGCCAATCCAGATTTCAAAGTTCCTTGAATGAAATTAACCAGTCGTTGAGTAAAAATAATGAGGAAAATAATAAATTACGTGACCACAATATCGAAATGACCAAAAAGTAAGTACCTACTTGTGTTAATTGTTAAATTGTTTATTTAAGGTGTTTGTGAGGAAGGGGTTTCATAAATACAAATTTTTTAAGTGAGGTTAACTCTTCCCTGCCGGCCTCACTTCTGTTGTAAAAAAAAGCAATTGAACTAAAAGGTGTTTTTTGATGATGCCATGTGCGGTGTTGTTATAGTATTTGGTGCTTACATGCCTACATATGTATATATGTGTATCCATATGATGATCATAGATACATACATACATAAATAAGTACGTTTATATGAACAAATATATGCGCATACATATGTTGCGAATGTGCGGGTGGAGAGTAAATTCTATTTTTAAACAAAAATAAACTTTTGTTTTTTACTTTGAAATAGTTTTTGGCACACAACTTTTTGTTTGTTCAAATTAATGTAGTAATAATTACTGCTGCAATTATATATAAGACAAAAAAAATATGCTATGTAAAAAAGAAGGGAAATGACACCAAAAAACTAATAGAAATTCTACAATAATTCATATATTTGCTATAGGTGTACTGATTTAAGAGCTATCTTTGTATATATATTTTTGAAATAGCCAACAAAAATCGTAACCACTAATTACTAATGAAAACCTCGCGTGATTCAGACACTATCAGCTAATATTGTAAATCTGGCAACACTTACACTTACACTTACACACACAATCGTCCTTATTCTAGAATCTAAATGTAAATAATTTTATTGAGATTCAAAGAAAATTTATCTAAACGTCATAAAAATGCATTAAAACGCACATACTTGCATACATATGCATAATTAAATAATACATGAAATGAAAAACAAACGAAATCCCTTTAACTAAGCTAATTCAATTTATTTAACTCTCTTCCTTTAAGTATTATGGCTTTCATACAATAGCAAATAAGAGAAAAAAATTTTAGATCAAGATAAATACTACAAACACACACACAATCTCATATTTTGTTTCTTGTTTACTTGTATGCTAATCAATGCGTGTGCAATATGTGTGCATGTATTAGTAGCAATTTTAAACGCTTATAGCTTCCAAAATACTGAACCGATTTCAATAAAATATAGATTCTGCGCATCTGCACCGAAAACTCTTTAAAACCATGTAAATCTTTTTAAAATCGGTGCAGTAGTACCAGCGTAAAAGGGATTACAAAAAACATGTTTGCCTATTAATTATATAGATAATTATATGAATTAATTAATTAATAATAATATTTATGATTATAATAATAATATAATATAATAATAATTATTATGAATAAAATTCCGCAAGTAAATTTTCCAAGGAAACAAATCCATCCAAGTAATAGGAAAAACATAAAATTCTAATTGGAAAAGAGAGAAGTGAATTCCGCGTTTGCTAAGGCCGGGTTTACATCTGTGTGCCAAATGTCACACAAGCGTAACCAACTAATTACTAATGAAAAACTATTTGATTCAGAAATGCATTTATTAAGTTAAACAGTTTCATACATAATTAATAGACAATTTTATAGAATCCAAAATGATTACAAACTGTTTAAATCAATAAATATATGTCTGAATCAAACAGTTTTTCAATAGTAATTAGTTGGTTACGTTTTTTTGGGCAAATGACACACAAGAAATGCCAGATGTAAACTCAGCCTAACACTTGTAACTCATTTTTGCAATAAGAAAAATATCGTTTTACTGAAATTTAATAAAAAATAAAAATACACCACAAGGTAATTGGAATGCAATTAATTTAGGTTTATAAAATAGTTATTTTTTACACATACAAAGAAACATGTCTATAACTTTATTAAATAAAACAGAAAAGTAAACTCAAAAAATTCGACACCCAAATAGACGAGGTTAGAACAATTTAGACACTCAAAGTTTACTTTGCACAGCCTAAATTCAGCTGTGTGAATAACATAGGGAGAAATATAATGAAATCTATTTATTTGACATATTGTCAGAAGTGTAAATACTACAATAATTGAAATTTATTTTCTGGTGGTTTAGCATGTCTATATACGTATTTCATTGGCGCTTGAACCAAACCACCAGTAGACCTCAAACATAAATTTTGAACAGTCACAAACCTCTTACTTTAGTTTCTGAAAGTCTGTGCATAAAGTAAGAGGTTTGTGACTGTTCAAAATTTATGTTTGAGGTCTACTGGTGGTTTGGTTCAAGCGCCAATGAAATACGTATATAGACATGCTAAACCACCAGCAAATAAATTTCAATAGGGAGAAATACTTTCTCTGTCTCCCAGCTGAATTAAGACCTTGCGAAGTAAACTCTGTGTCTAAAACAGTGATGTGCACTAACACATAAACACACTTTGCAATTGTGTGTGGAGCAGAGAAAAACCTCTGCTTACTTTTAACAGAGATGGAAATGTTTTTTTAATCACTTTCTGTTTGTCACTTGTTGAGACAACAACGATGGACAATAACGGTAGACATGTGACCGACCTATTAAGAATAAAGAAGTACCGATGCCATATACATAGATCTGGATGACCTAATAAATATTTATTTTAAATTAAAATTTGTTATAAACGAGTTTACAAAATAAATAAAATTTTTATCCGTTAAAGCCATATCTCTGTCCGATGCTAATAAATAAATTTATTGCGTAATATACAATAAATACAGTTATAAATGCAAAACATACGAGTAGTAGCAACAAAGCCCTTCAACTCAAAATATAAAATTGAAAAATACTTGTTATCCATCCCTGCTCTATGTTAAAGAGAAGCGAAAACATAAAGAGATCGAGAGTAACAACATTTATTTTTTCGTGTACGTATTTGTTTGCTTCGTAAATCCCGCTTCATACGTTTCAACTTTTGTTGCTCCACTGGTAATTCAGCTGTAAGAAAAAACGTGATAATTGTATTTCCGTCTCCATCTTTCTTACAGTTGAATTACGAGTGGAGAAACAAAAGTTGAAACGTGTGAACCGGGATTAAACATAATTTTTTTTTTGCTTTCCTATAACGCTTGCGCATCTGTGGTATAAAAAGTGGTGTTAGAGTAACACGGTCAGACGAAATGAAAATAAATCGTTTAGGATCTGATGGGCATTGCCTTCGTATGATGCGAATAGCGGCATCACTTCGTGTAATATCAGAATCTAAGAATATGCCGAAGTTGTAATGAAATCAGTAAATTATATTGAAATGTTACAGTATTCGTATTTGCCTAACCTAGAAGTTTTGGGTTCAAACCGGACGATGAAGAATGCATGCAAGATAGCAACACACATAAGGTGGTTTATGAATCATAAAATTAAATGGTTTTGTTTCGGAAAAAAATCTGTGGAAAATCTGTGCAAAAAAGAAAATTAATACATATTAATTAATACAAAATAAACCAGTTAAGTTTGTACTTACAATGAATGTGGTAACTCCAGCGGATTAGAAGCATCATGCATATCTCCGTGCAACCCTTTGATTACTATTTTTCCACCGTTCCTCAAGACTTAGTTCTTCCGCAAACAAATGAAAAGCCACACTAAACATTTGAATTGTTTTAATTTAGTTTTTATCCATTTAGGATACAAAACAGTAAAAAACTCATTTAATTTATTAATCAACTTTTTCGTTACTATAAAACAAAATGTAAACAGAAAACAGCTGACTCTTTCTCCCTAGTTGTTTCCCCCTCCCTTATTTTCATATTCCCTCAGTTTATAGAATAGGAGGATTTTTTTCCCGGGAACAAATGATTGGGAAAGGAAAAAATTCCCTGAAGAATTTCATAATTAGGCTGATTGTGAGAAGTTCTATTCCACAAAATCTGAAGGAGATATGGCCTTTTAATTAATAAAAATTATTCTCAAATCAAATATAAAAAAATAATTTGTTTAGAAAAAAAATAATTGGGAAATATTTTTTTTAACAGTTTGGAAAGTCAGTGTAGATCAAAGTGAAAGTGAAACCCAAAAGTAGGAGAAAAACATTCCTTATGCTCTTATATGTGTAATTTCATATGCAAAATTATATTTGACTAAAATTCTACTTTATTATTTTCTAAGATTGAGGTTTTTGGCTGAACAGTACCAGGCTCGCGAACAGCAATTGGAAAAGCTCAACGAGCAAGTGCAGCTGGAATCGCAACTGCACCAGGCCAAATTAAGCAAAGTTCAAGTGGAAGCAGCCATGGAGAAAGAAATTCTTATCAAGTAAGTAGAATATTTATACAAACGCATTTTAAATCACTTAATAATTTCTTATCAGAGAAAAACAAATTGCTTTGGAAAAACTCTTGAACACCCAAAAAATGCTTAAAGAAATTACCGAACGTGAAAAGGAACTCAAAGAGCAATTGAGTATTTATACTGCTAAATATGATGACTTTCAGAATTCACTACAAAAGTCCAATGATATTTTTGCCACTTACAAAGTTGAGTTGGAAAAAATGTCCAAGAATACACGCAAACTAGAAAAGGAGGCAATGGAATGGAAACGCAAATGGGAGAAAAGTAATGCCACCTTGATTGAATTGGCAACAGAGAAAAAAGAGCGTGACGATCATGCCATACGCTGTAATAAACAAGTTGATCAGTTGCAAAAGCTTTTAAGGGCCTTGCAAAATGAACGCAGTCACTTGTACAAAGTTATTAAGGAGAATAATTTTGAAGTGCCACCACTTCCAGCTTTGCCCTCGGAACCGGAGCTCATGAATACCGCACCCATAAGTAACGGAGCTGATAAGGATAAAATGGATATGATGTCGAAGAATTGCGCAGAACTTAAGCAAACTTTAGCCAATTTGCAAAATCAAATGAAAATTTTAAATCTAAAAGGTGCCGAAGCTGAAGAGCAATGCAAACAATTACAAGCACAAGAGGAGACAATTAAAAAGAAGAAAAACAAAAAATCCAAATCCAAGAAGAACAATAATAATAATAATAACAATAAGGAATCGTCTCCGGTTATTTGCGAAGATGCTGCCAGTGTTAAGGAGGAGGTTGAATTGGAAACAGAGCAAGTGGTGGTGGTGGTAAATCCTGAAGATTCGAATGACACCGAAAAAGAAATTGCAACAGAACAGACGACGCCAGAAAATAAAGTCACACCTGAAGAGATGGAGGCAGAGCCTGAGGAAGACTTACAGGAGGTAACCAAAACCGCAGAGCCAATTATTGCAGTTGAAGTCAATTAAACAAAACACAAGTTTTTCCTTAAAGGTTTTTTTACCTTTTAAAGCTTAGAATCTTAAGAATTCTTCCCCATTTTTATATTATCATTTTTGTAGTTAACAGTTCACAATTAAACATTTAAAAAAAAAACTATAAATATTCATAAACCTATCTGATTTTTCTCTACATCTTATCATGTTTTCAAGCTCTCTTTAAGAGCTTTAAGAGTTATGCATTAGAAAACTTACAACAATACATACATACATAATAAATAATCAAACTCATTAAACGTTTTATTTTCAGCTGTTTTGAGTCTACATTCTTTTTTTTAGTTAAGTTGTGTCTCAAGTTTAAGTTTTTTTTTTGTATTTATTTCAACTAGTGTCTACACAATTGATGCCCAACTTTATCACGATAAACATCACAAATTAAATATGTATATAAATCGAAAAAATTTTATACTGTATTTTTATATATGATATTAATATGTCTTGTGTAGACTCTAAAAATAAAATTAAAATGTAATTTACAAACAATATTTTTATATCTATTTTCTTTATTTGTATTATTTTTTAGTTTTGTATTTTATTTATTCAAATGATGTTTAAGTTATTATTTAATAAATTTTACAACGTTGTACGACTTGCGGTTGTATAGCTTGTATGTGTTGAAATTTCACAAAATTTATAAAAATGTTGACATTCAGAATTATTATTTTTATTTAATTTCTATTTACACGTGTAACTGATTCAATCGTGAATAACTTTGTTATTTTATAGAGATTTTTAGATTTTTTTATTATTAATTTTGGAAAACATTTTTCACTTTATTAATATTTTTATTGAATTGAACTTTTTAGTAGTTTTCACAACAAAGGAATATGTTTTTTTTTAATTTAAAAACATTTAAAATAAAACTTGACGAAAATGAAAATTGTTCATGTAAAATTAAAAGTAAAGCAGAGAAGTAACGAAAAATTTTATTTAGCACTTGAAGTTTCGCAATAAAGTTGTGCGATTGTCAGAGCGTGATTTGAAAACACTAGCGGCCTTATGTATAATCAAAAATTGGCATTTTTCCGGTTTTTGGGGATTTATTTTATTTTTAAATTTTTTTTTAGTTTGGAGTTTGTTTTCGTTTTGGTGATTTTTCTTTCGGGTTTTGGCAATTTTTTTTCGGTTTGGCAATTTTATAATTTTGGAATTTTTTTTTACCGTTTTTGAAGACTGCCTTTTAAGGTTTCCAAGATACAGCAAGTTGTCAAAATTATGTACATAGTCAAAATTACATTAACTGATGGAACACCCTTTAATTTAATTTTTTTTTAAATTTCAGTATCAATTGTATCGTGTATAAGAATACACTAAGTTAACAACCCACCAAACAAAATGCTCCGAATTCATAAGTCGGCAAAATCTTCCGATTCCGGAACCGAAATATTACCGAAATCGTTACGATTTTTGTATGAAATGGTTGGCACGATTTCGTAAAGATCTGTCGGTACGAAATCGATACGATATACATACATATGTAGGTACAATTTCTTTTTGTTTGTACAGCAGATTACCGCTTCACCGCTATGTTGCTGCTCTTGTCGAAATAATTTCCACATACTTACATTTTTTAATACTTATTACAATTTTTATTTGTTAAGATATATTTATTTAAAACAACAATTTTCACAGATTTTTATTTTTATTAAACAAACAACGACAAGTCTGACTTCAGAAAAAGTCGAAACATTTTGTTTGGGGGGGATTTCAAGTGTCTATACACATACATACATACATACATTCCCCCACATTCATAAAATTTAAAATTAATTTGAAATGTTTTTTATTTCAAATTTTTCATACAAAATTTTCCTAAAATGGATTTCAAATTCATTTTATTTTTTTATGAATATGGGGGATTGTATATATGTATATTACATGCGATTTTAACATTTTTCGTTGCTCGTTATGGAACACCAATTAATTTTTATCTCTCATGTATTTGTTGTTGTAGCGGTCAAAGTTCTACATTCTCTGTCTAAATTTCAGGTCCGTAGCTCTTACGGTTCTCGAGAAAATAGCTTGTTTGTTACCTTTCCTTTTCACCTTTGGTGTATGGAACCCTAAAAAGTACAATTATATCAATATTGCCAACCCTGATGCATGCATATGTATGTATGTATGTATGTCAACGTGCATGGTTGTTGCCACTACTCTGTTATCAAATGCCTTAATGAAGTAATTTTAACCCCCAAAGTATGCTTTAAAAAATAGAGCAAAATGTGTGTATAATAATTTCTTTTAGTTTTCATTATCAGAGACAGCAACCATTTTTTGTGTGATGAAAATTAGTTGCAGGCTGTTTGTGTAAAACGATGTTGTTTGAAATCCTAGCGTTTCTGTAATAGATTTCTAACGTCAACGTCTATACAAACAAGCTGTAAATCTTTTTATTACTGAATTCTTATATAAAAAATAAAGTTATTAAAAAAAATTTTATCTACAAAACCAGAAATTACCAATTAAAACACATTAAAATTTTTCTAAGTTCTACACTTTTTTTCTTTATTATTATTTTTTTTATTAGCCTAGAAAGTTCTTGCATATTATATTGTAAGATGGGAAATGGAAATTAATTATTAAAAATTTTCACTTGCAACGCACCTACAGCAAACCCGGAAATGAGCAATTTACATTAAAATTTTTCTAATCTTGGAGAATTTTTTTTTGTTAATTTTTTCTTAACCAAAATTGTCTTAGGATGTTCTTATTATACTGCAAAAGTTTGAAGACGGAATCTCCGAAGTTTAATGAGTTAGACAAATTTCTTTGCACACGTCACACACTTCAAACCGGAAGTAAATAATTTGAATCAAAAATTTTCTAACATTGTGCTAATTTGTTTATTTGTTTTTAATTCGAAATTAGTCTAAAATATACTCATAATACTACAAGTATTTTGAAGTTGAGATATACCCTAGCTTAAGAGATACATCAATATTTGTGTATGGTTGTGGCACTACGAAACCGGAAGTGATTATTTCAATAAAATACATTTTCTATCAATATTTTTTGCTTTTGTTTTAAATCATAATTAGCTTAGAGTGTTCTCACTACACTGCAACAGTTTTGACAAGCTATAGAAACTTATGTAAATGCTTAATGCACAGAAAAATCGGAAGTGATCATATTGAATTTCAATTTTTCTAACATTGTCCCAGATTTTGTTTATTTTTTTTAATTTTTCATTAATTTAGGCTAATAGTCATAATATTGCAAACGTTTTTTTGGAAATTTTTTTTCGTAACGGCAATTTTTTTAAAAGATAGTTTCCGTGAAAAAGAGTACGAATGACAACCCTAGTGTATTCTGATGAAAGTTAGGACTATTACTTAAAATAACCATGAGATTTTTCGGCTTAAAAAAATATTCGATAATATGAAAAATTTTCGCACTAATTTTACAAAACATAAACCACAGTGCAAAGAAAAAAAGACTAACAAAGTAAAAAAGAACCAACAAGCATTTTTATGCATTAAACTTTTTGTAAGGGAGCTTCTAAGAGCATAGAGCTTATGAAAATTAAATCCTTAACATTTAAAATCAGTTGTGTTCGTAACGCGAGCGTCAACTGGTGTATGAACGTGTAAGTTATTTATTTTGTAGAAATAGTTGTTTGTTGTGCGGAAATTATAAAAATAAAGAAACAAGTGTATATAGTTTTTTTTACAAAAAAAAAGTGCCAACTTATAAAATTTATTCTATTATGGAAATTATAAAAAGTTAAAAGAAAATATTTCTTTATTTATAAATTAGTAAAATGTGTATGTATGTTTGCTGTAATTAATGTTGTGGAATTTTTACTGTTGCTGTAAATTAATGTAATTTATGTACTAGAGGAAAAAGTAATGTCAAGTGAGAGGCAAAGGCAGTTATCGAAAGACAAAATAGAGCAAAAGAGAGAGAGAGAGAGACTGAGAACAGAGAGCTGTTGTAAAGGAAATTAAATAACAGTGATGTCAACTCTTTAGAATATATAATTTGAAATATTTTGAAGGGAGTAAAGGCAATGAAATTTATATTTCGAATAAAATAAAATAATTATTTTGAAAAAATCTTCAGTAAACACTTGTACGTCATGAAATTTTTTATGCCATTTTACAGTCTTATTTTAAAGTATGTATGTTGAATTTTTCAAAACATTCAGTATGATTTTTTAACATATTAGAGCTGGTCAATATGTCCGGAAGTTTTTGAATAAAGCTAAAAATATAAGATTTGTCTATGATTTAATCGTTGGAGTCAAAACCGAGCCATTCTTCAGGTTTGGGTACAAGAAATAGTAACTCGAGACTAAAGTCCGTAGAATAGGGTGGATAAGGAGGCAAATTGAAAGCCCAATTTATGAATTTTATCCACTGTTTTGTCTATTGTCTAGTCTCTGGTGTATTGTGGTGGCTCCACGTTTCGTCGGTGCTTACGAAGCGGTGAAAAATCTCGTCCATATTGCAGTTGAACAATGCCCGCCAAACATTTCGGCAAAGTTGTCACGCGATTGAGTTTGTAGTCGATTGTGAGCAAGCACTGCGGAAAGCTTTCTTATACACAAGTGATCATACAAAATTGAAAACACTGAGTCATGTGAGATGCCTATGGCTTTCACAATCTCTCCCACTTTCTGTTTCTGATCGGCCAACACCATGTGTGAATTTTTCAATTGTTTCTGGGCGTTCTGAACTTTGGCCATCCTCCGTGCTCGTGCGGCCCCAACGAAATTCAGTAAACCACTTTTTATCATTGAAATTGAAGATACAGAGACCCCATAGTATTTATCAAGCTTAGCCTTGGTGTGAGTGATGGTTTTTCCCCCGAAAAAAGTAATGCTTAATCAGACCACGAAATTCACTTTTTTTCATTTTCTTCTCAAAACACGCTGTAGTCTGCTATCAGTGCCCGTCAAACATAAATTTAATGACGCAATTTTTTCAAATTGACATTTGCAGGTTGATAAAGACAGTACTTCCCTTTTAGTTATGAGGTTAGTAATTGAAAAGGTCACGCAAGAATATCGAGGAAACGGAATAAATAATATCAAATTTGCTTTCGCACAAAAATTGCTTTCCCCAATCGGGGAACGCAATAAATAATTAGATCCATTCTATGTCTATACGTATGTATATACACATGTATTGCTCATAACTTAAAAAAAGCAGTTGCCAGAAAACTAGCTTAAAGTTTTCAATTTACACACAACTTTATGGAAAAATAAAGTTTTATATTTCTCTCAAGAGTTGAGTAAACAAGATATTTGTATAAAATTTTTACAAACAATATGATTTTTTTGAGTTATAACGTTCTTAGAGTAAATGTACGATATATTTTACCTTCATGAGATGCGTTTTCTTTTTTTCTATATTACATATTTATGTTTTTCGCAAATCTTCTCTTTGTTTGAAAAAGTAAAAGAAATACGAAATTAAAATTAATCTACTTACGAGTATTTTTAAGTTAAATTTATTCCAAAAATGCGTAACTTTTATTGGGCAGCATATTTGGATTTCAAACGCAATATTTTCAAAGAATTTTTTTCTTTTATACCCATTAATACATATTTATGGCTTATTTTGGCGATATTCATTATGTATGTACATATAGAAAGAAAAAAATCACTAAATTGGCTACACTTTCAAAAACAAATTAAATTAAAACAATGCAGCAAAAAACAGTAGTAGAAAAATGTAGTAGATTCTTTAATACGTGCATATACAAATAACAGTAAAATAAAGTATACGTATCGTGTGTGTGTGTGCAAAATGCAAAGTGTTTATATTACTGTAAAGCAACTGATAAAAGCAGAGACATCCAGGATAATATTCTAAACGAACTAAAAGAAAATAAAGGGAAAGATACACACAACGTGCGCAGATTTTGAAGTGCTGAAAAGTAAGAAAGTAGCACGAAGAAGAAGAAAAAAAATTACAGTTTGCTTCTAAAAAGACACCAAGAAAGAACTCGCATGTTTTATATTAAAATAAATTTTTTTTTAACTAAACTTAAAAATTAAAAGATAAAAAAATTAAAAAAAAAAACAAAAAATGGCAGCTGTAACCAGAAATTTTAGTTATAATAAAACAAAATTGAAAATTACTGAATAAAAATATTTTATGCAATAAAATGTATGTTTTATTTCAAGTTAAAACAAAAAAGTGTATACATTTAATTTTACTGCTGAAATAAATAGCCAACCAAGCAGGTGAAATAAAATAAAAGTGTAATGAAATAAAAAAAGTCTAAAGTCCTCCCAACGCTGTAATTAAAAAAAAAAATCAAGTTATTTGATTGTTAACACCAAATGGCAAAATAAATTAATTAATTAAAGCTAAGTTTTTGTTACGTCTAAAAATATTAATAATAATCATCATAAAGAAAATTGACAATTCAACACGCAAACTTCAATTAATTAATTAAAAATTTACCTAGGAAAGCTAAAAAAAGCAACAAATGCAACAACAAAAAAATGTTTTTTTGTCTCAAATCTTAATAGTTTAGTAAAAGAAAAAAAACATAAATTAAAATACATGTATGCATGTATGTAAACCCATATGTATACCAAGGCAAAAGAAAAGCATAAAGCAAAAAATAAAAACCTAAAAATTACCAAAAAATAAAATACACACACACAAAAACAACATTAATAACAACAACAGCAGCAAAAAGTAAAACAAAAAAATAAGAAATTAAAGAAACACAAAAAACCGTTAGACAACAAGCACAGCACAACTACCATAAGCTTAAGCCACAATACGAAAGAAACTCACACCCACACACCAGCAAGTTTGGCATATGCATGTATGTACATAAAACGGAAATATACACCATAAAGGAAGTGAGAACCGACAGCAAGATGCTCACAAACACACACACACAAAAAAGCAAATGACAATGACAGCACTCCTACATTAGATACGAGTATACACAAATACAGCAAAAGCCTAAAACTAACTGCAAGGGTGTGTGCGTGTTTATATGTATATATGTTTGTGTGTGTGTTTATGTGAGTGATAAACAAAACGGCAGCAGCATCTTCTCAAGCAGAGCAGAGCAGAATAGAAAAAAGCATATCCAACAGATTCTCATGTGAGCGTGTGTGTGTGTGTTTTATGTAAAAGTTTGCCCGTGAGTGCCATTCATTTAGTTTACCTTTTTCTTTATTTTATCTATTTCGATGTACCATTTCTTTTTGTCTTTATTAAGGTAATTATTTTTAAATTAAGCGTTTTATTTCAATCCTTCATATTTAATATTTATTTAGGAAAATATGTTGGTTTTTTATTTTTATTATATCATAAAGCATTTGTTAATGAATACGAGTAGACTCTTGTAGAATAATTAAATTGAAATTTAAGCTTAAAATTATTCGACTCTTATTTTACCTGTGTCCTTAATATTTTAATTAAAAGTTTTTAGTGAAAAATAGAACATTGAAAGTAATTTGGTAATTTGTCTACCTCATGTATCATTATTAAAAAAATAAAAATAGTTTGTTCACGTGAAACTTTGCCATTTTGTATGGAAAAAAACCATTGTCATCACGTGAAAAAACTGTTTAATTTTTTATCCCGATAAGGAAGAAATATTTTACTGGTTATATTATTAATTTTTCCTAAATGTGCTTCTAAGAGTACTATTAGTTTAATTTTTTTAGGAATATAAAATAGATGAAGAAGGATAATATGTTTGTCTGTACAGAGATTTATTTTTGTGCCATGAACCCACGATTGTGATAAAAACTGAGAAAAAATCATCATTTGTATCCATTTTGGCAATTTATTTTTATTTTGGGGATTTTTTAATTTTAGCGATTATTTTCATATAGGCGTTTTTTTTTGGTTTTGGCAATTTTTTCGGGGTTTGGCGTTTTTTCTTAATTTTGGGGATTTTTTAGTTCTGACACTTTTTTTCGTTTTGGCGTTTTTTTTCATTTACGCGATTTTCTTAGTTATGTCGATTTTTTTCGTTTTTTGCGTTTTTTCATTTTTGGCGGCTTTTTTTCATTTAGGCGCTTTTTTAGTCTTGACACTTTTTTTCTAATTTTTGGCGATTTTTTCGGTTTTTAAGGTTTTTTCAATTTGGCGTTTTTTTTTTTAATTTTGGCGATTTTTTTTTCGTTTTTGCGTTTTTTTTAATTTTTGCGATTTTTTTTCATTTAAAAAATTATTTTGGCTTTGGCGCCTTTTTCGCGTTTCCGCGATTTTTTTTATGTGGGCGATTTTTTTGAATTTGGCGATTTATTTTAGTGTTAGATTTTTTTTTTAATTTTGGCAATTTTTTTCGTGTTGGCGAGTTTTTTCAGTTTTTTGCGATTTTTTTTGGTTTGGCGATTTTTTAATTTTATTATTTTTTAGTTTTACCGTTTTTGAAAATTTCAAGAGTTTACCTCTTACAGTTTCCAACATATAGCAAGTTGTTAAAATTACATAGTCAAAATTGCATTAACTGATGGACCTCCCTTTAATTTAAATTTTTTAAATTTTAGTGTTAACTGTTGTAAACATATATAAAAATACACTAATTTTACATATTTCAAGTGTCAATATACATAATAATATTATGTATATTGTATGTATGTATGTATATTATGTACATTTATGATCTTTCACTGCTTCTTTCTTGTAATAAGTTTATTTAATTTTATTTAAAAATGAATTGTTATGTTTTAATTTAATTTAACAAAATATACATATATTGTTCTTAAACAAAAATTGTTATATTTTAATAATTATTTGCATATTGTACCAAAAAAGTGAAGTAATGTTTTATAACAAAAGCGAATTTTTTTTTTTGCAAATCAACTTCTCTCATTAATTTTTTTTATTTCAATTTAACAAAACAACTTTTCTGGACTTAAGCGACTAAGATCATTTTCTAATTTAATCAAAACAATTTTGACAAAACGACTTGTATGGTAAAAGTTATTTTTTATTTTTTAAATCCATTTGACAAAAAATCTTAATTTTTTTCTTGTAGTTTTAAAGAAAACTATTGTTTAAAAAAATATAAAAAAATCGCAAAATGTACATTAAGTATTTGTGTATAATATCCACATATACGATTTCTTTCATTTTCTAAACAATAACTTTTGTGAGTCACTTAGCTCTACTGAGTCTTGGCTCTACTGAAAAGTTGTTGATTTAGAAAGAACACGTTTTGTCAAATGTCCACAGATATGTACATACAATTGTGTATATATTACATGGGATTTTAACATTTTTCGTTGCTCGTTTTGGAGCACCCTTTAATTTTTAACTCTCATGTATTTGTTGTAGTAGCGGCCAAGGTTCTACATACTCTGTCCAAATTTCAGGTCCGTAGCTCTTACGGTTCCTGAAAAAATACCATGTGACGGACAGACGGACAGCATAGCGAAAGCAATAGGGTTCCTTTTTACAGCTTTGGTGTACGGAACCCTAAAAATTGGCGGGGTTACGCCCATTAAAATTTATTATGATATTCCACGCAGTTCTACTTAACCGTTTTTTACAAAACTTACCACACACCTTGAGCTCTAAATTAGCCATAATCCTATATATAAAAAAATGGGCGGAGTCACACCCATTAAAATTTAATATTTTATTTTAAATGGTTCTACTTTACCACCGAATTTTACAAGACTTAACACGCGCCCTGAGCTCTGAAAACACACACAATCTTGCATTTAAAAAATGGGCGGAGTCACGCCCATTAAAATTTAATTTTATATTTCACTTACTTCTTCTTATCTCCTTCTATCAGTCTTTGCATTGAAATCGATTTATTTTTTGGCAGAAAGAATTACATATGTTTTTAATTATCTCTATACAACTTTACGCCTCAATTGTTGACAAATTCTTGTTATACGAGTATTCAATAAGTATCTGGCCTAAGAGTATGCAATAGATTTTTGCAAACATTTGATGGGAATTTTCCTTACAGAGCGTAGACACGAATTGCAGCAAATGTGTTCTAGTTTGGACGAGGACTAATGGCCGTACTTAACATCATAGATGATCCAACGATGCTATAAAAATTAACAAAACATACAACATCAGAGTTGTATAAACGAAAATAAGAATCAATTAAGATTAATTGCGTTCGTGTACTCAAAAGTTTTTACAAAGTTTTACTGAACTATACTGCATTTTACTAAATTGCGTTCGCGTACCCAAATGAGAACACAAATTGAGAGAGTAAAGTGGCAGTTCTCGACTGAATGTTTTGCAAATTTTTACTGCAGAAATTTGTCGTAGTAAAGCTTAGTAAGATAAAAACATATGATTCAAAATGTAAACAAACGAAAAGTGTAAAAATTTGAGAAAAAGTTAAATAAAGATTGTGAAAGTCATTAAAAAATAATTAATTTATAAAGAATAATAATAATAGCTTTTAGTATACATATTTGGTAATTTATTTAATTAATCCTTTTGTTTGGCAAATTGTTCTAATTACTCAGAGTTGTAAAACTGTAAAGTATCTGGTTACTTACACTTGCTTTTAAGGAAATCAGTAACATTAACAAATAGTCATGTAATTTTTATTAATTTAACCAACAACAAAACAAGGAGATCAAAAAGAAATTAATTACAAATATTACATGAAATAAATTACAACATTTTTTTTCTTAGATTGTTAGTGTTATAAAAATATTGCCACGAGTACCAATAAGAAAAAAGAGTTGAATAGTCAAAAGTTTATATATTTTTCAACACTTCATATTCTTCAAGCTTAAGGCTCAGTTAGCCGACTGTGATGTATTTTTATATGAAAAATAGGTTACTTTACATTACATCTCTATAACCATTTTCATTACTTTTCACATAACAATATCGATCAGCTGTTTCCTACTGTTGCAGTTACTTTACATTACAGTCAGCTAACTGAGCCTTTACTAATTTTTACTATTTTTCCGTTCGCGTACTTTTCAGCAATCATGCAATTTTTTATTTCAAACGCTCATTTTTATCGTAATCGTATAAAAATCCTGTGAGCTAAAATCATAAGGTAAAATATGCACAGAGAAAAAACTGCCTAATAGAATCAAGAAGATTTTCTCTATGAAACGTTTTTAGGCTAAGGGGTATCCCAGCAGAAAGAAGCGAATATTTTTTCATAGAGATTCCTTATTGTTTTTATGTGGTAAATCTTATTAATTTTATCAAGAAGAAAACCACATAAAATCAAGAAGAAATCTTATTATTCACAACTTTTTTTACTCAATTTCTGTTATTTTTGGCACCAAAAAAACAATCCATATAGAAAATCTTTTTGATTCTATTAGGTTTTCTTATAAATTGTAAACCTTAGGGATTTCTTATTGATTTTTTCAAAAAAAGGTTTTTCTTATAGATTTCATTAGGTTGCCTTATTGATTTTTTCAATAAGGTTTCTTCTTGATTTGATTAGGTTCCTATATGATTATGTGTAAAGCATCTTATTAATTTTTTTAATAAGGAAATCTTCTTGATTTTATTAGGTTTCTTGTTATTTCATATCTATAAATAAACATGGAGACAATTTTTTTCATTATCTTTTTCGTTCTTGTATAAGCATGTTTGTACAATAATTTCCGCGCGGATTCAGGCTGCTTATTAGCATATTGGTTACAGTTCTTGTCTATCAGTCAGAAGGTTGCTGGTTCAATACCTGTCTCCTCACAAGTAATAAATATGTATGTATGGTGAGTTAGTTAGTTAAGAATATAATATAATATTTATGTATGTATGTATGTATAAATAAATAACATCTAAATATACTACATACATACATATATATATAGTACAGAATTTAAATGAAAATACATAAGAACAATTGTTTTTTATTTTCTATTACGTTGCCTAATAAATTCAAGAAGAAACCCTTTTTGAAAAAATCAATAAGATAACATAATAAAAACAAGATTTCTTATTGATTTTTTCAAAAAGGTTTTCTCTATGAAATTATTAAGATTTCCTTATTGAAAAAAAAACCATAGAGATATCTTATTAATTTTGTTCTATTTTATGTGGTATTTATTAGCCACTGTTTTCTCTGTGTGTATATGATTTAATGGCGCAGGCTATACGTAGCAATCTACATTCCAATAGAAAATATACTATTGTTAAACAATATTTGGCAGTTTTTTCTTAAGGAAAACAGATTTTTTGTTCCTTATGGGCGGGCAGGTTTTTCCTAAGACATATATATATATATGGTCTCTGAGGTAACACAAGTTAAGCTTAAATTAGACGTGCCATACCATATTGCCATAGCCATAGGCAAAAACAAAATTCAATTGGTTATGGCTATGGCGTTGCAGGGCTTCTCCCATATGTGCATACATATGCACATATAATATTTGTTGAAGTATAAGTAACTTGTATTTCAACTATTCAATCTGTTGTAAATTAAATTAAAAAGTGTTTGTATAGTGACTGTATATACATAGTTACTAGTAGTATAATACATTTGATAATTTACTGCTGACTGTAATTTGTATTTATACTCGTATTGCAAGTGCTAAACTGTGGGAGGGCAAAAAATAAAATATTAATATGATATTATGTATTTGCCATCGAATAATTTGTATTTATTTTTCAAATTGCGATAAAAAAATTGAGCTATTAAGATAAACTGCACGCGACTTTTTGCAAAATTTACGTCTATTTTAAAGGTAAAAAATATTGAGTTATGACTGAGTTCATTAGTTCTGTGCTGCGAGTTCTTTTTCTGTCTGTTATAAGTATATATAATTTGCAAAAATTAGTCAATTATGATTTAAATAAGACTTACTCGCAGATGGTCAATTCCACGCAAAACGATTCTACACAGGAAGAAAATAATTACTGATAATAATCGTTCAACTTATTTCCACAAGTCAAATTATAAAACAAGTACAAACTTTTATTTTTTCATAAATTTAGAAACGCTTTTAAATTAGTATACGGAGCACTCTGCTCTCCCTCTTTGTATGTTTGGTCTTTATTTTATGTTTTCTCTTATTACCTTTCTCATCTTTAATAAAAATCATTAACTCTCAAAAGACTATACTCTTGTTTGCTTTTTGTTTCGAGAGCTTGGTGTATTAATTGAAATATTAAAGTTTTCGGTCACACCCGTTACAGTAAAAATTTAAAAATAATAATAAAATAGTTGCTGTTAATTATTATTTATAACTTGACCATTTTCAACAATGAAAAGAAAGCGGAATTAATAACAATCAAATTTTAATATTCGGGTAATAAATTGCAGGAAATATTTGGTCACACCCGTCTTTGAAGTGCTATATTTTCAATGGATATCAAAAATGTACAAAGGAAAGAAAGCAAGAAACTTAAAGCAAATAAAGCAAAATATGAACTCTAATTAACCTTAAAGAGATACAGGGACAGATAAAGAGAGAGAGAGAGCTAGAATAGGACAGGAAACCAGGGTAGTCATGTAGTTTTTCTCAATATATATTTGAAAATAATTTTTTTTCTATTAAATTTTAGTAAAAATAATCGCAATAAAGTTTTGCAGAAAATCGTTAAAAGTAGAAATAAAATCGCTAAAAATTATTTCTTGTAAATCTTTCTCATTCAAATTCAAAACACTTCAATTTCAATAATTAATGTGAACAAAATCATCAAAATCAAATTATTGTAATTTCTTGCAGACGAGTTTTGGTAGAACTTATTTATTTTAAGTTACTCCTGCAACAAACTAATTTCCTGAATTAAAAAATTTAAGTAAAATATTAAAGGTATTCATTTCAGTTTTTTTTTCTCGTTGAAAAAATGTAATTCTTTACAACAAACAAACAAACACAAACATTTTTCCAACGAGAAAAACCTGAAATGAATACCTTTATTGTTAATCAATAGTTACAAAAATTTAGCCAAGCAATTTTATTTATCGCCAGAAAAATTGCCATGTCTTCAAACCGAATATTTGGACGCCAAACAATTTAAAAAATCACCACCTTTGGCGAGAAATCTCCATATCTGACAGCCCTGGTCACTAAAGTTAAACGTAACTTTCCTTGCGGTCTATTAAAGATAATTCTTGTTCTAGTAACGATTGTCGCTAGATCAGAAATTGTTTTCGGAATCTTTATAAAACAAAGCAATCTATAATATGCGAGGAGTAAGTAATAAAAACGTTTTGTTTTTCGGAGCCGCTCATTTACCCAACAAAACCCCATTTTTTGAGTTAGTTATGCAGAATTAATCCTCATAAAAATCTTTATACTGTATAAAAATTTCATACAAATATCTTATTTACTCAATAAATATATAAAATATATAAAACTTTCCTTTTTCCATTTAAGGTGTGTGTAAATTGAAAACTTTAAACTTGTTTTTGAGTTATGACGTTGTGTAAATGAGCGATATGAATATAATATAATAAAAAATATATGTAATGTACATACATACATACATACGTACTTCATGTTATTTGCCATTCAAAAGTGAAGAAACAGTTTCCCAAATCGGAGATAACATTTTTCAATCGTTAATCTGTGTTTTAGTCAATAAAAAACATCTACACATGCTTATTACATTAATATTATATATGTATAAGTATGTATGTAATTTAAATATGTATGTATGTATGTTAGTTCAACAGTTTAACTTAATTAAATTTCTTCCTCAAAAAATATATTAAAATTCCTTAGTAAAAAATTCCACCTGCTTTCTCATTCACTCAACACAACAAAAACAACAACAATAACAATAACAACACAACCAACGGTTCTTGTGAAAGGTTCAAAATATTCACCTCACCACATTGTTGAACTTTTTTTATAGGGATTTTAAAATACCAGTATGTATGCTGGCATACGTGTATATGTATTTGTATATGTATGTGTATGTAAGTCCCTTATTTTCATTAGTAATATACAAGTGAGAGTCTATAATATAAACATATTATTGCCATAAATTATTAACAAGTTTAATTACAGTTGTTACAATAATAAACATACACATACTATAAATTACTAAATTAAACAGCCATTGTTTTTAACACATCTTTAAAATGTTAACAATTATGGCGTGTATGTTGTATTATAAAGTCTCTTATGAGCGCAATAAAATAACAATATTGTTATATTTGTTATTCTAAAAACAAAAAAATCTTGTGCACAAGAGGATTGTATACGAAAAAATTAAATTGAGGCATACTTTAAGGCTCATAACTTTTGTAATAATTGAAATATGTAAATGGATTAATACCAGAAGCTAAAATATGAATGGAAATATGAATGAAAAGTAAGACGCTAAAATTCTATTCGTAAGAGCTACGGACCTGAAATTTGGACATAGTATGTAGAACGTTAGCTGCTACAACAACAAATGCATGATAATTAATAATTAAAGGGTGTTCCAAAACGAGCAACGAAAAATCCTAAAATCCCATGTAATATACATACAATTGAATGTACATATTATGTATATTGACACTTGATATATGTAAAATTAGTGGATTTTTATATAGACCACAACAATTAACACTAAAATTTATAAAAATTATAATTAAAGGGTGGTCCATCAGTTACTGCAATTTTAACTATGTAAATTTGACAACTTGCTATATCTTGGAAACCGTAAGAGGAGAAAACTCTTGAAATTTTCAAAAACGGTAAAACTAAAAAATCCGAAAGTTATAAAATCGCCAAACCAAAAAAAAAATATCACAAAAAATTTAAAAAAAGATCGCCAAAACGAAAAAAATCGCCAAAAATTTAAAAAAAATTCTAACACTAAAATAAGTCGCAAAATTCGAAAAAATCGTCAAAATGAAAAAAATCGCCAAAATGAAAAAAAGCGCCAATAACAAAATAATTGTTAATATGAAAAAAAATCGCCAAAATGAACAAAATCGCCAAAATTAATGGCATATTTCTCACATGCGTAAGAAAACGTTCGACTTACAATTTATATTGAAAACAGCAATAAAATATGAAAATTTGTTTTTGTTTTCAATATAAATTGTAAGTCGAACGTTTTCTTTCGCAGGTGGGAAATAGGACATAAAAAAATCGCCAAAATGAAAAAAACGCCAAAAAAAGAAAATCTCCAAAATTAAAAAAAGTTGCCAAAATGCGAAAAAGGCGCCAATAACAAAATTATTGTTAATATGAAAAAATCACCAAAATGCAAAAAATCGCCAAAATTAAAAAAAAATCGCGAAAATGAAGAAACGCCAAAAGCCGAAAATCACAAAAATTAAAAAAAATCTTAAAAAAAACCTAAAAAACGCCAAAACGAGAAAAAAGTGTCAAAACTAAAAAAAAATTGTCAAAATAAAAAAACTCAAAAAATCGCCAACATGATAAAAATAGATCAAATTAAAAAAATCGCTAAAATAAAAAAATCGATAAAATTAAAAAAAAACGTCAAAAACGAAAAAAAAATGCCAAAACTATATTTTATATAGGCTACTAAAGTTCGTATTTAATTACATATCTCGTGTCCGTACGGAACCCTTCGTGCGCGGGTCAAAGTCGCAATTCACTGAATTTATTATAACTATTGTAACTATTATTTATTTAAAAAAAAAGCAAACATAATTAATGTTGAAAGACTGGAGATACAATATATTAAAGAAATACATTTATGCACAATATGCAAAAAGAAAAATAGATTTGTTATTGTGCTTATTTGAGGGATTTACTTATTTTCAAATAAAATAAATACATACATACATATATATGTATGTATGTATGTATATAAAAAAGCCATCATTAGCAATAGTTTGTGGCGTCAAACAGACTGATAGTTCCATTTTTATAAAAGCACAAGAGCTAAAATAATGTCTTTAGGAAAACACATATTTTTTTCATATCATAAATGTACTATACATTGTATACATACATTGTATCTATAAATGTACATATGTATGTATGTATGTCAGTGCATACACATACACATACGAAAGTAGTTTGGAAACTATCTTAATGCTATTAATTTAATTAGATTTTATATTTAAATTAATTTTTTGAAAAAACACTTGAAATGAAATATTTTGCTTCCTTCGTCTCTGTTCCGAAGTGTAACATTGTGGGCATATTTTTATTTATTATTTTTTTTTGGTAAAATGCCACGCACTACTAGAACATGAAATTTGTTGTTTGTTTTTTTCTACACAAATTCTAGTAACGCATTAGTGAGAGAATTTTATGCAATGTTTAATTGGATTATCGTGGCCCTCGTGGCTAAGCAGTTTATTTTTGGATTATAGTCTTCTACAGTCGCAAAAGGTTTTTATAATACAACTACTACGTTCGTTAGCTAGGGAAAACTGAATTTATGTATGCTTTGACGTATTTGTGCTTGTGTGATATTCGAAACTTATGAACCAGAATTTAAAACCAACATATGGGCATTTCCACAGAAAAGTCCACCTTTTGTCAACCTTGTGTTACAATTGAATTCAAGTATATTTCAAGCTTCAAAAACAATCAATACTTTTAAAATAGAAAAAAAATGCAATCGACAAGTTTTCTTACAATAATTTTCTGCACATCTACCATTGCTATTGTTTTCACGATTTTGAGCACCTTTTGTTTTTTAAAAAACCACTATTTTATAAATTTTTGATAGTTTTCACCACAATTTTAATTTAAACAAAAATGAATTACTTATTTGACAAGGTTTGAACATGTTGTATGTTGTTTGATTTTTTATTTCCAAATATTTTCAAACTTGAATATTACTTGAAAAATTGTTTGAATTCAACTTTGTTTCCAGCTAAATTTCAAGTGCTTGAATTTTAATTTTTTGAGTGCTTATTGGGGTATCTTGTTTTGCAAAGAAAAACTAATGTTTTATTTAATTAAAAATAGTAACTATTTTATTAAGCTTGAGGTCTTTTAAATAAAATTAACAATATTTATTTTTTATAAATAATAAAATAGTTACTATTTTTAAAATAAAAGGTCAAATAAAAGTTCAAAGATCGTTTTATATAATTTTTTTTCCATGTGTAGAGCGCAATTAAGTCTACATTCGTAGGGTGACAAAAAAGTGGAATTTTGTGTGGAAATGCCCATATACAATATAACTTTTTTGGGTGCATATATAATTTAAAATAATTTTGAATCTGTTCTTTTCGTTTTTATTTTTTTCTTTTTAAAGTTTTGAACTTGCAAAATAAAGCAAAAATAAAGAATTATAAGACAACTTTATGTACACTACGCATCAATTAAATAAGGCATTAAACTTTAACAGCCATATTTATAAAACTTATTAAGACTTTATAAAGACTTTTTAAGAATAATTTGTATGGAAATTTTGTTCTAAAAAACCTTTTTAAAGCCTTAATAAGTTTTATATATAAAGCTGTTAAATTTTTGAACGAATTTATCTTAAATCTGATATTGGGGGATAAAAAAATCTTGGACTTGTAAACTCCATATTCTTACTATTAATTTGATGAAGATTGTAAATGGGGCTTTCTTCGATTTAAAAAAGAAATTACCTAAAATAAGATATTTGGGCATAACAAATAAACACTTCAATATTTTATTTATTTGTGCAGATGTACAGATTTGCAAGAAATGGTATGCGCAAAAGCTTTTAAAACTTTAAAAATTCGCTTAACAAATGAGCAGTAAAGGACTCTATATATACTATAGTATTATTGCGTTCCTTAAAGACTCCTCTGCCTCAAATTTATTCAAGCCATCGTATAATTTTCTAATAAGCCACCCTCATACATTTTCTTTTATGTGCAGATTCGGAGAATATGGAAGCCAATTTACAAGTTCGAGAATTCGCTTACGAATGCACTGTCTTACAGCTCTGGTAAGGTGAATTATAGCGCCTTCTAGTATCCTATGCCCCAGTAATTTTTTCCTTATCAAATACCAAGTCGATAGTGCCATATAAATATAAAGTGCTTTGGAGACGATCAAACAAACCCGTCAATCAGTGCGTATGTAAAGGGTGATCCATTTCGAGGTTCCTGCTTTTTTAAAGAAAAAAACACAGATGGTTACGTTCGCACTGGCATCATCATTTTTAAGGAAATATAGACCGATGATTCCACCGGCCCACAAACCACACCAAACCAGGGGGTCTGTTAAAAAAAGGTTATTGAGAAAAGCATCTCTACTTGGATCACCCATTATAAGTAACGCATGGTTCTTGTTTAAAAAGACACGTCCAAACAAATATTTTAATATTTGTAGTGCAATATAATATTTTATTCGTTCGCGTATTATTCCATCATTTTTTAACAATCAGAGTTTTAAATAAAAATCTGTGGCAATAAGCAAAAAGTGCTTAAGTCATATTTGACTGTTTTTTTTGCAGGAGAGCACTTTTAAGCGTTCAAGTCGATTTTTAGAAAGTTAAATTGGGAAATTCTCTGTTAAACTTTATTTTTTTAAGCAAACATAGTTCTACATAGTAGTAGTAGTAAGTTTAGGTTGAAATATAGCAAAGTGTAATCTAAATTAAGCTGTTATTCCAAATGGGATTAGAAGTCTAAAAAGATAATTCGCAAAGTCATAGTGCTTTAACTTCCTAAAAAATCTCACAAATTAATTGATATTTTGGCCAGGGGTACTTTCAAATATGCAGACTATGGAGGTACCATTAACTCAAAATCAGCTTATCTCGACTTAAGCACTTTTTCCTTTTTGCCACAGAAATCCAAAAATTCTTTTTGATTTTCATCAACCATTGCCGCCAATAATGCGTACATGTAGGTGAAAAAACACTATACTGCACCCACGCAACTATTTGATTGATGAGCTTATTTGATCGTCTCCAGCGCACTTCAGATATGGCAACTTATACCAGGTCAGTGGTCTGCGATGAATCGTTTTTTCGCTATTCATACTGACTCATGAAATTTTAAATATAAGTGAGTAGACATCATTTAAACTCAAACTACTCTGCTTTACGCATACTCACGATGACATAGATTTATAAGTATAAGTTGAACTGAATATGAATTCGACATTGACATCATAGTCATACCACACTCACACTCATAAATCACCTCAGTTTGATTTCTAATTTCAGGAAAATACTTATACTACTTACAATGACTCAGATCACTTAACTCAGGCACATATGTTTATTTAAAAAGTTTAGCCATTACACAGTTTTAAAGCATTATACAATGGTAGTAAATAGGGTTGTTTTTCAATTCCTGCAAAAAAAGCAACAGAAGAAACACATAACTTCATAATGAGAACTTTAATGTTCGTATGCAAAGTTTGCATTGTGAATGATACTTATTTTGCGTCGGCATTGAGGCATTGAGTTAAGAAGAGTCGAAATCAATAACGTATAAATGTTGCTAAGCATGAGTTCGATGCGCACTTCAAACTTTTGAGTGAATCTGATTCACAGACAACATTTGCAATAAGTATGAGTGCGCATAAGTACAAGAAATTATAACTCATGATTCAACTCTACTCACTTTTTTCACTACTCATTGCTGTTCTCTGTTTTTGGTGGTAAAAATACTTCTTCTTTTCTTAAGTAGTGGAGATAAAAGTTGCATTTGTTTGGTGCATTTTAATTTAAATTTTTTTTCGTTACAATAATGTTCCTTATTTAAGTAATTCGCAGTGTATGTGTATCATTTCTAAAAGATTTCTGGAGTCATACTTTAACCCCTTTGCATCAGCGTTTTTTTTCATTCTTTTATTGCATCAACTGTTCTACGAAAGTTATTTAACAAACAAAAAACAAAAACTCAGTATTTTTTAAGACAAATGACAAATAAGTTTTTTTTTCTGTTAACATAAAGTTTCTTTGCATATTTGAATAAGAAAAATAAGAATACAAATTTTGCATAAGCAGCTTAATTAAAAAAAAATTTTAAAAATATTGTCAAAACTTTTTATTTGTTGATCTTGAATAACAATGTAACGCAAGTTGTCAGAAGTAATAAATCTACTGCATTTGAATATTTTAAATTAGTTTGGGTTACTGAAATAATATTAAAGAATGGAAAAATAAATAATATTCAAGTTTAACATTTATTAAGGCACTAATAAATAATATTCATTTGTTATTAGTGTTGCCAACTACATATGTAGGTACGCATATGTCAAGACCGTTACTTGTGTAGTGATGTCTAAACAGTGTAGCCAGATAATTAAATGTATTTAAGATCTTCACTCTTAATGATATTTACCGTTATTCATTAAGTAAACGAGAAACTTTGTTTTCAATGCAAAACTCGTTGAATTCAAAGTTTGCTTTATAAAAAAATTCACAGGATTTAATTTTGCCATGTCCGCGTAGTTGGAAACATAGAAGTCTTTGCCTAAATTGGAAAAATGCTTGCTTAAATTGCAATATAAAATTATACTGCCTCTCCACTGAAAGCTCAATTGTTCGACTTACTCTGTTGTGCAGTAAAACCTTAGATATTCCATTTTCACTTTGCGAAGAAATTTCAATTACTTAATAAATTCAGTGAAGTGCGACTTTTACCGGCGCACGAAGGGTTCCGTACGGAAACGAAATATTTAATTCAATACGAACCTTAGCCTTTATAAAATATAGTTTTGGAATTTTTTTTCATTAGGTTTTTTGAGTTTATTTACGCTTTTTTGGTTTTGGCACTTTTTCTCTCGTTTTGGCGATTTTTTTGGGTTTTTGACGTTTTTTAATTTTGGCGATTTTTTTCATATATGCGATATATTTGGATGTGGCGATTTTTTCGGTTTTTGACGTTTTTTTCATTTTGGCAATTTTTTAGTTTTGACACTTTTTTTTCTCATTTTGGTGATTTTTTTCGGTTTTTTTAATTTTGGCGATTTATTTTCATTTAGGCGATTTTATTTAGTTATGTCGATTTTTTCGTTTCTTGGCGTTTTTTCATTTTGACTACTTTTTTCATTTAGGCGTTTTTTACTATTGACACTTTGATTCTCATTTTTTTCGGTTTTTGGCGTTTTTGTTCATTTGTGCGATTTTTTTCATAAAAGCAATTATTTTGGTTTTGACACCTTTTTGGCGTTTTGTCGATTTTTTCGGTTTTTGGCGTTTTATTTCATTTTGGCGATTTTTTTTCATTAGGGCGATTTTTTCGAATTTGGCGATTTTATTTAGTTATGTCGATTTTTTCGTTTTTTTTGACGTTTTTTCATTTTGACGACTTTTTTCATTTAGGCGTTTTTTTTAGTATTGACACTTTTTTTCTCATTTTGGCGCTTTTTATTCATTTGTGTGATTTTTTTCATATAACCAATTATTTTGGTTTCGGCACCTTTTTTCTCGTTTTGGCGATTTTTTTGGGATTTTGGCGTATTTTTTAGTTTTGACGATTTTTTTTAATTTTGACGATATTTTTATTCAGGCGATTTTTTTAGTTATGTCGATTTTTTGGTTTTTTTTTCGCGTTTTTCTCATTTTGGCGACTTTTTTCATTTAGGCGCTTTTTTAGTCTTGACACTTTTTTTTCATTTTGGAGATTTTTTCGGTCTTTGGCGTTTTTCCAATTTGGCGATTTTTTTTCATTTTGGCGATTTTATTTCATTTGTGCGATATTTTTCATATAAACAATTATTTTGGTTTTGGCACCTTTTTTCTCTTTTTGGTGATTTGTTCGGTTTTTGGCGTTTTTTTCATTTTGGCGATTTTTTTCATTAGGGCGATTTTTTCGAATTTGGCGATTTATTTTAGTGTTAGAATTTTTTTATTTGTGGCGATTTTTTCGTTTTGGCGATTTTTTTTAAATTTTTGGCGATTTTATAATTTTTTAGTTTTACCGGGTTTGAAAATTTCATTACGGTTTCCAAGATATAGCAAGTTGTCAAATTTACATAGTCAAAATGGCATTAACTGATGGACCACCCTTTAATTAAATTTTTTTTAAAATTTTAGTGTTACTAATTTTACAAATTTCAAATGTCAATATACATATGTACATACAATTGTATGTATATTACATGGGATTTTAAAATTTTTCGTTGCTCGTTTTGGAACACCCTTTAATTTTTAAATCTCATGTATTTTTTGTTGTAGCGGTTCGACATACTCTGTTCAAGTTTCAGGGCCGTAGCTCTTACGGTTCCTGAGAAAATAACTTGTGACGGACAGACGGACAGCTAGCGAAAACAATAGGGCTCCTTTTTCACCTTTGGTGTACGGAATCCTAAAAAGGTGTTCAACTTCTTTCTCTCTTAACCTTTCATTCGGCCTCTCCATATATTTTGCCTTTTATAATAAATTAATGTCAACAATTCTTCTTCCTTAATAATTTATTTCTTCTTTTAACACTCACTATCTATTCACTAAATAATGTGTGACCTCGCTACGTACGGACATCGAAGAATTTATTTCACTCATTTAATTAACATTTCCAACTTGGACAAGCAAGCAACTTTTTAAAAGTTTTGTGTTAGTGTTTGTTTTGGGCGAAAGAAAACATGTGGCAAAACTATCAATTAAACGTCTTTTAGTTTTATGACCTCTAATAAAAACGCCATCGCGACCCCAGGACACTTAAAGTCATTACCGTGCACCGTAAATATACATACATGCATAGACACCTTAAATAAATTTGCCACAAAATCAAGATATGGTAAAAAGGAGCGGAGAAAGAGCAGAGAGAAAGAGGCAGACAGACACAAATTATAATGTGGCTAAAGATAATTCATAAGCTGGTAAAAAACAAATACTGCTGCAGGAAAAAAAAAAACTACTTAGATTGGCATTATGACATTTTTTTTTTAATTTAAGGCCAGGTGTTTTTTGTTTTAATTTTTTTTACTGCAAAAAAATGTAATCAAGCATTGTCTTGTTTTCAGCACAAATTAAATTTAATGGAATACGTATGTACGTATGTTTGTACATACTCGTATGTATGTATGTAGCGATATAAAGCATTTACAACTGTTTAACTAGTTCGTGGTTTTTGAGACTTTATTTTATTTGACCTCAACCAGTCATTAGTTAAAGTAGTGTGGCAATAACGTTAAAATGTTAAGCCAAAAAATAGGCAACAAAAAAAAAAGAGAAAAGAATTAAAGTTGTACGCATTTCCTGTCCCAAAACTAATGGCAGCAAATACTGTTTCATATCCGTTAGCATGTTTTAAGGGTTCAGTGCAGCAAAGGTGAAAACGACCCTATTGGACTTTGGGCGCTACAACAACAAATACAGGAGAGTTAAAATTTAAAGGGTATTCCAAAACGAGCATCGAAAAATTTTAAAATAAAATCTAATATACTTGAAATTTTTAAGGTTAGTGCATTTTTATATACAGACTACAACAATTAACACTAAACTGTAAAAATTTTAAATAAAGGGTGTTCCAACAGTTAATGCAATATCCTGAATTACATATTCCTTCCTCTTCTTGCTTTATTTGTTTATAAATTTGTATACTATAACTGTATTTTTCATGCGCCTTATAAATTAACTAACTAATCACTAATTTCCCAATACCCTAAAAAAATAGTTCTAACTGGCAACACTGATCGTACATGCATACATACCATAACCAGGGTTGTCAGTTATAACGATTTCTCATGAAATGAACGATTTTTAAACTTTTTTTTTGGCGTTTAAAATTTTGATTTGACGACCTGGCGATTTTTCAGGCTTTAAAAAATTTTTTTTGTCGATTTTTAGTTAATTTTTTTTTTACAAAATTGAACATCAAAATTTTTTTAATTCCAGGAAAACTAGTTTGTTAAAGCATTAGTTTCAAAAATAAATCCTACCAAAACTCGTCTGCAAGAAATTAAAACAATTTGATTTTCATAATTTTTCGAATATTAATTATAGTAATTAATGCATTTTGAATTTGGATGAGAAAAATTTACAAGAAATAATTTTTGGCAATTTTCTTATAAAAATTTATACGATTATTTTTTAAAAATTTATTTAAAAAAACATGTTGCATAAAAACAAATTTCTTATCCAATATATTAAGAAAAATTCCATAAAATTGGTTTTTGGCGATTTTTAAAATCAATTTGGCGCAATAAGTAGGAAAAAATATAATAACCATGAACATGACAAAAATACGACAGAAAAAAATATGTTAAAAGAAATAATGAGTTAAAGTTGTCGCTTTAATACTCATTTTTACTTTTCCACAAGTTTCTCTTCACTTCCTGCAACAAACACAAGTCGCAAGGAGACGTGTCGCAGCTATTTTACCCTTCATGTAAATGGCCTCTAAAAAGTATGCAATTGAAAATAACTGTATATATGTATTTATACTATGTATAGAGTGTTGCCACACCAATATTTTTAAACAAATATTGGTTTGTTTTTGTCTTAAAATTTTTAAATAAAATGAATTTTTTATTGATAATTTAAAAAAAAGTTTAACCATTTCCAATCTGCAAAGTAATTCTTGACATACTGTACATAAACGAGTATCTATATATATATATAATAAATACTAAACTAAAATTTAGGCAAATCCTAAAAGCAAAAAAAAAATAAAGAAAAAGAAACACCAAGTGATTACTTACTTACATTTAAGTTAGTTTCTCAACGAATTTGTATTTTTATAGTGGTAATAAAATTAAATACAGTTCTACCCTCTTATTTCCTCTTGTTATTTATGGAAACTAAAAGGCCAGGCAAAGCAAACTATACAAGGCAACTAAAGACGGCCTCATAAATAAAGGATATTCATTTAAATAGGCAAAATAAAAAAATTACAAAAAATCTTAAAAGATTTATAGTTTCAAATAAATTTATGAGGTTTGTTTTTCTTTTTTTTTGGCTTTTCTTTAATTGAAGTGTTTTATTTTACATAATTCAACTAAAATGTCCAACTCAATAATGAAGCAAATTTTTTGCGCTTTTCATTTTCAATAAATTCTCATCAAATGCCTTTTTTCTTTTGTGGAACATAATAATAAAATAATTGGTTTGCAAGAAAAAAAGTCACAAATATTTATGTCTCCATCATCACCACACTACAGCTAGAAGTGATGACAAAAGTCTTGACAAGTATTTCCACTTTCAATATACAAACTGAACTTTATGCTTTATCATTAAAAACACTGTCTTGTTTAGTTTTTTTTGTTTTGAGTGACTTCTAAACTGCAACATTTAAAATTTTCAGCTGATTTTTTTTCATTTATTTAATTTCATCAACTGCCAATTTTAGGAAACAAGTTGTTTCAACACCAACAACTATTGAACTTTCATGTTCTTGTAGTTGAAATATATTTTAAAAAAATATTTAAGATTTTTTCTTGTGGGTTTGTTGCAATCAAATTCTTGGCAAAACTTCTCATTTTCGTATTTTCATTATTTTGTAGTACATTTAGGAAAGATTTTATTGGGCAAATGCTTGTTTTGCACGGAGGTGGGTGGGTGTTGAAGAAGCAGTAAAATAAATGAGGAATGAGAATTTTACGGAATATTGAATTTTAATAAAAAAAAACAGTTAAAAATGTGAAGGATTATTAGCTAAAGTTAAGATTAGGAACACGAAAAATGAATGACTGAAACTAACCCAAAAAGATTTTTAACTTGAACAATAGCAGTTTTTTCTTCTATTAAGTTATTGCTAGCAGTAAAACTTTCGGTTAATAGAGTTCAGTTTGACCTTATTATACAGGTGGCAAATGACAAACTTTTCACTAAATAAATGGAACTCAAGATGGCAGATATTTAACAGCTGATAACCTTGCCAGACTAGCGGTTTTGAAACCACTACATGGATAACCAATATCAAGATTACCAACATCACATTTTGGCTAAAAATACCTGGAATATCACTTTAAATTTTAATTTTTGATCTGCTGTACATGTTTACAAATACTCGCACATGAAGGGTTCCGTACGGACACTACATAAGTAATACTATACAAACTTTAGCCTATATAATCGCAAATCTTACCGGATGTAGAAATTTAAAAATAAAAATTAAGCAAGTGCGGCAAACTGTTTTACGTTTTTTTTAGTTTTGGTGCTATGCTTTTTTTTTTTTTGTTTTTGCATTTTTTTTTTTGGTTTTAAACGATTTTTTTCGGTTTTTGGCGATTTATTTTAGATTTCTTTATGTTTTTCTCTTTTTGGGGAGTTTTTTTCGTTTTTGGCGTAACTTTTTTACGCTTTTTTCGTTTGGTTTTGGGATTTTTTCTTTTGCCGTTTTTTTATTTCTCGAGTTTTTTCGATTTTGTCAGTTTTCGGCGATTTATTTTAGTTTTGTTAATATTTTTTAAACTCTGGCGTTTTTTCGGTTTTGGCGATTTTTTCGTTTTTAATGGTTTTTTCGTTTTTTTTTTTGGCGATTTATTTCAATTTTGATTTTTTTTTAAATCTTGGCATTTATTCCGTTCGGCCGACTTTTTTCCGTTTTGACGATCTTTTTGTTTTTTGGCGATTTATTTTAGTTTTGTTGATTGTTTAAGTTTTTGACGTTTTTTTTGTGTTGATTTATTTTTTAGTTCTGGCGTTTTTTTCGGTTTTGGCGTTTTTTTGTTTTTGACGATTTTTTTCATATTTGGCGATTTATTTTAGTTTTTGGCGCTTTTTTATATTTTTTTGTTCTTGATATTGTCGGTTTTCGGCGATTTATTTTAGTTTTGTTAATTTTGTTTACGTTTTGGGGATTTTTTCGGTTTTGGCGTTTTTCGTTTTTGACGATTTTGTCGGTTTTTGGTGATTTATTTTAGTTTTGTTGATTTTTTAAAGTTTTTTAGGCTATTTTCGTTTTTTGGGACTTATTCCGTTTTTGGTGATTTTTTTAAGTTGTGTCGTTTTGTCCTTTTTGCCGACTTTTTTCGGTTTTTGACGATTTTTTCTATTTTAGGATTTTTTAGTTTTACCGTTTTTGAAAATTTCAAGAGTTTGCCTCTTACGGTTTCCAAGATACTGCAAGTTGTGAAAATTACATTAACTGATAGAATACCTTTTAACGTCCCTTTTCACAATGTATGATTAAGAGTTAACATGAACTTTAAGTGACAGTTCTTCACAAAAAAAACTTGCCGTTAAAGTCCCTGTTAGCTTTTAATTGTACATTGTGAAAAGGGCCGTAAGTTTGATTTTTTTAATTTCATGCTGAAAAAATACACTAACTTTGAAAATTTCAAGTGTCTGTGTATTACATTGGGATTTAAAAATCGTTCGTTGCTCGCTTTAGGACACCCTTTAATGTTTAACTATAATATATTTGTTCTTCTAGCGCCCAAGGTTCTACATACTCTGTGAAAATTTCAGATCCTCTTACGGTTCTCGAAAAAACAGCCTGCGACGGATGGACGGACATCGTCCCGAAAACAATAGCGTGCCTTTTCATCTTTGGTGTAAGGAACCCTAAAAACCATCCTTAGAAACTCGCTATAATATTCATTAAATAAAATGCTTTTAACACCCTTCCCCATCTTTCCCTCTGTTTCTGCTGTCAATAGATGAAAATTTATTGTAACTCTCGCTTCCTATTTCGACACAAGCCCCATCAGTTAGTAAACTTCTTTGTAAAAATGTGACAAGTCTGTATTAAATTTTTGTTTGTTTGTAATTGGCTTTGATTTATGGCAGTCGTCTACTTTTAGACTTCCTTCACTACATCTTTCATTCCATTTTTATTCATTTGCTTTATCAGAGTATCTTCTCAACCCGACTCGACTCGATTCAATTTATCTCCCATAAAACTGTTGGCATTACAAGTGTAAAGGTTGGTTGCCAAAAAATTCTGCTTTTAAATAGTACATACAATCAAAAATTTAGGGAAAAAAATCATTTACTTATTCATTCTAGCAATAGCATTTCTTTTGTAAGAAATTTAAGGTATAAAATAGAGCAAGAATTCGATGATTCTTTTTTTTTGTTCTTTGAATTAGTCATAACTGCCAAATGTAACACCACCAAAACCACAAAAGCTCATAAAATGTAACCAATAATATTATTTAATGTACTGGAAAGTAGACGCAGCAATCTAATCAATTTAGAAAAGGCAATAGACGGCTGTAAGGAGTTATAAACAATTAACCAGTGTGAGTGGCTGAAGTATTAAATTAAATTAAGCTTGAAGGCTTAAGGCTCAGTTAGCCAACTTTAATGAAATGTTAGGTAACAGCTGATCAATATTGTTATGTGAAAAGTAAAGAAAATGTTTATAGAAATGTAACCGGAATGTAAGAATCTGTACATTACTTTTCACATACTCATGTTTTAGACTCGGCAGTTTTTCTTGAAGCAAGTCTGAGTTTAAAGGAGAGAAAGAGGAAAGATTAAAGAAGAGGGGTATTGACAGAAATCTCAATTCAATTCCATTCTCTTTTGTTATTTCATTCGCTGCATTGAAACAATGCGAAAATTTAACAAGAAACTGTCTGAGTGTAAACAAATGATTAGTTTTAAAAGAGAATTGAAGAGAATTGCTTAAAAAAAACTGCCAAGTCTAAAATTTGACTTAACAACATCGATCAGCTGTTTCCTACCATTGCAGTTACAGTCGGCTAACTGAGCCTTAACCCTTTTTACAAGCCTGCTGTTGGGTGTTTTGTTAATTAACTGACTTCGATTTGTCTGTATATTTTTCCTTACATTATTACTTCATAACTCGGTACATTTAATACCGGCTGTAAAAATTCTTTATTTGTCTGAGAGGTTATAAGTTTCAATTAGTCCCATTGTAAAAAAATGGGTGGGGATACGCAGACAATTTTTTAAATTTATTTGATTGTTGAAAAACGTAGCAAACACCTTTGATTCTGTTAATTACACAACTTCAAAGTTGAAAAATGGGCGGAGCTACGCCCATTAAAATTTATTATTATATTTTACGTGTTTCTACTTAACCGATTCTTACGAAACTCACCACACACCTTTAGTTCTGAAATAGACACAATTTTCTATTTAAAAAAAAGGCGGAGTTACGCCCATTTAAAATTTAATATTTTATTTTAAGTGGTTCTATTTTACTGATTTTTACAAATCTTTACACACACCCTGAGCTCTAGAAAACACACAGTCTTGAATTTAAAATATGGGCGAAAGCACGCCCATTAAAAATTTCTTCTTCTTACCAACAGATTTTCAAAAATTTTTTTTTATTTTTTGAAAGATTTTACTTCCAGTTTGGGGCCATAATTTTTTTTTAAAGTGTTTTATTAGATCTTTGCATTGAAGCCGGTTTTTTTTGGCAGAATTATTTTTATAACATTGTTGCAGCGCCTCTGGTTTTAATAAAGCACACTATTTTTAATCTATGCAGCCATTTTGTTAGTTATTTTACCTCGCCGACGATTCATTGCTACACTAAGCGAAAAGCTGCAACTTAAAAATAAGAACGCGTCACATTAATTCAATAATTTTCATTCAAAATTGAAAATAAATAAAATTAATAAATTAATACTGTAAATTAATATTTTTCCATATTGAAATAAGGAATTTCAACATGACTAGAAATTTGTTAATGTTTCTTATTACTTCAATATATTTTTTTTATTGATTTTAAGCTGTTTTTTCTCTGGGTGTACAAAAATCTATGAAGCAGGGCAGATACACTAATAAATATCAGAAAAATTTGTGATATTGATGTGACTGAGTAGGGTCAGGAGTTGAGCTCCAGCTCTCCAAGCTCTCAATAGCACCCTCGAAATAACAATGTTTTTCTTTTCTTTCATTCCGAAAATTTAACATTTTACTACGGTTTTTCTTGATTCCCCACAATCATGCGAATCAATCGCTTGTTTGTAATTGTAAATTTTATACCATTTATAAATTTTACTCTGTTTAAAAAATTTTATATCTATGAGGGCAATCATGAATAAAATTCACGGGGAATAATTTGAAACAATAACAAGTAATAGGGAAAACAAAAAATTCTAATTAGAAAAGGAAGAAATTTCATGCGGAATTTTATTCATGATTGCCCTGTCTATGTGGACATTCCCACTGAAATATCAATTTCCAACGCCCCATTACTGTACCTTCTTTTAATTGTTTATATTTATATAAAAAAAACTTCAATTATATTAAATAAATAATTACTCATGTATGTTTTACACACACACATATGAATTATTGCACAGTCCTAAAATAACAACGGGCAATTAATGAAGTTGACGTGACGGAAATGGACTTTCCTGTGCAAATGCCCATAATCAATTAAATTTTATTAAATACAATTCATTACATTTAAAAAAGCATTTTTACAATATTTGTTTATATATTTCTTAATGATATTTTTCTGTATTTTTGTTTGTTTATTACCTCGAATAAAGTTTGTTTGTTTATATACCGTCGTAGTCTAGTTATAAAAGTAAACAAAGTGTTTTATATTTAAACAGTAAAAATAACTAGAAAACAAGTAAGCATGTAAAAATAAACATAAATAAAACACTCCCTTTTATTTTTGTTGTTGTTATTGTTGTTTTTTGTTGCCCTCCTTCTGCCGCTCACTCTCTAAGAAGAACAAAAACTATTGTAAACAGTGATGCCAATTTAGCTCTGTTCATTGTTTAGCTTTCAATAACATATCGTTTTGGGAACTTTTTTTTAGTTAAACTAGGGTGACCAGAATTCGAAGGGAAAAAAAGATAGCCTCAACAAAAATAGTAAACAAATTTTAATTTAATTTCAACGTTGTGTAGCTTCTTCAGGAAATAAGAAGAAGAAGAAGAAACTACACAACATTGCAGCGAAATATCAATAAAATAATAAATATTGTTATCAATTATTTACAAAATGGACCTAAAGCTTAAATAAAACTTGTATATATTAAACTAAAAGGTCGAATAAAAATTATTATAATATTTGTTTCATAATATTATACGAAAATGTTCGATTTTTTTCATCTAAGAGTCCATTTCACCAAATTATTTATTATTTAATATCAATTCATATTTAAAAGTAATTTTTCCTAACAAAAATTAATGAAAATCGACATTTAAATATTAAATTGATATTCAGATAGAGTTGGTAAAATTGGCCCCAAGAATTAATATTTTTTATACATATATATACATTTAAATTATTCCCATAAAATTATTATTGTTTTAACAGCTTTAATTTGCATAAATAGTTTTTTTTAGTACAAAATCGCCAATGTGAGGAAAGCAGCCAAAATTGTTGGCAACATTGTACAATTCAGCATTAAAATATGGCACCACAACAATGTTTTCATAGAACGTAAATATATGTAAATATGTTTGTATATGCATGTGTTTGTGGGTGTGCTTGTGTAAAACAATGTTTACCATTCAAATCTTATAATGTTTGCATACTTTTAGGTTTCGGTTTTCATTTTCTCCTTGTTTGTTACTTAATTTTTTATTATTTTTTTTGTTCGTTTAAGTTGATGTTGGTTTTTCACGTAAAGTCCTTATCACATGCGAAATATTTATTATTACATGCAAGCATGTATTGTCCTTCATTTTGTAGTTCCAACGAAATTTACACCACCTTACCTCATCGCGGTGAGAGTGTTGCACATAAATACACGCACGCACACTTAAAAAAGCAGTAAAGCAGTTATTTGTCCACACACACACATTTTAACACATACTGCGATTATGTATGTAAATTTGCAGTAAATATTTTGCGTTTAAGAAACAGTTAATTTGATGTAAAAAGTTTGTTTGGGTGAAAACGTTGTTTTGTTTTCCTTAAGCTTTTTTTCTTCTTATTTACATACTATGCCGGCACAATTGGAAAAGAGGGGGCATGGTGGTAAAAATTTTGGAGGGTAATTTTTTGAATTAATTTTTGCTATTATTGAATTTTTTTTTGGTAGATAAAAACTTCCTATTCTTAAATTTAAATAAAACTAAGTTTGTATAGGATATCATCGAAATTTTTTATTCGTTGAAAGGCCTACAGATACCGTTATGTATCAAATATAATAACATGCAATTGTCCATGACGGCTTTTTGCTGGGTGGTGAGCATCCGAAAAATCCATTTGTGAAAAATACTTTAAAATTAAAAAAAATGGTTAACAAAAATATATAGAGAAATATTAAAGGAAAGAAGAATTATGAAATTATAAGAATTATATGAAAACAAGTCAATCACCACATTTAATAGACCTTGGTTGCATGATTTTTTTTTATTCTAATCAAGAATAATTTTTATTAAATGAAATATATTTTGATACGCTAGGGGTAAAAATCTTTTTCACAATACAATTACAAATTTTGAGTAAGATCGTAAGTAAGCGTTATCAAATCGGTGTGAGCTATGTATGAGTGGATTAGTGTAATCATACGAACAAGAAGTACAGAGAAAATTAACAGCTGCATAGAAATACACTCAACCGAATTTTAAAGCATACATTCAGGAGCTATGTTAATTTTAATAGAAATTGCTTGTGAAGTGTAATAGTGTTGCCAGTGGGCATAATTTTGTTAAAAAGTTGAAAAATATAAAATAAATATAAATAAAACTGCGTTTTAAATGTCAAATATTTGTTTAAAAGATATATAGCAGTTTTTATAAAGAATTTATAATATTATATTATACGTAACATATCTTCATTACGTACTGTTGCCTTACACTGAAGCTGGTGCACGACAATTGGGCAACAATCTCCATCTAATGCCAATTATTATGGGTGGAGATTTTATTAAAAATAATTTTGCAAACCCACAGTCTTAAGCTTTATCAAAATTTTTATTTGACGTTTTCCACTTTCATATGAGCAATTCTCCACAAACCCCATAGATTTTTAAATACAGTAGAGTCAAAAATAAATATATATATATGTATCTTATTTAAGTTACCATAAGCCAATATTAAAAATTTTTTTTATTACTAGATGTTTACACATCTCCCCTGTGATCGGACTCACATTGCTTTTTTTTATTAAATAATGTGATTTTTTAAAGAGAAGAAAAATTAAACTAGACTTTTTAGCTGGTTAAATACTTTGTGTATTAAATCGCCAAAAAACTAAGAAATCAGCTAAATGAAAAAAAATCGTCAAAATAAAAAAGCGAAAAAATCCGAAAACAATCGCCAAAACGTGAAAAAAATCGCCAAAACCGAAAAAAAAACTCAAAAAGAACGTTAAATTTAAAAAACTTTCAAAACCGAAAAAATCCTAAAAACGAAAAAAATTACAAAACTATATATTATATAGGCTAAAGTTCATATAGTATTACATATCTAGTGTCCCTACGAAAGGAACCCTTCTGAATTTATTTATGTTTTATTCATAAAATCAAGGACTTATTGGCCGGCTCTGGATTTTTAAAAGGAATTTAATTAACAAAGTACTGAACCAAAAAAATGTCCTTGTTCACTACTCTTTCCAAATTAAACTATTAAAGTGAAAACGTTTGACCATGAGGATATATGTACATAAGAGATTACAATTGAAAAATGAACTAATATTTTCTATTTAATCATTGTTTTGTTTTAGTATTTCTCAGATTGGCTCCTTTTTTTATATTATCCTTCAGTGCTTTTATTTAAAATTAATGTTGCTATTAAAAATAAAATAAAATATTCTCGTGCATTTATCTGTCTTAGCTGGTGTTTTTAGCGTCATAAATGAATCATCACAGCAATTTATTAAGTTTAGCTTTCATTTTTTTTTTTTGGTTGGAGATTTTATTTTTATTAGAAAAGATGTCCTTCAATTATTGTTTTTTCAGGCTTTATTTTTTTTATAACGAAATATCATAAAGAGTGTTTTTTTCTTTTGCTGTTTCTAGTCATAAAAAATGTTAAGTTTTTTTCTGCTGCTACAAAAACATGCATGCGCTTGTATGGATGTGTGTGGTTTTGTTTGCTGTCTTTTCCTTTTCCTGTGTGTGTGTGCAAGCATTTCTTTAAAGAACACTATGTTGTCGTAGCGCTTGTAAATCAGTTTTAACAACATTGTTTTTGGTTGTTATTCTGTTTCATTTAAGTGTTTCATCATTTCAGCAACATTTTATGTTTTTATATTTTTTTTTATATATATTTTTTCCAGCAAAATTTTTCTTCATATACACCACAAAGAATCTCTTGGTGAGTGACTGACAAACAGCAAGAAAAAATAAAGAATCCTTTAAGTTAAGTTTATTATATCTTTTATGGCTTTTGTTTTCAGCATCTGAATGACCCTGATATCAAAGACATTGTTGTCAAGAAAATCTTAAGATTATGACACTTGCCGGTGGGGGTAGGGAAGATTTTACTATTCGATAAGAATTTAATTTAAAGAAAATAAATAATAATAACTTGTGCAACAATTAATTATTATCTGAAAAAGCATCTTAATGATAGAGAAGACTAGTCGTTTATTTATTTTTGGATAATCTTAACAATTTATCAATTTGTATGCAATTTCGTAAGTATTCTTATTCAATCATGTTATTGATGTTTCTAATTAAGTAACTTGGCTTAAGGGTCAGTTAGCCGACTGTAATATAATGTAACTGCAACGTAGGAAAAAGCTGATCGATATTTTTATATGAAAAGTAGGTTACGTTACATTACATCTTAATAACCATTTCCATTACTTTTCATATAACAATATCGACCAGCTGTTTCCAAATCTTGCAGTTACTTTACATTACAGTCGGCTAACTGAGCCTTTAATCATGTCAGCTGCCTGTTTGATGCTAAAATTGATTTGTTGTTCAGTCTACAAAATATACGGACGTGTGTACGTAAAGGGTGTTTTTTTATAGAATTACACAAGTTTAAATCATAATAAATTAAGGAAATATATTTTTAATATCAATGAAACTAGCTTTATTGGGAAGAAAATTTTATGAAATTAATTTTGAAATATGATTTTTTGGCATGTGGCCGCCACGGTTGGCGCTTAGAAGGCGTAATCTGGAACATAAATTTTCAAAAACTTTTCGCGGCCGTATTTCGCCGATAATTCTTTGAACTTTGATCTCCAGGTGTTCAATGGCTTGTGGTTTATCAACGTAGACAAGTGACTTAAAATAATTCCAAAAAAAATAATCAAATTATGTTAAATCACATGATCTTGGGCCATTACGTGAAATTATTTTTTCATCAAAAGTTTCTTTGAGTAAATCAATTTTAGCTTCCAGCTGTGTGGCATGTTGCTCTGTCGTATTAGAACCACAGATAAGCAAGATTAATGCCACGTAATTGTGGTAGGAAACAATTTCGAATCATGTTCCTATACCGTTCACCATTGACTGTAACATTCTGACCATGATCGTTTTTGACACATGACACATGGGCCAATGGTTCCGCCAAACAGTAATTTTCTGTGGATAATGTGGATGGTGTTTCGACAAAAGCTTGTGGATTCTCCTCACTCCAAATGCGACAATTCTGCTTATTTACATACCCATTCAACCAGAAACGGGCTTTATCGGAAAATAAAATGAGTTTAACGAATAGAACAATTATTTTGTTTCAAAATTTCAACAATTTGCACGCGTTGTCTGTCTGGTGTAAGTCGATTCATAATGAAATTTTAAAGCAAATTTAACAAAAAGAAACTATCAGCTGTTAAATGGATGCTCAAATAAAACAGTGATGCCAACTCAAAGTTGTGACTCAAAAAAAAAAAACAGCCAATCGATAGCTCAGCCATAAAGGGCCTTCCAATATAAGGAAAGGCTGGTCCAACCAACAAACCGTGCGATGTTAATTGTAAACAGTATTGCCAGTTTAAGGGATTTGTTCCCAAATTGGGGATCTGGGGATTTGTTTGGGATGATAACAAATTTTTAGGGGATTTTTTTTTATAACTGATGGTAACAAGAATAATTTTTTAACTAACAAATATGCGTCTGGCAAGTCTAAAAATGTGTGTTACTAGTGAATGGTTTCTAATAAAGAAGAAGTATAAAGACAGATTAACCAATAATGAAGACTACCAAAACAAATATACGCAACAACTTGTTAGAAGCATTTCTTAGAATAAGCACACACTTTACAAATAATATTTCTGCTGAAATGTTAAGGCTTTTTAGTAATATTACTATGTATAACAAAGTTTCTGAGGCCGATGAATCAGAAGATTTCGATTCAGAAGTTTTTGAAATAGTAAACTTTAATTAAAAATTGTTTATACTTGTGTATTTTAACCATGTGTAATTTTTTCTTTACAAATTTCATAAGTACAAATTAAATTAGTATGAATGTAAATATAGCTTTATATGTATATAAATGAATTTTATTGATTAAATATGTTATTCTTGTCATTGAAAAATAAAATAAAAAAAAATTTAAATCAAAAACACCCAATTTGGGGATTTTTGGATATGACAAATCAAAAATTGGGTATAAGCTTTAGAAAAAAACTGGCAGCATTGGTTGGAAATAAAAAAAAAGTTTTCAGAGAATTATCATATATTTTTTATTGTGATAGAAGGATCTGTGAAAATTATGTGTGAAACAAAATATCGGGAAAATGCTCGACAAGGCTTCGATAATATACCTCTATTAGTTGGTTAATATTTTCAATGATTTTGAAGCTCAATGTTTCATCCTTTAGCTCTCTAATCATTCTTGGCTAAATGACGTACAAATTTTCTTTTAAATATCCCTAAAGAAAGAAGTCCAACGGTGTCAAATAGAGATGAGCGATCCCGTGATTTTTTTTAGTAATGTTGCTCCTAGTGAACGTGATTTGTAAATCGCTGTTTTTTTTAAATTTTGACTGTGATCCAGGGTTGCCAATAGATTTCTCCAAAAAAAAACCGCATGCTAAAAAAAATCTATTTTCCCTACATGTTGAAAAAAAAATCCTTACGCATTTTTTTCTTTAAATTAGAAAAAAACCATTAGTTATAAAAAATATATATGTTTATTTTGGTAAAAATATAAGTAAAAAACTAAAAATAGTACATACATGTATACATACATACATACATGTGCTCTTTTTTTAAAATTAAATTCAGTTAAAACAACATGAAGTTTTTTTTAAATTAATAAGAATATATAGTTCTTTTAAAAAAAAGTTTTAAAGGATAAATGACTTAATCTTTCAACATTGAATATCTTAGAAAAAGTATATACCAAGGCGAATTCATGTACCAGGTGGTACCAAGTTAACAGCTGCTTTTTTAGGAAGTTTGGATTGTCAGATTTCATAGCAATAACATTTGTAGAAAGTTTGATTTGATTTGATTTTCATTGCAATAAAGTACTTAGCAGATTTTGTTGTTACAGGCTTGATACCACCTGGTATATTAATTCGCCTTGGCATATATGTATATTAGAGTGGCCGTTAATTGTATGGAGACTTTTTGTTTTTTGATTTCTTCTACTCTCACCCCCCCCCCACAATTAGGTTCAGTTTTATGTAAAAAAATACAAAAAAATTTCATACCGATAAGTTGCGTTTTAGAGGATGCGTCCGGCCCTCAAAGTTGGCATTCAAGACCATTTTTCAATGCAATTTTTTGCATATGACTATATATATATATCTTTTTTAAAAATATATATCTTTTTTAAAAATAATTTTACAAGAATATGACATATTCATCTTCAAGTCAACAACATTGGTCTCAAAGAAAGTTTTTTGCTAAAATTAATATTTTAGAAAATAATGAGGAAAATAATTAACAAAATACCACCAATTTTATGTAACAAAATTATATTTATATGAAAATTTTTTATTTGAAGCATGAGAGCTTATATATATTAAATTATTTCATACATTTGCAGTATATATAGTCAAAATAAATCTAAAAAAAAATTACATTGAATATATGGGCTTGAGGGCCAACTTTGAAGGCCGGACGCATCCCTTAAAACAAAACTTATTGGTATGAAATTTTTTTGTATTTTTTTTTTACATAAAACTGAACCGATGTGGGTGTGTTAGAGTAGAAGAAATCAAAACAGTAAAATAACGGCCACCCTAATGTATATACATACATAGGGTATTCATTTAATGGGGATTTTGCTTTAATCGGTTAATCGCTCGATTAGTTAATCGAGGTTTTTGCTTAATCGGTTAATAATCGGTTAATTTCGGTATTAACCGAATAATAAAGTTTTTCCACAAATCAAGTGTTTTCTACAAATAAAAATGCATGAACTATTTATTAATTTAATTTTATTAGTAAAACCAAAAACACACACAATAATTCTTAAACTAATTCGGTTAATTTTGTTAGAACATTTATTGTTTTACTATCGATAGTTTCTTCTGATGGCGGATCATCATCTGACTCATAATGACAGAGCTAAGCGACGAATATTCTGCAAAAAACTTTATTTCTGAATTTCTTAGCTTTCGTTTTTGTACTGTCTATCAGTACTATTGGCTTATCTGAAATTATGTATTAAATAAAAACTTAATAATTGCCTCTAGTTAGAGTACCTGAGTCTCTAGTAAACTCTTTTATAGCCATGTCCATAGACTTTAAAGTTTTACTTAATTTAGTATCACTGAACATACTCTTTGTTTGCATGAATAATAATTTATAAACACTCACCTTTTGTAAATGAGACGAAACAAATAATTATTCACGTAAAAACCAAGTTGTAATATTACAAAATATGAAAAAATTTGTTACGTCGGTTAATCGAGTGAATTTAACCGGTTTAACCGTTAATCGAAAAAAGTCAATTTTAAATTAACCGATCAGTTAATTGGGTAGTAATTAACCGGTTAACCGATTAACGTTTAACAGATTGAATACTCTAATATATACATACATATTAGTGCCGCCAAATTTTCAAACCACAAACAACTCTGGAAATACATATATTTTCAAGCGATTTTAACGAAAAGAAAAATTTTTAACCGTTTTCAAAAAGAAAATATTACTAAAAAACGTTATTTTTGCATTTATTTCATAAATAATGCGAAATGACGGAAAAATCCCTACATACTGGAGAATATACAAAATTTTTCCGATTTTCCCTACGCTTATATTTTATTATCAAAAATTCCTACATGTAGGGATTTTCCCCTACTTCTGGCAACACTGGTTATGTCTGTTCTTATCAAAAGTTTTTTTTTGGAATTTTTTGAGTTGTTACTGTTTTTGTGTGCGATATTTATTTTTTTGCCGGAGCTTACTATTCAAACCATTTTCATTTCCAAAACTGTCATTCGATTTTAATTGAGATTGATTGCTTAGTTTTTTTTTCTTTTTTCTTTTGCTCAAACTGTAATGCAACTATAATTTAATAATTTGAAAAGTTTATTTTTATGACTTTTATCTAATACGATTATTTAACTATTTCTTTTTTTTCATTGCAGTCAAATGTCGTGACATTTTTTATTATTTTTGAGTTCAGCGTTCAGCAAAAAAAGAAAAGAAAAAAAATAATAAAACGGCAGAGGAAACGGGAAGAAGGAAAAACTAAAAACTAAAAACTGTAACTGCAACTATAAACTAAATAAAACAGAGTACACCGAGCTGACAACAGAAAGTTAACAGTTGTTAAAATATGCAAACTTTAAAAATAACAACAACAACAACAGTAATAATAACAAATTTATTATGTATATGTAAGTAGTGCACACAACTGAACTTTAACACATTTACTGTAGAGCCTAAAAGTATGCTTTAGTTTAATAAATTACAGCAAAACACCAACGCAAACCACCAAATTGAGCCCAACAAGCAGAAACAGCTAATAAAATTGCATCAAGAAATCAAAGATTTTAAAGCGAATTTAAAGTAGAAAAACAAAAAAAAAAACAAATTTACTTGCTATCACTCACATAAAACAACAAAAGTAACGGCCAAAATAAAATTTAAATTAAAATCTCTCCCTCTCAGCCTTTACACACAAAAACAAAAATGCCAATTGATGACTAAATAGCAAAATCAATCACTCATCACATTTCATAATATTCCTTCAAAAAAATTACACAAAGTGGAAACTGCAACAAGATACATAAATAAATATTTATTTTAAATAAATATGGCTTCGCCACCTGAAAGTCCCATCGAGGAGGTGGTCTATGAATTAGAACAAACACGAGTGCCTAAGCCAATACCCGTTGCACTAGAGGACTTGTGCCGTCAAACAAAGTTTACAAAACAGGAAATACGTGTTATGTATAGAGGATTTAAAACGGTAAATGGCTTTTTTTATTTATTTTTTCTTGCATTTATTTCAATTCAATTCTATTTCATAATATGCAATCTAAGCGAATTCAAATAAATGCACGTCTGTATTTGTGAATTTCATTTGCATGAGATGGTTTTTATTTCCAGTCAAGCACTTCGTGCTGCTGTTAAATAAAAAATATTAAATGTACATACATACATGCATATTGTTACCTTAATATAGAAAGGCCCTAACTCGTAATTTGTTTGAAATGGAAATTTTTTTAATTTTTCGTTACATTAGATGTTTTCCTATGGAAGTATACAAAATACTCGATTTCAAAATAATAGTGACTTAGGGCCTTTCTATTTAAGGTAACGACATGTATGTATGTATGTATATAGATTTTAAGCCAGAGCTTTTAAGAATTGAATACAAAAAATCGAAATGTCATTTTTAATAGTTTATGTAATATTCATTTGTATTGATGAATTTCTAAGCAGAAAATATATATAATAAAAACTTAACTTGTGACACATTTAGGGAATTCACAATGAGTATATTAAAATTTTAATGTGGCAATATTCCGCCATCTTAATTTTTCATTGTGAGCTGGCAACGATATAAATACGCATTCTGCAAGGCAAATTCATGACAGGTAGAGTTAATACTACAACAATGTACAAACAATAAAAACAATATAGTATTTTGTTTTTGCCTTGGAGGCTCGTGTGTCAAATGCTTGTGATTGAATTTACTTAAGCAGAGATCTAAGCCATCATGGCTCACAGCCGGCTGAGCTGAGCTGTCGATAATTTAGGTCAGCTACGCCGCCGCCGAAGATAGTTTGGCTTATGCTGCCTGAAAAACAGCCGCCGATTCTCCATGTACAATATAATTTAATAATTATTTTATTTATTTAAGATATTTTGTATATAGGCAATGCAAATAAATTTCAATTAAAATCAACTTATTACAATATGTAAGAAATAATAAAGTTTGCCTTATAAATACCAAGGAACATTTATTTCCAGATGATAGGATTACAAAAACAATGAAAAAAATACAACAATGAAAAAAAAGAATTGATTTTAGTTTGTCCAAAATTTCAATAATAGAATGTGTTGTAACACAACAATAATAAAAATTATTCAGAAAAAGTTGAAAAAAATTTTCCACTAATGTTTAGCACTTTTCATAATTTTTCGTATTTTTAAATTTGTTTTCAAAGAATTTTTTTAATAAAATATTTTTCATATTGAAATTTAAAAATTTTTAAAGTTTTGAATGAAATTTAATTTAAAAAAATTGCTCAGCTGCATTTCCGCTACTACCTGGTGAATGTGCCTTGATAAATACTTTTATTGTTATCCAATGGATTTCTAATTGTATAAAGGTGCAGAAAAATAAAATATATTCCTAATGAATATAAATTATTTGCTGGGTTTTGTTAAAGTTTCTAATCCTAATACCCTTGTTTTTCTTTTGTGACACCGGGTTTTGGAAAGTTTGTGCATAAGATAAGAATTTTGTGATTGTACAAAATATGTGGCTGACGTAAACTGATGATTTGGCAAAGCACCAATGAAATATATAGACAATGTGTAGCCAACACCATATAAATTTCTATTTTATTTGCTTTTGAATTCTTTTTATTATTTTTTTATTTGATCCCAGCTTCCGTCGACGATTTTCTCAAGAGCCGGTGCCACCGAAAAAATCGTCCGGCACAGATCTCTATGTATAAACCACTTTTGACACACGGGCCAACTGTTATATGAATTCGCCTTGAATTTGGCAAAAAAAAAAGTAGATCAGCTGTGTTTTCAACTTTACCTGTTATGAATTTGCCTTGGCATTCTGTGTATATTAAAGTCAGGCAAATCAAATACACATAAATCTTTATATTATTTATATATTTGTGTATAATATGAGAGAGAGAGAGAGAATATTTTTCATCAACTACAGCTGCGCGTACAGTTTTAACATATTTAAGCTGAGTTTACATATGGCATTTCTTGTGTGCTTTTGCCCAAAAAAATGTAACCAACTAATTACCACAGAATATTAACCAGAATCCTCACTTATGAGTTAAGCGAAATCGTCGTATCAGCTGATGTATAAATATTTGAAGGGAGAGAAAAAATAGGCTTTTTGCATGTATAAAAAGCAATAGCCATACATAGCATTTGTGACCATATGATTGTGAAAAAGTGCAAAATTAAATTTTCCAAAAGTGAATTATTTTAGACTTATTTTGAATAAAATATAAATATTTGCATAAAAGAGCAGTGATTTTTGTGTTTAATTTATTTAATTAAAGGCCGGTAGTGTTCTTCAACTAGTGAATGTAAATTGCGACCTAAATAATGTGAAAATGTTAAAATATTTGCAAAAGCAATTCCATAAGTTTTCATTGTCACAAAATAAATTTAATTTAAATATACTTTTTAGACTTAATGCGCTTTAAATGCAATAAATGTTGATATAATCGGTAATAAACATATTCGTATTACGTGTTCTCAATGATATCTTCCATAGCATCGCTCTGGAATTGGTTGTTTTCATAAAAAACACGAATTGTTAGTACATGGTCGCTTGTTAAATTTATCAATTTTGTGTAACAAAAAAACTAAAATTGGAAAAAGAAAACTAGCTGGAATTACTTCGGACTGCGAAAAGTGAATATGACTATTTTAATGTGCCTTTGGAGGATGTTAATCGCGAATTATGTACATACGTCACGGCATTGTCCAATGGCAAAAACGCGGTCTGATCCAAAATGCCAATTGGCTGGCTGAAATGGAATCATGTGCAATATACATAGACATCGATGCAAAAAGTGAAAAATTTCAACGAGGCAACATTACAAGGCATAAACAAAGTGGTATGTGACAATTATTTTTTGACCAAATGTTATTTTGATGTACGGGAATACGACCGGGCGGCGTGGCGGCGGATGTGGTCGTTTTATGGGCATTACATGCTTTGAAAGAGCCCTAAAACTAAATCCCAAATACCTGGCGGCTTGGACTTTAATGTGCAATGAAAGCTGGAAAACACGAATGCTGCTATACAAAGGAATAGAAAAGCTGTAGGTAAGTTTTAAATGTTGATTCAATCCATATTAGCTACACATAATTTGTTTATACATGCCTGAATTATTCTCATTTTAGGAGAGACCTATGAAAAAGATTATGTATTGCAGCGATGAAAGAGCAGCGGCTCATAACCAGAGTTTATATCATGGCTTCATGTACCCTCGTGAGTTATTATGAAGGCAAAGAAGAATATCATCGAGCATCGCATTATGTATCCAAGTGTTTAGAGTCGGATGAAGTAAGTGAAATCACAATAATTTTGAAAATAAAATACTATAATTAAAACTTTCTGTTCTAGCGTAAATAAGAAGCCAAATCTTTACTTAAAACTAAAAATAAACGTAAAGTATTAACAACGCTAGGAAGAAATGCTGCTAACACACAACTTATCCAACAATGAAAAGAAATCGAGAATAATGTGAATAATATATGTACTAATGAATTTAAATATCGACACATAAGCTTAAGATTCCCGTTGCATAAAAACTTAAATACAAAAAATAGTAAGAAGGTATGCTTAACCAAATTTATAAAAACAAAAAATGTTTAAAAAACAGATTTTCATACGAATTTTTTTAATAAAACCTTAATAAAACAAAGAGGCAGATGAAAATTTAAGTAACCAATCTAAGTGCAGTTTTACCATAAAAGAAAGCGACTTGTCTAAACAAATTTATTAAACTCACCCCAATTTTGAAATTGTTTTTTATTTTTATTTATTTTTTTATATGTATAAATAAACTTATATTTGTAAATCATCTTAAATTGTTATAAAAGGAACTCTCCATATGTTTACAAAAGCAAATTACAAAATTTGTTAACTGAAAAACAAAATTAGAATATTTTCTAATACAATTAATTAACATCTTTTAAATAAGTTTGATTTTTAATAATTACAATTAAACATTTTATTCAAAGAAATATATATTCATTTACTTATGCCATCAAAGTCTAAAGTTGTTTTCTTTGCGAACATTCTTCCTTCTTAAATGAATTTCTTAACCTTCCAGTTTAGATTTTTAGGGATCGAATAGTTTTGGAATAGCTATTTCTTTCAGATTCTTCTTGGGTTTCTTGTTGACGTTCACATATATAAATAAAAGTAAAATAAAAAAATATTGTATTATTAAAATTGTATATTTAGTTATAAAACAAAAATTCTTCAATATTCTCTTGAAAAATATTCTGTAGCTGTAGGACTTTTCATTTATTGAAAAGTTATTCCTTTTTCGTATGAAGTACATGTACAATAGGACACAGAACGACTTATTTACTTGTGGTACTGTACATTGGATATAACAATCATCGTTCTTTCCAATGTACAAAATTCCACCCTTTTAATTCATTTTATATGTATGTACACATTTGTCATTCACATTTTGATTCCAATTGATCCGACTACTTTTTTTAAGCGATTTGTTAACAAACGTATTTGTACATTAGACAAGAACATCTATGTTCCTTCCAATGTACAAAATACCACAAAAACAATTCACTTTGCGTGGACACACATTACTCATTTTTGTTAAGAACTTTTAAAAAACCGAAAAGGAACAGAAAACTTGGAATCCAATAGATCCGAACACTACATTTTTATACGACTGTTACCCTGTAGCATTGTACATTGGACAAGAACATCATTGTCCATTCCAATGTATAAGATTCCACACAGACACTTCACTTTATTTGTACACAATAGTCTTATTTGCGTGAATTATTTGTAAAAAGAACACAAAACGAGAAAATCTGGGATCCAATTGATCCGAACTCTTTTTTTCGTCACCACTTAGTAACCTATGTTATAGCACATTGGACATTGTCCCTTCCAATGGACAATAACTCTATTGTTCTTCCCAATGTACAAAATTCCAAACACAATTTTCACTCTGTTTGCACTTAGTAATCGCATAAATTACTTACCTATTTGGCTGCTTCGGGAACAAATGTAGTTTCTCCTGGAGGACAACCCATGGTACATCTGTGGCTCCTGAAAAAGAAGTATATTTTATTAAAAACTACTGTAAATAACTAAAAATGTTATAAATAAATACTTACATTTTCACAATTGCTGTGTGACGCCTGCTGTAAATTGATGTTTTTTCATTATTTGTATTGGTTTTTTTTCACTTTTCACACTGTTGCTAATATGTGGATAAAATAGTCTATCGAATTTTATCCACAAATTACCAACTTTGACTAGGATTTTGGCGCAATTACACTTTTTCACCACTTTGCACCAAATCCTGCCAAGAAATTTTATTTTTTGTAAACACTAAATTTTACAAATGTCAAAACCGTATACTTTGTGCGATAGAGAGAAATATAGAAAAATTCTCCAATGTTCCTATCTCTATCAGATTATTTATACGGTTGAATTCGCTTGAATTCGCCCGTGTCGTGTCTAGTTGTTAGTCTATGCTAATTACTAATGAAAAACTGTTTGATTCAGACATGTATTTATTGATTTAAATAGTTTGCAATCATTTTGGATTCTATTGGGTGTTTTTTATTGAGGTATAGAACTTTAAGTTGGCATCACTTTTTTAACTGGCGGCCATTTTGTCAGCTGTCAAGTGATTAATATTTAGTTTGGTTTGCCATTTCATCATGAACAGGTTGACAAAAGAACGACGCTTGCAAATCGTGCAAATTTATTTCGAAAATTCGCGAAGTTTACCGCAAGCTCCGTCCATTTTATGGTCGACATAATCGTCCATCACAGCAATTAATTCGGTTAACCATGGATCGTTTTCGCACTACGTTTACTCTATGTGATAATACGCATCCGCAGAGACGTCGAACAGTGCGCACCGAAGAAACAATTGCCGCTGTAGAGCAAAGTGTTGAAGAGGACCCGAATGAATCGATTCGCCACCGTGCACAGCAATAGAGCCATGAGAACCGACTATTTTGTTCCCGAATTGGATGGCATGAATGTGGATGAGTTGTGGTTCCAACAAGACGGCGCTACATGCCTCACAGCGCACGTCACAATCGATTTATTGAAGGAAAAATTCGATGAGCGCATAATTTCGCGGAATGGACCTGTCAATTGGCCACCAAGATCGTGTGATTTGACACCATTGGATTATTTTCTTTGGGGATATGTGAAGTCGCTCGTCTACGCCAACAAACCAGAAACGTTAGGGGACTTGGAAGCCAACATTCGTGGCGTTATTGCCAACATACGACCCCATATGCTCGAAAAATGGTTGAAAATTGGACCTGTAGAATTGGCTTTATTCGAGCCAGCCGCGGCGGCCATATGCCCGAAATCATATTTAAACATTAATGGCATAAAATTATCCTTCCAATAAAGCCAAATTGATGGACATTAAAACTATTTTCTTGTGTTTTATTTAAATTCGAAGTTCTATACCTCTAAAAAAACACCCTGTATAAAATTGTCTATTAATTATGTATGAAACTGTTTAACATAATAAATACATGTCTGTATAAAATAGTTTTTCATTAGTAATTAGTTGGTTACGCTTTTTTACACTTCTGTGGCATTTGGTACACAGATGTAAGCCCGGCCTTAGTTTAACATTACCAGATTGCTTTTTATACTTTTAAATTTGCCACCTGGTAATAAATTTGATTTACACACAAAACAAAAAAAACAAACTTGTCAGACCATATTAAAGTATTACAATTGAAACGTCGCAATATTAAGACATATTTTAAAACGCTATTGTGAACTCTCTAATTTACACATTTTTATGGCAAATTGGCATAGAAAATCATAAAGCCAATGCATTTTAACTATATAATACGTTCAACAATTTTATGTAAAATTTTAAATTACTTTTTTATATCGGCCTTTTTCATTTCTTTGGAGAAAGTGTGAAAAAATTATCCTCAGACGTGTATAGAATATTTATTACGGCTTAAAATATTCTACAAAAATACTCGCCATAGAAAAACTTTTAAGCAAAAGAAATAATTCAAAATTTTGCTATATATGTATGTAAATAATTTTTTCAAGTTTTTGATATTTACTGCTCAGTACATTTTCTCTCTTCACGGATTATGCGAAAGAACTTTACCTACCCATCAAAAAATTACCAATTACCATGAGAACTACTTGCCATAGAATGACTTACTTTTCTGATTACTAAATTTCTTTATTCGCTTACAAATCGCATTACCTAAAATTAAAAAAAAATATACAAGTTGCCAAATTCTTAGAATAATTTTTTTTATATTAAATAGATTACGTTAACAAGTTGCCAAATAAAAAAAGCAATGTGAGTCCGATCACAGGGGAGATGTATAAACTTCTAGTAATGAAAATTGTTTTTAAGTTGGAAGTACTTATGCTTTTAGTATATTTAAAAGTATCAAAACTTTCAATATTGTAAATACATAAGAATTTGCTGGTGTTTGTTTGTTTTATTTAATTTATTTGGTTAGTAAATGGGCACACTGCAGTGTATATCGTCTCCTCAATAAAACAATACTGTATAGGCATATACACCATTGTTTTTTTATTGCATAATAAGAACCTACATAACTGATTCGAAATACGGTAAAAATTTGGTGAAATTCTACTTCCGCAAAGTGGTTCAAATAAAGTAGCCTAAGTGACATCATGGTACTTTGAATACTATTTATTTGCAATCAAAGCACTTGTATATTAATGAAATATCATCTACTAGTAGCTTGATTATGCCACCCCAAATTTAAATGACCACAACTTAAAAATATTGATTATTTTCTGAAATATTACTGTTTTCTCAGGCGTGTAATAACTAGGTTATTCATTTAATCGGGGTTTTGCACTAATCATCTGTTTCTTATATTGGTTCAAAAGTAGTTTATTCGGCAACATTTTAGCCAACTACTGCAACACCTTAAGAAAGTGTTAAGACAGAATTAGCCAAACGTCTTAATATTGATGTAGCTACTAGTGTCCTGCACAAGACCATTTATAAGACCTTTCAAGACATGAGAGATTTTTCAAATGCTGTACTACAACGAAATATTCTAAAAGAAACGCTAAACAACACTATTGGCAAGACAAACAACTGAAACAAATGTAGAATATTTCCCTGTAGAAAAGCATTTGAAAAATCTCTTAGGTCTTGAAATGTCTTACAAATGGTCTGGTGCAGGACTTTCGTAGCTACCTTAAAAAAAATTAAGTTGAGTTAAGATGTTATGACTTATGAATTATTTTCCAAGAAGGCTTAAGTTAAAATATAAATGCGTATAGTTTTATTAATAATCACATTTTATAATTGAAATTTTAGCTGAGTGATAGATCTTGAAGAGGAGAATAAGAATACATACATATGTAATAAAATGAAAAAGCACTTATGTCAACTTAAGCCATTATTATTTATTGCCACAGAAATATACACATACTCGTACTTCGGTATTTATTATATTTTTAATAGCACTTTTTCCTAAAATTAATATTAAACATTTTCCGTAAAACATTAATTGTTTATTTATTTGATTTATTCATTCATCATCAAATGCTTGACAATCTTGAAAGCTCTGTAAAATATTTACCTAAACATCTGCTGTTTTAATAAACTAAGTTCATGTGTATGTATATGTACATACATGCATGCACATGTATGTATGTCTACATATTTAAAACACTTTGAAAAAAATATCATTTTCCTTTAATGACATTTAGAGAGTCTTGTTGTGTGAATAAATGCAAATGTTGTAGACAAAATGTTAAGAAAACTAAAAAAAACTATAATAATAATAAACATGCAGTTTTGGCATCACTGCCACCACCTGCCAGCCAAACCAAGCGAAGCTTAGCCACTTGGTCTGGCCGATTTCCTTTCGCATGATGTTTGCTTTGTTTTCTCTCATCGTTTGTATTTTCTCTCTTCCTGTTCTACTGCTTCTGCTTCCTCCGCCTTGTGAAATGTTAACAGGAATGTCCTGAAGGTGTGGTGCACGAAGACTGTTTCAAGGATATTTATGCAAAATTTTTTCCACATGGCAGTAAGTAAATACAACAACAACAACAACAGAAGTAAAAACACTACACAAACACACACAAACGAACAGGAACATACATACATACATAACACAAGTTTCTAAACAGCGACTTTTAAAACATGCAGCTACCCAGCGGGAACTAGAAGGAGTAGGTATGCCTTCTAGAAGGCCTCTGTACGTCTTCTTTTGGATGTAGAAGGCTTGCTCGCTCCCTTCCATACTCATATCTTTTTTACACGGGTTGTCATTGCGGAGCAGGCCTTCTGTTTAGGCCTTGGTTCTTTCGCCAATGATTCTGGAAGGCCTTCAAACTAATAGATTTTGTTTTTGCTTTGGTAAAAGACACAAAACAAAAAATTTTACTCCTTCTCTTCTCCCTTCTCATAGAAGCGAGTGTGGAATGTGTATCGTATATTTTATGCGAAAGAGCCCTTTAATAAGGCCTGCACCAAGAAGGTCTTCTAGTTTTACCGCTGGGTAAATATGCACATGCAGACACACAAACACACATACACACATACATACATAGTTGCACACATTTATAGAAAATATTTACACCAGCTGCAGCAATAAGGCAAATAGAACAGTTGAATCTGGCTAAAGTAAATTGCTAGATAACCCAAAATTTTTATTTATTATAGCGCAGTTCTACTGTCTAAGCAGAGCAGCGCATTACAAACAGTTCATGCCTTATCTCTGTTGCAATTTCCTGTTCTACAATATTTATTTTTTATTTTTTACTTCATACCACTATTTTAATATGCTGCTTGCTCTTTTTTTCTTTCTATTACAGATTCAAGTTTATATGCTCATTATGTGTTCAAAGCATTCGATGTGAACTGCAATGGTGCCATAAGTTTTCGGGTAATAAATTTTTCTATAGAATCAACATAAATATTGGCTTAACATTTTATAATCTCTATTTGTTTGCTTGCTGTTTTTTTTGTTGTTGCTATCGCAAATTTTTGTGTGTGTTTTCTTTTTAGGACTTGCTGGTTACGCTGTCAACGCTACTGCGCGGTTCAGTTTACGAGCGTTTACGTTGGACATTTAAACTTTATGATTTAAATGGTGATGGCCGCATCAGTCGTTCGGAATTAAGTGAAATTGTTTTGGCCATACACGAGTTGATGGGTCGGAGGCCACATCAGCCGGAAGATGATCGAAAAGCCAGAGATCAAGTGCGTGCATTAAAACTACTCATATTTTGCTAAATGTTATATCTCCTTTAATTCATTTAACAGGTTGATCGTGTCTTTCGCAAACTGGACCTAAATCAGGATGGCATTATAACAATTGAAGAATTTCTGGAGGCTTGCCTTAAAGATGACCTTGTCACAAGATCTTTACAAATGTTCGATAATGACCTTTGATGACCGGCAAACGATTATGAAATACGAAATAATCGCAACACTATATCTTTAATAGACCTTTAAACTGTCAAATAGAAACTCTAGTAGAAAAAATAACAAACAAAAAATTATTTTTAAACATATTGTTATTTGATAATTAGTATTAAATTAAGAGAAACCAAGAATAATTCCAATAGAAACTTAAACGACACGAGAGCTCATACACCAGACAAATGTACTTACACACAGACATACATACATACATATGTACATATGTATGTGTGTATGTACTCGCATGTATGTATGTGCAAAGCTATAGGATTTGTTAAGCAAAAATTTAAAAATAAATCAGAAAAAATTTTTTTTAGATAAAAACTCAATTTAATTGGTATGAAAAACAATAAGAAATAAAATAAAACAATTAAATAATTGAAATTAAAAAAACAAATTAATCCTGCCATTACATACAAATAAAAAGAAAATGTATTAAATATGGCAACTACTGAAGAAAAACAACAACATCAACAACAAAAATAATAGCAGCATCAGCAACAGAAACAAAAACAAAAACAAAAACTTTAAAATAAAATTTAAATAACGGTAAACAATAAAACCACCAATTAACAGCAAAAACAACAACAAAACAAAAACAACAGCAACCTAACGAATTGAAATAGTAGACAATTTTACCAAAAAAAAAAAACAAATCAATGAAAATATTTAATAATTAAAAGTAAAAACAATTGATAACTAATTTAATATGGTGGTAATTGTAGGAAAATGAGGTTTAGATTAAAAAATATTTTTTTTAATTTTTATTTATATTTTTAAGATTTCTGTTTAAGGAGCAAGATTCTTTTTTGCAATTTAAAATTGTTCCAAAACTTAAAAATTTTCAAGGTCCACTTCTAAATATTCCCCGGGAAATAATTCCTAGATAAAAATTTTAATATGAGCTAGAACTTCGTATTTTCGAAGTCAGCTATTTTGTTGGCAGTTTTTTTTACATTATAATTGAAAGCTTACAAATGACTTTTTAAAATGGGGGAACATTGGATAGGGAATAAACTCCCGGGGAGATGTTATTCAGAATAAGGACTCACCACAATTCGCTTTGCAAAATGCATATTTGGGATGTCAAAAAATATGTCCTGTGAAAAATGTTTCTTGACATTAATTTCTTAAATTAAATTAAATTCTTAAATGCCCTTAAATAATAATTAAAAATTAACTTCGAAAGATAGCTCGAAGTCTTAAGATGTTATATAATTTTTTTTTGTTGATTCAAAATTGAAAATTGACTGTATTATTATTAAATTCGAAACGATTTAAAAAAAATTGCTTAAAAAATTTCACAAATTATTTCGAACTTATATTAATAATTTAAAATATAAATTGAATTTGGAATTAACCATTCTTAAGAAAATAATTTAAATGTATAAATAAATTTAAATATTTTCTAAACTCAATCTTGATAAAATGTCTTAAAAGCTTAGATAAATTTGAATTATTTCAAGTTTCGAAAGTCAGTTCGAAGTTTTAAAATATTATTTAATTTTTTTTTTGCAAATTCGAAAGGAAGTTCAAAATTCAGCACGATTTTTTTTAAATTGCTTAAAAATTTTGTTTTACGGAAAAAGCTTAAATGAATTTAAAATTTCATAAATTCAAAATTGAAAACTTACAAAATAACTAGAAATTAAAAATTAATTTGGAACTTGGTTAATTTGAAACTTTTGAAATTATGTAGTTTAAAATTTTAAATATAATTAATTTTTTTAAATTCGATTTTGATTAAAAAAAACAGCTTAAAGCTTAAATTTGAATTGCTAAAAAAATTTTGAAATTCAGTTCGCAGCTTTAAAATATGTATTAAAATGTTATTGAAACTATTTTGTAAATTCGAAATTTAGTAAATAAATATTTAAAAATTAAATTCGATCTCTTAAAATATTATTCAAACTCTCTTTGTAGATTTGAAAAAAAATTGCTTGAAACTTGAAACGAATGTTAAATTTCATTGAGTCTTAATTTTCCCAGAAAATTATTGAAAAGTTAAATTAAATTTAAAATTTCGAAAATTCGAAATGCAATAAGATTTTTTTAAATTGCTTAAAAAATTTCGTTTTGTTTGAATTTTCTAAGAATTGTTAAAAAGTAATTTTAATTTATATATAAAATTTTGCGAATTCGAAATTCAGCTCGAAATTTCATAAATTAAATTGAAAAATTAATTAAAAGTCTAGACAAATCGAAAGTCACTTCGAACTTAAAAATAAAATAAAAATATGAGAAACTAAAATTAATTTTAAATTTCGCAAATTCGAAATTTAGTACGAACTTAAAAAAATTAAAATTAAAAAAAATTAAAAATTAAAAAAAATGTATTTATATATTCGAAATTCAGTTTAAAAAGCTGTAATTTTTTTAAGTTTTAGTAATTTCGAAATTAAGTTCGTAAACTAAAAATGTAATTAGACGAATGCTAAATATTGCCAGTAAATAATGTTCTCCTATTCTAAACAAAAGGCGAGAAAACTATTAAGTAAGATAATTTCGAATTTTCGAAGTCAACTATTTTTAACCATCTTCACAAAAAAGTAGGAGGTTATCAATTCGTCTATATTTTTTTTTTGGTTTCGATTTGCTTTATTTCACCTGAAAGTTCGCAAATGATTTTTGTAAATGGGGAAATAAGGAATAGGGGATAAACTTGCGTAAAATTGTTCTTCAGAACAGGGCAGAATATAAAAGTTAAAATAAATTCAAAATGAATTAAAAAATTGTTAACTCTTCATGTGAGTATATTAAAAATCTAAATTAAATCATATAATTATTTAGCCATATGGTTTAGAAATCTAAAAAGGAATTGTTATTTCAGAAACAATAAAAATAGGCACAAGAAATAATTGATTTTTTTTACTGCTGTATTGCGGAGTTGTACAAAAGTTATAAGCAAAAGAAAACATCAATAATAAAAATTTTATAACGATTAGTGCAGCCACTAATTACAACAGTTACTATGATGCCCTTGCGAATACCCTTAATATTTATATTATTAATTCAAAACAGGAATTTAGCAAACAGACGACTTAAACATAAAAGAGAAACATTTAAATTAAATGACAACCAATTGATAATAAAAATTTAAATAAATTATTAAATAAACTTAAATAAAAGAATACAACAGCAACATTAATTACTTTATAAATATAAATTTAAATTAAATAGAAAAAAAAGAAAAATAATTAATATATAAAAAAGAATAATAGAAAGAATTTTACTTTCAGGTAAAATTAATTTAATTTTATGATATGATTTTTAAAACTCTTTAAAGTGCAATTTCTACAGGACGTTCGCTTTACTAGACTGGAAATTTTTTATGGAAATCATACAAAATTTCTGAACGTGTCGTTCAGTGTGGAAACACCATATTAAAAAACAAAGGCAATAATGTTTCGTATCTTCTTTTTTTTTATTGCAATTCATATGGACAAATTTAATAATTTATTTACCTTGCAGCAGAAAAATTAAGTGTCTGTGCTTAACAGCTGGTTTCTGCAAGACGTTAAGGATGAAAATCTTGACGTTTTTGTAATAGTTTAAAGAAAACTTGTACAAGTTACCTTTTGTCATTATTATTTAACAGTTTGCTTTAAGTCGTTATCAAAAATGGCGACAAAAAATTCAATGTCGTTTCAATACAATATCGCTGTAAAATTTTCTTTTACAATGCAAATCATGACACTCACCGGTAATCTTCTTACCCCCTTATTGCGGTTGGCGTATTTCGACTTCGACTACGACGATTTTGTAATAGATTAAAGAACAACGCAACATTTTTTCTTTAATATAGGACTTAAATGTCTTAGTCGATGTCCAAGTCGAAATACGCCAACCACGATAAGGCATAATATAACAAGGGTGATTTTATCTAATTGTTTGACTAAAAACTTAAGACAACTTTTTTCTCGATATTTTTTTTAATTAAAGAAGTACAATAAACTATCATTATCAATAAAGACAATTGCTATTTTATGTCTTTAAAATTCCTTTTAAAGTTTTTCTTTTAACAAAAAAATCATGACTATAACTCCTAAATCTAAATACAATGCAACTTATTCTAAAAGAATATGGATGTATGTATATTAAAATGTATTTAAATTTTAAATAATGTAATTGTAAAGAACAAATGAAAACCTAAACTCTTAAAAATAATTAATTTTAATTAGTAATCCAATTGATAATCCTTAAAAAAAAAAGAAAACTACAAAATTAAATTTTAAGTTATAAAATTGCAAAAACTGAAACTTTTCATTACATAACCAAGACAATTTGTAATTAATTGGCCACTCAGTAGTTGATATTCGTATAAATGTAAAAAAAAGAAAACAAAACAAAAATCTATTTCAAAGACAAAAAAAAAATCATATGTATGTGTAATTAATTCTATATTAAATTAAATTTAAAAAAAAATCTTACAACAAAATTGAAAAGTATTTAATTAAGAGCAACTTAGCAGAGGAACAGCCTTCCAATAGTTTTTAGTGCAAAGAAAAAATAAGCAAAGAAACTACTTTAAAAATACCTTTTTTTTTTTTAAATTGGTGTGTGATTGAAATAGTAACAAAAAGCAAAAATAAATAGGAAAACTTAAGGAAAAAGAAATAAAAACTTTATGTTATTTTGTTAAACAACTAATTGTTAAAAAATTATTGTAGAAAATGGAAATTAAATTTTGTTTTTAGTTAATTGGTTTAATTTGTATTTCATATTTAAAGCAATTGAATATTAATTCGAGATTCTATGCAACATTAAAATTAATTGCATTAACAAATATTTCACTACAATTGCTGTTTAAAGAAATCAAATACTATTTCGCATTGAATGCTTAAACATTTTGTTTTTACTTATATTTGCTGCTCTAAAATTCTCATGGCTCTTTTGTGGATTGTAACTGAACGTTAGTGGCATTGCCAGCTGCCAAAATGTTATTACGAGTATTACCAATGGCAAGTGGCATCTAACAGTTGTTAAGTTAAGTTGCCAGATTGCAAAAATATGGGCAAGTACAAATTTTAAGTTGCTGAATGATTTTTAAAGCAAAAAGTTGATAAAATTAATATATAAAAAATAAATTGGACACACCATGCTTTAACTTACACTTTTAAGCATATTTTTGTTCTTGCTTGATTGCAGCTGTCCATGCTTTTGAGGTAGTTTACGATCAGTTTTCCGCAAATTTTGAGCGGTATTTCAGCAATAACTTGACGATTTTGGCTTTCAAATGCTAGGAAATTATTGTTAAGATTTTAGAGGATCGCTGAAGATTTTTTTGTAAAATCGGCTGTTGCTAATGGTCATCCGGATTTAATTCTAACGTGGGTTGTACTTAATATAAATTAATAAATAATATAAGCTAAGCCCAATTTCTGAGAAATCCGTGGAATGGTCACATTCGCATTAGCCGCCACACTTGCGGTAATGCCCAGGCCTGACCACAGCTGTAAGGCTTTCAATTTCTTGTCACAGAGGGTCGATTATGACGACGGCCATAATCACCCTGTAGCAAGTCTTAACTATTTTTATTTTATTTTTCGATTGTTAAGCATTCCATATTCGTAAATAGCAAACTTTTCAGCAAATAAATGACACTTCAGAATACATATAACAGCTGACAGCCTTGCCAGACTGGACAATTTTTAAACCACTAAATGGATAACCCTGTATATGCACACGAGCGCGCTATTTAATACTATGTTCACACTTATGGTCTTAAGCGTGTTTAAGGCAAGTGTTTTAAAAAACTACACACAACCTCCTTTCGGTGGGTGAAAATATGCTTTACAGCTAAAAAAAAGTGTCACTTAATGTTTATTTTAAGCAATAACTTTTACTGACTGACAGTAGAGGCAATAATTCTAAATGATTGGACTTGTGCCTCAAGTGTCATCTAATAGATTCAACAGTTTGTTTGTACTTCCTGCTCTTCATCGAAAACTAATTCCACTGAACTTATCATTTTTATGATAATTAATTTTTTAAACACTCTTATGTGGTCGATACCACAGCAGGCAACGCTACTAGACACTTGTACACACTTAAATTTTACATTGCAAGGTCTTCAGTTTGAGATCGAAAGAAATTTTACCTTCTGTTCTACAAACTCAATACATTGCAAAGTAAGCTTTGCGTGTGTAAAAGTCGCACCAGCTGCATTTGCCGCCTTGTAGCCAGCTGCTTAATTATTGTGGAGACATTAGCAGCACCACAAACAGCTGATATTCAAGTAGAAAAACAATTTCAGTAGTGCCACCTGCAAGTATTTCACATTTTAAAAAATAAAATAACTCTTTTTAAATGTACCCAGATCATACTTTAAGTATACAAATAAATCAATTTATTTCTTTATATCAATTTTGGGACATTATTCTGTAAAATAATGTGAAATAATTGTAGCATAGTGTCCACACCTGATAAATTTATATCATGATGAATGTCAAATTGATATCATGGTGAAAATTCATCACGTATAGACTCAATTTATTAATATTCTAGTAGTGTTATGATATAATCATCAGAGCTCATGGCCTGATGAGTTCATCTTGATTTCAAATGTCAATTATTTGCGATCGAAAAATTAAGCAACAAGCGAATCAGTTAATTTCGGCAAGTACTTTTCAACGTCTTCCCCTTTGTTTTGATATTAATGAAAAAATTAAAGTTGCTCTGTCAGCGTCAGGTGTGGACACTGTTGTAAGCTATCATTCATTCCACATTTTGCAATATATTGGCAGCACTGTATTTGCTCATTGTAGCCAACACAAATTAGTTTAATTTGACTACAACAAAAACAGCATAGTCAAAATAATCTCCCTTATTGTGGTTTGAGTTTTTCGACTTCAACTCGGACTATTCGTAGTTGATTAAAGAAAACAAGATATATTTTTCTTTAATATTGTGCAATACGCCAGACGTTCTCCGCAAAATCGCCAATAACAATAAGGTGGAATAATTCTCATATAAATATGGGTAATAGACCGTATCGCAAAAAAACGTGTTCAGCGGGCACCTTCGAAAGTTTTTTTTTTAATTTTTTGCCAAAAAGGCGACCATTAATTTTGATGTGGTGAAGATATTTAATGCTTTACTCAATAATTTTAAGCGTTGCCTTCATTGTGTTCAATTGTCAATCTCTTATAATTGTGTTTTTGATAAGTTTTAAGCAACTGCAGAAAGTTGCCACACATAATACTAATTTTGATTTCGCTTGCGTTACCAGTTGGCAAGGCAACTGAAGTTCGATTGCCATCCATAAACGAGCCATTATTATTTATTATGTAATTTTGTATAAAATTAAAAATTTTCTATAAAGAAATAAAAATTAAGTGACTGAGGAGAACTCAGAATAGAAAAAAAATATATCAGCCGATTTTTGCTTTAACCGAATTTAAGCAAGCCACAAACACATATACATAACTATTTATTTTTTAATTTCATGCTTAGTTATTATATTTTTAATCAAGAAACTATTTACTTTTATTTTAAATATTGTGTCAATAACATTCATATATAAATAAAACAGATAATAAATAAATAACAACAAACTGTGGTTAGTGATTTCGGAATGTTTAAAGGCAAACTCCTATTTTTTGGGAATTTTATTCAATAAAAACCATTATTTCGACATAAATATTTTTTCGAAATATTTAGAAATGATAAAACTTAAACTTAACAACACTACTAAAATACTTTAATAATAATAATAATACGAGTAAAATTAATGAAACTCTACTAAACCACTGCTAAAAAAAATAATGTTAAAGAATCTTACATTACGAGTATAATAACCTGGTCCACAAATTGCTAAAAAACAACAAGACATACAAAAAACAATGGCTTTCAAATAGATATTAAAACGATTTTGAACAATTTTATTTATTAACAAATAATTTAATATTTTTTATCTTTTATTCTAAGTAAATTAAGTTTCACTTTTTTTCTTTGAAAAATATTTTTTAAGCAAAGCTGACTAAAGAACTTTTAATATTTATTGTATTCAAATTCTTTTAAATATCAAAAAATATGTATAACAGAAATGCATTAATACGAGTAATATGATGATGATTGATAAACTTACATATATTATATTGTAATATATTTGTTAATAATTTATTTTTCATAAATAATCTTAAAAATAATAAAGAAGTAAAATTATTAAATAAAAGGAAATATTTAATTAAAATGAAGCTAAAGAAAAGAAAAGATGATCTAAGAGGCAAGTAATTCAATTGATTTTTAATGACGGCTTTTACTTTGCAAATTTTTGAGTTTGTAGGAGAAAAGGGAAAAGCGTTTCCATTCTTTCATACAAGCTTAAGACTTTGCAAAATAAACTTTGCGTGTGGAAAAGAAAAAGTCGTTTACCTCCTCACATATGCATTTTAATACAGTTTTATCACGCACTGATTATGATACGATATGCATGCACAGTAGAACCTTGTTGTCCGGCCTACAGTTAAAAAACACTAAACATAGTTATAGTTATTAGAGAAATCACGTAAATTTTCGCCCCGTGCCCAAGTATCGATTTCAGAAGGACAGGAATTAGCGAAAAAGTTATATATAGAGTAGATAAAGTTCAATAAATCTCACTCATATCACGACACATCGTATCTGTGGCTTTTCTTACATAGTGTCCACATCTGATGATTTTATATCGTACCTCGTAATATGACGCCGACAGACCAGCTGTTATTTTTAGGGTTCCGTACACCAAAGGTGAAAAAAGGAACCCTATTGTTTTCGCTACGCTGTCCGTCTGTCCGTCACACGGTATTTTCTCATGAACCGTAAGAGCTACGGATCTGAAATTTGGACAGAGTATGTAGAACCTTGGCCACTACAACAAAAAATACATGAGAATTAGAAATTAAAGGGTGCTCCAAAACGAGCGAGAAAAATGTTAAAATCTCATGTGATATACATACAATTGTATGACAATGTGTATATTGACACTTGAAATTTGTAAAATTAGTGTATTTTTATATAGACTACAACAATAAACATTAAAATATTAAAAAATTTAAATTAAAGGGTGGTCCATCAGTTAATGCAATTTTGACTATGTAATTTTGACAAATTGCTATATCTTGGAGACCGTAAGAGGTAAACTCTTGAAATTTTCAAAAACGGTAAAACTAAAAAATCCGCAATTATATATTAAAATCGATAAAATTAAAAAAAAATTCTAGCACTAAAATAAATCGCCAAATTCGAAAAAATCGTTTAAATGAAAATAAAATCGCAAATATGAAAAAAACGCCGAAAACCGAAAAAAATCGCCAAAACGCCAAAAATGCGCCAAAACCAAAATAATTGTTTATGTGAAAAAAAATCGCCAAAATGAAAAAAATTCGCCAAAATTAAAAAAAATCGCCAAATTTAAAAAAATTGCCAAAACGAAAATAATCGCCAAAATTTAAAATAAACGCCAAAAACCGAAAAAAATCCTCAAAACGAAAAAAAAGTGCCAAAACTAAAAAAAATCACCTATATGAAAAAAACGCCAAAATTAAAACAAATCGCCAAAATAAAAAAAAAACGCCAAAATAATAAAAATCGCCAAAATTAAAAAAACTTCAAAAACCAAAAAAAAAATTGCCAAAACGTGAAAAAAGTGCCAAAACTCAGAAAGCGCCAATAAATTCAAAAAACCCCCAAACTAAAAATAAACGCTTAAAACCGAAAAAACCCAAAAACGAAAAAAATGCCAAAACTATAGTTTATATTGTTCGTATTGAATTACATATCTCGTGCCCATACGGAACCCATCGTGCGCGGGTCAAAGTCGCACTTCACTGAATTTATTTCATTTCATATCAACACAAAGGGGTAGACGTTGATGATTTAATATTATGATAAATCAAAAAAATATTTGAAAAATACTCCCAAAAAATAACTAATTTGCGTTTTGCTTAATTTTTTGTTCACAAATAATTGTTCTGCCAACGAAAATTGCTTAATAAATAAACGTTAAATGCACAGTAACGTATAAAATGACATTTTATAGCAAAATGAATTTCTCAAGCCGTGAGCTCTGATGATTATATTATAACGCTGCGTAATATTGGGCGCATTCATAAGACGTACCTGTTGAGCTCAACTGTTGTGAAACTGTTGGCAACTGTTGGCCCCAACAGTTACTTCTTAGAAACGACTTGATGGATGTACGTCAAAATGAACAGCTGATGAATGTAAACAATTGAAAAGCAATAAAAGAGGAACAGGAAAGAAAATAATTTAGATTCTCTAAATTATTAGTTTAGCTAAAATATATGTACAACACAGAGTATTTAATGATGTCAGCAGGCCAGGAATCTTCCATTTTTACAATAAAATTTGCTCCGCAAAATAAATATTATCTGCGTTTCCACAATACTGCAATAAAAGGAAAGACCTGCGCCTATAGTATTTATATTTTAACGCTAGGCCGCCATGTGCTCAAAAAATCTTTAAACACAATAGTGAATTAAATAGGTAATATATAATATAATTAGAAAGCATAATAAACATACACATATTTGATGATATTAGTAGTTTAATTCAATTCATTATTTCGTTCCTTTATCGCATTTCAAATGTAAAATTTAACAAATATTTGCAGCCGCCACCTAACAAAGCGGCGTTGCATTACAGTATAAACGGCATAAGTCTTTTCGATCAGCTGTTCAGGCTGAGCACAACATGTTGACCATAGGTAGCGAAAAAATTTTACGATGGAAACAACGGCAGTAATTACTCATCTGTTGAGTGGAGCGAAACTATTCAACTATGCGTTTCTAAGCCAAACACTCAACGGTTGCGCAACTGTTACATCTTATGAATGCGACCATCAGGGTGACCGATGACATTTTTCTATTGGCGATTTTATTTCTACTTGTGGCGATTTTCTGCTAAGGTTTTATGCAAATATTTTTTAAAAACTTATATTAAAAAAGTGTTATATAATAAAACAAATTTATTATCAAATATATATTAAAAAACTACTTAAAATTTATGTTGGCGACTTTTAGAATCGATTTGGCAAAATAGGTTGAAGAAAATCTGACAACCCTGACGTTAAACTACAGCTGAATAAGATTTTAAAAGAAAAAAAAATTTTGTGCAAAGCAACTTGGTGAATTCAGCTTAAATGACCACGAAAATAATTAATTTAATTTTTAAAATTCAAAATTAATATTTTTTTCATGTCATCATCATTTGGTCATCATGTTCCAACCATGTGGCAATGAAGAATCACAAAAGAGTTAAGACATGAAACTAGTTTTCAAGAAAATCCCCTGGAATAGAAATGGAATGCTGATATTTATATTCAGCAGGTGAAATTAATTTTTTGGAGAGTGTCTTATTAAAATTTAACAATTTTGCAAAAAAAAAAACATAAATATAGAATTACAATAAATTTTTACTCACCACTTTTCTTTAAAATAATTAAATATAATTTTTGTTAAGTTTTATTTCTTTTAATCTTTCTTTTAATTAGATTAATTTTTATTTCGGTCTTTAAATTAAAAAAAAAAAATTCTTTCATATTGCACAATTTGTTTATGCTTTCAATTCATTCATAAATATTTATTTAGCTTCCCTTCTTTGCGCTGTTATAATTCAACTACAAAATTTCATAGAAATCAGCCTCATCCTGCCTTTTTATTTTTGTATGAAATTAAGTAATTTACATATATTTTTTATTATTATTATGAATGTTAATGCTTTATTATTAGTTTTAGTTTTATGTATGCATTATTTTTTAAGTTATATATAATTAATATAAATTTAAGGAGTAGTTTTGGTTTTAAATCTTTTTTTTTCACTCTACAAACGACAATTATGATTTTTAAATGCTAAAACATGTGTGTGATTCTTTTTTTAATTAAATTTTTTATATATATATTTTTATAGTTCTCGAAAAAAAGTTTTTCAATACTTAAAAAAATTTTGTAAGAAATACTACATATAGAATTTCTACTTTAGTTTTTATGATTTTTATGTAAATATTCGGAAAGTTATTTATATTTTTTTATTAGTTTTTAATTTTATTTTATATATGTATAAAATTTGTAATTTGAATGCTCTGTAGAATTTTAAACAAAATTTCAGTTATTTGTCTTGTCTGTCCAAGTCTGTCTTGGTTTCAAAACCATCAAGATAAAAAATATAAATATAATATCAAGCTTTAAATCGTCGCCAAAATAATGTTTACATATTTGTAAGATATAAAAATCTCTAAATTTATCAAGCTTCTTGGTTTTGTATAAAATTTTTTATATAAAAAAAATTTTTATATAAAACTATATAAAACAATTTTTATATATAAAAACAATTTTTATATAAAAAACCAATTTATATACATAAAAACAATTTTTGTACAAAAAACCAATTTTTATATATAAAACACTTTTTGTATATAAAAACAATTTTAATATATAAAATTTCTATATTTATATTTAAAAAAAATTTATAAAAAGTCAATATTTATATAAAAACAATTTTATATATAAAAACAATTTTTTTAAATAAAAACAATTTCTCTAAATAAAAACAATTTTTATATATAAAAACAATTTTTATATATAAAAACAATTCTTATATAAAAATTCTATATTTATATAAAAACAAGGGACATGAAGATTGATAGAGATTCTAACAATTTAAACAAGATATAAAAAACCTAGAAGAAGCATTTATAAAATAACAGATTGGGAATTCAAACTTTTAAAATTTTTATATTTCTATTATTGCAACTTCTATAAATTATAACTGGATTCGAATTCGAATGAATTTACAATCAACCCTATTCTGAATAACAATTTGTCAATAGTTTTTTTCCCTGTTTAAAAATCGTTTGTAATTTCAGGGGGCAAATTACGGCATTCGATACCGTTCGAAATTTTAAAATATTTCCATATAAACTCTATTGAAACATTTCGTAATTTTATTCGATAGCCAGTGGCGTAATTTGCCCCCAGGTAAGATAAAACAGCTGGAAACAAGAAAAAAACTCGAAATTATCTCGAACTGTTTATTTCTCTCACCAAATGTATAAATTTGGTATAAATGTATAAAGTATGGCAGCATTGTTAAGATAACTTCTGTGTAATTAAACAAAAATGGGACAAACATTTTTATTTGTAATTACGACTCAACATTTTACACTCGTACAAGTAAATTTTTTTAATCAAAAGTTTTCTTTTCATTTAAAAAATATTTCACTCTATAAATTTAATACAAAACATTTTTGTAATATTTTTGAACTGTTTAGTGGAAAATGTTTTCAGCAAATTTAATGAAAAAAAACTAAAATTATGAATAAATTGTCGTCTTACGATAAGAGGCTAATTACGTCGTCGACGTCACACAACAACTGACAACTATTAACAGGGTCCATTAATTAGAGATTAGTAAGAGATTGTCAATAACATTCAATTGTTGCCGATAAAGAGTATACAAGTGACAATATTTACTGTCGTCTTGATGTGACGTCGACAGCGTCATTCACAATAAGGAGAATAATTATTAATCAAGCAAAGAAATGTTGAAAAAATAAATATTAGTCCCGGTTCACATATTTAAACTTGATCAACTCGTAATTCAGTTATAAGAAAAAAGATATATTCGTATTTCATTCTCCGTCTCTTTCTATCAACATAAGTTGAAGTCTGTGAACGGGGACTTTGATGTCAGCTGTTTTCTAATCAGTTTGTATGGAAAATGTGTTACCGACGCAGTTCTGTTTATTTAAGAAATTGTTAATGAAATTAGTTTTCATTAGATAAATTTTTTTATCAGCTAAAAAAACAAAATTAACATAAAATTGTTTTAAAGATTTATGCAAAAAATGTTTTCTAAGGCTTTATTTTGTCCACAGCTTGGAATCTATCCCCAGATAAATCCCTCAGAGCATAAATAGCAATTTTTATATTCGTCATTCTTCAGGGCACTCTATAGTCGTCATGAGCCGACCTTTAACTCGTCTGAACATATATTTTGTTTTATATTTTCTGTAAATTGTATGAATATTTTAGATCTGTTCTTTTTTTAAACTAATTTAAACTTTTCCTTATAAAATGTTTTTAATAAATATTCAAATATTTGTGTTTATTTTAATTTTTAAAGTTTATTATTTTTCTTCTTCTGCTTAAAGTTCAACAATTAAAGTAAATATGTTTTATTACAATTGTCTATATTTATCAAATCTTAAAATTTAATGTTTAGGGAGCTTTAGACACTTATTTTGCAAAATGCAGCACAAACACGGATTTTTTTTATGAAATATTAAAACAAATTTTTCTAACAAACTAAAAAATCAATTGTTTCTATTTCTTATACCTATAGAAGGTAAATATTAAAGATCTTTTTGGAAAATATATTGGAGAATGACTTTTAAAAATGTGACTTTCAAAGTCTATATATAAAAAGTTGGTGAAATAAGTTTCTGGGAAAATTATAAATAATTTCTGATTTCATTGGATAATATTTCATAATTTCTTTTCTTATACCCGGTATTTTAAACTTTTGTAAAAATGGCAAAACCAAGGAGTGTCTAACCAGGTGGCAGCATTATTTCATTTGATAATCTTATGTTCTATTTGCCTTGTGTATCTTGTTTTAGACTCGGCAGTTTTTCTTGAAGCAAGTCTGAGTTTATGGGAGAGAGAGAGGAAAGCAGAACAAAGTAGGGTAAAGACTTGCTTGAATTATCTTTTGTTATTTCATTAGCTGCATTAAAACAATTAAAACAAATTGCACAAGAAATTGTCTGTGTGTAAACAAAAGATTGAATTAGAATTGAAGAGAACAAATTTTATGGTTATGGTACAAATTAGGGATGGGCAAATGTAAAAAATTTATCCATATATATCGTATCGATATTATTGCATAGTATCGATATATATTATTTTAAAACATCGATAATTATTTAAATCGATATTTTTTTTGCATACAAATGTTTCAAAATATTCCAATTAATCAGTGTTTAACGAATACCCAGTGTTGTACACTTCAAAGTTTGTCGTCCATTAAACAATGATTTATTATTTAAAGAAATTGCAAACAACTAATTTATATCTAAATGAACTCCATGACTGAAGAAAACCCAAATTTATAATGATATCGAAAAAGGAAATAAATTTATCCATGTGTACATCATCTCTATGTTTAATTTGTGTGATATGATAATTTCGAATGTACAAGTAGTCACTGTAAGAAATTTAATACATAAGAATTACTTTCTTTTGCTGTTCTGTGATGTTCTACTCCTAAATTTTAAAAGTTACTTTTTCTATAATAAATAATCAGCTGTTTCTGAGAAGAACGTTCACCAAAGTGATGAGTTTTGAATCGTTTTATGTTTTTCTGCTAAGAATTAAATTTATTAAATTATAAAATCACAATGACCGTTTATTACAAATTATTTATATTTTATTTATGCTGTCACTCACAATTAATAATTTTCTTTTTTAATTTCACGGGTTGAACCGAAATAGAACAGAAAGAAAGAGAAAAGCTAACGGCTTGTATAAGATTTCTATAAATAAAAAGAAACTTACAAACATATATACAATAAATGCAGAGAAAAACATAACCCTTCCTTCAGCTGGTTTGTAACAGAACAGAAACTAAAAACTAATTCTGCCTTTAGGCTTAAGGCCTAAGGGGCATAATGATTACATCATACGTTAAACTTCACTTTTTTCAACTGACAGCTAAGCTGAAATACATGGTTTCTTATGAGGTCTGTTACATTCAGTTCGAGCCCGTTAACGCAAAGTACGAATATTGTTCAACTTTTAACTTTTTGCGTACGTTGAGTAGATTGACCGATATGGAGAATCATTCTACAAATGCTTCCAATATCGTGCAGTTAAAAAACAGCTAAAGTTTATAGTGTTCTCAAAAGTATCGAAACAAAATACTGGTAAATAAGAATCGATACATCGGTTTTTGAAATATCGGCGTTATATGTATATTGATATTTATTTTCTGAAATATCGATATTTTTGCCCATCCCTAGTACAAATATCATTTAGGGAGTTCACAAAAGCGTTTTAAAATATGTATTGTCTTGCAAAGTATACATTTTAATTCCTTAATATGGCTTGACAAGTTAGTTGTTTTTTTTTGTGTGTAAATGAAATGTCCAACTTAAAAGTCTGGAAATCATGTCATTTTATTTGCTAAAAAAACATAAAAAATAATAAATTTTATTTATTAAAATATTTTTTTATTTTCAAATCCCCCCTATGAAATGTATTTTATTTAAAATTTTTCATAGAAAATTTTCCTAAAATGGATTTCAAATTCATTTTAATTTAGTATGTGTTTTATACCGGTGCCTGCTCACAAAGAAGATTTTATGATGTTGCCACATTAAAATTTTAAGATACTTATTGTGAATGGTTGTTGTATTATGGTACACCATGGGCAAAATGATAGCAAATTGTATTCTTTTGGCATTACATTTTTTAGGATATTTTTCGAAATTAATTTTGTGATAATTTTAATTTTGCCACCAAGTTCAGAAGACGGGAGTTATTATTATCAAGTTTATATACTGAGTTTAAGTTCTTTAAGTTTTCTTTTTTACTTTGTCTCTGTTTTACATCTAAATAATTATAAATATTTTGAGCTTTTTTTCCTAATACAATAATCAATAAATTGTTACTATTTATGTATTTGTATGTATATATATTTTTCTATCTTATATCTGTTCAACTATTAAATAAACATCTTACTCCTTTTATTTTTAATGCTTTCATAATTTGTGCTTTTTTCCGGCTTTTTGAATTTGAATGAAAGTTTTGTAAATATTGTGTTTTTTTCCTTTTACAATTATTATTGCTATAACGTTTAATCTATGTATATATAATTATGAGCTAATTGTTTAATGATCATTGTTAATAGGTTATTTTAAAATATGAAATGTTGGCTTACATACTAGTTTTAAATATTATGTTAACAAAAAAGTTTTTGTATAAATAGAGTTTTCTCTTTTTTTTGGGTTACAATAAATATAAATAACAAAGTTTTTGTTAGAAATTTTCTCTTAAATACTCGTATGAGCTATTAAAAATGAAATAACCGGGAATATGGACAAGCTCGATTTTTTTTTTGGTATTGTCTCGACGTGACGTTTATGTTGACAACTGGAATAGAGATGAATAAGAAATACATAATTCGTCATTCATATCATTCGTTCCATCTTTTGTGTCATATTCATATCAATAACGTTCCACTTGTTTGTTGTATACTTAAGGTTCAATCAGACGTGCCATAACCTAACCACACAGACCAGCTGTTCGAACCAAGCTTATGGGCAACACTGCATTTGATTATACTTAGGTGACTCCATTTACCATTTTAAGATGCAATTTTCAAATTCTGTGCAATGCCATTCCCATTATGGAAAGCAATGCCACACAACAAAAGATATCATCAACGAAAAACCTTGCCACCACTATACACTATTGCGATCCCACAAAATGCCATAGTGTGTACTCGAGATTACATTAAAAAAAAAACAAAAACATTTTTTAAAATTTTGTTTTTATTTCCAATGTTACTGTGCAACAAGTCGAACCTTGTCGACATTGACAAACTGGCCCTATATTTGTTCATTGTCACCAACAAAAATATAGATTGTTTAATTCGACTACAACGATAAAATCAGCATGGACATGCCGTCGTGTTTCCCTGCTGTCATCAAAATAGTCATTCTCATATAAACAAGTTTATTATATTTTTGACATATTGAAGTCGTTAGTATGCTGTGGTGAATGTGTTTTTCGTTTCGAATTACAGAATAGACCTCCAGACGTACAAATCATACGTGTGTATGCAGCCTAAGCTACAAAATCCTTTCTATCGCCTTAATAAATTAGAATTCAACGGAAGTTTAAAAAATATTATTGTTGATTTTCTCTTATTATTATTACTGTAATTTTTCGCAGTGCGTTTCATTCTAAGTTTTAAATTCTATCTCTAAATTTTTTTGATCTTTGATTTAAAATGTTTTTCTTTCAAAACAAAACACAAAGTTATTTGCCTACATCGCGCAAACAGCTGATTAATGGTAACAAAAGTAATGGTCCTACGCAATGCGTAATCTTGCTTATTTGATTCGTGGGCAGTGTTGCCATAAACGTTTGAGGAAAATAAACTGCTTATATAAAAAAAACTGTTTTCGTGAAAAAAAACTGCCCAAAAAACTTCCAACAGTATTTTATCTCTTACAAACTCTTCAATTTCACTTTTCTAGAGATCCAGTTTCATTATTGCTTGCATTTTCCATAAGTGGTTGTACAACGTTTTCGGGTGGGGAGTCTGAATAATAACATTATATTTTTCACAAAAACGTCGTAAATAAAATAAGTATTTAATTTAAATATGTTCTCAAGGCTGCCAAAAAGGTAGTGTGATCATTAAGAGCCTTACTGGGCAAAGCTCACCATCAAGACGTTAAACTTAAACTTTAATATTTTTTAAATTTTTTTCTCGCCATATACATAAATTTTACTTTGATGAAATCTTTTATAGTACGACACAAATTAGCTAATTTGATTTGAAATATTCATTGGAATTGAAAAATGTACTAAAAAGTAAAAGGAAATAGCAAAAAAATTAAAAAAAACTGACCATTTCGAAGAAAAACAGATTTTTTAAACAAAAAACTGCAAGACTGCTCAAGAGCTAAAAAACTGCACATTTGGTAACGCTGTTTATGGGTACTGCCATTTGCAATTTAATTAAAGGCTGAGTTGGTATGCGTATCTTGTTTTTTTGATTCATTCATGGGTATTGCCATTCGCAACTTACATAAAAAAACGGTTAATATCGAAGTTGCCGAACATTTTCAATTAAAATTAATGGTGATTCTCAATATACTTAAAAATAATTGTGTGAAAATTGGGTTGACTCTCAGACTATCAAACTGAGTTTATACGAAGCCGGCAATAGGGGTGTTACATTTGAAATAATAATATATTCCCAGCCAGGCAATTCGTCTAGAAAATTTTTATGGAAATTATAAAAAAGTTAAACTATTTCGTAGATATTTTTTTTGACTTATATAATTTCTTATGAACTTTTAAGAACAAGTTCTGAATGTAATATTTTAAAAACTGTTTCATTTCCATTTTGTTCCCAGTGTTAAGGAAGATACTTAAGAATCATCTGAAGTACATATTTTTTATTATACTTTCCATTATTCAAGCAATTGTTTCATTTCCCCTAATTCAAGTAATTTTTTATTAAATGTATGTACTCGTATCTGGAAAAGAAAGTCATTAAACTTTCCCGGCTATTTATATGTTATCAATAACAAAATAACTCATTTAAGCAATTGCTTAAGTCGTTTCTAACAAATTAGTTACATATAAAGAATTTGTGTTTTATTTAATTTTTATTTTTTTTCTTAATAAAGTAATGTGTAAATTGAAAAAAAAAATCAATTTTAAAAGCAGGTAAACAGTTACAAATTTTAAGGTTTCATTTGGGATTACACAGGAGTTATTAAATTATTTGTGTGTTTTGGGTTTTTAAATAGTTTTCTTTAAAAAAATTTAACTAACAACTTTGTATTTATTTTTATTTAAGTTGTTGTTTTTTTGGTAAAGACATACATTTACATATTAATATCTATAAAAGTATCGTAGTTGTAATAAAACTTTAACTAAGTATAATTATTTAAATAATTTTGTTAAACATTTTTTTTATTTTTTTGGCCATATTTATGAAGATTTTGGGGAGTAATTTTTTTTTATCAAAATTGCAATTTCAATTATTAAAACATATAGAGTTGGATTAAACAAAGATTTAAAAATGGTTTGTTAAGTAAAGTTAAATTTTATTTCATACATGATCATTCCGCCTTATTATACTTGTCAACAGTGACACAAAACCATACTGTTTTGACATTGTTTACTAGTGGTCGCTAATTGTCAACATATGATTTATTTTGCAAGAGAAAATTAGACCATATTGAATTCGACATTCTCATTTCTGAATTGAATTAAAGCAAACAGCCTGATTGTGGAAGGCGTTGGTTAAAGGAAACTCGCACTAGTTTCATTTAAATCTCTGAACTTTTTTTAAATCTTTGCTTAGCCAACTATAATTTGAATTAAAAAAAATATTTATAAATTTCTTTCTGTAATTTATTTTACATTCACAAGTAAAAATTATAACAATTTGGGTTACAAGGGGATTTTGTGCGGAATTTCAGCAGTGAGTTGCCCATTATACTGACCTATAAATATCACCCAAAAATGTTTCTTTCATTTTGAACTTGTGGAATGCACTTGACTTGTATTATGTTATAAAATAATAATAAACACATCAACTTAAGATTAATAAAATTAAATTTGGCAAATATTCATGTTTAAAATTATTGCAATAAAGCGGAAGACTTAAAATATTAAACATTAAAAATTATACTTTTTTTTATTTCTTTAATAAAATTATGTTTATATTCGAATTTACGAGTATGTGGGACATATTGGACGAGCGAGCAAATCAATTTAAATGGCTTATTCGTATTATCGTATAAGTTTAAATTTTAAGTAGAGTATCGTATTAAGTAGTAAATGTGATTTTATTATATTATTATTTATTTTATAATGCATTATTAATGATTTCAAAGAAATTCAAATATTTCTACATACATATTTTTTTGCAAAAAGTACTTTTCCAAAAAAGTACTTTTGAAAGAAGTATTCTATCAACAAAAATTAAAGGTTCTAAAATCTTTAATTTTTAAAGGCCGTGATTCACTATCCTAAACAATCGTGGGACTTTTACGAAAATATAACCCTGGTATGAGGGAGCTAATGAAATTTTTTCAAAAGACAATTCCTCAGATCAGGGTCGAATTTTTTCGTAAGTCATGCGATTGCGTAAAATAGTGAGTCCCAGCCTTAAGCAGCGTCTTTGGAAAGAGAATTTGTAAGGAAAATATTTTTTTTTTAGAAAATAACTTTTAAAAGAGTTTCTTGTAAAAAATATAAAAAAATTATTTTTTCAAAATTTTACCATACAAAGAAAATTTTACGTTAAAACAAAATTTCTATACAAATTTTTATAAAAGAACACTTGAAGTTCAAATAATTTTTTTTTGGATAAAAAAATTACTTTTCAACTTAAAGATGTCTTAAGAAAAGTATTTTTTTAGTATTTGTTTTAAGTATCTTTAGAAAATAATACCTTTTAAAAAATTACAGTAAAAAAGTACATTTGAAAAAAGTACCTTCTCAAATCAGTGCCTGTGAGAAATTTTACCTTTTGAACAGCATTTAAAAAAATTGGCTTTAAGAAACATATTTTTTTGTAAGAAGTACCTTTTCAAAAACGTCTTCAAAAAGTACCTTTTCAAAAAAGTACCAATAAAAGAGTATTTAAAAAAAACCCATTTAAAAACAGTACCATTTCAAAAAAGTACCACTTAAAAAATTACGTTTTAAAAAAAGTAAAAAAATAATATAAAATAAGTACCATTAAAAAAAGTACCCTGTGCAAAAGTTCTTTGTAAAAAAGTACCTTTAATAAAACAGTACCCTTTTAAAAAGTACCTTAAAATAAATACCTTTTAAAAAATTAAAAAAAAATTATAAATAAATTATGTATGCTGCCAGAATTTTTGATGAGTTGCCCGATTTTTTTTTAAATCAAATGGGATGCTTTTCACAAGAATTCAATTACATATACATTTAAAAATTACGATCAGTATGCCCATCGTGGTTACCCTTATTGTTTGAGCTAAAGCAGTGAAATTTCATGGACATATTTGAGTTTCTTAGATGATGATAATGCATTTGAAAATCTAATGCTGTAGAGTTGTATTTATTTCCTTGGGTGTTATTTACTTAAATTTTATATTTTCTTTTAATTCTACAGGTGGTCTGTAATATAAGTGAGGTTTTATTTTTTTAAATACGAGTATTACTTATTTTTTTTTGTATAAAACTTTAACATAAATGTTCTTAGTGAAAAATTGCTCTTTATATTTTATTAGTCTTCCATAAGGCTTAAATAATTTAAACAGATCATTTCTATTTATTTTTATTATTTCTTGTTTAAAATAATAAATTTATCGAAAAAAAAATTATAAAATTTTTTAATTGAATTCCCCTTATTTTTATTACTTATTTAATTGAGAAATATTTATTTTACTTTTTATTTATAAGTGTATCGCTAATAAATAAAGTACAAAGATTTTCTAAATTTCTTAATGAAAATGTGGTTTCAGAAGAAAAAAATACTCAGTTAAGGGGATTAAAGGTGCAATCAGACGTGACCTAACCATAACCATAAAAAACAGCTGTGTGAACCAAACTAATGGGCAACGCTGTATTTGATTATAGGTGACTCACCATAACGTCATATCCATTGCCATAGAAACCAAATGAATTTTGGTTTGGTTATGGCTATGGAACGTCCAATTGCACCTTAAAGTTAAGAATTAATGAAAAAAGAAAATTTAAAAGTAAAAAAAAAAAAATTTTTTATTGAATAATACTATTTTATTAATTAAAGAATATTAAAAAATAATATATTTATTTCGATTTCAGACAAGCAGAAATGTCATTATCAGCCCTATTTTGAATAAGACCTCTTTTTGGGAGACACAAAGCTTACTTTGCAAAGTCATTAGCTTAAAGAACAGAGGGGAACACAGGATTTGTTCTTGGTACGTCTTTTTTGTTGTTGTTTCCTTCATACTACTACTTCTTATTATAGTGAAAATTTTACAAAGTAAACTTTTTAGTTCTAAGAACCACAGAAAGTTTAATAAACTTTGCTAAAATTAACATTGCGTGTCTAAAAGGCGTCTTACAAATATAATTTTCGTTCCCAAGAAATTTTGAACACAATATAACAAATATTTTCGTAGTTTTTCAGCAAACAATTATTTGATCTTACAAAGTTTTTGTAAGAACAAACAATGGCAAACAAATGTACAAAAACTTGTATGTTGCATCAGCGATTACCATGAGAAATATACTATGTATTCCTAAAGCACGCACCCCATACATGATTCAATTAAATTTTGAATTGAGTCGGTTGTTGTCCACATCAAAGCGTGCATGACTTTGTCAATTGATTAGTTTGGCAGTTGCCGAGTTGGTTGAAGAAAAATCAAAGGATTTTGATTGTTAATGTTGATTAGTAAATCTTTCAATTCGATTGTGCTGCATGTGCTTGAGAGTCTCTTCATTAGCAGTCTAAATACATGTTTGTAGCTTTATTTTGTATAGAAAAAGTTATGTATTTTTAAAATTGCATTTAATTTCATTGAATTTTAAATAAAAACTAATGAATGAATACAGTAGAAGTTGTTAGTTTACAAATTTGTAATTGTAAAAAACATATAAATTTGACATCATTTCCGTTCATTCTTAAAAAAAGTTTTTATAAAGTGCTGGAGTTTCCAATAAAAGTTTTGAACAACATCCATACTCCTTCTGACGTTGAACCAACTTTCGCACCCATTGTGTTTTCTTTTTCTTTTTAATTTCCTCTAATACCAAAATAGGAGCTGCTTCACAGCCCAATAATATGAAATCTTCAATATCTTTCATTTAATTCTTAAATAATTTGCGTGAAAATAATTTTATGTTTTTTGACAGTTTGAGCAAATATATTTTAGTAGCAAATAGTTTTTTCCATGTGACCATAGAGAAAACATGTTTGCTCAAATAATAGTTTTCTGGTATTTGAACTAATAAAAGAGCACAAATAAATGCTGCTAGTGTTAACAGAAAATAAAACTTATGTATTTGAAAAAAATTTCGGCTAACACAGGCAAACATATTTGATGCAAATGTTTCCCCAATGTGACCGTAACTTTATTTCTATTTTTTTTTTTTTGAAAAAGGCAAATGAAATGAAATATATAAATATGCCATATATAAATATGGTTGTTCATCATATTTTATGTTTAAAACTCAATTTTCTATGAGACATTTTTAGATTTAATTCAACTGTAGTGAATTTTAATCAGAAATAATTTTCTTTTAGTGCTGGAAATTAAACAAAAAATGTTTCAAGCTTTTAAAATTTTCTTTTAAGATTAACCCCTTTTCTGAGTACTTTTTCAATTATTTATGTATGTATGTATATTATAATGTCCGCTGTATCTTTATGATTTCCCAAGAATGTATTTCAAACAAGAAAATTATTTTTACTATATACAAATAAATAAATTGCTTGATTTGCGTGTTTCACTTTTTTCCTTAAGAACTTAGATTCTTTAATATTAATGCCTTGACTTATAAAAGTTTTCTTCATTTTCTCTTTTACTAGTCGAAGTGTTTAAAATATTTCAATTAAATAAACGACTTCATTTAAACACTTTTAATACGTTTTCTCTTTTTTGCTCAATTCAAAATCTTTTTCTCGCATTTCCATTTAACATAAAATTATTTTTCTACCTCTGTCCCTCTCTCATTATACTCTCAATCGCTTTCCTTAAGGCTCAGTTAGCCGACTGTAATGTAATGTAACTGCAACAGTTGGAAACAAATGATCGATATTGTGATATGTGAAAAGTAATGAAAATTGTTAAGGCTCAGTTAGCCGACAGTAATGGAATGTAACTGCAACGTAGGAATTAGCTGATCGATATTTTTATATGAAAAGTTGGTTACGTTACATTACATCTCTATAACCATTTCCATCACTTTTCACATAACAATATCGATCGAGCTGTTTCCTACTATTGCAGTTACATTACATTACAGTCGGCTAACTGAGCCTTTATAGAGATGAAATCTAACGTAACCTACTTTTCATATAAAAAATATCGGTCAGCTGTTCCCTACTGTTGCAGTTACATTTCATTACTGTCGGCTAACTTAACCTTTATTCTGCTTACTTTTTTCATTCCATGCTTCAAATCTTCTTCCAGGTCCAATCAATTGTTTAAGGTCGTTTAATTCTTAATTTATTTTTATGTTGCGGCCGTTGTTGTTGTTGTTGTTGGTGTTGTTGTTTGCTTAAAGAATATGGTTAGTACTTTTCATCATCAGATATTTCCCTGTGGGAATTCTGTAATTCTCAGGCCTTGTATTGCTGACTTCTGACGGCACAGCACAAGCTTAAGGAAAAGGTCAGGGCCAACAACTCCAATAGTATAACACCACCCGTAATGCCGAATATTAAAATCCAATTTTCATATATTAAATCAATGAGTTTGTCAACGCAGCCCTGCAAAACAAAAAATAACAGATTGTATAGAATATATTAATATATTTATAAAATATTTCCTTTCATACCTGCTGATGTATGGCGGAATTTAGAGCACCGCCAAATTTCAATTTCCTCGACATTTCACACACATTTTCCTTAAGTTCGTCCTTGCAACACGATTCGGGTATATTGTAGAAAACATTCATAGAAGAAATGGCATTGTCAACGATATTTGTACGATCAACATTATTGAAGCGACTGGTGGCCCAATCGCCGGGACCATCAGCACCACAGCATTGTAGCTAAAAGTATAAAAAAGAAAATTTTTTTACATAATTAAGCATTTTTATGGAATTACTATTGTTTGGCAGTTTGTAAGTGAAATAAACTGCAAAACATATGTTGTTAGAATGGCAGCTGTTCCTAAGTCCTAATTTACACTATTCAAGTCGTATTGCTAAGCTGATTAGTTTGAGGGAAAGAGAGACGAGTGAAACAGAACTGTTTCTTTCCCCTCGTCTCTCTTCTTTCGCAAACGAATTTAATTCGAACGAATTTTATTTTCCACATTGTAAAGAATTATTCTTTAAAAAAAACCTAGACTGCAAAATAAAATTCCTCTCGCAAATTTAAAAATATAATTCGCAAACGAAAAGAAAATAGAATTCGCGATTAAATTAAAAATACAACTAATTCAAAGTAAAGACTTAAAATTTTTTAAAAGAGATTTTATTAGTAACGACTATAGCTAGAGCACTGAAATTTAGTGTGTAGGTTTCCCTTCCGATGTATAGATCCACTAAAAAGGGAAATTCAAACGCTAAAAGGGGAAGAAAGGGCTGAAAAAGGGTAAAATTGGTATCTTTATATATCGGAAACTACATTAGATAGACTAAAAATTCTAAAAGCATACGAATGCTGCTAAAAAGTAAGCCGACACGTATTTGGTACTTTCAGGGATTAAAATGGGGTAAAAACAGAATTTTGGTACTTTTTTTTGCACTCGACATACATATCTTCTAAATTATTCAACGTAGCAGAAAGCTTTTTGGTGCGTTCCCTTCTTCTGGACAGAATCTTGAATGGATTTGACACTTTCTGAAAATTTGCACTTATAAGGGGTAAAATTTTACCCGTTTTCGGTACTTTTATGTTAATGATAATGCACACCTATACATACATGTAAAAATAATTTACTATGACTTCTTACCGGTCCCTAGAAGCTGGGATAATAAAATTTATTTTGTTTTGAACTGCCCAAAAGTGCTAAAAGGGGGTAAAAAAAGGGTAAAATTTTTATCTTTATATCTCAGAAACTACAGTAGATAGAGTAAAAAATCACTTTTTAGAAAAAAGTACTTTTTGGGAAAAGTACTTCTTAGAAAAAGGTGCTTTTTGGAAAAAGTACTTTTTAGAAAAATATTCTTTTTGGAAAAAGTACTTTTAAAAAAAGCTGCTTTTAAAAAAGGCTGGTTTTTGTTAAAAGCACTTTTTAGAAAAATGTACTTTTTAAAAAAAGGTACTTTTTGTTAAAAGTTCGATTTAAAAAAAGGTGATTTTTGGGAAAAGCACTTTTTAGAAAAAGTGGATTTTAAGGAAAAGTACTTCTTAGAAAAAAGGGATTTTTGGGAAAAGTACGTTTTAGAAGAAGGTGGTTTTTGGAAAAAGTACTTTTTAGAAAAAGGGCATTTTTGGGCAAAGTACTTTTTAGAAAAAAGGGATTTTTGGGAAAAGTACGTTTTAGAAGAAGGTGGTTTTTGGAAAAAGTACTTTTTAGAAAAAAAGCGTTTTTGGGAAAAGTACTTTTTAGAAAAGGGTGCTTTTTGGGAAAAGTTATTTTTAAAAAGAGGTGATTTTTGGGAAAAGTACTTTTTAGAAAAGGGTGCTTTTTGGGAAAAGTACTTTTTAGAAAAATTGGATTTTAAGGAAAAGTACTTTTTAGAAAAGAGGGATTTTTGGGAAAAGTACGTTTTAAAAGAAGGTGATTTTTGGAAAAAGTACTTATTAGAAAAAGGTGCTTTTTGTTAAAAGCACGTTTTAGAAAAAGGTGCTTTTTGGGAAAAGTACATTTTAGAAAAGGGTGCTTTTTGGGAAAAGTACTTTTTAGAAAAAGGTGATTTTTGGGAAAAGTACTTTATAGAAAAATATGCTTTTTGGGAAAAGTACTTTTTAGAAAAAGGGGATTTCGGGAAAAGTACTTTGGGAAAGTACTTAACATTTTCTGTAAAACTAGATTTTTTAAAGAAGCGATACTCTTATATAACTGCATGTCTCTGGTTGCCTGGTCTCTGTCTCCCTCTCACTCTCCCAATCAAGCAGTGATGCCAACTTGATGCTCTTGGCACTATTTTTAGGGCTTTTTGAAGGCTCAAAACGCCACATTTTGAGCGTTGGTGCCATATTAAGAAAAAGCTTTTAAGATATGTGTGTATTTCTTAAAATTACTTTAACAAAAACTCGATGCATACATTTTTTTCAGTGTAAAGCATACACTTTTCGTCTTACATATTTCATTAAAGATGATACTATTGCAAAAATAGTTAAAAGCTCAAAAGATATTAAACATTATTAAACTTCACTCTTTTGAATCTTCCCTTGATTTTCACGTTGGTGCTTTTTACGCTTTTTAGATCACAAAATTACGCTTTTTTATGCTTTTTTTTAAATGTTGATATGCTTTTAGAGTAAAAAAAAGTTCAAATAAATTTGTCTTTGTTATTGAAAACTAATCTGCATTTTGATAACTATTAATTGATAACTTTTATAATCAAAGAAAATCTTAAGACAACTTTAAACTTTCTATTCATTCTTTGTGTGTGTGTGTGTGTTATAAGACTTCTTTCTTGCTTCTTTTATGTAAATTTCTTTTTGTTTAAAGAAAGAAAACCGTGGGTGAGAATAGTAGTCTTGCATTAAATTTACTCACATTCTTCTGAAGCGTATCGAAGGTGACTGTACGTGAGCTCATGCTTGATTGGCCATACTCCTCTTGCACCGAATATTTCACTGAAGCTCTAACAATGTCATCAAGTTTATCTTTATTATGGAATGCCCAAGCGCCAGCGGCTATTTGTGCCACCATCACCACCAAAATCACACAGAAAAACTTGCCATAGAAAAAAAAAGAAGAGAGAGAAAGAAATTTAAATATTTTCTTCTAGAAAATCACTTATAAAATATACATAAATAAATTAAAATATAATTTTAACTAAATAAATTAAATTATTTTATTTGCCTTAGTGGGCGTTGAAAATTTTATATTGCATTTAGTCATGCATTTAAGTTGAAATATATTTATTTATGAATATATGCATTAATTGGAACTTTTAATTTAATTTAAACAGTGAGTGGGAGGAATTTAGAAAAAAAATATTTCTAGCTACTTACCGAGACCAGCAGGCACTGTGACTCCTTTAGGACACCACAGCAGCCAAAGAAGGCGCCCAGTGTGATTAGAATACCAATGCCCAAAAATACATACAAGGCGATGAAATAGTGATTGTACGATTGTGTCATGGACAGCACATAAGTTGGATCTGTCAGCATCCAAGCTGAGGCAATAACAATTGTTAAGCCAATAATCTGTAAAACAAAAGAATACATAGAAAGAAATAAGCAATTAACAAAATGAAAAGTATAAAACAATTTAATAATTTAAGTATCGGGATTACAGCTACATAAATATATACATACATACATACATAAATCTGTATGTATGCATGTGCATATGCATATCGTTAAATAATTTTTTTAAGCCTAAAGGAATTATTAAATGCTTTATTTAATTACTTTTTGTTAAATATCTGAAATGTCAAAACAAAACACACAAAGGGCTACAACTCAAAAAAAAAAACAAATGGTTTCATACCAAAATATTAAGTAAGGGGAAAAATATATACATACATACATGTGTACATATACATATGTATGTATGTAAATATATGTGTATACTGAATATAGAATAAATTCAGTGAAGTGCGACTTTGACCCGCGCACGAAGGGTTCCGTACGGACACGAGATATGTAATTCAATACGAACGTTAGTAGCCTATATAAAATATAGTTTTGGCATTTTTTTCGTTTTTTGACGTTTTCTTAATTTTGGCGATTTTTTTTTTGTTTAGGTATTTTTTAATTTTGGCGATTTTTTTTGTTTTGGCGATTTTTTTGGTTTTTGTATTTTTTTCCATTTTGGCCATTTTTTTAGTTTTGACCTTTTTTTCGTTTTGGCGATTTTTTTCGGTTTTTCGGCTTTTTTTATTTTTTGACGATTTTTTCGTTTTTGGCGATTTTTTTTAATTTTTGGCGATTTTCGGTTCTTGGTGTTTCTTCTTTTTGGCGACTTTTTTCATTTAGGTGCTTTTTTTAGTTTTGACACTTTTTTTCTCATTTTGGCGATTTTTTTCGGTTTTTGGCTATATTCTATATATTTTTTAAACAAATATTTGACATTTAAACCCTCTTTTATTAAAAAGTTTATATTTATTTTATTTATTTTATATTTTTCAACTTTTTAACAAAATTATCCCCACTGGCAACACTATTACACTTCACTAGCAATTTCTATTAAAATTAACATAGCTCCTGAAGGTATGCTTTAAAATTCGATTGAGTTTATTTCTATGCAGCTGTTAATCTTCTTGTTCGTAAGATTACACTAATACATTCATACATAGCTCACACCGATTTGATAACGCTTTACGATCTTACTCAAAATTTGTGATTGTATTGTGAAAAAGATGTTTATCCCCTAGCGTATAGATGTTTACATATCAAAAAATAGTAAATTAAAATAAAATATATAAAACTAAATAAAATTAAATAAAATAAATTAGAATAAAATAAAATACTCAGAGTAATAAATAGAAAATAAACTAAAATTAACTGAGATGAATGATAAATTAATTCTTCATCTAATTTAATCCCTCTAAAACACAAACAAAATCACCTTTTTTTATACATTTTATATTTTACCACTGAAATAATGCTGCTTTAAATTAAAATGCCACCAAAATCTAATAAAATTTTAGCCATTAAACTGAATGTGACCTCCTATTAAATTTATGTGCGTAAAACAAAATTAAATTATTTATCTAATGTAAAACAAAATTAACAAAATATAAAAATGTTGATTATAAAGTATAAAATAAATTAGAACAAAAATATGCGGTTTTAAAGTATTTATTTTTGCATGAAAACGCCATGAACCCGAGGGAAGTTTCTTTTTTTTAAACAAATTTCCAAAGAGTTATTTTTTGAAGTAGTTTTTCCAAAAAAATAATTAATTTTTATTAATTTTAGTTTAAAATTGTTTTATGTATGTATGTATGTATGTATGTATGTATTAGATTCAAAAATGTGCCCCCAAAATTGTGAAAGTGGTCTAAGTCATTTATATATACATACATATTTATTTTTTTTTTGGTTAACATTTGAATAAATTAAAAAATAATTTTATATCATGCAACAATTTAATTTAGATTTTTATTTAATTTTGTTTAATATTTCAAAGCAAAAACATTCATATTTACATACATACATACATACATATATATGTATATTAACATATATGTATATTAGACAACTTTCACACATTCATATAAACAAATTTTTAAGCCAAGTCAACTTTTCCACCAAATTTTTCGTCAACGGCACGAAAATTATTTTCATTTACACACTAATCGACGTGCATAGTTTAAATTTTATTACAAATTATTTAGAAAGTAATTTAAACAAATTTAATGTTGAAATAAAAAAATTCATTAAGCGCATCAATGGGAAAATATAAACAAAATCTAGAAAGAAAAAATCCCAGCATGCCAGCAATCGTTCCCTCAATGATTGACCGAAACTAGAGGCAGTGCGTCAAATGTACATACAATGCGGAGTCAACAGAAGAAAGAAAACAAATAACCGAAGTATTAAGGTCCAATCAGACATGACATGCCATAGCTATTACCATTACCATTAATATATTTGATTCACCTATGATGTCTTTGTTTTCATTTGTTTACTCATTTCAAAAGTGCACGGTTCTGATAAGCTTTCCGCCATCTCTTTAATTAACTAAAAAAAATTTAAAATAAATTTAAAGTACACAAACTAAAATAAGAAGTAGAGAAAAACAAAACTATAAATCAAAATTTGCCAAACAATCCATCATATGAAAAAAGTAAGAGCACAAATAATAAATAAATATTTATGTATGTATGTATGTCTGTCTAATCAGCAGCTATTTATGGTTGCGGCGAAAAACCAAAATCCAATTGGTTTCTATGGTTATAGTTGTGATTATGGCGTTATGGCAAGTCAGCTATAATGAAATACAGTGTTGCCCATAAGATTAGTTAGAACAGTTGTTTTGTGGGTTTTTATTATGACATGTCTAATTAAAGCTCAGCTAAATTTTCAACATTTGCCCTTAATTATATTGCAAAAATAAGAAGAATTACAAGAATAATAGAAATTAAAAACTTTTCGGAATGTACATCACTGTTTTTTTTTGGTACAATTACATTTGCTTTGGTACACTGGTACACTTTATACTTCAGTGGTACAATTTTAAAAAATTTGTGCTTTGCATTACAGTAATAATAATTTTTCCTAACATAGTTGCCTAAAGCCGAGATCGCACTATCGGCACGTACCGATTTTCGTCGGCTTACTGAAATAAAGTCATAAGAAATAAGCTAAATTGGCCTTATTTCTGAACTAATTGAAATATAAGGACATAATTGCACCACAATGCATTGGTAATTAAGTTATATAGACTTATTTCACAATTAATTGAGAAATAAAGCCGTTTTAATTTATTACTTACGACTTTGTTGCGCCGAGCCGACGAAAATCGGTACATTGTGTCGATAGTGGCATCTCGGCTTAACACTGATCATAAGAACCAAAATTTTGCAACATTGGTAGTTTATGCTAATATTTTTCATTTGTTTTGGTAGCACTTGTCCCAATTCATCAGACTTAGCAACGTGTTTATGAAACTAGTCAGGTTGCATTGTCGGTCGCTCAGTGTGTAGTCTTGTTTATAGTAGCGTTCGAAATTGCATTCGAAGTTTCGAAAATATCAAAATGATTTTATGTTTAATACAAACGTGTTGCGGAAACATTTTGCAAAGTGTGTACCTACTATTAGTTAATTTCTTAATTTCTTTATGTTTTTGTTTTCAATAAATGAAAGATTGTTATGAATTCTTATTGTTAGTTAATTAGCAGATGGCTACATTTTGGTACAATTGAAGTTAACTTGGTACAATTTTACCATTTTCATGGTACAATTTAAGGATAGCCATATCCCAACACTGATGTACATATTAATATGAACTTTATTTTAATTTTAAACCCAAAAATTTGGGTTGGCAATTATTTACATAAATTTAGATTGATAACGGATATTTACTCCTAAAAGTATGCTAACATGTGATTGTTGTAATAATCCCAGTATGTTGATTTTCTCATAATTTCCTGTCGATTAATTTTTTTCCAACTGTTTCAATTTAGTTAGTTTAACCAATTTTGCTGGTTGGTGCTATTTTTTATCGTAAAATTTTTTTTAATCTAACTAAAACTTTCTTTCCATGCATTAGGTTAATTCAACTGTCTGCTGATGCGGTTGGTGGATTTAAACATTTCCATAAACGCTTATGTTGGATCAGCGCCAGCTGATATATCGTTTCATAGATCCACAAAAAATCACACATAACAACCCCAGAAAAAATTATTCCCCTTCATAGAAATATAAATATATTTGGAGCCGTGAAGTCAACATACTACATATGTACATAGTACATGTGTATGTATGTAAATATGTACATACATACGACATACATGTATAATCTCATAGTTTCTAACTAATTCCCTTAAGAACATTAATTTCAGTTGACACAAGAACAATAAAGACAGATGTAAAGCAACAAAAAATGTATCTATCTATCTATCACACATCAATTAGCCACTTGAAGCATCGTTAACTAGTGGCAGACATGTAGTAAGTAAATGTATAAATAAGACCTCAACATACATTCATTCATACATATGTACATATAAATTTGAAAAATGTACAGTATTTAGTGCGTACACAACAAAAAACTGAAATCTGATTTCATTTACGAAAACATCATATTCAATTGACTGGGTTCACACACGCCAATTTTAGTTGAGCAACTTTTGAGTTTATGCAAGGAAGATGAGAAGGCAATGAAGGGGTAGAGCCATCATATTTTCTATATCCAGCTCATAAAGTAAGAAATTTTTCAACTAAAATTGCATTAAAATTATAAATATTATTTTACGAAAAACAGCTTAACCGACAAATTGTTTGGACTTCGTTTTTTACGAAAATCTATTATTTACAATGGCAAATAATCGTTTTTGGTAAAAAAAACCAAGTTTAAAAATTATGTCGCTTAAGCTTTTCTGGGCGTTATGGCACGATATATTATTTTATTTATAGTTGCTTACAATAAAATTTATCAGATAAATTTTCTCGTTCGTTTTATAAAAACTGGCAGTTGAAGACAATTTTAAAGTCATTTAAGTCAGGAAATATTATCATCAAAATTATAAACTTTTTTTATTTTAGTTTTTATTAAATAAAATTTATCGAGCTAAATTTTTCTCGTTCGTTTTATAAAAACTGAAAAAATATTCTTAATTTTAGAAAAATTTATTAAGTCAGGAACTTATAACAACAAAATTATAAATCTGATTCTATATATTTTTTTAAAATTAGTTTCAATATAATTTATCGGACGAAATTGCACGTTCGTTTTATACAAACTGACAGTTATAGACACTTTTAGTGAGTTGATTCAGGAACATTTATTATTTATAATTATAAATTAATTAAAATTTTATTTTTTATTTTACAGTTGTTTTCAATACAAATTGTCGAACGAAATTTCTTATTCGTTTTATGGAAACAGGATCTACAGGATTACATAAGAGTCATTTCAGTCTATAACTGTTAGCATTAAAATTATAAATATTATTTTATATATATATATATATATATATTCAATTTATCAAACAAAATGTATCGTTCGTTTTACAAAAACTGGCAGTTATATATACTTTTAGTCAGTTGATTCGGGAATTTTTAATTTTTTTTATCTTTTATTTTCCAGTTTTTTTTCTCTAAAATTTATCGCATGAAATTTTTTGTTCGTTTTATAGAAACAAGCATTTAATGACAATACTACTAGTGTCCCATTTAAGTCAATATAACTGTTAGCATCAATATTATAAATCTTGTTGCATATTTTTTTTCTATATATTTCTTAGGACAAAATTTCTCGGTCGTTTTACAAAAACTGGGAGTTGTAGACCATTTAAGAGTGATTTACGATTATTTTCTATACAATTTATTGAACGAAATTTTTTTTCTTGTTCCATATTTTTTTTTATTTTACAGTTATTTTCTATATTCATATTTTTTATAACAAAATGTCTCGGTCGTGTTAGAAAAACTGGCAGTTGTAGACAATTTAAGAGTTATTTATGGTTATTTTCTATAGAATTTTTTTTTCGTTTTATAAAAACTGGCAGTTATAAAAAATTTTATAAATCTTGTTCCAAATCTTGAAAAAAAATTTTCATTTGTTTTATAAAAACTGGCAGTTATAGACACTTTTAGCAGCAAATTATAAACCTTGTTCGGTATATTTAATTTTTATTTTACCGTTGCTTTCACGACAAACTGTCAAACGATTTTTTTCGTTTGTTTCATAAAAACGCGCACTTAATAACAATATTAGAGTGTCATTAAAGTCAGCATCAATATTATAAATCTTGTTATATTTATATTTATTTTAAAGTTGTTTTCAATTTAATTTATAGAAGGAAATGTCTGATTCGTTTTATAAAAACTAACAGTTATAGGACACTTTTAGAGATTTAGCAGCAAAATTATAAAATTTTTTTTACTTCAAATTATAAATCTTCTTCTTTACTTTTGTTTTATTTTATAAATTTGTCAAACGGAATTTCTCGTACGTTTTATAGAAACAGCTGGTTAATGACAATAGCGCAATTCACAATCTTGTGGAAATGGTCTTGCATCGTGGTATATGTAAAATGGTTTTGTATGTTGATAGAATAAAATAGGGGGAAGATCTGATCCAAAGACCCGCACTGCGACACCTGATTTGTATATTGATATTCACCACTAAAATTGTTAAGTGGTGAGCATCAATATACAGGATGGGCCAAAATTCACGCCTGCGAGTAAAAATTTAATAACTTCTTTTGTTTATTATTATTTTTTATTGTTTTTCTTTAGATTTTATTCATCGAACCGTGTTACACCACCATGCAAAAGTTGACGACCAACAACGAATAAAAGTGGTGAAATTTTACTTTTCCAATGGGCATTAAATTTTACTAATGCAGGCTTGGCTTTATACAGCAGACGTGACTTTTGTCATTTTTGCACATTATTGTGAATTGGGCCAATATCAAAGTCATTTTTTAGCATATAAATAATATGTCTTATTTTATTTTAAATATAAAAAATTTTAAAAACTACAGTGATATTTATAATGATTGCTTCAAAAAAAAAATAATAAAGAAGTGACCTTATCATACAGACGCGGTGTATGTTCTATATTTTATTATAATAAAAAAAAAGACATCTGGCTAAAAAAAATAATGCCCCTTAAATTCTAACAATTAAAAGACTCCATCCGCACTTTACATACATTTTCCACATAAAAAAAACAAACGATCAAGTTAATGAATAATTTTAAATTGATACAGAATTTATTTGCGCCAGTCTAAAAATATTTTCTTTACTTGTGAATGAATGAAGTGCGATAATAGGTTTTCACAGCATTTTTTTTTTTCTTAAACGAGTACGAACATTAATAATGATGTCAGCAAAAAGAGTTTAAGCAAAATATTTATGATTTGAAAGCAAAAAAAAAAAAAATTTTTTTTGAGCAAAAAAAATTTCATTTATTATATTTCTTTTATAAAAATAATTCATGCAGAGATTTATTTTGCATGCATTAATAACCCATGAGAGGCCAAGGAGAAATAATTTTAATAATAATTTAATAATTGCAAAATAAACTTTGCGTGTCTGAAAGGGATAATATTTTTGATATCTTTTACACAATGTTGCCATACATAATCACCCTTATCGCGAGTCTCAAGGGAATAAAAATCTTGAAAATAGTTTTTTTATTCCCATGAACAATTAATTGGCATCGCCATTTGTTAGGGAATAAAATAAACATCTGTTGCGAGTAGAACATGCCATTGTGAATTGATATAATTGTATTTTTTACATTTTACGCGTATTTTTACACCAAAGAGTACGGAACAACAACGCTAAAACAAAGAATATATGAGAATTAAAAATTAAAGGGTGTTCGAAAACGAGCAACGAAAAATTTTAAAATCCCATGTAATATATGCACATACAATTGTTTGTACATACGTATATTGACACTTGAAATTTGTAAAATTAGTCTATAGACTACAACAATTTAAATTAAAAACTATTTTTTTGAGCTTTAGGTCAGTTTATATTTCAATTTATTGGTTCAATATTTAACGAAATATTAAACCAATAAATTGAAATATAAAAAAAATTGTTTTTAATTTAAACTTAAAAAAAGGTCGAAAAATTAGATAAAAATATTTAAGACTACAACAATTAACACAAAAATTTAAAAAAATGTTAATCAGTCCATCAGTTCATGCAATTTTGACTATGTAATTTTGACAACTAAAAAAACGAAAATTATAAAATCGCCAAACAGAAAATTAATCGCCAAAACCTGAAAAAAATTAAAAAAAAATCGCCAAAACGAAAAAAATCGACAAAATTAAGCAAAAAATTCTAGCACTAAAATAAATCGCCAACTTCGAAAAAATTGCCCAAATGAAAAATCGCTAAGATGAGAAAAAACGCCGAAAACCGAAAAAAAAATCGCCAAAACGCGAAAAATGCGTCAAAACCAAAATAATTGTTTATGTGAAAAAAAATCGCCAAGATTAAAAAAAAATCGCCAAAATTAAAAAAAATCGCCAAAACGAAAAAAATTGCCAAAATAAAAAAACGCCAAAAACCGAAAAAATAGTAAAAACGAGAAAAAATGTGACCAAACTAAAAAATTGCTAAAATGAAAGAAAAACGCCAAAAACCAAAAAAATCGCCAAAACCAAAAAAAAATCACCAATATGAAAAAAACAACAAATCGTCAACATAAAAAAATCGCCAAAATAAAAAAAATCGCTAAAACAAGAAAAAAAAGTGCCAAAACTCAGAAAGCGCCAATAAATTCAACAAACCCCAAAACCAAAAAAACGCTTAAAACCGAAAAAATACCCAAAAACGAAAAAAATCCCAAAAACTATATTTTATATATAGACTAAAGTTCGTATTAAATTACATATCTCGTGTCCGTGCGGAACCCTTCGTGCACAAGTCAAAGTCGCACTTCACTGAATTTATTATAATTTTCTTAATAAATTGTTATTATTCAGCAAAATGATTTATGTTAATTTTATTGGAAAAAATAAAGAGACAAGAGACGAAATTTGAGAAATGCATTGTGTTTTTTTTTTATTCCTAAACAAAACGTTTGTAAGCAAATACACATATTTTTTTTTTGGGAAAATTTCACGGGAATAAAAATCGGTGATGCCATATTTTTTCGAACATGCGAGTTTTTATCACGTGGAAATAATTCATGACTGCAACTTTAGGGAATAGGGAAATATTTCAACAGAATAGATATTAAAGATAGGGGTGAATAATAATTTTAATTTCTATCAAAATATTCGTTAGAAACTTGTAATTTTGTAAGGAAAAAATAATGAATTTTGTTGCCCAGTGTCATAAGTCGAGACAGCTTTTGAAACTTTTTCGTTCAATCATTTTAATTAAAAATAATATATTCTTTGTTTTTAATGGGACAATTTAAAACACAACAAAATCATCATAATAAATGACTATGAAACACTTGTCGGCGCACTCGTCGGGGAAAAATTAAATGCATGTGTATTTTTTACATTACATATAAAAATAAATATTCAAAAATAGAAATGCAATCTGTTGTTTTTAGTAAAAAGTTCAAGGATAGAATTTCTTATTGAAAAACAGTTCTTTGCTTATTTTATAATGTATGTATGCTTGAGCATAATTATTTTTACAGAAAAATATATCATGGTAAATAATTTTTTTATAAAATACATTAATGTTAATGTTGTTGTTAAATAGAAATACATATTTACAAACATACATACATACTTTATATTTTAAATAATTCTTTATAAAAATCTGATTTTGATCCAGATTATTTTTGAAAATTTTAAACTAAAACAAAAAGCAAAAATAAGAGTGTTTTTCCAAATAAACCATAAATTATGTCACAATTTAATTTTATTTTTTTTATTTAGCACACAAGTTAAAGAACTTTTATGAATAACAAAAAAAAAAGAATTTATTATACTGTGAAAAACAAACATATTTTTAAATATTTATTAAGAAAATATGTGTTGTGGAACAAACATTTCGATTGCATTTTATTTAAGAAAGTGGGAAAGTATAATAGAAAACACTAAAAACATGAATTTATTTTAAAGTTAAATGACATTTTAGACAATCACAAGTAACAAAGGAAAAATATTTAATACATACATACATATCTGCCCTTAATTATGAAAGTGGTCTAAGTCATATATTTCACTGGTCGAGATATTTAGTAGATTACATTTGAACAAATTAAAAAGTATTTTTATATTATGCAGCATTTTAATTTAGAGTTGTACCAGTCTCGATTTATATAAATTTATTTAATAATTTTTAAATATTTATTGAAGTTTTTCAAAGATTTATTTTTGATATTTCGAAGAAAAAATGCACATGACTTAGACCACTTTCATAATTAAAGGCTCATATGTATTCGAAGCATAAGCAGGGGGCTGTACAGTGGGACAATGTTAATCGCCCAGACTTGAAAGATAATTAAATATTTGTCCCTTTAATGCTTAAAATTGATGTTGTCATTTAGTGTGAAAAGAACGGAATCTTATCACCACTGTCAGTTTTTTTTTGTACTTCAATTTTATTTTTTATTTTATTTTATCTATTTTTTTAATATTTCCAATTGATTTGCATTAAAATATTAAAGAATTTTTATTATTTTTAATGAACAATTAAATTTGGCTTAGTTTTCAATTTATTAACGGAACTTCTGCATGTTATTGTGAATTAAAATGTTAGTAAATATTTACTAACATTTTAATACTTATCGAAATGTATGGCAACATTGTATGTATATGAGGGAAAGAGAGAAAGGTAGGCCAAATATAAAAGAACTGTAAAAAGTGAAGAGAAACTGATATACAGTTATTTATCAGATTAATTGACAAACAAATTTATTTTGTCAAATTAAAAAATAAATAGATTTATACATATCGAGCCTATTTTCGATTTAAACGTAAGCGACAAAAATTAAAGTTTTTAGGAGAAGGTTTTTTTTATAATATTAATATATATTTTACATACGTAAATTATCGCTTGCAATAAAATTAAGAATTGTGAACAATTTTACCATTTTGATGATTCTAAACTGTGGGGTAGGCCCCTAAAATATGAATTTCAATAAAAAAAATTTATTTTTGACTACATTTCTCTGGCGACTAAATCAAAAACAGAGCTCGATACTTTTACTATAAATAAACACATCGCTTTCGATAACAACCTGATTCGATCACGTTTTTTAAGCTTGAGATTATGGCATGCGATATCGAACAATATTATTACATTGTTCATTTAAATTTAAGAACATTTAAATGTTTTTAATTAGTTTTTAAGTTTAATGAAAAGCCATCCAATAGAAACTTCCGAACATGGAAGATGTCGAATATTCTGGACGCCCAGTTGAGTTCTCTACACCCGAAAAAATTACAAAAATTCACGATGTGGTGTTGCCCAATCGGAGAGTGAAGTTAAAGGCCATGATTCACTGTCCTTCACAAACGCAAGACCTACGAAAAAATAAAACCCTGATCTGATGAATTGTTACACCCCTTTTCAAAACTCAAAGTTCAATTTTGCAAAGTCTTTAATTCAGCTGGGTGAAAGATAGAGTTAATACCCCTTTTAGACACGGAAAGTTTACTTTGCAAAGTCTTAATTTAGTTAGGAGAAAGACAAAAAAGTTAGTATTCCTCCCTCGATCTTTCACACAGGTGAATTAAGACTTTTCAAAGTAGACTTTGCGTGTGGAAAAGAGGTGTTATTGCCTTTTGACAATTTTCATAGACTCCATCATACCAGAGTTGTATTTTTTTATAAAATCGAACGATTGTGTAGGATAGTGTATCAGTGGACGCCATGGCCATCTCACACGCTTTGAATTTTTTATCATTACTTGGGTATGAAAAGGCTTTTTTTTGGTACTGACGCGGTATAAGCCACATGAATCATGATGAAATTATTTCTCATGACCTCGACAAATCTTAGATTTTGAAAGGAATAAAAAACCTGGACATATGTCTAACAAAGTCAATAGATCCCAAAGAAACTTATATTGAAAAAAAAAGATTTTTTTATCCATAAACCTCTGTTTCATTTAAAAAGTCATGGATTGACCCCGGGGGGTCAAATAATATTTACAACAACAGCAGACAGTTAGCCCTTTATGGCGCAATATCTAAAAACTCGTTTTTTTTCTACAGATTCTAGAAGCTCGTTGCACAAGTAAAAAATGTTGTTCTAGGATTTTTTTTAAATTTCATTTATTGGCGGGGAAAAGGGTAAAGAATTAAGAGGAAAGAAGGTGCAGTATCTTGGCAATAAAAGTTCAAAACTAGAAATAGTTTTACTGATAATACTCTAACAATAAAGACAATAGTTGATTTGGAAAATCACAAATTTTATTGAATTAAAACGAAAGCAAAGTAAGCTTTTAAGAAAATTACACTACGGTAACATTGATGTAAAAAATCATAGAGTTAAGGCTCATTTAGCCGACTATAATGGAAAGTAACTGCAACAGTAGGAAACAGCTGATCGATATTGTTATGTGAAAAGTAATGAAAAGTAATGAATTAACCGGCACCAATGGTATAAATATTTTTTTAATTGTGAAAATAAATATTACATTTTATGTTTATAAAAAAGTTATGTATCTAAATGTTGATTTTTATTTTATTTTATTTATTTTTTTTTTAATTTAATGCATTTGCATACATTTTTCAGACTATAAGATTATTTTATTTAAATTAAAATATTGCTCATTTTTCTATAATGATGTTAAAAATAGACAAATTCGTATTTTCAATATAATTTATGAAATATCATCATCAGCATTTATACCCTCAGACTAAATTGCCTCACTGCACTGATATCACACATTTGAATGGATTTGATTAGTCATAATGCAACTTTAATTTGAATAGTAAAATATACATACATACGACAACATACGAGAACATACATACATATGTACATATGTGTTTATGTATGTATATTTACATATAAATTTATGTATACATATGTATTTAAATACAATATTTTTTTCCACATATTTTTTTTAATTTCAAGAAGAATTCCTGCTTAAATATTTATTTATAGATATTAGCATAATTTTAAATATTATTTTATCTCTTCGTACCGTGATTTCAATAATATGTATGACTTTTCGTTTAGTAAAATAAATATTTTTCCGTTTATTGATATCTGCAACAACGATAAGCAGATTTAATAACTTTATTGCAGTATTTAATTAATAGATATTTATTTAAAAAATAGTATACAAGAGATAAAGGACTAAATTTTATATCATAAATAAATTTTTTTATGTTACATTGACATGCATGGTCTACTTGGTCTTATTAACACTGGCTCACAAATATTATTTTTATAATTGAAAATATGAAATATGCTTGATGTTACAGGATATCACTAAAATTTTCTGCCTTGAATTTTTGCAATAATATATAAAAAAAATTTATTTGAACAATTTTCGAAAATAAGAGATTTATGCCAAATTTACGCCACATGACAAACAGAAAAAATCGATTTGACAAGAACTTTTGGAGTAATTAAATACAAAATACCCCTTTCCGAAATTTCTCAACAATGATTATCTGTCAAAAAAAATATAGCACAAATATAATGGAGTTTTTTATGATTTAATTAAATAAAAACAACTGATCCTTTTATCCTCTGATTATTATGTCATCATTATTTTTTCAACAGATCTAATTTCAAATATGTAACGGCATTTAATATTTGAATACGATTATATAAAAAAACTGCTCCATGCTGTTTATTAATATGTATTATAATTATTAATTTGCAATCTCCTCATCACATGATTAATAAATTAAATTGAATGAATTTAAAAAGGAAATATTTATTCCTGTTATCAGGTGTAAAAAACATTTAAATAAACCCCTTTTCTTCTCATTCTCATCAATTAAAGAACCTCTACTGCAGCAATACACACAAACTCACTTAAATTTTAAGGAATGCAGTTCTCATTTATTACACCCTTTTTGATTTGAATGAATGAGTTTGAATGTGTGTCTGGCAGTATGTGTGTATGTGCTCGTCATTATCAGTGTTACCAACAGCAAAATGTAAAATTGCATTTTATCAGACGATTGAACACAATTTAACGTTTTATGAACATATTTTGCAAAAAAAAAATACAAAACATAAAAACACACAAAAATTAATTTAATGAAGATCAATATTTTAATTATTATTTTTCGAACTTAATTTGTTTCTATATTTATAATTTGAACGGGCTAAAGTTCGTACCACTTTTTAAGCCAAATTAGTTCCCATTATAAATATGGAAGATCAATATTGTTTAAACTATTTTCGATTTGCGCAAGCGAAAGGAAATTGAAAAGTTGTAATAATCGACCACTAAAAACTTCATATAGAGCAAACTATAAATTGACATAAAATAATATATTTATAATAGCTAAACATAGAAAATTAATACATATATATGAGATTAAAAATATTATGAAAGAATATTTTATACTTGAATTGAAACTTAAAACCAGGAGGCAAATTACGGCTCCCGTTATCGAACGAAATTTTGAAATATTTCAATAGAGTTTATATGGAAATATTTTAAAATTTCGAATCGTTTCGAATGCCGTAATTTGCCCCCATGGGGGCAGTCTTTATATTTTGTATTTCCGTATATTTCTAGTTCTACTTATGTTATATGTTTTTTATAGGCAAAATCTAGTTCAAGATGTACATAACCAGGTGGCAGCACTACCTCACCTGATAATTTTTCGCTCTATGTGCTTTGTAGCTGACGAATGTCAAAAAACCTCGTTTGGTTTTGGTACAATTATTTGTGTGCTTTTGACGTTCTTCGGTTCTTTACACAGCTATGGTTTCTGTATTTTTAATAAAAAATCCTTACGCAGTCACCTGTATAATTATACCATGAACTAGTTTTGAAAAAGTTTTGAGATTATAAAATTTAAAATTTATTTAATTTCTTGAGTGTCAGTTTTTCATAGTTCTTCATAAAAAAGAAAAAATTTCGCTTTTTTTTTAAAAATTGTACTTCAGTTATTAAAAAATTAAAATAATTAAAATTTATCGACTTTGCTATTCAGTAACATATTTTAACGATATTCGCCGACGGTTGAAAAAAAATAACTCACAATATCAAATTCAATTTTAAAATTTTCTTTATTATTCTTTGTGCTTTTCGCTTGTTTTTTTCGCTGTCGATAAGTGTTACGAATTTCGGTTCGCAAAAAGTTACAGAATCCAGGTACTGTTGCTCTAATTGGGTTGTTGCAATAATCGTACTGTATTTAGATTAAAAACATAACATAAAAGTCTTAAAGTAATTTAACAAAAAAAGTAAAATAAGAAGACTTAAAATAGAGAGACCTACTTCCAAGTTTGAAATTTTCAAAATGTTCATTCCCACTCCTTTTAAACCCTTCTCTAGTAAATAAAATGACTATGATGGTTTTGATTTTATATGAAATGTTCTACAATTCCCAACTATAATAGTAATTTCCATATCGAAATATAATGAAAAAGACTCATCCCGAAACACTAATATGTGTGTATATATATCATTTATGTTCAAAAATAAATTTTCATCTGCATTCCGAATTTCCCATAAGCTGTGGGATTTGAAAACATCGGTTATTATTATATAATTTGAAGAAATTTATGCACGGCCTATACAACTTAAATAAGAAAAATCAAAAACTCTTAATAATAACTTGAGTATGCAGAAAACCCGGTATGCAGGTATACTTTTATTTATTTAATAGCTTAACTATTGAAAAATTTAACCAAAATGAAGAGTTAAATATACAAAGGTAGGTTTTTAAAACTAACGAAATTTCAATTATAACTGATCTACACCTAAGAAATTACATTATCCAAGCTCTACCCAATTCTTATAATTACACACAAAGTGGCAACACTGATGCAATATGCAAATGTTTTACATAAAAAAATTGCATGTGTGTTTTCAGGAGTATGAAGGTGTGCCTTGTGACCGCTTAACACAGTTACGGTACTTTTAAATTGTTTTTCATTGTTTTTATTTTTTTGTTTTTATTTATACATGTACATATGTATACATATTGAGTTCGTTTTTGTTGGTTTTCCTTTTTATTATTATTGTTGTTTCACACATATTTTTTTTCGTTTTAGTCGTTGTTGTTTTTTGCATTGTTGCAAATGCTCATAACGGATGCACTAAAAAGGACAAAACGAAACACATAGTGTTAATATTTTAGAAACATTTTATTGAAATGTTTGGAAAGTCTAAAGGAGAGAGACGACAAGAAAAATTATAAATTGGCTTTAAGAAAATTAGGCAATTTTGTTTTTGACCGTCTTTAAACAAATCAGGAGGTTACATATACATACATACATACATAGTTTGACTGTATTCTAAAAAAAATTATTTTTTGGGTTTGAAGTGCATGTTAAAATAAAATATTCATAAAATGAATGAAGCAAAATTGAAATACAAATTAATATGTTTACGATACGTATGTGAATGTTTAAATTTTACTGATAGGTAATTTGTATAATTTTTGTGATACCAATATATCAAAAAAAAAAATTAAATTAAACGAAAAGACAGTAGAGTTCGATTATAACGAACAGCTGTTGTAACAAGGTTTTAGCATATGTATGTATAACAAACAAATTCTCTATTCCCAACAGTTTTGTACTAATACATACGAGTATTTCATACAAACTAGTACGCTTGTACCTATAGGACTTCGGTTATAGTGAATATTCGCTTGTAGCGAAATTTTTTTTTAAGATTTATCAACGACACTGCATAGAAACTTATACGCTTACAAAGATAAACAAAAATGGCTAGCTAGAGTGCGAGTCACGAATTTGTGTTAAAAATACATACATACGTATGTATATTAAAATATACACTCATATACATATGTATGTACATACATACATATAACAGCTCCTTTTTTTCTTGTTAATAAGCTAAAATATTTTGAGCAATTTCGGTCAAACCTATTTGACATAACTGAAACCATTTTTTTCGCTTGTTTTTCTAACAATTTTTTTCAATATTAAATAGAACATTGTAGGACGAGCATCATAAGCATCCTTTCCAAACAAACCGGAACTGTTAAAAGTTTTCAAGAAAAAACAAAACGACTTTTTGACATGGTTGGCAGGCAGGCAGCCTGACGAAGTCTACTTATGACTGTGTGCTTTTACAAGCGTACAGTTGTAGCACAAGAGACGGATAAAATAACACATCTTTAAATACATACATATATACATACATACATATATATATATATATATATATATATATATATATATATATATATATATATATATATGTGTAGTTACATTCAAGCATATACATTTTATATGCACACATATGTATGTATGTATGTGCTTGTACTTACCCAATGTAATTACGTATTTTATATAAAACCCAACAAAAAAATCGAAATGGTTTTTGTAAATTGATAGAAATTTCGTTTACAGGTTCTTATGCTATTTCGAGTATAATTGGAGCCAGCTGGAGGAAATGCACAGTTTGTAAAGAAATGATTTACAAAACGAGAAATATTTGACATACATATTTCCAAAATTAATATTTTACTAAATAAGTAAATACATATGTCTGTAATAATTTTAGAAAAATAAGAAATGGAAATATTAAACTTGAAAAAAAATTTACATTTAATAAAGAATGACAAAATTAACAAACTTTTAATATTAATGCCCAGTAGAATAGTTTTTTCTTCAATTATTATCAATAACCATCTGTAAAACCTCAACTCAAGTTGTAAAATAATATTAGTATAATTATTTAGTTAAATAAAAGTTTCAAAAAGTGAAAAAATTTTAATTATGAAAATTCTACAAATTTTTTATTATTAAAATTTTATATTCGAAAGTTCGAAATTTTTAACAAACTTAAAAAAACTGGTATTTCATATCTATATTTTTATTTGCAGTTAAAATAAACTTTCTCCTATGCCTCAAACATACGAAATTAAGTTCGAATAATTTAAACAAACAAAATTCGACGAATTCGAACATAATATCTATAATATATATTATCAAAAAAAAATTATTGAACATTTAAACTTATGATTTGGTCTCTTAATGTATGTATATGTATGTATGCATGTATTAAATATATTAAAATCTATTTTACATAGCCAGAAAGTATTGCATCCATGGGTGAATAAATAAAAAATAATTTCGAATAGCTGAATATCTGGTTTTTTCTTAGAATACATATTTGGTGAAAACCTCCATTAATTAGTTATTCATTAAAATTAAAATATTAATAAAAAAATACATACTACTAATGTTACTTAAATTTTATTTTTAACAGTTCCCCGCTTTAAACTAAACAGAACAATCACAAAAAAATCATGAACAAATTCCCATTAACAAATCATTCGTAATAGAGAGAATATTTTTCGTAGTTGCCATATGTTCATGAGAGCAAAATTTAACGATAGCAATTTTGTAAGCAGGAAACCAAATCCAAGGGCAATTTTATTCACAATAAGGTTTAATGCACAATAATATACAGCAAAATGGAGTAGTATGTAGGTTGGCGCAAAGGAATATTTCTAAAATGTTCAATATAATTCCTTTAATAATAATCATACACGTTAAAAGTAGAAACCGTAATAATTTTTAGAGTCTAAACAATATTAGGCTTTATTCATAAAAATTATTAAGGCCTTACAAAGGCTTAATAAGAAACATTTGTTAGGAAAATTTGTTTCTTAAAGCCTTAATAATTTTATAAATAAATTAATAAATGTTGACATTATATTTTATATTTATTATGAACTAATGTTGCTGGGTTATAAGCAGAGCAAATATTTCCTTATACACACATAAATAATAAATGTTTGTAGTCTAGGCGAAAAAAAAATGTGTCTGTCTGTCAATTTGTAAAAAAAATTACATAAAGAGCAAAGCCCTGTTGTAATCAATGTAAAGTTGACCCAGTTTCAAAGACATATTGTGTGGATTATGGATGTTTTTTGTTTGTTTGTATTGATCATTTACGAATTCGTTTATATTAAAAATAAAAAAAATGTACTTGCACGAGTAAATAAATATTTTGTAAATGTTGGGAAAAAATTTGTATGTAATTTCATTTAATGGAAAATTCTTGCAGAAACTTTTTCAAGTGATATATAGTATATAAAAGTATACATAAATTTTTATATATGAACTTATATGTTCTAGATACATACATGCTTGTATGTTTTTCTTCTCAATAATAGTGCATGTTGTAAATAAATACCTCCTCCAGGCTATTTAAAACTAATTGAAATGTATTTTTCCTTATTAGGATAAATGCAAAATTTCAATACTTTATCACAATATCACAGATGCTTACGTATGTTAAAAATAATCCCAGCAATTCTAGTTCAAATAAGACAATAAATCTCTTTAAAATACCAAAACATTAGTATTACCATTACTATTACAATCACCATTAGCATTGCCATACATTGAAACTTAAAATACAAGATACTTTTTAAAAATCTTTTTTACAAAAGCACATTTCCAAAAGTACGCTTTGAAAGCAGTATCTTTAATAAAAATAACTTCCGGGGGCAAAATACGTATAATGAAAAAAGTGCATTTGGAAAAAGTAACTTTTGATAAAGTATCTTTTGGAAAATCATGTCAAAAAAGTATCCTATGAAAAAAGTACCTTTGAAAAAAGTATCTTTAGCTAAAATACCTTTTGAGAAAAAGAACTTTTGCAAAATGTACCTTTCAAAAAAAAACTATCTGTCTTATTAAAAAAGTACCTTTCGAAAAACTATTTTTGAAAAAAAAAATCACCTTTTGGTGAAGATTTTTTTTTGCATCTTTTGAAAACTCCCTTTTGGAAAACATACTTTTTGAATAAATTACTTTCTGCAAAAGTACCTTCTGGAAAAATATATTTTGAGAAAAAATATTTCAACGAGAAATACCTTTTCAAAAAGGTACCGTTAGAAAAAAGTACCATTAGCCAATAACATCTTATGAAAATAGTTCCATTTCAAAAAGTACCTTTTGCGTAACATTTTATAAATAAATTCAGTAAATTGCGACTTTGACCCGCGCACGAAGGGTTCCGTACGGACACGAGATATATAATTCAATACGAACTTTAGTAGCCTATATAAAATATAGTTGGCATTTTTTTCGTTTTTGACGTTTTTTTTTAATTTGTCAATTTTTTTATTTTGGCGATTTTTTTAATTTTGGCGATTTTTTGTTTGTTTTGGCGATTTTTTCGGTTTTTGGATTTTTTTTAGTTTTGGCCATTTTTTTAGTTTTGAAATTTTTTTCTCGTTTTGGCGATTTTTTCAGTTTTTAGCGTTTTTTTATTTTTTTGCGATTTTTTTTTAATATTGGTTATTTTCGATTTTTGGCCTTTCTTTATTTTGGCGACTTTTTGCAGTTTTGACACTTTTTTTCTCATTTTGGGGATTTTCTTTCGGTTTTCGGCAATTTTTCAATTTAGTGATTTTTTAATTTTTGCGATTTTTTCAATTCAGCGATTTTTTTCATATTAACAATTTTTTGTTACTGGAGCCTTTTTCGCGTTTGGCTATTTTTTTCGGTTTTTGGCGCTTTTTTCATTTTGGCGATTTTTTCATTTGGGCGATTTTTTCGAATTTTGCGATTAATTTTAGTGTTAGAAATTTTTTTTAATTTTGGCGATTTTTTCCGTTTTGGCGATTTTTTTTTAATTTTTGGCAATTTTTTTTTTTGGTTTGGCGATTTTATATTCATATTATTTAGTTTTACGGTTTTTAAAAATTTCAAGAGTTTACCTCTTACGGTTTCCAAGATATAGCAAGTTGTCAAAATTACATAGTCAAAATTGCATTAACTGATGGACCACCCTTTAATTTAAATTTTTTAATATTTTAATGTTAAATGTTGTAGTCTATATAAAAATACACTAATTTTAAAAATTTCAAGTGTCAATATACATACAATTATATGTATATTACATGGGATTACAACATTTTTCGTTGCTCGTTTTGGAACACCCTTTAATTTTTAATTCTCATGTATTTTTTGTCGTAGCGGCCAAGGTTCTACATACTGTGTCCAAATTTCAGCTCCGTTGCTCTTAGGGTTCCTGAGAAAATACCGTGTGACGGACAGATGGACAGACGGACAGCGTAGCGAAAACAATAGGGTTCCTTTTTTCACCTTTGGTGTACGGAACCCTAAAAAGTGCCTTTCAAAACCAACACATACCTTTAAAAAGTCAGATGTAAAATGGTACCGCTGGAAAAAAGTACCATTAGCCAATGACATCTTATGAAAAAAGTGCCTTTAGGAAAAAGTACCTTTTGAAAAAATTACCTTTCGAAAGAAAGTTCCATTTCAAAAAAGTACCTTTTACGCAACATTTTAGAAAAAAGTACCTTTCAAAACAAACACATACCTTTAAAAAGTTCGACGTCAAGTAAATTTATTTTCCTCCTTATTTGTTCAAACATTTTTATTTTGCTAAGCTTGACCATAAATAGTTTAAAATCATTCTTTTTCTTTTTTTGTTATCACTTGTAAATCATAAAACAGGCAAAAATCAATTAATTAATGTGCAAAACAAATCAAGCTTAGCGTTAATTTATGCACAAATATGTGTGATAGACATAATTGTATAATTGTAAAACAAAAAACTAGAAAGAAATTGGAAAATATTTAAAAAGAGTAGAAAAGGAAAAAAAGTATAATAAAAATGTATACTTAAACTGAATTTTAAATTTTAAATTTAAAAAACGCCTATTGTAAGACGCACTGCTGTGAATGCAAATCTTTCGTAAATAAACAGATACGAGTATGTACATCTGCATCAGCAAAAAAAATAACTCAACTGCCAGCAAATCAGGTGGCAAATTACGGCATTCGAAACGATTCGAAATTTTAAAATATTTCCATATACACTTTATTGAACTATTTCGTAATTTCGTTCGATAACGTGTGAAGTAATTTGCGCCCCTCCCCCCCCCCATCTATCATACTTATGATACGTATTGAACTTCCAAACTTAAACCAGAAATGATAGAACTCATAATATTTGATGTAATTTATAAATGGCACTTCTTTAAAATATTGAACATGATTGCGTTCTGTTACAGATGCTGAAATATGACTCGACTAAAACATTTTTTGTACCTTTTCCATACAAATTACAACACTTTTCATACATTTTAAATAAAAATATAAAAAAATAAATAAAATAAAGAAATATGAAATTAAGAAAAAAAATAAATTAAATGAAACACATAAAATTTAATGAAATAAAATAAAAGGAAATAAAATAATATAAAAGAAAATACAATAAAATAAAATGAAATAAAATAAAATAAAATAAAATAAAATAAAATAAAATAAAATAAAATAAAATAAAATAAAATAAAATAAAATAAAATAAAATAAAATAAAATAAAATAAAATAAAATAAAATAAAATAAAATAAAATAAATAAAATAAAATAAAATTAAATAAAATAAAATAAAATAAAATAAAATAAAATAAAATAAAATAAAATAAAATAAAATAAAATAAAATAAAATAAAATAAAATAAAATAAAATAAAATAAAATAAAATAAAATAAAATAAAATAAAATAAAATAATATAAGATAAAATAAAATAAAATAAAATTAAAAAAAATAAATTAAAAAAAAAATAAAATAAAAAAAAATAAAATAAAATGAAATAAATTAAAGTAAAATTAATTCAAATAAAATAATGTAAATAAAATAGAATAAAAAAATACATTAAAATAAAATAAAATAAATTGAAAAAATATATTAAATAAAATAAAAATCTAAAATAAAAGAAATAAAATAAAAATTATATAGAATGAAATGAAATGAAATAAGAATAAAATAAAGAAATATGTATGAAATAAAAAAAAAATAAATATTAAATTAAATTAAAGTAAACTAAATTAAATTATTGGCCCTGTTCTGTAAACCGAATCCGAGTAAATTTCTTGTTTTCAAAAAATTAATAATGGTCCTGCAAACGTGTTTAAAATCAAAAACGATAATTTTCTTTCAGATATGATATTTGAGAATCTATATAATAAAAAAATATAAAAAAATTATAAAATATTTCTAAAATCGTGCGATTTCAAATCGATCTGTTTGCAGAACAGGGCCGTATATTAAATAAAGTAAAGTAAAATAAAAGAAAATCAGAAACAAGAAAATATTATGAAGTAATTCAAAATAAAAATAAAATAAAATTGCAATAAAAACAAAATAAATAAAATAAAATAAATAAATTTAAAAAAATTAAATTAAATGAAAACAAAATAAAAAATATGAAAATATATAAAATAAAATCAACTAAAATAAAATAAAAAAAATAAAATAAAATAAACTAAAATAAAATAAAATAAAATAAAAAAAATAAAATAAAATAAAATATAAAAAAATCAAATACAATAAAATAAAATAAAATAAAACAAAATTAAATACAATAAAGTCAAATAAAAAAACTAAACTAAAATACTATAAAAGAAAATAACATACCATAAAGTAAAATAAAATAATATAAAATGAAATAAATTAAAGTAAAATTAATTCAAATAAAATAAAGTAAATGAAATAGAATAAAAAATACATTAAAATAAATTGAAAAGAATTACATTAAATAAAATAACTAAAATAAAATAAATAAAATAAAAATTATATAGAATGAAATGAAATGAAATAAAAATAAAATAAAGAAATAAAATAAATACTAAACTAAATTAAAGTAAATTACATTAAATTATATTAAATAAAATAAAGTAAAATAAAAGAAAATCAGAAAAAAGAAAATATTATGAACTAAAACAAAATAAAAATAAAATAAAATGCAATAAAAACAAAATAAATAAAATAAAATAAATAAATTGAAAAAAAATTAAACTAAATAAAAACAAAATAAAAATATATGAAAATATATAAAATAAAATTAACCAAAATGAAATAAAATTAAAATAAAATAAAATAAAGAAATAAGATAGAATACAATAAAACAAAAAAAAATTAAATAAAATAAAATTAAATACTAATACGATAATATTAAACAAATTAAAAATAAAATAAATTAAAATAAAGTAAAATAAAATAAACTAAACGAAAATCAGAAAAAAAAGAAATTATTATGAAATAAAACAATATAAAATTAATTAATATTATAATTGAAGTTTATTTGCTGGTGGTTTACAATGTCTATATACGTATTTCATTGGCGCTTGAACCAAATCATCAGTAGACTTCAACCACGAATTTTTAACAGTCACAAACCTCTTACTTTATGCACAATAACAATATTATTAAATACAAGAAAATAAAATAAAATAAATTAATAGAATATAAAGTTAAAATAAATATAAATTAAATAAGACGAAATTAAATTCAACTCAATAGAATAAAATAAAATTAAAATAAGTAAAATAAAAAATGCAACATAGTAAACTTAAAGAAAAATAGTTTTGCCAATTTACAATGTGTCATATTGTCATAATATTTTATCTATATATTTTTTTTGCTTTAAACTAAAATGTTACCACATTATGACAGTACGACACAATAGAACAATTTTTGAATTGGCCAATTATATAAAATCAAATCAAGTCAAATAAAATTACATAAATGAAATAAAGCAAACTTTAAAAAATTAAATAATTTAATTAAATAGTTAAAATAAAATCAATTAAATAATTAAAATAAAAATAATTAAAATAATCTCAAATATGCATATTAACTGAAATTGAAATAGATTAATAATTATTAAAATAGTTCCTCTCTACTTAAGAATGTTAAAAGCATTTAAAAGCAATTTATTTAAATAAAAAACACATTTTAAAACATGTTTTTTATACACACATATGTAGTTACAATTTTATATACATATTTAGTTCAGTCATTGATCTCAAAACTTCAACATTTTCAATATTTTTTGAGAAATTTGTTAAAACAATTTGTTATAATAATTTTCTTGATAACAGCAACTGCTGCATGTAGGAGATGTCTAAAACGACCCACGCGCAATAAACATTATTTAAGAATTCATTAATGAATGACACTTTGAGTAAATTTGTTCACATATTGTTTGATTAAAATTAAAGCGAACTAAAAATTTTAAGTAGTGAATGTATGTATTTAGAATTAAAAAACATGACTAAAAAGCTTAGGTAATTAATTTCAAATGAATTTCTTTAAAATCTGAATTTTAAATATTTTTCTTTTTTCTTGCTACATGTACATATTTTTCTATTTTTTATGTCTATAAATATTTTTTTTTAAATTTTATTCACAGAACAACAATTACTCGTTATACATGCATATTTATGTTTTTGTTCCCCAGTGTAACGAACGAAATTCCCTCAATACTTGTTCAGAATTTGTATTTCCAGCGTAAGTTCGTTCTCATTTATGCAGACATCAACTTGTTTCGTAGTTGTTGTTGTTGTAGTAGTTGTTGCTGTTGCTTTTTTTAACTGCACGAGCATTTGAAGGAAATGCAAATAGTGGGAGTATTTTTTTTTGTCTCTAAAGACCTGAAAATAACGTGATTTAATTGCAGTGATGAATAAGTTAATGCCCTGTTTTTACGGTTTTTTCTTCTTTCCTTATTATTATTATTATTATTATTATTATGTATTTTTTTTTGCTTTTCCTTTTGCCTTCGTTACTTTTTTTCCGTTAAAACAGAGCTACAGTCATACAGTCATATTTATTACTTTTATAAAGACAGTAGTTCGTTGGTTTGCCTCTTCCCACTCTGCTGCATCATCCTACTCTTTCGTACGTTCCTTGAGAAAAGTTAAATGTTGGTTAGAAGACAAAACTACACACAGCTTAAAGTAAAAAAGCCAAAATGACAGTTAAGCAGACATATGGTGGGACCGCGAATGGGAACGACATAACATGTACATACATATTTATAGCAATAAATTCTTTCTATTTTGAGAAGTTTGTAGCTTAGAAAACGACAAATAGATGGGCAAAAGAAATTCCATATATGGAAGACTTTTTGCAGAGACTTAACTAAAGTTTTCTTTGTCGTACGTGGAAATAGTCAAACTCCTCTCGAGAGAAGACCACATAAAAAGTATTGTGACATTTTTGTTTTATTTTTTTATTATTCATTTTGTTGCTACTGTTACACTGATTCCAAACTTAAGTTCGTTTGCCAATCAAGCGACCAAAAATTTGCTGATTTCAGAAGCCTAAAAATATCATTGAAAAATTACATGACTGCTGGCAGCGAAAATATCGAGTTATAAACGCCAAAAACGCTTCAGCAAAATTTTTTTGAACTTCTTTTTTTATGAAAATCGATTATTTACGATCATACATACTCTATTTCAGTAAAAAATTTAAATTCGAATATGATGTCGCTTAAACTTTTCCGGCTGTTGTAGAACGATATCTTTGTTATCTATTGAAAATTACAGTTTGTTACATTTGACAGTTTCCATCGGTGGCTTTTGGCAACTGGCAACGCAATCAAAGTTGCCATCTTTTTGCGAGAAATACATATTTTGTTAAGGTATTGTAATTTTCCCAAAACAATTTTCTTCTTTCTAAAGTTATTTTAGAAAGAAGTTTCTTAAAGTTATTTTTTTTTTCTAAAACGAAGATTCTACCAAAACGGTTTACTCTTCCAAACGTACGTTTATCAACAAGTACTTTTCCTAAATGTTTGCATAAATATTTTTGACAAAAATAAATTTTTTTTTTTTAAAAAATTACTTTTTTTAAAAGGTATTTTTTCAGCAAAGACTTTTTCAGCTACATAGGTACTTTTTTCAGAGAGGTATTTTTTTTTTAATTTATTTTTTTTTACCAAGTTATACATTTTTTTAAATAGGTACTTTTTAAAAATCATATTTTTTTTAAATATGCATACTTTTTCTAATGTGGTATTTTTTGCAAAAAAGTATTATTTCGAAAATGTACTATTTTAAAAATTTACTTTTTAAACAGGGTGCTTTTTCAAAAAGTTTAAAACAAGGTACTTTTCTTATGGTACTTTCTTACAAAGGAACTTTTTCCAACAAGGTGCTTTTAGCAAAAAAGTACTATTTTTAAAATCTACTTTTTCAGAATATGTGCATAGTACTTTTTTTTAAGAAAAAGTACTTCTTCAGAAACACATTTAATTTAAAAAATATACTTTTTGCAATAAGGTACTTTTTCAAAAATGTGGTACTTTTAAAAAAAGTACTTTTTTCAGAAACATTTAATTTAGAAAAAATACTATTTGCAATAAGGTACATTTTCAAAATATATAGTTGTCTTTTAAAAAAAAGTCCTTTTTTGCAATATGGAACTTTTTAAAAATATATAATACTTTTAAAAAAAAAGTACTCTATCCAGGAAAATATTTAATTTAGAAAAAAATATTTTTGCAATAAGGTACTTTTTTAAAATATATAGTATATACTTTAAAAAAAGTTCTTTTTCCAGAGAACTATTTAATTTAGAATAAATACTTTTTGCAATAGGGTACTTTTTCAAAATACATAGTACTTTAAAAAAAGTACTCTTTTCGGGATAATATTTAATTTAGAACAAATACTTTTTGCAATGAGGTACTTTTTCAAAAAAGTATTGTTCATATACAGGTTGGGGCAGAATGAGCTATATGGTTTGAATTCTTTATAACTTTTTTAATTATTATTCTTTCTTTGATTTTTTTCAGCATTTTGTGAAGAAGACTTGGAGAATTAATTCTGAATCATTGCTCGATCCAACAATGTACAAAAATAATTGAATTTTTTTTTCAAAGCAACAGTCTATTGTGTTGAACGCATTATTTCGAGCACAAGCGATTTTAACTGGCCTCCAGGTTCACCAGATTTAACAGCTCTTGACAGTTTTCTTTGGGGATATTTGAAAGAAAGAATCTACGTTAACAAACCAAGCACCATATTCCAACTAAAAACTAACATTCGAAATGAAAGCATTGCCATTACAGCCGAAATTTTGAAAAAAGTTATGGAAAATATGCTGCCAAAAGAGCTAATTTTTTTGCAAAGCAGAAAATGGACATAACTTACAGGATATCATTTTTCAAAATATTTCAAAAAATTCCCCAATAATATACTGTATTAAAAAATATATAATAGTCGTATAAATAAAAAAGTTATAAATCATTTAAACCACCTGCGCCAACCAGTATTTCAAAAAGGTATTTCTTTAAAATGAATAATACTTTTTCAGAAAGTAATGAGTTTTATCGTGGGAATTGAGTGGCCTAATGGAAAATAATGTAAAATAAGAAGGGAATCACAATAGACGCAATAGGGTTTCCGAGTGGATATGTGTTACAACACTAACCTTCCTATATCAGCGTTATTGGTCAAATTTATATATCAATTATTTTGATCATAAGCTTAAAGCCCCTATTGTCATTCTCAATTCAATTCAATTTCGTTGTGTGAGAGTCAAGGTAAGTTACACCCAATCCCATTCTTTTTACTATTGTGAATTACTGCAAATTTTTAATTGAAATTGTAACGTAGTGGTTATTTAAGTTGTGAATGGCAATGCGAGACTAAGCATTGATTTGACTTTCAGAAAAACAAAGCGAGTTGAACTGAGAACGACTCTAACTGTCGTATTGGAAAAGATTTTTGAAGCACCCTTATATTATGGCAGAGAACGTAATATGTTTAGCGTAGGCAGACAGAAGATATTCAGCTAGAACTCTCTTTTATCTGGGAAATTGTGTATAATTTTTTTATTATCGTACCAACGCATAAATTACTAAATACGACTTACAACTACATTTTACTACAGTATGCCTCTATTACATACTTGTTTCTGCATACATCCCAGCAAACATTTTAATCAAAATTATCATAACTTTTAAATAGTTATTTATAACAAATAGAGAGCTTATACTGACAGCATTTAGTAACGTTTCTATATGGATTCGAATTTGTCTGTGGAGATAACTGGAAGATAAACATATCTCCAAGACGAATTCATACCAGGTGGTCTCCATTTGGCAACTGTGCATAAAATTCATTTATGCATATTTTTGATAGTGTAAAATTTCCTGCCGTCAGAAAATTTCCTAATGTTCTGCTTCATTTGACACAAGAGAAATTAACAGCTCGATTCACCATTTTCTAAATTCCGATCCCCTGGTGTCCATTCGCGTTGCATATCTCCAAGGCAGATTTTTCGCCAGTAAGCCCCGCTTTACACACGTCAACTTTTGTTGATCAACTCGTAATTCAGCTGTAAGAAGGACGGAGAAGGAAATACAAATATCTTTTATTTTTCATACAGCTGAATTACGACTTGACCAACAAAAGATGACGAGTGTGAACCGGGACTAACGAACCAACTTGCTGAGAAATTTATTTCACAAATGTTTGTGGGGAAAAGCATGATAAAAGTGCTTCCGTATGTGAGAATAATTTTATGGTGTTATTTTGTAAACATATACATACATAAATACATATAAGCATAAAGAGACACACACATGTTTAAAAGCAACAAAAACATAAAAAGTCTTCTTTTTTTATTTTGATAAAAACTGGGCTGTGGAAGTGATAACAACGCAAGTATACACATACACACATACTTGTAGATGTATGTATGTATGTATGTATATATTTATTTATGTATGATGGGAAAAGATGTCATAAAAGAATGAAGCGCACAATTTTAAATGAATACAAATAATAGAATTACTACCAAAAAAAAAACATATATACAATATTTATCAAACAAACATAACAATGAAAGTGGTAGTGGGAACGCCAAACAGAATCCAAACCGAGGAAAGCGAAAAACGCCAGAGTATGTATGGAAAATAACTTCGAAAATATTTAAAAAGAAATGGGAGTTTTAAAGCATATACGAGTACATACGAGTAATAACTGATAGTTGGAGAATATTATAAATTAAGCGTAGATATCTAAATGCTGGGTTGAAGCTTAAGACAATACAGTGGTTTCCGCTTAATTGATTCAAAACCTCATACAAGTAAGTCAGAAAAACTATTTACGAAATACCTATAAATATTTTACCCATACATTTTAAAAAAATCATTTATAGTGTTTTCACACTGACATAGTTTCAATTAATGTTGATTTTAACGTTAAAACCAACTGTTAAACCCTGGTTTTACCATAAAAATTGTTTTTGTTAAAACCAACTTAAACCATTTTAGAATTGGTTTTATGAAATGCAACCTTGTTTTCGCTGTCTTAAATTTAGTGCTGCCAAGTCAAAATGACCAGAAGCAGCTAATAATGTTTATGGCAGTGAATATCAATATTATTTTATTTTTGAGCAAAGTTATTAGACAGTCTGTGAGTTAAAACCTGAATTTAACAAACTTGCATTGTGAATGCAAAATCAGCTGTTTATGGTTGTAACGTTAAAACCAGGTTATAACTTTCAGTGTGAAAGCACTATTAAGCGATAATTACTGTAGTAATACTTTGTTAGTTGAAAAATGTAATAAGTGGGGCACCCGGTGGATACACCGTTTTATTTTGATAAGTCTTGTTTAAAGAACAATTAAGATTGAAAACTATGATTAAAAGTAATTTTTCCGAGTTTTCTACCATTTATTAATTTTTATATGGATATATAACGATTAAAAAAATATATAATTGGTGAACATACGTCCCTTTTAGAAATCAAGGGGTGTATGTACCGAATTTTATAAAAATCGTTCAAGTAGAGTCATGTTAAATATAATTCATCGTCGCCTCAGAATAGGTTTAGCCCATATGCCACAAAGTTGTAGTGGGGAAAAACGACTATGAAGGTTAACACGAAGTTTTCTCAAAATATACCTGATGGATATCTTTTGTATTTTAAATTTTTGTGAACTTACAACAATGAAGTTAGAAGTTAATATTAATTTATTCATGTCACATAGCCTGTGCCACAATTGGTAACCGCATTTAGTAACCGCATAGTTTCAGGTTTCGGATAAAGTAAATTTTATGTCAATTGAAAAAATTCATCTTCGTTTTATTCCATTTCAAAGTTATATACATATGTATGTATCTCTATAAAAAAAAACACCCTCAAAATTATAATGGGAGTGGCTCAGCCCATTTTTTCAACTTCAAAATCATGTCATTGCTTAACAAGGTGCGTGCCAAAGTTTGCAGCAATCGGATAAGTTAAAGATCAAAAACTTTAATGGGTGTGTTGTTTACGTAAATTTAATTTTGAATTCAAGGTTTTGCTTTTTAGGAGCGAAAGTTTCTTTTTCTCTGGAATTTTTTGATTTTTAAATAGAAAATCTATCTTCAATCGCTATCAATTCTCATTCACTGTTATAAACAGCTGATGATGCTTCCAGACATTTTAACTTGGCAGCATTAAATTTAGCACAGCGAAAACAATGTTACATTTCATAAAAACAATTCAAAAGACTATTTTAAGGCCGGGTTTACATCTGTGTGCCAAATGCCACACAAGCGTAAAAAAAGCGTAACCAGCTAATTACTAATGAAAAACTATTTTATACACACATGTATTTATTATGTTAAACAGTTTCATACATAATTAACAGACAAATTTTATAGAATCCAAAATGATTGCGAACTATTTAAATCAATAAATATATGTCTGAATCAAACAGTTTTTCATTAGTAATTAGTTGGTTACGCTTTTTGGGCAAATGACACACAAGAAATTCTAAATGTAAACTCAGCCTAAGTTGGTTTTAACAAAATCATTTTGTGTGGTAAAACCAGTTTTTAACAGTTTGGTTTTAATGTTAAAACCCAAATTTATTAAAACCATGTCAGTGTGAAAACCGTATTACGGTGTTTCCGTTTCTTTAGGAACCTTCTCCCCATAATTATGTTACTTTAATTCAATTTCTTTTTTTCTTCTTTTTTTGCCTTCCACAAGTTTTATTTTTAAAACTCTCCCTGCCATTAAATGGAAAGGCTCACATTAAAAACCCCAACCAATAAAATAAAAAGGGAGAGAGAGAAAAAAACTAACGGAAAAATAGGGAGTTAAATGAATTAAGGAGTTAAATGAATTAACACAAGAGTGAGTGGGAGAGGTAGGGAGGGAGGGAGAAAGTTAGAAGGTGTAGGTATGTTATTAAAAGAGAAATTTGTGGTAGAGATTTTTTCTTTTTCTGATGCTGGAAAAAAATAACATACAACTACGCAACGCACACACATGTACACAAAATAAAAAAATAAAGAATAGGGAGCCTTAATTTGATTTCTTTACAAACTTTTTTATAAAGTTAATTTTCATTTGAATTTAATTTTAAAGCTACTTACATACGTGTATTAATTTTATTGATGTTTGCTACTTACCCAAAATAAAATATTGATTAAAACCATTAAGAATTTCACACACGAACAGCAGCCGTTAAGACCCATTTTTTTAATTTTTTCCTTGTTCTTTTATTTTAGGCTTACAAAGAAAATTGCGTAGTTGCTAATTTATCCAGTGTATACTTCTAATGAACGCCTGGTATTTTATTTTTTGCAGGTTTTTATTTTATTTTTTTATATTTAACAAGGACACATGCAATTTATTTGCACACTTTTTAAGAAATTTTTCGACACATTGTTTTGTGGGAAGCACTTTTTGCTTTTCTTTAATCACTTCTCTACAACTCTATGTACATAAGTATTTAGGAGTTCATAATATTGTTTTTGTAAAATACAAAGATACTTATTTTATTTAAAGTTTCGAATCGCATAAAATATATTTTCATACATACACATGCATACTAAGTACATACATACATACCCACAAATCATGTACTATTTTCCTTTAATGGACATTTACACCTGCATCTAGTATAATTCATTGGAAACTTTATGGGTGTTCTATCAGTTAATGTAATTCTGACTATGTAATTTCGACCACTTGCTGTATCTTGGAAACCGTAAGAGGCAAATCTTGAAATTTTCAAAATCGGTAAAACTAAAAAATCGAAAATTTATAAAATCGCCAAACCGAAAAAAAATCTCCAAAAATCAAAAAAATCGCCAAAACAAAATAAAATCACTAGAAATTAAAAAAAAAATCTGACACTAAAATAAATCGCCAAATTCGAATAAATCGCCCAAATGAAAAAAAATCGCCAAAATGAAAAAAACACCCAAAATCGAAAAAATCGCCAAAAAGCGAAAAAGGCTCCAAAACAAAAAATTTTTTATGTGAGAAAAAAAATCGCCAAAATTAAAAAAAGCCATAAACTGAAAAAAATCGCCAATATGAGAAAAAAAAGTGTCAAAACTAAAAGAACGCCTAAAAACAAAAAAATTTTATATGAAAAAAATCGCCAAAATGAAAAAAAATCGCCCCAAATTAAAAAAAAATCGCCAAATTAAAAAAACGCCATACATCGAAAAAAAATCGGCAATATGAGATAAAAAGTGTCAAAACCAAAAAAACGCCTTAATGAAAAAAAGTTGCCAAAATTAAAAAAACGCCAAGAACCGAAAAATCAACATAACTAAAAAAATCGCTTGAATGAAAAAAAGTTTCCAAAATGAAAAAACGCCAAGAACAGCAAAATCGACATAACTAAAAAAATCGCCAAAACGAAAAAAAATCGCCAAAATGAAAAAACGCCATAAGCCGAAAAAAATCGTCAATATGAGAAAAAAAGTGTCAAAACTAAAAAACGCCTAAATCATTCATTATACAATATTATTGCATATGGACATTTCCACAGGAATGCCAAATTTTTGAAGTGTGCGACACCAAGCAAATATGTTTGTCTTTTTTAAAGAAAATGAATTTTTTTGTTTAATTATTTATACATATTTATATTTGTTGTTGTGAATCTGTCAGTAGCTCTAGGTTAGGTAAAGTTTTAAGAAAAATCGTGTCAAGTTGTTCAGAAATACAAGCCGAATTGCTTGCAGTCACACGCGACAAAAATGGCACAATGAAAATCAAGTCTTTTGATATTCGCCAATATATTGTGCAACCTTCGAATATGACAGGCACATTGGCGATATTATTATACTTGCAATTTTTGTTGCAGCAATTCTTTAATATGTGTGAGAGTTTCGAAATCGAAATAGGTACATACATTTTGTATTCCTCTCTCGCTCTTTAGAAATAAAAAAAATAAAAAGTTGCTGCAACAAAAATTGCAAGTCTGAACCTAAGTCTAAGGGATAATACAATAATTTCTAATAAACTTTTTATTTCAAACGACCATTTCATTTCAAATTATCATTGAAAAGTGCAATAAACTTAAAATTAATCACTCCTATTGTGAATAACATTTGAGATTATTTTTGTTCCCATGAATTTTTCATTACCCCATTAAGGGATAATTGCAATCGCAAATTTCTTGGGAACTTTTGTTCCGACTATCCATGCTTAGTGAATGTAAAAAACGGGAAGATGACTTATAAATCTTAAAAATTAATTGCAAATCAAGCAAAATAATGTTAAATATTTATGCCGGGGGATAAAATTAAAAGTATTCGGCATGAGCCAAATTTTAGCTTTAATTAGGTACAAATGTAAAGCAAAGATACATTCCTACATACATTCATTTATGTATGTAGTACGCAAAATTTAAGTGTTTATAAAAATTAGTTTAAGAAATCAAATTAAAAGGTGAATTTAAATGTATTGAACAATAATTTAAAAAAATACATAAAAAGAATTTGCAAAAAAGATATAAAATAACAATCCATATTGTAAAAAATAGAAAATGTTAAAATTAAATTAAAATTTAACAGAAAGTGCCAATTATGGAAATTGTTTTACCCTGTTAAAGATTTGTCATACTTGCAGATTCATTCGTAAGTGTTTGATTTTGCTAATTCAGCGAAACATAAAGTTTTTGATTAACATATGTGTATTTATTTAATAGAGATGGCAAACAAAATCCCTAGTTGCTGGTGATATGCTGAACGAATAAATGAATTAATCCCGGTTATTGCAGTTTTTTTTATTATAAGTTCCATTTTTTATACAGGTTGTTTTTTTAGAGGTATAGAACTTCGAATTGAAATAAAACACAAGAAACCCGTTTTAATGTCCATCAATTTGGCTTTATTGGAAGGATAATTTTATGCCATTAATGTTTAAATATGATTTCGGGCATGTGGCCGCCGCGGCTGGCTCGAATAAAGCCAATTCTACAGGTCCAATTTTCAACCACTTTTTCGAGCATATGGGGCCGTATGTTGGCAATAACGCCACGAATGTTGGCTTCCAAGTCCCCTAACGTTTCTGATTTGTTGGCGTAGACGAGCGACTTCACATATCCCCAAAGAAAATAATCCAATGGTGTCAAATCACACGATCTTGGTGGCCAATTGACAGGTCCATTCCGCGAAATTATGCGCTCATCGAATGTTTCCTTCAATAAATCGATTGTGACGTGCGCTGTGTGGCATGTAGCGCCGTCTTGTTGCAACCACAACTCATCCACATTCATGCCATCCAATTCGGGAACAAAATAGTCGGTTATCATGGCTCTATATCGAATTCGATTCATTCGGGTCCTCTTCAACACTTTGCTCTACAGCGGCAATTGTTTCTTCGGTGCGCACTGTTCGAGGTCTCTGCGGATGCGTGTTATCACATAGAGTAAACGTAGTTCGAAAACGATCCACGGTTAACCGAATTAATTGCTCTGATGGACGATTATGTCGACCATAAAATGGACGGAGCTTGCGGTAAACTTCGCGAACTGAACCATTATTTTCGAAATAAATTTGCACGATTTGCAAGCGTTGTTCTTTTGTCAACCTGTTCATGATGAAATGGCAAACCAAACTAAATATTAATCACTTGACAGCTGACAAAATGGCCGCCAGTTAAAAAAGTGATGCCAACTTAAAGTTCTATACCTCAATAAAAAACACCCATTATATTTGTTTAATAAAATACCAAAATGTGAACAAAATACGCAATTTCATTATCAAAGGAGTATACTAGAATAAATAAAATGTGCTAGTGACTATCTGTTTCCAATGTCTTCATATGGTCCCTAAAGAACTATCTCATCAGTAGTTCCAATGTCAGTAGTTGCTTTTCAATGACACGCACATGTTAAATGTCTATAGCAAAAAGCATTGAGGAGTGGGGTATAATTAGTCAGTAGTACTGGCGACAAAGTCAATATTGAATCAGTACTGATTCACTAGTAACATTTCCTGCAGGGTATATTTATGTGCATGTATGCATGTATGTGCAATAATAAGGACAATAATAAACCGAAATCAGTATATGCATGTGTGTGTATAAAAATTAGAATTTAAAAAACTAAGTATGGATGTAGTAATACTTTTTTAAGCAACTGTGTATGTTTGTACAAATATGTACTTATGTGTATGCATGTATGTAAATCTCTTTATGCACAAAATTTCTAAATATACAATTATAAATATATAATTATATTATACAACATTAATTTATATCGTTTTTTTTTTACTTCATTATCCTTTTTTAATTACAATCGTACATTTAATTTATTTATGTTATCTTTTTCTCCAATTTGTTTTATGAACTGGAGATTTTTTTTATTCCTATAGTTTTCTTCTTTTATTACATATACACACACCAACACTAATACACATTCACTCCATTTAGTTCGCACTCAACTCATATCTTAAACACTAAACTGGGGCTTCCTTTGACCTCTTTTAACTTTTTCTATCTTGAGTGTGTGTGTGTGTGTGTTTGTGTTCGTTTGTCAAAATGTTCGTTGTTTTCACTGTTTTTTTTTAATTCTCCGTTAATTTTCTGCATATAAAATGAGTATGTATATAATTGTCTGGCTGAATGACTTTATTACTGGAATTCATTGACTCTTGTAATTTTTTTATTGAATTGATTTCACTTTTATTGGCAATATTTATAATAAAGTCTATAAAACTAAAGAAAGATATTATTGTATGTACATACATATATCCACAACAACCACACACGAATCTTTTTGTTATATTTCTTTCTACTCTAAAGGAAGTAGATGTTTTCATACAAATTTCTTTGCCTTTTTACCAAATTTTTTTTACGCTTAACTCACACAATACACACGATTTAAAAACGCTTCTTTCGTTACAGCAATTGTATTGGTTTATTTATTTGTAGTTATTTCCTACTGTAATTAGATTTTTTATTTATTTATTTAACAATTTCCTTACGAAACAACTTTCCACCGCTCTATTCGTTCTCTTGCAACTGTCTGATTTAAAAATAATAGAATCTGTTTTCCCTTCTTAGCATTTTCCAAATAATAAAACACAAAAGACCCATTTACAATGAAGTACAACAACAAAAGGCATTTCAGTCCACACAAACTGTATATTTAGTAGATACTCTCCCTATTTTGTTTGAGATACTTGAGTAAATGGGAGAAGAAAATTCACCTTGCTCTCTGGGTCACACCAGCTTAGTGTTGCCGGACTAAGTGATTTATACCCTGAAAAATGCCTGTTTAAGTTTTTTTCTTTACACTTCGGAGATTTTCATTTTATTTCAACACAAGGCGAATTTATGCGAAATGGTCTCGATTTGCAACTCTGCATATTCGCCTTGTATATTTTTTAGTGTAAAATTTCCTGCTGTCAGAATATATATTAGCGTTTTGTTTGATTTGACAGCAGGGAAGTTATGTCAGCTGGTGAATTAAGATCACCTTATGTGAATTCGCCTTGTTTCAGCACATATAATTGATGATATTACATATAATAATTTCGAATGACAAATTTGGTATTCCATCGAGCAATGCTTGTGCTCTTCAGCAATGAACTTAACAACGAGTTAACAAATTAATTAGGAGTTACTTGAATCTGCATTAAAAATTAATAGGGCATTTATCTGAATAATTTATTTTTGTTGTATGCATATATGCATATATAAATGTATATCTTAAAATTTTTACATATTAAACATTTATGCATAAAGATAAAGAGAGAAAATGTATTTATTGTATTTTTTATCGAATAAGCATAGAAGTTAGTTAAGTATATTCATATAAATATAGGAAAAGTTATACATATTGAGTTGCATTACAAATTTTTGTATAATTATTTCCTCCGGGGATTGTTTGGTAGATCTATCAATATGACTCGGAAAACATATGGTAGCCCTGCATTTACTCTCGTCAGGGATAGGAAGTAGGAATTAACAAAAGTTAAATATACAGAGACGGAAACTTCAGTTCTTTTAATGATACACTGTTGATATATCGGTATCGAAAAACATTTAATTGTTTGTATAGAAATTTTTATCCATAAGCCTGGTACTCTGTTCAAAGTTGCGAAAAACCTTGATTTTGCATGAAAAATTTGACATGTACTAAATGTAGCCCAACTCACGGTTTTTTTATATATTTCTTGTTTTTATTACTTAAAAGTATGCAAAATTGTTAAAATTCCGTGTGAAAAAAGCACTGCTCATGTTGTTTCCCAGCTAAACTAAAATGATGCCAGACTAATTTTGCATGGAAAGACATGACTTTACGTGTTTTTCTCAACAAGAACAGAGTACTACTTTTGCGAATTTATTTCGCAAATATTTCATACCAAATAATTTTATATGGAGTTTGACAGCATTTCGCACGAAATTGTGAACAGAGTACCAGGGTATAGATAGAATAATGAATAAATAGAATAATAATTAAAATAATAAAATAAATATTTTAAGAATACAATTTAAGTGCACGCAATATACCAAAACACGATACAGAGTAGAAAAAAAACTGAAAATATGAAAAAAGTTAACTCTGCTTTAGTTTAACAGGCAATAGTGTCAGCTAAAATAAAAGTATGAGTTGAACACCAAGATTAAGTTTTAAGGCAGACGCAATTTAATTGCAAATTATGAACCGAAATGAAATTTAACACGTTCGCCACTCACTTATTTTTCGCGCTTTAAAAAAAGCTCACGAACAAAGAAAAAATAATTTTAAAATAACTGCTGAGCATATTTACAAACCGCAGTACTCACAAATATTTGACGCCTTTCCAGAGACTCAATTATACAAGAAAATTACTCCCTACAAAATATCATCAAATAAAAGCTTAACACATTTTATTAATTATGCGAACCATATATGTATGTGACATGAGTTTTTTTAACACCCCTGTCACATATATGTGATGCTGAGTGGCGAACGTGTTAAGAATAATTCAACCGTACCTTGGTTGTAATTCAAAAAGCCCCATATCTAAAAACACAATTGTTTTGCATGCAGTCAAATCCCGATAATTCCTAAAAAACTGTCGGTCCTTTGAAAAACTGTCGTTAATTCGTAAAATTTCCATACATTGGGTCCCCTCGCTAATTCGTAATTTTTTTCCAAATAAAATGTACTTCAATTTGCTATTGAATAATAAAGATTTTTTTTTTTCATTTTAGTATATAAATTGAAAAACCCCGTTAATTCGCATTTATTTTATTTTAATCCCGTTAAATCGAACCCCGCTAAATCAAAAACCGTTTTAATTCATAAGAAATGGCCAGTCCCTTGCGATTACGCATTATCAGGATTTGACTGTATTTGTATACATGCTTTGTTTCATATTTTATTTATTTATGTTACTAGAACAACTCATTTCTACATTAGCTCCGAATGATTAGAAGTCCCATCACTGGCTATTATTTTACACAGTATTTAGATAATAAACAGGGTTGCATTTGCCACAGTACTCAATCTTATTGCATCAACAACGGCAACACTCACGGAATAGAGAAACTCATTTTCACATTTTGCTGATGAAGAGCAGAAGACAAGAACAAGAAAAAAGTGTACAGCTATTTGCAAATATTTAATAATTTCTGGCTTTTTCTATAAAGGAATTTATAACAATAAGAAAAGAAATAATAACCAGTGAATATAAAAGTATTTAATTATGAATATGTATATTTAAAAGTGTTTAAAATAAATACCAGAATCATAATTATTGGTGAAAAGATAAGAAAATCTCTAAAAGATAAAGTTAATAAAAGGGTAAAACTGGGTAAAGAATTTATTATATTTGATTAAAGAATTTGTGATGGAAGGAAGAAACTAAATAAAATTAATTAATTAAAACAGCAATGAAAGCAAGGAATGAAAAAGTGAATATAAAAATTAAATATATGCATATTAAATAATTTGAAATAAAATACATACAATAAAAAGCTCTCGAGAAAAACAACGGAACGGATTTACGGATGTCGAAAATTCACAATTTTATGGCAAAAAATTTATTAAGACATTCAATAACTGAGCAGATCAAACAAGGCAAACCAAAAAGTACACAATTACAGCTATAACGACAATAATAATAAAAATATGGCCAATAATGTTGCGACTGCTGCAACGCTGGCTGTAGCCCCCTACATTAAATTGCCAATACCAACTCCTTCCACACATAATTGGAATACTCAACAGCTGACGGTGGTATGTGTTATAGATACCCAATTTTGCGATCACTTGAAGGATCGTGAATGTGCACTGGACGAAATACAACAAGCAGTTCTCTCAGTGGGGGCCAATTTTCAAAGAGTTCAGGTAAGAGTGTTGTAGATTCTTTGAATACGACGGGAATCGATTTCTCTTACTATACTAGAACAAGTGAAGGTCCTTGCTATTATGCACTTTAAATTATTATTTATTTTGTATTGTATTTGTAGTTATACAAATAATAATAATTATTTATTTTGTCGGGTTAACCGATTACCAGAAAATCCTTGAAGGTTATGAAAAATTTATCCAGACTGATTGCATAATAGGATATTTGTTAATTTGGGCTTGGAAGGAAAATTGTTTTGGAACAGAAATAGTCAGATATCAATATTTTGCTTGTAAAGTTACAACTTCCAAACTTGTTTATAGAATTAATTTTCTTTATATTTAAAGCAGAGGTGGAAAATACAATTTTTAAATTTAATTGATGATAAAACTTCAGATGCCTTATCCAGAAAAAAATAATTCAGGTTTGCAAAACGTTTAACAATCAAATTTCTATACAAAATTTGTTGTGTAAACCCAAATTATTTTTTTTTTCTGAATACGGCAGCAGGTCTTCAACTGACCTGCATAAGTCAATATTAATATTATCAGGGCTATCATGAATAAAATTCCGCGTGAAATCTTTCCCTGGGAACAATTCCAAGTAATAGCAAGTAATAGGGAAAATAAAAAATTCTAATTGGAAAAGGGAGAAATTTCATGCGGAATTGTATTCATAATAGCCCTGTATATCTTTGGTCACAAGCGATAACAGCGTTAGTCGATATTTTCGTAGAAAAATACTTTTAACGAATGATTATTTTTTTTTCGAAAAAAATCAAAACGGGCAAACTAAACTCATTTTGTCGTAAAGAGATATTATGGAACTTTTTAGGAGTTAAGTCAACATTGTATTGCTTTTTATCTTTATAAGTACACTGATATATCACGTAAATATGAGATTTTGTCTTAAGTCGACTTAAGCTGTTATCGCTTTTAAGATACATAATTTCATATTAATATATAATATTAAAAATATTCAACCAAATTTAAATTCTTATTAATTTTGAAAATAAATACATACACCATTTAAAATTTTACCATCAAAATTTACCATTGCATTTGAGGACTTTGAACTCTGTCCGAAAATAAATAAAATTACATCAATAAACTAACTAAATTTCATTATTTGTTACGTATTTGCTACAACATTTTCTAAATATCTTTCTTATTTATTTGCAGTTTGACAAATTAGATTTTGGCGAAACAAAAAAATTGGAAACATTTTACAATGCTGATGTAGCTGTCATCGATTTGAGCATACAGGCGCATCAGAGATCACTCTCATATCATTTGGGTGTACGAGAATCGTTCAATATGAAGGAAAATATTCTCATCTACAATGATGTGCACTCAAAGCAGACCTTAAGTTTGAAAGTAAGTGTAAATGTCCTCGACTGGGTTAAATTAATTAATTCTTTTGTTTAATATGTTTTTTGTTTTATATCGATTATATTTCCGTTTCAAATTTTAGTTTTTTTACATGAAACTGCATTTATTTTAATTAAATGTAAGCTTTATTATTCAAATTTGCTTTTATGACACCTACTCGGTTAAACTTAATTTACACATTATTGTTGATTTTTTATTACAAACAATTTCTTGTTTCCAATTTTTGATCTGCTATTGATAATTTTCAAATGCATATGTGTGTATGTATGTATTATAAAGCAATCAGAGAAGGGAGTAAAGATGCATATACGAATATTGGTTTTGTAGAATTATAACGTAAGAATGAGCATTCAATAAAGTGGGAAATGTTTTCATATTATATGACATCCAAACTTTTAGCTAAATGCATACATATCGTTTAACTAAATGACCTGACTAGCGTTTTAAATAATTTACAGGAGAGCAGCCTTTATGATTATACGTGCATTCTTATAAATAAAATTTTCTTTAAAATAATGTTTAAAATTTATTTAAAAAAGTATAAGAACAAAGGAAAATCTCATTAAATGAGATGTGTATTTTTCAAACTGCTTTCATGTTATTTTCAAGCTACTCCCTCAAGTGTCGTAATATAATGAAAACACGATTTCCGATATTAGTTTGATCGAAAAAATTTTATTATGTAGATATATTCGAATTTTTGATTAAAGCAAAAAAATTTAATTTCATTTGCAAGAAATTAATAAAGAATACCGAAACTCTAGAAGTAGGGAATGAGCTTAAAAATTTGTTAAATTGTATTTAACAATTTAGTGGACTTGAAAAATTTATATACCAGTAAAAAGGAATTTTAAAATTTCATATTTCCATATTGTTTGTATCGATTTTATATTGTAAAAGCTAGAGATTGGTAAATGTCTTTAAAAATCGATTTCCGATTTTTCGATCAACTTTTTAATTTCGATTTTTGAAATCGATTAATCGTATATGAAAATCGATTTTAAAATCGATCTTAAAACCGTTAAAGACAAATTTGCTGAGAAAGTAAAGTGACACTTCATGACTGATTATTTGAAAAATTTTTACTGCAGAAATTTTTCGTAGCAAAGAAACATCAAAGTTGAGCAAACTAAAAGTGTGAAAATTTTACACAAAAATTATTTCTAAGGATTATTAGTTTAAATAATGTTTTACTAACCACCTTTATTATATAACTACTTGTTGACATCAATGTCGAGACAATATCAAAGTCAAAGGACACTTTCGTACTATTTTTGATCAGAAATTGATTATTTTTAAAAGCGTTTTGCTGTTTTATAGTTTTCACAGAAATTAAGTGTCGTATTTTTGATATTGTCTTGACGTTGATGTCGATAAAAAGTTACGGAATGAGGATGAATAGCTTTAGCTACCAAACCTATCTTGTTCAGTAAGATTTTGGGTTTATGTGATGACTGCTTAGCCTATTTCTTTGCCAAGTTACTATTAAGCCAGCCTTAGAAAATAATCTTTCATAAGGCACTGATGTCGCAGGGATTTATAAATATTTTCTTTTGATTTCGTACATGTTGGAATTTATTACAACGGCGTTTTATTAAATATTAGAATTTCCAAAATTTTGATAATAAAAAAAATCGATTTAAATAGCCCAATAGTCGATTTCAGCATATAATCGCCGACATAAACTCGATTTCGAAAAATCTATGTTTTTAAACAGAAAATTGATTTTCGATTGCCATTGGCTTCAATACTTAATAATTATACTATAATTAATTATTAAATTATGAAATTAATTAATTGTGTATTAATAACAAATCGTTTCTATTATTATTATTATTATTATTATTATTATTATTATTATTATTATTATAATTATTAATTACAACTTGTTTTTATTAATTTCAAACTTAAAAAATATATTTTTTAAACGTTTTCATGCACACAGTTAACATCTCTGATACATATGTATGTATGGATGTATATAAATTTCTCTGCAACAACAGACAATAGGCAATAATTGGTTGTGGACGTACGTTAGTGTTGTTATTATTGATACAACAAATTTGCTATGGAATAATAGTTTCCAATGCTGATATTTTTTATCGATATATACATGCATATGTGTGTACATATGTATGTATGCACTGTACATATTGTGGGAAAGATACCATATTTCCTTCGTTTCTTTTTTCTTACATACTTTATAAATAAATATAAAGTGAAGTTATAAGAGAACTATTGGGTAGAGAAATGGAAAGGCAGCTGCTGTATATAATCGGTGTCCTCAGTGAAGTTAGATAAAATGAGAATATTGTGCAGTTTCTACAAGTCTGGCAGACGACTCGTCTAGAAAATTTTTATGACAATCACTCAAAAAAATGAGTGGTTTCCATATAAATTTTATTGGAAGTTGGAATAAAATATCCTTTTATAAATCCCACTCAGCTATTAACAGTTTGTTTTTAAAATCACAAAGATTTTATAAAAAATTGCGATCCCGAAAGATTCCAATCTTAACTATAAATTTTTAGAATTTCGAGATGTTGAAAAATTTTCGAAAATTTTGGATTTGATTTGATTTTATGGATTTTTTTTAAATCTTTGCTAAATTTGCAATGAACGTTTTTTTTTCTCTGCTAGGCGATTATTTTGATAACTTTAATGTTTACCGTACAATTTCCGTTTGTCTTTAATTCCGCAGTTAGAGCAATTTTTTTTTAATAATTTGCTCATTCTGTTTCCGATTTCAACTTTAATTTTTGAATTTACATAATATTATAATTTATTTTCATTTATAAATGCTGGCAACACTTACTTATAGTTGTTGCTGCTTTTTTTAAACCTTCCTTAAACTCGTTCTTTTGTATTTGTTTTTCTTTTACTTGTTGTTAATATTTTGATGCGGATTACCATTTTCAAAACAGTGTTATTGTTGTTATTAAGTGCTTATTTTTGTTGTTTATATTTCTTGTGGCTTCTAAACTGGTTTTGTTTATATCTAAAATGTTAAGTTTCCCTCCCACTCGTTGTTTACTCATTTGATTTCATTCGTGGCTTCAATTCATTCATTCATTTATTTTGATTTTATTTCATTTTTGTTTATTTGCGGTTTTTTGTTTTGCTCTTAATTTTTGGTTTTGTTTATATTAAATAACTAATTGTTTATTTGTTGTAAAATTTAATTGTCTTGTAGCATATTAATTTGCCATGCATACACTTGTTGTGTTTAGCAGTGGGTTTGGTTTAGTTGCTGTTAATCATAATTAAATAGTCTATTTTTTTATAAAAAGTTTAATGTTTGTATTAACATTATACCTAAATTTAATGAAACTATTTTTTTAAGCTTTAGGTCAATTTAACTGTTTAATAAATTTCTTTTATTAAAATTATGTTTATTTATTTTTCGTACTTTCCAGCTTTCATTTCCCAATTATACATTTTTATCGTACAAACTAAATGCAGAATATGGTGTCTGTAATTTAACCAATTTCAACAAAGAGTTACCAGCTGATACAAAAATACCAACGTTGCAATCCAGACTTAAACGTCTATTGCAAGATGTTGAAATACAATCCAAGTAAAATATTTAATAAATCCTTTTTAAAAATTAAACATTACATTAATGTTTTACTTTTTTCTTAGAGCTCACATGCGTGAGAAATTTCTGATTGACCTGAGACAGGCACGTGAAACATATGCTACAAACTCCAACAAGCTGCAAAATATTTTACATGAAATGCGCAAACGTTTGGATGATGCCCATGTGCTGTCTGGAGAAGTAGTGCACAGTTTCATGTGTTCGCTACGTGATGTGCAAGACTATGACGCCATGGTGTGTCTGGTTAATGATCTTAAGAATATACCCAATACACGTAAATACGTGGAAACGGGTAACATGAGCTTCCTCTATGCCTTCGCCTTGAATCGTCGCAATAAAAAAGGTGATCGTGAGAAGGCCTTGGAGTCTTCCTTGAAAGCTTTGGAAAAGAAAGAAAATGAATTTCCCGACATGTTGTGTCTTTGTGGTCGTATCTACAAAGATATATTTGTCGAGTCGGATTACACGGATACGGTTAGTTTGAAGAATGCCATTAAGTGGTATCGTCAAAGTTTTGAGGTACAACCAAATGAATATGCCGGCATTAACTTGGCCACTCTGCTGGTAATTGATGGCAAAGAATTCTCTAATACCGAAGAATTACAACACATTGGCATGACGCTAAATAATTTGATTGGCAAAAAGGGAAGTCTATCATCGTTGACGGAATACTGGGATGTGGCAACGTTCTTCGAAATATCGGTGTTGGCAGAAGATTATGCTAAAGCAATAAAGGCGGCCGAATGTATGTTTAAGCTTAAACCGCCAAACTGGTATTTGAAGTCGACAATTGGTAATATCAGCTTAATACATCGTTTTCGCAAAAAGAACGATGACCATCAGCTGACCATAGAGGAGCAAATATTTCAATTTTGGATGGATTTCTTCTTGGATGCCACCGACAGTAGCAAAATAAGTAATATACGGTTTCCAATATTGGTGAGTGCAAGCAAGAATTAATATTAACTAGTTATTTCAAATATGATATAATTTTCGTTTCGAAACTTATATTCAGGGCAATTATAAATAAAATTCCGCGAGAAATTTCTCCCTTTTCCAATTAGAATGTTATTCATAATGCCCTCATTGAAACTACAATAAAATTAGCTCAATGTAAATACTCAAACGAAATTATTTGCGAGAAAAGGCAGTAAAAATTTTTATATGTATGTATATATGTTAGACGATTTTAAGAATTCAAAATATTTGAATTTTGCAAAATAAAAATAAGATCTAATGCCTAATATTAAAAATTAAATACTTGAAAGCCCATGTTCGAAATTTAAAACATTGCGATTTGTTTAAAATTCAATATTTTATTTTTCTAGAATTTTCTAGATTTTTTTTAATGAAAAATATTGCATAAAAATACCATTGCAAGCTTTCAGAAATTTCGTGAAAATAAAAACAATAAGCGGAGAAGGTTAGGTCTGCCTTTTTTAAAACTTAAATATTTTAAGAGTTATACTAAAAGTTGGTTTTTGTAATTTCGAAATTAAAACTTTGTATAAAACTACGTTTAAGAGAAGAAAAAAACGATAAAAGTAAAATAAATGCTTGTTAAATAGTTCTGGCATAATTTTTGAAGATTCGAACTTAATTTCGAATATTCGATTTTGACTTTAAAATTCATATTTGAGTACTATAATGCTAGACTTTGCATTAAAATTACTATTTATCAATTAATCAAACAATATTAATAGGAAGTAATGTTGTAAATAAAAGTGTGATGGTTCCTCAATTTTTTACATGCTATGAATTCAGAGCTTCAAAACAAAATTCGAATTTTTTTTTCAAATTTCACCATGATTTGCGAAAATCCAGCAAATACAAAAAAAATAATTTCGTAATTATTACAAAAATGTAAAAGTATGCTTAAGAGATCTTTCAAAATGATAAAAAAAAATAATATATGTAAATGCATATGAAACAGCTCAGCCATAAATTTTGAAGATTCGAACTTATTTTCGAAATTTCGAACTTAATTTTGAAAATTCGAATTTAATCTTTAAAATCATATTTGAGTCCTAAAACGTTAGATTTTGCTTTAAAATAACTATTTATTAAATATAATTGTAATAGCAATGTTGGAAATAAAAATTCGATAGTCCTGGTAAATTTTTAACGCCATTGAAAAAATTCAGAGCTTGAAATAAAATTTAAAATTTTTTCCAAATTTTACCATGATTTGCGAAAATCTTGCAGATACAAAGAAAATTAATTTCGAAATTAATACTTTACTTAAAAGTGTGTTTAAGACAACTTTCAAATTGATCAAACACAATAATATAAATGCATAAGAAACAGCTCAGGTATAAATTTTGAAGATTCGAACATATCTTCGAAATTTCGAACATAATTTCGAAAAATCGAATTTAATCTTTAAAATCATATATGAGTACTAAAACGTTAGATTTTGCCATAAAATAACTATTTCTTAAATATAATTATAAATATAAAATTGTTAACGCTAAAATTCAATTTTTTTTCCAAATTTCACCATGATTTTCTAAAATTGAATTTGTATGAGATATGTAAATTCTTCTTTCTATGTATTTTAACCTTCTCTACTTTAATTGAATTAAAAGTTTTATTGGTTACATTTTCCAAAATATCCGCAATAAATTAGAAATCTTTCGATATAATTTTTTTAATTTTTTTTTTTGGTTTTGCTTAGATCTTGGAACCACAAAAAATCTACATGCCCAGTTATGTGAACATCAATATGGATGCAGAAGAGAAGTCCATACAAATCATTAACATTTGCTTGGCTCATGCCAAAAATGAATGCAAAAAGGTGCATGATTTCGTTTTCACCGCCTCCCAAATCAAATCGGTCAGTTTGTATAAACGGGACGATCGTTGCGCCTATTTATATGTTCATCATAACTCAGATGACTTCCAAATATATTTCCCATCGACCGAGTGTCGCCAACGATTCTATGATTTAATATGGGAAATGGCTTCAGATCAGGATGTGTTTGTAAATCTCAATGAAGAAGAACCACCACAAATAGAAGTGAGATAGATAGATGTCTTTTAAATTGTTATAATTTTTATAATATTCTAATATATTTTCTCTTTTTAGTATGAGTATGACTACGATGAACAGAATCGTAGGATTGTTCTGGGTAAAGGTACTTATGGTACCGTGTATGCGGCTCGAGATAAGCATACACAAGTAAGAATAGCCATAAAAGAAGTACCAGAAAAGAATTCACAAGATGTACAACCTTTGCACGAAGAAATCAAATTGCATTCGCAGTTAAGGCATCGCAATATTGTTAGAGTAAGTTTAGGAAATGTTTGTTTGTTCTTTAGAATAATATGCTTTATTTTTTTGTATCCTGACAGTACATTGGTTCCTTGTCTGAGGATGGTTTCTTTAAAATCTTTATGGAACAAGTTCCGGGAGGTTCTTTATCCGATTTGCTGGAAAAGAAATGGGGCCCCCTGAAAGACAATGAATCGACTATGGCCTTCTATTCAAAACAAATTCTGGAAGGTCTCAAGTATTTACATGAACAAAAAATTGTCCATCGCGATATTAAGGGTGACAATGTGCTGGTCAATACCTACAGCGGAGTGGTGAAAATATCAGATTTTGGGACTTCAAAACGTTTGGCGGGAATAAATCCCATGGTGTCCACCTTCACTGGCACGCTGCAGTACATGGCCCCCGAAGTTATAGATCTGGGCTTTCGTGGCTATGGACCAGCGGCTGACATTTGGTCATTTGGTTGCACAAATGTTGAAATGGCCACGGGTAAGAGGCCTTTTATTGAGCTGGGCTCGGCACAGGCGGCCATGTTCAAAGTGGGTTATTATAAAAAACATCCCACTATACCCGATGAATTGTCGCTTGCGGCTAAGAATTTTATTTTAAGATGTTTCGCCATACAGGAATCGGAACGACCAACAGCGGCCCAGTTATTAGAAGATCCCTTCTTAACAGAGTGAGTGCAATTAGTTTTCAATTAATTGTATAGAAACCTTAAAATCTAAGTGTTATCATTATTATTATTATTGTTAAAGTAAACACCGTAAATTACGTTTGGGTGCTCCTTCGAGCACAGACTTTAGTCGCAGCATATCAGTGCCAGCTGATCGTTTAGTAAATCGGCCCAGGTCGGGCAATACACCCACCACACCAGAAATAGAGTGAGTTAGAGAAAATATTATTTAGCCATCGGTTTCTTGTAAATTATTTATGCATTTTGCAGAGGCTTCCACAGCACCTCTGTCGACATAGAAAATCTGCCCAGCCATCAGTCATTTAACATGGAAAGACGCAATTCTTCCGGCACTTTGTTGTCACCAGAAATTGAAGTTTCTACACCCTCGCTGCGCACTGGAGGCAGTTCTGAAACCAGTGAGACTAATGATTTCTATCATCTCAAAAAAGAATCTCAACGTCGTACGACTTTGTCGAAAGTCCTTACCACGGATGAGTCCAAGATATGTGACCTATGGCTGGAGAAGTTGAACGATGAACATGGCAATATAGTGGCCATAACTAAAAGTGAACTTCAGAAACTCTTGCACGGCATACGCGAATACATAATGAATGAAAAGGAGAAACATCTAGAGGCATGTATAAATAGTTTAAAGGAGGAACTAAACTATGACACTGCTGCTCTGGATCATTTGCATTTGGCCTTGTATTCCTTTCAAGATGCTGTTATATCTGTGCTGAGATTGCACTCCATAAAACCCCATTGGATGTTTGCCTTGGACAATTTAGTAAAGCAGGCTGTGCAGGCCTGTGTTATGATCTTGTCTCCCGAACTGGGCGCTAATCTTTTAGGCAAAGATCCCTCCCTAATAGACGATGAAAGCGTGCATAATCAACAACAGACCTCCACCGACAGCCAAGAGAAAATTGCCGTTTTTGATCCCCACCAAATGGCCAGCAGCAATACACCCGCCATGGATGAAGACAGCAATAGTTTCTCCTCCTCGGAATGTGTGCGCCTGCTCAGAGATATTAAAGAATCAAATCGCAAGTTTCATCATCAGCATTTGGAACATCAGAAGCAGAGTTTAAAGGCTTTGCAAAATATCAGCAAGGAATTGGCGCACTTCTATATGGGTCGCAAGCGCACCAGACGCACCAAATATACGGCGAGTAATAAGAAACCCAATCGTCAGTTGAAACGACAGTTTTCCAAAAGATCTGTTAGCAATATTAGTACTTATAATGGTGGCCTCGAAGAGGTCGACGAGCAGTTGGAGGAATGGCTAACGCAGCACGATATTGATGAAGTTTCCAAAAATACCATCTTGAATGAAGGCTTCTCGTATGAAGATTTCATTTACAATATGGAAAAGTTGGACTTGATGAGATTAGATTTAAGGTAAGCTGATATTTATTAGGCTTGTATCGAACTCTTTCAGTAGCTCGTTTTAAACACAAACCAATGATCAAACCCATTTAAATTATACGGGTTTGATCATCGGTTTGTGTCAGAAACGAGCTACTTAAAGAGTTCGATACAAGTCTAATATTTATTCTTATAATATTATATTAAAATAGCATTATAATAGAACGGCTTATTTAATGGGTTTATGTTGACAATTTTCGAGTATTAAACTATTTCTATTTTAAAATAATGGAATTAAAAAAATTTTATCAATCTAGTTCTAAACATTTGCAGAAGAATAACGCCCCATGAATTAATTTCTTCTGAGAATAAAATATTTCTGTTCTGAGCAGATGGCGTGAGAAACAAAAAGTGACAGAGAATTACGAATTTTCGAAGTCGTCAATTGCGTTGCCAGTTGTTATATTTTAACTGACAGTTTGTAAATGATTTTTTTAAAAAGTTGTTCAAGGAATAGGAAAAAAACTCCCATTTCTTTATTTCGGAAAGAAATTTCTATTATTCATATACAATTTCGAATAATCATAGAATTTGAATAGAATTTCTAATATTTGAATAATTCGAATAAAATGTCAAATATTTCAATAATTCGAATAAAATTTCGTGTATCTTGTTATAAAAAATTCTTATTCTTATCAAAAGTATATTTCGACGAAAATTTCCGTAATTCGAACACGAGTGCGAAATTCTTGTTGATTATTTCAAAATTTCAATTTAAAAAATAATGAAATCAAACAATTTTATGTTTCTAAAATTCGAATAAAGTTTCGAAGATTTCGATAATTCGAATAAAATGTCGTAAATCTTGTTACAAAAAAAATTTCTTATTCACTTTCGTTTTAAATTTCAAAATACATCAAAACTACATTTCGATGAAAATTTCCGTAATTCGAACACGAGTGCGAAATTCTTGTTTTTTGTTTCAAAATTAAAATTTTAAAAATAATGCAATCCAAAATTTTGTGCAATTGTTTGTTTTAGTTTTCTTTACTTCGGAACAAAATTTATATTATTCAAATTCTAGAAATATTCGAATATATTTAGAATTCGAATACAGCTTATAATATTTCGATATTTCAACTAAAATATCTTATACTTGTTTAAAAACAAATTCATATTCACTCTCGTTTTAAATTTCAAAATATAAAATCAAAAATCCATTTCGACGAAAATTTCAATAATTCGAACACACTTTCGAATTTTTTTTTGTTCTTTCAAAATTAAAATTTTAAAATTAATGAAACCAAAAATTTTGTGTTTCAGTTTTCTTTACTAAAATTTCATATACGAGTATCTTACAAAAAAAATGGTATTCAATATCGTTTCAGTAATTCGAAAAAATTTGCGATTTAATTTAATTTGTTTATTATTCCAAAATTAAAACTTTAAAAATAATGTGATCGAAAATGTTGTGTGATTTCATGTGTCTATTTAATTTATTTCGAAAAGAAATATTTCAAATATTTCTAGAATTCGAATATTTCGATAACTCGAATAAAATTTTCTATTCACTTTTGTTTTAAATTTCGGAATGTTAAATAAAAAATATATTTCAACTAAAATTTCAGTAATTCGAGCATAAGCACGAATTTTCGAAATTCAAAGTCTACTTTGAAGCTTCTTACAAATCTGAATTAAGACCTTTGATAAAGTTAACGCCTATACAATTTAGTAGAAACAAGTATTAGTTTTCGTTATTTTCCTTACACTTTTAATAATTCAATGGAAAAGAGTTATGTTTAATGAAAAAAATTAAATTCTTGAATTCATTCATCTCATTTTTACGTATGTATGCATCTCTTTCAGATTAGGCATTGAAGTTCGCCTGTGGTCGTTAATCAATCAAAAACGTTCGGAGAATTTCGCATCTACTGTTAATTTAGATGAACGTCAAACAAATTCTTATATCAATAATAATAATGTTGTTCATAGCAGCTGCAACAGCACTACTAGCAACAACAATAATAACAATTTAAATAATAATTTTAACAACAACAACAACAATAATTCAGTGGCCTTAAATCATAAAAACACACGCAGCTCTTTAAGACGCAATAGTAACAAACGTTGTGACAGTGAATATGATTCTTGTAGTGAATAAGTTAATAAAAAAGTAAAAAAACATGCAAACAATATCATCACATTAATTTCATAAAATATAAGTTTTCATTGTTTTAATAATGAAATATTTAAATGTATTTTTTCAATAACAACGCACACACATTATTAGCTTACGTTGATTATATTAACGTCGTTTACACATGTTTTTGTTATTATTGTTAATATTTTTCTAACAATACCTACATATGTATATGTTTAATTTTTATTATTGTATAATTTTTATTACAAGTTTTTATATATATATTTTTATTTCAATTTAATTTTTTTCTTTTTGTGAAAAAAATGTATGTATGTATAACCAAATCTTCCCCCGTCCTTATACCTGCCTTAAAAACCCATCTAAAATTCATTTAAAAAAAAACAAAGTTGAACATTAATAATTTATTAAGTTAAGAAAAGAAATAAAAAAAAGATGTTACAAATTAAAATATTAAATGGACTTTTGATTTATGTAACTAGAAAAACTTAACAGACAGTTAAGAACGTATCAGCACTTACAAAGCACAATTAATTATAACTTTGAATTTCCAAAAAAAAACTTTTGATTATCAAACAAACAATAATTGCAGAAATATAACAAGAACGTTTTTGTATGTAATTACTGATTTAGTTGAAATTGTTGCCAAGCTGAATTTATTATGAAGATTTAAATGTAACGGGCATGTTATATTGCTGTACTGTTATCTACATCAGTATCATCTGCTAAAAAAAAGCCATGCACATACATATGTAATTTACATCACAGCGTTGCCAACCTACATTATAGCTAACAGCAATATTTTAAACTTTGTTCTAACGGAAAAATATCAACATGCAAAGTAAATTTACCAGATTGTTTCTAGAGCGTTTGATGCTGGAGATAAAACAGTGTTACCACAACAAAATTAGAAGTTTTACATTTACATGGAAATCTTCGATTTTTATCAGTTTTTAGGGTTCCGTACACCAAAGGTGAAAAAAGCCACCCTATTGTTTTCGTTGCGCTGTCCGTCACACGCTATTTCCTCAGTAACCGTAAAAGCTACGGACCTGAAGTTTAAACAGAGTATGTAGAACCTTAGCCGCTACAACAACAAATGCATGAGAATTAAATAAAAAAATTAAAGGGTGTTTCAAAAGGAGCAACGAAAAATTTTAAAATCCCATGTAATATACATACAATTGTATGTACATATGTATGTATATGGATATATTGAAATTTGTAAAATTAGTGTAATTTTATATAGACTACAACAACTAACACTAAAATTTAAAAAAATTTAAATTAAAGGGTGGTCCATCAGTTAATGCAATTTTGACTATGTAATTTTGACAACTTGCTATATCTTGGAGACCGTAAGAGGTAAACTCTTGAAATTTTCAAAAACGGTAAAACTAAATAATCCGAAAATTATAAAATCGCCAAACCAAAAAAAATAAGAATCGCTAAAACTTCAAAAAAATTTTCTAACACTAAAATAAGTCGCAAAATTCGAAAAAATCGTCCAAATTAAAAAAATCGCTAAATGAAAAAAAGCGCCATAAACCGAAAAAATCGCCAAAACGCGAAAAAGGTTCCAGTAACAAAATAATTGTTAATATGCACAAAAATCGCCAAAATGAAAAAAAAATGCTAAATTTGAAAAAATAAACGCCAAAACGCGAAAAAGGTTCCACTAACAAAACAGTTGTCAATATGAAAAAAAGTCGCCAAAATGAAAAAAAGCGCCAAAAACTGAATAAAATCGCCAAAATTAAAAAGAATCGCCAAATTGATAAAATGCCAAAAACCGAAAAAAATCGTCAAAATGAGAAAAAAGTGTCAAAAATAAAAAAAAGCTCGTAAATGAAAAAAGTTGCCAAAATGAAGAAACGCCAAAACCTGAAAATCGCCAAAATTAAAAAAAAATCGCCAAAACGAAAAAAATCGCAAAAAATAAAATAACGCCAAAAACCGAAAAAAAAATCGCCAAAAAGGAGAAAAAATTTCAAAACTAAAACAAATTTCCAAAATGAAAAAAAACTCCAAAAACTGAAAAAATCGCTAAAACCAAAAAAAAAAAAAATCGCCTGTATGAAAAAAAACGTCTAAAACAAAAAAAATGCCAAAACTATATTTTATATAGGCTAAAGTTCGTATTTAATTACATATCTAGTGTCTGTACGGAACCCTTCGTGGGCGGGTCAAAGTCACACTTTAATGAATTTATTTATTAATTATTAAATAAAGTAAAGCGAATATTTTCAGTGTTTGTGGTAAATAATATTGCAGAATTTAAAATGACTATATAATACACGGAATTGAATATTTTTCTAAGCACTATTATAAATGGTATCGCTTTGATTTTGATATTCACTAAATTTTATCAAAAAAAAATTAAAGCAAGTGATACAGCGAGAAAATTAAATGTGTGCTAAATTAATTGGAGTACTCTAAATGGATAGAGGTGAGTGCATAATTAATTAATTTAATCCTGAAATAACTGATTTTAGCTTGACATTTGTTTAAACAAAAAATTAGTCACACGTCCAGTATTAAAAGCTTAAGTATTGAAGTAGAGTATTGATATGCCTGCCAGGTAGATGCTGACGTGATAAAACTTTCATTGGCCTTGATGTTAAATTTAAAACATTTGAATTTAATATTTTTTTTTTTAACTTTTTACAAGTTTGCATGCTCTTCATTTATTAAACCAAATTAAATATTTCTCTTTTTTTTTTGATTTTTTCGTCCTTAATGACGATTGCAAGTTTTACATTTTGTAATTATTTTTTTATAAATTTTTGTTTTTTTCATAAATAAAATACACACTTTTATAGCATGACAAATACAACAATCAAAAAATAATTGGTTTCTTTTCTTAAAGCTGCGAAAGCGTTCGTTTTGTTGCTGCAGTTGCTAATAGGATATTTGCTTACAGTACTTCTTAGAATTCCCATTAATAATATAATATACAATATATTTGAGGTGGTACCGGTTATGATGGATGGTCATTTATCTAACCGTGGTATTTAGGCCTTCGATTCGGATTCATTGTTTGTAGCTTGAGAAGTAGCATCACTGGACTTGCCATCATCAACTTTGCCAAAGACACAGCAGGGACATTTCTCTTTTAAGGCTACGCGGTATTTAGGATGGCTAAAAGAAATAAATTTTATTGCATCATATGTGTAAATTTATATGCATAAAGAAAAATTGTCTCCAATTAAAAGATTTAATGAAAAAAAAAACACTTACAAATGAATTAAAAATTTAATTTAGTCAATTAAACTTTTGCTTAAAAATTTAACTAATTAAGAGCGACTTTTTGGGTTCGAGATTAAGATTAGTTTATTTCTCTAATTAGCTAAGCCGAAAATTAACTTAATCTCACATAATTGAGTTTGATGTTTTTGAGTGGTAGTTTAAACTTCTTTTTATGTGTAGTATTACCATACTGAGGAACAAAATAGTGGCAACATTTTCAGTGCAAAAGTCGTACATGTTATCAACACACTTTGATTTTTTGTGGGAAAAAGAAGAACTGTCATATTTTATTATTTACAAGTAAAATATTGCGCGTGTTAAAGGAAATATATATATAATATATATGTATATATTTATTTAAGTGTTTTTAAATTATTTTAGCATACAATTTTTACAAAAAGTTATATGTTTCACAAGTGCTTGTTGTCAATACTAAAGTAAGATTAAATCACCACGATTGGCCGCTTAAACTAGCAAGTAACTACGAGACTACGAATTGCAAATGAAGATTAAGGTTAATTTAATCTCTAATCTTCAACTCAAAAAGTCGCCCTAAAAGTTTAATAAGAAATTTGATTAAGTCTGTTTAAATATTGTTTTAAGAATTTAACTAATTAAAAGTTTAATCAAAAATTTAGTTTAGTTACTAAACTTTTGTTAAAAAAAATATTTAATTAAAAAGTTTAATTGACAATAAAATTTTTAATTGATTTTTGTTGTGGCGTGAAGAAATACACAATTGATTCTGTGTAGTTGGAGATATGTCAATTTACCTGATACCATAGACAATAGGATTATAGCAGGCTGCCGATTTGGCAAAGCAAGCTCCCCAAATTGTATTTAGGGGTGTTAGACCCTCGTATTTGAATAGACCTAAAGTGTTTATAATCATATAAGGAGTCCAGGCCATGAACCACAAGGAAATTGTAACTAAAGCAACTTTGGCCAATTTGCCCTCAGCACTCTTTTCGGCATCCTCAGATGATCGCAAGGATTTGACATTCATTTTCTTGGCTTGTTCGCGCATGGCTTTTTCGTGAGCCGATACAGCCTGTGATGGAAAGAGAGAGAGAGGGAGAAAGAATCAAAACGCATAGTTCATAATTTATTATACTCGAGCTGTTTCACACACAACAAGTTTTCCTGCTAAGGCTTTGATTTGTTAATGAGAAAGAACAGAAGATGTTTACGAAAGCAAGAAAACTTGTTGTGTTTGCATTAATTAATTAATTTTTACCTACCGCAATTATAAACCAATATGAATAGCAGATCAAGAACAAAGGAAGATAGTAAACGAATATAGTGTAAAATATTAAATAAGAACGTGGATTCCAGTCACGTTCCAAATAATCAATACCGCATGAAGTCAAATTACCCTCGGGTACATATCTAAATTTATATTATCGTATTTTTAATAAATATTACTCGTAATACAAAATTTTTATGATATATAAAGGTTCCATGAAACAGAGATTAATTTACCGCATTCGACAATGAACGAAATTCTTAAATATTTAAATTGAGTTTATCATAAAAAATTTTAAAGTTCCGATCATTATCATGTTTCCATACAAAAATTTTGTTTTATAAACCCTTTATAAAGCAGTTCATACACACACACACATATAACTTACCTGCTCCAACCAAATATTGGCGCCAATGTCCAAATGCTAGCCATAAACCAAATCAAAGCAATTTTAATAATAGCCAACTTTATGGTCATCGGCTGGCCGGCCATACCCTTCACAATCACATTGTAACGATCCAATGAGATCACACACATCGACAATATTGAGCTGCAACCGAAGGCTGAACCTAAGCCAGCATATATATCACACATCATTGGACCCAAAACCCATGTCTCGTAGAAGAGATTTATACCCATCATGGGTGTATTGGTAATCATGATGCCAAAATCGGACAACGCTAGATTGATAACTAATAAATTTGCAGGTGTGCGCAGAGATTTTGTTGTGGAGAATATATAAATCACCACACCATTTCCGCACCATGCTATTGTGGCAATTACGACCATATATGCTGCTAATATTTTAGACCAGATGGGGTCCATAGCTGGAAATTGATTCCAGTATGGATGTACTAAATGAGCCATATCAGGTGTAACCTATAAAAATTAAGTTAATCAGCAAGTTACCAAAAAATATCTATGCTATATGATGCTAATTGGTTGCTAAAATGTATGATATGTAATCTATTAACACACTTAATATTGAAAGGCCCTAACTCATATTTTTGAAATCAAGTTTTTTCGAGAAGAACATCTAATGTATCGAAAAAATGCAAAAATCTCGATTTCAGAAAAATTATGAGTTAGGCCCTTTCTATATTAAGGCAGCCATATGTAAATATGTGCATCAAATGTATTATACACTCTATTCTTAGCTGGAAGTATTGCATATGGAGTCATATCTGCCAAAAAAATGCTTAAGCGTCAATTTTTTTTTAACTTCTTTTTTTGATAAGAATCGATCATTTACGATGGTAAATAATCGATTTTGATAAAAAAAAAATTGAGTTCGAAAATTATATCGCTTTTTTGCGTTCATGGGACATGATATGTTGTAGTAAAGAGAAATTTGTCTAATAAAAAAAATTTGTTCGTATTTTACCATCATTATTTGTTCATTAAATGATGCCTGCTCTAATTTCGAATTTTCGAAATTAAGTTCGAAATTTCGAAAATACTTTAATAATATGTATATATTATGGTTTTTTTTTTATAAATTTAATATATATTGCAAATGTAGATTAGAAATTTATAATTTTAAAGATTTTCGAAGTAGACAGAAGTGATTTGAAAACTAGATTTTAAGCCTAATTTCGTCCAAATAAAAAAATTTTGAATTTTATCATCAATATTTGTTCACTAAATGATGCTTACTCTAATTTCGAATTTTCGAAATTAAGTTCGAATTTTCGAACATACTTTAATATCATACATACATATATTTAGACTTTCTGAATTAATTTTAAGATGTAATTAAAAATTTACACTTTTAAAGATTTTCGAAATTGATAGAAATTATTTAAAAATTATATTTTAAAGCGAATTTTGTACAACAAAATAATAATAAGAAATCGTACTATCATTATTTGTTCATTAAATGATGCCTGCTATAAGTTCGAACTTTCGAAATTAAGTTCGAAATTTCGAACATACTTTAATATTAACAACAATTAATAGCAAGGATTTTAAAATTTTAATTTAAGGCGAATTTCGTCCCATTAAAGATTAATTAATTAATTAATTTGAATTTTACTATCATTATTTGCCAATTAGTTGATATTTGCTGTAATTCGAAAATTCGAACTTAAGTTTGAAATTTGGAACATACATTTATTTTAAGTAATTTGGTTTATTTAATTAATTTTATAAATATTTTAATGGTATTAAGGCTTATACATATATCATACTATGTACATACAAAATTTCACTAAGTTCGAAATTTCTGACACGAATTTAATTTAAATAATTTGTCTTCTTTAATTTATTTTATAAATATTTTAATAATATTAAAGATTTATATATATACATATATCATATGGAGATTCAAAATTTCGAAAATATAAATACTGAAAACTAAAAAATCATCTACATACATACATATGTACATATGTACATACATATCCTTTTATCAAAAAAGTTTGTAAAATTTGTAGTAACAAAAGAAATACTTAAATTGCTTGCCAAAAATTTTACAGCCTTATTATAAAAGTTATTAAGGCTTTATAAAGAGTTATAAGAAAAATTTTGTATTGAAATTTGTTTTAAAAACGCTTAATAATTTTTATAAATAAGGCCGTTAAATTTTAATGATATACGTATTCGTAATATGTATGAAAACTTATAAATCAGTTACCGAAAATAATAATTATCCTTGAATTTTTAAAGAAAAAAATCAATTACATACAAGAAAACATCGGACATCACACCATTTTAGTTCTTTTCAACTAGATTTATCAAAACTCGAATGATTTTAAAATTTTCGATTTTTATGTTTTTAAGCAGAAATAATTTTTATTTTGTTCTTTATATTTTTGAGCAGAATAACGAAAATAAAGAAAAGAACAATTATTTATGCTCGGAAAAATAAAAATAAAATAACAGTTACGATCACTGTTATAAGTAATTTGATTATGAAATTCATAACAGTTACGGTCCTTGTTATATATGTATGTTATATACATACATATGTATGTACATACATACATATTCCCTTTTAAAGAAAACCTCAACATTCGTTCCTTAATCTAGGATCAAAATGTTATAGTCAAAGCAGAAATATGGCAACCACGATAAAGCCAATCATGTTAAACTTTCGTTTAAATAAATAAGAAACTCAACTAATATAATAATAATAACGAACTTTTTTTATTTTCTTACTTTGCCGTTACTAAATATGTATGTATGTATGTATTTATGCACATAGGCTGACTTTATTTCAGCTTGAATTGTAACTGTAAGATGTATGTAACTGAAAGTAAATGTAATGAAAAACAACAACAGCTATACATTGCTTTTGCAGCAATATAGTGTTGCCAAACACTTATTTTGTAACGGCTGCTGTCAAGTAAATAATTTGTGGCCGTGCTGTTTTTGGGAATTGTTTACTGAATAAAAACTTTTTAATTGTTTAGTTTAGTTTATTTTTCCTAATAATTGAATTGTTTAGTTTACTTTATTTTTCCTTCCTAACTTTGTACACTTTTTTAATAATTATAATTAATTTTATTTTGCCCAAAAGTTAATTTGTTTCTTCCAATTGATTTTTTTTGCTGTACTAATTTTATTTCAATATTTTCTTTTTATTTAACGCGTGGTATTTTAAAAAAATTTATTTTTTAAAGTCGTACTAATTGTAGCACAAAAAAAATTTTACCATGATGTATTATATATTTTTTAATTTTTTAATATATAAGTTTTTTATTTTATTCACATGTTTTATTTTTAATTTGCTATTTTACATTAACAACATTTTACCAACCTTATCTGTTACAGATCCATTTGTTAGGGCGGCAAAGCTTGGCCCTATTAGCGGTGAGGAAAATCTGTTTTTAAAACGAAATTTTATTTTAAATTATTATAGCACTTTTAATTTAGACCCGTTGTGAATTGAATACCTTTCCATTTTATAATATTATTCAAATTTTTTTCTCTCCTTGAAAATTTTTCAAAATTTTTTCTTTAACTATAAAAAAATCTCATTTCAAAACCAAACAAAAATCCATAAACTTTATTCCTCAAAGAACGAAAGATTTTGAAGTTTTTCCCCTTTCTCAAGTATTTATTGTTTACCGATACGGACTGACGACCGTGGTGATTTGGTTTTCGTTACCAACCTACAGGCCAGACTTTGAGTGGCACTCATTTATATAGTTTCTTGCGACAGCTTTAACCGTTCATTATTTAATATTTAAGAGGACAATTAAATTAAATGCATGCAGGCAGAAAACACATGCATATATTTTTACATACATAGACATTTAAATTAGGGCGCAGCTTAAATTTCATTTTGCGTAACTCCCCAAAAACAGCAAAAACCAGCCAAACTCAAGAAGGCCAATTTTTATTCTTATTCTAATTCCCTTTTGGGAAAATTCAAAAACGAAAAAGTTGAAATTCCCTTAAGGGAATTTGTGAGAATAAAAGTGGACAATATTGGGTTTGTTCTGGGATTTTGTGTATTCTGAAATATGTAGTAAAATTTAAAAAAAATTATGAATTTTTTGTAAGAAAAATATATATTCACAAAATTTAATTTTCCTCATTTTATGAAATATATTTTTTTTATAAAAATAACACTGTACAATAGTAAATAAATTACGGGGTTCCGAGATAGATAGAGGAGACCAAAAAATAAATACGTGTGTCGGCGTTTTGAAAGATCGTGGGCAGTTAAGAGTTTCCCCTTTGGCAGCAAATCGGTATATGAAACTATAAGTTCTTTACATCTGACATGTAGGGTATGTTCAGCAACTTTCTAGGAAATATTTAGGCAAATAATTTTTTGAAACATATTAACCCTCTAACTTCCCCACATAACAGCAATTTTCTACTATATTCTAACAAATCGTAAAAAACAAGCTTAAAAAAGGAGAGGGAAGGGATGATGAAATGTTTTACAAAAACGTTGGCTAAAGACTTAACACAAACAGCAAATTCCAGCCAAAAACAAAAAATTGCCCAAAAGGCAATTTGTAAGAATAAAAATGTCACCAATTTAAGGGCGATTGAGCCATGCCTTCTGAACAATTTCAGCCAAAGTTTATGTATTCAATGTGAAGAACATTTTGAGGTCTACAAAATTAAGGCTCGCCCTATTACCCTTGCTGAGTAAGTAGTTCACAAGTGAATAGACAAATACACCATCTTATAATTGCATTTAAAATTCTTTTATTTTCATATTTCTGTCTGAGGGTGTTGATATCGATGCATTTGAATTTGAATGTTCTTCAATGTCAATATTTCAGTTAAAGGGTTTCATGTCTTTTAACACATCGCTGATGTCTTACGACTAGCTAAAAAACAAAGAAAAGGTTTTTTGCAAAATCACCAAAAAAAACGTGGTCAATGTTTTCTATTTTTAATGGTTCTTAGACAAGTGTTTTTTTAAAATATTTAATAAGTACTTGTATTTTAAATTGTAAGGCATAAACAAAGAAAATAAATTTGTTTGTGTTGTTTTGTGACAAAATTAATAATTGTTTAAATAACTACGATAAACATAATAACAAAACTTAAACATTTTAAAAACCCCCGAATATTTCTAGAAAAGATGTGGTATTCTCTAAGCGGCTGGACCGATTTCCTTAAAACCTTAGCTAAGAAACTTCTCGATCAAATCAGCTTTCAAATAGAAAAAACTAAATTAAAATCGGTACAGCCACTACAAACTTATAACACCCCTTGTTTTGGTCGGGGGTTAAAAATTAAAGTTCAATAATATATAACCGATAATTTCCGTGTTGGTTGGTTGGTTTACGTGGCTGCCTTCTTCATTCAAAAATAGTAAAATAAAATAAAAAAAGCAATGTGAGTCCGATCACAAAGGGGATGTGTAAGCATCTAGTAATGAAAAATTTTTTTTAATGTTGACTTATGGTAACTAAAATAATTTATATACATTTTTGACTCTACTGTATTTAAAAATCTATGGAAAACTGCATCTATAGTAGTGGAATTATTAGTTGTGGGGGTTTATGGAAAACTTCAAATAAAAATTTTGATAAAACTTGGGACTGCGGCTTTGCAAAATTTCTATTAAAATCTCCACCCATAATAATTGCCATGAGATGGAGAGAGATTTAGCCAATTGTTGTGCACCAGCTTCAGTGTAAGGCAACAGTACTAATGTTGTGTAGCTCATGAACGAACTAGTTCAATTGAACGATTCACTTAACTGAGCGCTGTTAGCCGTTCAATTCACTGAGCGCTGTCAGCTCAGTACTGGCTCATTTCTACATTTGTATCGAACACTTTTAGTAGCTCGTTTTAGACACAAACCTATAATCATGTGGACTTATTCAGCGGCTCGTTTTAGACACAAACCTATGTCATTTAAGTGGGTTTGTGTCTAAAAGGACCTAATGAAAGAGTTCGGTACAAGTCTTGTGCTTTTTCAGCAATTTTTTTTGTGTCGTACAAGTACATAAAAAAGTATACATATGTATGTACATACATATGTAGATATGTATATTTATTAACAAATTCCACTCAATGAACTATTTTACTTTTATCTATTTTTTATACTTCAGCTGCCTCGTTTTGCAAAGTATGACACACACACACAAACACACTCTGTATAAATCTGTCACTTTTTATGTTTCGGTTTTCGCTCTTTCTTTATGCTTGAAATGAAATACTTCAGTAAAATGAGCTCAGCTGAAAAGAGCGGTCACTCAAAAGAGCTGATAAGTACAACACTAAACAGTACGTAATGAAGATATGTTATAATATAATATTACAAATTCTTTATAAAGACTGCTTTATATCTTTTAAACAAATATTTGATATTTAAAACGCTCTTTTATTTAAAAGTTTATATATATTTTATATTTTTCAACTTTTAAAAAAAATTATCCCCACCTGGCAACACTATTACACTTCACAAGAAATTTCTATTAAAATTAACTCCTCAAGGTATGCTTTAAAATTCGGTTGAGTGTATTTCTATGCGGCTACTTCTTGTTCGTTTTTTACACTAATACACTCATACATAGCTCACACCGATTTGATAACGCTTTACGATTTTACTCAAAATTTGTGATTGTATTTCGAAAAAGATTTGGAATCACCCCCCAAGGGGGGGGGGGTGATTCCCCATACAAACATTCGTGATTTTTTGAAATGTTTGTATGGGGAACACCCCAGCGTTTGTTCCAGGGGGTGTGCCACTGGCAGAGGTGGATCGGCCCTCCAAAATTAGTGGGGGGCGGTCATACATTTTGACTCGATTGACGAACTCTAAAAATTATATATATATATATATATCTGTGCTCTCTCTCTCTGCTAGTCTCTTTTTAACACTGTTATATTGGTGGTATGGTTACTGAAAAATTAAACGTCAAAAACTACTTGTTTAATTTTTTTATGTGTATGTGTATTTTTGACAGTAACATCATGGTTATTTCTTTTACGGAAGAAAGAAAAACACGAAATATTGATGTTACACAAGCATTTTATAAAATCTGCAATTTGGCAGAGAAAATCTGCAAATCTCACTTTATTATTTTTGCAATGAAAAATCAGCAAAATGCAGAGAAATCTGCGCATCTGGCAACAGTGATCATAATATAAATGCATCAGGTGTGGACACTATGTTAAATTGGTGCCCAAATAAAGCAGTGATGCAAACCCATAGTTGTGATACTCTAAAAAACACGTTTTATTTTCTCAAAAATAGTACGTTTGTTGTGTACTACAGACTTTATTTAAGAAATTTTTAGAGGCCACTTCGGCGGCTACAATAATTCGCCTTAATTCTTATGTTTACTGGGTTATTTCAACTTTGTTTTATTACAGTTTGCTTGGAATGCGGCAGATGGTCACCTTATTCTAGTTAATAACGTTTGTTTGTGCATAAATAAATAAATGAAAATATAATTTAATTTAGCTACAACATGGTGTGAATTTTCGTTAATTTCGCTTCGTTTTTTTAGCTAGTATTCTAATTTGTGAAATATTTATGTACATATGTATGTATGTACAGTGAAAACTCCCATAAGCGGACAGCGAGCGTCGACCAAAATTTGTCCGTTGTTGGCAGGTGTCCGCCTATGGGAGTTTTACAAAAAAAAAAGGACAAAAAAATGTTTTTATTGTTTATTTAGAGCATTAACACAAAATTCAATTCATATCTAATTAACAAAAAAGGTTTAACGAAAAAAAGAAAATTTAATAAATTAAAATAATAATGTCTTACTTATTAAAAAATTCATGGTAAGAGGAACATAAATTATACGCATTTGTACTTATTTTGAAATAAAAAAGTCTTTATAGTTTTTTGTTTCATATTTGCTTGCTTTTCTGTCGCTAAACGAGTTTGAAGGTGATTTTCTAAATTTTTTACAAATGTAAAAGCTGCATAATCAGTTTTTACAAATTCTTTGATGTTGCATTGTTCAGCTGAGTAAGTATGTACATAGTTGCCACATGCATATTTTTAACTGTGTGTACACATTTACACGTAGGCTTTTTATAGCGCCTCGGTTTCTATTGTAAAAAAGTGCAATTGTTAATATTTTGTTTAATGTTGAATTATTTTTGTCCTCTTTTCAGAGGTTTTTTGACCAAATTATGCACAATTTAGCTGTCCGCGTCCGTTCAAGGGAGGGTCCGTTCTTGGGAGGGAAATTTGCTCTGAAAAATTAATTTGGTGCAACGTTATTCGAAAATTGTCCGCATATAGGAGGTGTCCGCCTAAGAGAGTGTCCGCTATTGGGAATTTTCACTGTATGTACATTGTCTAATGATTAAACTCAAATATGTGTACATATTAGAAGTTGCAAGTGACGGCTAAGAAGACTGAAATCAAAGACAAATTGATGAATAAAAATAACAAAAATATAAAACAGAACTAAAATAGACCCGATCTACATACAAGTATTCAATCTTTTTTTCTAAATGTAAATGGGCAAAATCAAACTCAAGTGGGAGAACAAGAAACACAAAATAAAATTTTATACAAAAATAAGATAAACCATATTAAAATTGAATTTAAAACCACAAAAAAACACACACAACACAATTGAATAAGATCAACGTTTGCTTGCTACACACACGTCTGTCTGTCTGTCTGCTGTACTCGTGCAAGCAACGCACAAAAAATAAATAAATATTAAAGTATGGATATAAAAAAAAATCGAAAATTCGAATAAATACAATATAATGCATTAAGAGTTTAAATTTAAAACAGATGTTGAATTTTTTTGAGTCTACGTATTTTTTGGTTAGAATTTAAATAGAAAGAGCGCAATGAATATTGTTTTTTTTTTCCTAAAGTAATTTAAAAAGCGCATAATCCAAAAATAGCGTCAACAAAAAATTTTTATTTTAAATATTTGAAAGCAAGAGCAGCCAGCAGCAAGTGAGTGTGTGGTGTTAATCTCGTTAGACTAGACACTGTTGTGTGAATTAAGTGAGGGCTGCCTGCCTGCCTGCATGTAGATCATTTTTAACGGATCTGTTAATGGCTGAATTTCAGATAGATCCTCAGATTTGTTTAAAACGGAAAATTTGTTAAGAAAATTATATATACGGCTAAATATGTAAATATGAGAAGAAGAAAAAACAAAAACAAAAATAAAACGTGAGCAAATAAATATTGTTACCGCAAGAGAGCGAGTGTGAGAAGGCACGAGTGCATGTATGTGTGTGTATGTGAGAAAGTTTTGAAAAACCAGGAACTAATTTTCTTGTCAGTTTTTTTTTTAATGGGGGGAAAAAATATTGAAAATAATGCGTGAGTTTTTCATAAAACACGGAGAATTCATAACGTCCGCATGTTTCCTTAACCAAACGAACGACAAAAATTTAAGTAAAAGTAAAAAAAAAATATTAAAAAATTGAACAAATGAAAAATTATTTGAAAGCAAGATTAAAGCAAAAAAAAAAGTTTTTAATGCAGATGGAATAAAAAGCTTAGCGAAAAATTAAAAGAAAATGTGTAAGAAGAAAATTTAGAAAAGAAAATATTGAAAATTATAGATATTAATGCAAAATTAAAAGAAATGTGCAAAAATTATACATACATCACATAATAAAATATGTATGTATAATGAATAAATATAAAAGTGATTTAATAAAATAATTAATGAAAAAAATAATAATTAAGGAATAAATGTAAAGAACCATTAGTTATGGAAAATAATAAAAATATAATATTGAAACATTAACGAAGAAAGCAGAAAATTATCTATAACTTAATAAAATATTAAAAATATCTCTAAAAAAATAATAATTAATAAAAAAATTTAAAAAAAAATTTAGTGAATTTTTTTCTTTTGAAAAATGGAAAATTAAAAATAAATTAATAAAAGTTTATAAAAGAAATTTTCGTTCTAAATACAATATTAAAACGAAAATTTGGAAAAAAATTAAATTATATTCTAAGAAAAGTAGATAAAAAATATAAATACATTCTTTCGGTGTACAGCCGGCACACTTATGCCGAGTACATATTATGGCATTTTGTGACATCGCTATAGTGTGTACTAGTGGCAATGTTTGTCATTTCGGATATTTTTCGTCTTATGGCATTGCTTTCCATATAAAAATGGATAAATAATGCGAACGGCATTGCACACATTTTGAAAATGACAACGCAAAAAATGCCAGATTTGTACTCACCATTAGCGTAATAAAAACCAGAACCAAAGCTTGGCGCAGCATCTGGGAAAAGCAAATTTAAGCTGGAACCAGTTGGCTTCAGTAATGAAAGCTTGCAATTCCGCAGCGACCGAAGTCTGATTCACTACAGTAATTCCTCGCTTTGCGCTGTAATTTTTTTGATCCTTTCAACTGCGATTTACGTTGCATTAATAGGCATAGCATGATTGTCTTAGAAATAATTTATTTCCCCCCCCCCCCTCATAAAATTATTAAAAATTTACTGATTGGGTGGGTCATTTAAAAGTTAAAATTTAAGAATACAATAAAACAATTTATTTTTTGGTTGTGAAGTACAATTATTCCTATTAGAGGTGTAATATTATTTCATTCATATGGCCCATTTTCGAGCACTTTTTGTAGTGTATGGGGCCGTATCTCGAATTTTGGCCTTCAATTGCTCAATTGTCTCTGGTTTGTCGACACAACACTTGTCTTTAACCACGCCCCACCAGAAAACAGTCCATCGGTACTAAATCACAGCTTCTTGGCGGCCAAGTGACATCACCATTTTGACTAAGGCGAATTCAGTATCAGTTGACCTTTACCGCCCGGCTGATTATCAGCTGTTGATGCCGAATTGAGCAATTTGAACCAAAATGTAAATATTTGCTTGGATATCTTCGGACAGATTGGTTTTGTAGCACAGCAAGCTACATGTTGTTTTTTGTTTTGTAAAATTATTGTAGGGAAGAGCTCACCTGATACTGAATTCGCCTTGCATTTTGGCTAATTAAACGTTTGACGCAATAAATCGATTGTGGCACGAGATGTGTGACAAGTTGCACCACCCTGTTGAAACCAAACATCGCTTACATCAATACCATGTAGAGCGTGCTTAGGAATCAGTCATGTAGAGTCTTTGAAATTAACTCCTGAGTTATCAGGGTGACCGATGACATTTTTCAAAAGGGGGCTTATCACAAAAAGGCGCAAAATTAAAAAAAAACTAAAATTTTTATTTTTAAGAATGTATTGTATGTATTTTTATATAATTCACTCTAAAAAAATGGAGACAAAAAGTGGCAAGGCAGTCGATAAATTGGGAAGGCAGCCGATAAAGTGGAAATTTGCCACTTTAGTCGGTCAAACGGTCACGCTGATCAAGATTGAATATCTAATAAAGTGCACTGTAATATACTCACCCCATTCTCGTTTTTTTTGTAGCCGAAAACATTAGCTTAGGTTCAAATGATCTATCTAGTAATTTGGTTTGATTAAAAAACCGGATACCGTTTTATATTTTCTAAAGTTCCTCCAATATGCGCCGCTATGATATTATAATGTCTCATTATCTTCCCCGAATGCTCTGCATATTCTCTCATCAATCTTCTCAATCTCTGTGGGCTCTTATAGTGTTGGCAAGCCCACTGAGTGCTTTCAGTTTTAGAATTTCCTTTGTCTTACTTTGATTTAGGCAAGGCATATTCATACAAGGCAGACTTAACTGAATTAGCTTTGAAATTTGTTTTTTTTTCGACGTCAAAATCAGTTGTTACGTCAAACTCAAAAACGTTTATTTTGACATTTAGTAACTGATTTTTTAATATATTTTCATTTTGACATCGGAAAAGATTTACTCACCTGTTCTGTCGAGATCACCTGTTATGAATTCGCCTTGGATTTGGATTTTCTAGTAACTCTTACTGCAATAGAAGTATAACAAACTCTTGTGTGCTCTTCTACAGCCGATTGTCTGTAGAGATGACACCCAAGCTCCAATCATATTAGACCAAATACAGCCGAAAAGAAATTCATTTCTTTGCACATTCATTACCCAAGAAGTTATTATATCTAGATTGCCGTGATAAGAGTATTGTAGAATTTGTCTCCCTATGTAGATCATTGTAGAACCTGCTTGGAGAATATTTTCCAGCATAGCCCCGTTCTACGACGATCTTATTTGCATCGTTTCGATGTGCATCGATTTTTAAAATTTGAAACTGATCTGCGTCACTACGGATAATTGGATTTTTCCTCCCCCCACCCCCCATTTGGCGATATTCGGTTCGATGGTGTCGATCATTTTGCTGTTTTAGTCGTTAGAAAGTCCAATAAATTTTAAAAATATTGCAAACAATTTGACACCCAAATCCTTGATTCCAAATGCAATTATTTCTGTATTCTAAATTACTTGCATCTTTACCCTTAATAAAACTTTTTATAAATAAAATTTAAATGTGATTTTTAATTACTGACAAACCGGCAAGACCGTCTACAGACGGTCTGCGCTATTATTTATCTAGCGTTTGTTCCTAATATTTTTTAACCTGTTAATTACAACTTGCGGTTCTTTTGACTATATGCACTTTAAAATAATCATTATATTCATTCCATCCTTTTGACGATCTAGCCAGTTAAAGGGTTAACATTGATTTATAATTGAAGTATTTTAATTAATTTTATTTAAGTCTAGTGTATTTAATTAATTGTTATAATACGTTTTTGTTTTTTCTTTTTAATTGAAATAAATGTTTTGTTTTTTACAAAAAACTTGTTAGCCGACGATATACAATTTCGGCTGAATTAAAAAAATCCTTCTTTTTTTACATTGCATTAAGGCTTTTTTATTAAAATTTTATTAACACATTTTAGTTTTTGTTTTGGAAAGATCAGAAAAGTTGGGAAAAACTTTAAAAAAATATGGTATATAATTGCATTAAAATAATTTCAATGTTAAGGCGAGAATGAAAATTTCCGAAAGAAAAATTGCATAGTGTGAAGCCTGACTATCGCAGAGGTCTGTCTGTCTGGCTGTATTCTTTAACATAACAAGTATTTCTTCAGTTGCAGTTTTTTTTACTTTTAAGACATCAAAATTTAATTTAATGCATTTCATCTTTTTTCAAACTTTCAAAGTTAATTAAATAAAATAAAATGAAAATATCACACACACAAAAAATTTCAGAATTTATGGAATTTAGAAAAAATAATAAATAAACAGGAAAATATTCCATATTTAAAGAGGTTTTTTTTAATTCGTAAAATCTTTTAACACAAAATTCTTAAAAACAAACAGTCTTATTTATAAAACTTATTAAGGCTTTTTATAAAGTGTTTTTAAAACAAATTTTCATACAAAATATTTCTTAAAAATGATTTATAAAGCCTTAATAATTTTTATAAATAACGCTGTAATATTTAATTTCAGTTTAATCAGAAAAAACTTGAAGTAAAAACTAATTGCATTACAAAAAAAAAACTTCGTATTGTATTGAGTGTAGTAATCAGAAATTAGTGCAAAATGTCTGAAAATACCGAATAAGAATTTTCAAAAAAATATACACAAAAAATAAAGAAATGTGAAATTAAGTTAAAAATAGAATTCGCTAAACGGAACGAATAAAAACGAAATAAAAATATAAAAATAAAATAAAAACATACGCCACAAATTTTTTTTAAGGAAAACTCACAAAAAGCAACAATAACAACAATAAAATAAAATATAAAAAAACAAGATGTTTTTGTAAGTGAGTGAGTGAGTGTGTGTGTGCGTATTTCTAATAAAGAAAATGTAAAAATGAAAACTCATTAAGGAAATTTTCGAACTCACATAAAAGAGCGAAAGAAAGAAAATGTGTAAATGTTTTAAATAAAACCAAATTAATGTAAAAACAGTTTGTCATAAAAAAACACATACATATACATACAAATAACTTTCGAAAAGCAATTTTTTTTTTTACAAAATTTCCAACAAAACACCATGCAGTCCTCTTCATCAAGCAGCAGCAGCCCCACCAAATCATCTAATAAAATTCAACTAAGTCCCAACAAAAATTCCACCATTAAAACAAAATCCACCACAGTGCTAAATCTCAACACACCAAACCAAACCAAAGACTTGGAAACCTCTTTGGAAATAGAGAAAATATCAAAGAAAATCTCCGAACATGCCGATGCTTTGTATCGCACCTGGAAAAGTCACGGCTTGGCTCCTACAGAGATACTGGAATTATATAATGTTGAGGCTGGGGTGGCGGCTGGCGCCATAACGGATGACAAGAGCGCTGAGGATTTGCAGAAATTGGTTAATACTTTTGTTAACAAAGACAAGGAACAGAGAGGTGTTAAAACTGCCACTCTGAAATCTAAATTAAGCACAAGTAATAATAAAACGGAAGTAACACCAAAAATTATAGAACACAAAATAAACACAACAACAACAAACATAAATAGCAACAACAAAAAACAGGCACCAGCAACACCTTTAGCTGTCGCCCACAACAATGTAATGGCGACGGCGACGGCGACGGCACCACATTTATCAGACACCAACAGCAGCAGCCCACAAGCGATTTTAAAGAAATCAACAACACCCTTCATAAAATCTTCAAATTTTTTAATGAAAAACTCCCAGCAAACAGATGTTACCGATAGTGGTGCCAGAAATAAAATTTCAATTTCCCCTTCATCTTCATCTTCAACTGCATCCCCCTCTGCTAGTGCAGCCAAAGTAGCCAAATTAAAAATCAACAAGGAGGTAATAAACAACAGTAACAACAACAACAGCAACAACACACACAAATCCCTTGAGACGGCAAAAACCTTAACCTCGTCTCCCAGCAAACCTTTGGACATTGAAGTAGATATCAACTTGGGCCTTAAGCTGGATGTACACAAATTGAGCCAACAACAAACAGAAAATTTACAAAAAATCAAAGCTTTACTAAAAGAACCAACAAATAAAACTACACCGGCTACGGGCAGCCCAGTGAACCACCCAATAGTTCATAGCAGTACATTATCGAACTCCAGCAAAATACCGGGTGTAATAATTGACTCTCTGGCGGCTAAAACCGTTAGACAAGACACAACAACGAAGGTAAAGAAAACAGCAGTGGCAGAGAAAAATAAACAAAATGAAGAAACGCCGGTGCAGAAGAAATCATCAAACGAACAGACGATGGCAACGAAAAAACTTGGCAGTAAACTGAAAACAACAGAAACAGCAAATCAAACGATAAACAACAAAGCACATGATTTGCAGCAATCAATGGGAATAATAGAAGAAAAATCTAAATTAAATGATAACAATAGAGACGGCAATATGCTCGCAACAACAACAACAACAGCAACAACCTTTTTACAGCCTCAGATCACTAAAAAACGCACTAATTTATCTAACGCCATCGGCGACAGCAGCACAATCATCAATAATAACATTACTAACGGCAATGTAACGTCTCTTCTAGAAGACATAAGGCCCCAAACCCTCAACACTAAGAGCAACAGTCGCGATATTTTAGAAAACAGCTCAACAAAAACGCAAAAATCTAGCAACAAAGCAAACAAAACGACAAAACTGAAAGAAAAATCCTCAGCGAAATTGGAAAAATCCAAAGACTCCATAATACCGCCCAACAACAATACAACGGCGCCAACAGCAGCCGCTTCAATAAACGGCGAGGTAGCAACACAACTGCAGCAGCAACAACAACAACAAAAACCCGCAACTGCAGCAGCAAGCGATAGTAAAATTATGGATACTCAACGCAGTAGTAATAGCAGTTCTTCAACCATGCCAACACCCACGAAACTAAAATCGAATCGTCCCCTTAGCAATGGCCAAGAAAAATCTTGTAAATAAAAATCACTTAACCATGCAAAAGCCCACAAAAAATATTCTAATTCTATTAACGACTTTTCTTCTTCTCTTTTTGTTTTTATTTCCAAAAAAAAATAAAAAATATTAATAATAATAATAATCATAAATAACATGATGGAATAAAAATAAACAGTGCGCAGTCCGTTTTTAACGCGTGGCTCTGTGGCGGAACGTGTTATGATTTTTGAGAAATGTCCAGATGTCCGGAACTCATTTTTAAATATTAAGCGCCCCGATCGTGCCGATGCACCGCCCAGATCATTACTAAAGGTAAGTGGAAATTTTTTTTTGTTCAAAATCCAAAATAATCAAAAAATAAAAAAATTAAATTAATTTATAAAGATATTTGTTATCTAACCGTTGCCATTAATTAAGCAGAAAAAAAAATACTTTTTTCAAGTCTCTTCGTATTTTTTTTTGCTTTTGGTGTATTCTGAACATGTGCGCAAAAATCGAAAAAAAATTGGTTAAAGAAAAACAATTAAATCTAAAATAACATTAAAGGAAAAAAATTAGCCAACAACAAAACAAGTTGTTGTAAAAGAAACGATATAAAAAATGCAAAAAAAAAATTAGAAAAAAATTTTACTTAAAAGTGTGCAAGAAACCAAAACAATTGAACAGTTTTATTTTCCAATACCCACCACACACACGGCCATTTAAAACTCAACACTTTTCACAAACAAATTAATTGATTCGTTTGCTTTAAGATTATTTTAGGGCCAGTATTATAACTCAGCCATATTTATAAAAAATAACTTAAGTTTAGAAAACGTTTATTAAACAAATTTTCATACATAATTCGTTTTATAAACCTAAACTAAGAGTATTTTTTATGAATATTGCACTTTAAACTAAATGTGAGCGATTAGTTGAAGGCAAGTTCACCTCTAGCCCGTAACTTTTATCGTGTGGTGTAGTCATTTGAAGCTGCCATATTTTCATAAGTTGCCATATTTTCTACTTTATGAATTGCAGCCAAATTGAAGTTTATTTATTTGAACAAAATATATATGAAACAAAACAAACCAAATATAATAAAAAATACATAATAATAATAGAAAAGAAAGAAAACCAAAAATGGTTTCATTATGTTTTTAATTAAGCAAATAAACAAAAGCAAGTCGTTGCCAACAATCAAACAATCAAACATAGTCGGTATCCCCAGGAATGTTGCCACAATATAAAAATTATATCATATATTTTATTGGACAGTTGTAATAATGTAAAAACTTTAATTTCACTTTATATAATTTTTTTTGTTAAAATTAGAGTTATTAGAATTATCATGCTTAAGAGCAGAATCATCAACTCGAGTATGGGAAGAGGAAGCCTGAAGAGATTAGTGACAAGAGCTACACCACAGGGAGGAGTTTTGTCACCTGTATTGTGGTTGTTGGCAATGAACACAATTGTTAAGCGTTTTGACAGGAGCGGACGGAAGATAAATTTGTTGGTAACGGGAAAGTTTCTTCCCACTATCAGTGATGACAGTGGGTGATCTACCCAACGCCGACTGCATGGGCCAGAAGTAAAGGACTAGAAGTCAACCCAGAGAAAACCGAGCTAGTCCTCTATACTAGGAGGTGTAAAGTAGAAAGCTTTATACTATCCAGGATGGGAGGGGTGAAGCTGAGACTAGCAGAGGGGGCTAAATACCTGAGTGTTTCCTAGATAGGAAGCTAAAGAAAGGGCTCAATGCCTACTGCGCATGCAGGAACTCCATAGGAAGGAACTGGTGTTAGCAACCGAAGGTAGTAAACTGGATTTACACATTTACAGATTACTAGCTAAGGTTCAGAGATGTGCCTCGATGTGCATCACAGATGCTCAGAGGAGCACACCTCAGGCTGCCTTAGACGTCAGTCTTCATCTACTTCCTATAGAGGACTTTGTGATGGGAACGGCGGCTAGAAGTGTCCTTAGACTCGTGGAAATAGGTTTGTTGAGGGCAGGAATATCAGGTCAGACATCAATCTTAAATAAGCTCGGTTTTGGTGACCAGGAATCCGTAACCCCTGGGCTTACGGACTATAAGGTCGCAGAGATCGATTTTGGTGGGACACCCTTAATGGTAATTCCGGATAGGGGCTATTGGGTCGGATCCGATCGGCTATATGAGGGTAGTGCAGACGGATCAAAAATGCGGGAAGGCACAGGGGCTGGTGTCTATATTTTGGGAACGAACATTCGCAGTTCTTTCAGACTGCCGAATGAATGTATTGTTTTTCAGGCTGAGATCTTGGCGATCCTTAGAGCCATGGAGCTGGTGGCCAGAAATGTAGCTGAAGGTGAGAAGGTAACCTTCTACGTCAACAGCCAGGCAGCGCTAAGAGCTTTGAAGGGACACAATGTCAAATCGAAACTTGTTAGTGACTGTAGGAAGGCCCTCAACTTGCTTATGGAAAGGTATAGTGTCAGACTATGTTGGGTTTCTGGCCACAGCAGTGTTGAGGGAAATGAAATTGCCGATGAGCTGGCAAGATACGGTCAGCGTTGGATGAGGGAATGTCGGATAGATCGGTGAAATTATAGATAGGTCATTACTATAAGGAACTCAGTGATTGGGTAGAAAGTAGGACCAACAATTCATGGCAAAGTAAGAGGATTGTAGAGTCTCGAGGGTTTTTGGCTTAACTACTACTGGACATGAATAGGAAGGCGATGCGAATCATGATAGGCGTGTTGACTGGTCACTGCTCGGTAAGAGCAAGAACCAGCATTTTTAAAGACTGCCACTTCAGATTTTTGTAGGATGTGCGGGGATGAAAGGGAACCAGAAACCATTGAACATATTATCAGTCATTGCCCGAAGCTGCTACGTCATAGGCTTAGATGGCTGAGCAGACGTTTTCATCCATGAAAGCATTACTGAAGTCGGGAAGTGTAAACTAGAGGACATCAGGGGCTTTATTATGGAAATTCGGTGGCTTAGTGATGAATAATAGGGTCACTTCTGGCTTAAAAAGGGGAGGGTGAATATTACTTTTTTCTTATGGGCAACAAAAGGGAATCACAATGGACCCAATTGGGTCTCCGAGTGGAGGTGCGGTAAAGCACCACCCTTCCTAACCTAACAATCCTGCACTTTATCGCCAATTGTAATAATGAACCTTAAATACTGTGTGTAGAAAAACACAACTTGTTCTCGGAAAAATAATTGCAAAATAAAATTATCAGATATTTTATGGAAATTTGATGATTTTGAAACTGTTCGTGTTGGAGAGATGTAATGATGAATTCCGTATGATTTCTAGAATCATTTTAGGATAAGTCGCACACTTCATGTTATAATAATTTTGAAAAGAAATTCAACAGAAATATTTGAAAAATATTTTCAAATCCCGTTATGAAAGATATTCAAGAAATAATCAGATATGTGAGGGTCTGCTTTCTCTATGACATAAGATGAGCTTCTCATTTGTTTAAATGAAAGTTTAAGAACAGTACAAAGCACATAATATCTACCTAACTCCTCAATAACCAATTTGAATGTGTTTTTAAGAAACATTTCATATTTACTAAAAAAATTAATTTTGGGAAAAAGTGCAATAAAAATAATAAAATAATTTTTGTTGGCGAATATTTAACATGAAAAAATAAATAAAAGTGAATAAATCAATATGAAACAAATACACAAACATTTCAAGTTTTATTATTTATTGATTCATATTCGAATAATTTAAATGAAAGAAGAAGCATCTTTTCTTGTTTATTTAATTTTTTTAAATAAATTTTTACGTTTTTCAGCCCCCGCATATGGTGGGGCCATAAATAAAGAATACACAGATACTTTTGCTTTTATAAATACAGACATACGTATAGATACTTGGCGTATCTGATAGGTAAAATATTTATTTAGTCAATCATTGAGGGTCAAACTATAACATTAAACTATTTTCGAGCAAATTCATTGCTTAACAATTTATTTTTTATTTACTATTTACATGCACCCTACTTCACTTCTTTCCGGTTTATTCATGCTTTAAATTAAATAAATATTTATACAAGTCAGTCAATCATCTGTTTTAGTTGTTGTCTTTAAACGGTTTATAAATAATTATAAACACATGTTTACATATACATACATATATATATATATGTATGTATGTGCGGTTGTATATATTTTTTATTATACTTACATACATATCGTCGCCTCAGAATAGGTTTAGCCCATATGTCACAAAGTTGGAGTGGAGAAAAATGACTAAGAAGGTTTACATGAAGTTTACTCAAAATATACCCGATGGATATCTTTTGTATTTGCACCACAGCTTGCGACACATGTTTTGAAGAAAATTGTAAATTCTTGTGAACTTACTTACTTACTTTTTGTGAAGTTAGAAGCTAATATTACTTTATTGTAAAAGTAAAAATACGTTTTGTGACACATACACCACTTTTTTTAATTAATTTAAAAAAAGTTGCTTTTTGTGCTCCATACGTATACTTAACTGCTGTGTCACAGCTGTGTATTGAGAATTTGATGTATTTTGTATTTTTCTTGCTGTCCAGAGAAATAAGTCGATCGTTTAACGGCGACCAAGAAGCCGCCACCGTAATATTTTTAACTATCGATCCGCTTACGCATTTAGTCCTAATTTGCACTATGCAAGTCTTATTGCTAAGCTTACTAGTTTCTTAGGAGAGGGAGAGACGAGGGGAAAAGAAACGTATCTGTTCTCCTCGACTCTCTCTCTTCTACAATCTAATTAATCAGCTTAGCAATAAGACTTGCATAGTGTAAATTTGGACTTACACAAGAAAAACAATCAATCTTATTGTATTTAATGTAAAGAATGAAATTAAATGATTTTTGCTATTCTAAAACATTATTTTATTTTATTTTAGTGTTTAATAAGTTTATATTAAAACATTTAATCGGTGGCTGCTAACTGGGTGATGATGTTTTTGCTTAACAGACGCCGTTGAATTTTTCTTACGGCACCTTCTTTTTTTATAATTAATTTCTCATAGAAATGAAGCAAAACAAGACTTAACTTTACTTTGTAAATTTTTTAATGAAGAATTTGACTCGATCGCTTAACAGTGGCGTGTAGAGCAAAACAATACTTCTTAAACCTAAAATTAGTGAATATGGAGCAAAATTAATGCATTAAGCATCTCAGAAACCATAATAAATTTCTTGAAACGTGTTTTTGTTTTAGAAAAAGGGTATTCAAAGTATATAGATTCCAAAACTAACTGATTTTTTTAAAGAATGGTCGATGGAGCAAAACTATTCTGGGTCGACGATATGTATGTATATAAATATGTACATATGTATATAATTAACTTAATGTAGAAAGGCCCTAACTCATTTTTTTTTGTAATCCAGGTTTTTTTCGATAGAGGAACATCTAATGTATCGAAAACTTAAAAAAATCTCAATTTCAAAAAAAAATTTGAGTTAGGGCCTTTCTATATAAAGGTAACATTATGTATGTGCATGCATGTGTTTTTATTTCTTTTCACTTATGACAGCTGTGGGTTTAGTTATAAAGTGTCATAGGTCAGTTTTTATTTTTTTTAATTAAAGTAATAAATGAATTTGTTTTATTTTTTTGTTCGTACTACGTATAAAATGTTTTTAATTAATTGCTATTAATAGAATAATAAAATTTAAGCATTTATAAACATTTTTAATTTATTTACTTGCTGTGTGCAGTCATTGAAAAAAAATCGCCACAAATTTATTTAATTACAACATTTAAAAAAAATATTTTAAATAAACAATTTTCACTTACTTTAAGGCAAGTGAATTTAAATTTGCGCAATCATTCGGAAATGCGTTGAAAAAAATAATATAAAATATAATAATAAATAATAATAATTGTACACACACCATTTACTGAAACTGAAATTGCCAATTCATTATTTTAACAAAAAAATAAAGTTTTGTGCAAAAATGTTCCACCTTGTCCAGAGAAAGAGTCCGTCTTTGTCAGAAATTGTAATGCAACCAATGCAAGTAACACAGATGGCACAGAATTTTTGCTAAAATAATTTTCTACTGCGCATCATATTTTTTAATCAAAATTCAATTTCATTAGTGTGCATGTCTAAGAATTTTTCCGTCGTAAAAGTCTGCTTCTACGTCACAAATATAACGGTAGTGTACAATGTGCATTCAGTTCTTTTTTGCTTTATGACCTTATAGTTTTATGGTAGATTTGATGTGAAAAAGAGATAGCTTCGAACAAATCCTACTTTAAAAAGAGTCTACCTCTACAACACTTATGTTTAGGGGTATTTTAAACACCTTAGAAAATTTTTTTTTACCTCAATTAACCTTTCGTTTCGATAATAAATACTTTATAAGCTATTTTATGACAATCATAATTGCGGATGGTTAATATTCAACATTTGAATATAAAAACTAGCTAAGAAATAATAGCTAATAAATCACTGAATGTTTAAACATAGTTTAAGTTAATTTTCATAAAAAATTAAAATTGATTTAAATACACTTTAATTTTTTCAGTGGCTAATTAAAGTTAATATCAAATTACGTTGAAAATATGGTAGCACTGCAGTATTTCCAAATATTATGGAAAGCTTGCCATAGAACAGTTGTTCAATATAAATATGAAAGTTGATTTATAAATTTGCAGAAAAGTGAAATAGCAAAAAACACATTTTATGATATAAAAAGAGCATCAGAATGCATTTTTCTATTTAAATATTTCATTATATGAAAATATGTGTTACATTTCTTTTATATTTTCTAAAATTAAACGAAATTTATTTTAATAAGACCACATGATGTTCATGTGCATGCATTCAAAAAACACATACATGCCCAAAACATATGGTATGTTTTTAAAACTTAAACAACGCTTAAATGCACAATGTTGGCTATTTAAGATTCATTTAATTTTGTGGTGAAAATCAAAATTTTATGTTTAAACCAGATTTAAAAATAAAATACATATAATCATTGACTGATTTATTTGCCCTAAGTATAAGAATTCAATTGTCATCGTTATTAAATTACAGCCTTATTTATACAAATTATTAACCCCCTTATGCAAAAACAATTGGTAAACTTAAAGTTGGTTTAACAAACGAATTTTGTATGGGAAAACAGGTTTTAATGTATGCTTTAACTTTAACAATCGTTTTTGCATGAGAGCGTTAAGCTTTAGAAAGGCTTAATAAGAAAAAGTTTGTACGAAAATTTGTTCTAAAAACCCTTTATAAAGCCTTAATAATTTTTATAAATAAGGCCACTAATTTTATAATTTTTATTATACTCATATTAACAGGAATGAATATTTTGGTTGCCTAGCGCTATCACTGATATATTGTGTAGCTTCTTGCAGATTATCAATAAAGATTGTTTCTACAAATACTTTTTAACAAAATAACTTTCAACATTCGAACTGTGTATGCAATTTTGTCACAAACTGGCCCAGTGAAGGAAATATTTGGGCTTGTAGCAGGCTTTAAATAGTGAAATCAACACAACGTTGTTTAGATGCATTGCTTACATATATTTTATTTGAACTTCTTGCTTGGATTAGATAAAATAAACTCGGGTAACCATAATTTAGCATTATTATTGAAAAACTAAAAAAGTGGTAGATTTTTATCGGAAAGTGGTAGAGTTGAGCGTCGCTGGTGTGCTGTCTTCATGCACTGAGTAGCCAGATCGTGAATATGTTCCACTCACCCACCTCGCATAAAAATTTTTCAAAAAATTACACTATACAGCTACACTATACTACACACTACAAGTTTTTATTTAACAGCAAATAAATAACAGAATCAAATAAAAAATATACCTTAATTAAATTTAAGGAAGCTTTTCTCCTTCGAAATATTTCACCTTTTCACCAAAATTGCAATCGTGAATAGTTTTCCCTAGAAATATTTTCTCTTTTTTAAACGACTTCAAAAAAAGGAGCAGGTTAACAATTCGTCTCTATTTTTTTGTGTGGTGTTACTTCATAGCTCGGTGCATTTTAGATTTTTACAAAACTTACCACACACCTTGAGCTCTAAAATAGAGACAATCCTCCATTTAAAAAAATGGGCGGCATCACGCTCATTAAAATTTAATACTTTATTTTAAGTGGTTATACTTTAACGATTTTTATAAGACTTAACATGCACCCCGAGCTCCCCTATTTCCAAAATTCAGGCAGACGACTCGCCCAGAAAATGTTCATGAAAATCACTAAAAAAATTAATGATTTTCATATAAACTTTTATACTTAAGTCCACCGTCTGGATTGCAGACAGAGGGAGTAAATTACAAATCTGTTGTTTATACAATGTTTTAATTTCCAGTTTATAAAATAAACCTTAGGCCAAATTTTATTAAATAAAAAAACTTTTAGCAATAATAATTAATTTCAATATTTCGCCATAACTTGGTGTATTTTCTTCAGGAGAGATATATTATTTCCAAAGAACATTAAAACAAATGTCTTCCAATAAAAAGCCTTCATTTTACTATGAATATTTTTAAGCGAAATCATTGGATTTTTATTTAATTTTATAGAAGATGGTATGGCATTACTTAAGGAAAAACCAAATTCATTTCATGAAATTTTCCACCACCAATTCACACATGCGGCTATATGTCCTTGATAACCTCACGAATTCCATCTATGAAATCTTGAAACGATTGTCGGCCATTGGCATAGAACTTATCTCTCACCTAGCCGCAAAAGGAAAAAGTTTAAAGGTGTTAAATCAGTAGGGCCAAATTTTATAAAACGCAACGCTTAGCGTTGACAAATTTTTTATGTATTTTGTTATTGTAATGTTAATTTTTACATTAACATTATTATTATCATTATTTTTTTTTGTTGATAATAAACGTCGTCCGCAACAATCAGCCTTACCATGAATTCCACATGTGAAAATCTCCGAATAAAATTTTTCGTTCACAGGAATTTTAATTTTGTATCATCAATTCGAATAAAATTGAAAGCTTAATTATTTCCACTTGTACTAGTAGATAAATTTTTGTTAACGATTTTCTTCATAAATTGTCAAAATATTTCGCAATGTTATGAAATTTAATTTAAGTTAAGCCTGAATATCTTCCGCACACACAAAAATTGTTTGTCTAATTCCCAATCCCCCAAACTATTCCACAAGAATTGGCAAACCTGGGATTTCCTCAGCGCTATGTGGGCTACAGCAGCAATATCCTCGCATCACTAACTTGTCCCAGCAGTTAAAATTTTTCCATCTGTTCCACAATTGGTGGACGAGAAAGTAATTGACGACGATCCAAAAATATCTTAGTTTTGAGAACTGTGATTGTGACCGTTAAAAATTTTGCCGTGAATATAACAATTTCAACACTATTGAATCATATATCTTTCCATTTTTATTATTAATGGATTTGTTTTTACTTTTCATTTGTCGAGTAGTTACAGCTTGAGTATTGTTGCATTTTAGCATTATTACAACTAGATTTGGAATATTCTTTCGTAAGAAAGCATTAAAATTATACAAAAAAAACTGCTATAAATCCCATGCAATTTTAAAGCCTTATTTATACAAATTATTAAGGCTTTGTAAAGAAAATTTTTGTATGAAAATCTGTTTCATAAACCCTTTATAAAACTCTAATAATTTTTATAATTAAGGCTGTTAAAATCTAGCATTTTTATTTGTCTTCTGTAAAACATTTTAGCAGACATTTTTAACCGATTTAGCATTCTCCCATCATAATATTCTGGCAACACTGAGCTTTAATTCTATAGATATAGAACACGTTGTGTATTTAAAAACAAATTTAATCTAAAGCTTATTTATTAATAAAGTGCAAATAATAAAAAACAAAATATATTGAAAAATTAGACTAATAAATACAAAGTTTCAAATCTTCAAGTAAATGGTGTGAGAAGTAAAATAAAAATAAGAAAAAGAAACTTCAAATATTCTCATGTTCTTGTTCTTCTTGCATATTAAAATATACAGTAAGCGAAAAAAATTTGTGTGCACATATTTTAGCATAAATATGCAAAAGGATTTTCCTATTTCAAATCCATGGATCTTAATTTTTAATTTATTAACTGTGTAATAAACAAAACTTTAAATAGCGTGGGAGAGCCTTTAAGAAGATAAAAGGTAAAAGATTTTTCTCGCAATGTATGTGTGATATTGTATCTTAATTTTATTTTGCAATATTTTTCTTCGTTCTTTTTTCGCCTTGTGAATGTGTGTTTTTTGTAAGAGATTAAAATATTAAAATAACAGAAAAATACAAATTTATTAGTACAAGTTTTTCAAAATAAATTTTTTCCTTGCCTCATTTTCGATCTTGCCATACTACGAGTACATAAATATATTTGTATGTGTGTATTTTCTTTTGAGTAATAATTTATGTATTTTGTTTATCATAAATTTCCTTTGTGCAAACATTAATTTTCCAAAAAAAAGAACAGTAATCTTTTTTTTAAGTATTTTTTTAAATCCATTTAAAGTTCGATGAAAAAAATCTTTTTTATTCTAAGCAATTAAAATTTTTCTTCAAGTGCTTTTTATTTTATTTTTTTTTTGTTCAAATTGGAATGTTTTCAATGTGAATTTTACTTAAAAGTAATTTCTGTTTAAATTTTGACATCAAATTAAATTAAATTTTTTTTCTATAATAATCTCATTCAAGAGTTATTGAAATGTCAATAAACTCAAAAGTTTATTAAAAAATTTTGCTCTTTTGTGTTTTTTTTTTAGTTTTTTAAGAGATTTCTTTTCATGGTTTTAGCTAAAAATTTATAAGAGACAAAATGCTTTGACGTGGGTGTGCTTTTAGGTTAACCCAATTTCTCGCCGATCTTTATTCCACGTGAAATTAGAACGTTTGCACTTGTCATGTAAATGTGTATTGTATGTGTTTATAACAATTCCGAAAATTTCTATTCCACGTGGAACACTTAGAATTATATCTACATACATACATACATACTTTTGGAAATTACTCAAATTTGTTTGTTTTTTTTTCTTAGGAAAATATTACTAAATAAAGGGTCCGCCAGATAACTTTTTTTTTTTGAAAATGCTATAAAAAAACTACTGAAGCTTCGGCTGTGTGGCACGTAGCGTCGTCCTGTTGAAACCAAACGTTGCGAATATCCTCCTCTTCAATTTTTGTGAACAAAAATTCGTTCAACATGGCCCGATAACGATCGCCATTGACTGCAACGGCTACTCCTTGCTCATTTTCGAAATTATGCCTGTGGATCAAAACCCGCACCAAACAGTGACTCGTTTTGGGTGCGTCGGCTTTTCAATGTATGCGTGCGGGTTTTCTGTGCCCCAAATGCGACAATTTTGCTTGTTTGCATACCCGCCTAGATCAAAATGAGCTTCATCTGAAAAGGTGATTTTTTTTGGCAAAATCGGCATCTTCTGTAAGCCGATCGCAGGCCCACTTAGCGAAGCGAAAACGTTGGCTCGTTCACCGGAAGGATAAAACTAATTATCTGTCAAATCAGACATGAGCTAAGAGTTACAATTCACGAAATAAGCACTAGTTGAAAAAAACGTTAGATGGAGGAGCCTTTATTTATCAACGCTTATGTTAATTTCTTTAACAAATGGTTTCTATAATTAATTAATAAGTTTACTGAATTTATTTACAGCCTTATTTATAAAAAAATACTAAGGCTTTATAAAGGGTTTTTAAGAAAATTTTTTTATGAAAATTTGTTTCAAAAGACTTTTTAAATCTGAGGAAAGAGTACAAACCGTTATTATACCTCTCTTGTTTTTTCTCAGCGTATAAAACTAATAAACTGTTAATATTTTTTTCTTGAAGCTTCTATAGAAAATTAATGCATATTTTTGTTCTATTAATTTAAGGTTAAACTACATGCCACACCCCCACCGCCATCCGAACAGAACTTAATACAAAAGGAATTGAAAAATACCAAAAGTATTTACATACCCAGGTACTTGTCAAACGCGATAAGCATCTTAACACGAAATTTTTGGAAACTCTGGCCATATTATTTTCAGATTCTATTTCCCCCATGGCAAACCGCAGCCGACAATCGCCTTGGAACGTACGTTGCGTGGCATTTTGTCAGCGTTCGATACATTTCCCAATAATCAGGTGACCAAGGACGAGTTGCCGCGCATATTGAAAATTTGCGGTCTGCCCTTCTATTGGCGCATGCCCGTAATGGTTTTCTGTCAGCAGCACAATTCGGGTCTGGTGGAACGGCAACGATTTGTGGAATTTTGGAAACAGTAGGTTCTTTTTTGCTTTTATATAATTTGTATAAATTTATATATGTAAATTGTTTTGAAAAAAAAAACAAATACCTTATTTAGAATGAATGTTTATTGCCATGATAATGCTTCGCGTTTCGTTTATATATTGTCGCGTGGTCAGCGTATGCGTTCCTATATACTGCCCGAAGATTTGGCACCTTTAGTGCAAGACGTTGTTGATACACATCCGGGTCTGGCTTTTCTCAAAGAAGCCACCGAATTCCATTCCAGATATGTACACACCGTTATAGCACGAATATTCTATTCGGTTAATCGCAGTTGGTCGGGCAAAATTTCCATATCGGAATTAAAGAAATCCGATTTATTAGAGGCAAGTATATACATATAAATATATTATAAAACTAATTATTTAAATTCCATTTTACTTTTTTTATTTAAATTGAATTTTTTTTAGATCATTACCTTGTTGGAGGAGGAGGATGACATCAATCAGATTATGGCCTTTTTCAGTTATGAACATTTCTATGTGATCTATTGTAAATTTTGGGAATTGGACAAAGATCATGATTTACTTATAAGTCAAGAAGATTTAGCGCGTCACAGTGATCATGCCTTGTCTACGCGCATTGTCGAAAGAATCTTTTCCGGCTGTGTTACACGTACGGATAATAAGAAACATCCCGACGACGAGCCCAAAATGTCATATACGGATTTTGTTTGGTTCCTATTGTCGGAGGAGGACAAACGTACGCCCACCGCCATTGAGTATTGGTTCCGTTGTATGGATATCGATGGCGATGGCTTGCTGTCCATGTACGAGTTGGAGTATTTTTATGAAGAACAACAGCAGCGTATGGAGTCGATTGGCATTGAATCGTTGCCGTTTGAAGATTGTCTGTGTCAGGTGAGGAAATTAATTTTTGTTCGCTACATTTTTACATATGAATAAATCACCTCAAAGTAGTTGATTTATTATAAATAATTTTGAAAATAAAGTTTTTCGAAATCGAATTATTTATGCAAGCCCCCATCCCTGGGTCATCCATCAACAGTGATTGACAACTTCGAAAAAACAGCATTAAGGAATATTTAATCCATTTTAAATGTCAGCTTCATGTGGATAAAAATCTCAATACAACTGCTGCGCCCACCTTATAATGTACTTGCATAAATTGAATACGAAAAATCGAATAACAAATCACTCAGAAGTTCGGTGAAAACACTTTGAAGTGATTTGTTTAAATCTACCTGATTTAAAGTTGGTTGAAATAATTTTCCAACTTAATTTTTTGAAAAAAAATCGATTTTCGTAAAAAAAACGAAGTTTACAAAATGTGCCGCTTAAGCTTTTTTATAGCCGTTATGGCTCGATATGGGATGAATAAACATTTGTTAGGCAATACTCTACAACAAAATCCGATTTTCCCCAAAAAAAAAGTACTCTAACGAAGATGTATCGCCGTTTTCAAAGTTTAAGGCGTGGAGGACCCCCTAATGATCATTATTATTGTGAATTGTCATTGGAAGTCATTAAATATGTATTTAAATTTTAAATATATAAAATATATTTAAAATCTTTTGAGGAACATTCTGGCAGAATATTTTAGCCCTTTAACTGCTCCGCATATGAATGTATTTTGCCTTTTTGATAAAAGGGGGAGAAAGGTGCCCTAAAACAGGTATTTAGCGGATTAAAATCTTCTACAAAAATATTTGCCATAAAATTCTGCTATAAGTCCCTGAAAATAGCAAATCTTAGAATTCATTTTACACGCCAGAAATTAGTAAAAAATTTAAATGCGTTTAAGGGTTAATCGGGTTCCCATACACAGTTGCATTTTAGATGTGGAATGTATTCAGCGGTTTTATATAAAATCCTTCTAGGAAATTTTTTGGAATATTTTAATCCTCTAGCCCAAGGTGTATTTATATCAGGTGGTCTCGATTTGCAACTCTGCATATTCGCCTTGTGTATTTTTAAGTATAAAATTTCCAGCTGTCAGAAAATTGCCGAGCATTTTGCTTTGTTTTGAAAGTCCTAGTTTAGACGAGCGAACATTTGGAAGTAAAATATATGGAATTCTCTTTTGTTGTTTCCTTCGCGGTCACACAAACGAAAATGTTGCCGGCGTCATTTCAATATTATTTAATAAAAGCAAGCATATTTGTACATAAATATGTGTGCATGTAGCAAAGAATATTCTCTCTTCCCCACCCGTAAATTGCTATTAAACTAAATGTCTTCGTGTCTAAACGCAGTCACACAAGAAAAATTAACAGCTGATCATCAGCTGCTGAATAAAGACCACCTGTAATCAATTCGCCTTGCCTTAGGCCTCTTCAGAAAAGGGGGCAAAAGCCTTAAATGATAACAATAATTAATTTTAATAAATTTAAGTTAAATTTTGAGCTTTGATGTGTTCAGGTACTTGTAACAGAATTCGATGGCGAATATTTTTGTAGAATATTTCAAGCCATTCACCCGTATTGCGTATGTCACGTCGAATATTCAACTACGAGAATTTTGTCGTAGATTAAACAAACCTTTTACACATTTTCTTTAATCTAGTAGGAAATTCTCTTAGACGAATATTCGACGTGACATACGCAATACGGGTGATTATATCTTCGTTTAGGGGCCCTTATTCGAACCCGTTTTAGGAAAGTAATACAAAATACCCATACGGGAGAAGAGTTACGAAGTTGGAAATGTTCGAAAAATATATTTCTCAGGGGCAAAATGCCCCTTTGCAAAAAAGGTTCAGGCGTAAACTTTCAAGGCCTATACGCCTGCATTCTTCAGATGATTTTAATTTCTCGTGTTTTCTTTTTGTATACGAATAACACAAATGATTATATTTCTTCTTACAGATGTTGGACATGATCAAGCCAAAGCGTCGTGATGCCGTCACCTTGGGTGACTTGAAAAATTGCAGAATGACACATGTGTTCTTTGACACATTCTTCAATTTGGAAAAATATTTAGACCATGAACAGCGTGATCCATTTGCCTCGCAAAGAGATGAATACGTAAGATTTTTTGTTTAAATTTGTATTGATTTTTTTAAATTAATAAAAAAAATTTCCTTTCAGTCTACCGATTGGGATCGTTTTGCTGCTCAGGAATATGAACTCTTGATAACTGAGGAAAATGAATGATTGATTTGTCTCAAAACCCAATCACCAACAATACTTGCGGCTTTCAAAATGCAACTGTAAAACGAAACTCGTAAAAAACGCCATGACACCCATTCTTCCTCACCTTTCATATTTTGTATTGTATGTATTTAATTAAACTTTTAGCCCCCCCCCACAGTTGCATTTGAAGTCTGAAGTATTGCAGATGATGGGTCCTTCTTACCCTACTACTTATTTATATTTTAAATATTTATTATACAATTTTTATACCTTGCTAAAAACTAATTAATCTTTTTAATTTATTAACTTAGAATTGATAGTTCAAAATAACACAACTTCTCAACAAGTTAAACAAAAAAGTTTGTTTTGAAACAAATAACCAAAAAAACGAGATCAATTGCCTTAATCTGTTAAAGCAAATAATTAATTAGTTGGAATTTTAGTTAAAAATACATCTGTTACTTATTTTTATTATTTCAATTTTCATAAACTTTTTAATTTTATATTACTTTGTTTCTCAAAAAAAAAAATAATAATAATAATGAAAAAAATCCTGTAAATTCCTTCATTTATTTAAGTTTAAAGGAAACAAAATTTACGATTTAATTGTTTAGGCATGAATAATTAATTTCCCTATTATAAATAAACTATTTACTTAATTACATACATATTTATATGAAACTTACAATATATTAATGATAATAAAAAGCCAAAGAATTATATTTGAATATGTATAAATATTTTAAAAACATTTCAAATAAATATTGATAAATAATTTAATAAATTTTTATTATGTATACATAAATAAGGTATAGGAAATTATTTACTTCCTGCAGTGTTACTGTCGCTGTAAGCATGTTAACGTTAACATGTTGCTGTTAAGGTGTGTTTACACGATGTGTATTTCTGCGAAAGGGCACAATTGCCTACGAAAAATACCTGGGTTTGTGCAAATTCGTTTGGTTTCCGCAATAACGCACGCTTTAAAAAAAAATTTTGCAGCTCGCAATTTTATCGTCTTTTTTTATAAAATATTTGATTTGGGTGGTCCCATTTTCACAAACTTATTCTAATATACATACATATATTCTAAATATAAATTTACATTTAACACGAACAAATAAAATTGTGTTAAACTGGTTAAACATGTTCAACTTTTTTGTAGCCAATAAGAAATTAGTATATTTGACCGATACGAGTACTTTTTACCGATGCCTACTTGGTACTCGGTAGTAGAGTATCGATACCATAAGTACTTAGTTTCTAAGAAAAAGTATCGAGTATTTACTTGTATTTACTCGTATCGTTTCATCCCTACTTTTTATTGTTGCGATGATGTCTAGTATATTTTTAGGCGGACAATTTTAAATTTTTACCAAGTTTTTTTGATGAAAATCGTATGAGAAAGAATACATATATATTTTCTTTTGTAAAAAAAATTAAATAATTTGTTTGTGTGCAGAATAAATGGGTGTCCTGAATGAGTAGTTTTAAATACTTCAAGGAGATAATTTGAATGCAACCGATAGAAAAGTTTAAAAGTCAATATATCCAGCTTTGCTGAAGTTAAAGCTGCTGTATACGTACTTTCATATGTATATCTCGTCTCATGTTTTATAAATTTTTCTGTATTAGTTTTTGAAAATTAAAATATTAAAAATTCTTATAATCGATTCAGGTTTCTAAAGGTAGAGGTTCATACATCGCATTTTGCACGTTATGCTTTACATGCGTTTCATCCTCTTGTTTCAATCTATACTTAGTTCGCGTTGAGTTACATACACTGCTTTTCATGCGCCATTTTATTTTTGTTATTTTTGCTAAGAAATTTTTTATTGAAAAAAAAAGAAAAATATTATCCACGTCAAAATAATATTTATCGATAACTTAAGAAATAAATTATTATTTAACATCTTTAGCTTTCAAGAACAGTTGAATTTCTTTCATGGTGCTTGTAACGCGTACAAAAGTATAAAGTAGACCTACTTCTTGCTTTGAACGCACCAACGCGTTCTGCGCTTCTTGCAATGTAAAGGTAGAGGTTCATAGCTCACTTTTTTTTTTTTTTTTTTTTTTCATTCTATACTTTGTTGGCGTTGAGTTACATGCACTGCTTTTCATGCGCAGTTTTATTTTTGTTTTGTTTTTTTTACTAAGAAATTTTTTTATTGAAAAAAAGAAATTATGCACGGCAAAATAATATTTATCGATAACGTAAGAAATAAAGTATTATTTAACATCTTTAGCTTTCAAGAACAGCTGAATTTCTTTCATGGTGCTTGTAACGCGTACAAAAGTAGAAACTAGACCTACTTTTTGCTTTGGACGCACCTACGCGTTTTGCGCTTTTTGCAATGTAACTTGTTACATACTATTACATTGATTCTACTTTTTTGACAGATGCATAGAAAGCGTAACGCGCAAAAAGCGAGTTACGAGCCTCTACCTTAAGAGTTATGAGTTTGGGAAATTACCAAAGCTTGAGGTGGTCAAATTTGACGCCCTGTACTCTTGTTCTGCAATTCCCACGTCTAGAAAGTTTTCGATTGAAATGTGTGAAATGAAACAGAAATACCATAAATTGAAATAAACAAAAAAGCGGGGTTTCTCACTAAACTGTGTCTTTAATTTTCTTTGGCGAACTATAGCTGTCACTGGCTGTCACGTAAGGAAACTACTAGACAATTTACAGGAAGTGTCTGTAAAATTTTCGTGAGAAAAGTTCCCGCTTTTTACTGTCAAATATACATACTCACAAATAAAAACGCGATGAAATAAAATTTTAAACAAAAAAAGATGTATTTCAAATGCAATGAATAATAATGCAGAAAAGTTAAGCATTATGTTCTGAATCGATATTTTTATTAATAATTTTACACACCACAAAACTATATTTTTTTTCAACTGTACACATCAACTTTGTAAACAACAAACATCAAAGTCGCTCTATACATTATTTGGTATAGCCGACGGTTTTGTTTGCGCCGCCGTCGTTGAAAAATTTTCACTTCTAATCAATTTTGGCCGCCTTCAAAGATATTTAATTTAAATTACAATAATTTTGTGTATGCTTGCACACAAGGCACATTTAATACAGGTACATGCATTAGGCAAAACTCTCTGGCAACTGTCTGCTAACTCTCTGGCAACTCTCTGCTTCTCACATAGCTTCACATTTGATATTGTCAAATGAATTCTTCGTTATAAACTTGTAAACAAAAAATCAGCGGATGAGCAATATGCCTGATACGTGTACCTGTTTGATATGCCTTGCTTGCACACAAAAAAGAACGGAGAGAATAAAATGTAAACAAACAATTTAGTGATGCCACTTGATTCATCTTTTTAGTTCCCACGGAACTTATGATTGGAGCGATATTTTCTGGAGAAAAATATTTGTGGTGAGAAATAAACTCCGTGGGATTTGTAAAGGTATATGAGATGAATTGTTAACACTTTTTTCACTTAGGAACCACTGTGCGCATATTTAAGTTCGCCTTTGAAAATACCCCGACTACGAAATTTTTATCATGAATTAAAGAAAAAATATTGCGGTAATCTTTACACTATTAAAAAACTTGTAGGAGTCGAAATAAAATTCGGAATACAATAAACACGATAAAAGGAACCAAATGGGCAACAGTAGTATTCCATGATATCTGTTCAAAAATCATACCCACTTCTTCGATTTTCAGGACAAAAATTCCAATCCTAAAATATTAATACTATAGTTAGAATTTAACACTGTCATCTCCACCCACCATTTAATAAATAAACTCTTTGTCTTTTCACAATTTTATATATCGTTTATTTTTGAAAAAAAAATTTGTTAAAACTAAAAGTATATGTGTATATAATATTTAATTAAATCACTAAAATCTGCTTTAAAAGTAAACAATTTCTTTATATTTTACTGGTTTTTTTTATCTATTTATTTTATTTTATTTTATTTTTTTTTAATTTTATTTATGTAATTCGATTTTATATATTTATTATTATTTAAGTTTGCTTACAAATGTAATTGTTTTACTGCTTTATCTAACAAAATATTACAATTTCCTTTTAAATATGTATGTATCTAAAAAAATTAATTTTTATAATAATTTTTTTTTAATTTACTAATGGTATTTTTTTTAACGAATTTACGGAAGGAAACATTATTTTTAAAAGTCATGTAAGAGTTAAATGTTTTACAAACAGTTGCTCTCATACTTTTATACAATATTTAAATGAAATTTTAAATTAGAAGAGGAAACCCCTTCTCAATAACTAATAAAATATTACAAAGTGTTAAAAGTTAAAAGGTTACAACATTACATGCCTCAAGAAGGACGTGTAAGTTGTGGTATTTGTTTGAAATAAAAACTTTCGATTATTGCGTTACACGAACTTTATCCGATTCATTTTCTTCACTATCATCATTATCCGTTGTAGTAGTTTCGCTAGTTTCAGTGCGTATATAGATGGGCTCTGATTTGCCTTTAACGCAGGCTGATGTTATGTGAACAGTCTTGATATCTGAACCGGGCACATCAAACATGGGATCGAGTAATAGTTGTTCCTTTATGAAAAAAAATAATTTAAATTATTTTAATAATAATTATTTATAACTATAAATATGAACACTTATTGCTTACCATAATTGAACGTAAACCTCTGGCACCCGTTTGACGTTCCATGGCCAATTTGGCAATGGCCTTAATTGCATTCGCCGTAAAGCTCAGTTGAACTTGGTCTAGACCAATTAAAGCTTTATACTGGGGTATCAAAGCATTTTGTGGTTCGGTTAAAATGCGCACCAGCATATTTGCATTAAGGCTATGGAAGGGCACAATGACGGGGAAACGGCCAACGAATTCCTATAAAGAAAATAAAAAAATAAATAATTAAAATAAAACTTAAACTTTCAAGTAAAGAATAATTACCGGTATCATGCCAAATTCGACGAGATCACGTGCTTGTACTTTAGTTAAACATTTATCACGCTCTTCTTGATCATTGTCCATTGGACTGGCGGCAGATTGAGCGGCGCGGCGACCAGAAGCACCAGACGTGGGAGCACCAAAACCCAAATACTTAAAAAAAACAAGAATGATTAAAATGTTATATAAATAAATTTTATAAAGTACTTATTGAAATCAAAATTTTTCAAAGGTGCTCTTTTTAAGAAAAGTACTTTAAATGGTAATTTTTAAGAAACGTACTTTTTCAAGGGATAATTTTTATAACTATCAAGTACTTTTTTGAAGGCTCTAAAAATATATCTTTGGAAATGTACTTTTTTAAAATTATTTATTCCAAACGTACTTCTTTTCGGAAGGTTCCTTTTTCCAGGGAAGGATCTTTTTTAAATATATACAGCCTTTATAAAGGATGTTTAAGACAAATTTTCATAAACAATTTTTCTTATTAAGGCTTTATAAATCCTTAATAAGTTTTATAAATAAGGCTGATAATTTTTAAGGAGGTATTTATTATTTTAATTTTTTAATTATTTTTTAATTATTAATTACTTTTTGTAGGTATTTTTTGTTTCAAAATGTTCTTTATTATAGAAAAGTAAATTTTCAAAAAAAAAAAACTTCTTTTTAAAATTTTTTAAAGGGTACTTTTAAAGAGGGGAAAGATACTTTTTTAAAAGGACTTTTAAAAATATAATTTTTAATATATAAATATTTTTTGCAAGATACTTTTTTAAAATGACATTTTTAAAGAAAAATGTTCAAAACAAATGTAAGTAAGTACTTACTAAAAGATACTTTTTTACATGGTACTTTATCAAAAGGTACTTTTTCAAAAGGCTCTTTTTTAAAGATACTTTTTTTAGAATGTTTTTCTTTTAGAAAGGGCCTTTTAAATATTTTCTTTTTATTTAAAAGGGATATTTATTAGATCCCTTCTATTTTTAAAAGCATATTTTATTAAAAGAGATATTTTTAATATGTTTTATTAAGGTAAAAAGATTCATTTAGAAAAAGGTTTTTCATTCCACAGCATTTCTGTACGAACGTTTTTTTTTATAAAACTATACTTTTTTAAAAATGCATAAAAAATATATATATTTTAAATGTATTTTTTTTTTTGAAATAACTCCTTTAAAAAGTTGTACTTTCTTCAAAAGGCTATTCTTTAAAAAGGGATTCTTTTTTAAAAACGAGATTTTTTCGTGTAAAGGTTATTTTTAAAAAAAGTACTTTAGGCAAAGGTAATTTATTTACAAGATATTTTACTTTTTATTTTCTTATTTTTATATATTTGTTTTTTTTTTTAAATGTAACGCTTTAAAAATTATTGTTTTTAATACATATGTATCTACTTCTTTCAAAATGTTTGTACTTTTTTTAAAAGGTATTTTTTTAAAAGGTTAAAAAAATACCTTTACTTTTTTCAAAAGGTACTTTTTAAACAGGCACTTTTTTCAAAAGGTACATTTTAAACAGGTACTTTTTTCAAAAGGTACTTTTTTCACAGGTAGTTTTTTAAAAGTTACTTTTTAGAAGGTACTTTCTTCAAAGGTACTTTTTTAATGCTACTTTTTAAAAGGTACTTTTTTAAAACATTTTTTCATAACGTTATTTTTTAACAAGTTTTTTGAAGATAATTTTTTAAAAATTGGCTTTTTGCAGTTTTTGTAATATAATATTTTATCTTCAAAAAATCATTAAAAAATTACTTTTTGCAAAAAATAAGTTTTAGGAAAGTACCTTCTTAAAAGTACCTTTTAAAATAAGTACCTTTTAAAAAAGTACCTTTTAAAAAGTCATCTTCAAAATAGTACAAAGTACCTCTTAAAAAATACCCTTTATAAAATTAGCTTTCTAAAAGTACCTTTTAAAAAGAACCTTTTAAAAAAGTTCTTTAAAAAGAAGTACTTTAAAACAGAAACTTTAAAAAAGCACCTTTAAAAAGAAGTACCTTTTGAAAAAGTACCTTTTAAAAGAGTATGTACATTTTAAAAAAAGGAACTTTTCAAAAAGTACCTTTAAAAATGACCTTTTAAAAAAAGTACTTTTGAAAAGTAGCTTATAAAAAAGGAACTTTTGAACAAGTACCTTTAAAAGACGGATATTTATCTAAAAAAAACCGCCTTATAAAAAAGTACCTTTAAATAAATCACCTTCAAAAAAGTACTTTAAAAAAGTTACCTTTTAAAAAATAACCTCATAAAAAAAGTACTTTAAAAAGTACCTTTATAAAAGTATCTTTATAAAAGTACCTTTATAAAAGTACCTTTAAAAAGAAGTATGCACCTTTTTAAAAAAGGAACTTTTGAAAAAAGTACCTTTTAAAAAGGACATTAAAAAAAACTACTTTATTAAACTACCTTTTAAAAAACCACTTTCAAAAAAGGGTACTTCAAAAAAAGTACCTTTTAAAAAGGTACTTTTTAAGAAATCACCTTAGCTATTTTTTTAAAGGTAATTTCTAAAAAAAAATCCTCTTTTTCAAAAGGTGCTTTTAAAAAAATGTATTTTATTACATTTTAAAAATTTATATTTTATGAAGGTACAATTTTCCAAAATTGCATTTTGTACTTTTGCAAACTGTAATTTGTATGGGGCAGTTTTCTGGATTATTTGAAAGGATAATTTTCACAAAAAATTCCAGGATTTCTTTAAGTATTCAGTTCAGAAAATGAATAAATTAAATATATGGTCATCTACATTGTACAGAACACAGCAAAATTTCCAGTAAATAAACTATACATGAGTACTTCTAAGATACAGTAGAATTCCGATAATTCGTACATGTATACTTTTAAATCGAAAATCTCACTAATTCGTCGAAATAATTCCATACATTTCAGTCTCTTCGTTAATTCGCATTTTTTTTAATACAAAATCTTTTTAACGTCGCATATATCTTAATTGGCTGTTGATAAACTGTCATAATTTGTAATGCAACGCAAAGAAAATAGTTCAAAAATAATAGTAGGAAGTAGGGCTGGATTTAACGTTGACGTTTTTCATGGATTTTAGTTTCAATTTTCTGATTTGACTTACAAAAGATCATTTGAAATGATTATACAGATAAAACCTTATCAGTATTACAAAAACAAGACATAATTACAGCCATTCATAATGGAGAAAATAAAAAAGAAGTGTCTAAGCGATTTAAATCGTTCCATTAACTCTTACTTGAATTTCTTCTATACAATTCAATCTAATATTAAAAAAGAAACGGCTGGTCTCTTACAATTACGATTTATCGGGATTCTACTCTATAAAATAAAACATTATTTATACCTTCTCATTTAACCGTCTCGCTATCAGACGATCTAGTCCAGTGTAAGCACCAGAGGCCACAAAAAGTATATTTGTGGTATCAACTTGTACAGTTTCTCCTCTAAGTTTGCGAGGCGAATTGCGTTCCGGCACATTGACGATGGTTCCCTCCAACATTTTCAGCATACCCTGCTGCACACCTTCACCGCCCACATCTCTCAGCTGATGTATGCCGGGTACAGCACCAATTTTATCCACTTCATCCAGAAAAACAATGCCAGTCTGAGCACGTTCCACGCTAGAGGGAAATAATAAAAATTATGTCAATTGAATTAACAAAAGAAGAAATAAATACAAATTTACTTGTAATTAGCATCCTGCAATAACTTCGAGATGACACTCTCGATATCCTCGCCCACATAGCCGGCTTGTGTGAGAGTCGTACAGTCACAGATGGCAAATGGTACGTCCAGACATTTGGCTATAGTTTGGGCTATCAACGTTTTACCCGAACCCGTCGGCCCCAACATTATAATATTACTTTTTTCCAATTTAATTTCATAATTTTGTTTATCCAAAATCTCTGAGCCCGAATCATGACCATGGTGATGGGCCTGCGACTGCTTCGGTGGTAATTCGGTGCCCGATGAATTTGCCATGGTGTGACCAATACCAGTTATATGCAACAAATCATTACGCGTGCCCATGGGATCATTCATCATGCTCGAGGGCGGCTGAGACATTTGCTGCTGCTGCTGCGGACTCAACTGGGGCAGATTATGATGTATGCGTTTGTAGTGATTGTACACCGCCACCGCGAGAACCTTCTTGGCAAAGTCTTGTCCCACTACATGCTTGTCCAAATATTCCATAATTTTCTGGGGAGGTGGTGGTGGCTTACGTTGATTTTTAGTTTCTTCTTTAACGCTGCGCTTGGTGTCCACCTCCGAGAGCACCACAAAGAAATGATTACACTTGGCACACTTAACGAAACGTGTCGAACTGACAAATGTCTCTACTTGTGTGCAGGGACTACCGCATTTGGGGCATGACAGAAAATTCTTATCATTCGGCGGTTCGCCAGAGCTGCCAGATGCTGTGGTTGAGCCAGCAGCATTGCCGCCGCTGCCGCTGCCACTGCCACCTACAGAATTTGAGCCAGTTCCTCCACCTCTACCCGATCCAGCTGTCGCATGCGACAGGGTTATATCAATTTTAGGACTAGTTGCCAAATGAAGGCAACGCGTTGCCAAGGCCGCTAAACATCCTGCTTGTGTGTGATTATTTGAACAGCAAATACCTGCAGGCAAATTCAAAAAACACATTTGCTCAATTCACCAGCCTTGTTGTAGGGTCTAAAGTTGTAATTGATACAACAAATTTCAAACAATAAAACTCAAAACAAACAACAAATTTACAAATAACTTTTGTTGGTGATTCTCTTTTCTCAAATACAACTTTAAACCTTACAACAGAGCTTGTGAGTTCATGAATTATGTATATTTATCTTGTCATTTAAAAAAAGTGCTAATGAATTGTGAATAATTTCAATGCTTTTTCTTTTAAACTTATTAATTTTTTATAACTATCTATATATTCATGTGATAATTAGTAAAAGTTTAAGACACAAGATAAAGGGTTTTGTTAACGGAAATCCCCAGAAAAATACACTAGATGCCCCGAAAATGGAAATAACTGCAAATAAATTCAGTGAAGTGGGACTTTGACCCGCGCACGAAGGGTTCCGTACGGACACGAGATTAACTTTACGAACGAATTTTAGCCTAACTATATAAAATATAGTTTTGGAATTTTTTTTTTCGTTTTTGACGTTTTTTTAATTTTGTTTAAAATTTTTTTTATTTTGACGATTTTTTTTAATTTTGACAGTTTTTTTATTTTGACGATTTTTTTTAATTTTGGCGATTTTTTCGGTTTTTGAAGTTTTTTTCTAATTTTGGCAATTTGTTTTTATTTTTGAAACTTTTTTTCTCGTTTTGGCAATTTTTTTCGGTTTTTGGGGTTTTTTTTGCGATTTTTTTAATTTTGGTGATTTTTTTAATTTTGACGATTTTCGGTTTTTGCGATTTATTTTAGTGTTAGAATTTTTTTTTTAATTTTTGGCGATTTTTTTCGCTTTTTGACGCTTTTTTCATTTTGGCGATTGTTTTCATTTGGACGATTTTTTCGAATTTTGCGACTTATTTTATTGTTAGAATTTTTTTTCTTAATCTTGGCGACTTTTTTCGTTCTGGCGATTTTTTTAAATTTTTGGCGATTTGTTTTGATTTGGTGATTTTATAATTTTCGGATTTTTTAGTTTCACCATTTTTTAAAATTTCAAGAGTTTACCTCTTACGGTTTCCAAGATATAGCAGGTTGTGAAAATTACATAGTCAAAATTGCATTAACTGATGGACAACCCTTTAACTAAAATTTTTTTAAATTGTAGTGTTAATTGTTGTAGTCTTTATAAAAGTACACTAATTTTACAAATTTCAAGTGTCAATATACATACAATTGTATGTATATTACAGGGGAATGTGTAGTTAAATTTAAAGAGTGTTCCCAACCGAGCAAAAATAGTCAAAAACTGAAAAAAAAATCGCAAAAAACGAATAAAAGAAGGCTAAAAAATCGCTATCACTAAAAATATGTATTGAAAAAATAAACGAAAATAAGATCATCAAACCCCAAAAAAAAAACACCAAAACGAAAAAACGTCATAAAAAATTCCGAAAACTAAAATATGTAAATATGTACTATTCGTATTATAAAAAAACAAAAATTAAATTACCAAAATCCGAAAAAAAATCCCCAAAACTAAAAATAATAGCAAAAACTAAGGGCGCTGCTACACGTTCAATATTAATTGAACGCGATCCAGTATCGCGATATTTATTGAACGTGTAGCATTTTCATGATATTAGATCGCGATACGTTAATAAAAAGTGAAATAAAACAAATAAAATAAAAGACGCAGTGAAAAATTTAACAAATAAAAAGTAAAAAAGTTTATTACATTTGTGTAAAGTTTGTTGTAATAAAGGATAATGGCAGAAGATAGTGAAAGCGAGTGGCTTCTGCCGATGAAATCGTAATTAACTACCGAAAAAATTATTTTAAAATACTTTATTTTTAATTTGGAGGCATTGCCGGAGTTGTGGTTCTCGTCGGCTAAAGCTTTTTTTGGTTTTCTCGTGACATTTTGTTAATAAACGATACGCACAGCACAAAAATAACGTAAATACTGACGCGATAAATATTGAACGTGTACTATACGCTCGTGATCCATCAACCCATAAAAATGGACCGCGATCCAAATATCACAATATATATAGAACGTGTATCAGTGCCCTTACTATTGTTGTTTATTCTTTACTAATTATTTGTTTTTGTTTTGTTTTTTATATATTGTTGTTTATCAAATGAACGAATAAAGTAGTTTTGTTTCTAATTTAAATATTGTATGTTTTTTTTCATAAAATCATACTTTTTATTGAGGTTATTTAATTAAATTCATATGTTTTTGAAATTCCCGGGAATAAAAAATTTTACATTTCGATTACCGGGAATTAGAAAAATCCGTGAAATTAGAAAACCTACACTAGACACAAAGGCCGTGTTTAACAGAGCTCTGTTAACAAAAAAAGGCATCTGTTAAATAATAAAAATTAGTTTCTCTCATTAACTGGACTTGATACCCTTATTTGTTTAACAAAATATACCAGAAAATTTAAGCTAAGCTCACTTGTTTAGATATAATCACAAGTGAAGCAGACCGTGCAAATCTTTATTATAAAGGATTGAAACAATTTAATGAATTACCGAATGAAATTAAAAATTGTGATAATATAAATCAATTTAAGAAATTGTTATACCAACATTGTAAGAACATACCTATTAAATAGCTTTAAATTAAGTTCATAATGAACTGTAATAATAAATAAATAAATATTATTTAATACTTATTTATTATGTTATAACCCATAGCCATAATCAGCCCAAATAATAATTTTTCTTTCCTTTCTAACTGCACAGTAGACCACTAATTGATATTGAAATTACATCGAACAGGACAGAAATGTGCTACAAGCGCCCTGATATCCAAACAAACAATTGCTGGGGAAATTATTTTAGTTTAAGTACCTATTCTAGTAAATTCACTATCTTACACAATCCCACGACTTTTGAGGATGAATTTTTTCGGGTGTGTTTGTTTTAGATTTTGTTTCTCCTTTGTGTTTTAATAAAACTAAAAAGCTTGTTTTGCTAAAGAAAAGTTTCAGAAAACCCGCGTATTTCTAGAATAAGATTTATTTGCACAGTTTCCCGGGAAGTACAAAATTCCTATAATTCCCCAACCTTACATGCAAGGTGTACCTGTATGTACTACTGAGGTGTGTGTACATGTGAACTCCCATGTACAACACGTACAAATTAATTAAAAAGGTACAACGACCTTAGCATTATTAAAAAAAAAAAATTAGAGGGTGGAGGGTCATCGTTCAATAAACAAAACATGTACATAGGTGCACTTAAATATGTACAACATGTGTATCAAAAAGTCAAGACATTGAACAAAAACAATAAATTAATGTATGTATGTAAAAAACTAAATGAAAACAATAACAATAATCGGGCCAACAACCTAGAAATACTATAGACGTGATTGAAAACATTTTTTCGGGTAATAAAAATGACCTTGATTGTGCTAAATTGATAGGAGGGAAAAATAATTGATCTTGATATTTATGTATGTATGTAGAAAGAAAGATCTATGTTGTCAGCTGATTTCCAAGAAAATTGGAAAACAATGACTTATTGCAAAATATATGCAGGTATTTTTTTATATATATTTTGCAAATAAATGATTCGCAATTGTTTATTTATTTATTTATATATTTGTACATGCAAATAAATATAGTACGTATACTATTTACATACGTGTATATGTTATTCTAGCAAAAGCTGTGAATATGTTTTTAATATAAAACAAGGAAACATGATAAAAAATATATGGCATGTGGGTATTAAAAACAATAAAAAAACACGCAGGCTTTTGGCTAACAAAGAATTGCGATCTTTTTACAACTAATATACAATTTTTTTTTTACGTTGCACAGGTTTTTTTTTGCAAAGTTTATTCCCCTCAAAACCAAATTAACAAAAAAAACTAAAAGCACAAATAATATAACATGGTTACGATGAAGAAGAAAAGTGGTCTGTTATGAAATTCTCCTATCCACATCTTTAGCAAAAAAAAAAAATATAAAATCCAACTCACCTTTTAGCCAATAACAATGGATTCCAGCTCTCGGTAGCTGGGACAATAAAACAATGTGGCGTACAACACTCATAATCAGACCGGAACAGTCAGCAGCTGTATTATTTTTCCTTTTTTTTTTTGTTTTAACTATTTATAATTTCTTTGAATTTTGAAGCAATTAATTTTCTCTTGCACAAATAATTTTTCCTTTTCTTTAAACAATTAAAATAAAAAATATAATAAATTCCTTTTTAAACGTCAATCAATGTTTGTTTTTTGTACTTTTTCTTTTTCTAAATTAGTGGATGATTAAATATTTCTTTTTAATTAAATACGCAAATTTTTATAAGCACTTTTTGTCAAAATAATATATATAAAAAAAATATTCACAATTTTCCTCGCTTTTCTAGTGGTTTAGTTCATTTTTGTGTTTTTGCTTAATAATTTTTTCATTTCCTTTATTGTTTTCTTTCGGCCTTTTTGCTACACTACAAAGAAAATGTCAAGACAGCTGATGGTATGTTCAGTGTGGCAGTATTTTGCTATTACAGCTACTGAACACCATTTCATTTTTAATTTAACGTGTGCTGTTATATTGGAGACAGTGGTTTGGATAGCACAAATTTCAAATTGTAGTAAAAATGTTCAGATTCATGATAAAAACGCAAACCCTGCAAATATATATGAAACTTGGTTTATATTTATCACTATAAGATCATTCAGCTTGAAATCATTCTTTGTTTATTTGTATCAATACAGGTTTTATGTCCTTGACTTGAGAAAGGAACATATTTTTTTGATACAAAGTCACAGCAGAAGACACGAAATAGTGGTATGGAGTGTTATATCCTACTATGGCACTATAGAATTGGTACTTGAAACGGTAACAATGAGTCAAGCATCATTCAAGAGGATATTAGAAGGTGTGTTTTCACAATTTAAAAACTTATTTGGACCCATACCGTATACCTACCAACACGCCAATGCTAAAGAGCAATTTCTACATATTTCTAAATAGGCTGTCATATGGAGCTGTTCTGAAAATCAATCACGAGGATTTGAAATTACGTGATTTAAAAAACATTAACAGCTGACATGTTATGACATGTTAGTGGATTTTTATTGTATTTTAAGCTTTTGTCATTTATATCTAATAAAATTTTTTATTCCAACTTCCAACGCTATAAATCCTGAATTGTATAAAGCAATGATTAGTTTTATTTAATTTTTTGAAATCTCTGATATGATTTGACATGTCGCGACTTTCAGAACATGCCCGATATTCTGCTGATCTTAAAATAATGGAAAATGTCTGGGTGTGACTTGTTAGAAAAATATGTATACGACGCAATTAAAAACTGCCTGGAGCTCAATATCACTACGTTATATACGATTGCCTTAACAATGAATACCTAACTGAAATATTGAAGCTTTAAGAGCTTTTGCTTGTCACATTTCTTTTAAATTCAAAATACGTGTCTAGTCTTTTCTTCTTCATACATTGACTCGTTTCGTTAAACATCTTAAATAACAAGTTTTAGATATAAACACTTCGTTAAACATGTAAATAAATTTGTTTTAAATACGTTAAAAAACATAAATGGGAACATAGTATACATATACAAGACACGTCGAGCCTTATTTTCGATTTAATCGTAAGGGCACTGCTACACGTTCAATATATATTGAACGCGATCCAGTATCGCGATATTTATTGAACGTGTAGCATGCAGTATTGCTTGATCACGATCCATATCGCAGAAAGGCCTAAATTATGAAATCCAGGTCGCGGATTACGGATCGCGTGATAAATATTGAACGTGTAGCATTTTCATGATATTAGATCGTGATACGTTAATAAAAAGTGAAATAAAAAACATAAAATAAAAGACGCAGTGAAAAATTTAACAAATAAAAAGTAAAAAAGTTTATTAGATTTGTGTAAAGTTTGTTTTAATAAAGGATAAGGGCAGAAGATAGTGAAAGCGAGTGGCTTCTGCCGGTGGAATCGGAATTAACGACCAAAAAAATTATTTTAAAAGACTTTATTTTTAATTTGGACGCATTGCCGGAGCTGTGGGACTCATCGGCTAAAGTTTTTCTTTGGTTTTCTCGCGATATTTTCTTAATAAACGATCCGCACAGCACAAAAATAAATAAATATTGAACGTGTAGCATACGCTCGTGATCCATCAATCCATTAAAATGGATCGCGATCGAAATATCACAATATATATTGAACGATAAAAATTAGTTTTCAAGAGGTTTTTTTTAATATTCAAATATGTTTTTGTACGTAAAATGTCGCTTACAATAAAATTTTACAGCCTGTATCTTAAAAGTTATCAAAATTTTGGCATTTTGATAATTCTAAAGTATGGGTAAGCCCATAAATTTTAATTTAATAAAAACTTTAATTTTTGTCGCTTACGATAAAATTGTAAATAAGGCTCGATTTGTTTTCCTTACAATCAAAATAAATTATTTTAATCAATATCTTTAGCTATCTACAATAAAATCGCCTAAAATATTGAAAAATTCACAACAGACGTTCTTGCAGTCTCTTAAATTCTCACCGTCCGCCCCCCCGACTTTTTAAATGAAAACCAACTACATTGTTATAATGTAGAAAATCTACAATTTTATTAAAATCCAGGTATAACTCTTCCCTTTTTCGTCGCCTTTTTGAGTTTCCGATTTTGTTTATCTTTAATACGTTTATTAATATTTTCATTGCGTTTCTTTTGACGTGAAGCAATATCGTGTTCCACCTTATTTTTCCGATCTATCCATTCCTTCTTTGACTTCTTCTTTTCCACCTTACGCTTTTTAATAGCCTTATACAACAGCTTTGGATCGTCTTTGATCTTCTTGCCATCCACTTTGTCAAAGGCCTTCTTCCAGGCAATTTCATTTTTCATTTCTAACGCCTTCTCTGTTTCGCCCATTTCCTTTAACTCATTAATTTTTCGATCGGTTTCTTTGATTTTCTTTAAAATTTCTCGTGGATTTTGATGAGAGTTCTTTTTCTTTTGGGCAAAATCGAATTTCGAAAAGACTATTTTGCCTTCTTCGTTAAATACGGGTTTGTTTATAATCGGTTTAATATCTTTCTTCGTTTCCTTATCATCATCGTCATTATTGAAGTGTTTAGCTTGTTCATTTTTCATAGATTTGGCAGCGGAAATAAGCACCTTTTTGTATTCCTTATTTTTCTTTAACTTCTTAGCTTCTTTTTTCTTGCGTGCCTTCTCGGAAATGGGGCCTTTTTTTGTTTTCATTTTGTTCTTAATGGTATTTAGGCGATCCTGGAGTTCATCAATAGAAGATGCATTTTGTTTGGCAGGCATTGATTTCGAAACTTTTTTATTGCTGTTCAGTAAATAGTCGTCACAATCCGTATCTGTAAATAATATAGAGACAATTTATGAAATTAAACTAATTTATTTAAATAAACTAAAGAGGACTTTTTTTAAGGAAAATTTTATCTCCACCATCAGCGATTAAGCGCTTGAACCACTAACATTTATGTATAAATGTCGAGAACGTTCGGGCTGTCGAACAGTTAAATTGGAAACACCAACAAAATTTTTAAATTTGTTTTTGTTTTGAATGTAAGTGTGCGACAAGTCGAAAACTGTCGACATCGTAGAACAGGCCATAAGTTTTTCTTTGAAACAGAGGCTACGTCAGCAAGCTACATAACGTCACAATAGGCGGAATTTTCTGTGGAAATGACCATATACAAGATATTTGTGATATGTTTTTGAGTTATGACGTTGTTAAGTATGGGAGCGATGTACATATATTGTAATTTGAGCAACTATATGCGACGCAGAAACGATATCTTCCTCTGTAGCTATTAAAGATAAGTCCTGTACCTGTGTGTTACAAGTTCTGGCCACAGAGGATATCTTTCGTGGATCTGGCGATCCAGCTGTTTTTACGGTGGCAGTTGTCAGAAAGTATGTACCTATATTATATTAATTTAATTACTGGAGTGAAGAGCCGTCATGCGTTTAGGAATTCCTCGACCATCTGATTGGTCATCTTGTGTTTTTCATAATAAATTTGCAATTCTTAAGAAGGTAATTTATGCTCCATTGACAAAAAAAGTTGTTTCCCATAATCTAAATTCTAAACTTACTTTCTATTGAATCAGGAACATTAAATGTCAGCAATAAATCCATTATCTTTTCATTCTCCGTATGCATGAACGCTTTTAAATGTTTTTTATCTAATTGTATGGTCATTTTTAACAATATTTTAATAAAATATTCAATTAATTTAACTTTTTATTAACAACACACAACACGTGTATGTAAATCACAACAAAACACATATAAAAACAAAAAAAAAGTATGACATACAAGAAAAACCAAAAACAACAATTGTCAAAAAGTCATGCAGTACATTCAGTTGATGACAGCCCTTAAGAACAGAGTTGTCAACAGCTGAACTTCACTGAACGCTGTGGCAGAAAGTGCAAAAATCATTTTTTTTTTCTATTTGTATTGTGACAACTGTCAACGCCTTTGCATATTTTTTTCCTACATATTCCTCTTGTATTATCAAAGAATATGACTAATTTTCGTGAGTGTGTTTTTGTTTAACAAAAAAAAAAAATATTGTGTAAAAAATAAAGGAATCTTATTAATTTTATGGAATAGCAAAACAATATTTGTGTAGCAGTGTAAAAAAAGAAATTACGTAAAATTAAAAAAAAAAAGAATTGTAGTGAGTGCTAAGGATTCAAAATGAAAAAACAATTTACAAAAATTAAAATAGCAGCTGAAAATCTTTCAAGGTAAAATATATAATTCCAAATGTCTGCGTATTTTTTTTTGTGTGAGACAATCATTGTAATGGAAGGGTGACAATAGGTTGCATATATGTAGCAACTTAGAAAAAATACAGAAGTGCAACGGAATGTGTCTGTGGCGTCATGAGTTAATCCGCGACAAGCATTTTATTCCTCCCATTCTTCATTTTAATTGTTGATTTTTTTTATACGTACTTATGTACATATTTATTTTGCTTACAACACAAAGCTACGACGGAAAAAAGAATCCAGCCTTTGTTGTTGTTGTTGTTGTTGCTATTTTAAGTACTTACATGCATACGTCTGCCAAGGGTGTAACCATTGTGTTTTTGTTGTATCTACTTTTCCTTGCAGATCAACGAAGCCTGATCGCAAGGATTTTGAATTGGAGACTATCGAAAAGCAAGTGGAAAAGTATCGCGATGTTTTGGATAAAATGGTGCGTAAATTGCCGACTGTGCCCAACAGTAGCAGCAGCAATAATGCCAACGGCCTGGCCGATTTGCAAGAACGCGATAAGCGTATTAAAAAGCAAACACACTATAAAATTGGCCAAGCTCTGGAAGAGTCATCCAAGGAGTTATCGAAAGATATGCCCTTACATCATGTTTTAGTTAACTGTGGTAAGTTGTATGCACACGTACATACATGAATACATGTACATAACATTAAGGCGTGATTGGATTGAGATTGATTTGCCATTTATGTAACCGATTGATTGGTCTTTTCGATAATAGTTTTTATGTGTAATTTTCGCTAGCCAGAGATATCTATTAATGTACAGATATCTATTGTTTAAGTTAAATTTCATAAGGCAAATTCGTAGCTAAAAACCTTAGATAAATTACCCGTTTGTAGAAATAACGTGCATTGACAGTCACCCTTATCGGCAATACAAATTCCCGAAAAAAGTTCTTTTTCTTGGTGTCGGTGTAATATTTTTATTTTCTAATTTTGTTCACAATTTTATTTATACGGCAGCAGCAATACATAAGGGCTCTTGGCCTCTAAAAAATATTACAAGTATTTTATTTAATATAAAACTATTTCATAAAGACAAGTGAATTTCTTTTAAACAAAAATAATTATGGTATGAAATCCAAAATATTTAAAAACATGTACCGATCATTTTAATAATATAGTTCAAAGTAATTCTTATAATAAGTTAAATGTACAAGTATAATGCAATTATTTTATTTTAGTGCGACATCAAATAAAAAAATAAAAGTAATAATAATATATATCTTCAGCTGGTTTGAAAAAAATTTAAATGAGGATAAATGCAGCGCAAAAGTGCGAAGATTAATTGGCAGGATATTTCATAGCCTTTTTCATAAATACCATAGTAAATGCGAGGTATGATGATTTGAGGGTTTCTAGAGGATCTTGAAAATAATATCATTTTCACAATTTAAGTAGGTGTTTGGGTTTTGATAATTTTAAAGAGATATATCAATAATCTAAGCTTTAGATAATCATCAAAAGTGAGATTCAAGAATTTTTTTAAATGGTTTGAAACATGTTGCCTAAGCCTTAGTCCATAGACAAACAACCGACTTGTTTTTTTTTCTTGTTATCTAAGTTGCAACCGGAATAAACTTCAATACAATAATTGATTTGAGACATTAGCAATGTATAACCCAAGGATCTCTTTACATGAAGTGGTAGTAGGTATACGTTAAGATGATATAATCTTCGCAATGTGAGATAAACTTTAGAGCAAATAGCGTTAATGTGAGGTTCAAAAGAAAGTAGGTCATCTAAGATTACACCAAGACATTTCATATTATCTACTATTTCGATAACTGTATTAGCTAATTTTAACTACTCTAAAGTAAACGGATTTAACCTATTTATTTGAAAAATCATTGCCTTTGTTTTGTCCGGATTCACTCTGAGATTATTCATTAGGACCCAATTTTCCAAATAAGTTAAGGCATTTTGTGTTCTTGGGAGAAATATTTCATCGCTTTTTTCCCCGATAGGGTGAATATTTTTCGAATTAACTGCGATAAAAGAGTTGTTTTTTTGTTGCTTATAGATTTATGTATTATGTTAACTGATAAATTTTGCCTTTTAAAGGTTTTTGATTTGATCTGTCACAGTAATAATGTATTCTCAATAGCCTGTGCGGCAAACCAGTAACTAGGATTTGCAAATAATCGCAGATTTTCATAGTCGCGATTACGATTGAAAAATATGCAATTAATCGCGATTATCGGTTAAACGCGATTAATCAAGAAAATATACTATTATAATTTTTTCTAAAAACAAAATAGGTTTGCGTCATGAGTTTTATACGAAGTGTACGGTTTTACCCCAAAGAAATTTATTTATTTTAGGCCTGTCCCACGATGTCACCAGAAATCGTTCGATCGACAACTTGTATTGCAAACAACAATAAAATTAGAAAATTTATTTTAGTTTTCAATATAAGTTTTCGATCGAACGATTTCTGGTGACATCGTGAGTTCTCATTTTAATTTATTAATTTTTCAATTAAATTTTATTTTTATTTTAAGAAAATTGTAAAGTGCGTAAAATGAAGTTCGTAAATCCGAGCTTATGAGTATAAAAAACAATGCACTGACTAAATTAAATGACTTTACGCTTGATATTATAAAATCATTTCAATCTTAAATGTTAAATGCAAAAATTTTTGATTCTAGAATAAAATCTTAATTATTTTTAAGATCGTATTTAAGATTGTAATCTCGAAAAAAATCTCAATTTAAGATCGAATTCAAGATTTCTTTTTTCTTAATAAAAATCTTAAATTAAGATCATATTCTTAAGAATATATTGATTTTGTTGAATAGTTATGAATATTTCCAAATTTTTTGCTTAATATTTCCAAGCAGAAATAAAAACGAATATTGTTTTATTTTTGTAATCAGGGACCGTAACGATTGTAAGTTTTATTTTAAAAATTACTTTTTAAACATTATTTCTTGTTTATTTCGAACATTTTTTCACTTAAGCTTTTTTGGGGGTTGTGGCACTAAAGATTAAATCATTAGTGGAAAAAAGATTATTTCCAAGATGCCGCAACATCTGGGGTTGTATGGCGGCCAAATTAATTTTGAGCTGGAACAGGTCACTTCGTTTTTCCATCTGCAATCTGCGCTATTGCAAACAGCTTCAGCTTTCTTTGTGACTTGCGACGCATGAAATATAAAGGCTTGTTCTGAAAATCAAATTTTTCAAATCACATATGATTTTAAAGGTAATAATGGTCCATAGACGTTTTTTATCATCATATGTATATGATAAATTTCTTACAGAAATGATATTTGATGCTGTATACAATAGAAAAAATTAAAAAAAAAGTGTATAAAAATATCTGCATTACCATTATTACTCTTAAAATCACGTATGATGGGGAAAACATGATTTTCAGATCATGCCTGATAATATTAAAATCTAATGGGCTTCGCTCGCCCACTTTTTTTAATGCAAGATTGTGTGCTTTTTTGAGCTCAGGGTGTGTGCCAAGTTTCGTAAAAATCGGTCAAATAGTAGCATGTTAAATATAATGTTAAGTTTAAATGGGCGTGGCTCCGCCTATTTTTTCAACTTCTAGATTGTGTTGTTGCAACAAGCCCAACAGTGTTGGGGAAGTTTAGTGGCAATCGAATAAGCAGACTACCATAAAATCAAATAAATCCCGTCCAAATGTACTGAATTATGCAGTAACAATGCAAAAAATAAATATGGATGAAATGGTAACCTCCTTCCTTTTTTTGAAGTCCTTTAAAAATAGATATTCAGCACTATTCTGAATAAAGCTTCCCAGGGAATTTTTTTCCCTATTTTAAAACAATAAAGGTATTCATTTCAGTTTTTTTCTCGTTGGAAAAAAAGAAAAATGTAATTTTTAAATTTTTTTAATTTTTTCCATTTTAAAAAAATTAAAATTTTTTTTTTTTTTTTTTTTTTTTTTTAATTTTTTTGTTGTCAAAAAAATTACATTTTTCCATTTAAAAAAATTTTTGAATTTTTTTCCTGTGTTTGTTGTCAAAAAAAATTAAATTTTTCCATTTTTCCAACGAGAAAAAAACTGAAATTAATACCTTTATTATTAAAGAACTTTCAGGCAAAATAAAATAACTGGAAACAAAATAGCTTACCGCGAAAATCTCCCTCACTCCCTATCAAGGCAATTATGAATAAAATTACGCGAGAAATTTCTCCCTTTTCCAATTAGAATTTTTTGTTTTTCCTATTACTTGCTATTATATGGAAGGAACTGTTCGCCGGGAAAAATTTCTCGCGGAATTTTATTCATAATTGCCCTGTATATCGCTCGCCATCTGTTTAAAATAAAAGGATTTTATTATAAAAAAAAATTAACTGGGAATTATTTCTTGGGAATATTAAAAACTACTCTTGTTATGTATGCATACATCTGATAGAGACTTATTTTATTGCTCAGATTTCAGCCTGTCTACACTACACTGATTGTCTAACCCAAAATTAATCATTTGTCCGAAATGGGGAATAAAAACTCCCACCCTTGTCCGATTTTTATTCGCCTGTAAAAACATCAAATCATCTAACGAGCAACAGGTTTTTTAAGCAAAAGTCTCAGCCAATTCTAAATATTCCCCGGGAAATAATTCCCACGAAATTATTATTTTTTTTCAACTATTATTTTTCGAACTTAATTTGATTCTATATATATGATTTGAACAGGCTTTTTAAGCTTTTCTACAAATACAATCCACCTTTCTTAAACAGATTGAGCAAAATATTTAAATTTGAAGGAGAACTTCGAATTTTCGAAGTCAGCTATTTTCATTCCAGCTGTTTTACTCATATTTTAACTGAAAGCTTGCAAATGTCTTTTTAAAATGTGGGAACAATGAATAGGGAACAAGCTCCCGGGAAGATGTTATTCAGAACAATTGCTACATTTATACTCCGAAAAATCTTGTAAAAGCGGCATGTTAGTTTTCTCCCCTTTTTTAGGGTTGGCGTAAACTGTTAAAATTTTCAAAAACGGTAAAACTAAAAAAATCTGAAAATTATAAAATCGCCAAACCACAAAAAATCGCCAAAAATTCAAGAAAATCGCCAAAACGAAAAAATGCCAAAATTAAAAAAAATTCTAACACCAAAATAAGTCGCAAAATGCGAAAAAATCGTTTAAATGAAAAAAATCGCCAAAATGAAAATAGCGCCAAAAACTGAAAAAAATCGCCAAACGCGAAAATAACTCCAGTAACAAAATAATTGTTAATATGAAAAAAAAAATCGCCAAAATAAAAAATATCGCCAAAATTTAAAAAAAAATCGCCAAATTGAAAAATGGCCAAAAACAAAAAAAAATCGCCTAAATGAGAAAAAAGTGTCAAAACTACAAAAAAAGCGTTTAAATGAATAAAGTCGCCAAAATGAAGAAACGCCAAAAACCGAAAATCGCCAAAATTAAAAAAAATCGCCAAAATTAAAAAAAATCGCCAAAAAATAAAAAAACCGGAAAAGAATCGCCAAAACGAGAAAAACATGTTAAAACTAAAATAAATGGCCAAAATGGAAAAAGAAATGCAAATACCAATAAAATCGCCAAAACAAAAAAAAATCGCCAAAATTAAAAAAATTGCAAAAAAAAAACCCCAAAATTAAAAAAACGTGAAAAACTAAAAAAATGCTAAAACTATATTTTGTATAGTATACTAAAGTTCGTATTGAATTACATATCTCGTGTCCGTACGGAACCCTTCGTGCGCGGGTCAAAGTCGCACTCTACTGAATTTTTAATAAAACAATTCCTTCAAAATGAAACTGCACCTGTAAAATGACCCCTCATCATTTCACTTTTCATATTTAAAATTTTTTGTTACATAATTATAAGTTTTCTATATGTGAAAAAACTTTAGCGGTTTCTAAAAGGTTTTATTATCATTTTTAATTATTATTATTTTTCTTAAGATTTATATAGAGAAACGTTTGTTTGCATGTCCATTTCATATTAATTTCCATAATAATGTGTTTTTTTCACCAGTGAAAGAAAGATATTTCTTTTTTCTTTTTGGCCACTTTGCTATTTATTGTTGCATTGTGTCATCGTTGGCTTTGATGGGGTTCATTTGATTTTTTCTTTTCAAAAGACTTATTGCTTTGTATCGCGTTCAAACAAATTATGTGTTTGGTTGATTGTCTTATTATTATTATTATGTTTTTTTTTCGCTCTTCAAGTAGCCTCGTCGCCTCACCTAATGTAAGTAAGTTCAGCTTGACCTTGTTTTGCAAACTAAAAAGCAGAGGCAACAAAAACTAAAAACAAAATAAAATAAAAATATATGCATGCATGTATGTATGTATGTATGTATGTATGTACATGTGTGATTTGTAAATACGGCCATACATGCACATACTCGTACTAACATATTGTATGCATAATCAGGTCTAATATACATACATACATACAACAAACAAACGCATTGGAGAAATGATGACTTAAATAAGTAATCGAGATTTATTTATTTCTTTATTTTTTATTTATTTTTTTTTTGATAAAAAACTTTTCTTTTGATGTATTGACGTTTGTTGTAAAAACTTGCCCAGTTATGTGATCATTTTTAACTGCTTAATTTATTAATTAGTTGGATTTAATATTTTTGTATTAAAAATCATTTCTTTCTTACACTTTTTTTCTATAAGTTTGGCTGCTTAAATCATTATTTTGATTTATGTATTAATTCATTTTTATGAACATGAGATAAAGTCATAAAAATATTGAAATGAAAGTATGTATTTTTTTAAGGTCACATCATTTGTTTTTTTTTGTCAAAAACACAAAGGTTATACTCGAATTTATATTCGTGCGAAAAAAAATTTATGACACACCCCAGCTTATTTATTAATTTTATCATCAAAGCAATCGCATTCACTTTATTGATTAAATTATTAATTTTGGTAATATGTATAACAAAAAAGAAAAAAATATTTTATATTATTAATGATTTCTAATACCTTTTTGTGCAGGCATCACTTTCTAATGTTTCAAAAAATACTGAACTTAAAATTAAGACAAATTGTTTTTTTCCCAAATTTATTTAAACAAAAAAGTACTTTTGAAATGGGACTTTTTTAAAAAGATACTTTTAGTAAACCACTTACTTATTGTTAAAAAGTACATTTGTTAGAAATAACTTTTGCTAAAAGTACTTTTGTTGAAAAGTACTTTTGGTAACAGGTATTTTTAGGAAAATATACTTTTGTTAAAAGCTACTTTTGTTCATTTCATTTCAGTTATTAAATAATAAATTAATTGAGCCCGCATGGCCATACATATGTACATATTTATATGATTAATTGAGTTTAATACAATATAAAATAGTACTTTTATTTAAAAAATTATATTTATATAAGATACTTTTGCTATAGAAAAAACTTTTGTTCAAAGGTACTTTCAGTAAAAGGTACTTTTGTAAAAAGTTACTTTTGTTAAAAGGTACTTTTGTTATTTGGTTTTGACGCAATTTTCGCGTTTTGGAGAAAACAGAATTTTTTGATACTCGCAGTGTAGGGATGGATTTCTTAGCTTAAAATTCTGAAATTAAAAAAAATATTTATTTATTGAAATATAAAAAAATAATAATTTTTTTGCTATTCAATTTAATTTCGTTCGTGTTTCGTACGTGTTAGACATCCTGGGGTCGAATCGTCGCATGCGTGAACGTACAACTAGTCACGTAACAACACCATTTGCGGATTATGACACACGTGAACGTACTGAAATCCTATTCAGCTTATAGGTTTAACGTATTACTTAATTTGTGACGATTTAAGCCACACGTGTCCATCTCTATTTCAAAGTTAACTAAATTGCTTTTTAACCCAAAGAAAAAATTACACATTTGTTTTTTATTTGTTTATTTTAAATTGCTGCATTTTTTCCGCATTAGATAAAATAATTAATTACTGCCGCTTTCCTAAAAACCTAAAGGACGGTCTGCATCTCACTCTTTCTCTCTCTCTCTCTCTCAATCTCTCGGCATATTTGTGGTTTTCAATTGATGGTCAATTTATTTTAATCCGCAATTGCATGTTACTATTCCAACTTTTTCGTATAGTAGGCTTAACAATTAAGTGAACACAAAAATCCACAATTTAAATTAATTCACACATTCTCAAATGCAGATAAATTGCGCAAACATATGTACATACACCCCACCCCCTCTTAACAACTAATATATAAGCACAGATCTTCAACTAAATGACAATTTTCTAAATTAAAATGTCTTGTTAAACACTTAAAATAGCAGAAAAAAAAAGAAAAAAAGCAGAGAGACAAACAACGACAAATGACTTCAAAAAAAAAGCTGGAATTTATTTTAAAACCATAAACAAGTCATCAACCTTATTTAAGGCATAATTTTTGAAAATGGAAATTATGTATTTTTGATTTTTTTTGTTGAATGTTTAAAGAAAAGAGATTGAAGAAATTTTAATATTTCCTGTTACGCACATTTTTACTTTTAATGTTTGGACTCACGTACTTCATTTTTTTTAGGGTCTGTGTCTTTTTTCTTTCTTCTACATGAATGATAATGTATGGGCTCCTTTACAAATGTTTTACTCTTTTTTTCTTTTTGCTTAACAGGCGAACTTGAAAAGTCAATTGCTGAATGTATTGTCGACAGTGAATTGGAAACAGAAGGCGAAGTGGTGCGGCGTCTTAAATTAATTTTAGACAATGAAATACAAGAGATCTCAACATTGAAACGTAACGTATCCCGTACACTACAAGAATATGCATCATTAAAAAGAAATTATGAGGTGAGTTTTTTTTATTAAAATTAATTTGTTTATTTTTTTATTTACTTATAAGTTGACTTAAATTGATAAATATTTTTTTTGCAAGATAAAAATCAAGTGACAATTTGAAATGGCACTGCCTGTACTGCCGAATAATAAGGTTTTAGTTAACTGAAACTTACCGTGCACAGTGGCTCAGAATCGTTTTGAATTGCTCAAAACTCTGTAACTTTTGAACTAGATAATGAAGATTTTTTTGTAATCCTTTTTTTAGTGGATACATAACTTCTCATACTTTTATCGAGTTTTAATTTGATTATTTAATTTCATTCATTCAGTACAGTGGAAATTTAAGGTTAAATTTGGAACTTTAAATTTTAAAAATTTTTTTTCTATAGAAATGCTCACTTTTTTCTATATGTATATCTTTTTATTAAAAAAAGGCCTTATAATGAAAATTAAATCACCTTTAGAAAAATTATAAACCAAACTAAACAAATTTTAGGAAAATATGGAGGATAAATTCTTTATTCTTAGCAGCATGCCACGCCCACTACTGTAAGTATTTTGACTTAATTTTTTTGGGTACCTTAGTTTTGATATATTACCTTTCTGATAGCGTAAGAATTTCAAGAATCTATCTCGAGAAAAAATATAGGCTTTTTCCAATAAAAACGATTCTGAACCACTGTGCGGCGTTTGATTTCGATCGAAATTTCCAAACAAACAAAATTAGAATTGCATAAAAATTTGTTCGATATCGAATGCCATAATTTGCTTCCTCATGACACTTAAAAAATTATTGCGGTGCTGGGGGAGCTTCTCTTCAGCCCATAGTTGATTAACAGATCAGTTCAATTCTAGATTTGTGCTGTGTTGCCGTATCAGAAAACCAAAAAACGGGATCTGAAAATTTAAAAATATATTTATATTTATTTTCTCCTTAAAAGAAGAAAAAAAAGACTTGCCGATAAAAGTCAGTCTTATTAATAAATGTTGTTTAATTAATTCATAAGCCGTCTTTATAAATAATATTATAAATTTATATAGAAATTATGTTGAAGACATTGAAATATGGTAGAAATCCCATAAGTGATAAATATTTATAATTAAATATATTCTGCGTCATTTTTAATTAACAGACGCGTTATCATTTGTTTTTTTTTATTTTTTTTTGTAAATATATTTTACATATCATATTGGCTTGCTGAAAAAATTCTCATAGTTATTTATAGCTTGTAATTGTTTATTTTTTTTTCAATACTTAAAGAACGTCATAACTCAGAAAAAACCAGTTTGCCAGAAAACGAGTTTAAAGTTTTCAATTTGCACAGAACTTAATGGAAAAAGAAAAATTTAATTTTTCTTTCAAGAGTAGAGAGCAACCAAGATATTTTTTATGATATTTTTGCACAATATGAAGAACGATATGAGGAATAATTCTGCATCATTAACTAAAAATAAATTCAGGGAAGTGCGACTTTGATCCTCGCAAGAAGGGTTCCGTACAGAGACGAGATATGTATGTAATTTAATACGAACTTTATTTAGCCTATATAAAATATAGTTTTGGCATTATTTCGTTTTTGGGTTTTTTCGGTTTTAAGCGTTTTTTTTAAGTTTTGAGTTTTTTTTTGCGTTTATTGGCGCTTTTTTAATTTTGCCGCTTTTTTCTCGTTTTGGCGATTTTTTTTTTTGGTTCTTGACGTTTTTTTAATTTTGGCGATTTTTTTTTATTTTAGCGATTTTTTGAATTTAAGCGATTTTTGTTAGTTGTGTCGATTTTTTCGTTTTTTGGCGTTATTTCATTTTGGCGACTTTTTTCATTTAGGCGCTTTTTTAGTCTTGACACTTCTCTTTCTCATTTTGACGATTTTTTTCGGTTTATGGCATTTTTTCAATTTGTCGATTTTTTTTTCATTTTGGCGTTTTTTTTAATTTGTGCGATTTTTTTTCATATAAACAATTATTTTTTTTATTTTGGCGATTTTTTTTAATTTTGGCGATTTTTTTCATATATCTAGGCGATTTTTTTTTTGGTTTTGGCGATTTTTTCGGTTTTTGGAGTTTTTTTTAATTTTGGAAATTTTTTTGGTTTGAAACTTTTTCTCGGTGTGGCGATTTTTTTTGTTTTGACGATTTTTTTCTTCAATTTTTCCGATTTTCTTTCATTCAGGCGCGTTTTTTAGTTTTGACACTTTTTTTCTCATTTTGGCGATTTTTTCGGTTTTTGGCATTTTTTCAATTTGGCGATTTTTTTTTTCATTTTGGCGATTTTTTGAATTTTGTGCGACTTTTTTTCATACAAACAGTTATTTTGGTTTTGGCGCATTTTTCGCGTTTTGGAGATTTTTTTCGGTTGTTTTTGCAATTTTTTTTCATTTGGGCGATTTTTTTTGAATTTGGCGATTTATTTTAGTTTTCGAAATTTTTTGTTTAATTTTGGCGTTTTTTTTTCGTTCTGGCAATTTTTTGAATTTGGCGATTTATTTAAGTGTTAGGATTTTTTTTTAGTTTTGACGACATTTTTGTTTGGCGATTTTTTTTTTAATTTTTGGCGATTTTTTTGGTTTGGCGATCTTATAATTTTCGGATTTTTTAGTTTTACCGCTTTTGAAAATTTCAAGAGTTTACCTCTTACGGTTTCCAAGATATAGCAATTTGTCAAAATTACATTAACTGATGGAACACCCTTTAGTTTTAATTTTTATGAATTTTAGTGTTAATTGTTGTAGTCTATATAAAAATACACTAATTTTAAAAATCAAGTGTCTAATGTATGTACCTGTGTACATAAAATGGGATTTTAATATTTTTCGTTGCTCTTTTTGAAACACCCTTTAATTTTTAATTCTCATGTATTGTTGTAGCGGGCAAGGTTCTACATACTCTGTCCAAATTTCAAGAGCTACAGACCTCTTACGGTTCCTGAGGAAATAGCGTGTGACGGAAAGACGGACAGTGTAGCGAAAACAATAGGATTCCTTTTCACCTTTGGTGTACGAAACCCTAAAAAAAAGATACATTTTTTGAGTTATGAAGTTCTTAAAGTAAATGAGCGATATGTACGTATATACATATTTATATACGCGTACATGGTTGACAGATTAAAATATTTTTTGCTTGATTTAATTTCCAACCCCAGTAAATGAAATAATGCCGCACGTTTTACAAAAAAGAAAAAAAAATTGTATTAACATTTTATAAATATAATATAAAAGCATTTTAATTTATAATACTCGTAGTTAAAAAAAGAAAATTCAGCCAGCCAGCCGGCCCCTTGAAACCATCATCAACTTTTGTTAAAACCAAACTTAAACTTTTTAAGCTCATCTCTAAAATGATTCACTCTAAACTTGACTGACTCATTACAGGTTGCATGCATGCCTTTATTATTTTAACTATTCCATTATTTATTTATTTATTTGAAAATTATGCAACTAATTAACGTTTTATTATTTACAACTAACAAAAAATTTATTTAATTTTTCTTATTTTAAATAAAAAATCAATTTTTGCTTCTACATGTTAATTTCTTTTATTTTTTCATTTTAAATCTCATTATACAATATCTCTGCTGCTGTTGTTGTTGTTGTTGTTTTTCTTGTTGTCGTTGCATTGATCATATTTAGTTGATTATAATTTTTCAAAACCTCAATGTGTCATAACTAACATCCACTTTACCTTTAAGATGTATTTGAAACCATAATAGAGCTTGCTTGTATTGCAACAATGGGAAAGATAACGGAAATATGTAGTAGGCGTATTCACGAAAGTATTTGCAAAACAGTAAGATTTAAAAATAAAAATATATATGTTTTTGATTGGGCATAACTGTTAGATATTTTTTGATGTGTAAACATCTATATGCTAGAGGTTAAAAAAATCGTTTTCACAATACAATCACAAATATTGAGTAAGATCGTAAAGCGTTATCAAATCGGTGTGAGCTATGTATGAGTATATTAGTGTAATCATACGAACAAGAAGTACATACAGAAAAACTTTAACAGCTGCATAAAAATACACTCAACCGAATTTTAAAGCATACCTTCAAAAGCAATGTTAATTTTAATAGAAGTTGCTTGTGAAGTGTAATAGTGTTGCCAGTGGGGATAATTTTATAAATATAAACTTTTAAATAAAAGAGCGTTTTAAATATCAAATACTTGCTTAAAAGATACATACTTATATAGCAGTCTTTATAAAGAATTTATAATATTATATTATAATATATCTTCATTACGTACTGTTGCCTTACACTGAAGCTGGTGCACGACAATTGGGTAAAAATCTCCATCTCATGGGTGGGTGGTACTTAAAAATCTATGTTTTATAATGTTTTAAAAAAATTGTTCAGAGAAACTACCAAAATTTCTTAAGGTCACATATGTTGATAAAATAAGAATTGTAACAAATATTGAATAAATTCAGTGAAGTGCCACTTTGACTGCGCATGAAGGGTTCAGTACGGACATTCATGTAAATTCAATACGAACTTTAGCCTATATAAAATATAGTTTAGCCATTTTATTTTTCGTTTTTGGGTTTTTTTTAGTTTCTAGCGCTTTTTTAGTTTTGGGATTTTTTGCGTTTTTGTCTGGTTTTTGACGATTTGTTTACGTTTTGGCGATTTTTTTGGTTTATGGCTTTTTTTAATTTTGGCTATTTTTTTTGGCTTGGCGATTTTTTCGGTTTATGTTGTTTTTTCATTGAGGCCATTTTTTCGGTTTTTTTAATTTTAGCGTTTTTTTTTTGTTTTGGCAATTTTTTTTTCATTTAGGCATTTTTTTTAATTATGTAGATTTTTCTGGTTTTCGGCGTTTTTATATTTAGGCGACTTTTTTTCGTTTAGGCGCTTTTTTAGTTTCGACACTTTTTTTTCTCATTTTAACGATTTTTTCGGTTTATGGCGTTTTTTCATTTTGGCGATTTTTTTTTTAATGTTTGGCGACTTTTTTAATTTTGGCAATTTTTTCGGTTTTTGGCGTTTTTTCATTATGGCGATTTTTTCATATAGGTTTTGGCAATTTTTTGGTTTTTGACGTTTTTTTTCTTTTTGCCAATTTTTTTAGTTCTGCCGATTTTTTCGGTTTTTTTTTAATTTTAGCGATTTTTTTCGTTTTGGCGATTTAGTTTCATTTAGGGTTTTTTAATTATGTAGATTTTATCGGTTTTTGACGTTTTTCATTTTAGCGACTTTTTTCATTTAGGCGCTTTTTTTGACACTTTTTTTTTCTCATTTTGGCGTTTTTTCGGCTTATGGCGTTTTTTTATTTTTGGCAATTTTTTTAATTTTTGGCGATTGTTTTTCATATAAAAAATTTTTTTAGTTTTGGAGCCTTTTTTGCGTCTTGGCGATTTTTTTGGACTTTGGTGTTTTTTCATTGTGGCGATTTTTTTCATTTAGGCGATTTTTTCGGATGTGGTGATTTATTTTAGTGTTAGTTTTTTTTTTGATTTTGGCGATTTTTTTCGTTTTGGCGAAAAAAAATCTAGATGTGACGAAAACTCGATTTTCAAAAATCACGGTGAAATCAGTATTTTATATTTTTCATAGCGTAATATTTATTAAAAAATTATTTATTTTTTCAGTGATTTTTTTATTAAAAATTTTATTTAAAATGATGTCGTAGAAATTATAGAAATTTAAAAAATAAAATTTATAAAAAAAATACAGGAAATATCGAGCCATAACCGCTAAGAAAGCTTAAGCGACAAATATTTTGGACTTCGTTTTTGTTTTGAACGAAATGGATTATTTACAAACGCAAATATATAATTGATTTTGGTAAAAAAAATTTATTTCGAAAATTAAGTCGCTTAAGCTTATTTTGGCGGTTATGGCACGATATAAACAATCAGGGCTATCATGAATAAAATTCCGTGTGAAATTTTTCCCTTTTCCAAATAAAATTTTTGGTTTCCCTGTCACTTGCTTGGAATTGTTCCCAGGGAAAAATTTCACGCGGAATTTTATTCATGATAGCCCTGAATGAATAAGAAGCCGGAACCAAAAAATAATAAAGACGAGAGAAATTCGAATTTTTCGCAATCGCCACTATACCATCGGTTATAGTTTACTTTAAAATCAGAGAAAACAATTGCTTGAGATATTTGTTTTACTTTTGCATTGAATGCCCCTAATTTATGCCTTTCAATTATACACCTACTTAAAAAAGTAAAAAAAGAGAAATTATAAAATAAAAAAATGTAAAAAACAAAGACAAATTTTAATTTAAATCAAGACACAATAAATTAAAAGTAGTTATAAAAAAACATTTTGACAATATCTAGCGAATTTCTCTACACGATATTTGTTGTTATAAAGAAAAAAATTTTTAAAACTGAGTAACAACAACAGTTGGTTGTCTATGATGAATGAACTTTGAAAAAAAAGATAAGAAAAAACATGCAAAACGAAACATTTTCGAAACACATAATAAACAATTCATTACACTATTTTCTTATTAAATTCGAACATTAAATTCGATTTGATAATGTGTGTGTGTGTGTTTTTACCAACACCCCTGCAAATGTTACAAATAAAGTAACGAACGACAGCCTGAGGAAAAGAGCTGTCGAATAAAAACAGTCAATTTATAATAAAAAATTTTACAGATAAGATTATAATTTTATTTTTTATAAAATGTGTTTGCGTATTTACTTACGAGTATGTATGTACATGTTGTATTTATGTATGTATGTATATAATTTGCAATTAAAAAAGCAGGAAAAAAGAAACCAAAAAAAAACACACGACAACATTTTTAATTGTTTTAAATACAACTGCCTGCCTGCCTGCCTGCATATAGACATGACTCAAGTAGGAAATTAGTTTATTGGGTCACAAACATGCTTCACATTTACTATACACATTGAGACAGACATTCAATAATCTACTTACAACTTTACAACATGTAAATATTTGTAAACAAATACTCGTAACTTGCGTGAGCAGTATGAAAATGAGTAAGAAATATTCTTCTTCATTTGAATTTTTGAAGGCGAATCGATACCAAATGGTCTCGATTAGCAAGTCTGCATATTCTCATTGTATATTTGTTAGTGTAAAATTTCCTGCTTTCAGAAAATTTTCGAACGTTTTTGATTTGATTTGACAGCAGAGAAATTAACAGCTGATCATCAGCTGCTGAATTGAGAACACCTGTAGCTGGATTCAGTAGTACGATTCAGTAACTTTTAACGATCCGACAATCGTAATTTTTGTCTATATAATTGTGTCGCTTAAAATAATGATTGTGTGATTCTGAAACTTATTTTTAACGATAGTACGCAGCTGATATTTTCTGTTGATTTTTGGCACATAAATTATTGTCGCTTAAATAACGACCCAGCTGACATTAATCTACAGCGAATATCGTTAAAAATGTTACTGAATAGCAAAGGCGATATATTATTGTTATGTATATTATAGCGTTATGATTATCGCAATAAAAGTTACTGAATCCAGGAGCAGGTACTGATATGAATTCGCCTTGCTCAAGCTGTTGTGAAAATAATCTTCATCTTATAAATTAAATTTCTTGTAGCTGCTTGTTGCATACTTCTGAAACTGCCCTCGCAAAAATAACCAAAAAAAATCTGTTATTAATTTATAAATTTTTCTTTTCTTTTCTTTTTCGTTTAGGCTGCCATACGCTTAGATGAGCCTCTAGCGAAAATCAATCACATTAAAGATCAACAGGAACAATGCGAAATAAAATTGGAAAAGGAACGTGATTCGTGGGCAGCTCAAATGTTTGAGCTGATCGCCAAAGAAGATATCATTGTCCAATGCATACGAGATTATGTGCTGAACCAAAGAAATTACCATGAGCGTGCTTTGCAGAAAGTCAATGCCTCATTGGCCAATATACAGGATATCATACAATCAACGGTTAAGTCACGTTTTGGCACTTCCCTCACCGATCACTTGGATTCGGCACATCGTGAAATATCATACATAATAGAGTTGTGTGTTTGCTGTTTAGTTGAGAGTGGACTCAACGAGGAGGGCCTGCTGCGTGTGGGCTGTGCCAGTACGAAATTAAGACGCATGAAACATGCTTTGGAGGCTCAATATGTCAAGACCCCTCTGCCGGTTGACTATCAGGATCCTCATGTTATTGGTTCTATTTTGAAATTATATTTACGCGAATTACCTGAACCTCTGCTGACCTACAAATGCTACAAAGACTTTTTGAGAGCTGTGGAAATTCAGTCCGAGGAGGAGCGTAAAAATGAGATTAAGAAAACCCTGGCCAAATTGCCCAAAGAGAATTACTCAAATTTACGCTATTTAACAAAATTCTTATGGTTGGTTACCCAAAATGTCGATTGCAATAAAATGAGTTCACACAATTTGGCCATCGTAATGTCGCCGAATATGTTGTGGCCACGCGTGGATAAAAACAATCCGGCTGATTATATGGGTCAAGTGAATAGTTCATCGGCTGTTAATATTATTGTGGAATTATTGATAAGCCAATGGGATTATTTCTTTGAGGGCGAAGTGGATTTCTTTGTTACTCTGCAGCGTGGCAAACTGTTTGTTGAGGATAAAAGTAAATCGAATTCATCGAATGAGAATTTGGATCGCAATGATATGGGTTAGTAGTAGAAATATTTGAAAAAAATTACTTCTAAAACTTTTAAACAGAAAAGCTTGTTAATTTAAATTAAAAAAAAAATTATAAAAAAATTTAAATAATTATTATTTTTTAAAAAGTAACTTTTAAAAAAATTACAGGACTAATTTTGGAAAAACTTAAAACTCTAGCGTTAAGCATTGACAAATTTTGTATAGAAAAAATTCGTTGCGTTTTACAAAATAAAGTCCCAAATTAAAAGAATTACTTTCCATAAAAGAAAATTTTTAAATAACTCACTTGAAAAAATTACCTTTTTTAAAACAGTAACTTTAAAAAAAGTTTATTTAAACGAAACAGATTTTGGAAAAAGTACTTTTTGTTAGATTTTCTTTTTAAAATACCTTTATAAAAAATTAAAAAAAATTATCTTGTGTAAAAGTAAATTTTCAAAAAAACTAGTTAAAATTTACCTGTTTAAAACAGGAAAGAAATGAATTTAAAAAATTAGTTTTTTAAAGTATTTGCTTTAAAAAGTACCTTTATAAAAAATTTGTTCTTAAAAACGTACCTTTATGGAAAAGTACCTTTTGAAAAAAGTTTCTATGCAAAAAAGTGAATTAAAAGTAAAACGAATGTTTCATAAAAGTACCTCTTCCAAAAAATATATTTTTGAAAAAGGACGTTTAAGAAAAAGAACGTTTTAAAAAAAGTACTTTTTAAAAAATGTTCCTTTCGAAAAAATTTAATTTACTTTACTTTAAAATACTACTTAAAAAGTACCTTTTAAAAATGTAGCTTTTAAAAAGTACCATTAAAAAAAGTAACTTCTTACAAAAAGTAACTTCTTAAAAAAGTAGCTTTTTAAAAAAAGTACATTGTTAAAAAATTTACCTTTTTAAAAAAGTACATATTAAAAAAGTACCTTTTTAAAAAAAGTATCTTTTAAAAAAAGTACAAATTTGTAAAATTGAAGCTTTTTCAAAAAGTACAGTCTGAAAAATACTAAAAAAACTATCGTCTTAAAAAAGTATTTTTTTTTAAACAACAGTTTTAAATAAGTATTTTATTATTATTATTATTAGTATTCTAAGCTCTGTGACAAAATAAAAATTATAACAAATGAAAATTTTTACATTGCTTAAAATATGAAATTGTTATTTGTTATAATATTTTTATTTGTCACTATGTTCAGAATAAGACGTTTAGTTTATAAAACTAAATCTAAAAAGTATCTTATAAAAAAACTACCTTTTTTAAAAAAAATACTATTAAAAAACTACTTTCCCTTAAAAAATAACATTTAAAAAACACCTCTCTAAAAGAAGTACCTTGTTGAAGAATAGTGCCTTTTTCCAAAAAGTACCTTTTTGAAAATAGTACCATTTAAAAAAGTACCTGTTTAAAAAAAGAACATTTGTAAAACAAGTACAATTTTGAAACGTAACTACATGTTTAAAAAAGTACCGTGTGAAAAGTACTTTTAAAAAAATTTTATGTCTTAAAAGAGTATCGGCCGTATCCAAAAAAAAATTAATTTGAACTTCAAGTGATCTTGTGTAAAAATTTATGTATATGGAGATTTAATTTAACGTACACTTCAAGTTCAAATTATTATTTTTTGGATACGTCAGTATATTGGTAAGAAAGCACTTTTTTTAAGTGTTTTACCCTTGGTACTTTGTTAGAAAACGAAATTTTTAAGAAAATAAATTTTTAAAATAGTTCTTTTTAAAGTTCAATTTTTAAAATCGAACTTCTGTAAAAATTACCTTTTTAAAAAATTAGTTTTGCAAAAAAGTACTTTTTTTTCAAAAAGTACCTTTGTAAAAAGATACCTTTCCAAAAAGTACCTTTGCAAAAAGTACCTGTGTAAAACAGAGCCTTTTTCATAGAGAATTTTTATAGAAAAGTACATCTTTCAAAAAAGTACCTTTGGAAAAAAGTACCTTTAGAAAAAGTACCATTTTAAAAAAGTACATTACATATTATAAAAATTAGAAAGTTGTATAAAAAGTACCTGCTTTAAAGTACCTTTGTAAAAAAGTACTTCTTTAAAAAAGTACGCTATTAAAATGTCACTTTTCAAATAGTACCTTTTGAGAAAGGTAATTTTTAGGAAAATAACTTTAAGAGCCAATTTATTTCACCAATTCTAATTAAAATTTCTATTCATATTTAAAAGTGGTTTTTCATATATTTTTTTTCAATGAAAAATGGTTTAAATGTGAATAGAAATTGAAGTAGAATTGGTGAAACTGGCCCTAAATAAGTGCATTTTGAAAATAAACTTTTTTAAGAAAGATAATTTGAAGAGAAAATTACGTTGGAAGAAAATAAAAAGTGTACTTAACATGAGAGGAGTACTGCAGGACTCTTGCAATGCTAATCATACTGAAAAGAGTACAATTATACTGACTTTGTCCCGATTGAACTTGGTCAACTCGTAATTCAGCTGTAAGATAGAAGGAGAAGGAAATACAAATATCTCTATTTTGCTTACAGCTAAATTACGAGTTGATCAACAAAAGTTGAAGGGAGTGAAACGGGACTTTATTTATCATCCTTGATAACTCTTCTCTTTGAATAAAATTCCCATAACAATTTTTCAATCAAAGGAATTTCCTAAAGGTTTTTTAAATGAACTTTTCAGAAAAGTTATTTTTAATAAGAAAGATCCTTTTAAGACAATTAAGTTCGAAGAAAAAAAAGTATTAAATATATATATAAAAAATAAAAATCTTATTCAACAACAAATTAGAAAATCAGTTTAGAGAAATTATTAAATTAATGAACCGATTTTAATGTTATATTTTCAGATATTGGCGAAAGTCCTCGATATGGTACAATACGGCGCCAAAAGCCCTGTGCTCCCTCACCACCCACAAAACTGCATAATATTGTCAGCACTGACCCGAATGGTTCTTCTTCAAGCGCTGAAACAATAACGAATAGAAATAATGGAGAATTACAGCAAAATACTCACCAAAGATCTAAGGAACTATTTCCCTCGAACAACACAACAACAGCAGCAGTAGCAGCAGCAACAGCAACAACAACAGCAACAGGATTATCAATTGTGAACAATAACAACAGCTCTGGTGTTGTTGTTGTTTCAGAAAAACCTGAAATACCACCGCTGCCCAAGCAATTGCTACAGCAGCAGCAGCTGCAACAGCCGCAAGAAACAAATACGACAACGAACTCACAACATCCTCCCATTGCAGCCAAACCGGTGCCCATGACGCGCACACAATTTTTCGGCCTGGACAATTTACCCTCACCCACAGCCGATCGTAAAAGCAATGACAGCGTTGGTTCCTTAAACTTCAAGCCAGATCTCCCTCAAAAACCAAAAATACCGAAAAGACCCGTTGTATTGGGTCTAACCTCAACTACAGCTACCGGTGGCACTGCCGGAGGTGGCAACAGAAGCGACGAAGAGTCCACACCCACAAATGCCACACAAACTACTGCAACAGACACTTTAACTAATTCTAATAATACCGCAAATGGCACATTACGTGGCAATAAAACTGCCGAACAACTGGTACAAGAACATTGTGATAATGTTACAGCTTTACAGGCCAATATTGGCAACAGCAACAGCAACAGCAGCAGCAGCAATACCTCTATACCCTCAGCTATACTTAAGGAAACAAACCATAATAATCAGCTATTAAATCATAACAGCATTCAATCTAATGCGGAAGTGAATGCTAATGCTCTTATGCCACCTCCCGCAATACCTCCTCCCCCGGCCGTAACAGTAGCAAAAGTTATGGCAATAAATTCTAATAATTCAAACAATGCATCAACATTATCCACTATTACTCCTGCTGCATCATCATCTTCCTCCTCCTCATCGCATGCTGATAAACCTTTAACAGATAAACGCTTGACTACGCCCACTACTCCCGTATCACCCAATATGTTTATGACGCCTAAACGACCCACAGTGCCTGCTCCACCCCCGCCTATAAATGTCAAGAAACAGGTTGAATGATTTCATTCTAAATGAAGGAAAGAGTGTTTGTGCTGTGCGTGCGTGTGTGTGTGTGTCACGTTTTATTTTAGTTTTAAATGATTTTATTTTCTTGTAGGGCCCCTCCCCGAAACAGGCAGGATTTGAAAATGAAAATTCGAAAGATATTTAACTAAAGCAAGCAAAATGTGCATATAAAATTTAATAGGAAGAAGATACTTTTGGAAAACTATTCTTTTTTAAAGGTACTTTTCGTTAAAAAGTTATTGTTTACAATGTTTTTTAAAGGTTCCTTTTTTTCAAATGTTATTTTTAAAAGCCACTTTTTAAAATGAACTTTTATAACAGTTTAATCTAATGGGTAATTTTTTAAAGGAACGTATTTTGAGAAGGCATTTTTTAAGCGCTGCTTTTTAAAAAAATACCTCCCTAAGATACTTAAAGAAATAGCTTTTAAAAAATGCTTTTTAAAAAAATATTTTAAAAGCTGCTTTTCTGAAAAGTACTTTATTGAAAGATTAATTTAAAAAAAATCTTTTTAAACGTATTTTTAAGAGCTATATTTTTAAAAGGAAATTTTTAAAAAGTACTTTTTCTAAAAATTCTCTTTTGAAAGGTACTTTTTTAAAATATTATTTTTTTAAAATTATTTTTAAACGTATTTTTTAAGAGGTAATTTTTTAAAAAGAAATTTTTTAAAGGTACTTTTATAAAAATTCCTTTTTTAAAAGGTACTTTTCTGAAAGCAATTCCAATTTAAAATTTTGAAGGATATTTTTGGAAAAGGTATTCTTCAAAAGGTCCATATTTTTAAACGGTAATTTTTTAAAAAGGAATTGTTTTTTTTAAAGTACATATTGTTTTTAAAAGTACTTTTTTGAAATGTACTTTATTTTTGAAATATAATTTTTTTTAAATTATTTTTAAACGTATTTTTAACGTAATTTTTTAAAAAATTACTTTTTCAAAAAGTGCTTTTTTAAAAAGTATCTTTTTTTAAAAGTACCTTTTTTAAAAAGTACCTTTTTTAAAAAGTACCTATTTTAAAAAGTACCTTTTTTAAAAAGTACCTTTTTTATAAGTACCTTTTTTAAAAAGTACTAGTTTTTCAAGGTACTTTTTTGAAAGCAATTTCTTTGTAGGACATTTTTTGAAAAGGTATTTTTTATAAAGTATGTACATATTTAAAAAAAGTAATTTTGAAAAAATAAATTTTTTAAAAAGTACTGCTTAAAAGGTTCTTTTTTAAAAGGTATTTTTTTCGAAAGATTATTATTTAAACTTATTTTTTAAGGGGTAATTTTTGAAAAAGGGAATTTTTTTAAAATACTTTTTCGAAATATAGTTTATTGTAACGTTATTTCTTAGAGATAATTTTTTAAATGACACTTTTTAAAATGCACGTATTTTCTTAAACACTTCTGATAGGTACTTTTTTTTTAATTCTTTCTTGAAAATTGATCTTTTGAAAAGTACTTTTTTTTAAAGTTATTTTTTTTGGAAAAGTTCTTAAACGCAGAAATTTTTAGGGGATATTTTATGTAAGATAAATCTGTTTCCAAAATGCAAACTAAATACGCTTTTAAAGTGTTTTTAAAAAATTCACTAAAGTGCGACTTTGACTCGCTCCGAACGGACAATACATACATACATACCTTTACCTTAATATAGAAAGGCCCCAATTCATTATTTTTTTGAAATCGAGTTTTTTCCGATTTTTTTAGTTTTAGCAATTTTTGTAATTTTGGAGCTTTTCTAGTTTTTTGTGATTTTTTTCAGTTTTAGCGAATGTTTTAATTTATTTCCGTTTATTTCGATTTGGCGATTTTTTGTTTTTTTTGGCGACTTTTTCGGTTTTGGTAATTTTAGTGTTTGCCGATTTTTTCGAGTTTTGGGGATTCATTTAGGTTTTTGAGGATTTTTTTGGTTTTTGGATTTTTTTTCGGTTTGTGGGAATTTTATTTCGGGCTTAAAAGAATTTTCGGTTTTGGAGATTTGTTCGGTTCTTGGCAATTTTGTTTCGTTTTTTTTTCGTTTTTGGAGACCTTTTAAATTTTGGTGAATGTTTGCATTTCAGCGATTTATTTTATTTTTGATGATATTTTTCACCTAAGGCGAGTTTTCGTTTCGTTATTTATTAATTTTTTGATTTTTAGTTCAAGCGTTTTTGAAAATTTCAAGAGTTTGCCTCTTACAGTGGTTTCCAAGATACAGCAAGTTGTCAAAATTACGTTAACCGATAGAATACCCTTTAATTTAATTTTATTTTAATTTCATAGTTAATTGTGGTAGTCTGTAGAAAAAGATACTAAAGTTTAAAAATTCCAAGTGTCTAACTAATATAATTATCTGTATATAACATTAGAATTTCAAAATGTTTCGTTGATTGCTTTAGAACATACATTAATTTTTTACTGTCATATATTGCCGTGTTGTATTGTTGTCATATAAATGTTGTAGCAAACAAAGTTTTGAATATTCTGCGTAACTTTCAGGTCCGTATATCTTACGGTTCTCGAGAAAACAGTCTGTGACGGACAGACGGACAACGTAACGAAAACAATAGACTTCATTTTCACCTTTGGTGTATGGTGTGTTAAAAACCATTTTAATGTGACATTTTGTAAAGTACATACATATGTACATATCGATGGCTTAATATAAAAACGACGTAACCTGAATTATCGATATTTTACAGGAGATTGAAAAAAACTGAATAAAACCTAAAGCATTTACATGCAGCAATAATGTTTTAAAATTAAATGAATCTTTTATTTTTAATTGTTATTTACTTCGTTCTTGAAGGAGGATGTAATTGTACGTTGGCGGAAAACGTTAAAAACACGATTTCGAAAAAAAATTGAGTTACGCCCTTTTTATATTAAGCCATCGATATACATAAATAAATATGTATGTATGCCTGCTTTCGTTAAAGAACTTTCAAATCCTGCCTGTTTTTTTTTTTAAATTAATATCTTTCTTATATTTTAGTGTTACATAATTATTTTATTAAGATTTTTTGTATCTTACATTACATTGAGTCCTTAATGTTTTTTAAAAACCCTGTTTGTTGTTAAGTTCCTTTTCGTGTAAATAAAATCCATAAATACTGAGAATTACTTATAAAAGTGTAATTTTTAGGTTTGAGTTGTCATAAATAAAATAATAATAATAATGAACGCACATGTTATAAGAAAAACTTGAAAAATTATAAAATACATATTAAAAAAAAAGACATAAAACTTGTCATTAACATTGGCATTTCTTTAAGCATTTTCCACTCGTTTTCTCTTTGCTTTTTGGAGCAGGTTCCAAAATTAATTAATTTATAAAAATTAATTTTAATTAATTTTTCTGCTAAAAAAGACTAACTATAACGTTTATTTAAATTTTTTTTAATTTAAGAAAATTAAAACAAAAACTATAATAAATTTTTTTGAATGCTTTTAAAAGTGCTATAACTACAATTATCATAATTTATGTAATCATTTTAGTCATATCAATTAAAAACATAAACATATACATATATATTAACATATAATCGATATAATTTTGATAATACTTACTTACCACGAACATTAAGGCGTTGGTGGTATGGCGAAAAAGTGACATTTATAAGCAAATATTTCTTATAGGCAGTTTTTTTTTTGCTGACTTGCTGAGTACTTTATACTTACTTATATTAATATATATAAATTTATAACAAACAATAATTAATCATAAATTAGTTATTTATGTATGTTTAGATCTTGTAGTAGTATTATTTGTTTTTTTAATTTTTTTTAATTAAAAACTTTCTGTTGTAACAAAAAAGCAATGGCTCTTCTTTATACATATTTCAAAACTGTGTTTTTAATTTTTTGTCCTACAAGTATTCGTGGTTTTTATTATTTTATTATATTTAGTTATTTTATTATTTTATATAATTAATTCCTTGTTTTTTTATGTATGTATATATATAAATTAATTATGTAGTTCGCAAAAATAAAATGTATGCATTAGTAATCCGAAACATTTTAGATTTTTAATTAAAAAAAAAATTATTTTAATGCTTATTTAGCTGAATAATATAGCGCTGGCTCTTGTAGAAGAAGAAGCAGCTATTTAAACTAAAACAAAAATTATTTGAATTACATTGCTAAAGTATTCATGTTAAACACGAAATGCCCTGAAGTCTATACTCGCATTAATATTTCTAATAAGAGGACGGTCACCCTAAACTAGCTGAATAGAGGTATTGATGGCGGCATTAAAGAGTGGCAACCTTATAAAACATGTGCTCTGAGTTTCAAGGCGACATGTTGCTTAGACTGTATTTACACGCGGGGATTTTAGTTGAGCAACTTGTTAGTTCATTATATCTCTTCTATAAACTAAAAAGTTGATCAACTAAAACTGCTGCGTGCGGGAAGCCTATCATAGTAAGCTGACCCATATTGGGTGCAATTTGATTTAATTTTTGTTGTTGCAATTCTTAATTATTTATTGTGAGTTCTTGAACCCCAGTTTTTAGGCAGCAATTTTCAAAATACGCCTGGTAAGTCTACCGCTGAGGTTGGTAAAAGCTTCAACAAAATGCATATTAACCCACAATAAACGAACAAATTGGGCTATTCTCGTTCCAGTATCGTTTTAAAACGACACATAATATATAATATATATTTTTAAATATTTTATTTGGTATTCTTTTATATTTTTTTAACGTCTATTTTATTTTATGGTTGTGACTTGCAAAGTTTCTAATATGTGTTGTTGTAAAATCCCGCAGCTTGAAATATCAAAATCAATTACACCATTTCCAAATACATGTTTAAAAAAAATAAATAAACTGAAATATCTTTTAGAAATGTCTCTTAAATTCATTAGCAGGTGTTTTGGGTTGTAACCCTGGGGTCCACTCAGTAATTCGAAACTAGAGGAGATGCTTTCGAATTTACATGTAATATTAATTACAATTTATATATATAATTATTACAAGTTCGAAGAAGGTATTTATTTCTTTTGTTTCGAATTACGTAGTAGACTACCAGAAATTAACCAGTGAAAACCTTTGTGAGTCATATGCTGGTTTTTCTAATATCTTTTTAATTTCGAAATTAAATTATTTCGAATTTCGAAATATAGTAAATATGTACATATGAATGTATATTATTTTGAAATATGTATGTCAATTATTTTTAAATATTGAATTTTACAATATATTGTCAATACTGAATTGCAAAACCACGTAACTAACAAAAAGTTCAAAGTTGCGTTTTAAATTCATTATTGAGTATAACATCGAAACACATGTCCCTAGATATGTTTAAAGCTTTTATAATACCAATAAGCCGCATTAAAAATTAGAATAAAGTAACTACTAAAGTCACCTGAGTATTTTTGTTTAGTTTTTTCTCTCTATCTCTCCTATAAAAATTTAAAGATTGTAGTTAAGTGATTTTGCATTTCAGCTAAAGATATTTATTTACCTTGTTGCGTAGTTCGAAAATTCGAACTCAAACCAAATACTTCAGTTATATTTTCAATAAACTAGCAATATATATTTTTTGCTTGTTCGCTTGAAGTATTTAAAAATTAATTTGTTTTTCTTAAATATTTTTATAAAGTTCGAATTTCGAAACATACTGAAATTGAAAAAAATCTATTCATATTTTTCAAAAATATGAATATGATGAAATTATTCAATTTTAAACTCGAACTACATTTTGGGAAATCAAACTTTTCGATAAATTACATTTTGGGAATTCATATTTTTGCATGTAAGCATAACTGTAGATATTATTATTAAATAAGGTAGCTCGAAATTTCGAACATAACACAAGCCAACAAATAATCAATATATTAGCATTTTTGCTAGGCAAATTAATATTTTTATATTAATGGGCCCTGAAAAAGATTTTTCTCTACATTTCGAAAATTCGAAATCAATTTCAATTAAATTTTGGGAAGGAAAATTGCTGCATGTAAGCATAAAATTTGCTTTTCTGTAGATATTTTAGTTTTTCAATTATTCGAAGTTTAATTCGAATTTTCGAACATATTGAAACTTTAAAGCTTTTAAGTTATTCGCATCGGAGAAAAGAAAACAAGTTTCGGAAAATCGCGAAATGGAATTTTAAATTTCAATTACATTTACTCTGTAGATATTATTATAAATTTCGGTAGTTCGAAATTTCGAACATGCCACAAAATCAACGCATATTTTCATTTAAATTTTCAATTTCATAATGGGAAGTCAAATTATTTGCGTAAAATAAGCTTTTCCTTGGATATTTTAGTTTTTTAATTATACGAAGTTAATTTCGAATTTTCGAACATATTGAAACTTGAAAGTTTTTTAAGTCCTTCATATCTAAAACAAGATTATAAGTTTGAAATTTATATTTTTATTTAATTGTATAGTTCGAAATTTCAAACATACTATACAAACGTGAAATAATGATTTTTCACACATACATATGTAAAGTTATTTCACGCCAATTGGAATATGAAAAAAATTTTTGCTCTACTTATTACGAAAATTGGTAATAAAATAAATATTTGTTCCATAACTTTTTCATTTTGTGACTTAAAAAGAATTGAAATCGGTTTTAAAACTGATATTGCTGCATACATGAATAATTTCGAAATTTCGAATATGCCACAAATCAATACATTGTTCAATATTTTACAGTTTTCACATGAAAAATTTTTATTTTCATGACAATTGATCTTGATAATATGTTTTGTTTCATAGTTCGAAAATTCGAAATCAAATCTTAAATTTTAATTTTTTCTGAATTTTTTTTTTTTTTGAAAATTCGACATTAAATTCGCATTTAAAACGTGAAAAGTTAAATCATAAGAAGGATTTTTATGTTAATTGAGCTTTAAAATCGGGGTTTTCCTTAATTTCGAAAATTTCGAAATTCTTTTTAGCTTTTTTTATATGACTACTATTCATATTTAAATTCATTTAAAATAGAAGTATAATTTATACAAGCATTTAATTTAAAGTATGAGTAAAAATATAAAAGTCAGTGTAAAAATTCATTTACTGGAAATGGTGTAATAAGTCTGAAATAAATATCACATAAAAAATTTCATAACATAGAACTGTTTAAAAATTATTATTTTCGATAAAACTATAAAATCACTTATGAACGAACGAACACGCTGTTATTCTCCAAATAAAAATAAATACATACATGTAAAACTTGACTATTTACGATAAAAATAAAACTTAATTAAACATTATATGGTTGCTACTAAATAAATACTAATGAAAATAAATTTAAACAAATTGTTTTCCTTCCTTCATATACAAAAGCAAAGCAGGTTAGATCATCATTTAGGCCATGACACAATTCGCAAAACAAGAAAATCAATTTTTTAAGAAACCTTATAAATTCTTCAGGGATTATACTTCGTAGAAATAAAAAAAATTAAAAGATTTTACTGCGTTTAAATAATATTTAATTTAGTTTTTAGCCAGCAGTTAGGCTGTTAACACTAAACAACAAAATTTAAATGATAATAAATTATTATTTTTAAATCCATGAAATCGAAAAAAGGCGCTTTCACCAATTCAGCCACAGGTTACGGTAAACGTCACAACAACAACTTTCAAAAATCTGCTGCTAATAAATCTTCGAAGTCTGCTGAACACACTTCGTCGTCAAGCCACAATAGAAAAGCGAAAAATTTGGTAAAAGAGGCCGAGAAACCGAAACTCGAAGATGACAATGACTTGAATTCGGGCTTTGGCAATTATTTGCGTTCAGATGAAGGTGAGTAGGAAACAAAATAAATATTTTTCTATTAATTTAGATCTTAATTTTTTTTGTATTAAAAAAACAAGAAAAAATTAGAAATATTTTATCTCAAGAATTCAGGAATTACTGAAAAAACTTGCAAATCAATAAAAATTATTCACGCAATTTTTTTTTATTTAAATTTTTTTTCAATTTGCCAAAATTCATGAAAAGCTAAAAAATATTAAAATTCAATTAAAATAAAGTGAATTCGTAAAAATTTTAAAAATTTACAGAAACCAAACTTTTTTTTAACAAAAATTACATAAATTCTGAAAATTTTAAAAATCAATAAAAACAAAAAAAAAATCCAAAAAATCTGCAAACATTTTTGGAAATTCGAAAAAGTTGCTAAAGTTCAGAAAAATTGTAAAAAAATAAAACTTAACAAAATTTAAGAAAATTTCCAAAATATTGTACAAATTCTTCAAAATTTTGTAAATATTGCACAAATTCCAACAAAATATTGCACAAATTCTTACAATTTTTAATGTCGAAAAAAATCCCCAAATGTTTGAAAAATTAGAAAAAATTCAAAAATTGCCAAAAGTTTTGAAAATTTTAAAAAGTGGCAAAAATTTAAAAAAAGTTAAAAAAAAAATTAAACTTAATAAAACTGAAGAAAATTAACTTCCAAAAACTTCCATTAAAACATAAAAATTTTGAAATTGGAAAAAAATTCTCAAAAATACAAAAATTCAAAAAAGTTAAATAAATTAAAAAAAAAGTTAAAAAATCAGCCAAAACCTTAAATATTCAAAAATTTGGCAAAAAAAATAAAATAAAAATAAGACAAAACTAAAATGGCAAGACTGAAGAAAACTTGCAAAATATTATACAAAATATACAAAACTGATAAAACTTAGAAAGTTAAAAAAAACATTGTCAAACAAATTTCCAAAAATTATGAAAAATTAAAAAATTGCAAGAAATTTTAAAAATTCAAAAAAGTTGCAAAAGTCTAAAAAAATTAAATAAATAACTAATTGTAAAATAAAATAAAAAATCGTTAAATGTTACAAAAATTCGAAAAAATTTAAAGAATTGGGAAAAATTAATGCATCGTAAAAATTATTTTAAATTCGAAAAAGTTGCAAAAATCTAGGAAACTTATATACAAAAATTTTGCGCAGCAAAACTGAATGAAACTTCAAAAATATTGTACAAATTATACAAACTGATAAAAAGTCTTAAAATCTTAAGAGTAAAATACTTCTTAAAATTTTAAGAGAAAAAAAATTCACCAAATATTGCAAAATATCGCCAAAAATTTTTAACATTCGAAAAAGTTGCAAAAATTAAAAGCAAATTAAAAAGCAGCAAAACTGAAGAAAACTTTCAAAGTATTGTACCAAATCGGGTGAAAATTCTTAGTCTTCAAAGTAAAAAAAAATTCTTAACAATTAAGAAACTTCGGAAAAATTTTTAAGAATTAGGAAAAAATTAAAATATCGGCAATAATTTTCAAAATTCGAAAATGTTTCAAAAATCCTGGAAAATTCAAAAAATAAAACTGAGCAAAACTAAGATAGCTTCCAAAATATTGAAAAAATTATAAATAACTAAAAACGTAAAAATTAGCAAAACTAAAAAAAAAATCTTAATATCGTGCCATAACTGCCAAAAAAGCTTAAGCGACATAACTGATAAAATTTGGAAAAATTAAAAAATCGGGAAAAATTTTTAAAATTTGCAAAAATCTAATATAAAAATAAAACTCAGCAAGACTGAAAAAAAATATTCTAATTTTTAAAATTTTAAAAGTGAAAAAAAATATTAAAAAAATTCGGAAAAGCTTAAAAAATTAGGGAACATTAAAAAATCGAAAAAAAAAATAAAAGGAATAAAACAGCAAGACTCAAGAGCAACTTTCAAAATATTGCTGATAAAAATTATTAAAATTTGAATCCAAAAATTGTTGAATATTACAAAAATTCGAAAAAAGTTAAAAAAATTAAAAAGTCGGAAAAAATTTCAAAAAACCGAAAAAGTTGCAAAAATTTAAAAATTTTAAAACAGAAATAAACTCAACAAAATTGAAGAAAACTTCCAAACACAATTTTAAAAATCTAAAAATATTAGAAAAATTCTTCAAAACTGGAAAAATTTAAAAATTGCAAAAATTTTGAAATTCGAAAAAGTTGCAAAAATTTAGAAAAATTATTAAAAAAATAAGACTCAACAAAAATTAAGAAAACTTCCAATATATTGTGTAATAAATCATCAAAAACTGATAAAAATTCTTAAAATTTTGAAAGTCGAAAAAAAAAATTATCAAAAATTTATAAAATTTGTTAAAATTTTGAAAGTCGAAAAAAAATTATAAAAAACTTATAAAAATTCAAAATTTTTGAGAGTGAAAAAAATCCCTAATTTTTAAAAATTCGAAAAATTTTAAAAAATTACGGAAAATTAAAAAAAAATAAAACTCAACATAGATGATGAAAATTTCTATAAAAGCTTCAGAAAGAAGACAAACCCGATAGAAAACGAATGTGTGGAAAAATCATAAAGAAAATCCGGACAATTTTTAAAAAAAGAAACAAAATTTGAAATTTATTTGCTGGTCTATATACGTATTTAATTGGCGCTTGAACCAAATCATCAGTAGACTTCAACCACAAATTTTGAACAGTCACAAACCTTTTACTTTATGCACAGACTTTCAAAAACTATATGAGAATTCATAAAATAATAATATTTTTGAAAATCACAAAGACAAAATAAGCTTAGTAGGCTTTGAAACTCATACAAAACCCAGCAAAGAATTTATATTCGACATGAATCTATTTTATTTTTCTACACCTTTATACAATTAGAAATCCATTGGATAACAATAAAAGTAATTACAAGGCAAAATGAAAAATAAAATCTAAAATTTAACATTTAAGAAATTTATTATTTATTTGTGGTTGAAGTCTACTGATGATTTGTTACAGCAAGAATGAAATACGTATATAGACCAAGCTGAACCACCAGCAAAAAAATTTCAAATTAAAATATAATTATGACAATATGTCGAATAATAAATTTCTTAAATGTTAAAAGAAACAAAAGTGACCAAAATACTCAAAAACTAAAAAGCCGGGAGGAATATAAAGAAATAGAACAAAACTCTATAAAAAAGATTGGTATTAAAAAAGAACTTCCCAAAAATTGTAAAAAATTTGGAAAAGCTGAAAGATGAACAAGAAAAGAACTCCACAGAAATAACGGAAATCCCCAAAAATCCAGAAGAGCTAAAGAGGGGAAAAAATTTCACAAAATAATGAAAATTAGTCATAAAATTAATTAATTAATAAAAATCAAAAAAGCCTAAAAATTCCTAAACTTTAGAAAAATAATTGATAAAATTTTAAATTCCTGTTTCTTGAAACACAATTTTTGGTGTTTGTAGACGTTAATTTCGGTTGCGTAGGCAATTGACAAAGCAACTGAAGTTCGGTTGCCAGACATAATTGAGCTTTAAATATATTCCCTTATTTTTAATTTATTTTTCTCTTTTTTCTGCAGGCGTTGAAATGATGAAAATCTTTGTTTTTGCCAACACTGTGATGGTGATTGTTACAATGGCTTGGCCCCATCTCCAGCAACAGTATATTTGGCTTATGGAATGGTTGGATAGTTTTAAACAATACTGAACTCTCAATAGAAGTCTTAAAAAGAAAATATTAAAACAAATTTAAAGAATTCGGAAGCGAATATTTGACATTTAACAAGAATGGTGGGTCCCTTCATGCAGGGCATGCTGCTCATGGGCATCATTTATTGGTACTCCAAAGGTCTCATCAACTTGATCAATGACTATTATCGCAGTGAATTCAATCGTAAAATAAAAACCGAAATAAGTCAACAAAAAATTGCCGAATTCCGATCGCAAATTTATGACTTAAATGACATGGATCAGCTGGTCAATATTGAAATGGATAAAGAAATATTTGCGAATGATGATAACAATGAAAGCCAAACTAATTTACCTACAAATATACTAGATGCTACAAATAATATGAGAATATGTTATCGTTGGAATAAGAAACAAGAATTTTTTAATATTTTGCTTACAATGAATGCAAAAAATAAAGCCGCAGGAAAACCCATATGCGGGTTAACTAAAAATATTACAACATATGATTATTTTTATTTAAATACAAATTTGTATTCGGATATAAGAAATAATAATATTTAGTTGCAGGTTTTATTTTAATTTCTAGTTGTTAAGAAAATGTGTTATAAATTTATAAATCTAATATAAGTAAATGATTAGATAGTATTGCTAATATACTTATTTGAATGAATTTTTTTTTTGGGTTTTACTGTAAAGCAAATTTTTTTTAGAAAACACTAGGAAACAATTCACTTGGCATGTATTTCATCATTCTTGTGTTTTCGCTAAAGAAAGGTACTGGATTTTACTCTAAATTTCCCAAACATCGAGTTGATAGTGGCAATGCGAGCGTAAAAATTTAATTGACTCTCCACCAAGCACACAATACGGGCTTCAGATGAGCTAAACTGTAGTCACGTTTCCTTAAGCATTGGAAATCGGTTGACCTGGCAGGTCGTTCCTGAAACTTTCCCCGAATTTTGGTAAAATTCGTGAATATCCGATACACTTTTTAAGTTTTAGTGTTAATCAGTGAATATCTAAAATTGATTTGACAAAGACTTTTGAAGTTTTCAGCAAAAAATTACACATTACCATCAGAACTACTCGCATTTAATGACGTACTTACTTTTCTGATTACCAAACTTCATTACTCACTTACAAATCACATTACCTAAAATTTAAACAAATTCAATGAAATGCGACTTTGACCCGCGCATGAAGGGTTCCGTACGGACACGAGATATGTAATTCAATACGAACTTTAGCCTACATAAAATATAGTTTTGGCATTTTTTCCGTTTTTGGGTTTTTTCGGTTTTATTATAATTTTTTTATTTTTGAGGGGTTTTGCGTTTATTGTCACTTTTTTAGTTTTGGCACTTTTTTCTAGTTTTGGCGATTTCTTTAATTTTTGGCGATTTTATTTTGGTTTTGGTGATTTTTTCGGTTTTTGGCGTTTTTTTAGTTTTGGCACTTTTTTTTCGTTTTGGCGATTTTTTCCGGTTTTTGGATTTTTTTAGTTTTGGGATTTCTTTTCGTTTTCGCGATTTTTTTATTTAATTTTTACGATTTTTTGGTTTTTGGCGTTTTTTAATTTTGGCGACAGTAATTTCAGTAATTTTTTCGGTTTTTGGCGTTTTTTTCATTTTGGCAATTTTTTCAGTTTTGTCACTAATTTTTAGTTTGGGCGATTTTTTTCCGTTTTTTGGGAGTGTTTTTTAGTTTTGGATTTTTTTTTTAATTTTTGAAGTGTTTTTTTTATTATGTCGATTTTTCCGGGTTTTGGCGTTTTTTAATTTTGGCGACTTTTTTAGGCGCTTTTGTTAGTTTTGACCCTTTTTTCTCATTTTTGATTTTTTCGGTTTTTGGCGTTTTTTAATTTTGGCGATTTTTTTTCACACAAACAATTATATTAGTTTTGGCGCATTTTTCGCGTTTTCGCGTTTTGGCGATTTTTTTCGGTTTTTGGCGTTTTTTTTTTAATTTTGGCGATTTTTTCATTTTGGCGATTTTTTTTTCACATAAACAATTAGTTTTGGGGCATTTTTCATGTTTTTGCGATTTTTTTGGTTTTTGGCGTTTTTTCATTTTGGCGACTTTTTACATTTGGGCGATTTTTTCGAATTAGGCGATTTATTTTAGTATTAGAATTTTTTTTAATTTTGGCGAATTTTTTCTTTTTGGCGATTTTTTTAACTTTTTGGCGATTTTGTTTTCAGTTTGGCGATTTTATCGGATTTTTTAGTTTTACCTTTTTTGAAAATTTCAAAAGTTTACCTCTTACGGTTTCTAAGTTGTCAAAATTACATAGTCAAAATTGCATTAACTGATGGACCACCCTTTAATTTAAACTTTTTTAAATTTTACTGTTAATTGTTGTAGTCTGTATATAAAAATACACTAATTTACAAATTTTAAGTGTCAATTTTATGTATATTACATGGGATTTTAACATTCCCGTTGCTCGTTTTGGAACACCCCTTAATTTTTAATTCTCATGTTTTTGTCAAGGTTCTACATACTCTATCCAAATTTCAGGTCCGTAGCTATTACGGTTCCTGCGAAAACAGCGTGTGACGGACAGACGGACAGCGTAGCGGAAACAATAGGGTTCCTTGTCACCTTTGGTGTACGGAACTCTAAAATATGACTTTCAAGTCGCTAAACAAGGAGAATGAATTCTTTACATTAAATAGATTACGTGAAGAAGTTGCCAAATGAAAAAAGTAAATACTTCTCAAGAATAGATTACTTTAGTCCCACGCCTTGTTAATCGAATATGGAAGAGCTCATGTCCATGTTTCGGCCATGCTCTAACATGGATGACCGAACATACGGCTGAGCAACAATGTTCGCCATGAGATTCGCCGTCCGCAACCATTTGCAATAGAAAAGAAAAGAGACAGAACTAAATTAATAAATATTCCATCTCTATTGCACTACCGCAAAATATTTTGATATGCCTGAGAACATGGACATCGCACGTATGTATACACCACAACACAGAAGTTGATAAATTTTTCGCAGTTAATCTGCCGGCGTCATGTTCATGTCATGTCCAAGTCGATGGCTAGTGGAGACGTAGGGTAAAAAATCGTTAGCTGATTCATTTTAAAGCTTATTAAACATGCATACATATTCCTCATGCCTCAGACTGTTTTTTTAACTTGCGGTCTCCACCTGACATAAAATGACTAACATGAACATTAACTTCAAGTTAATGTTCAGTGTAGACTGGTCAAGTTAATCCTTTTTTCAAGTTATAACATTATTGTTAGTGCATTTGTTTTAATAACTCAGTTATAACTTGAAGTTACAGCAAAATTTCATGTCAGGTGGAGACGTAGAGTAAGGTACTTTTAATTTATTTTATTATTTACCATGGCAACCTTTTTGCAAATTTTCTTTTATTATCATAAACTTCAGTTGAAAGGAACAACTGTAAAAAATTGAATTAAAATATTACATTTAAAAGGCAATAAAAATTCTTTAATATTATTAAACAATTTCGAAATCTTGGTAGCCAAAATGGCCTCCACAGTAAAGTAAGCAAAACTTTATTTATTTACCTACATATATTCCCTAGGCAATTGTTTAGCAAAAATTTTTGTTTATTATTTCACCAGCTGGACTACTTTCGCTCTACCCAAAACCCTGTTTAATGTGGGCTCCGAGGCGGTGTGCATGCTGTGTGACAATATTTTATGTTTCACGGACTTAAAGACAAAAGCCATTTCCTATTACAAGGCCGAAAGTCCCGAGTTGGGCTTAAGCATACAAGCTGCCACTGGGCATAATAAATATTCTCTAGCGGCATTTTGTGAGCTGGTCTTGAGGCCCTCAATACATATAATACAATATCCGGAATTGAGTAAATATGCTGTTTTTAGCGGTAAGTAAAGAAAATATGAAAGAACTTTTAAGATGCTAAGTACACACGCGGCGAAATATTTTGTAGCAAGCTGATAGGGCAGTGAAAATTAGGAAAGCGGTAGAGCTGGCCAACAAAACCAGACTAGCCCCGTTAACTTTTCTTTACAGGAGAGGCAAATAACTGAACTACTTGGATAGAGACCAGCAAGGAAAAGTTAGTTTTCTTTATTAATTTTAAGGTAGGATCGAACGGATTTTGAATAAAAATATTTCGTGACATCATAATGGGGCACTGCTACACGTTCAATATATATTGAACGCGATCCAGTATCGCGATATTTATTGAACTTGTAGCAAGCAGTATTGATGGATCGCGATCCATATCGCAGAAAGGCCTAAATTATGGAATCCAGATCAGGGATCACAGATCGCGTGATAAATATTGAACGTGTAGCATTTTCATGACATTAGATCGTGATACGTTAATAAAAAGTGAAATAAAACAAATCAAATAAAAGACACAGTGAAAAATTTAACAAATAAAAAGTAAAAAGGATTATTACATTTGAGTAAAGTTTGTTTTAATAAAGGGTAATGGCAGAAGATAGTGAAAGCGAGTGGCTTCTGCCGGTGGAATCGGAATTAACGACCGAAAAATTATTTTGAATGACTTTATTTTTAATTTGGAGGCATTGCCGGAGTTGTGGGACTCGTCGTCGTAAAAAAACGCCAAAAACCGAAAAAATCGTGAAAATGAGAAAAATTCGCCTAAACTAAAATAATTGTTTATATAAAAAAAATCCGAGAAATGAAAAAAATCGCCAAAATGAAAAAAACCGCCTAATTGAAAAAAACACCAAAAACCGAAAAAATCGTCAAAATGAAAAAAAAGTGTCAAAATTAAAAAAGCGCCTAAATAAAAAAAAAGAATCGCCAAAAATAAAAAAACGTTAAAAACCGAAAAAAATCGACATAAAAATTCACTATAAGAAAAAAAACGACAAAATTAAAATAAATCGCCAAAACGAAAAAAATCGCCAATATTAAAAAACCGAAAAAAATCGCCAAACGGGAAAAAGAGTGTTAAAACTAAAAAAATTGCTAAAATGAAAAAAAAGCGCCAAAACCAAAACAAAATTGCCTATATGAAAAAAAAATAAATAAACCCAAAAAATCACAAAACTAAAAAAACGATTAAAACCGAAAAAACTCAAAAACGAAAAAAAAATGCCAAAACTATATTTTATAGAGGCTAAAGTTAGTATTGAATTACATATCTCGTGTCCGTACGGAACCCTTCGTGTGCGGGTCAAAGTCGCACTTCACTGAATTTATTTTTACTGTTGCCCTTTTTTCTTGATAAATCCCCTATTTGGTGCCACTTTTTGAAAAATGTCATCGGTCAGCCTGGTCACGAAGTATGTCTTGCCAACAATATTGTTTAGCGTTTGTTTTTTAAGATTTCGTTGTTGTAAAGCATTTGAAAAATCCCTTTCATGTCTTGAAAGTTCTTTTAAGTGGCCTTGTGCAGGACTTTAATATATAAAAGCGAATGAAATTTTGAAGCATTAAGTCGAATTGAAATACGATTTTTTTGTAATTAATTCCAAATCTAATGTCAATTTCGTTTCATATGTGTGACGCGAAAAATAGAAAGGGACCTAAGGGTAAAAACCGGTTTTGTTCAGGAAAGCCATTTTAAAGATTTAAATACGTGTACCTTTGGTGTACCGTCACTAAATAAAACGCGCATATCTCTGGGAGGGAACACTTTTGGGGCATGGGATTGGTCCCATTCGATGCTCAGATAAATAAAAAAAATTTATTTTTTTACGCTTAGGTCCCTTTCTCTATGCGCTGTCACATATATATAAGAAGTGTTTAGAACTTTTAAGTAGATTATTGAATTTCTAGGGACCATTTGAACCCTTTAATTCATGAGTCGAAGGTAGTAAATCTTCTTCTTCCTTCCAGCTCAAAAAATTATCACTTTTGTGGACCTACACTTCAATGACTACGACCTGCTATTGGCTCTTTCCGGTTACCCTGATTACACTTTCTGCATTTGGAATTTTCGCACGGGACAACTGCTGGCGCAACATGACACCTTAAAGGCAGCTGCAGGCAAATCGATTTTATGTTCTTTCCATCACACACCACAAATTGTACAGTTTTCCGAATGGAATCGTGAAATTTTGGTATGGGAATTATGTTATAACGTTGCGGGGGGCGCAGACATGCATGAAGTTTCTAGGGTACAGCTGCCCAAGGATTTTACATTTAGCAACTTGAACAGCATGTGCTATGGCGACGATAATAGTTTCTATGTGGTGGATAATTTTGCAAATGTTTTTATGGTGAGTGTGACTTTAGAACTTTAAAATTTTTTTTATTTCTAAGTTTTTAATTATATATTTACAGCTGGAAGTGGCTCAGTTTTATTTAAAGCCTCAATGGTCAATCACGTTAAATCAAGAAGTTAACACCCACTTGAAGTGTTTTTATATAGAAAGTCATAAACAAGGTTTATTGGTCTATAGCCCTGAAGTTGTATATTATTTGCGTCGCAAACAGCAGACCAAGTGGCAGTGTGAGTGGAAGCTTTTGTTTACGGCTTTACCCACAGGTCTGACAAAATGTTTGTCAAATGTTAACGGGGAGATTTATGCTTCAGCTGCAGAAGGCAATCTTTATAAAGTTGAAGCTTCAACAAACGAAATAGTTGAACTGAAACCTGTGCATCATTATACAAATGAGAAAAGCTTAGATTTTGTCATACTCAAGGGAGTAATTGAAGAATGTATGTTACAGCTCACCACTACAAATTGCATCAATGCCTTGGCATTGAGCCATTATAAAAAATATTCCACAATGGAGATACCCCAGGCAAATGCCATTATAAGTCATAACACAGCTCCCTACATTATGGTGGGTACTACGGACGGAAAAGTCCATTTCCTCAACTACTCCAACATACGAGAACCTTTTATCATAAGCAGCTTGGAAGTGGAGAAATCTTATTCCATAAAATATCTGCTATTCCTGGATAAAATAGCGGTATATAGCACTATATACAATGATTTCCATTTGGTTGAAGCCGATATACCAAACAACATCATACACGAGCTGGTAGTGTTTGAAAAATTTACCCACCACATTGCCACCATAAACAAATGTTTTTTGGCTGAAAATTGTTTTTTCCTATTCCTAAATCTTGATTTAACCCCAGCAGCCATACCTTATGCCAACCAAATGTACTGCTACCAGCATCATGCCCAGCTTAACCACTACGAACGTTTGGAATTTCATTTGCCTTTTGCATACCGCGATGTTAGCGGTCTGCTGGTACCCTTGAAAAATGTAGAGTTTTTTGCTGTGCGCTTAGAGACCACGATAATGGATTATTTAAATTTTAAGACTGAAACAAATGAATTGGTGATTGTGTACTCCATACAGACCAACCATTTGTCCCATATTAATGGCATAACGGGTTCGCTAAACCTTCTAACTTGGGGTGTCGATGGCACTTTTATACACTATCGTGCGCAAAGGAAATCAAAGAGGCCTTATGGTGAATGTCAAATATTGCAGATAAAGTACAGACCCAGAGTGGTGCAAAAGGTTTTGGAATGTTTTAATGCCAAGTAAGTATGCAGGAATGTTTTATCTAGTTAAAAGTGAAGGAATTCCATAAGGAAATGCAGTTCCTACTGTTGCTTAAGTGATGTTAGCTTTTGTAGCATAAGAGTAGGATGGGTAGGATGTGGCCATTAGATTTCTACAAAATCTATAAATCGCATTAAAAACTGTCCAAGAATGCAGGATATCTTTGGAAGAGATTTTTATTAATTTTTTTTATATTTATTTCGGTCTATAGATTATAAATCTTTACAGACAAAAGATATAATACCATTTGAATAACATTATCTATTCAAGTACAAAATAACTTTTCTTTTTATAATATCATTGCTCTCAGAAATATCTATAATATGATACAATTTATTAAAGTGTTCACAAATGCGACGAAATGAGTCATTGTTAGCATAAACAGATCTGTAGTAATTCAGACGAATTAGCTGAAAGTTGCGAGTTGGCCTAATTGGAGCACAACAGCTAATTTTACCAAGCAGGAAAGCAAAATCAACTTCACCACGAATCAATCCATATAGAAAAGAGACACTCAGCATTACACAACGACTTTTTAAAGTTGGCAGTGAAATAAGGGCAAGTCTATTAACATACGGCGGTAGAACATATGAATTCTATCTGAGGCCTCGTAAACAGAAAATTAAAAATTGCTTTTGCACCGATTCAAATGCTGTTTATATGAATGGGGTAGTAAGGATCCCATACAATGCATCCATATTCAAGAATAGGACGAACTAAGGAAGTATAAAGTTGTTTCGTGACGTAGGGGTCAGAAAATTCCTTTGATGTGAGTAAGATATTTTCGGTTACCGTGACATGGGTTCCTGGACAAGGGAACATTGATGTCTGTGACAGCCTGGATATTATTGCTAAAGCCACCTAGTAATCAATGAATAATTCAGGTGATCTGAGATATTGGAATCCTTAGTAGGGTGGGAAGAAGATAATCTTATACATACATACATACTTACACGAATTGCGAAGAGAACGTGAAAAAAGAACTTCCCAGATTCCAACTACGAAACCTCATAGCGGCAATTATCGGTCACTGGACATTCGGAGCACCCGCCAAAAGGCTTAAAATACCGTGAATGAACGAAGTAATTCAATTTTATGGGAAATACAAAACACTGCAACCTAAAAAATCTATTCTATTCTATATGTCACAGAGTTCAATTCCGTTCGCAAACAGAATTCAATCCACCCCATTTTTGTAGGAGATGGTGTCTAGAAGAGAAAACTAAAATACGGAAATTTGTTAGGTGTGCCCAGACTGTTAGGGGCGCTGGTATGCTGGAGTGGACTCTGACTAGGGGTCGACATCTTGAGCTGGATTCAATTCCGTTTCCGAACAAAATTGAACTGTGACATGGCCGAATTGGCCAGGTCATCATCATTCTTCTCCTGAGGAATCTCAAGATTCCCATTGGTTCTAGCATTGTTAGTTCCTAATCTTCCAGGAGCTGCTTGCCCATTTGATTGTATCTTTTGTTTCATAAAGCTTCACAGTCCTTCAGAATGTGCTCTGGAGTTTCATCATCATCGCAGAATCTGCACTGGTGGTTACTTTCAATGCCAAGTATGTTGAGGGAGTCTCTCAACCTCTAATGCAATCTGGGGAAGACGGTGAGCATTCTTAGATTCTTTTTACTTTGGGAAATGATTTTTGCTATACCTACGTCGCAATCATTAGTTTCGCATGCCTTTATCAAGAGAGATTGCAATAGAGGTGTTCCATGGTATTGTTGATGTTATCTTTTCTTGCATTTTATTCGGTCCGAGTAGAAGGAACGGTTCTGGTCCTATCATGGATATGCTAGACCAGTCCTGGAAAGCTTGTCTGCACTTTCGTTTCCTTCCACTCCGACATACCTGGGAATATAGTAAAGTTTGAACTTATTCGTGCTGCTTGGCGTACTTAGTTTTATGTGGCATTCCCATGTTAACTTAGAGCTAAACTACTCTCTACACTAAGTGCCTTAATGGCAGCTTGACTAACCGAAAATATTGCTATATCTCTTCCTCAGTAGCAAGCAAGAATCTACGGAATACCTGTCACTGCTCTTAAGATCGCAGACTTAAGACTTTTGGTCAAATAATAGTCACAGGTTAAATATGTCTCAGTCATACATGCAGCTGGTTGGCTGAAGAATAAAGACAGGACTAAAATGGGCTTTGCCTAAGGCGGCTGCCAAGTAAGCTTTACTTACCTTAAAGTAGCGTTCAGAATACCGTGCTCGCTTGGACCTCTGCTTAAGTGAAATGCTTCTAGTATAACCAATAACCCATTTGGGTCCTATGGGTCGAAGGCATGGAGCCAGCACGTTCATTAGACTCTTATTTGTTTTACCAGTTTTTTATAAAATAAATATATACGGAATTTCTACTTGAAATAACCCTGTCATTTGGGTACTCCTCTTAAGCCTAGAATATCTCAATAGCTTGTTTTCTTCTTCTTTATTTATACAGTTTATATATACGGTAAGACCCGTGCCTTTCAAGAACTATACCATTACACGAAAGTGATCTCTTGGATAATAAATCACGTGAGACTGTATCGTGTTCAAGTTAATCTGGCAGTAAAACAAATAATCTTGTTGAACCATTCGGTTTGAGCGACTCTGAGGAGTATTTGCTGTATTTCAGCAGGACGTCCATCAGTTGATCGGTGTTCCAATTCCCGAAAAGATGTTCGTGTTTCAACAAGCATAAGAGCTCTATAGTAAAACAGCTCTTGCAAGTATGTCCGCTGTTCTAACATTGTGTCACCCATGTCTAAGATTTCAGTACAAAAAAGGCTTGGGGGCAGAGGGGCAGTCAATATTTCCTACAGCATTCTGACAGCACTTTTTCATGCATCCAGTTCGATTGTGCCTTAAAAAAAATAACGAAAACTGCCTTTTCCTTGTCGGTCTCTATCTAGGTAGTTCAGTAATTTGCCTGACCTGTTAGAAAAAACAGTAGACGGGGCTAGTCTAGATTTGTTTGCAAGCTCCTCATCTAATTCCTTAGTTCATATACAACTGCTGGAGTATGAGATCAGCTGGAAGCTACAGCGTCATAATTAAGAGTCTTTTGGAAGGGTCTACGAGTGGGGCGTCTTATGCAATAGGTTGCTTTCTACAGTACAGGTAACCAAGTAACGCACCATACGCCAGTACAAGCTTGATTAGTGTGCTGAAAAAATTTTATCTCCTGGGGGTCTACTCTGTAATTCGAAATGAAAGAAAATGCTTTCGAATTTGTATGCTTATAACATGTAAATTCGAAAGCATTTTCTATCGTTTCGTATTACAGAGTAGACCCCCTGCTAGTAAGGGTAGCCTTATTTGAGAATGTGTGAACGACTCTTTTCACTACTTTTAAGAGGATCCACTCATTTAAATTAATAAATATCTAATACAATGTTTATATTCCAGATACCTTGTCTATATGTATTCTAAAGGTGGCATCAAGGTGATGCAAGTAGCCTCAACTGGAATACCCACCAATGAAAATATATTCCTCGATAAACCTCCAATTATCCTAAAGGCCCATCTAATCACAACTCATGCAATTGATCGCAGAAAATCTGAAGCCTTTATAGAACACACTCCCGAACAGCTGCAGGCCAAAGCTCAAATTCTGAAAAATATGCAGGAGTTGAAACAACAGGTTACGGATCTCATCAACTATGACATGACAGTGACGGGCAAATCTCAAGGAATATTTAAAAAATTTTCTTTGAATCATCAATGGTTGGCTAAGCTAGCCGAAGAAGCACAGAATTTATATGAAATCGAGCGTAATTCCCTAGAGGCAGCTATAAACGATCAAGCAAGAATAAGAGATTGGATTTATTTTCTAATAACAAACTCAAATATGGGCATTACAACCAAACTACGAGCCATATTTTCAAATTTCTTTGTGGAAAATTTCGGTTTATCTAATAGGCTAAAGTTTAATGAAATGTTTGACTTGTATCGCTTCTATGATATAGAAACTGTGGAAGGTGAAATTGAGGTACAAGAAAATGAGACTAAGGAATTACCGGAGGAATTAAAAGATGAGATTGTTAAGCAAAAAGTTAACTACTTTGGTATTCGGGGTGAGGCGTATGATCACATTATGTGTGATGAATTGGCTATGCAGGATGTGGATATAGTCACCGCCAATCAGATGCTCAATCAAGACTCCAAATTACGCATTTTACTAATCGATCGTTTGAAGCATGATTTCAATAAGAAATTTGAGGAAATAAAACAAACTAAACACGAGCTAATGGCAGCTATTTTAGCCACAAATAACACTTTAAACCAAATATACAACAATATGAACTGCATGCTTAGACTTTTGGGCAGAATGGAATTTGAAGCTCCCCCGCTCACTCTACCGGAATGGCAAAAAGATGAATTTGTTAAAAATATAATGGAAGTAGATGATTCAGAGATTAAAGCTGTCAATCGGCGTAAAAAGAAAGATGAAATTGTAGCAGAAAAACGCGGACGTTTACTTTTGTGGTCTTTGGAATTTTGGCGACAGGCCTTGATCTCCATGATGGATGGCGTATTGGAAAAGTTGTGGGAGGAGGAAATCAAAAAAGATATACCTTTACCAGAATTTTTAAATAAGAAAGATGTAGCTGAATATACGTTGGAAGACCAGAAATTGTTGAGGGTATATGAGGAAAAGTGCAGGGCCTTGGAGGAGGATCGCAAAAAGTATTTAAGAATTTTGGCTGAAAATGACGTCAATGCCAATGAGCTTAAGACCACGTATATATTAAGGCTAAATGAAAATATTACGGCGATGATGATCACAAAGCTAAGATATGATTTTTCCATACAACATGTGCGTTTAAGAAATTATAATACAAAAATTATGTATTTCAAAAAACTAAAATGGTTGGATAACATAAATATGTTAAGGTTTGTAATTAAAAGTAGAATATTGATTAAAAAAAAGATTTGCTTTCACGTTTGCAGGGGCTGTGATTCGTATGTGTAGAAAGTGAGCGGCTTATAATGCCTTTAAAAGAGGGTGATCTATCAGCATATAGAATTATAATTTTAAGACCATTAAGTTGGGTAAAATGAGGTTAGATTGAATATGATTGGTAATCAATGTTAGCTTAGTTAAGAATTTAGTTTCTACTATGTATTCTTTAAACCTCTAGGGTGTTCCATGTGTAATTCGACCTGAACAATTGCCTAGGTAATATTCCAATGCTTCGTCCTCTCAAGTTCCATGATCTGTTAGTGCAATTCCAACTAGGCGAGTTTCCAGGTCTGTCGTCTCTAATATAATAATAATAATAATAATAATAATAATAATAATAATAATAATAATAATAATATAATAAGAACACCCTAAGGATAATGCCGTGTTGAATTTTCCATGTTCGAACTTCTAGGATCCTGAGAATAATTAAACGGTGTTTTTATCGGATGATAATGCCGTGTTGAATTTTCCAAACTCTTAACAACAAGCGAACGGTGTTCTTTTGTATTGGATAATGCCGTATTATAACTTCCGTGATCCTGAGAATAATTTAATGATGTTTCTATCAGATGATAATGCCGTGTTTACATTTCCCGGGTCGTAAGAATAATCGAACGAGGTTTTTTGTATCGGATAATATCGTGTGAGAATTTCTATGATCTTAAAGAATAATTTAACGGTGTTTTTTATTAGATGATAATAACGTGTTGCAATCTCAAGAGTCGTAAGAATAATCTAATGCCTTTTTTGAATCGGATAATATCGTGTTAGAACTTCCATGATCCTGAGAATAATTTAATGGTGTTTTCATCAAATGATAATGACGTGTTGCAATTTCCTTAGTTGTAAGAACAATCGAACGGCGTTTTTTGTATTTGATAATACCGTCTTAGAGATTCCATGATCCACAGCATAGTTTAACAACGTTTTTATCAGATGATAATGCCGTTTTGAAATTTCCTAAGTTGTGAGAGTAATCGTATAGAGTTTTTTGTATTGGATAATACCGTCTTAGAACTTCCATGATGCTGACAATAGATTAATTTCATTAGATGATAATGATAATTACAATCCCGGGTCGTAAGAATAATCGAATCGAATCGAGCTTTTTGTATCGGATAATACCGTCTTAGAAGTTCCATGATCCTGAAAATTAGCCATATTTTTTAGTCATATGATAATGCCGTGTTCCTGAGTCGTAAGAATAATCGAACGGCATTTTTGTAAATAAATAATATCGTATCAAATAATACCGTCATAGAACTTCCATGATCCTGGGAATAATTTAACACTGTTTTATCGAATGATAATGCCGTGCTAAAATTTTATGAGTCGTAATAATCGAGTGACACTATGTGGTTTAGAATGATAACGCACAGTTAAATCTTCCAGGACACTAAGAATAATTAAACGTTGTATATAATGATAATGCCGTGCTAAAATTTCAAGGGGAGCGTTTTGTTGTTTAGTATGATAATGCCGTGTGGAAGTTTTAAGATTATCGATCGATAGTGGCACGAAGTTTTGTTGTATAGGATGATAATGCCGTGTTAAAATTTTGAGAGTCGTGAGAATAATCGAACGGCGTTATGTGGTATTGAATGATAATGCCGTGTCAAGGGTCTTAATAATAATTGAACGGCATTTTGTTGCATAGAATGATAATGCCGTGTCGAAATTTCAAGGGTAGAGAGAATAATCAAATCGATCTTTGTTATATATAAATGATAATGCAGTGTCGAAATTTCAAGAGTAGCACGAATAATCGAATGGCGTTTTGTTGTATCTAAAAATTTCTATTTCGGTAAAAAAAAATGTGAAAGCAAAGTTACACATACAAGCATACACAAATCTTTTACATGAAATATATGTACATAAATATTATTTCTCTTGTCTTGCGTAGATCAGACATTGATTCAATTACCGAATATATACAAAAATACAGCAAACTTTATGAGTTTTGGTCCAAATCTGTGGATGACTTCCGTCTTAAAGCTGATAATTTAGCGCTCAAACAAAAGGCCATAGAACGTCAGTTTAAGAGCCAATTTTTGAATAATATACCACAACATTTGGGACCAGAAATGACTAGAGCATTTAAAAAAAGGCCAAAATTTGCACCTAAACTTTTAAATAGCACTCTTATATGCAGAGAGCTTTCTATGCGTGTCAATGCGAAATCTCAACCGAAATTTCCCTTTCCCCTGCCCAAAGATATTTTTGATTATTTGGATGGCTTAAATAGTTTGGATGATGTAACGAATAATATGCCTGCCTCCTTGGAGTCCAAACATTGGGATCAATTTGTTAGATTGCGTCGTCAAAAAGTGGAGATTGAATTGAAAGTAAGAGCACTTAATTTGCAATTGGCTGATGCCGCTGCAGATATGAATTCATATGGCAAAGAAATGGAAAATTTGAAGAGCGCAAAAGCCGAGGCAACAGAGAGATTACAAGAAGCTCAAGAGGAGTATGTGAGTAAAGTTTTTGATATCATTTATAAAGCCTTTTATAATTTGTTTTTTTATTTAAAATTGTTTCCAGTTAAAAGCCGTACAAGATCAAACATTGGAATTACGTTTAACTATGGGCCAAGTAGAGTTCAATATTGAGGGCTCTTTGAAAAAGCTAGAAAATTGTGTGCTCTTACATCAAGATGATGTAAATGATATCAATAGTTTGATTTTGGTAAGTGTGTTTAACAATTGTAACAAAAAAAGTTCTTCTGCTAAAAACTCTAATTTTAGCAAGCAGGCCATAGAAAAATAAAGGCAATGGAAAAAGTTGCCCTCTTCCGGCGCCAGGTTATTTACAAGGAATGGGAACATAAAGTGGTCAGCGCCAATATAGAATATTTGAATAAAATGCTGTATGTCATAGGAAAATGTAAAGTTTCCATAGAATTTCTTAATATATTAAGAAATTGGAATAAGATAAAAGCTGAAAAAGATAAATATCTTAATACTGTGGACTTGCTGGAGCAAGTGACTGAAGAGAGATTGACCGTCTATAGGAGAGAAATAGTCAATCTGTAAAGAAATTTTTATAATAATGTTTGAAAGTATTTTTCTTAACGTGAAGTTATTTGTTTTTTTTAGGAATGAGAAAATCTCCCAAACGCGCCAACAAATCGATAATATGAAACGTAGTAATAAAAGTATTGATCGTCGAATTGATAAAATGAAGATAGCTGTAGCATTCTCTAGAACAAATCGCGATTATATGATAGAGGAAAAGATAAAAAGGGAACAAAATGAGAAGTAAGTGGTTTATTTTTTAATATAATAAATATTGGGGACTATTCTCGTACCCAATCTCATTTTAAAACGACCGTGTAAAAACTATAGGGCTTGTTCTGTATTCCACCTGAAATAAAAATCGTTAGAAATTTCCATTCCATAAATATATCCAACAAAAGTTCTATTGCAATTCCGCCTAATTTACTTTCATGTATAATTGTATATTAAAATGCTAATGATAAAACGGTGCATTTCACAATGTCGCTCAAACTCCATTCACCTCAATTCGACACCGAGCTCAGCAAATTGGTGTCTGCAAATCCACTATGCAGCGAATTTTGACGAAAGATTTGCATCTTCATGCAGACAAAGTTCAATTGACTCAGCAACTGAAGCCAGCTGACCATGGACAGCGAAGGGAGTTCGTTAATTGGGTATTGGAGAGACAACATGAAAATGCTGATTTTGCCGATAAAATCATCTGCAGTGAAGAGGCCCCTTTCCATCTTGATGGCTTCGTCAATTGGGTAGAATTGTCGCATTTGGGGTGAGAAAAATCCTCGAGTGATTCACGAGAAGCAAATGTATCCATAACGTGTCACTAAGTGGGTGGATTGTGGGCCTTTTTTAATGAAAATGAGGTAGGTCAAGCGCAAACAGTCAATGGTGTTCGGCATCGTGAAATGATAACCAGTTTTTTCGTGCCTAGAATTGAAGAAATGAATTTGGAGGGCATATGGTTTCAACAAGACGGCGCCACATGTCTTACAGCCAGAGAAACAATTCAATTGGTGCCTTAGTCACATCCCAATCGTGTTATTTCGCTTTTTGGAGACCAGAATTGGCCGCCTAGATCGTGCGATTTAACACCATTAGACTTTTTTCTTTTGAATTTTTTTAAGTCGGTGGCTTACGCAATTAAGCCGACGACGATGACTCAAGCCTTAAAAGAGGAAATTGGACGCTGCATTAATGAAATACCGCGCAGCATTTATGCAAAACGGTCATTGAAAATTTCATTAAAAGATCGCGTGTGTACCGGCAAAGCCGCGGCGGCCACCTGCCCGATATGTTGTTCCACACATACACAGAAAAAAAAAATTCCTGCAATAAACAATTTTAATTGAAAATAAAACCAAAAATCAATTAAGAAGGTATTTAAGTAAACTTTTGCTTAAAAATTAAATATTTTTTCAATAAACATCTTTTACTGAAAATAAAACCAAAAATCAATAAAAAATGTAATTGAGTCAATTAAACTTTATATTTAATAAAATGTTTAAAGAAATGTTTAATTGACTTAAATACATTTTTTATTGATTTTGGTTTTGTTTTCAATTAAAAAGTTGCTTATTGCAAAAATATTTTATTCTTAAGCAAAAGTTTAATTGACTTAAATGAGTTCTTAATTGATTTTTGGTTTTATTTTCAATTAAAATTGTTTATTGCAGGAATATTTTTTTTGTTTAACCTCATTTTGTCTACTTTACGATATAATAAAGTTTCACGATTTATTTTAAATATCTGTGTTTTAATTAAATTTTAAATCTTGCGTTCTTGTTGGGACATCCTTTAAAATTGTGTTTATTATCTGTCGTTTTAAAACAATAACACAGTACAACATATGATTTTGGGACTCAATTCTGAGAATTTCACGTGAAAGTAGGCCCAAAATGAAGAACTTGAGCATCATTCGTTTTGTCTTCTTACCTACTAAAATATTTTTAATATCGATTTGAAGTTAGTAACTATCGTATAGGGAAATTTTTCACGTTTTAGGCTCTTTTGTTTGACATAACTCGAGAACCACTAGTCCGCTTTAGCTGAAACAAATTTAGAAAAATTAAGAATTACAATTCCTCTAATCTGTTCTTTTACCGTTTTTCTATGTGTGCAACACTTTCGAAGTTAAAAATTAATGTATGAAGGGAAAAAAGTATTTTTTGCCTAAAAATTTTATTTTTTTTTTAAATTCATAAAAAATAAAAAATGGAAAAAAATTCTTCTTTAATTCATGGTTTGCTGAAAACTGCATTACCAACAAGCAGTTGGTAAATAACAGCTGTTATTTTCGGTAGGTAATTATTTATTTTTGGAAATCTTGCTCGACCATTTTTCATTGCTAACTTAAGCCTTCTGCGAAGTAAGAATTCTAGGTTACCGATTGCCAACTGTTTTAAAGTTTTCATTTTCACTACATTAGTAGTAAATCTGGCATCGAATATGGATAATAAGATTGTTTAGAGATCCAAAAACACATACTCACAATTCAACATTGATAAAAAAATGTGCCTTCGAAGGCGAATTCATACCAGCTCATCTCAATTCAGCAGCTGATGATCAGCTGAAAAATTCTCTGGTGTCAAATTAAAGCAAAACGTTCGGAAATTTTCTGACGGCAGGAAATTTTACACAAACAAGCATAAAAGGGGAATTTCAGACTTTCAAATCGAGACCAGCTGGTATGAAGACGACGTGGTAGCTTCGAAGGCTCTAACGCTCCCGTTATAAGAAAAGAGCATTTCCAATATCCCACTGGACTAACTAAACCTCTTTAAAATAGTAGTGGAAACGTGGATATAATATAGCCACGAGCCATAACCTCTAAAATAGCTTAAGCGACATATTTTTTTTTTACGAAAATCGACTATTTACTATCGCAAATGATAGATTTTGGTTAAAAAATTAACTTCGAAAATTATGCCGTTTAAGCTTTTTTGGCGGTTATGGCACGATATATTATCCGATTGACACCTTTGGAATATTTTTCGTATTTTATAATTTTTAAATTTTATTTTCAGAATGGAGAAAATCAAACGCCACAGCAAATTAATAGAGGCGGTGCGCCAGGATTATGTTCATATAATGGAACTTAAAACGATATTGGAATTGCAACGTTTGCGTACTTACCCAACATTGGGACCAAACCCAACAAACGTTCAACATGAATATTAAAATATGTCTATCATTAACTTAATATAGAAAGGGCCTAATTCATAATATTTTGTAACCGAGATTTTTTTGAAATTTTCGAAATATACAAAAAAATAACGATTTGGGGCCTTTCGATGTTAAGGTAACGATATGCAAGATTGTATATCAAACAAAAAATCTTTTAAAACTGCTTCTTTTTATTATTATTTTCAACAACCATTAATAAAAATATAAAAATAAAAATAACAAAATTATGTTTAATTCAATTAATTCAATGCAATAATTACAGTAAAATATAAATCAGCATTGAAATCAAAAAGGTGTGCACAAAAATCCAAGTCCAATATAACCTAAAGAAAAAAAAGAAATCAATTGAATAACGAATTAAGGATGTAAAAATAATATAAAAAGTGTAGTAAGAAAATAGAATCTCTCGTATCGTGAGGATGTCAAAATAATATAAAAGTATAATAATAATAAGAAAATAGAATCTCTCCTATCATGAAAAAGAAGTAAACTTTTTGTTTCCATAAAAGTTTTATTCCCTCTGAAGGGAACATTGGTCACATAAAAATTCCTTCCCAATATCTATTCCCAGTGAATAAAAATTTAGAAGAAGATTTTTAAAACTTAAAAAATTATTTAAAAACAAATATATCTTTGCTTAATAGTAAACAATTATAACTTTGATATTCAATTTAAATATGTTTTAGTGTAAAAAGTGAAGCTTGTGAACCAGTAAATTATTATTCACCTTATTACAGTTCTCAACATCAACGTCACGTCAATGCAATATCAAAAAATTGGAGCTTGTCTACCCATATTCGGCAACAATTGACTTCTGTTGACAGGGTTATAATCGAACGGCGTTTTTTATCGGATAATACCGTGTTAGTTTTTTCATAATACTGAGACTAATTTAACGGTGTTTTTATCAGATGATAATGCCGTGTTGAAATTTCTTGAATTGTAAGAATAAACTCATGATAATGCCGTGTTGGGAACGTGTTAATTGAAATGCGTTGTGTTGTATCGAATGATATTGCCGTGTTAAAATTTAAACAGTCGCTAAAATAATTGAACGACGTTTTGTTGTGTAGGATAATAATGTGGTGTTGTTACAAGAGCAGCAAGAATAATCGAACGGTGTTTTGTTGAACAGGATCATGCTATTTTCTGGACCTTAGGGAACAGAAAAAAAACTGTAAATAGCACAAAATTCTTTTTGAAAGCTAGTAGACAAGCCCAAATTTTTTGGCATTAGGTTGACGTAACGCCGATTTTGACAACTGGAATAAGAGTGATTAGAAATCTTGAACATTATTTACTGATCTTGTCTTAAATATAAATATTAATAACCCATAATATTTAATTGGAAGGAAAATATTGAAATTACGTGATATTTTAATTCAGTTCACTTGCAAAAATAAAGCTCATAAAACCAAGGGAACAATAAAAAAAAACAAGTGAAAAATATTTTTTCTGATAAGGGGAATCAAAAAGAGGAGAAATATTTCTAGGGAAAACTTATGGCAGCAAATATGGCTCGAGCAGGCAAAACAGTTTGGCAATAATTAACTTAATGATGTATTTGAATTTAAATGGTCATTAATAGGCAGATTAAAACAAGGCAAATCCATACTAGGTGATCGCAAGGGATCAGCTGACTATTTTTGCCGCTTGTAGTCTTAATATACATATATACGTTGGATGTCAAAACACATTTTCCAGTACAGTTTTCTGACATTTCAAGTATAAATTTCTCAAAGCGAATTGAGCTGATTATACCTTGTATGAATTTGCCTTGGCTTCAAACTTGTATGATAAATAACGAAAATTCGTTTTAAATAATATTTTTTCCATACAAATTTCAAAACGAAAAAATCTTTTGTATTTACAAATTCGACCGTTAAATAAATTTAGTAAATGCGTTTATATAAAAGTATGCACTTATGAATGAATATTTATCCATAAACTATACAATCATAATTTATTACCACTTTCATATATACATACATATGTACATATGTATTTAGCAAATTTTTTGAATTATTAACTTCAAAATCATATATTTTGAGATATAATACTGTTGCAATAAAGGAGCCGCTATATACATACATATTTATATCTACATAAAATATTTTAAGTTAATAAAAAATCTACTAACAATAATAAAATCCATTCTAAAGACAAATTTTCCTTAATACCTTAAACTGAACAAAATCATTTAACTGTCTGCCTTAATGTAAATACAGCTTTAAAACAAATACACCCTCTTAACTTTATTTTAATTAAATTTTGTCTACTCCCCGCCTAATTATTATAAAAATAAAGTTATTTTGAATTTTCTTTCCAATGATCTTCCACTAATTTACACACACACATTTCTCTGTGTATTAATACAATCCACAGGAGTATGTTCAGTGATGGCGAACAATCAACACGTGTTTTATTCAGTTTGTTAAAGTGCCGGGTCGCGTAAACTGCAACAAGTTGCTTGCATTTCCGTAAATAAACGTTTAATATGCATTTAAAAAGTGTTTTAAAGTTTAAATTGCTATTGCAACAATTATTTGCAAATATAAAGTGTTCATTTTAACGAAGTTAAGCTACATAAACGTATTTTCTTTGTTTAAGTGCCGGGTCGTGGAAGCTGCAGCAAGTTGCCTACATTTCCGTAATAAAACTTTTTAGTTGCATTTAAAAAGTGTTTTAAAGTTTAAATTGCTATTGCAACAATTAGTTGCAAATATAAAGTGTTAATTTTAAAGAAGTCAATCTAAATGCATGAGTTTTTTAACATATAAAAAATTAAATGGGACCAGAAAATGTTTGGCAGACAAATGTGAGTATTTTATGTTCATATAAGTATTTATATCTGTATGTATATTTTCTTAAAAAGCCTTTTCTGTTGATTTTCTTTTCTGATGATTTCTGTTGATTTAATACCTTTTGTTAGTAAAATATTTGAATATTAAAAATAACATTGAACATTGAAATCAAGGCGAATTCAGTATCAGGTGACCATATCAGTACAACAATTTTACAACACAAAAAACAGCATGTAGTTTGCTATGCTCGAAAGCCAATCTGTCAAAAGATTTCTGAGCAAATTTTGACGTTTTGGTTCAAATTGCTCAATTTTGCATCAACAGCTGATAAGGTCACCTGATACTGAATTCGACTTGATTGAAATAATATTAACCCTACAAACATTTGGAAGATATCTTACCCAGAAGATAAAAATACAATATCTTATTTTTATGATTTAGAAGAAAATCATCAAAGCAAAACTTTTTTAATATTAAAATATTTTCATTCTGGTGAAACTTTTTGAATGAACAGCCTGGCGTTTTATCACATGCGCAATAAATTTATAATATCAATATGTTTTTAACTAGAAGATAAAAAATATTTAATTTAAAATAATAACAATCAGAAAATTTTCAAAACATTATGTCAGGAAATTTCTTTTTATACTAAGCATATGATGACTCCCGCGATGATAAATTGAATTTAGTTGATCATAAAAAATTTCTTTAAGTTTTAATTAATGGTAGTTTTATTTATACATACATATATATGTATGTATATATATATATATATATATATATATATATATATATTCTTCCTTCAGATAATTAAGCAAAATTCTAAAATTGTACTTTAGGAGATAATCTATCGTTATAAATAATTTATCTTCCTAAAGATAATCGGTCAATATCATAAAAAATTCTAGTAGATGATTATCTAGCAATATCACAATTTTATCTTCTAGAAGTATTGCATTCGTATTTCTTCGAAGTGTTGCACTGGCGGAACAAACTCTCCCGAAGGGGAATCTTCCGCAATACGAATATCAATAATATTTGCCGCAATAATATTTTTCTTCCAAGCAATACGATTTCGTATCATTTTCGTATTACTTTGCTTGTAGGGAAGCATTACAAATAAAACGAGCACATACTTAAGAAGAAGAAGAAGAGATGCCAATAAGAAAAGTTTTAAAAAAGGGCTCAGGACTCTCAAATGTCCATATTTCAAAATCTCGAAATATATTTTATAATAAAGTGTATATTCAGCCTTATTTATAAAATTTATTAGGGCTTTATGAAGGGTTTTTGAAACAAATTTTAATTAAAAATTTTAATGTCACATCTACTTATGTACATATATTACAAACCATTAAATCTCTATAAAAACAGTTAATTAAATGAAATTATTAATTTTATTTCAACTCAATAACATTAGTACAATCAGGTATGTGATGAAAAACAATTTAGACACAAAAACAATTTGAAAAGGTGTGATATGTTTTCTATAGTCGTTTTGTCAATAATTTTAAAACTTGTTTTTAATAGTTTTTCCAAAAATTTTTGATAAATTTCCTTTCACATCCCTATTACATTGTTTATATTTTATCCTCTAGCGTGATTTTTAGAAGTCGCTATTTTAAAATTAGTTCAAAAATGATACCAAAAATCGATTTGAATTCATCATACCTTTTCAAAACGACTGTTTTGAAATCGTTTTGAAAACGATCGTTTTCAATTTCTTTTGCTCTCTCTCAAAATCTTTTAAATAAAATTAGTTTCACAATGTTGAGTGATAAAGGGCGTTTTTTTAAATTGATTTTACATAGAGTCTTGAGGAAAAAAACATTTGTAACATTTGTCTAAGAACATGCACAAAAACGTCCGAGGAAAAGTTATATTATATTTTTAATACCGACTTTCTTACAAAGGCACACTATGCCACATAATCGTTCGACTATAGAAAAAATGCAACCCTGATATAAAGAAGTACATAAAAAATTTCAAAGAACATGAATGAAGCGAATCAATGCATTTTCCGTGATTCGGAGACCCAGTTGGGTATATTTTGATCTCGCATACTTATATTCCTAACAACAACAAATTTTGATATTTTGTTTTTATTTCAAATGTAAATGTGAGACAAGTCGAACGTTGTCGACATCATGGGATCGTCCCAAGAAGTACAGAGAAACTCTACCGAATTTTAAAGCATACGTTCAGGAGCAGTTGCTTGTGAAGTGTAATAGTGTTGCCAGTGGGGATAATTTTGTTAAAAAATTTTAAAAATATAAAATAAATATAAACTTTTAAATTAAAGGGCATTTTAAATGTCAAATATTTGTGTAAAAGATATATAGCAGTCTTTATAAAGAATTTATAATGTTATATTATAACATATCTTCATTACGTACTGTTGCCTTACACTGAAGCTGGTGCACGACAATTGGCTAACAATCTCCATCTCATGCCAATTATTATGGGTGGAGATTTTAATAGAAATTTTGCAAACCCACAGTCTTAAGTTTTAAAAAAAATTTTGTTTAACGTTTTCCACTTGCATATGAGCAATTCTCTATAAACCCCCACAACTAATAATTCCACTCCTATAGATGCAGTTTTCCATAGATTTTTAAATACAGTAGAGTAAAAAATTTATATAAATAATTTTAGTTACCATAAGCCAATATTAAAAAAAAATTTTAATTTTTTTTATACACATCTCCCCACACACATCACATATATATGTATATATATACAGTGTTGCCCATAAGTTTGGTATGAACAGCTGCTTTCTATGGTTATGGTTTTGGCACGTCTGATTGAACCTTTATGAAGATTTTCAAAAAAACATAACCAAGGCGAATTCAGTATCAGGTGATCTCTTCAGCCCGGCTGATTATCAGCTGTTGATGAAAAATTGAGCAATTTTAACCAAAATGTCAAAATATGGTTGGAAGTCTTCTGACAGTTTGGTTTTGTAGAAAAGCAAACTATATGTCGTTTTTTGTGTTGTAAAATTGTTGTAGGGAAGAGTTCACCTGAATTCTTGAATTCGCCTTGGACGTAAATTCATCAGATTAGGGTTGTATATTTTGTAAGTCGTGCGATTGTGTAGGATAGTGACTCCCAGCCTTAAGCAACGCATTTTGTTCCTGCCAATTGAATTCATCAGTAGACTTTAAACCAAAAATTTTAGAAATAAACTAAAGACTGAAGTGTACGTTAAAACAAAATTTCCATAATAATTTTGACGAAAGCACATCCGAAGATCAAATAATTTTTTTTATTTGGATACGGCCTTAAATGTCAAATAAACATACTTCGGTACTTCTTATGTATGATTTTCTATATTTAAATATCTCTACTTACCTGGTGATTTTAAATTTGTTAGAGTTTTCTCGCATATTTTCATGATGCAAATACTTTTGTATGCCAATTACAAACAGACGTATATAATTATCATAATTCAAACTTTGCAAATTGCCTTCCAAACTAGAGTAGGAATTAACTTGTACAATATCGGATAAAATGTAATGGCTGCTATTCAGGAAGATCCACTCATTAAGAGAAAAGCATTTGCCTGAAAGAAGAAAATAATTAATATAATTATGAAAATTATTATATACATATGTACATATTAAAAAAACACATACCAGCCAAACAGGCCTGCCTAAATTTCTTTGCTATTGGCAATACCATTTTACGTTTGCCACCTCGCAACAGTGTTACCAAGTCCATCAAAATGGCCGGTATATAGTGCAACAAATAAACAGCCATATCGTGAAGGAAATGACTTTTGCGATATTTAAAATAGGGATACATTAGCAATTTCTTGGTGGGATATATGCGAGACCATTTAAGTGTTAAACAACCCAATTGTTGCCACGTTATGGGATTCGTAATGCCCGACGTGGAGTTGGAAATGTAAACTCTTTAAATTAGAAAAAAATTTAAGTTACTTATATAGGAATTTATATTTAACTCTGCACATAATTACGAGTACCTTCCTTTCGTGGCCCTTTGAGCGGTCAGTATCATAGAATTTACCACAAAATCTACGGGAATGATATCGCATATAACATCTTTATCTCCCAAAATGCTGCTTATGGAACCTTTACCTATTTCCATCATAATGCCAGTTATGCCCTGTATATTATCTATCCAGCCGGGATAGGGCTCGCGATGTGCTGCTGTCACTATGGAGGGACGTACAATGACTATGGGAATTTGATGTTTGTAGTCGTTGACTATTTGTTCGGCTATAGATTTGGTGAAGGTGTAGGTATTGGGATGGGGTCCCTGTTGAATTTGAAAAAAAAGAAAAAAAAAACTTGAATTGAGTTATTGAAGTAGGGTGGATAAGTTTGTAAATGCAGCAGCTATACACATTCGAAAAGTTTAGCCGAGTATAAGCGATCAGCTGTTGCATATGCTTTGCAGATGATCAAGGCGAATTCAGTATCAGGTGACCTCTTCAGCCCGGCTGATTATCAGCTGTTGATGCCAAATTAAGCAATTAGAACCAAAATATCAAAATTTGGTTGGAAATCTTCCGACCGTTTGATTTTGTAGCACAGCAAACTACATTTTAATTTTTGTGTTGTAAAATTGTTGTAGGGAAGAGTTCACCTGATACTGAATTCGTCTTGGCAGGTGATGATGATGACGATGATGCATTTTTAAACAAATCTTAAAAGTTTTCATACAATATTTAATTTTATTTTCACAGTATTTTTTTTACAATAATCGGCCCTGTTCTGTAAACAGGTTTAGAAATAGAAATATTTTTTTTTAGATATTTTTATTATATATATTCTCAAATATCATATCTGAAAGAAAATTATCGTGTATGATTTTAAATTTAATAATCTATATAATAAAAAATTTAAAAAAAATCTAAAAAAAATTATTTATTGTCGGAATTAGTTTTCTAAAATTGTACGATTTCACATCAATTGGTTTACAGAACAGGGCCGATTATTTTAAAATAGATTTTAAATAAATTCTATGTGCGAAAAAAATTATTATTTTAAACATGTCCATTATTTTTTTTGAAAAACGAGAAATTTACTTTGATTCGGTTTACAGAACAGACCCGAATAAATTAATTTTATAAAGAAAAAAAAAACTGTGCTGCCAAGTTCAGGGGGACTGTCTTCTGTAGCTCAGAATGGTAATGCGTAAACTTCCCAAAACCTTGAACGTGATTATGCCTTCTTGTTTAGTATACAGGAGAGGCCTGCGTCTTCAAATGTAAATACTTCTTGTTTTTGAAATGTATTCTCGTAGCATGTATTATACTAAACCAATAACAAATGCTGTCGTATAATAAGCGAACCACGATGGATTTATTGATGTTTGTGTATATGAGTGTTTAGAAGCGTTGTTGCGAAGACTTCTTGTTTCTAACAGACAATCAAAAGAAGTAGTGTTGATGCGTGTATGCTTGTTATTTTGCATATTGTACGTTTCAGTGTGTGTGTGTAATATGTAGATGGTAAGCTATTATGTGTTTAAGGATGGTTTTTTAAAGCAAGCGCACACAACTAATGTCAATGCATGTGTGCGTTTGTATGTGCGCAGAAAAATAAGAGAGCATACACACAACTTATGAAGGTATGTATGTATGTCAGAGCTGCCCACAGAGAGAGAACCGAGTGAAATGTATAAGCGTATGTGTATTCATTTATATAAAAAGCCGTTTGATGTTCGGCACTCTGGCGCTTCTCTGTGCAGAATGGATGTGTGTACACGCATGAAGTTTTTTATATACGACCATGCGTAGAAAGAAGCACAAGCATCACAAATTTTTCAGTCACGAACTATTTTCTTTTTTACTCTTATAACTGCAATAAGTTAAACAAATGTCTTGCCAACAGTATTTTTTAGCGTTTGTTTTAGAAGACTTCGCTGCAATAAAGAATTTGAAAAATCCCTGATGTCTTGTAAGTGGTCTTTTGCAGGGGTCTACTAGGCAGTATACGAGTCTAGTAATCGGAGGGTCGCAGTTTCGATTCCTGCGGCAGACTCTGGGTGTTGCTGCCAGCAAGCCATAGAACCCTTGCAGTTTGTGTTTGTTTAAAAAAATTCCTTCTCATTGCATTTACGAACATATCCTATTATCTTATTAATCGTTATTTGTAAGCGACAACAAAACAAACCTTTATATAGTTGGCCAAACTGTTGAAATATTCATCGGGAATTTTTAGCGCGCAGTCTACAAAATATTTCCACTTCACTGGCGGCAAAGTGGGATATATGTGCTCATCTACATATTTGCGACCAGGATTGCAATACGCTGTAGAAACATAAACGAAACTCTGCAAAAGAAAAGAAGTTATTGTGCTGCTATAAAATATATATTTTATGAGACCTTCAGCAGTGGCATTTCTTTGCATAGTTCCAGTAAATTCCAAGTGGCCACAGCATTTACACGTGCTGCCACTTTCAGGCGCTCGTTGAAACGCACAGTGGCGGCGCTATGAAAAATAATATTGACCTTGGCACACAACAACTGCTTGTCGGCACAGCTGAGACCTATTGTAAAATTTTGTTATTATTACTACGTTTATACGGGCACTAGTCGTATTTGCAAATAAATTAACTCAGTGTTTATACGGTATAACAAATTTAAAAAATCTTGGTAGCACTTTATTGAAAAGTTACTTGTGCTTACAAAAAAATTGTTTAGTTGTAACAAATAATTATTCGTTTTTATTGTAAACTTATCCCTAGATTTACACGATACTTTTTACGATTATTTTGGTTTTCGTGTAAATCGAGAGATTTATGAAATACCTTGACTTACACGATTTTTTATGTGTTTTATTGAATATTTTTGTCTCTAATAGGTTTATTTTTATGTGTTTTGAGTAAACGCTTCTGATATTTTAAAAACTAAGTTTAAATACATATATAATTTCTTAATAAAATAAATTTTTTACGCGATTCTGCCTTTATTTTCGATTTACACGATTTTTCATAAAAAAATTTAAAATTTCGATTTACACGACTTGGTCAGGAACGTATCTACTGTGTAAATCGAGGGATAGGTTTAACTGTTTTCTTCTTTCTTTTTGTTGCAATATTTTTCCATTTATTGGTTTTTATTATCAAACATTTGTAAATGTGGCAACCTCAAGTATTTTATTTGCAAGTAGTGCGTTAAGGCTCAGTTAGCCGACTATAATGTAATGTAACTGCAACAGTAGGAAACAGCTGATCGATATTGTTATGTGAAAAGTAATGAAAATGGTTGTAAAGATGTAATCTAACGTAATCTACTTTGCATATAAAAATATCGATTACTGTTTCCTATTGTTGCAGTTACATTACATTACAGTCGGCTAACTGAATCGTGAATAGTTTTGCGAGTTAGTAAGTCACAATAAAAACAATTATATGGCAACAATTTACAGTTTTATTTGCAAAAAAATTCATGCGTATAAACGTAGTATATAAAACGTATAAAAGAAACTCACACACACACACACACACATCCCACATAAAACTTACCAAAATTTTCTCTCTCAATATTTCCCGCCAAAAATTTAAGCTTTTTCAAACGCTCTGGATAAGTTGAGCGCAAACGATCGAATATTTTGTGCTCTACGAACTCTTGAAAACGTTGCTCAACAGTTTTATTGTATTTCTCACGTATCAGCATGTAAATGCCAGCAAGCTGAGGAAAACTCCAAAGCAGCTTTTCCAACAGTGTTTTGCCCACAAAACCAGTGGCTCCTAAAAAAAATAAAATGAAAACAAGAAACCACAATAAAAAAAGAAAAGAAAAGTATAACATGAGAAAACATGAATGAAAAGAAGTATCAAGTATGAATGTACATACTCGTAAAAATTATTATGAAAGTGTTTTTGTAACTTTTATATAAAAAAAAAGAAAAAAAAAATTATGATGAAAGAAATTTTTGTTTTTATTAGATAAGATCTCTTACAAATGGAAAAAGAAAATATTACATACATACAAGTATGTCTGAATGAGGAAAACTTTTTAGTGTAAATTTGAAATAAATAATGATTTTATGGAAATATTAAAGATTTAATAAAATTAAGGAAAAGCATTTAATAACTTCAGGTTTGACCCACTTGCCTGTCACAAATATCACTGCGTTTTCATAAAAATCCATTGCAATTGTGGTTAAATTTTTATATAACTTAAAAACAAACTATAAGCACTAATAGATTGAATATTGTATATATTTTTAATAGATTTTCTTTTTTAATTTTTCACTTCCTTCGTGTTTTACTTTCAACACGAACGTTTTCACTTTTCAACGTTTCTGAACAAACTGTTCATTTGCTAAGCTTGCAAGCTGCTGTCAACCTGTAAAAAAGCTTTATTTGCATTGAAAAACAATTTGATCATCTTTAAACAAGTTCGATTTGTGAACCTCAAGCAACTGAAAATGCACTATATTTGTGGCAAATTCTTAAAGATAATCATGCAAGCGCACAGTGGCGCAAAAAAAAAAACAAAAGGGATTTCAATAAATTTGAGCCTATGAGAATTTTCCACACGAAAAGTTTCTTATAATTCTATGATATACAGCGTGAGTAAGAAAAATAATTAATTCCTTGCTCATATTTCTTGTAAGCTTGAATCAGCCTGTGGAAAACAGGGCAACCCATATAATTGATTGATTTTTTTCCTACGCAAAAACTTCTCTTAAGTTACAGAACACGGGCACTGTATCTTCTGAACTATTAGTACGATTACAAAAAGATGTTTATAAGAAAGTGAGAAAAGGAATTAAACTTTATAAAAAGGACCATGGTTCTATATAGGATATAACAAAGAATCTAACTCCTTCGTAAAAACAAATGGTGTGTTATTCACATCGAAAAATGAGAACAGCAGAATATATGGAGGAAACACTTATCGACACTTCAATCGCATAAAAACGATCAAGAATAACAAATGCTAATATAGTGAATGTGCTTATCATATTGTTACAGAAGTGGCCTCCAACAGGGCTAATGCATTGTTACGTAAAATATTCCAACAGGGTTAATGTAAGTGTTACGTGAAAATATTCCTACAGGGTCGACGCAAAGAACTATCTAGAAGTATTTAGCTAAAGCTCATATGACACTTCATTTTTCTTTAATTTATCAACTTTTAGAGAAAAGTGCAAACATATTGTAATAGGAAAGTTTAACAGGTGCAAAGGGAGCAGCTATATTCACAAAAATTTTCGATTGTTTTTTTAGTTTTACCGACTTTTTAGTTTTGGCGTGTTTTTCGTCTTGCAGAGTTTTTTTTTTGAATTCAGCAATTTTTACGATTGTTATTTAGTCTTAGCGATTTTTTAGTTTTGGATTTTATTTTTCGAGTTGCTGATATTTCTTTTTGGGCGACTTTTTTTATTTTCGGAGCTTTTTTTTCGTTTGGATATTTTTTTGATTTTTAGCACATTTTTTGATTGTTGTTAGTTTTAGCGGTTTTTTAGTTTTAGCGTTTTGTTTTTTGTTTTGACTATTTCTTTTCAGTTTTGGCGACAATTTTTAGTTTTTTTGATGACTATTTCGTTTTGGTGTTTTTTTTTGGCGATTTTTTTTAGTTCTAAGCGATTTTTTTGGATTGTTTTTTAGTGTTAGCGTTTATTTAGTTCTTGGCGTTGTTTTTTGGTTTTGCCGATTTTTTAATTTTTTGGCGATTTTATTTTCTCTTCGTTTTTTTTCGTTTAGCTATTTTTTTTTGGTTTTTAACGATTTTTTAGTCTTGGCGTTTTTTTTTTCAAATTGCCGATTTTTTTTGGTTTTGGCGATTTATTTTAGGTTTTTGGCGACCTTTTTTTAGTTTTGGAGTTTGATTTTCGTATGTCGATTTTTTTAGTTTTCACCGATTTTTCGGTTGTCTTTTTATTTTAACGGTTTGTTTTTCATCTTGCCGATTTTTCTTCGTTTTGGCGATTTCTTGTAGGGTTTTGGCGACCTTTTTGTGGTATTAAATTTTTTTTCGTTTGGTGTGTTTTTAAAGTTTTTGGTGATTTTTTGCTGTTAACATATTTTTAGTTTTAGTGATTTTTTAGTTTTGGTGTTTTTTTTCCTTTGGGGATATTTTTGTTTTTTTTAGTGATTTTTCGCTTTTAACATATTTTTTAGCTTCTGCGATTTTGTAGTTTAGGCTTTTTTATCTCGTTTGGCGATTTTTTTTGCGATTTTTTGATTTTCACATATTATTATTTTTAGCGATTTTTTAGATTTGGCGTTTTTTCGTTTGGCGATTTTTTGGCTTTTTTTTTAAAGATTTTTCGCTTTTTATATATTTTCAATTTAGCTATTATTTAGTTTTGGCGTTTTTCCGTTTTTTTTTGCTTTTTAGCGATTTCTTTCGGTTGTTTTTTTTAGTTTTAGCGATTTTTTATGCATTGGCGCTTCTTTTAGTTGTGGTTTCTTCGTTTCGGAAGTAAACCAATCTGTATCGGAAAAGTAATTTAGTGATTTTTTACTTTTGGCGTTTTTTTTCCTTTGTCGATTTTGTGATTCTTGCGATTTTTCGCTTTGGTGATTTTTTGTTTTTTTTTCACATATTTTTATTTTTAGCGATTTTAAAATTTTTGACGTTTTTTCGTTTTTTAATTTTTTTTTATTTTTAGCGATTTTTTTGGCTAAAATTGGCGCTTCTTTTCGTTTTAGTGATTTTTTTTGTATTGGCGATCTTGCGGTTGTTTTCATGCCTCAATTCAGAGAGATTAAACCAGAGGTGTTCTCTGGTATTATTGAGCTCCATATATCTTACCGGATTTTATACAATCCAAGTCACAGATTTAATTTATTAAAGCTGGATATAATGACTTTAATAACAATTAAATTTGAATACCAAAACCTTAATAATAATACAGATTTTATTTCTTTTTCACTTTTAAGTACTTCAAGCTTTTATTTAAATGAATTCTTTAATATAAAAAATTAATTTATTTTAATAGTTTTTCTACAATAAATTTAAGTATTAGACACTAAGTAGCTTAACAATCAATTACATTTGGTCATTTGCTTAATATGTTTACGTTTGTTATTAATATCACACTTGGCTTTTCTTCTACAAAAAAAAAAAGAAAAATAAATATTTATTGAAAATTTTACTTCCTTCTCGTAGCACCCTTATTCTTGTCTTCCGTTATCTTTCCCTTACAAACGGGTATTGGTTACATTCATTTCCACAGTCCATAACGTTTTAGTTAAAGTTGTTTTATTATTCTTACTAATCGTATTATAATCTCCTCCTCCCCCTCCTCCTTCTTCCTCTTTAACTGTGGGTGTCAATATTAGACAAGTGCAAATACCTCCAAATATACTAAGAGCACAATAAGCTGTCAAGGATAAGGCCACATCAATTTTCTTAAGCACATTTATGAAGGGAGCCGTCAGTAGCCAAATACGCGCCCATGTAACTACCGAGAAAACGAAGGGAATTTTTTTGTTGGCCGGCATTAATTCCTGCATGCAGGCTAATATCATGGATTGGGCACAGGAAACACCAGCTTTCGGCACGGTGGCAATTATCATCCACAGCGTTACTTTAAGTTCTGGATTCACTATTTGTGTCAAAAAAAAGAGAAGAGTTTTGCAGTGAAATAATAATAATTTTTTTTTCATTTTGACATACTTTCTGCTGAACTAAATAACCAGCCCGAGCAACCCAAAAGACCAGCAAATATGTTAAAACCACCAGCCCACTGCCACTTCCACTTGCTGCACTTCAAAGTAAAATGCAAAGCCAAACAGCAGCCAACAATTTCGGAAAAGCCTAAATAAAAAAATAGGCTCAAGACAATAAAAAATTAATTAATAAATATTCTACAATTTACCCATGGCCACGGTATTGATTGCCAAATAGTCCCTGCCAAATGATCTTATATTCAATAGCATGCCCATGAAATTAATTATAAATGCTGCCAAGGCCAAATGTATGGCTATCATGTTCACTTTTGCTCTGGGACCCTGCCACAGCTGCAGCCATTTGGCAGGCTTGGGACTTGATTTCAGTTTCTCTCTTAACACCAATAATTTCTCCTTAAAATCTGGCGGTATTTTATCTAAACGATCATTTATGGCAGCTGCTTGACAAACTATATCTGTCACACGATTAACCACGGCATCATTGCCATTCTTCAATAGCCAACGAGGAGATTCGGGTGTCCATTCCAGCAATAGCGTTAGTATAAGAGTAGGAAAGGTAATGCTCAGATAAATGTGACTCCAATTGTGAAAAAGTGATGCCAGAGAAGGTAAAAATATGACACCCAAAGACCAGAAGGTGTCATAAAGTATTATAGCTCCAATTTTGTAAATACCGGAAGTGATGTCGCTAACTGAAAAGAAAAGGAAGTTTAGGTGAGGTAAGATTAGCAGGCTACCCGAAAGAAAGGGTGAAGTATTGAAATATAGAATCCAGCTCTCTTCGGTCCAATAAAATGATGCATCTTTGTGCTAACTGAGAGTTGAAGAGAAGTTAGTGAGAGCGGGAAGGATAGGGAATTGATAGTGATAGAGAAGACAGGTGGCGAAGGAAGATATAAGAGAGGAAAGCTTCATACTTTTACTCTGTTCTTAGGGTTCCGTACACCAAAGGTGAAAAAAGAACCCTATTGTTTTCGCTACGCTGTCGGTCTGTCCGTCTGTCCGTCACACGCTATTTTCTCAGGAACCGTAAGAGCTACGGACCTGAAATTTGGACAGAGTATGCAATACCTTGGCCGCTGCAACAACAAATACATGACAATTAAAAATTAAAGGGTGTTCCAAAACGAGCAACGCTAAATGTTAAAATCCCATGTAATATACATACAATAGTATTTACATTAAAAATTGTGTATTTTTATATAGCCCACAACAATTAACACTAAAATTTAAAAAAATTTAAATTAAAGGGTGGTCCATCAGTTAATGCAATTTTGACTATGTAATTTTGGCAACTTGGTATATCTTGGAAATCGTAAGAGTTAAACTCTTGAAATTTTCAAAAACGGTAAAACAAAAAAATCCGAAAATTATAAAATCGCCAAACCAAAAAAAAAAATCGCCAAAAATTGAAAAAAATCGCCTAAACGAAAAAAATCGCCAAACTTAAATAAAAATTTCTAACACCAAAATAAGTCGCAAAATTCGAAAAAACCGTGTAATTGAAAAAAATCGCCAAAATGAAAAAAAGCGCCAAAAACCGAAAAATATCGCCAAAATGCGAAAAAGGCGCCAATACAAAATAATTTTTTAATATGAAAAAAAAATCGCCAAATTGAAAAAACGCCAAAAACCGAAAAAATCGCCAAAATGAGAAAAAAGTGTCAAAAATAAAAAAAGCTCTTAAATGAAAAAAGTCGCCAAAATTAAGAAACGCCAAAAACCGAAAATCGCCAAAATTAAAAAAATCGCCAAATTATTACAAAATAATTTTTAATTATTACAAAATTATTTTATATATGAAAAAAAATCGCCAAAAATTAAAAAAATCTCCAAATTGAAAAAACGCAAAAAACCGAAAAAATCGCCAAAATGAGAAAAAAGTGTCAAAACTAAAAAAAGCGCCTAAATGAAATAAAGTCGCCAAAATTAAGAAACGCCAAAAACCGAAAATCGCCAAAATTAAAAAAATCCCCAAAACGAAAAGAATCACCAAAAAATAAAAAAACGCTAAAATCCGAAAACAATCGCCAAAACGGGGAAAAATGTCAAAACTAAAAAAATTGCCAAAATGGAAGAAAATCTCCAAAAACCGAACAAATCGCTAAAACCAAAAAAAAATCGCCAAAATAAAACAAATCGCAAAAATTAAAAAAAAAACGACAAAAACGAAAAAAAAATTCAAAAACTATATTTTATATAGGCTAAAGTTCGTATTTAATTACATATCTCGTGGCCGTACGGAACCCTTCGTGCGCGGGTCAAAGTCGCACTTCACTGAATTTATTTATAGCATAATCAAGTAGTTTCTAAATATTTTAAAAGTGTTATTGTCTTAATTATTTCATATTTGAAGTCAATAAAGGTGCAAGGCCTTAAGTCTTTCTTCACATACTATTAGCATTGACTTAAGATTAACAAATACTCACAAATCGCTTGACCCGCAGTAAACATTATGGCACAGCAGATCGCAGACAGACATCGAAAAGCGCAATGCAAACTAAAATCTCGAGCGTATCCAGTCACTACCCCACATATGATCTGAGCCATTTGCCCTATAAAATAAACATTGCGTGGACTTATACTGTAATTGAAAAATAAATAAAAATAATATTAAACTCGTAAATCTTTTAAAAAAATTTATAATCTTACATTAACATCATTTTCGTGCCGACAACTCCTCCCACCAAAACTCCAAACAAATGCCAATACTGAGTCCAGGCCACAAAAATATCGCGCAAACAAACCAAATTAAAATCCATAATAAGAGATTGAAACGGGGAGTCGTATAAAAATTCTGTGCAATCTTGCCTGTGGCCAGTTTCAGCATCCTCTATGTAACATTGATTTGCTGTGGTACTTTGATTTGGCGTCAGAAATTTGTAATCACAGATGAACTCGCTCTGTGGATAAAGTTCCGGAGCGGTGAAAATAATACAGGCCATAAACCATGAGGCGGGTATCTTGCACAGAAATATAATCAATATCGTTCTCAATTGCCAAACACCAAAGTCTCCTATAACTTCGCCAATAATATCGCTATTTGCTAATGTTTTCCTAGAATTTTTTGTGGCTTGCTCTTTTGGCTTATTGTGCAAATCGGGGTTATCCCCAGTAAAGGCGAAATTATGCTGACCCAATTTGGGCGATGAAGCAGGTGATAATCGGGTGGCATTTATATGATTCATTTTGCTTTTGATATAATTTTTTTTAAGTAATTGCCGCTTATCTTAAGACTAAGTTTTTTGTTTTTCTCTGAGAAAAAAAATTCAGCTTTAGCTTCTCATAATTCTGACCCTGAAAAATTTATAAAATATTTAAATCAATTAATATCATGATGCTTTATTTTATGTGTGTGAATGAATACTTTTTAATTAACATTCAATTGAAAAATTTATTATTTATGTTTTATATTCTTAAAGAAATTTCAATTTCTAGACTTAGATTCACATTAAACTATGTTTATGTTTGTATGTATCTTGCACTCTTACACTCTTGCACGAAACCGCATTTTTATTTCTAATTAATTTATTTTTTTTTAGAAATTTATTTTAATCTAACGCAACATGATTGATTTTATAAATAAAAAGTATTTTAATCAGAAACAATTTCTAAGTTCGGCTTAAGTTCAGTATTTTCAATTCTTATGGTATGAGACATATTTCTCTTAATTAAGGATTAATTAATAAATTCAGTAAAGTGTGACTTTGACCCGCGCACGAAAGGTTCCGTACGGACACGAGATATGTAATATAATACGAACTTTAGTAGCCTATATAAAATATAGTTTTGGCATTTTTTTTTTCGTTTCTGGTTTTTTTTCGATTTTAAGAGTTTTTTTGGTTTTGGGTTTATTTTTTTCTCGTTTTGGCGATTTGTTTTTGACGTTTTTTTATATATCGCGATTTGTTTTATTTTGGCGATTTTTGTTATTTTACCGATTTTTTCATATAGGCGATTTTTTTTCGTTGTGGCGATTTTTTCGGTTTCTTGCATTTTTTCTTAATTTTGACGATTTTTTTCGTTTTGGCGATTTTTTTAATTTTGTCGATTTTTTTCATTTAGGCGACTTTTTTAGATGTAACGATTTATTCGTTTTTGGCGACTTTTTTATTTAGGCGTTTTTTTAGTCATGACACTTTTTTTCTCATTTTGGCGATTTTTTCGGTTTTTGGCGTTTTATTTTTAATTTTGGAGATTTTTTGCATTTGGGCGATTTTTTCGAATTTGGCTATTTATTTTAGTGTTAGAAATTTTTTTTAATCTTAGCGATTTTTTTCGTTTTGGCGATTTTATTTAAATTTTTGGCAATTTTCTTTGGTTTGGCGATATTTTTTAGGTTTTTGGGGATTCACATATTTTAAGTTTTAGTGATTTTTTAGCTCTGACGCTTTTGGTTTTTGGCGATTTTTTTCGTTTAGCCGATTTTTGTTTGTTTTGGGGATTTTTTAGATTTTGTCGATTTTTTTATTTTTGGTATTTTTTTTTGTGTTTTAGCCATTTATTATATCTTTGGGGATATTTTCCATTTAGCGTTTCTAAAAATGTCAACAGTTTGCCTCTTACGGTTGTTTACACTAACTTGGAAAGTTTCAATTGTCTATAATTATGAGTCCAAGACGGATATTAGGGAAGCAAATGTGCGCAAAAAAGTATACGGCTTTCCAGGCTAAGATCCCTGCGATCATGAAAAGCAGGGAATTAGAGACCAATATTGAGACTGAAGGCGAAGAGGTTACCCTTTTCGACGACAGTCAAGCAACCCTAAAAGCTTTGAATAAGGCATATTGTTAAAACGAAAATAGTTGGTTAATGTAAGAGTACCCACAACGGATTGATGAACAAGTAAAGTGGAAGGAAATGCAATGTTGAGGGAAATGAGAATGCCGATCTATGCAAAAGATTGGGAAGGATCGAGATTATAGGAGACCGTGGCAAAAGCGTAGTCAATAGAACCGCCGATTAGCCGCTATTTCAGGCAACTTAAAAATTTAGTCTTGGAAGCAAGAAATGTATTCTGAATTAAGTATTAGTAGGGATGTTTGCAGGGTCACGTGGACCTTATGGCCAAGGCTTGACCAAACTTTTATTGAGTATTATGGGCCATTATCCTTTAATTGTTTCATACACATTACCTATTGTGTAAGAGTTTGCCTTGTATCAAGGTTTTTTTTTGATAATTATCAAAACAATTAAAAACGTTTTCCCTTAAGCAGTTTTAACTTGATTTTAAAAATTTATCTTTATAGACTTATTGCACTACAATCGCTTTTATAAGAAAAAAATTTTACTTTAATAAACCATTTTCTAACAGATTTAGTTTATAAGCCTTTTATAAATCACAAACATTGTTAGCTTAGAAATAAGTTTATAAATCAAGGCCTGCTAATAATAATTAATTTCGAAAAAATAAAAAAGAGAATAAAATTAAGAAACGTATCATGAAACGTGATATCGAAGCACCAAATTAACCAACATCAATAGCTAATTCAACTTTTATTCACTGTAAATTTAACAGCACCTATTCGTTAGATTAACCTTCGTAACGTTTTCTTTTTTGTTTTGCTTAGCTTTGTCAATCTGTCAATATGTATTAGATTAAACGAGAAAATTGTAAATTGTATTGTATTTTAATTATCAATCGATTTGTAATAACTATTTACACTGACTGTAATTTAACAACTAAAATTTGTAAGATTAACCACATCAATAGTTTTTTCTTTTATAGTTACAAATGAAAACTAAAACTTGAAAAGTTTCCATTAAAAAGTACATTTTATTAAAAACTTAGCCAGAGGGAAATTCCTGAGAAGCTCATGCCCACAACAGTCAAAAATTTATAAATTCCCCAACAATGTAGCTTTTGAAGATGCTACAAAAAAGTGAATGAACTGACAAGGAAATTAATTTGACGATGACTTTTGGAGTTTCTTCTGAAAAATTGTTTATTTTTTTTAATTTTTTTCCACCACGAAGGTATCAATAAATTTTCATCAAAATTTGTGGTGGCACAGGTTTTATTTGGAAGCTGACCGAATTCTAATTTCGAAATTTGAAAAATATTACTTCAAAAATTTTACTATTTAAATTGCCGAAAATCTAAGAAACCGGACGTTATCGTTATCTCACGGCATTTAAGTATGAGAGGTTATCACACACACACACACACACGCACACACACACAAGTAAATGAACTGATGAGAAAATTCATTTGACTAGGATTTTTTTCAGTTTATGGCGATTTTTTTAGTTTTTGGGCTTTAGGCGATTTATTTTAGTTTTAGCAATTTTTTTTACTTTTGGCGATTTATATTTAGATTTTGGGATTTTTTTTAGGTTTTTTGAGTTTTTAGGCGATTTTTTCGTTCTAGCAATTTTTTAGTTTTCGCGATTTTTTTAGCTTAAGCAATTTTTTAGTTTTTGGCGATTTATTTTCTTATACTCTTATGCAAAAACGATTGTTAAAGTTAAAGCATGCGTCGAAACTGGGCTTGCCATACAAAATGCGTTTGTTAAACAAACTTTAAGTTTACCAATTGTTTTTGCATAAAGGAGTTAGATTTTTGCCGTTTTTTCCCGTAATTTGTTGTAGTTTTTTTTAGTTTTGGCGATATTTTTAGTTTAAGCGATTTTTTTTACTTTAGGCGATTTTTTTCGGTTTCAGGCGATATTTTTAGCTTTTGCGATTTTTTCGTTTTTGGTTATTTATTTTTTTAGTTTAAGCGATTTTTTTCCTTTTAACATTTATTCATTTCGTCGTTTTTTTTCTTTTTTAGCGTTTTATTCGTTTTGGCGATTTTTTTGTTTTGTGCAATTTTTTAATTTTTGGATATTTTAGTTTAAGCGTGTTGAAAAGTTCGTTTTTTTTTCATTATTAAAATTAAATCTTTTATTGAAAGACCCCTTACGTATTTAATTCCACGAAAAGTGTTTTTATATGATTAAAATAATTTATCAAATTGCTTTACAATACTTGACTTTTTTTCTAATTTGTTACAAAATTTTTTTTATCATCTGCCACATACGATAATTTTGCATAAAGCAAATATTTTTTTTGGCTTGTTAATGAACTATTTTTTTCTTCTAGTGAACAAGTTCTTGGCGCCTAATTTTTTTTTTAATTTTCTCTATTGAAAAATTTGTAAGTTGCAAGAAATTTAAATGAAGAATTTAAAAAAAATAAATAAATAAAAACAAACGCAAATTAGTCAATATTAGTAAATTAGAAAAAAGTAAATATTAGCACAAAAAAAAACAAAAAACTTGAAAAATTTACAAAAAATTTATAAAATTTTTTGTGGAAAAATTTTTAATGAAACTATCAGATTTCAAAAATAAAAAAAAATTATAAGAGATTTATAAAACAGTCTTTCACAAAAAATTTGTTTTATAAAACCGTTAAAAAAACAAAAATTATTTATTTTTGTGAATAAGGAAGAAAGAATTTTGTCTACGAAAAATTACTTGAACATCAGAGGATTCGATCACGTTTTTTCAGTTTGAGATTACGGCATTCGATATCGCAGCATATTATTACATTGTACGACATCGAATGCCATAATCTCAAAGTGAAAAAACGTGATCGAATCACCTAGTTATCGAAAGCAACGATTACATCCCAGCTGAGTTCTATAAATTAAGTCGATTTGAAATCGTACGACTTGCAAAATTAATAAAAATAAATATTTTCTTATTTTGCTTTAGACATCACTGTGCGTTACCTGACATTTTATAAAATATCGTTTCAAAACCAAGTATTTCTTCACACTTTAAAACTCTATATTAGTTATAATTAAAAATATTTTAATTTATTCTTTTGATAATTTTTTTATTTAGAAGCTTGAAAATCACTGATATCTTAAATATTTTTTTTACAAGTTTTGTCTAATTCGCTGTAACATTTGATTTAAATAAACTTCTTAAAATACCTTTTGACAATTTTATTTTTAATTTAAAAGCATATGAAATCAATTTCGTTCAATTAAAAATAGATTTTTCTTCTGAAGTACATTTCTTTTATTATTCGTTATTTATTTTTTTGCCGCGCTTTAATTAATGAAAATAATCAAAGTAAATTGAAAATAAAATATATTTCTGCTTCTATACTTTTTCATTCAATAAATAAATAATTTGCTGTCGTCGTACCGCGTCTTAACGCCTTGAGATCCGTTATTAAACTGAAGGAAAAAAATGCTCTTAAATTTATGTTCGAAACTTTTCTAAAAACTAACGACCAAATTCATACCCTCTTTTTCGTTTTGTTGTTGATGTTGTTGCTACGAATGTTATTTGTCGTTGGTGTACGAGTGTAAGCTGCAAATTATCATTTCGTTTAATTTAAACAAATGTTTGTTGTGTAGGCATTTTTCCCCTCGTTTTCTTAACGTTTTTGTTGAGTCGCTTGTATTGGGTGGTAGTAGTGCACCAGCTGCAGCTTTTCAAACTTAAATATAAAAAACAGAGACAAATTGAAAACCTCCTCATTTTTTTGAAGTCGGTTAAAAACCATTCAGATAAATAATAACTAATTCTATAAATAAAAATCAATCGAAAGAAATAAAAATTGTTCGAGTAAACTAAAATTATTCGTATGATTAAAAATTTTTTCTAAACACGATAAATTTTTTGAACAATAAATGAATGAAAATGAATGAATAACAATTAATCGAGTAAAAAAATTATATAAACAAACAATATTTATATAAGTAATTTCAAATTATTCGTAATATTACAGTCAATAAAACTTAGCGAATAAATAAAAATTATTCGAATATTAAATTATTCGAACGTATAAAACTTTTTGGGCTAAATGCACATACTCGGTTAAATAAACAATGATGAAAAATATTATTAAAATAAATAAAATTCATTCGAATTCGAATTCAAATAAATATAAAAATTCGACTAAAACAATTCGAGTAAAAAAATTTCGAATAACTTGCAACCTTTCGAATTGGTGCATAAAAGTCTTGCAAATAAATAATTCTATAAATAACAATCAATCGAATAAATAAAAATTATTCGAATGAATAATGCAACGTATTTAAAAATGTTTGCTGGGTAATATATTTGAATAATCTCAAACGATATTTTTATATATTTTATTTTTTATTTTATTTTTTTAATCTTACTATCGATTACAACTGTGATAGTACAACCAATTTTTCGAGTGTATTAAAAAATAATCGAATAAATATTCTATTATTATATTGAACGAAGAATATTCGAATATACAAAAAATTATTCGAATAAATAAAATTTTATGTATTAAACGAAAATTGTTAGAATATAAAAAATATTCCAATATATCTGTAAGAAATATTCGAAAAAAAATATTTTAATCATTAAAAAATATTCGAATAAATAAAAAAAAATATTAAGTAAAAGAATTAATAATAATTAAAAATAATAATAATAACACAGTAGTGGAATATACACAAAATTTAACCGTATGAATAAAAAGCAATTCCAATGAATAAAAATTATTCGAATAATTTTGTATTTCTCCTTTAAATAAAAAATATTGGAATAAGAAAAAATTATTCGAATAAATAAAAATAGTCAAATACATAAAATGCATTAAAAGATAAAATTTTTTCGAAAAAAAAATATTCCAATAATTAAGATTTTGGTCAATAAAACATATTCGATTAAATAAAAATTATTCGAATAAATACAAAATACTCGAATAAAGAAAAACTATTTGAATAACTAAAAAAAATATTCGTATAAATAAAAACTAAGCGAATTAATAAAAGTTATTCGAATCGTTAAAAATTATTCGAATGAATACATAATATTTAAATAAATAAAAATAACTCGAATAAATGAAATTTATTCAAATAAATAAAAATATAGTCGTATAAATACAAATCTTCTAAAGTATAAAAAAATATTCGAACAAATATAAATCATGCGAATAAATACAAATTATTCGAATAAAAAAAAACGTTATTAAATGAATAAAAATCGTTAAGATATAAAAAATATTCGAATAAACAAAAAATAATCGAATAAATAAAATAATTTTCAATCAATAAAAAATATTCGAATACATAATAATTATTTGAATTAATACAAATTGCATTCTAATGAATAAAAAATATTCTAATAAATTAAATATACTCGAATAAATAAACATATTTTAATCAATAGTAAATATAATATAAACAAAAAATTTTCTAATAAAAAAAATATTTTAATCAATAACAAATTCGAATAAATAAAAGTTATTCAAATATATAATTAAAATTTATTCGAATTAATTGAATATAACTAACTAAATACAAATATTCTAATGACTACAAAGTATTCGAGCAAATAAGAATTATTCGAATTAAAGAAAATAAATCATAAATGAAAGTAGTTAGAATCGAATAAATAAAAATCAATCGAATAATCTGAAATATTTTAATCAATATTAAAGTATATTCGAATAAATAAAAATTATTCAAATATAAAATTAAAAATTATTCGAATTAATACAAAATAGTCGAATAAACACAAATATTCTAATGAATAAAAAATATTCGAGTAAATAAGAATTATTCGAACTCAAGTAAATAAAACATAAATAAAAGTCGTTAGAAATGAATAAATTATATATAAAAAGATTAAAATATTTTAATCTTATTATTGAATATATTCGAATAAATAAATATTATTCGAGTAAATAAAAATTATTTTAATAATAAAAAATTTTTCGTACGAATAATATTTATTTAAATGAATTAATTTTATTCGAATTAATAAAAATTTTACGTATTAATAAAAACATTCGAATAAATAAAAATATTCGAATAGATTAAACTTAAGTAAAAGAATATGCGAATAAATAAAAATATTCCAATAGATAAATAAAAATTATTAAAAAAATAAGAATAATTCGATTAAACAAAACTTTTTTGTTTCTATATTGATGATTTATCGCTCTTTAAGCCAAATAATAATTAAAAATTAAATAAAAAAGTTTCGATTGAGCAAAATTTTTTAAGCAACTAAAAAGAAAAGAAAAGAAAAATTAATCGAATAAGAGGAAAATTATTGAAGTGAATAAAAATAATTTTTAAACAAATAACATTTATCTAAATAATTCAATTTCAACTTTATCAAATTTTTAAAAATTAATCGAACAAAAAATTTAGTTTAAATTGTAACTCAATAAATAATCATTTTTATATCTAACAGAAATTTGAATAATAAACTTGAATGAAACTGGCTAAAATATTTTCATTGAATTACAATTAAAGCAGCACGATTAAAATAAGAAAATAAATAATAAAATATTAACAATATTCATTGAATTATTTTTGATTGATGGCGCTTGTATTTTTTTATTGTTCTAAAATTCGTTACAAAATAATAATGAACAATTTAACATTACACAAGCAATAAAACTTTAATTATAATATTTTTTTGAACTGATTGGGTAGAACATAAGAAAAAATTCTTCAGAGAATTAGTATTAAGGAAACATCTTGCAACATTGATAGTTTAAAATAAAGGTAAAAACTTAAAGCTTGTAAGAACTTTTAAGAATTTGCTGGAAATAGTTTCTTATCACAAAGATGTCTACATATTCAATACAAGCCTGTCTGTACATACGATTAACTATAGACAAATACCCTTTATGGTGTTGTATCCAAATACACATACATACATACATAAATATGTACATATATTCATATGTATATATTTTTTTAATATAATAATATATTTTCTCTAATTGCCCTTATGTGCTTTAAAAGCGGAGCAATAAACAAGTGCAGATAAACCTGTTAACCATTTCGTAATCGTTTGCACGTGCTACGTTGACGTAAGCCCAGATTAGTGAAATGCATTAGTTCATTCCTTCTTACTTTTATATGTATGTATCTTACATTTTATGGCGCAATTTTTTCTTTATAAAAGTGATTATATTATATTCATGGACTTTTATGGCAGGTAGTTTAATTAAATAATAAATTTAAATTTATTTATTTATTAAACTTAATAAATAACTATTTTATATTATGAATTTTTTTATGAAATTAGTTGCATGAAAAAAATTTTCATTTGTTAATAGAAGGCTTGGAGAAGTAAATCAGATCAAAAGTTACACAAAAATACTTCAAAGATTCCTGCTAAATAATTTTATATATATGTATGTATTTCCTACAATCAGAAAAAGTTAAATGCAACAAAAAAGTAACTTTTTGAAGAAGTACCGTTTAAAAAAGTACCTTTTAAAAAAGCTCATTTTAAAAAAGTTCCTTTTCAAAAAAATACATTTTAAAAAAATACCTTTTAAAAAAAGTACTTTTTAAAAAAAGTACATGTTAAAAAAAGTACCTTTTAAAAATAAGTACCTTTTAAAAAAAGTACCTTTTAAAAAAAGTACCTTTAAAAAAAGTATCTTTTAAAATAAGTACCTTTTAAAAAAAGTACCTTTTAAAAAATTTACCTTTAAAAAGAGTATTTTTTAAAGAAAAGTTCCTTTTAAATAAAGACACTTTAAAAAAAGTACCTTTTGAAAAAAGTACCTTTTAAAAGAAGTACCTTTTCAAAAAGTACATTTAAAAAGAGTACCTTTTTAAAAAAATACCTTTTAAAAAAAGGAACTTTTTAAAAAAGTACCTTTTAAAAAAAGTACCTCTTATAAAAAGTACCTTTTATAAAAGTACATTTAAAAAGAGTACCTTGTTACAAAAATACCTTTTAAAAAATATATTTTAAAAAAAGTACCTTTTAAAAAAGTAACTTTTAAAAGAAGTACCTTTTAAAAAAGTACTCTTAATAAAAGTACCTTTTAAAAAACTCCATTTCAAAACATTTACCTTTTCAAATAAGTACATTTTTTAAAAATTACGTTTTAAAAAAAGTACATTTTACAAATAGTACCTTTTAAAAAAAAATACTTTTGTAAAAAAGTGACATTTAAAAGAGGAACCTTTTAAAAAAGTGTCTTTTAAGAAAAGTACCTTTTAAAAAAGTAGATTTTAAACAAAGTACCTCTTAAAAAAAGTACCTTTTAAAAAGAAGTACATTTTGAAAAAGTACACTTTAAGAAAAGTACCTTTATAAAAAAGTACGTTTTAAAAAAATTACCTTTTGAAAAGTTACCCTTTTAAATAGTACTTTTTAAAAAAGTACCTTTAAAAAGAAGTGACTTATTTAAATAGTAAATTTTGATAAAAGTACTTTTAAAAGTACCTTTTCAAAAAAGTACTTTTAAAAGCGCCTTTTCAAAAAAGTACTTTTAAAAGCACTTTCAAAAAAGTACTTTTGAATGTACCTTATCAAAGTACCTTTTCAAAAAATTACCTCTGAATAAAGAATATTAAAATCACCTTTAAAAAATAATAAAATAATAATAATAAAAAAGTTACTTTTAAAAAATGAACTTTTAATAAAAATGCCTTTTTTAAAAAGTACCTTTTAATAAATATAGCTTATAAAACGAAAAAAACAATTTGAAAAAGGACCTGCATTGTCACTTGTAATAACTTTTTAGACCAAAAAGCACCAAAAATTGTTGTCATTGGTTTCGGGTCTTTTGAGCTTAACAAGAGAGAGAGAGAGTTAAATACACAAAAAATAATTTTTTTAGTGAGAACTTATTTAATTTTTTTTAATTTACTAACAAATAAAAAGTTGAAATTAAATGTAATTTTCTACTCACAATATAAAGAACGATTGATATGATGATTAATTCTATACTATTAACTAAAAAACAATTTTTCTGACGCTTTACCTCATATTCATAAAGAAATAAAACGAATTTGAAATCCATTTTAGGAAAATTTTGTATGAAAAATTTTAAATAAAATAAATTTCAAATTAATTTAAAATTTTATGAATATGGGGGTTTGTATTTATTTAATAAATTTATCAAACACATATTTAATTAAAAATTTTTAATAAACCCATCTAAATTATCTTAAATGTAACACTATAACGTTTGAAAGCGCTTAAGTCAGGGTGAATAAATTTTTGATGTTTATATTTATAATTATAACAATTATTAATTCAAGTGCTAATGAAAACTGATTATCTCTTAAATAGCAACTCTCCGTCATATTGTTTAATATAAATGTTATTTTTTTTATCAAAGTAGTACATGCAATATAATCTTAACCCTTCCTCCAGACATTGTCACAATTTGTTGGTAGAATGTACTAAATAGATAAGCAAACAATTAAATGTATAATATTTCCCAACAGTTTTTTTTAGCTAATTATTAAGATAAATATTTGCTAGAGTCATAAATGGGGCTGATAATGTTTTTTGCACGTTCATAATCAAAAGTTAGGAATTGAAACATTTATAGAAATCATTCATAATGTGAGTATTTTAAATGGTTGGAGGAGCTGGAGATTTTTGGATGAATAATAATTAATTTTGTTGTTTTTTATTAATGATGGTTTATATCATAAAATATGTACTACTAAAGCATATGTTTATTTTTATTATTTATTTTATAATCATTAAACATTTTGTTTATTAATTTAATTCTCATATAGTTTTTGAAAGTCTGTGCATAAAGTAAGAGGTTTGTGACTGTTCAAAATGTGTGGTTGAAGTCTACTGATGATTTGTTACAGCAACAATGAAATGCGTATATAGACCAAGCTGAACCACCAGCAAATAAATTTCAAATTAAAATATAATTATGACAATATGTCGAATAATAAATTTCTTAAATGTTTTGTTTATTAGTTGTTGATTTTCATTGCCATTTATCAATTTTCATATAATTATACTCGTATAAATAATTAAGTTGTTTTATAGAATTATTTCGTTTAGACCTGTGAATTCGCAAGTGCGTTTTTATCACCCCACATTTAATACTTGTAAAATTTTTTGTCAAAAAAATGGTTATCTCCCTAATAAAAATTCACGCACTCACTGCCTTGTTGAAGTTAAATTTGCCAAAGTATGCAAAAAAATTGCGAAAACTAACTAAATAAATTAATAATTTATTTTCAGAAAAATAATTTTTTATTTAATTTTTTCATTAAAATATTTTTTAAAATACCAAAATTCTTAAAATTATAATTTTTTCAAATCATTTTTATTGCTTTATCACTCTTATAGAAGTTTACTTAGTTTAAGGGCATAAATCTCAAAAGAATGTGAATTGGGAACAATATTTAGTCTGGCATCACACAACAAAAATGGCGTTATATGTATAACGTTAAAAACACATACAATAGGTGTGTGCCTTTACTAAATTAAACATTATTGGTTTGTTTGTTTACTGCATGAATAATTATTGCACTGCATTTAAAAATTATTCTACAGAAAAGTTTTCTCAGCAAAAAATTAATTATTTTATTATTTTTTTGTTTGCATTTTTTTTTTCATTTTTTTTTGCTTTTTATTCCTTTTTTTTTAAATCAATATCTAAATTATTACTGAATTTCATAATAAAAATGTTCATGATATTTCATAAAATTTAATGCATGTAACTTGTTCTACTATTCTATTTACTAGTAGGAAGAGTGGAGAAGAAAGATCCACCCCTCCTATTTACAAATAAAAACTTTTAATAATTAATTAAAAATATTTTTAATAACTTGCACCTTTTCCAACTGATCCATAAAACCCATTCAAATAAATAATTCCCCTTAATGTCAAAGGCGCCGTCGACGTCACATCAAGACGACAGTAAATATTGTGACTTGTCTACTCTTTACCGGCAACAATTGACTCTAATTGACAATATCTTACTAATCTCTAAGACTTTGTAAATTAATGGACCATGTTAATAATAGTCAATTGTTGTCGAGAAGGAGTAGATAAGTGTCAATTTTAGCTATCTTCTTGATGTGACGTCGACAACACTATTCACAATAAATAAAATCAATCGAATCAATACAAATTATTCGAATAATTAAAAATTTTTCGAATAATTAAAAATTTTTCGAATAACTAACAATAGTCGAATAAATACCAATTTTCTAATTAAAAAATTTATATTATTAACATTATTCGAATAACTTATAATATTTGCATCAATAAAAAATATTCGAATAAATAAAAATTATTCAAATAATTAAAAATTATTAAAATAAATATAAAATAATCGAATAAATACAAACTGTATTATATGAATATATGTATTCGAATGAATAAAAATGATTCGAATGATTAAATTTTTTTTCAAACAAATAAAAAATATTTGATAAATAATAATATTTGAATAAATAAAACTTATTCGAATAAATAAAAATATTCGAATATATAAAAATTATTCTGATAAATTAAAACTATTCTGATAAATAAAAATTATTCTGATACGAAACTGTCGCCTATTTTTAAATTGTATTATAATGAGTAAAAATATTCTAATATATATAGATTATTCGAATAAATAAAAATTATTCGAATAAACTAAACTTATTCGAATAAATATAAATTATATGAATAAATAAATAATATTAGAATTAATAGAAATTACTCGAATAAATATTTGAATGTTTGAATAAACAAATTTATTCGAATAAATAATAATTATTCTGATTAATCAAAATTATTTAAATAGTAAATAAAAATTATTCAAATAATTAAAAATCATTCAAATAAATACAAAATAGTCGAATGAATAAATATTGTATTCTAATGAATAAAAATATTCGAATAAATAAAACTTATTCCAATGATTAATTTTTTTTCGCACAAATAAAAATTATTTGAATAAATAAATAATATTCAAATTAATAAACATTACTCGAATATATAAAAACATTCGAATAAACAAATTTATTCGAATAAATTTAAAATTATTATAATAAATAAGAATTAATTAACTAAATAATTTTTTTTTTATTTTTCCAGTAAATAAAACATAATTTAATAAATAAAAATCGTTAGAATATGAAAAATATTCTTCGAATAAATAAATAAATAAAATAAATTCGAATAATAATAAAAATATTTGAATAAAAAAATTATTCAAATGATTAAAAATTGTTCCAGTAAGTACAAAATATTCGAATAAATATTAATTATTCTATTAAATAAGTAATATACGAATAAATAAAAATTATTCGAACAAAAAAAAACATTCGAATAAAAAAATTTATTCGAATAAATATAAATTATTATGAATAAAAATTAAGAGTTAAATAAATAAAAATTATTCAAGTAAATAAAAATTTGAATACTCGTAATAAAAATGTTTCGATTGAGGAAATATTCAACCGATTTCTATAGAACTTTTCAAAATACGCACTTCTGAATCCAAAGGGCGTCAACTCTAAAATTTTCAGTGCAGGTTTTTTTTATACTCAAGTGTATAGAAAATGATGAAAGATTCTTACACCAGTTAGAAAATTGCTTATCATTTTCTGGTCTACACAACATATTCAACATTAGATTTGGGTCGAACAATTAGTGCCTGTTTCCCGATATCGAATGAAAACTTACGACTTACAATTTGCATTGAAAATAAGTCGAATGTTGTCGCTGTTGACAAACTGGTCCTACTTATATTTTAAAATTAAATAAAAAAGAAGAGAGTTATCTTAGGACACCCAGTTAGAGCTATGCTGCTTAGTTATATAAAAGAAACTTCCTGTGTTAAATAACCATACAATACAATTATATTATATGATGATGTCAAATTCCCCGCAAATATTTCAAAACGTTTCCATTATATTCTTTTCTACTTGTTGTTTGTGCTCATGCTTAAAAACAACACAAAAAACAAATTGAGCAATCGTTCTCATTGTTTGTATTTCACGAAAAAAAAAACAAAATCAAACATTTTGTTTCGTTTATTTTTGTACTCTGCTTTTAAGAACAAAGAAATGAAAACAAAGATAAATTTATAACTGAAATAGTGTAGATTATTTTTGTTACGAAACTCACGCCCCAGCTTCTGTGTCGTGGCATAAAGAGCATAGCTCTAAAAAATAATTTTTTTAACTACAAAGCCTTAATTTTGGAAAGTTTTTTTTTTAAGTAAACTTTATTTATAAAAATATTAAATGCTTTGGAGAACGCTTAAAGCTTTCTATAAACCATTCCCTCTTTGTGTATTTGAGGGCCCTTGATTTGTCTGTTCTTCTTCTGCTTCAAAATTAGGATTTTCGGCCGCTTGATGATGGCCCATTTCTAACTCTTCGATGTAAAACATTCCCCTTTCCATTTGCCACAAATCCATTATGCTTATCGTTAAAGGATTATCGTAACCAAATTTCGAACTCATCGAACTCAAGTCCGAACTGCTGCAACGTTCTGCCAGCAGACTCGATGTTCTTCTATACATGTTGGTTGTTGGAATCTTACAAATTTTTGGCAGCTTCTCGTTCCAAAAGTGCATGTTTAGGAAACACATTAACAAGCCGCTGCTGACGGCCAACGAGGCAAATATTGTGATTGGCATGAGAATGTGAATATTTGTTGTGATTATAATGAAGGGAGCAAACATCAACCAAAAACGGCTGAAACATGAAGAGGACATCATTAAAATTGAGCGTTTCTCTGCGGACACCAATTGGCCAGAGCAGGTACTTAAAATTGACAAAGAAGTCGAATTGGCCAGTTTGAGCAAAATCCAGAAAAACATTTCATAACCAACTTTGCGGTATTCCTTAACTGAATGAAAAATTTAAAAGATATAAAATTAATACTATATTTTTATTTATTAACACTTACTTGTGTTTGGTATAAACCATATGAGATATGTTATGACACCCGCCATTATCATGAGATAACCACACCACAGCCAATGACGACGCGTGTAGAGAATAAGATATAAACCTAAAAATACTCCCATCATTTCAGCAAAACCTGGAAATTTTAAAAGACTTTTATAGTTAAAGCATGCTTTAAACCAGTTTTCTCATAAAAAATTCCCATATTAAATCCACAAAAGCCTTAAGACCGAATTAGCTGACTATAATGTAAAGTAACTGCAACGCAGGGAACAGCTGGTCGATATTTTTATATGAAAAGTAGTTTACGTTACTTTACATATCTATAAAGGCTCAGTTAGCCGACTGTAACGTAAAGTAACTGCAACAGTGAGAAACAGCTTATTGATATTGTTATGTGAAAAGTATTGAAAATGGTTATAGAGATGTAATGTAACGTAGGCTACTTTCCATATAAAAATATCGATCAGCTGTTTCCTACTGTTGCAGTAACATTACTTTACAGTCAGGTAACTGAGCCTTAACCATTTTCATTAGTTTCCACATATCACAATATCCATCAGCTGTTTCCTACTGTTGCAGTTACTTTACACATTACAGTCGGCTAACTGCGCCCTTACAGCTTGTTTAGGAATACGGTAAAAGTCATTTCAATTTATAATTTCCCTCTCACCCAGAGAAGCCGTGTTAATGTGCAAATGTTCTACACCCAGTGTTCGTATCATCAGTATCATGACATTGTATAAAATTGTCGACACCACCCAGGCCCAGTGTATTAGTATTATAAATATTCTGGGTGTTTTACCATCCCATATGGACCAATAACTGCTCTCCCTTGTACTTTTTAATTGCTGATAATACAAGTTCAATTGCATTTCCATATCTAAAGGTATTTCACGATTATTAAAGGCCGCTGATTCCAATAGAAGTTGCAAAGTCTTTTCGATTTTGTTGTGTTTCAAGAGCCACAAAGGGCTGTCGGATATCCATCTGCAATTAGATTTTCATATCATTAACTTAATTTGGAAAGGCCCTAACTCATTATTTTTTTAAACTCGAGTTTTTTGTATAAATATTTCGATAGAAGAACATCTAATGCAAAAATTACGATTACAAAAAAAATAATGAGTTAGGTCCTTTCTATATTAAGGTAAGGTTATGTAAATCGAGAATAAAATGTTTATAATTTTGCTAGAAAATTCGTTTATACTCGTACCTGTGCAAAAATACCAGTATTATTACCGATGAAGATATTGCTATGTACAAGTAAGTCCAACTGTCCAAGAATATGGAAATAGCCGGCAACAGTATAAGACCAATGGACCAAAAGAGTTCGGAGAGTGTAATAATAATGGTTCTGGCTTTGCCAGCTGTTATGTCATTTACTGGGAAGATATTTTTAAGATTATTTTAAAGCATTCAATATTTTCAAAAGGATTTTTTTCTAAAAGTATATTTTACAAAATTTTTTATCTCAAAGATAATTTTTTAAAAAGGTACTTTAAAAAAAAAGTACTTTTTATAAAAATATACATTTTTAAAAGTTACTTTTTGACAAAGTACTTTTATACAAAGTACTTTTTTAAAAGGTACTTTTTGACAAAGTATTTTTTAAAAATGTACTTTTTGACAAAGTACATTTTTAAAAAGGTATTTTTTGATAACGTACTAATATAAAAGGTTACTTTTTGTTAAAGTACTTTTTCAAGAAGGTACATTTTTTTAAAGTACTTTTTCAGGAAAGTACTTTTTGATAAAGTACATTCCTAAAAGTGTACTTTTTGAACCACAGGCGTTTTTTCAAAAGATACTTTTTGACAAAGCACATTTTTTAAAAATTTATTTTTCGACAAAGTACTATTTTAAAAAGGTACTTTTGACATGTACTTTTTTAAATAGGTAATTTTAACAAAGTACTTTTTAAAAAGGTACTTTTTGACAAAGTACTTATTCAAAAAGCTTCTTTTTGAAAAATATTTTTTTTAAATAGGTACTTTTTGACAAATGTACTCTATCCAGAAGATACTTTTTGAAAAATATACTCCCTTTAAAGGTACTTTTTTCTTATAGAATATAATTCTTCAAATGTGCTTATTTTAAACTTTATTACTTTAGAGAGTACCTTTTTAAAAAGTACTTTCTTTAAAGGTACTTTTTCAAATAATAAACGTAATTCTTCTAATATGTACTTTTTTTAAAATTACTTTTTTAAGAAAGTACTTGTTCAAAAAGGTACTTATGATATGAGGTACTTTTATTTTACTTTTTGCTTACCTTAAACTTTACCACTTTGGAAAGGACCTTTTCAAAAAGTACTTCCTTAAAAGGTACTTTTTCAAAAAATATTAATTCAAAAAAATTTAACGTGATTTTGTAAGTTTTCTTAGGTTAAAAAGGTACTTTTTCTAAAATTACTTTTGCAATATAACTTTTTAGCAGGTACTATTTTATAAAATACATTTTCAAAACGTACTTTATTAATGATATACATTTCTTTTACGGATATATACATATGTAGTTGGCTTACGGATGCTTTATTGATAAGGTACTTTTATTATAGATTAATTTCTACAACTAAGTTTATTTTTTAAATAAGGTACTTTTAATATAAATTTTTTGTGTACTTTTTTAAAATATACTTTTTTTAATGTATTTGTTTTAAAACTTTAAACTTTTTAAAGGTACTTTTTTCGATTACATAGTACGTTTTTATAATGTACCTTTTCGGTCTGCTACTTTTTTAAAATGTTATTTCTTTAAATATGCTTACTTTAAATGTCGTTTTTCAAAAAGCTGCGTTTTTTAAAAAAGTACTTTTTGTAAAGGTACTTTTTTAAAAGATATTTTTTTCAAAGGTACTTTTCTTAAAGCACTTTATTTTAAAGGTACTTTTTTAAAATGTATCCTGTTTAAACGTACTTTTTTTAAAAGTTGATTGTTTTAATAAGTGATTTTTTTTATAAAGTTACTTTTTTAAAATGTACTGTTCTTAGAAACTACTTTAATTAAAAGGTACTTTTTTTAAAGGTACTTTTTTTTAAAGGTACTTTTTTTAAAGGAACTTATTTTTAAAGGTACTTTTTTAAAAAGTAAATTTTTAATTTTTTTAAATGTACTTCTTTAAAAGGTAATTTTTTAAAATTTACTTTTTTAAAATATTTTTTTAAAGTACTTTTTTTAAAATGTACTTTTTTAAAGAGTACTTTTTTAAAATATTTTCTTAAAAGTACTTTTTTTAAAAGGTACTTTTTTAAAATGTACTTTTTTTCGAAAGCTACTTTTTTAAAATGCTCTATTTTGAAGGCGGCAATGAAATTTCTTAGAATGTCGTTTCCTTCAAAGATACACATTTTTTAAGTTACTTTTTTAAAATTATCTCTTTTTAAAAAAGGAACTTTTATAAAAGATGATTTTTTTTGTAGAATACGTACTTGTAAAATGTACTTACATATTACTTGACCTGCTGTATAAGTGAAAGCACAAGATATTGAAGTCAAACAGCGAAAATAAACATGCAGCGTAAATGTGGTTACCAAACCGGTAAAATTTCCACATATAATCTGACCCAGCATACCATACAACATTAATGTTCTGGGACTTATGCTAAAAAAATACAACACTTTCAAACCATAACTTCTTGTAACTTTACTTACAACTTGTAACTTTACTTACTGCTTCAAGGTTCGACTGGCCACCAAAGTGCCGATCAAAGCTCCCAGAATATGAAATGATTGCGTTACAGATACCAAATACTCACTCGAACAAACCAAATCGAATTGTGTCACCAGCGATTCATATTCAGAATTGTGTTCGAAGCTGTCACATGGCACAAGATCTAATACATTCACTTGTTCGTTAGCCGGCTTGGCAAAAGGATTTGTATAATTTCTCTTATTTTTATAAGCAAAATCCGCTTCCAAACTGTTTTTGTAGGTATAACAAGCGTCCACTTGAAACTGGCGATCGGTGTTTTGAATATCCTTTTGCAAATTATAAGTCATGTAGGGCGCCAATAAATCCGAACTGTTACGAGCATTTTGCCAAACTCTGGCTGCTGGTTTACAATAATATTCGCCTTTCTGGGGAGTGGGTGCCGTATAAATGACGCACACTGTAAACCAGGCCGTGGGAATTTTACATAAAAATATCAAGACAATGGTACGCAATTGCCATTTGCCAAAATTTCCATTTATTTTTTGTAATATATCGCCCGGATTTTCTTCGCAATTATTCATATTGTGTTGCTGCTCTCAAGCACAGTTTGCTACTACTTTTGGAAAAAATTAAGTTGTATAGCAAAATCTGTATATTATTTGATATAAAGATTTGAAATTGATGCTAATAAATTGATAATTGCTGGATAATTAGCACCTCTAGAGCTGGTGGACACTCTCTCCCTCTCTCTTTGATTCTAAAGCCACAAATTAAATATTGTTTAATTTTTAATTTAAATAATTTTTTTTACATCTCAAATAATGAGAAGTGTGTTAAATAAAAATAGCTTTTAAATGATTAATTTAAAATATTTTTTTTTTGAGGGAAGTAATAGTTTTTGTAAATACAAATTCCGTGGTTTTCATAAATAACCACCTTTGTGATATATTTCTCATTTTGAGCTTATAATGTCAAATTGTTATATTTCAAATGCAGTTTTTTTTTAAATTTCTAAGAAAATTTTGAAACATATGGACGGACGTATGTACTCGTAGTTAATTTTGTCTAAAACAACAATACAAACTGTACCTTTTCTTGGGTTCAGTGCAAATATCCGTTTTTTGGTCATGCGCTGTTATTCATGAAAACCACACAATTTATGTATTAGTATGTATGTATGTTGTATTTATTTAATCGATTGAACGGTTACAGAATTAATTGTAACTGACTTCTAGAAATTTTAGGTTATAAAAATTTTTCCATGAAAACCACTGTGTTACGAAACCTTTTTTTCCAAAGTAACACGGCCTTAAGAAGCTTTTAAATAATATTTCTCCTTGATGTGCGGCCTGTCCCAGGATGTCACCAGAAATCGTTCGATCGACAACTTGTATTGCAAATAACAATAAAATTAGAAAATTTGTTTTTGTTTTCAATATAATTATTCGATTCAACGATTTCTGGTGACATAGTGGGACAGACCGGTAATCTTTTATAGAAGTTGCTTTTACATTTACATTTTTTACTAGATACCTTTTAAAACGTACTTTTTGGCATACTTTTTTCAAAAGGTACTTTTTAAATAAGTACTTTCTTAATTTTTTAAATCAAATTTTCATTAAATAGTATATAATAAATATATAAATATTAATATATTAATATTAATATAAATATTTTTTTAAAGGTACATTTTTTAAAAGGCACTCTTTTCAAAAGATACTTTTTTCAAAAGATACTTTGTTCAAAATGTGCTTTCTTAAAAAGAAACTTTTTTCAAAAGTTACTTTCTTAAAAAGTAATTTTTTGACAAGCGCGTTTTTAAATTATGTTTTGAAAAACACTTTTTTAATAAGTACTTTTTTATAAATTAGTTTTTGCAAGGTACTTTTTAAAGATATATTTTAGAAATGCCTTTTTGTCAAAAGGTTGCTGTTTTTAAAGCTATTTATTTTTTAAATTACTTGTTTCAAAAGTTACTTTTTTAATAGGATATTTTTTAAAGGCACTATTTTAAAAAGTCCATCTTTACAAGATACTTTTTACCAGATTCTTGTTTAAATAGTATGTTTTTGAAAATGTACCTTTTTTAAAAGGTAAGTTTTAATAAGTACCTTCTTCTTTGCAGATATGTTCTTCCTTTAAATGTTGTTTTTTAGAAGGTACTATTTTAAAGAATAATTTTTAAGTACAAGCAAGTCCTTGTTTTAAGGCACTTTTTTCAGTACTTTTTTCAAAATTAATATTTTCAATAATTACCATTTTCATAAAGTACTATTTTCCAGAAGTACTATTTTCTTAAAGTAATATTTTCAAAATGTACTATTCCAAAAAACAATTTTTTCAAAAGGTACTTTTTTCGGAAAGTACTTTTTTTTAGCAAGTGATTTTTGAAAAGGTACTTTTCCTTAAAGTTATTTTTTCAAATGGTACTTTTTTCAAAGTTTGCTTCTTAAAGGTAATTTTTTCAAAAGCTACTTCTAAAAAAATTTTTTTTGGAAAATTTATGTGTGAACCCTTTTCTAAAAAAAAGTACTTTTTTAACAGGTGCTTTTCTCAGAAGGTACTTTTTTCAAAAGGTACTATTTCCAAAATGTACTATTCCAAAAAACTATTTTTTTCAAAAGGTACTTTTTTCGGAAAGTACTTTTTTTAACAAGTGCTTTCTAAAAAGGTACTTTTTTAAGGTATTTTTCTTAAAGTTCTTTTTTCAAAGGTACTTTTTAAAAGAGTATTTCTTTCAGAAGGTACCTTTTCAAAAAGTACTTTGTTTCAAAAAGTTCTTTTTTAAAATGAGGTTTTAAAATTAATTGTTTAAAAAAGATACTTTTTTTAAAAGGCACTTTTTTAAAATGCACTTTTTAAAAAAAGGAGTTTTTTCAAGAGGTACTTTGTTGAAAAGGTACTTTTTTCAAAAGGTATTTTTTTCAAAAGGTGCTTTTTTTAAAGGTGCTTTTCTAAAAGGTTGTTTTTTAAAACGTACTTTGCTCAAAAAGGCACTTCTTACAAAAGGTGCTTTTTAAAAATGTACTTTTTAAAAAGTAGTTTTTTAAAAAGATAATTTTTTTAAAAGGTGTTTTTTAAAGGTACTTTTTTCAAAAGCTACTTTTAAAAAAAATTTTTTTTTTTGGAAAATTTATGTGTGAACCCTATTCCAAAAAAAAAGTGGGTGGAAGTCCCCCACTCGCCCTTTGCCACATTTTTATGGTGAATTGGCATAGGGAACCATGAAGCTTCCGCATTTCTAATGAACAAAGTTTAAATTTTTATGTAAAATCTTGCAAGTAAATTTTTATCCTTTAACTCTACTTTGTGCGGCTAATTTTAACCACTTTAGAAAAAAGAGGGCAAAAAATACCCTGAAATGGAGACGTAATGGGTTAGGAAATTTTCTACAAAAGTATTTGACATTAATTTTCTACTCTAGTTATTGGAACACATTGAGGTAAGCAGAAGTCTTTTAAGTATAACTATATAAAATTTTGTGGCATATTATAATGGGCGTGGTTTCGCCTACTTCTATAAGATTGTGTCATTGCAAGTTTCTACTTCGTATTTTTAAGAATCAAGTGTATGAAAATGAAATTTATAAATAATGTTGGCCCGCCTACTATTTTTAAATTTCACTGAACATTAGCTTCTCCCTTTTTTGTGAAATCTATTGAAAATGTAATGGCGTGAGAAACTAATAATTATTATAATTATAAAAGAAATGCCAATGATTTCAGAATTCTTTACTTTTGAAACCCTTTACCCGTTGTCGAAAACAAATGAATTTTGTTGGCAGGACTTTTCTAGACATTACGGAAACGAAATAGATTCTCAGTGGTACAAAATTGTTCTCGAGATCGAGTGAACAAGCCCCATTTTGTTGGTATTGCGTTAAAGTGACAAATGGAGTAAGGGGTAATATATTTTTTTTTTTTTATAAAAATTATTCAAAAAAGTGACTTTAGTCACTTGAATGCATGACAGAACGAAATATTTCTTCTAATAAGGAGAAATATTTTTTCTTTGCATCCGTTGCCTTTCTAAAAAAAATACTAAATATTTTTTTTAAATTAATATTTTATTAAATTTTTTTTTAATTTTATTTATTGTAAATATCTTTATAATGCATTGATTGTTATTTTACAATTTTTTTTATAATTCTGTTCTATCTTTTTTCAAACAACTATTTAATTGTTTATCTTTTATATTTGATTAAATTTTTAATTATTTGGAATCGAAATATTAATTGATGAGGTCTATAAATTAGTTGTTAAATTTAAGAATTTAAAAAATAAAAAAATCCGTATTTTATTTTTATATTATTCAAAACTTTTTTATTGCATTTCTTTTAATTTTCTTACTAATATTTCAAAATTTAAAACCTACAAAAAAAAGAGATTTAATTTTATTCTTTCTTTTATTTAAATCTTATTTTCAGTTTTATATAATATACGACTAGATAATTTGTTAAGTTTTCAATAATTTATTTTGAAAAATTAATAATTCATTTTTACAATATTGATTGGCTAAATTACAGGCTAAAGGAAATTTTTTAAAATTAATGATATTTTTTATGTTAATAGTAATAATAATAATAATGATAATAGGAAACTTTTAAGTGGTTTTGAAATTTTTCTTTAAATTCTTAAAAATTATTAAGAAATATGAAATTGCTTGATATTTTCTCGTTTAACTTATTTATTTTATTATTTAAAATAATTAATATATTTTGGAGTAACAACCTTTAGTATTTTGCAATTATATATTTTTTACAATTATAATTTATCATTATAAAAATGTTTTCTTAAATTTTTTTTTACATTTAAATCTTTGGTTGTTTAGTAAATTACAATTACAAATCAAGTAACTGGTTTTAAGTTCTTGAGAACCAGAATTATTTTTTTAATGTAACCTTTTATCGTATCAACAACAAATTTGTTTGCTTTAATGAAACCCAATTTAATTTATTTAAAAAGCAGCAATTAAATTTTTTTGTCACAAAATAATTTTTTTTTATTTTCTTTAACTAATTTAAAAAATTGTTTAAATGATTTACTGTCGTCTTGTGCTGTTAAAAGTTTTTTAGTTTTGAAAAAATCAAAGAATTGCAACCAAGAAAAATTGTAAAATGTCCGAGAACTCCCAGTAACTGGGACTGACTGACTGACTGCACAATTGAGGATCTACAATATGTGTTGCCACTTTGGAAAATTCTTGTAGTTTTTAAATTCTTCCGAAAAATAAAATTAATAGGATAATACTTATGCATACTTTTTTAAAATGATATTTTATTTATTTAATTTTTTATCACAGAAAATAAAATTAAAATCTTGTTTAATATACAGCTAAAAGAAGATATTATAGTTGCTTTTCTTTTGTATCGTTATAAAGTCAGCTGAAACTATTTTTTTTGTCAGTTTAATGTAGCAATGAATTTGTAGTAAAGAAAAAAAACGTATGAACTTAAAAGTATTGATAAAGAATTTAGGAATAAAGTACTTGTTTTTTTTAAAGTAGCCTCTTGTTCAAACCGACTTTTTGCAAAGGTTCTTAACGAATAAAGTACTTTTTTTAAAAGATACCATTTTTTTAAACTGAATTTTGCAAAGACTCTTTCAATAAAAGCTACCCCTTTTAAAGGTACCTTTTTCTTACAGAAGGTACGCAAAAAAACTATTTTCTTTCCTTACTCTTTTTAAAATTATTTTACTTCTTCAATGTACTTTTCCAGAAGCTACTCTTTTCAAAGAATTTTTTAAAAGATTCAGTTTTTAAAATAAGGCACTTTTACTAAAAAAGTACTATTTAAAAAAATTTATTTTTCAAAAAAGTACCATTTAAGAAAACCATTTAAAAAATGTAGTTTTTCAGAAAGGTCTTTTTTTAAAAAGGTACTTTTCTAAAAAAGGTACTTTATTTCAAATAGGATTTTTTTTAACAAGGTAATTTTTTTTCAGATACTTTAAAAAGGTATTTTTTTAAATTTAAGCTACATTTGAAAAAAAGTAACTATAAAAATATTCTTTTTATAAAAGGTACTTTTTATAAAATTTAACTTTTGTATGAGGTACTTCTTTTAAAAGGTAATTTTTGAACCATGCTTTTTATATAGCCACTTTTTAAAAAGTACTTTTTCTAAAAGGTACTTTTTTAAAAGGTAATTATTGTAAAGTGTAATCTTTTAGAAGGTTCTATTTTAAAAAGATATTTTTTAAAAGGTGCTTTTTTAAAAAATAAAATTTGAATTTTGTATGAGGTACTTCTTTTAAAAGGTAATTTTTTAACCATGCTTTTTATATAGCTACTTTTTTAAATGTACTTTTTTTAAGAAGGTACTTTTTCAAAAGGGATACTTTTTCTAAAAAGGTACTTTTCTTAAAATGTACTTTTTAAATAGTACTTTTTCAAATAGTTACTTTTCTTAAAAGGTACTTTTTAAAAAATAATTTTTTTAAAAGGTACTATTTTTAAAAGGTTCTTTTAATGAAATGTACGTTTTTCAAATGATACTTTAAATTAATTTTTTAAAAGTTACGCTCTTTTGAATGTACTTTTTTAAAAGGTACCTTCTGGGAAAGTACCTCTTATAAAATTACTCTTTTAAAAAAGTACCTCTTATTACTTTTTTAAAAGTTTAATGCTTATAAAAATACTTTTTTTTAGAAGTACTTTTTAAAACAAGCCCTTTTTAAAAGTAGATTACTAAAAAAATATTTTTTTAATGGTACTTTTGTGAAGTGGTACTTGTTTTAAATAGTACTTTTTAGGCAGAGATTGTCTTAAATGTAGTTTTTTGTAAAGTACTTTATTTTAAAAAGATACTTTTTTTAAATGCACTTTTTCTTAAAGATACTTTTTAAAAACCGTACTTTTTTAAAAGTAATTTTTTAAAAAAAGTTTATTTTTCAAAAGTAACTTTTTTAAAAAATAGTTTTTAAATGTACTTTTTTTTAAAGTACTTTATTTTAAAAAGATACTTTATAAAATAATTAAAAGAAAAGGTACTTTTTGTAAAAATATATTTTTTAAAAAACGACTTTTTTGAAAATGTACTTTTTGAACAGAGACTGGTTAAAGGTACTATTTAAAATTTTTTTCTTAAAGGTACTCTTTCAAAAAAGTTACTTTTTTTAAAAGGTACTTTTGTAAAGTTTAATTTTTCAAAACAAAAAATTTTTTCTCAGGGGTTCTTTTTTCAAGGACTTTTTTAAAATATTTTCTTTATAAAGGTACTTTTTAAAAATTAACTTTTTCAATTACTCTTTTTAGAGTTCACTTTTAAGAAAAAAGTACTTATTTGAAAAATAAATTTTTTTAAAAAAGGTAATTTTTTGAAAAAAGTTGCTTCATTGAAAAAGTACTTATTTTAATATAAGTACTTTTTTGAATAAGTACGGCCTTAAATTATTCTTTTTAAGAGATACTTTATGAAAAAGTACTTTTGTAAACAAATAAATTTTTTGAAAAATTACTTTTTTTAAATAGATACTTTTGTGAAAAATTACTTTTCTGAGAGAAGGTACTTTGAAAAAAGGTACTTTAAAAAAGGTACTTTTTTGAAAAATACTTTATAAAAAAAATTATTTTTTGAAAAAGTACTTTTGTGATTGCGTATCTCAAAATCAATTTTTTTTAAAACTTACCTTTTCCAAAGAAATTATTTATTAAATTATTCTCAAATTCATTACTTTTGGAACGTTTTGAAGTTTTGGTTTGAAGTAATGGGAAAGTCTGTCCGTCTGTTCTTCGTTCGTATTTCGTAGTGAAGATAATTATTCATGGAAGATATGATAGTCTGTTTATTGTGTATTTGGCAAAAGTGTGATAAAAATTTATGTATACTTAAATTCTCAAGGTTATTTGACATATTATGTCTCTATACACTTATGTATATGGATACGTGGAATGTGTTTTGTAATGTAGAGAAGTTCGAGATGAAATAAGAATATGTGTTTAATTGTGTTTGTTAAATTCCTGGTTTCTTCAATATTTCTTTTTTAGTTTCTAGTAAACCTTTATAGTATTTTCCTTCCCTTAATAGCTTTCCTAAATTATATACGAGCTACAAGTTAAAGGGAAAAATTATCGAACTTAAACAAATCTAATGAAACCTAAGTTGTAGTTGCAACAATTGAGAACCTTGGCTTCGGCTTCTTACTGGTTCAATAAAGTGTTGGTCACTTCCGAAAACGATAATAAAGGGCTGCCATCAATGGTTTGCTCTAGACCTCCTAAGCCCGAAGCACAAGTTGTTGCTGTAGCGGGAGCACCGATAACATACGCATTGGTGGCATAAGCCAATGTTGAAGGATGCATTACCGAGCTGCGTGTCTTGAGTGTTGAAAAGCCACCACTACCTGTGCCGCTGGACAAATTCGTCAAAGTTGAACCAACGCGTCCAGCATTCAACGCACCACCCAATTGTTGCAAAGCCATATTTTGAGCATCCACATCTCCAGCTCCACAACTGTCCAAAGTGCTGGATGTGATAACAATAGGTGAAGCTATTATGGCCAGCTGATGGTAGGGAGTCGTGGTAACGGTTACACCCCCAGTACCTCCAGGCGAGCCATTATGATGCAAGGAACCACCGTTGAGACCATTTATAACACTACTAATGGCAGGCAACTGTTGTGTTTGCAGGGGCGACGTGCGCGAGGGCGATGAGCTGGCTGAGGCTGCCGTGCTTATGGTTGCAATCTGGCAACTGCCTTGATCTTCTGCCGTTATGGATTCGAGCGGCTGTAAGTGATGATTGTATGCACTGAGTTGTAATACTTCTTGGTATTGTTGTTGTTGTTGCTGATCATGATGATGATGGTGGTGGTGGTGGTGATGTGATCGCTGAGTGATCATGATCTGTAGTTGAAAGTTTTTTTTTTTTTGAAGATTCAAAATAACAAAATATAAGTATTCATGGTTAGTGATTTTAGGAACTTTTTTAAATGAAAAAAAAAATTAAAATTATAGCAAAAATCGTGCTTGAGTGCAAAAGTTTAATCAAAAAAATTCTTTTTTAATTTAAAAGGAAGCTAAAAAAACATTTATTTCGGAAACAACAAAAAAGCAGTTGGTCTAACAAAGAAAGTCGTCGAAATAGCTGACGACACACAAACCCACATGGGTTTGCATGCCGAAATCAGAAAGCACAATCCAACTCTTTGATCTTTCACAGACATGATTTGGAATGCGAAATATTAGAATACTCTTAGATCTGTGAGGTGAAGCATAGGAGAATAACTTTCCCTCGTTCTCAATATGGTTAAAGGAACCCCAAAAATCTGGGGAAAGCATATTAAAATATTCACTTTATTGAATCTGTTCCTTAATATTTCACACGTCCATTAATCATTAAAGATGAAGTGAAAGAAAACCGAGATCAAAGTAAAGAAGAATATGAGAGATGCAAATCCTGAGGATGACTTATCCACCCGGGCAGTTATAAAATTACACAAGTTTACGAATTCCCATCAACTTTTGGATCATAGTTGATGAGAACAAATCTTAAGGTTATGTAAGGCGCTAAAGTCGAATTCGGGTTGCGCTTTCGCATGTTGGCAGCACTGCACTCTTATGACTATGCAGTGCTGTCATGTCATAAAAACAATCAGCTATTGCCATCGCTAGAAACATTTAAAAATTAATGGCCCAAAGAAACTTCATAAAATGCTTGACACCCAAATGAAGAAGCAGCATGGCCATCTTACCCATATGTTATTCACACCTTTTTCGAAAACCTCAAATTTCGGCGGATTTCAAGGAAATAATGAAAAAAATTTTTTTTGCAAAATTATCGCTAGATAAGAGCTTGAATGGCTCCTGAAAACTTCAATGATACGAGCAATGAGGAAGAAGAATCACTAAAACAAGATTTGGTAAAAATCGGAAGGCAGTGTCAAGGATTTTGGCACATCGACATGATGAGCTGGCAAGAATGGGATCAACGTTAGATGAGCAAATGTGTGACAGATCGGTGGGTGGACTTGCCGATACGTTATAAGTACAGGGAACTTAGTAATTAAGTGGCGAACAGGAATCACCAGGAGGAAGACTATATCAAAGGTTTTGGGACGAAGAAATGATGAGCTGGAAAAAATAGGGTCAACGTTAAATGCGGGAATGTATCAGAAATTACCGATAGGTCATGACTCTACAGGGAACTTAGTAATTGGGTAGCAAGCCGGACCAACTTTTAATGGGGAAATAAGGGGGATTATATGCTCTCGGGGGCTATGTGGCCAAAACTTCACTCAGAAAGATCCAAACTGCTACTGGGTATGTAAAGGAAGACAATGCGATTCTTGATAGGCGCGTTGACTAGTCAATGCTCGGCCAGAGCAAGGACCCGCATTTGAAAAACTAGCATTCCAGAGTTCGGCTGAATGTGCGAGGATAAAAAGGAACCACAGAAACCATTGAACATATTATCTGCCTTTGCACGAACTGCAACGCTATAGGCTTAGATAGCTTAGCAGACGTTTCCATGAGAGCATTAGTGATATTGAAAAGTGTAAAAAGGAAGATATCATGGGCTTCATCATGGGAATTCAGTGGCCTAATGACAGATAATTAGGATTCCTCTGGGTACAATTAGGTGTTAAATTTTTTTAACAACTAAAAGGAATCACCATGGAGGAGGAGGAGGAGTCTCCTAGTGCAGATGTGTTTCAGTACCAGCCTTCCTAACCTAAGCCAAGCTAACGTAAGGCATAATGAGCGATCACTATTGGACTCTAATGAGTGAAACAGATCCAAAGCAATTCAAACGAATCAGTTGGACTGCTCTTCATTCCACTTTTTATTGAATAAAATGGGTATTGGTTGTGAAAACTTTTAAACTATTATTTTAGTTAATACCTTGAACATCAATACCGATCTTGGAAAACCGAGTTTATATCGAGGGTTTATGTTTAAAAGGTGCTATCTGCAATTCTTGAATATTTTAGTAGACAAAATAAAACTGTTATTTTCTCGAAGTCCAAGAGCAACAACTGTATTTGATTTACATTAGTAGAATTAAGATGTCTTCTGTAAATGGTACTATTCATCAAAATTTAGTTCTAACCGTTGCCTTTTGAGAAAATAACAGTTTTTTGTGCTCTTCTGAAATTTTCAAGCCTTGCAGATAGCACATTTTAAATATAAACCCTCGATATTTGAATTCATCATGGACCGATTATTTTCATGAAGAATTTATATTCTCTCATCCTGTTTGCGATGCTTCGATGTTGCCTTTCTCAAATTAGATCTTGATAGATAACGCAATGAGCCCAACTACGTAATAGGGAGAACCCTTTGGCCTCGCCTAAGCCCCCACAGAATTTAAATCCTCATGAACTTCACTGGGAAGCATTTGAGAAATCTCTTAGACACCATGCTAAATGTATAGGTCTCCCGTACGGCTCCATTTGTAAAGGTGAAGAAGAGGAGGAAAGTATTTTGAATCTCCTCCGGAAGATCTCTTGATTTCCGTTTTATGGCTTGCATACATACACAACACTTTTTCCAAACTCTCGTCTGGTAACTATAATCTTTATCTACTTCTTTCATCAACATATACTGCCAAACTTACAGGTGTCACAAAAGGGATCATTGTATTGGACCCAAGTGTACTAAACCCTTAATTGTCATCTTCCACCAGTAAACTGATAGCCTAACCTAACCATCGGTCGTGCAACATCCAAAAGAAAACTGGCATTAGAACAGTTGTAAACCAAATAGGAATTGCATCAGACATATAAGAATTTGCAATTTTAATATAGAAATTAACATCAATCATGATTTGAAGGTTATGCTACAGAGAGAAGAGAGGGATATAGAGATAGAAAGGCAGGCAGACTTATGTATTCATATAGAGAGAGACATTAAAGCAATAGTAAATTGAAAATGATGTTAATTACAAACATTAAAAGTGTTAAGTTAAAAGCCAACATACGTACTAAAGTCTACGACTACAAAAATTTTACAACCCTTTCCAATTTGCAACTACCGGGCTTCATTTGTTATTACACAAGGAAGAAAGAATTCAACAACTAAAATACTTAATACAATACATTTTACAAGTTGGTCTACACACCCGCATCTTTTTTTTTTGCTTTTTGGAAAGTTTTTTTTTGGGCCAACCCCGCAAATAAAAAAATAGATTTTATTATTTTCGAGTGTGAAGCAGACTTGCGAATTTTTTAAGATTGGTATACAACAACAACAAACTACTGATTGAGTGCGCTGCTACTAATGTGGAGGTGGAGGTGCCGTAGTTGTGCTGCTGCTGGCAGCCGTTGCCGTTGCATGAGTGTGATGGTGATGGTGGTGAGCGTGGTGATAAGAGAAATATTGTGAAGCATATTGAGATGCATATGAAGCAGGACTCCATACCTCACTGCCGTTGGTGGGAGTGGTGGCTGAGCTGCTGTTGGTGCTGATGGTGGTGGTGGCGCTTGAGGTGTGGTGCGCTGGATGATGGTGGTGGTGATGGTGATGCGGATGTGCATGTGCATGTGGATGCGGGTGCGGATGTGTGAGATGGGGATGATGTGTTGAGGTGGATGCTATAGATGGTGGTGGTGGTGGTGGCGGTGGTTGTGGATGATGGTGATGATGATGGTGCGGATGATGTGCATGAGTGTGATGACCATGATGATGATGGTGATGGTGATGAGCTGAATTAGTGCTGGCATGGCTGTGGTGATGGGTTGGTGATACAGATAAGTGATGGTGATGATGTGGTTGCTGTTGTTGTTGTTGTTGTGATTGCGTGTGGGGTAGATGTGCTAAGTGCGCATGTGTGGTTGTGGCCACCGCTGCTCTTTGCGGCGATAGTTGATGATGATGCACAATGTTTTGTAGCTGAGCAGTATTATTATTATTATTAGTGTGAGTCTGTTGTTGTTGTTGTTGCTGTTGGGCTTGGTGCATGGTCATAAGGCTATTGCCCTCAGTAGCTGGCGTTGGTGCTAGTGTGCTGGGTGCATGATGTGCTGCAGATGTATTAAGACTTTCAGCCACCGTATTGTGAGTTGTATGTCCAGAGCCTGTGCTGCCTCCTCCTCCTCCCCCACCTCCCGGACCAGCACTTGTGCTGCTGCCACCGCTGCTCAATCTGTGCTGGGGAGAAGTGGTGTGCGAAGAGGCCGAGTATAGTCCCGAATCATCGTGATGTATTTGATAACTATCAGGCGTGGAAGAGCTTTTAATATCTTTTGTTGCATTCGCTGTAGCGGAGCCATTCCATTTCAATGAGGTTTCAGCTTCACTATTGGCATACGAAAGACCACCTCCGTTTGTTAAGGGCGTTGTCTGTGGTGAGCGTTCTGCATGTGCATGCGTATGATGCAAATTGTTAATGGGCACTCCGCTAGATTGGGAGCCCCACATAAGCACCGTCTGCCTCTCGTAGGGATCCTGATGAGAGGTTAGTTCAACTTTGGGTGTTACCACTACACCGTTTGAAGCATTGTTTGCGGGATTATTGTGAGAGTTGTTAGGCGAAGGACCATCTGAAGAGCAGGAGACCACTTCCATGACATGAGGTGAAGACTTTGGCGTTTTTAAAGGAACTTGCTGCAAAGACATTAAATTATTTAAAGTATGATTTAAGTTTTTAATGCTTGCTTAGGCTAACCTGTGGCGTTGAAGTGGGACTGCCATAACCACTGCTATAGCCGCTATAATATTTGCCCGTATCCTGCCATTTCTCCTCTTTGGAGGTTATGGTGTAACCGTCATAGGAGAGAAAACCATTGGCCACATAAGCCGAGGCTGGGGCACCCGTGTGATGATAGTCCGCATAGTAACCGCCCACACCTTGCAGCCGATATTGATGGAAAAGATTTTCGGTTACGGGATAAAAGTTGGTCGAATGCACAGAAGTGCCCATGTAAATATTATCGGCTGCGGTGGCATAAGGTGAAGCTGTATACATGGGATTGAGATTGGAGTAGGCGGCAGCCACAGCAGCAGCAGGATCGGGCAGATATTCTACCACTGGGGCAGGAGAGGTTACCTAAAAAAAATAAAATATTATTACCATTAACCTGGTGTTAAAAGACCTTACGAAGGTTTACCTGTCCCAAAGGAGAATTTTGTTGGGCTTGCTGCTGCATTTTACGTTTGGAACGGCAAGTAGACAAAAAGTCTCTTAACTGAGTCTTATAACGTCTATTGGGTCGTGTGGGTGTAACGGGAGGAGGCAAAGAGCTGGGCGAGCCACTAGGCGGCACTATCAATTGATCAGCCTCTGAGAAATAGGTGGAAGCCAAACCAGTATCCAAATAGCTAACCTTAAAATCCATGGTGCGCTTGCCCAACAAATCATAGCCCTCCTCATCCATTAAAACACGATGAGTGCATATGACAAAGTCGGGCTTGGAGTTTTTATACACCAGACGGGAGCTTAAAGAGGATTTTATTTAAAATAAATAATTATAAATTAGCTGGAATTATATAGAAGAAATGGCCTACCTAGTTTGTAGCCACTGCCATTCACCATCCTTCTTTTGATAGCGATAGGCAATCATGCCGGAAGCACCCGTCTTAAGCACTGAAATCAGACAATACCATCATATCTCTGCCACTGAAAATATCTTATTGTTATTATAAAAAAACTTACACTCCTGATGCGCACTCGCCACATAGGCCAAATCATCGTAATGCACCAAATCATAGCCGCCCATATTCACCAATTCAACATCCGAATAGCCCAATATATGTTTGCCTCTTTGATCCATGGACACCAGGGAAAAATCCAATTTATGTTTCGACTTGAACATATTTTCCTTATGCGGTATCTCCAGCAAACTGGGCGGTCCAAAGGGTGTGCAATAGGCGAATAAGGCCAAAGGTGGCTCTTCTGTCTTGCGATTCTGGCCATGAAGAATTTTAATGCGCCCCCTAATATCCAGCCTCAAGAAACCGGAAGTATTGTCTAGCAAACATCTGAATCTTACGGTAAAGCTACGCTCCAGATACAGCGTCTTGTCGGGGGCCAAAGTCTCCGCCAGTTGCATGGTCGACATATCGGCAGGTAAAAATGAATTCCACAGCAATTGTCTTTGGAGCTCTTCACGGTCTTCGGAGTGCACCAGCTCATACACCGATTGGTGGACGATGTCAGACTAAAAAGAACAAAAGATAATTTTTTAGGAAAAATATTTTTTTTAAATTTCTTATTTTTTTTTTTAAATTGCAATATCCCTAAGCATCATAGTTAAATTATTTCCAAAATAAGGGGTTAAAAAAATACACTTATATCTGAAACTTTATTATAAAATGGGTGTTGAAGATTCCTTTAAAACTTTGCTTTGGCGAATCGGTACATGAAACCTTTAGAATTGCGATAAAAAATTTAATCAGTACTCTTGCGATCAGGAGGCAAATTACGGCACTCGTTACCGAACGAAATTACGAAACATTTCAATAGAGTTTATTTGGAAATATTTTAAAATTTCGAACGGTATCGAGTGCCGTAACTCGCCGCCAGGTTATTAAGACATGTGCAAAAGTGGTAATCAGTCTGTTCGTGACATTCCTAAACTATTAATCAGGAAGCTGGCAAGTCACAGATCGTCTTTAAATAGCTTTGACCCTAAGAAATTTAATTGTGGTCGCAATTAAAGCCACACGATGCCCAAAGACCTAAAGCTGCATTTTTACAAAATTCAATTGGTGCTGGAATTAAGGCACCAGGATGCCAATCGTAGGCTTGAATTCTCTGGAAAATTTGTCTCCAGAAGAGGTAAATTAAATTCACCGTCAACGAACACGAAATATTTGATATACGTGCAGCTGTTTTGATTAACCGAATAAAAATACCCTAATATATGAAATATTTTATGATTATGCATGAAACCGATTCGATTATTCGAATAAAAATTATATACATACACGAACTATTTAAGGATTATACATTAAATGGATTCGATTATTCGAATAAAAATGGTCAGCTTTAAGAATATTATAGTTCCACCCGATTAAATTATTCGAATAAAAATGGTCAACTATGTGAAATTTTTAACGATTATATATAAAATCCATTCGATTATTCGAATAAAATTGTTCAATTAAGTGATGATAATATACCAATACTGAAAACTTAATGATTATATAAGAAGCCAGTTCGATTATTCGAATAAAAATTATCGACTATGTGAAATATTTAACGAATATATATAAAATCGATTCGATTATTCGAATACAAATGGTGAACTATGTGATGATCATATACAAATACGGAATATTTAACGAGTATACATGCGTTCGATTCAATTATTCGAATAAAATTTTTTATCTATAAGCAATTTTTAACTGCTATGCATGATGCCAATTTAATTATTCGAATAAAAATAATCAACTGTATGAAATTTTAACGATTATACATGAAGCCGACTCGATTATTCGAATAAAACCTTTCAACTATATTAGAATCATATATAAATACGAAATATTTATCGATTATACATGAAGCCGATTCAATTATTCGAATAAAATTTATCGACTATATGAAATATTGAACGGCAATACATGACGAAAATTCGATTATTCGAATAAAAATTCCTAGTTAAATGATGATCATTGATCGATTAATCGAATAAAAACTCCACTAAATGAAATGTTTAAGGATTTTATACGGAAGTGATGCAATTATTCGAATAAAACCGGTCAGCTTTAAGCAATTTTTAACTGCTATAAATGACGGCGATTTGATTAATCGAATAGAAATTTTACACTATATGAAATTTTAAACGAATAGATATGAAATTGATTCGATTATTCGAATCTAAATGGTCAAATATATGTTGATCATATATACATAAATATTTACCCCCTTATGCAAAAACGAATGGTAAATTTAATGTTGGTTTAACAAACGAATTTTGTATGGCAAACCGGGTTTTAAAGCATGCTTTAACATTATTGATTATACATGAAGTTGTTATAATTATTTGAATAAAAAGGTTCAAATATAATTGATTCGATTATTCGAATAAAAATATTCACCTATATGAAATTTTTACCACTTTACACGAAGCAGAAATATTTAACTATTACAAAGGAAACCGATTCGGATATTCGATTAAACATGATCTAACGATTATACTTGCAACTGAACCAAATAATCGAATAAAAAAATTTTAAATAAATGAAATTGTTTGCTTATTATATTTGAAACTGATTCGATTAATCGAATAAAACTGGTCAACTATATGCAATATGTAACGATTACACACCAAGCCGATTAGATTATTCGAATAAAATTGGTTAACTACATAAAATTGTAACTACTATGTGTGACTCCAATTTGATTACTCGAATAAAAATTATCGACTATGAGAGATTTTTAACGATTATATATGAAACCGATTGGATTATTCGAATCAAATATTTGTTGATTGTATATAAATACGAAATATTTCTTGCTTATACATAAAGCCGATTTATTTATTTGAATAAAAACGATCGACTATGTGAAATTTTTAATGATTATATATGAAACCGATATATGAAGTTTTTGACCACTATGCATGAAGCAGAAATATTTAACTTTTACAAATGAAAAAACAGATTCGATTATTCGATTAAAAATGATCTAACGATTATACTTGAAACTGATACAAATAATCGAATAAAAACGATTGTATACATGAAATTGTTAACGATTATAAGTGAAATACATAAACAAAAAATTTAATGATTTTACCCGAAACTGCTTCGATTAAGCGAATAAAAATTATTAAATATGTTAAATTCTTAGCGATTTTTTATAAAGCCGATTCGATTATTCGAATTAAAATAATCGACTATATCAATTTTTAACGATTATATATGAAATCGATTAGATTATTCGAATAAAAATGCTTGACTATATGAAATTCTTAACGATTTTATATGAACTCTATTCAATTATTCGAATAAAATTTATTATTTATATTATATCAATAATTTTTATTTTTTTAATTTAGCAAAATCTACAAATGCCATTTTATCGAATAATCGTTGGCGCTCAGTAATCAATTGCATATTTTTTCTTTAGCAACATAAAGCATTCGAAGGGTTAAGGAACTCTGTTTGTTTTTTAATATTTTTTTTCAATATTAGTTTGGCTTGTTTTTGGGTCTTGCTGGTGTTTTATTATTTTTTTTATTAGTGTGCATTATAAGGAGTGTGTGTCTTAATATTTATTGTATATTTATTGATTTCTCATACTCATATTTATTTATTTTCTTTTTTTTCCAATATTGTTCGCTTTTTGTTTGGATAAATAAATCATCGGCAAAACTAAATTGAAAACTCAATTTTATTTTAGTTTGTTTCGTTACATTTCGTTTAAATTTTTTCTTTTAGTTGGCTGTTGTTGTGTTTTTGTGATTTCTTTTCTGGTTGCTGCTTTATTTTGCTCTGCAGGTTGCTTTCGCAGATTGAGTTGTGTGTGTTTTTCAGAAGTAGGTGTTTTTCTTGTATTAATTTTATTTGTTGTTGTTACTCTTAAAAATACGGAATTTTAAAATCAAAAGTGAAATAAAAGACTTATAAAGATATCTAACAAAATTTCAAAAGTAATTGAAACATTAATATTCGCGTTAATATTGTTGTTGCTGTTATTATTTTAATATAATTTAATTCTTATTAAAATTTATGAGAATTATCAAGTAGTTTTACTCGTATCTCTAGAAGTCGCTAAAAGCAAGACTTTAAATTTCGCTCGAACAGGGGCATTCGATATTTACCGAAATTTCGAAATATTTTCATAGAGTTTATATGGAATTTGGTTCGATATCGAAATCCGTAATTTGCTCCCACGTTCTTACCGACCGAGCTTCGGAAAATATAACATTGATTGATTGATATCTGAAGTAATACATAAGCTCAGAGAAATACCTATTCGCCGAAAAAAGGTACCCTATTGTTTTCGCTACGGACAGACGGACAGTCCATTGCACGGTATTTTCTCAGGAACCGTAAAAGCTGCGGACCTGAAATTTGAACAGAGTATGTAGAACCTTGGCCGCTAACACAACAAATAAATGAGAATTAAAAATTAAAGGGTTTTCCAAAACGAGCAACGAGAAATGTTAAAATCCCATGTAACATACATACAATTGTATGTACACTTGAATTGACACTTGATATTCGTAAAATTAGTGTATTTTTATACAAACTACAACAATAAACACTAAAATTTAAAAAAAAATTTATTAAAGGGTGGTCCATCAGTTAATGCAATTTTGACTATGTAATTTTGACAACTTGCTATATCTTGGAAACCGTAAGAGGTGTAAACTCTTGAAATTTTCAAATACGGTAAAACTAAAAATTCCGAAAATTATAAAATCGCCAAACCAAAAAAAAAAATCGCCAAAAATTTAAAAAAAAATCGCCAAAATTAAACAAAAAATTTCGAACAATAAAAAAAGTCGCATAATTCGAAAAAATCGTCCAAATGAGAAAAATCACCAAAATGAAAAAAGCGCCAAAAACCGAAAAAAATCGCCAAACGCGAAAAAGGCTCCAGTAATAAAATAATTGTTAATATGAGAAAAAATCTCCAAAGTGAAAAAAATCGCCCAATTTAAAAAACGCCAAACACCGAAAAAATCGCAAAAATGAGAAAAAAAACATCAAAACTAAAAAAGCGCCTAAATGAAAAAAAGTCGCCAAAATGAAAAAAAAACTTCAAAAACCGTAAAAATCGACATAACTAAAAAAATCGCCTGAATGAAAAAAATCGCCAAATTAAAAAACACGTCAAAATAAAAAAAATCGCCAAAACAAAAAAAAGTGTTGACTAAAAAATTCCGAACTGGAAAAAAAAACGCCAAAACCCGAAGAAATCGTCAAAATAAACAAAATTCACCAAAATTAAATAAATATAAAAAACAAAAAAAAAATCGCCAAAACTAGAAAAAAAAGTGCCAAAACTAAAAATAAACGCTTCAAACGCGCAATTCAAAGTAGGATGGCAGCACTGAAATATGTGTTTATGTATTTATATTGAGCATCAGCTGTTGTTGTTGACAAATGCAGCTAGCGGCAGTCGAAGCCGTGTGTAGCCTGTTGTGATGAATGTGTTTAACGCATTAGAGCTTAAGACTTCATATACATACATACATACATATATAAATCTATTAAAAAATTTATAAAATTCTAGTGATATTTGTCAGTTTTCTATTCTAAATATTTACCAAAACCTCTTTCGTGGTTTCAGAAGAAAAAACGGAACCTGAATTCTATTTGTTTAGCTTAAAAATTAACTAATAAACGCCAACATATATTACAAACATACAAACATGCACATGCAGCATAAATTTTTAAGTATGTCTGTATGTCTGAAGTGCAACAAAAATCATCATCATAAACATCAACATCAACACAAATACGACTAACTGCCAAATCGAGTAGAACATGAAAAATAATCGAACAACCGCAAAATTAAACATTCAGCAGCAGCACAAGTAAACACTATCGTAATTATTATCGTCATTGATTGAAAATTGTGCGCAAACGTATGAAAACACGAGCCACGCGTTTCTTTAAGATCAGCCCCATTCTAAAAACTGTCTTCAGAAATTTAAATTTTTTTTTTATTTTCTAGAATTTTCACGGCATTTTTATAAATTGTGTATCCTACAGAATCACATGACTTACGAAAAAATACAACCCTGATCCGATGGATTGTAATTTTCTTTTGAAAATATTCATAAACTAAATCATAACAGGGTTGTACTCGTATTATCTCAAAAGTCGCACGATTATGTAGGAATTGTGAGTGACGGCCTTTAGGGTGCAAATATCACAGAACAGGGCAAAATATGTATCAAGAATGAAGACACTTTCGTATATGATTCTTTATGATTCTTTCTTTTGTTTTTTGTTGATTTTCTTATAATCAATATAATAAAATACTCGTACATCCATACGTGAGACAATAAAACTTAACAAACAATTGCACATCCAGTTTTAATATACGAAATTGAAATTTTATTTCCATGTGCATCAACAGCAACAGCAGCAGCTTCGTTACTTAAATATTATTAATTTTATTGCCAAGCGCACAAGTATTGGAACGTGTTGCAGTTTAAATGCAACATAACATTTCATTTAATATTGATTTAAGAACAAGAACATGAAGCTTGGCATTCACTTGCACCCTTCAAAAATACATCTAATCACCTGCCCGTAAAACCGTGGCAGCGAGAGAGAGAGAGAGAGAGAGAGAGAGAGGGAGAGAGTCAATATTCTGTTTGTAGTTCATTTAATTTACTTGTAAATGTGTCAAGAACAAAAAAAAAGAACAAGAACTTTACACTGCAATGTTTGATGGTTTGCAGAAATAAATACGAACACGAGTTACGCCCCCTTTAGTATCTCAATTAAAAATTAAGTTTTTCAGGAGTGTTGTTGGTTGCAACTTGCAAAAAAAATTAAATGAAGAAATTTTAATGGAACGGAAAATTCTTTTTTTAAAAAATTACAACAAATTAATAATTGTTAAAGGTATTTCCGAAAATTTTAGAAGAAATTAAAACTAAAACTTGGAATAATTAAATATTTTTAATGAAACAGTTCAAAATAACTTGTGAGATCAATGGAATTGTAGTGAAATATATTTTTTTTAGAAAAAAATTTATGATTGAATAAATTGAATAAATGTTGTTAATAAGTAACAAACCAAAAAAAGTTTGTCTTAAGTAGAACAAAAATAAGCAAATTAACTAACATGTGCATAATTAGTAAAGAACAAACGGCAATGGCAAGACTGTTGTAAATTAAGAGAAGGTAAAATTGAGCCTTAACTATAATAAATTCAGTGAAGTGTGTAATTCAATACGAAATTTATCCTATAAATACATACATATGTATAAAATATAGTTTTAAAATTTTTTTTAGTTTCTGCGTTTTTTTGGTTTTGCCGATTTTTTTAAGTTTTGACATTTTTAGCACTTTTTTTCTCGTTTATTTCATTTTGGCGATTTGTTTAATTTTGGCGATTTTGTTTCATATACGAATTTTTTTTAGTTTTGGCAATTTTTCGGTTTTTGGCGTTTTTTTATTTTGGGGATTTTTTTTAGTTTTGACACATTTTTTCATTTTTTTTGGCGATTTCAAATATACGATTTTTTAGTTTTGTCGATTTTTCGCCTTTTGGTGTTTTTTTCATTTTGGCGATTTCTTTTAATGTTTTTCATATAGGAGATTATTTTAGTTATGGCGATTTTTCGGTTTTTAGCGTTTTTTTTTGTGATTTTTTTTAGTTTTGACACTTTCTTTAATTTTTTTAATATTGTCAATTTTTTGCTTTTTGGCGTTTTTTCATTTAGGCCATTTTTTCATTTAGGCGCTTTTTTAATTTTGACACTTTTTTTCTCGCTTTGACGTTTTTTCGGTTTTTGGAGTATTTTAATTTTGGCGATTTTTTTTTTTAATTTTGGCGATTTTTTTCTTATAAATTTTTTTTCGTTTTGGCGCCTTTTTCGCGCTTCGGCGACTTTTTTCAGTTTTTGGCGTTTTTTGCGATATTTTTTCTTTTGCGATTTTTTCGACTTAGGCGATTTATTTTAGTGTTATAACTTTTTTTAATATTGGCCTTTTTTCGTTTTGACGATTTTTTTCATTTTTGCGATTTTTTTCGTGTAGGCGATTTTATAATTTCGGGATTTTTTAGTTTTACCGTTTTTGAAAATTTCAAGAGTTTGCCTCTTTCGGTTTCCAAAACACAGCAAGTTGTCCAAATTACATACTGAAAGTTTGCATTAACTGATAGAATACCCTTTAATTAAACTTTTTTAATTAAAAAAAGCCAAACCAAGAAAAAAGTTTCAAAGCTAAAAAAAATTGCCGAAATTAAAAAAACGCAAAATACCGAAAAAAACGCCAGAACAAAAAAAAAATCATCTATATGAAAAGAAAATCGTCAAGATTAAAAAAAGTCTCTAAAATAAAAAAATTAGCCAAAATTAAAAAATGCCAAAAACCGAAAAAAATCGCCAAATCGAGAAAAAAAGTGCCAAAGTTAAAAAAACGCGAAATCTTAACAAATCGTCAAAAACGCAAAAAGCGCAAAAACGCAAAAAGCGCCAAAACTAAAAAACGCTCAAAACGCATCGTTAAAATAATTATAACGAAAAGTTATCGAAATTGCTATTCAGTAGTATTTTTAACGATATTCGCTGTAGGTAAATTTCAGCTGTGTCGTTATTTAAGCGACAATAATTTATGTGCTATTAATTTTATCGACAAAAATCAACAAAAAATATCAGCCGCCGCATACTATCGTTAAAAAGAAGTTACAGAATCACACAATCGTTATTTTAAGCGAAAAAATTTATAGATCAAAATTACGATTGTCGTATCGTTAAAAGTTACTGAATCGTACCACAGGGTTGTATTTTTTTTAGTAAATCGTTCGATTGTGTGGGATAGTGTATCACGAGCCTCAAATTGAGTTCCATTTTATATCAGCTAAAGTCCTGCACAAGACCATTTATAAGGTCTTTCAAGACATGAGAGATTTTTATGCTTTACTACAAACGCTAAACATCACTGTTGGCAAGACAAACAACTGAAACAAATGTCTTGCCAACAGTGTAGTTTACCATTTGTTTTAGAATATTTCGCTGTAGTAAAGCATTTGCAAAATCTCTCATGTCTTGAAAGGTCTTATAAATGGTCATGTGCAGGACATTACTGTGCACGCATTTATTAAAATTTTAAATTTTCTTGTAACTTTCCTATTGGGTCTCCCATTGAAGTTTGTTTGTTGGTTTATTTTTCTGCTTTTCCCAGCCCATTTAAAATAATTCATATTTTTTTTTATTTATGTATCAGAGAACAGATGGAATGCCTTATTTTGTTGTTTTGAATGCAATCACAAAAAACCTGCATATTGTTGTCAAATTGCAACATTTGAAAGAAACAACGCATGTCACAATCGAAAGAGATGAGTGTGGTAAATTTTATTGCATGCATTGCTTGTTTTATATAAATGTTCATTGGTCTTGTCAAAAGCAACGAATACTCAGTGAATGGTGCGAATGCTTTTTACTGTGATTGACCACAACGTAGTCTTTGCACTTTGTGCTTGTATAAAACTCTTACATTAGTATTCATAAAACACGATATATGTAGATTTGAAATGGATTTTATGTATAACTTTATATAAAACAATTCATTTCAGATCTATTTTACATTTTCAAAATTTTACTTTTTGTATTTTCTCTTTTTCTAACACTTTTTCTAAAATTTCCTCCCGCACACTGTATTTTTTTAATCTATATTCATTATAATCACTTAAAATAAGCTTGATATTTAAAAGTGATATACAAAAGATCAGCGAATACTGAGTGAATGGTATGAAAGAAATCCATTCTGTCATGCTGCATCATTTCATTTCGCTGCTCATGTTATATCGGCATTGTAATAATAGAGTGCGTATGAGCAATCAACAAAAAACAATAAATTGTATCATAGGAATTACATTTGTTATTGTTGTCGAATAAATTCATGGCAAAAGCAACGAATTTATGAATTGTTAGCAAATGCGAATGGTCTCATTCTGTTCTCTGCAATGTATATATGAAATCTCTTTTTGAACCACAGCAAGAAAAATTAACAAAAAAAATAGTAATCCACAAACAAGTTAATAATATTGTACACATGTTGTATGTAAATAATAAAGCAACAACAACAACAATAACAACAACATGGAAATAAGTACGCAAAACAAATATTAACACGGCTGCCGTAAGTCCGGCCTGGCCACCACTCACTCACTCACTCGTTCGTTCTAAACAAACAAACACACATTTCCAGCTCCTTGGACCATTTACGATGTTGTTCATTTAGAAATTATACACATGATCGTACATGATTTGCACAAAAACAAAAAGAACAGAACAGAACAAAAATTGTAATACAATGCGATTGCGCAATCCTCCCGCTGTACCACTGATTTATTATTTATTGCTTCATGGTGGAAGGACAGACAGACAAGCAAACATTGTGGATGATCTCTTTACGAAAAATATTGATAAAAAAACAAGCAAGAAAATATTGAACAGAATACAATATTGAATAAATACAAGAAAACAGGTTGCAGCGTCCTTAGACGCATATTTGCTTTTACAATATGCATTTTGTTCGGTCTTGTTCTAAAAAGAGATTTTTGCGCTTTTGTGTGTATGAGAATTGAAGATGTTTTCTTTTGATAAGAAAATAAAACATTTGTTTAAGGCCAAATAATCTAAATAAATGTATCATTTGATTGCAATGTTTTGAGTGCAGCGAGAGAACAATAACTTAATTTGAGTTATACTTTGTTATTAGGGTTCCGTACACCAAAGTTGAAATAAGGAACCCTATTGTTTCCGCTACGCTGTCCGTCACACGATATTTCCTCAGAATCGTAAGAGCTACGGACCTGAAATTGGGACAGAGTATGTAGAACCTTCGCCGCTACAACAACAAATACATGAGAATTAAAAATTAAAGGGTTTTCCAACCGTAAGAGGTAAACTCTTGAAATTTTCAAAAACGGTAACACTAAAAAATCTGAAAATTATAAAATCGCCAAAAATTTAAAAAAAATCGCCAAAATTAAAAAAAAAATTTCTAAGACTTAAATAAGTCGCAAAATTCGAAAAAATCGTCCAAATGAAAAAAAAATCGCCAAACACCGAAAAAAAATCACCAAAACTCAAAAAAGGCGCCCGAACCAAAATAATTGTTTATATGAAAGAAAATTGCAACAATGAAAGAAAATCGCACCAATGAAAAAAATTGCAAAAATTAAAAGAAAATCGCCAAATTGAAAAACCGAAAAAAGTCGATAAGATTAAAAAAAATATCAAAACCAAAAAGTGCCTAAATGAAAAAAGTCGCCAAAAACGAAAAAATCTACATAACTAAAAAAATGGCCTAAATAAAAAAAATTCCCAAAATTAAAAAAAAAATCGCAAAACGAAAAAATTTACAAAAAATAAAAAAACGCAAAGCAGCGAAAAAAATCGCCAAAACAAAAAGAAAAAGGGTCAAAACTTAAAAAATTGCCAAAATTAAAAAAACCCAAAAACCGAAAAAATCGCCTATATGAAAAAAAATCGCCAAAATAAAAAAGATCGCCAAAATAAAAAAAACATCAAAAACGAAAAAAAATTACGAAACTTTATTTTATATAGGCTAAGGTTCGTACGGAACCCTTCGTGCGCGGGTCAAAGTCGCACTTCACTGAATTTATTCCTTTTTTTGGGATTTTTTTTATTTAGAGGTTATTTTTGCTTTAGTGATTTTGTGTGTTTTTAGACTTGTATTTTTTTCTCGCGATTTGCTTAGTTTTCTTGCACCTTTTATATGTTTGATATTTTCTAGCTTGATATATTAGTTTGATATAGTATATAATTTACGGGATTTGGTTTAATTTGTGGGACTTTTGTGCTTCACCGATTTTTTTCTTTTGTCGATTTTTCAATTTAGGCGTTTTTTTGGTTTTTTTTCCTTTTTTTTCTCTTTTTTCCGTAAATTTTTTAGTCTTTATACTTTATTTATATTAAGCGATTGTTTCAGATTTTTTTATTATTAGCGATTTTTTTTAAGTTATGCAGAATTTTTAAATATTTATTGATTTTTTTTTTCGCTTACGTTTCAGACTTTTTATATAGAATTTCATGTTTTCTTTCGTTTTTAAAACTTTCTATACATCGAAATTTCCACGGGAAAGTAAAATTTTTTTGTCACGTGCGACATCACACAATTAAATTTGTACTTCACAACAATGTGGTTCGAATTTTCTAAAAAAAAAATCTACCTAATATAGAGCTCCTGACGGCCTATATAAATACATAAAGAAGTAAAAAACACGTTTGTTTTCTTTAAAAATAAGAAACACATTTGTTTGGTGTCGCACGTGATACTCCTGTGGAAATGTCTATATGTATATATTTGGCAATTTTTATAACTATCTTGTGGCTGTACGAATTATAGCCCAAGTGCCAATCGCCCGAAACAGCTAAATGAAGGAACGCCCAAAATTTTTGGGTGATTAGTCCCTGTGAAGAAATTCTCAAAAACACAGTGCCCGATCGCAAAACAAATTAAGAACAACTTAAAAGTGTAAAATGACTAATCCCTCGATTTTTTTTTTTGTGTTTGTTCATTATGTACAATCAACCGAGTTTTGTATGAAAATCGGTAGCAATTTTTTTGTGATTGGACCCACTGTGCCCTATAAGTATATCGTCCCTACCACACGTCAAACTATCCAATGTGCAAATTTGAAATTTTCAGAAAAGCGCGAGGACCCTTCAATTGTGAATTTAAAGTCAGCGTATTCCTAAAAGTGGCTGATTTAAAATATTTCTTATTGAGTTAGTATCTATCGTCCGTGAGAATTTCAGTATTTTGAAATGAGGCATATCGGAAAAATTAGAGTACCAAGATAACGAATCTAAAAAACTAATTTTGCATATTGGATAATTTGATGTGGTAGGGGGCGATATGTACATTTATGACGTTGAACAATTTAAAAAAACTTATGCTGAATAATTTGTGCAACCCCTTTATTTTGGATATAATGATACATATATGACGATTTCTGGAGAATTTTACTTTTACTTTTTTGTAATCTATTTTACATATTTATTTTTATGTTTATTTTTTTTTTGTTTAGAAATATTTTCTAATACTTACCTGGTGAAACCCCAAATAACTTTCAATACTGTGGGTGGCAAAAAATACTTCGCCATCGCAGGTGAGTATCATTAGAAAACCATTTAAAGCCTAAAAAGTAAAAATAAAAACAACAAAAATTATATTACTTTTCATTAGTAGATAACAATTAATATTAGAGGAGTTTTATATTATATCTGAAATGCTTATAAGAAGCTCAAATTATCTATTACTGCGTTTATACGTGTGACTTATTCGCTAATAAAAATATGTATTGAAAATAGAGAATTTTGCCGCATAAACGAGGAGTTAATTTTTTATTTGCAAAAAGTTCAATCATAAAATAAAATTTGCAAATAAAATTTTTAAGGTAGGTGTCCACACTTACAAATGTTTGATAATAAAAAAACTTTAAATTGATAATAACGGCCTGTCCCACGTTGTCACCCGAAATCGTTCTTTCGACAACTTGTATTGCAAACAACAATAACATTAGAAAATTTGTTGTTGTTTACAATAAAAGTTGTCGATCGAACTATTTCGGGTTGCACCGTGGGACAGACCGTAAATATTTCACAAAAAACATTGATAGAAACAAATAATGACTAAACAAATAATTATTTGATATTTTTAGGGTTCCGTACACCAAAGGTGAAAAAAGGAACCCTATTGTTTTCGCTACGCTGTCCCTCTGTCCGTCTGTCCGTCACACGCTATTTTCTCAGGAACCGTAAGAGCTACGGACCTAAAATTTGGACAGAGTATGTAGAATTTTGGCCGCTATTACATGAGAATTAAAAATTAAAGTGTGAAACCGTAATAGGTAAATTCTTGAAATTTTGAAAAACGGTAAAACTAAAAAATCCGAAAATTATAAAATCGCCAAACCAAAAAAAAATCGCCAAAAATTCAAAAAAATCGCCAAAACGAAAAAAAAAATCTTCCACAAAAATAAATCGCAAAATTCTCAAAAATTACCGAAATGAAAAAAATCGCCAAAATGAAAAAAACGCCAAAAATCGCCAAAACGCGAAAAAGGCGCGAAAATCATAATAATTGTTTATATGAAAAAAAATCGAAAAAAATTTAAAAAAATCGCCAAAATGAAAAAAATCGCAAAATTGAAAAAACCGAAAAAACCGAAAAAATCGCCAATATGAGAAAAAAAGTGTTACGAGTAAAAAAAGCGCCTAAATGAAAAAAAGTCGCCAAAATGAAAAAAGAACGCAAAAAAACAAAAAAATCTGCATAACTAAAAAAATCGCCTGAATGAAAAAAGTCGCCAAAATGAAAAAAACGCCAAAAACCGAAAAAACCGCATATATGAAAAAAACCGCCAAAACGTAGAAAATCGCCAAAATAAAAAAAAATTGCCAAAATAAAAAAAAAAAGCCCAAAAAAAATCGCCAAAGCGAGAAAAAAGAGCCAAAACAAAAAAAGCACAAATAAACGCGAAAAACGCCAAAACTAAAAAAACGATTAAAACCGAAAGAAGCCCAAAAATGAAAAAAAATTCCAAAACTATATTTTATATACATAGGGCAAAGTTGGTATTGAATTACATATCGCGTGTCCGTACGGAACCCTTCGTGCGCTGGTCAAACACGCACTTCACTGAATTGATTTACATTTACACTATTTTTTTTTCGCAACACAAGTAAGTTTTCTATAAAAGTGCAACTAAGTTTTTGTACTTTTGCTCGGCCATATAAACAGTGAGTTAATTTATTTGCAAGTAGTACACGTATAAACATAGTATACTTTTAGTTTGGTTGGTTTTATCCAGACGCACTCTTTATTTTAGCAACGAAAGTATTCTTTGACAAAAAAAGTTTTCTTTTTGCTCATTTTGATAAAATTTTACTTGTAAATGCATAAATTTAATTCTTACTTTTTTTGTATAAAATTTCGTTTGACCTTTTCTTTTTCATCTCGTCTAAAACAACTTAAACAAAAATTGCTCTCCAACACAACTACTTAAGTGGAATGATCATGATCATTACGGGAAGAAGAAAAAAAAAAAGAATAAACTACCTGGTGTAATCTTCAGTCTACAAAAATATTTTTCTGTGGGTTTTTGTTTTTTTTTTGTTGTTTTTTTTAGTTCGCCCAGGAAATGATATCTAATTAAATCAATGGTTTCTCTTCTACACTTTTGTGTAATTGTACTTTACTTAGTTTTATTTTCGTATATTCATTCATTCATTTATTTATTTATTACAATTCTTTCAATGCTTTCAATGGAAATCATGTCTTATCATTTTAATTTGTTAACAGGTTCCTTTATTTCTTTCTTGATCATTTTATGTTTTTTTTATCATTCATTCATAATTTTCTGAACTTTCTTATTTCAGATCGTTTTGATTTAAAATCGTTTGTATGTAAGTGTGTCTTTAATCTTAAATATTTTTTATCTTTTGCTGAATTGTTAACTATTATAGGGTGTTCCAAAATTTTAAGATTGAAATTTAAAAATTGAATATTTTTTTTTTTAAATTTTCTTTTTTTTTTTTGTTAATAAACGTTTTTATGCATTTCGTTCCTCCTTATGGAACTCATCAGTAGACTTCAGCCACCAAAAAAAAAATATTTTTAAAATAAGCTAAAATTATTCGTATGTTTATAGTAAAACTTTTAATACGTTATTGAGAATTACAACATGCAAACATAACAAATTTAAAAGCCGCAAACAAAAATCTTTAAGAAACAAGCATCTTTATTCGTTTTTGAATCTATTTTATTATCCTTTTGCTTTCCACAATTAGCTGCCGCATTGGGCAGGAATCTATTTGCGTATTAAATTAATTGTTTGATTTTTATTTTTAATTTTAATCTTCTTAGCTCTTAAGAGCTTTTAAAAAGTGGAAATATTTAAGGGAATCGTTTGGTTAGAAAACGAGAAATGTTATATTAGACTTAATGGGCGTAGCCATGACCACTTTTCTTAAGACTATAACATCATAAGAGCTCAAGAAGTGTGCAAGGTTGTGTAGATATAATTTGGGTAGTAGTGCTTTAAGTTTAATGTTAAATGTTAAGGGGAGTGGCACCGCCTATATTTTTGAAAAAAGAAATTTTGTCATTAAAAGTGTAAAAGATGTTTGCCAAGTTATGTGAGAACGAGTTTAATGGAAGGAAGTGAAATATAATTTTTGAGGCGTGGCTACGCCCACTTTTTCAAACACGAAATTGCCTCGTTATACATATGTAAGTGTCTTCGGTAATTGTCAAGTTTCATAAGATTTGATGTGATATGACACAAAGGTAAAGTCTTGAAATCGTTAATTTTCTAAGAACCGGTTTTAGCAAAACCCGGTTTTTGTTTAAATAAAATATTGAACTCGTATATAAATAAAAGGAAATAATATTTGATATGATTTAATGTGATATTAGTTTTTTAAGAACCGGTTTCTCTAAAACCGGGTTATTATTCGAATAAAACAAGTATGGAAATTAATTAAAATAATGTTTTATATGCTTTGATGTCGTATGTAGTAAAAGCAAAGGCTTGAAATCATTAGTTTTCTAAAAGCGAATGAAGTGGAAGGAAGTGAAATATTTTTTTAGGCGTGGCTACGCCCACTTTTTTAAACACAAAATTGCCTCGCTATGTAAGTGTCTTCAAAAAGTGTCAAGTTTCATAAGAATCGATTTATAAAAAAAAATTATAAAATTTTATATTTAACTTTATGGGTGTGGTCCCGCCCACTTCTCTTATTTAACCATTAATTCCCAATTATGCCATCTAAAGTGGTCAAGAAGTGTTTTTAAGGTTTGTAGGAATCATTTGAATGGTAGTTCATAAAATTTCATGTTAAATTTTAAGGGGCGTGTTCCCGCCCACTTTTAATTAATTCACAATTATGTCATTTTAAATAGCTCAAGAAGTGTAAAATTGTTCAAGAATCATTTAAATAAAAGTGCATAAAATAGTGTGTTAAATTTTAAGGGGGCGTGGTGCCGCCCATATTAAAAAAACAACTTTGTCGTTTAAAATCATATGAATGAAAGAAAGACATGTCACAAATTAAGTGAGAGAGAGTTTAGCACAAGTGCATGAAAAATAGAAGAAAATATTTAAGGAGCAGCGTGGGCCCCGCCCACTTTTTTAAACTCAAGCTAATGTTGCCATGAATGTCTTCAGTGAGTGCGAAGTTGCATAACTAACAAGTTATTAAAATTTGTGAAATTTTTCAATAAATTTAATGGGCCCCGCCCACTTTTCTTAATTAACCATTATGTCCCCTAAAAATGTCAAGAATTGTTTAAAGTTTTGTAGAAATCACTTGAGTAGTAATGCATACAATTTTATATTAAATTTTAAGAGGGCGTGGCTACGCCCATATTTTTCAAATAATTTTTGTAATAAAAAGTGTTTAAAGTGTATCCCAAATGATGTGAGAACAACTCAAGTAGAAACACATTAAACAAAGAAAAACATATTTTAAGGGCGTGGTACCGCCCACTCTTTCAAAAATCAAATTAGCTCATTATAAAAATTCTTCGGAGGGGGCTACGTTTCATAAGAAGCGATTTATTAGAAATATGTGAAACGATAAGTTTCCTTAGAACTGAATAGAAGTAAATTTAATATTATATGAAATTTTTAGAGGCGTGGCATTGCCCACTTTTTAAATTTCGATATCTTGTTACTGCAAGCATCCAAGTAATGCGATAAGTTTCTTTAGAATAGATTAAGTAAAAGTAATCGAAATCTTATCTAAAACTTTAAAGGGCATGGTTACGCCTACTTTGCAAAATACAAAACTGTGTCTTGTGATAATACTATAGTGTGTGTTAAGCTTCTTAGGGATTGGTTGGCTGGAAAATATTACTAAATTTAAATCTATTGTTTTTATTTCGTCGCTATGATTGTTTGTGGCTCAAAATTAAATCCGTCGTAAAGATTGGATTACCCTTTTTTTTAGTGCTTCAACACATTCGAGTTTAAGCTCTTTTATTTTTAAAGTATTTGGGTCATGTGCGAAGTAATTTAAACTCAACTTCTAGTTTTACTCACTCCCGATGGCACAATAAATATTACTTCATTAATTTTGTTCGTTTGTCTTAACTTTGGTTGAGGAACTCTCTCTCTCTCTGCAGTTTAATGAGTTTTTAATTTTCAAAAAAAAAAACAGGAAGTAAATGGCGCCTTTTTTGGGGTTTTAGACCTTCAGCAAAAGCATTAAGCAAATATACAAAAACCTTTCGAAAGTTGTAAATATGATTTTCTTTTTTACAATTTTATCAAAACAATTAAATTTTCTTTTCTTGTGCTTCAAATAAATAACAAATTACATGCTTAAAATATTTTTGTGTATGAGCCTTAAACGTATAATTAAATTAACAGAAAATAAAAACAAGCAAGTAAACAAAATTTTATAATCAAATCAAATTTAGTTGTAAACCATATTTAACGTGCTGATTATTTAAAAAATTGCCAGTTAAATAGGAAAATAATAATTATTATTTTTTTAGCAAAATTTTAAAAATTTAATAACAATAATCAGGAAGTAATGCGGGGGAAAGAGCATTTTAATTAATGAAAAAAATTAATAAAATAAAATAATAAGCTTTCAAAATAAAATGTTTGTGGGTGAATCAGTTAATCGGTTATTGCAGTTATACGTGCAAACGTTTATTTAAATTTAAAAAATTATCATTGAAATTTGTGTATTTGTGGGGAAAATAATTAGTTTTGCAAACTATTTTTTACAAAATTTCTTAAATGTTAGCGACATATACATAGCAAAGTTTTTCGGACAAAATATATGTATATAGAAATTATATGAAATAATGTTTTATACGCGTTGATATGATATGTATCGTTATTTTTTTAATCTTTATTTTTCTATGAAACGTTTTACCGAAACCCGGTTATTATTCGAATAAATTTAGTATAAAAATAAGATAAAAATTATGTTTCATGTGACATTTAGCGAAATTTCAGCTAGCAAATATGAATTTTTTAGAACCGGGTTTCTAAAAAACCGGTTATTTTTCGAATAATATAGAGATTATGTTAAGTAATATTTTATAAGTTTTGATGAGATATGTAGCAAAAGTAAAGGTTTGAAATCGTTACTTTTCTAGAAACCGGTTTTACCGAAACCTGGTTATTATTCGAATAAACTTAGTATATAAATTAGGTTAAATAATATTTTTTATGCTTCGATGTGATATTTAGCTAAATTTCAGCTAGAAAATATGAATTTTTTAAAAACCGGGTTTCTACAAAAAAAAAACGGTTATGTTACGAATAGTACGGAGCTTAAGTTTAATAATTTCTTAAAAGATTTAAGTTCATATGTAGCAAAAGTAAAGGTTTGAAATAGTTAATTTTCTAGAAACCAGTTTTACCGAAACCCGGTTATTATTCGAATAGAATTAGCATATAGGTATATAAATTAGGTAAAATAATATTTTATACGCTTTGATGTGATATTTCGTGAAATTTCAGCTAGCAAATCTAAATTTTTAAAGAACCGGTTTTTAGAAAAACCGGTTATTTTCAAAACCCGGTTATTATTCAAAGAAAATAAGATTATATACCAAAATAAATATTTCAAACGCGTCCATGTGATGTGTAAGGAAAAATAAGCTATGTAATAGATCGTTAATCTTCGAAAACCCGGTTTTTAGGAAAACCGGCTTTAAAGAGTAATCATTTTAATAAATAATCGTCATTATTTATCAAAATTTTTTTTCTTGTTTTCAAGATACATAAGTATTTGATCGAACCATTTTTGGTGACATCGTGGGATAGGCCGCCGTTAAGCAAAATCAAGAATAGCTTCTGCAAGATTTTTAAACTTTTTTTTTATTTTATCTAATGTTTGAAATTAATAAAAAAGTTCATTAAACTTTGCTAAAATTGTTTTCATTAGTTTAATGAACTTAATTGTTGCTGACGCTCGCTGTTCCAGGCCAACCTGTTGTAATTGATATCTGCTTGACCTGCGAGTACGATTCTGATATATTTTAAGATTAATTTGAAAATAATTTTTATTTTCATAACTTTTTATTTTGCATCAATTTGCCGATTTAATCTTCTTATGTAGACTTAAAATATTTTGCAGATATTTTCTAGTTTCCATAAGTTTTCTTTAATAGATGACTAATAATAAAAAAAGCTAAATTCCCAGAGCGTGAAAATACACGATTTGCAGCCAACAAACTAAAGTAATTTGAGAAAACAACACAAACACACACACACACTTGCAGCTGAAGAATATCATATTGAAAATTAACAATTGCCCACGAGCTTAAACGAGCAGGAAAGAAAAACGCCAAGGCAAAAAAAAATAACACCCATATGATTGCATTTCTCATTGCACACTCGCTCGTATGTTGTTGCAAGTTGCAAGTTGAATTTATTTATTATTTGTGGTTAACTGTAATTTAAATTATAAATATTTATTAAAATTATTAATAACAAGCAACAACTGGGCTTTTGCTGAAAACCTCAACAACAGCAATTTTCTTGTTAAAAGTTTTTTAATTTCAAAAAAAAAAATTAATAAAATTTAATACCAAGACTAGACATAATAAAAGTTTGTGAAGAAAAAAATAAAGGTTTAAAACAAGCCTAGTTAAATATATATATTTGTTAATATGAATTCGCATGATTTTTGGCAATTAACACGTACTAAAAGCTCTTAAGAGAAAATAGCTTAAAGCCATAGAAAAATCACCAAAAAATAAAACAAATGCATTTTAAAATCAATTTTAATTTGTTAGGAGAGATAAGCAAATAAGTGTTTTAAATTATTTAATACTTTACACGTAGATTTTCCAATGCTTGTGCTAAATAATGGCTAATTACAGTGGAACGGATGTGACCATGATACTCAAATTTTTTATAATTAACATATATAAAATTTTTAATTGGTAAAAAGCATGCTAATCTTAAAAACATTCAGTAATAAGTAGAAATTGAAGGAAAATTATATATGTATGCTTATAATGGCCCTTAGAAAGCTGTGACGGGTGTGACTTTACAAATCTAAGTGTTTACAGATTTGTTATTTTTACGACATATTGACATATATTCATTTATTCATAGTCTAATAAATTGCTCAAACTCTTCTAAATTGTATGAAAAAGCTTCTGCTGCCACTATTTTTCTAAAAAAAGTGACTTGTCTGTCTTATTAATATGCCGGGTGTGACCTTGTATGGAAATTTGAAGAAAAGTACAGAATTTTTCTTAGTTCAATCATTGCGCTTGTTGAAGGCACCAGAGATGCCAAGGGATTCTTTTTGAAGTAGCTGCTTGATAACAACTATTCTTTATTGATGGACTGGAAGCAAGGTTACCTTGGGCTCTACTGACTGACTTTTTTTACTAAAAATTAAAAATCTTAGATATCCTTTTTTGCTTCTTCATATACTTCTTTTCTTCTTTCCATTACAATTTTTTAAGAATTTCTTCTTTTTCGGCTTCTTTCTCTCTCTCTCGCTCTCTCTCAATCTCCCTCTCTCTCTAAAGTTAAATACAGTTCATATTTTTTTCTTAAATTTTTTTTAAGTGTCTTGTGTTGTCCTTGTTTTTTATTTATGCGACCCATTGAAATAATAAAACTTTAGTGTTACTGTGCCGGGTGTGACCAACTATTTCCTATAATTAATAATGAATAATAAAATGGGGTTTCATAAAATTTTATTACATTTAAGGTACACCAAAGGTGAAAAGGATGTCCATCTGTCCGTCACAGGCGGTTTTCTCGGTATCCGCAAGAGCTACGGACCGAAAATAAGTAAAACTTTGGCCGCTACAACAAGTAATACGCAAACTTTTGAAATGTTGACAAAACTACAACTAAAAAGATTCAAAATAAAAAAAAATTGTCAAAACGAAAAAACGCCAGCTATAACTAAAATCAATTAGCAAACTCTTGAAATTTTGAAAAACGCTAAAACTAAAAAAATCCAAATTAAAAAAACAAAAACTAAAAAATCGCTAAAACTAAAATAAATCGACAAAAAACTAAAAAATCGCCAAAACGAAAATAAACGTCAAAAGCTAAAAAAACCGGTAAAACTGAAATAAATCGTAAAAAAAAACGAAAAAGTCCTCAAAAACATCAAAAATGGCAAAAAAAAACTGAAAAAATCGCTAGAACTAAAATAAATCCCCAAAAAACGAAAAAATCCCAAAAATTAAAAAAAAACCCAGAACTAAATAAACCCCAAAAAACCCGAAAAAATCGTCAAAACGAAAAAAAACGCCAAAAACTAAAAAAAATTTAAGAAAAACGAAAAAAATTCCCCAAAACAAGAAAAAAGCCAAAAGGAAAAAAAGTGCCAAAAGCTAAACAAAAATGCTGAAACTAAAATGAATCGTCAAAAGACAAAAAGCCAAAAGCGAAAAAACTGAAAAACCCCAACAAACCGAAAAAAATCCCCAACACGAAAACATGCGTTAGAACTCGGAAAAGGCACCAAAACTAAAAAAAATCCCAAAAACCGAAAAAAGTTTACCGTCTACTTAAAGTTTTTTAAAAACGTCTATATTAGGTAAGATATTTGATTATAAAGGCTAAAATTCGTATACTAACATATCGTTACCTTAATACAGAAAGTCCTTCTTAACTCATTATTTTTTTGAAATCGAGATGTTTGCATTTGTCGATACATTAGACGTTCTTCTATTGAATTATACAAAAACTTTGATTACAAAAAATATGATTTAGGGCCTTTCTATATTAAGGTAATGATATGTAGTGTCCGTACAGAACCCTCCCACTTTGCTGAATTTTTTTTTATATAAGCTCATAATAAAGTACGGTAACAGTTTTATTAAATTTAATTAACATTTTTATTGTGACGGGTGTGACAAGGCTAAATTTTTGGGGGTTTCTTTTTTAGATCGATTAGTGTAAGGGACTCCCTCATATTTCACTGCGCCCACGATTAATGCTATAGTATGCAAATGACAACAATGGTGTGAATCCAGTCTCAACTAGAGTTGTCAGATATGACAATTTCTTGTCAAACGTGTCACTTTTTCAACTTGTTCGGCATATACATTTTTTGATTTGGCGACATGGCGATTTTTTTTTGTGATAAATAAATTTTCTGGCGATTTTTATGGATATTTTTTTTTAAATTGAACTTCAAAATTTTTGTAATTTAAGAAAAGGATTATTGAAGGATTAGTTTCAAAAATAAATCCTACCAAAACTCGTCTGCAGGAAATTAAAATAATTTGGTTTTTATGATTTTTCTTACATTAACTATAGTAATTAATGCTTTTTGAAATTAGATAAGAAAAATTAACAAGAAATGCTCTTTGGCGATTTTAATTCTTACTTTTGGGAATTTTCTGCTAAATTTGTATACGTTTATTTTATAAAAAAATTTGTAGTAAAAAAAATGTTATACAGGGTGGCCCAGAAAGACCGAAGTGGTGTAAATTCCTTATAACTTTTTATTTAAGACATATTATTTAATTTTTTGTTTTTTAAATACAGTAAATTTATAGGGAATATTTTTAGATTAGTTGTTAAAAATGATATCCCGCAAGTGGAGGCCATTTTCTGCATCGCACAAATGATCTCTTTTCAACACATTTTCCATGACCTTTCGCAAAACTTCCGGTGTTATGTTGTTAATTTCGTCTGGAATATTGGTTTTTAATTCCTCAATAGTCCTAGGCTTATTAACATAAACTTTCCCTTTTAAATAACTCCAAAGGAAACAGTCTGGAGCGGTTAAATCCGGGGAACGCGGAGGCCAATTAAAATTGCTTCTACGCGAATTTATTCTTTCCCCAAAGATGTCGCGTAAAATAGCCATTGTGGCCCTCGGAGTGTGCGCTGTGGCTCCATCCTGTTGGAACCATATTTGCGGATGGTATTCCACGGCTGGCCTTACAAAATTTTCCAACATGGCCCGATATCGATCACCATTGATGGAAATGGCGACATCTCTTTCATTTTCCAAAAAATATGGGCCAATGATCCTTTCTGAAGAAACACCGCACCAAACAGTACACTTAACTGGGTGTAATTGTCGTTGATGAAGTACTCTCGGGTTTTCCTTAGCCCATATCCTAAAGTTTTGCTTGTTAACAAACCCATTTAATTGGAAATGGGCTTCGTCACTCATAAATAAGTTATAAATAATGGAAATGGAAAGAGCACATTTGTGCGAAGCAGAAAATGGCCACCACTTGCGGGATACAATTTTTAATAACTAATCTAAAAATATTCCCTATAAATTTACTGTATTTAAAAAACAAAAAATTAAAAAAATATGTCTTAAATAAAAAGTTATAAGGAATTCACACCACTTCGGTCTTTCTGGGCCACCCTGTATAAAAATAATTTTATTATAAATAATTGGGGTATTCACAAGGGTGTCTTAAATGTCCTAATCCTAAGTGTCATAATGTACTAACATTTAACATGGTTTAAAAAAAATTGTTATTGTGGCTCAAATTAAAAGGTCATAGAGTAATAAGACTTTGTCAGCTATATTTATTGTTTGTCATAACTACATATAGAAATTCGTGAGAGTTTACCAAAGGAATTGAGCGAGAGAGTAAGCAATGTACGAAGGTGCTAAAACCAAAATATAAGCAAGTACAATATTTTTAATTGTAAATTATAAGGGGTTGCTCACAACAGTCATATTTTTTCGTTTTATTGCTTTAAAACGATTTAATTTATGAGTACCTTCTGAATACCCCAAATGCATAAAGAGAAATTACATTAAATTAATTTTGGAGACTTTTGGTGATTTTTAAAATCAATGTGGAGAAGTTGCTCAAACAAAAATTGCCGTGTAAACACAGTCTGAATGTCGTTTCAATTTTACAAGAATAACTTTGCTCTGCTCTCTCTCTATATTTAATGTTTAATTTGCAAATTTTATATTTTTCCCCACTAATATCTTGTTTATTTGCCAAATGATCACTCGCGTTAATTATAATTTACTAATAAATTTCTTTTAACAATTAAAGAATTAATTAACCAGCCACAAGGGCTGTCCCAACGCACTTTATTTTAAAATAGTTTTTTAAGCAAGAGTAAAGATAAATTTCATCTACACCTAATGACGACAACATGATCATTTGTAAAAACTAAATATTAAGCAAAAACTTAATAAAAAAAAATTAACAGCATAAAATATGAATATTAAATATTTCACATACGCAGCAGTTAATACGAAAAGCAAGAGTAGTTTTTTTTAAGGGGGAACGGAGACGAGCAGGGAACTTAAGCAAAGTATGAACAATTAATACTTAAGTATTTAAATATCACTTGACTTGAGGCTGCACAAATGGAATATGTATGGTTGGGATGGATGAGTGAATTGCAAGCATTTTGCAACAGAAATAAAATAAAATAAAAAGCACCTTCTAGAGGGGAGGACAGTATGTATGGCTGAAGTAGACAAATGAGCGCAACAGAATATTCAAGTCCACCACACGCATTTGTTAAACTTTAAGCTCATAAAGCATTTACAAAGAAATCAACCAGTCAGTCGGTCAGTCATTCAGTCACAGCCAAATTTTAGCCGCATCATATTAAACGCACAGCATGGATCATTAACGCCCCAGCTCTGCAAACAGCTCTAGCTAAAAGCAGAAACCAAAAAAATAAAAAAATAAAACGATAAAAAATACTAAAATAATTCTTAGTACATTTTGTTTTGTCTTTTTTGAACGCATTTTATACAATTTAGAAGATGATCATAAAATGTTAAGTGGCGTCATAATTTAAAATGCATCAGTGTTAAATCTCTTCTTTTTATTTTCTTTTCTTTTTGTACTTGGAGTATCATTTGTATTTTAAATATCAGTTTCAGTTGCTGTTGTTGCTGTTGTTGTTGTTTATATGGAAGTATTAAAGGATATGGCATTGTCATCAAGCCTAAGGGGCATTTCCTCACAAGCTCCCCAACTCATCAATAATCATCATAAAGATCACAGACAGAAAACCGCACCGACTGACTACAACAGACGCATAGAGATTTTGTTTTTATTCTTCTTCTTCTTCTTCTTCTTCTCTTTTAAAGCCGCTGTCCGTCCGTGATGTGTTTTGTTGTTGCTGTTTTCTTTTTCCTCTTAGCGGATGGATATTTATAAATGTTGGTGCGTATTATTTACCAACAATTTTCAATGCAAGCTTGCTTAAGTAAGCATAAGCAACAAGCAGGCAATAAACAGCAATTAAATGGTGTGTCGTGAAGAATGGATTGAATGGAAATTTAAGCATTTGAGAAGTTAAAAAAATGCTATTAGAAAATCTGGTTAAGGGAGTGTGGCAGGCAGAGCTTAAGACAATAACAACAAATTCAGTAAAGTACGACTTTGACTCGCATAAGAAGAGTTCCGTACGGAACTTGTTTCTTTTTGAAGATTTTTTTCTGTTTTTGGCGATTTTTTTAGTATTGACGCTTTTTTAGTATTGACGCTTTTTTAGTTTTCAGATTTTTTTCGTTTAAGCATTTTTATGGGCTTCTGGCGGGTTTTTTTTATTATCTTACGATACATATTTTTAGTTAAAATTTCATAAAAATTTTTTTTGGCGAACTTTTATTTTTTGTAACATCTTGGCTTCCTTTAATAGTTTGAATTTAATTTTTAATGATACTGAGAAATTTAGTTAAATTTTGTATTATTTTTTAACACCCATTTGTTATAGCCGAACTTCACTGTATATAGATTTTCGGTGGAATTTCGAGAGTTCAAAAAAATTTCCTGAGAAATTTATTCAGTGAAATTTTACTTTTTGTTAACACCTTTGCTTCTCTTATACATTTCAATTTAATTTATAGTGATTGATAACTAATGGCAAATTTTGTTAAAACATAATTAAAAAAAAATTAATTTTTCTTAAAAAGAAATTTTTTTGTTTGTTGTTAAATTGTTTGATTTAAAAAAAAATTAGAAACATATTTTTGCCAACGATTTGAAAAAATAGTGGCTACACTATTTCATTTTCACCGCCATAAAACTTTAATTTTAATAACATTTTGCTGAAATAAAAACAAAGTAAGAAAGAATAAGAATTGCTCATCGCTACAAGCCACAAAAAGCAAATGGTCAAAATTTTATGGGTTTTTTATGGCGTTGAAATATATATTTGAGTGTCAAATAAGAGCAAAGAAAATTTTCTGAAAGGAGTTAAGAGTTATAACAACAAAGTTGTTGTGCGATTAAAAAGCATTAGGGACAATATATTAAAATAAAAAGTAAGACGAACTCATAAATCCAACAGTTAAAAATTTTGAGCTTTCTTTGAAATAGTTTTAGAACGAAAAAAATAGTAATTCTGCAAAAATATTTTGGAATTTTTTTTTATTAAATGCTATAACTCTCGCAACTCTCTAAGAGTTAAAAGCATTACAGATATCTTATGATTCGATTATGAATGGCAACTAAACTTCTGTTGCGTTGTTAATTGGCAATGCGTGTGAAATGAAAATTATTATTATATATGGCAACTTTCTAGAGTTGCCTAAAATTTATCAAATAATCTGAGCGTAAATTATGGTAGTCGATACTAATCAAAATTTTTAAATTGCTCCATATAAGCTCTATTGTTATATTTTGTAATTTCACTCGATATCGAGTGCCGTAATTCTTAAAATGATAATGACAGATTGACAGCTGAGAATAATGTAAATAAAGCTTCAAAATATAAGAAATATAATAAAATAAAATAATGCCAAACCAAAAAAAATCGCCAAACGAATAAAAGCGCTAAGCTAAAATGAAATGTCTAAAACTAAAATTAGTCGCCAAAAAACGAAAAAAATCGAAAAAATTAATAAAAAAGATAAGCGCAAAAAAACACCTTAAACTAATATTAATCGCCAAAACTGAAAAAAGGTCAAAAAACGTAAAAAATCGCAAGAAACGCCTAGAACTGGAAAAGATCTCAAAGATCTCAAATCGCCAAAAACCGAAAAAATCGGCAAACAAAAACGCGCGTAACTAAAAAATTTTTTCAACTTAATAAATAGTCAAAAATAAAATAAAAATAAAAAAATTTAAAAAGAAATTACCAAAATAAAAAAAGTCTCAGAAATTAAAAAAAACGCCGCAAACCGAAAAAATCGTTTAAACAAAAGTAAATCGCCGTAACCGAAAAAACGCGAAAAAATCACCAAAACTAAAAAATTCCAAGAACTGAAAAAAATCGCAAATTTAAAAAAAATCGCGGAAAATAAAAAAAATCGCCAAAATGAAAAAAACCGAAAAAATCGCCGAACCAGACAAAAAGAGCCACAAAAATTAAAAAAATCGCTTAGACTAAAATAAATTGCCAAAACCAAAAAAAGTATAAAAAACCCAAAATAAAAAAACGCCAAAAACCGAAAAAATCTTCACAACGAAAGAAAACCGCAAAACCAAAAAAAAATGCTCAAACTAAAATAAAACAACAAAACTGAAAAAAACGCCAAATACTCCAAAAAAACGCTTAGAGCCGAAAAATCACCAAAACGAAAAAAGCGCCAAATAAAAAAATTTTCTTAAGCTAAAATGAATCGCCAAAAACCGAAAAATTCGCATAAATGAAAAAAAATCGCCAAACCAAAAAAACGCTTAGACTAAAATAAATCGCCAAAACCGAAACAACGCCAAACTAAAACAACGGCAAAACTAAAAAAAGTCAAAGACCGATAAAATTCTCAAAAACGAAAAAAATTAAAAAACTGTATGCTCAGCCTTATTATGAATTCCACATGTGAAAATTTACGAATAAAATTTTTCTTTCACATCAATTGAAAACTTACACATATTTCCATTTTTTCCCAACATAAAATTCTTTGTGAATAATTTTCTACATAAATTGTCAAAATATATCGCAATCGTATGAAGTTTTTTGATAGCAATTGTTCACACGTTCGGAAATTTCCATATGAAATTTTATTTAAAAGTTAAAGTTTCTATAGTATTACATGGTGTCCTTCTTGTGCCAGTCAAAGTCGCTTTTTACTGAATTTATTATAAAAATGTAATTGATATTAAAAGTGCTTAAAAAATTACTTCTCTCAGTTGAACCTTTTTTTCTATGAAGAGAAAGAGTAAAATTGCCTAAAATTTATCTTTCAGCTTTAAAGCATATTTAAGGCTTTCCAAAGAAGGAGCAGTTTACTTAATTTATTTTCAATTAAAAAAAAAAGAATTAAAACTATTCTGCAACTTAAACTTTGTGCTTAACAGTATTATTACAATTTGGCAACTGAAATTAGCAGCTGTTAGTTGTCAGTTGCCAGCCATCATAAAATGTTGGCAGCTGGCAACGCCCTGAAACATCATAATCTTATGCTAGTCTATAATAAATTCTAAATTTTTTTCTAACGCTTATTATTATTTTTTAGCTTTATTTTCTGAACATTTTAATAAATTTTAAAATTTCTTATAAAACTTTTTCAAATAACAATTCAGCAATAAAAACAAAAATCAAATATTTAACATAAAAATTCCTTTGATATTTAACAACTCCCAAAAGGTTTTTCTTTTTTGCAATTTTTTTTTTCATTTAGAGTTTTTTTATTTTATTTTTTATTTATTTTGTATTTTACTAACAAGTTCACTTGTTAAGCATATTTAAGAATATTTAGCGACTGGGATGCGTGACAAAATGCCATTTTTAAATGAAATGATTTGACTGCTCGCAATTGCAAAACCGAGTGAGTGAATTGAGTACAAATGGCCCAACGGCCCAGCAAACATCAACAGGTATAAAAAAGGCACACAAAAATGCACAAAAAAGAAGAAATTTTTAAGGCACAAAAAAAACAAAACTTTTCAAATTGCATACAAAAATGCATTTCCTTGTAAATACGAGTGGTAAAAGGATTATTTTCTTTACAAAAAACAAAAAAAAAACTACTACTAAAAAGGAAAGCCAAGGAGTTGGCTTGAAGGAAGGCATGAAAAGGTATGGCTGGATGAATGAATGAATGAATGAATGAACTGACACAGAGTACGTGACGTGTCAGGACAAATATGGCCGGAAGTGCACAATTGTGCAACTCAGCAATTAGTACTAGAAAACATGAGAGGTGTTATTGAAAAACTTTTAACACACACATGCACTTACTCATGCACTTACATATGCACTTGCCTTCGCAAAAAAAAGTGAGCGCACTTCAAAGAAAAAAAGAGAATGTACTGCAACAACTTGATATTAATTTTGGCATATTTCCATCAAACCGTTACTTGTACCTGGAAAAAAAGAAAAGAAAGCAAAAAGAGCTTTTTGGGCTGCATATTTCTAAGACAAACAATTTCTTTCCACTACATGCTAAAGCTTCGGCCAATGCATTTCATGTCTGTCCAAAATTTTCACTACACACATGAGTTTTATGATTGAACAAAAAAATAAATATATGAAACAATAAAATTTATAATGTCAGGCCGGCTGACACTGCACCCTTAAACAAAAATAGCGAAAACTCCATGTGCAATAAAAATGCAGGTGCATTTCATTTACCCAAGTATTGTGGGGTGATTTGCTGGAAAAAACAAACAAATTTTTGCACTTGCATATGAGTTGTCAAGCGTCAAGTGTTTGAAGAAATTGTCAAAATAATTGTTAAATTATGCTTGCGATGTTAAATGAAAACTGCACAAAAATTGTTATTTGTTTCCGAAATTATAAAATGCATAAATAAAGCAATTTAAAAAATCGTTACAATTAGGAGCAAGGAGAGCAAAAAAAATTTAAATTCAAAAATTTTTATATCAAAAGATTTATAGCCGGGCAGGACATAAACGGTTCAAAAGCGCTTTCAATCGTCTTAAGCCTAAGCAAACATAAAATAAAAACTAATGTAAAACTGTTTCAAGTTAAAAAAAGCATTTAAAAACTTTTTTGAGATACAAAACCGGTTTGAAACCCGGGTTTATTCGGTTCAAAACCAGTTCTGACCATCCTATAAAGCTATACAAATTAAAAAAAATTAAAAATTCATGGAAAACTGGATAAAAGAGATAAAAATGTTTTCAAAATATGTTCATTTCAAAAGATTCCTAACCAACAAAACCTTTTTGAAACCCGGGTTTATTCGCTTCAAACCCGATTTTGACTGCCTCACATCCATGTAAAAAATATATAAATTTATTTAAAACTGTTTCAGGTTATAAATGCATCCGAAAATATATTCATATCAAAAGTTTTCTATTCCACAAAATCGCTCTTAAAACCCGGTTTTATTCGATTCAAAACTGGTTTCAAACATCTTAAACCAAAACAGCTAAGAAAAAACTAAAAACATCTGGAAAATGAATTCAAGTTTAAAGCTATATAAAATTATATCTATTTAAAAAATTTACCCTTAAAACCGATTCGAAAAGGTTCTAAAAGCGGTTTTAACTATCTTAAAGCTAAATAGTTCAAAACAAATCAAAAACTTATAAACAACTGGTTTCACTTAAATAAGCATTTAAAAATATATACAGTTGAAAGGATTTTTAACTTAAAAAACCGGTTTGAAACCCGGTTTTATTCGGTTCAAACCCGGTTTCGACCATTCTATGGTCAGACATTTAAAAAAATTTTACAAATTTATGGACAGTTGGTTCAAGTTAAAAAAATATCTAAAAATATATTAATATCAAAAGGTTTTTAAGTTATAAACCGGTTAAAAACCCAGGTTTTATTCGGTTCCAAACAGGTTTCGAAAGTCTTAAGGCTAGAGGGATAAAACAAAATTTACGAATTAATGGAAAACTGGTTTAAGTTAAGCAAGTATCTAAAATATATTAATTTCAAAAATTTTGCAAAACACAAAATCGTTTTTCAAAACCGATTCTAAACGGTTTAAAATCGTTTTCATTTATATTAAGCCTAAACAGCTCAAAACAAATTAAAAAGTTATGTACAAGTGTTTCAAGTTATATTAGCACCTAAAAATACTTTTAGTGGAAACTGTTTTTAAGCTGAGAAAACGGTTTGAAACCCGGGCTTATTCGATTAAAAATCGGTTTAGATTCCTATCCTGTGGGCAGACACATGAAAAATTTTAAAAACTCATAGACATTTGTTTCAAGGTTAAAAAAGTATCAGAAAATATATTGATTTCAAAAGGTTTTTAACCGGTTCAAATCCCGAGTTTATTCGGTTCCAAACCGGTTTCGAAAGTCCTAGGCCTAGTTAGATGAAAACAAACCAATAAATTTATAGAAACTGTTAAATTAAAAGGCATCTAAAAATAGGTCACAAATTCGTTCTTAGAAACGATTCTAAACGGTTCAAAATCGGTTTCAACTATCTTAAGACTAAACAGCTCAAAATAAATTAGTAACTTAAGGAGAACTAATGCAAATTAAATAATCATCTACAGAAATATTTAGTTGAAAGGATTTTTAGGCTAGAAAAATCATGTTTGAAACCCGGTTTTATTCGGTTTGAAGGCGATTACGACTGTCTTTAGCATAAACAGCAAAAAAAAAAACAAACAAAAAACATATGGAAAATTAATTAAATTTAAAAGCTATATAAAAATATATCTATTTAGAAAAATCGCCCATAAAACCGATTCGAAACGGTTCAAAATCGGTTTCAACAGTCTTAAAGCTAAACAGCTCCAAACAAATTAAAACCCTAGGACAACTTAAAGGTTTAAGTTAAATAAGCATCTTAAGATATATTCAATTCATAAAATATATATGTAGTCAGTTTTAAGGCACAAAACCGATTCAAAACTCGGTTTTATTCAGTTCCAAAACTATTTGAAGCGTTTTTAGACTGAGAGGCAATAAAAACATTTAAATTTTATAAAAAATGGCTTCAGGTAAACAAACATTTAAAAATATATTTTGTTCAAGGGTTTCTTAAAACGGTTTCAATCGGTTAAAACGCAGTTTCAACCGTCTCAAAAATAAAAAAATCTAAATTTATAGAAAACTTCTGCAAATTAAAAACAAAGCATAAAAATAAATATTCAGCCGAAAAACTTTTTAAACCATAAAACCGATTCAGAAACCGGTTTTATTCAAACTCAAAACCGATATGAATTATTTTAAATAGTATTATGGAAAATTAATTTATATTACAAAAGGAAATAAACATATTCAGTTCAAAACTTTTTTAAGCAAAAAAAAACCGGTTAAAAACCGGGTTTTATTTTCGACTAAAAACCTGTTTTTTTTACTGAAACCGGCTTCCACCGTCTCAAGCCTACGGAAAAATAATTAAAATAAAGCTTCTGACCAACGGGATCAAGTCCAAAAGCATTTAAAAATACATAGTAACCTTAATACAGAAAAGCCCTAACTCCTTGTTTTTTAAAAATTGTTTACATCGATGAGAGAACATCTACCGTATCGGAAAATTCAAAAATCTCGATTTAAAAAAAAATATGAGTTAGGGCCTTTCTATATTAAGATAACGATATATTTTTAGATGTTCTTTAACTTGATACAGTTTCTCGGAAGATTATTTTTTATAAAAAAAAGTATAAAACATTGGAAATTTTATGAATTTGTCTATTTTATCTAATTTCTGTAACACATTTTTATTAAAAATTTTAATTTAAAACGCTTAAAAATCTTTACAATGAATAAAAAAATATTACAATAATATTGCAATAAAAACCGTTAACAAATTTGATTATAAGATAAAAACAATTTATGGTTTTTTAACTATTCCAAAACAACTTAAGCCATAGTGAAGTCACACGCACTAATCGATAATCTTGAGTTTATTATTATTAAAATGTCTCAATTTCTTTTAAATTAATTCATTTATTTTTTTTCTTTAAAACACAAATATGTTGTATGCATGACTTCTTACGTTGTTCATTTTATAGAAATTATTATTATAAATTGCTTACCTGCAGGAACATATCACCATCTAATAGACCATGTTCGAAAGCTCCCAGCTCTCGTGTCCGATAGCCATCATGTGCGTGTATGTGAGGTAAGACACTGTTACCATTTTCTTCTTTATCCTTATGCATAACAACTGGAAAATAGCGAAAAGCAAAAGAAACACAATAATTACAACAACTAAAGACAAATCTCAAATAATAATTAATCAAATGTTTTTTTTCTTTTTTGTTGTTGTTGATTTTCATTTGATTTTAGATCAATGCATAAATAATTAATGTAGTTTTAATTGAGGAAAAATTGGTATTTAAAAGTAAGAGGGAAGACAGAATACACTTAATTTGAAAGCAGCAGATGAGCAGCATTTTAAGATCGGAGTGAGTAAAATAAAGATTTAGAAAGAGAGCAACTTTCTTCGTAATTTTGAAAAAATTGGGGTTTTTAAAATATTTTAATTAATAATAACAAGATCATTTCTAATTTTTATAAAACCGGTTTTATAAAAACCCGGAATAAAACCTGGGCTAAGAACCGGCTTTATAAAAATGCAGGCTAAAACACAATTTTATAGGTACACTGGTTAAAACCGGTTTTATAAGACCCGGGTTAGAAACCGGTTTAATAAAACCCAGGGTAAAAACAGGTTTTATAAAACGGAAAAAACGGTTTTATAAAATCCAGGTTAAAACCCGGGTTTATAAAACCCAGGTTAAAAACCGGTTTTATACAAACTGCTTGCATTTTTTTATAATTTTCGCTTTGAGTGTTTTTGAAATATTACTTAAAAGAAGGCAGATAGAAATTACATTTTTCTTTTGTAATAAAAAAACCGGTTCAATTTATTAAAAAAAATTTATCTTTTAAATATGTTTAAAATAGAAAATTTGTCTAAATCTGCTAAGAAAAAGCATTTAAAATCAATATTACCCGATTTTTTAAAATAATATGTAGATATATAATCGGTTTTTTTTAATTTTTATTTTGTATTCGGCTAGAATATATCTTGAACCAGGGTTTGATTTCTGAAAAAAAAATCTGGTTAAAATTTTCTAAATGCAATTTAGAAAATATATATATTTTATTCAAAAGCTAAAATCATTTTGAAAACGATTTCTTAGAACAAAAAAAAACCTAGATGAAAACCGGTTTGTTTATTTGTTGTAACAACAAAAAATCGTTTAACATTTTAGAAATTTTAAAATATATATTTTATGTTTAATTCACAAGGCTTTTAACGCTTTTAATAAAACCAAGCCTGATTGCAACCGGTTTCATTAAACGGAAAACCCCGGTTCAACTTTATTTTTTTTCTTCGTTCGATTCTTATGAATATTATTAAAACTAAAACCCTTATCAGTTTAAATAAAAAAAAATAAAACGTATGTACATATGTACAAAACCGGTTTTAATCTGTAATTTAAAATCATACCATAACTTAAAAATATATGGAAGATTTATGCGACACAAATGTTTTTAACTTAATTAATACTGTTGAAAGAAAAAAACTCGGATAAAAACCGGTTCTTTGTCGGTTACTAGAAAATCGGGTTAAGGCTTAAAAAAACTCAAAAAAATACTTTATTCAACAGCTTTTTAACTGTGGTCATTTACAGTTTAAAAGCCGGTTTTAATAGATTTTTTTAATGATAGAAATTAGGTATACCGGTTTTAGTCGGTTCTTTTAATTTATTGCAGCAAAAAAATATAAAAGATTTATACGATTCGAATGTTTTTAACTTAATTCATTATATTACCGGTTAAGGCAAAAAAAAACTCAAAAATATAATTTCTTTGTTAAAAAGTTTCTTAACGCTGGTCATTAACCATTTCAAACCCGGTTTTAATCAAAGTTATATATATATAAAAACCGGTTTTTGGTCGGTTCTGGGAAAAAAATTACTGCACTTAGTAAGATATGTACGATTGGAATGTTTTTATTTTTTTCATTATATTTAAAAAAAGCTGAAAAACACCCGGTTTTAGTTGGGGTAATTAAATAACCGGTTTTAGCATAAAAAATATTAAAAATAAATTGGAAAGTTTTTTTAGCACTGGTTATTTCCGGTTAGAAAACCAATTTTAATATATTTTTTTATGATAAATGTCGTGAATATATAAAAACCGGTTTTAATCGTTTACTTGAAAACCCGGTTAAAAATTAAAAAAAAAACTCAATAATATACTTTAAGCGAAAGTATTTTAACTCTGACAGCTGTAAAGCAGATTCTAAAAGATTTTAGACGTATAAAAACCGGGTTTGAGCGGTTCTTGGAAATGATACCATCATTTAAAAAGAAGGAATGGATTAAAATGAATAAAATATAAAAACGTATACGCCTGAAATGTTTTACACTCTGTTCATAATGTGGAAAAACCGTTTAAAAACCGGGTTTAAACGGTTACTTGATTGAATGAAAAACCGGTTTTATTCGGCTACTTGAATAGTTGAAAAACCATTTTCGGTAAAAAAATTTCAAAATATACTTTGTATGAAAGTTTTTTTTGACGCTGGCTTACTATCGGTTACAAAACCGGTTTTAATCGATTTTTTATAAATAATGAAAATCAGTTCAATTTGTTTTAGCAGTTAGAGAATTATTTATTGATTTGGTATGTTTTTTGACTGTGTCTTTTCAACTTTTTTTTATTGACATTGAAAACTCGTTCTTAATCGGTTTTTTTGATATTAAGGAAATCGGTTCACATTACAAAAGAGATTCAAATACTCATGTAATCATTTTTTTTTAAATATATTTTTAGTATATCAAATATTAAGAAAATGGCTTTCTTTCTTTCAAATTTTTTTTTCATTAAATATATGCAAATTGATTACATACTTAATCGGTTCTTTGAAATTACCGAAACCGCTTCACATTAAAAATAAAATTCAAATACAGATTCATATTTATATTCTATTCGAGAGTTTTAAGGCTTTTTTAAATATGTCAACTACTGGGAAAGTGATGATTGACTAAAAACCGATTATAACCGGTTAAAATCTGTCTATAACCGGTTCTAACTCAGATATAACCGGTTAAAAACCGGGTTAATTTCACAAAAAATTTACTTCTAAATGTTCGATACAGTTTTTTAACTCCAACAAAAAGCTATAAAACCGATTTTTTGCCTAAAACCCGGCTATAACCGGTTAAAAGAGCGGTAAACCCGGGTTAAACTCGGGTATAACGCATTAAAATTTCGTTGAATTTTATTTTTTTAACTATTAAAGATATACATATTTATAATATTTTATTCATACTGCAAAACATATGAGAATTTCAAATTTTCAAATTTTAGTTTTTTTATTTTTCTGTTTGCCAGGATTGTGTATGAAAAACTTTAGCATATTTGTATTTTTCCTAAGTTTAGCCAATTTCTCTTCGTCAGTGTATGATATCGCCTTAAAAATTTTCTTATTCTAAAGCTTTGTGAAATTTATGCAGATTTTCATTGTGCTGTTATTATACTCAAAGTACGTCAGAGTATATCAAATTTCAAGTTAAGAAGTCAAAAAAAATTATGTTCATTATAGTGGAAGTGCGATAAAACAAATGTTGTTGTTGTTGTTTGGCTTTAATTTCAAAAATGAAAAAGAAAGACTTGTGGAAGGAGGAAAATGTGTCCTCCAAATTGTTTTTTACTTTTTATTTTTTGGAAACAGTAATAAAATCCACTGACAGAGATTTCGATCGCACTTGCTAGAGAATGAAATTTAACACAGAGAAAGAAAGGTGCGTGTTTTGGTTTGTTTTATTTAATTAAATTTTTCACATTCAGCTTGAACGACAACGAAAAAAAATCGTAATTTACATTAAATAAAAAAACCCTAACTCTTTACGAGTTGCTTCAAATTCCAACCCCAACCCCTCTCTCACTATTTCTCTCACACTCCTTCTTCGCCTAAAAAGCGGCCTTTGCTTCAACGTTTTAGTAATTAATTCATAATTTTAATTAGACTTTCCATTATATTTTTGAGTTGTTATTTGCTTTATTTCTTTATTGTACTCGTGCATAAAAATATTAAATTTTTTTTATATTATTTTTATTTTTGTTTTATATTTATAATGTCCTTTCTTCCGTAAATATACATACATACTCGCATAATAAAAGGTTTTGTAAGCAAGCGGCGAGAGTCCTTTTTATTATTATTATTTATTTTTCTACTTTAGTTTGCAGGATAACAAATCTCTTTTATTTTTTTTTAGTTTTGTATTTAGTTGTTGTAATTGCTTACATACATATTCTTTTTAATATTTTTCACACAACAACAACAACAATTAACAGGGAGTGTTTTGCTTACATTTGTAAAATGAGCTCAAGTTTTATGACCTGAAGAAGGAAGCTTTGTTTGATTATTTCTTCGAAATTTTGTGATTTTCTTTTTTTCGCTTCAAAAGGAAGTTTTATAGTAATTTAAACAAAATTTATTACATCCTTTTTAATGCGTTTCTACTCTCACCCTCCCCCCACACATATTTCTACTGGTTGTTAAAGGCTTTTAATCTTAATTATGATTTAGTAACAAAAAATTTTGGTCACATTTTTCTTTTTGGGGAAAGCTTTAGATGTTATTACGGAAATAAAAATATATAAATTTAATCTTATGAAGTAGAGGAAGATTACATAAATAAAGGAATGTAAACCAACACCATGGTAATAATTAATACCTTGTTCTGTTGGAATTTTTTTAAAGAATTTTTTTTAGCAATAAAAAAAGAAAGTGGTATTAGGGCGTTGTTGTTTTTTTTACAATTTTTTCAAACCATTACCCACAATTTCTGCGCAAACTTGTTATTGCGTATATTTTCTTATTTTTTAACTATTTATTGGCTGCAAAGACATGGCCAAGATGTTGGATGTCATCATCTTGTGATATTGTTTAATCGAACCATAACCGCAAAAAAGCTTATCCGTCACATATTTTGGACCTCGTTTTTTTACGAAAATCTATTATATATTGTGAAAATGTACCTTTAATAAAAAAGCACCTTTGGTACAATAATAAATTTTTTGTATCTTTTTGTAAAAAATATGCACCTTTTGTAAGAATGTACTTATTGTCAAAAAGTACTTATTATAAAAAAGGACTTATTATAAAAAAGGGCTTATTGTAAAAAAAGTACTTATTGTAAAAAAGTACTAATTGTAAAAAAGTACTTATTGTAAAAAAGTACTAAATTGTAAAAAAGTACTTATTGTGAAAAGTACTTTTTATTGTAAAAAAATGTACTTATTGTAGAAAAATACTAATTGTAAAAAAAGTACTTATTGTAAAAAAGTACTAATTGTAAAAAAGTTCTTAATGTAAAAAAGTACCTTTTGTAAGAAAGCATTTTTTGTAAGAAAGTACCTCTTGTTAAAAATTACTAATTGTAAAAAAGTTCTTAATGAGAAAAGTACCTTTTGTAAGAAAGTAACTTTTGTAATAAATAACCTTTTGCAAGAAAGTACTTTTGTAAGTAAGTACCTTTTGTAAGGAATAACTTTTTCTAATAAAGTACCTTTTTTAAGAAAGTACTTTTTTTTAATAAAGTACCTTTTGCAGGAAAGTGCCTTTTGTAAGAAAGTAATTTTTATAACAAAGTACCTTTTTTTATAAGAAAGTACTTTTTGTAAGAAAGTACCTCTTGTAAGAAAGTACCTTTTAAAAGATATTACCTTTTATAAGGAAGTACTACTTGTGAAGAAATACATATATACCTTGTGTTAAAAAGTACCTTTTGAAAATCATTATTTTTTTAAATAATTCTTTTTGTAAAAAAAACATTTAAAAAAAAGTAAGCTTAGCAAAAAACATCTTATGTAATAAAATAGAACACGTAAAAATATATTTTGCACAAAGTACCTTATGTAAAAAGCATATTATGCAACCTTTTGTGAAAAGTACTTATTACAAATAGTACCATTTTTTAAGGAAGTACTTTTACTTAAAAGTACTTCTTACAATTAGTACCATTTTTTAAAAAGTACCTTTTGTCCAAATTACAATTCTGAAAATTTTTTTTTTACAAAATTTGAATTTCTCCAAATATACCTTTTATAAAAATTAGCATTTTCTAATAAATAATTTTTGTTAAACAAAATATTTTTCAATAATAAGTAACTTTTTTAAGAAAAGTACCTTTTATAAGAAAAGTACCTTTTGTACGAAAAGTACCTTTTATAAGAAAAGTACCTTTTGTACGAAAAGTACCTTTTGGTATGATAGGTACCTTTTGTAAGAAAAGTACCTTTTTGTATGATAGGCACCTTTTGTAAGAAAAGTACCTTTTGTAAGTAAAATACTATTTGTAAAAAAAGTACGTTTTGTAAAATGTATCCTTTGTAAAAAAAATTACTTTCTTAAAAAATTACTTTTTCTAAAAGAGTACATTTTTAATAATTACCTTTTTTAGACAAAGTACCCTTTTTAAAAAAACTTTTGTATTTAACACCATTCTGCACAACAGTACCTTATTTAAATAAGTACTTTTTGTAAGAAATGCCTTTTTCCCTTTGGAGTAGTTTTTGCAAAAAGTACTTTTTGCTTAAAAGTATTTTTAGGAAAAAATTCTTTTTGCTTAAAAGTATTTGTGGGAAAAAGTACTTTTCTCAAAAATACTTTTTTAAAAAAGTTCCTTTTGCTAAAAAGGACTTTTTGTATAAAAGTATATTCTGTTAAAAATAATTTTTTGTAAGGCAAATAGTAAAAAATTTTCGATCTTGTGTAAAAATTACCCTGTTTTAAAGACCACCTTTGAGTACAAAACTGCCTTATGTCAGGAAGAATCTTTTGTAAAAAAAATCTTTTGTAGAAAAGCATTTTATGTTAAATAGTAGCCTTTTTTAAAAGAGACTTTTTATGTAAGAAAAAGGTCGAAACGCCAACAAAAATTCAGAAACTTATAAGATTTATTTAAATCATGCTTGACTGCATGAGGTCTTTAATAAATTTTCGCCTCAATAGCGTGAATGTCATGAGCTAATCTCACACTTAGCAGATTGATACCTTTACTTAGGGAAAATTGCTGAATAATGTATAGAAATTTGCAATGCAAATAGAAAGTAACCACATATTTTTAATAAAATGTTGATGATAAAAACAGCGTGACAGTGATTGATTTTTCTCTGCACTCACGTGAGCGAAGAGAGTTTATCATATTTAAATCTTTTGTCAAAAGCTTGAACTTGAAATTAATTTTTTTGTAAATAAAATAAAATTTTAAAATTAATTATTTCAATGCTTATTCAGGCTGCCTTGTTAGGCAATTGGTTAGAGTGCTTGCTTATCAACCGGAAGGTTGCTGGTTCAATACTTGTCTCCTCTCAAGGAATTTATATGTATGTATGGTGAATGGTGAATTATAATTAAGAACATAATATGAAGATATACCCCTATATTCATAAAATTTAAAATGAATTTGAAATGTTTTTTATTTCAAAATTTTCATACAAAATTTTCTTAAAACGGATTTCAAATTCATTTTATCTTTTATGAATATGGGGGATAATAAATAACATATAATTTTTATAGAATTTAATTAAAAATCAAAATAAGTCCCAGAATTAAGGACTAAAAAAATTGGAAAATTTGCTAAATTTGAAAATTTTACATAATTTTAGGAAAATTTTACTTAAGTGTTACTAAAAATTTAGTAAATATTTTACTGGTTTCAAGTAAAAAAACAGCTTTGGCGCCATACGACAACTTATTTTATTCAAATTTAGAAAATTTTCCAAAGTTTTAGTTAATTATTTTTTTGAGTGCAGGTTCCCCTAGATATGGAATGTCTAGGCTTGCTTTTAATCTTGTGTAAGCTTAGACTTATTCAGACGCCAGACTGAGGACGAAAAATTAAATAATAATATCAACTACACTGAAAGAATTTTGCTTCATAAATCCAACGAAACAATTTCATTAGATTTTTTTTTACAAATTTAGTGATAATTTCACAATTCTAACGAAAATTTCAAGAATATTGAGAAAGAATTTCATTGGAATTGCTTCATTGGTATTCTAGTTTCGTAACAATATTTCATTGGATTTATGACAACAATATTTTCTAATTATTAAGAAACCCCTTTATATTTAAGAAACAATTACAGTTGTTACTTGAAATAAACATATATAGATAAGTACATTCCTTAAAGCAATTAAGTTAAAGATTAAATTCATCAACAAAATGAAAAAATTCAAATGCTTATAAGATTTATTTAAATCTCATGCAGATCTTTAATAAATTTTCCCCTCATTAGCGTGAATGTCATGAGCTAATCTCACGCCTAGCAGATTTATACTTTTATTCAGAAAAAATTGCTGAATATAGTATAGAAATTTTGCAATGCAAATAGAAAGTAACCACATATTTTTTAATAAAATTTTGATGATAAAAACAGCGTGACAGTGATTGATTTTTCTCTGCACTCACGTGAGCGAAGAGAGTTTATCATAATTAAATCGTTTATCAAAAGCAAAAAATTATAATTTTTTTTACCGTTTGTTTATGGAAATAATAAAAAGAAATCTTTCCAATTATCCTCCTAATGTTCCTTCCCTTCAAAGCTAATTTTCTCCCAAAGACTCTTAAAAGCAAACCAATTTATTAAGCAACAAATTTAGAAAAAGAAAAAGAATCTCAAAACCATAAGCAAGGATTGTTTTTCATATTAAAGCAATAAAGAAATTGAGGGTATCGTTTTTTTATGGGCCTTGTTTTAATCCCATTAACATACCCTCTATTTCCCTCGTTCTCTCTCTCACACTCTCTCTGTGTATTTCTCCTGCTGCCGTATATATTTCCTTTCTGGTTTTGCGCTAACAAATTTTTCATGCGTAAATTAGTTACAAAGTAACAAAATAATATTTTCTTTGGGATTTTTTTTTACATATTTTTATTATTCATTTTACTATTTTACATTTTTGATTACTGATTAAAATCATAATTTATGACATCAGCCTTCTTCTGTAGAGGAATAACAAAGAAGGAAAAACTTTTCATAGAACAAAAAAAACAGAAACTTTGTTTTTTTTTTTTTTTTTTGAAACAAACAAAATTTTATTTTTTATTGTTGTTTCCCTGTGACAGCCAATAAATCAATTTTTGCATTTTTTTCGTTATTTTTTCTTTGACAAATTTATTAAAATTTCCAAATTTATTACGTTGTAGTTTAGTATTTTTTTTTGGCAACTTGAACATGAATTTATTTACAATAAAAATTTTTGTTAATCTAAATATCATAATTTCGTAACAGTTGTTTTATTTTATTTCGTTTCGTCCTTAAAAGAAAAGTTTGGAGCCATTTTGCTGTAAGAGAGAAGTGAAATGAAGAAGCGCAGGGGGCGGTCATAAATAAACTGGGTCTGTGTAATAAAGTATTTGTGACACCATTAAAATTTGTATACTCGTATTTATTTGTAGACTTGTTTGCCGTTGTACTCGTATTCTTTCTTTCTCCTCCACTTTTGCATAGAATTATTATAACAATAATTTTTAAAACAAAAATTTCTGCTCCTTTTTTTATTATTATTATTATAAATATTATTTATTTGCTTAAGTGTTACTATGGTGATTTGAGTTAATAAATTTTTATTATTTTGTATTTATGTCAGCTAAATAACAACAACAAAATAATGTAGGAAAAACTGTCATAAAAATTTTATTGGCAAGAGTTGGTAAACAATTTTTGTATTTTTTTTAAGAAGAAATTTAAAAGTATGTGCACAGAAAAAAATGTATATTTTCCAATCAAACGCTTTAATTAAAAATAAATAAAAATAAAATAAATTAAAAGTATTTTGAAATGGTCATTTTTGGTTAACAATTTTTTTATACTTGAAATAATATATTATTATAAATAATATTAAAAAAATTATTTTTTTCACAAAAGATAAATTTTATTAAAAAAATCTTAATTTAGAGATTTTTGGGGATGACAAATTAAAAATTGGGGATAAGCTCTAGAAAAAAAAACTGGCAACACTGTGCTGCAACAAGATCAGCTGGTAGGAATTCACCTTGGTGGCCAGCTGTGCTACTTCTTACACAGTGTTGCCAGATAATAATTATGGGAGAATGCTAAATCGATCCAAAAGGCGTGATAAAATATTATAGAAAAAAATAAATAAAAATTATAGATTTTAAATTTGCATAGATTATTTTAACAGTTTTTTTTCTTCAAAAAGTTCAAAGTAAGGACGAGCCGCTATCATGGCCTTAAAATGTCCGCTTCTAAGAACTAAAATGGCTTGCAATGTCGCTCATCTCTAAACGAGTTGGCAGAGGAGTTTAACATTATGACTATGACTATTTGGATCCCTGCTTTCAGGGAACTTTTGAAAAACTAGAACAAGTTCCACACTCAAAAAAAAAGACATATAGAAGAAGAAGAAATTGTTTTTTTCCTAAATTCAAGTAAACAAAATTTCTAAATTTAAGTAAATTTTTACAAAAATGTAGTAAAAATTACTTAATATGAGCAAAAAATAAAAAGTTCATATCCTCAAAAATAGTTCATAAAAATACACTATAAGTTTCTCACATTTCAGGAAATGTTTACTGACTTAAAGGAAATATTTACGAAGAGTAGGAAAATGGTTATAAACTGAAGGAAATTTTATATCAAGGACTAGTAAATTTCGTCTTAAATCAAAAAAATTAACTTTAGGAAATGATTAGTTCATGAAATTTGACTTACTTAAAAAAGGTATACTAAATTTTAGGAAAATATTTACCAGTTTTAAGTTTTTTTCTTTGAATTATAGAATTTATTATTAATTTGCATTTAGCAAAAACTCTAAGTAAATTTTTCATATTTTCGAGGAATATTTGAACTTGAAATTTATTTTTTTGTAAATAAAATAAAATTTTAAAACTAAATTATTTCAATGCTTATTCAGGCAATTGGTTAGAGTGCTTGCTTATCAATCAGAAGGTTGCTGGTTCAATACTTGTCTCCTCTCAAGGAATTTATATGTATGTATGGTGAATGGTGAATTATAATTAAGAATATAATATGAAGATATACCTACATATTCATAAAATTTAAAATGAATTTAAAATGTTTTTTATTTCAAAATTTTCATACAAAATTTTCTTAAAACGGATTTCAAATTCATTTTATCTTTTATGAATATGGGGGATAATAAATAACATATCATTTTTATAGAATTTAATTAAAAATCAAAATAAGTACCAGAATTAAGGACTAAAAAAATTGGAAAATTTGCTAAATTTGAAAATTTTACATAATTTTAGGTAAATTTTACTTAAGTGTTACTAAAAATTTAGTAAATATTTTACTGGTTTCAAGTAAAAAACAGCTTTGGCGCCATACGACAACTTTTTTTATTCAAATTTAGAAAATTTTCCAAGGTTTTAGTTAATTTTTTTTTTGAGTGCAGGTTCCCCTAGATATGGAATGTCTAGGCTTGCTCTTAATCTTGTGTAAGCTTAGACTTATTCAGACGCCAGACTGAGGACGAAAAATTAAATAATAATATCAACTACACTGAAAGAATTTTGCTTCATAAATCCAACGAAACAATGTCATTAGATTTTTTTTACAAATTTAATGATAATTTCACAAATCTAATGAAAATTTCAAGAATGTTATGAAAGAATTTCATTGGAATTGCTTCATTGGTATTCTAGTTTCGTAACAATATTTCATTGGATTTATGACAACAATATTTTCTAATTATTAAGAAACCCCTTTATATTTAAGAAACAATTACAGTTGTTACTTGAAATAAACATATATAGATAAGTACATACCTTAAAGCAAAGTTGAAGATTAAATTCTTTAAAACTAAAAAAAAATAATAAATAATAAAATATACAGCAATTTAGAATTTAATTATAGCTATGAAATGTCTTCGTTGCCCCAATGAAAATTTCATTGTAGTCATAAAAGTCTGATAAATTAAATGTATTTCAACAGTTGTCAACCAAAATCTTGCATCAAAGGTAGTTCTGTATGATTGCTCTTGTACTGTTTGCATGCTTATTTACACACACAGTTTCAATTAAGTTATTTCGTTGTTATAATAATGTTATTACATTGTTTTAATGAAATTATTTCGATATTTTAATGATATTATTTCGTTGGAAAATGTCTCGTTGGAAATTATCTCGTTGTTTTAATGAAACTATTTTGTGCTTTTAATGAAATTATTTCGTCATTTTAATGAAATTATTTCATTGTTTCGATGAAGTTCTTTCATTGCATTGATGTCACTGTTTCATACATTTGACATAGTTTTCATTAAAATAATTTTAACGAAACTGGTTTCATTAATCCAACGAAGCGTGACGTTGGTTGAATTTTAATGAATTTTTTCATTGGATTAATGTCAAAATTCAGAGAACTTATGAAAAAAATTCTTTCAGTGTAAATGCACAAAAAATATGATTTCTTCGATTTCAAAACAAATCTCGGTCTTCGTAGGAACAGGGATCATAGGCAGATATGCACAAGGTTTTGGCCTTAAATATAATGACTTTTGTAGCAGTTGCCAATTGATAGTGGTAGTGGCAAAGACATTTTCTGTGTCATTTCACTGGAGTAGAAAGAAAGAGAATGTTCACCGTGGGCTTTATTGAATTCAGTCAGGGGTCTAATCGTCGCCTTCGATAACGAGCTGATTCGATCAGATTCTTTCAGTTTGAAATTATGACACTCGCTATCTAACAATATTATAATACAGTTCGATATCGAGTGCCAGAATCTCAAACTGAAAAAAAACCTGAGCGAATCAGCTGTTTTTCAAAAGATGATTAGACCCCAGTTTTGAGTTAAGCTTTATATTGTTCCGCAATGTCGATGAAAAACGTTCGATTGACAGCTTGTACTGAAAACAACAACAAAATAAGAAAATTTCTTGGTTATTTTCAATACAAGTTTCCAGTCGAACATTTTCTATTGACAAAGAGAAAATACAAACGACAACTTCTACTGAAAAGAACAACAAAATAAGAATATTTTTTGTTTGCTTTCAATATAAGTTTCCTAGCGAACGTATTTTTTCTGGCGACATAGTGGGACAGACCGTAATTCTTTTTTTTAACTACATTTAATAGCATTTGAGTGACATTTAGGTCATTCACATTTTATTTTTCTCTGTGGACAGAAAACTATGAAAACACTTGAACATTGGTTCTGGTCCATTAACTTTTCAGCAAAAAAAAAATACTTTCTAAAAAGGAAAAATTTAAACAAACGACCAGCCTTGGCTGCCTGCTTCTAGCGTTTGTAAAAGAAAAACAAGACGACAAAAAAAATAAAAACTCAAAATGACTCTTAAAAATAATTCCAATGAACGTCGTCTGGCCGGACAAGCAAAGAAGAAAAAAGGACCCACAAATAACTAAACAAAACGTTTGACAGGAAAAAATTAAAACCTTAAAAACTATTGAAAATAATTAAATGAGATCCTACAGGATGTGTTTGTTGTTGTTTGTTTGTTGTTGCTGGCTGCCTGTCAAGGTACACACAACTAAAATCTCTAGCACGTGCCAAAGCAAAATGACAAAATATTTGAAGTCTGAAGGAAATCTCTTAACATATGTAAACAAAGAATTAAGGTAAGCACATCACCACAAAAACTCAAGCCGATAGGGGATTGAGAGAAGAGCGCACACACGTGCTAAGGATTAAAGGCTTTTAGGAAAATTTCAAAAAAAAAAAAAAAAGTCACTAATAAAAGTTGCAATTATTGTCTTTGCAATTAATAGTTAATTTAATTGTCTTAAAAGAATACTTTCTACATTAACAAAAACATCAAGGGGGTGAGCATAGGCTTAGAAAAAACATTGTGGGGGTTATATTGCCCCCCAGGAATATCCCTTGCCCCCCTAGAATTATTAAAAATTGCATGTATGTAATAATTTTTTTTGTTATTATTCCTGAAAGTAAACAGTCATAATGCCCCCCTCCCCCTATAAAAAAACTTATAGGTACGCCAATGGTGATGAGTGAGCGAGCGAGTCCTTATAAAATAGAATAAATAAAAATAATTGAACATCAAATAAAATTGACCGCTAATTGTCTAAATATTTACTTTGACAAAAATTCTTGGGCAAGTTGGGGAAGTATTTATTTAGAGTGTGTAAGAGAGAGAGAGAGAGAGATAGAGCAGCCAAGAGTGGGAGTAGATCATAAAATGTTAATATTTCAATTGCCAAAAAAAAAGGTGACCATCTTAGACACGTGATTAAGTCATTAAATTAATGCTAAAAACAATTGTTCATTTAAACCTACAAAATGTTATTTTTCTATTTCTTCTTCTTCTTCGTACTGTTCATAAATAAATTTGGAGTGGAGGGTGGAGGTTGGAGCAGAAGTTTGCCAAAACTTTATAGAAAAGTTGCTGTGGTTTTTAGGTCACGCAAATTCAATATTAATTTGTGTTATAAAAGGTTTTATTTAACCCTTTCACTTATTTTTTATTTTAATACACACCAGTCTTTAATAGTCTTTAATTAAAATCTATATTAATGATAATTTAATTGACAAATTAATAACATGAATAAAATTTAATTAATACTATTTGCTTAGAGCAAAATTTTAATGGTCAATGATGGATGGATGACACACCGTCATTTAGGCTCAAATTCACAGTCTTTAGTTAAGTAATGAAAGTGGTTTGACCCATAAAATTTGTAAGAAAAATCGTTAGTTAAACCAGGGGCATAGTTAATTATGTACTGTTAATTTGTACCTTAAAAAATTTTATACAAAATTTTCAAAAGATTGTGTATATGCATAATCTAGACGACTGTTAAATAATAAAATTTAATAATATTAAATTTAATAAAATTTCCTATAATTTTCTTTGGAATTTGCAGGCTAAAAGAATTCATTTTATTATAAACCAAAGTTGCAGCAACCGTGACTCATAGTGGAAGGTCTTCATACATGTTTGCTCAAGAGCTACAAAGAGTGGTTCTGATTCCTTGAAGGTTGCCATCGAACATTATATTGACTGCAGAAGAAAAGAAAAAAAGTCACGCCCATCGCCCACGAAACCCATATAAAATATAGACGAGAATTTTTTGAAATGTTTTGTTTATTATTATTTTTTTAAATGACTTCCAAAAAATCTTGCAGGCACATTTTAATTTAAAAAAGAAAATTAAAAATACAACGATGAACTTATTTTGATTTTCAATTGTCTCTCTCATCCAGCGTGACCGTTTGACTCACTAAAGTTGCAAATTGCCACTTTTTGTTCATCTTTTTTTAAGTGAATTATATAATAATACATTAAAAATAAGAAATTTTGTTGTAGTTGTCTCGTTTTTTCTAATCTTGCGCCCTTTTTTTGATAAATCCTCTATTTGGTAACACTTTTTTAAAAACATCATCGGTCATCCTGCTCTCATCTCTCGCTCTCACTCTTCTTTGATTCTATATGGTGAAGGTGAAAGTTAAAATACAAAGGTTAAATGGATTTGAAGTTGCCATATTTAATTTAAAAGGAAAATCCTATTTTGATACACTGCATGAACGGTAAACAGGTTGCACAGTGGGTAGATTGCTGCAATTTGGCAATTAAAATGAGTTAAGGATTTTTTTTATTTTTTTTTTTATTTCCATTATCATGAATAATTTTTTTCATGGCAATTTTTTCACTTTTCCCTTTGTTTTTAAAGGACTTCAAAATAAATAAAAAAAATTTCATATAAAAATTTTCTTAAAAATCCTTTATACAGCCTTCATAATTTTTATAAATAATTGTTTTCAAATTAATTCATATCAAATTTGAAGACTCGTGCTATTATAGCTTTTAAGATATAAAATTTTTATAATTTACCCTTTACCAGGTCCTACCTACTAATATTTTGAATTAAAATCAAAAGAGTTCATGCCAAATTTGAAGGTTCATTATAGATTTCCAGATATAAGATAATTATTAATTATTTTTTATAGGGGGATCCCTTTCCCAGGGTCCTATTCTGAATTACTTCGTCTCTCTCTCTCAAAAGAATTCATACCAAATTTTAAAACTTTTGATATTAAAGGTTTTAAGATATACGCTTATTATGAATTATAGTTCCCCCCTTAAAAGTAATTACTTTTTAAGGGGGGAGCCCTTTGCCATGGTCCTATTCTACCAATATATTAAATTATTTTGCACGTTACTTTCAACAGAGTGCATACCTAATTCGAAGACTCTTACTCCTATAGTTTTCAAGATTTTCATTCATTTTTTGGGCGTGGCACAGCCCACTTGCTAATATACATATAAAATTTCATGAAAATCGGTCAATCCGTTTCGGAAGAGTTTAATTACAAACACCCTGACACAAGAATTTTATATATCGTTACCTTAATATATAATGGCCCTAAGTCATTATTTTGTGAAATGCAGTTTTTTTCAATATTTCCATAGAAGAACATCTAATGTATGGGAAAATGCAAAAACCTCGATATAAAAAAATTATGAGTTAAGGTCTTTTTAAATTAAGGCAACGACGTATAGATTTAAAAGACTTATTAATGCTGTTACCTTTTCTAGGAAAAGTGCAACGTTTTTTTTAAAATTTTATTCAGAAAAATGCAATTTAGTGTTCGTGCAAAGAAAGCTAAAAGTTACGCTCGTAAAGAATAATACAATAATTCGTAATAATAAATCTCTCCAGTCGACTCTGGAAATAACCAAAAAACACAATTTGTTTTAAGTTATCCAATTTTTTTCTCTAAAACGTAGTTCGGATTACTGAAATTTGTTACAGTCAAGCGTACTGCTTAAAATCAGTACAATATAATAGAAAAATACAATAAAGTGCATAAAAGCGAAAAGGACAATTACATTTTGCCATTTAATATTTTAACGCACAAAATATGCAAAATTTTTCCAGCCTTAAGTTATACAATCGATTTCTAATAAATAAATATGTCATTGTTTATGTTTTCACTAAAGCGAAGTAAGATTCATGCAAAGCGTAGTTGTGGGCTTGCCTTTGGTTTGCAGTAATACGATATTTTCAGTAAAGCGATGTTTCGCTAAGGCGAAGTCACTAGCTGCATTTAAAATTAGTGCGTGGATCGCTTTCAGTAATCCGATTTTTTTTTCAATAAAGCGTGTTGCGCTAAAGCGGATTCGACTGTATTTCAAAAGCCATGTTATTGCTAATTTTCATTGAAGAGTGCAATAAATGTAAATTTTTTTTATAAAAAAAAAGAAAAAGTCTAAAGTTCTTGTTGAAAACTTTATTTATTTAAAAAAAATCTTATTCAAAAGACTTTACAAGTAAATGACTTGATACAAACACAGACTGCCGGCCCACCTGACTCTACTCACCATCTAATGGCAAATATTTAATATATATTATTACTTATGCTTAAACCTTCTTATAAAAGCAAGTAAAATGAAACATTCCCAGGAAAAAATCTGCAGACAATCATGAGAGATTTTTTTCCACATCTGCTGATTACAATGTAATTTAAAATGTATTTTTTTCCTTTTACAATAATTATGAAATTGTTAAGAAAATATCGAGGGATTTTTTTTTTAAATATTGTCAACAAACATGTCGATGTGAAATTTTTCTTGTTATTTTTAAATTGTCATTTTAATGGGAATTTAATAGTTAAATTGCTGGAAAAGAAGGAGGATAGGAAAGGAGAGAAAGATATTTTAATGGTCAAGGGAGTTTTGTTTTTAAGGTAAACATAAATCTAGTATTTTTAGAAAAAAATAAAACGTATGTATTTGAAATTTATTTGAAAAATTAAAAAAAAAAACATACCGCCAAAATTGAAAAAACGCTAAGAACCGGAAAAAAATTGCCAAAACTAAATGTCAAGAACCGAAGAAAATTACCAAAGCAAAAAAAAAAACGGCAGGAGCCAAAAAAAATCGCCAAACTAAAAAAAAACGCTAAGAAACATAAAAAATCGCCAAAACTAAAAATAGCCAAGAACCGAAAAAAATCGCCAAGGCCACAAAAAAACACCAAGAACAGAATCGAAAAAATGACAAACACTGAAAAAGAAATCGCCAGAACTAAAAAAAGCCAAAACCCGACAAAATCTCAAAACCAAAAAAATCGCTAAAACTAAAACAAATCGTCAAAAACCGAAAAAACGCTTAGCGGGTATTTAAATTATTATTTTTTTTTAAATTTCTACATCAGGTGAGATATTCGATTATGTATATAGGGAGAATGAAGTACATTCCGTGTTACACATCCGTCATTTAGTCAAACAACGTCATAACTCAAAAATTTTAATTTTCGAGTTAATGATGCTGAACTAATAATCCTCATGTCGTTCTTCATATTATACAAAAATGTCATACAAATATCTTGTTTACTCTCAGCTCTTGAGAGAAATATAAACTTTTCTTTTCCACTAAAGGTACAGGTCAATGGCTCGCTTTTTGCGCGTTACGTTTTCTATGCATCTGTCAAAAAAGTAGAATCAATATAACAGTATGTGACAAGTTACATGGCAAAAAGCGCACAAAAAGCAAAAAGTCTGGCCTGGGTGTGTTCGTAAATGCATCACTGCTCTGCATCATACGTGCAAACTTTTATTCAAAATGCAAAACAAGTTCGCTGATAACCTGTTTGAGTAGTAATCAAGTTTCTACGTCATATTTGACTATTATTTGTGTGTTATCTACTTCAGTGAACCAGCTTAGAACATTTAAATTTCCATTTGCAGCGCAGTGATGCATTTACGAACAGACCCTCTACTTTCTACTTTTGTACGCGTTACAAGCATCATGAAAGAAAGTCGGCTGTTCTTGAAAGCTAAAGATGTTAAATAATATTTTATTTCTTACGTTATCGATAAATATTATTTTGCAGTTTATAATTTTTTTCTTTAAAAAAAAAATTCTTAATAAAAAAAAAACAAAAATAAAATGGCGTATGAAAAGCAGTGCATGTAACTCAACGCGAACAAAGTATAGAATGAAACAAGATGATGAAAGCATAATGCACAAAAAGCGTACTATGGACCTCTTAAGTCATTTGTATATTGAAAACTTCAAACTTTGTTTCTGACAAACTATTTTTTTTAGTTATGACGTTGTCGGAATTTGTTTTTTGTTTCACTCCTTTTAAAGAACGAAACAAAATAAAAACAAACATTTTTAATTTAAGTACAAAAAGATATCAAAACAAATTTTAATTTATACTTGTTATACTGTCTGGCATAAAGAGCATAGCTCTAAAAATGGGCAACCTTGAATTTGGCTGGTTTTTGCTGTTTGTATTAAGTTTTGGTATTTAGTGTGTTCCGACTTAAGTAGTGAAATTTTATGGGTAACATTAGAGTTTTATGGAGGAGTTAGAGGGTTAATATGTTCCACAAAAATATTTGCCTTTGAAATTTCTACAAAAGTGCTCAACATACCCTACATATCAGATGTAAAGAACTTATAGTTTCATATACTTATATACTGCACGTAGAAGACACCAGTGTCCAAAGATAGAAAATATAAGTGTGTCAGTGTTTTGAAAGGTCCCAGCGGAATTTTATTTTATTTTAACCCCTTTCAAATAAATTTCCGATGGGATCTTTCAAAACACCGACGCACATATACATTTCTTGTATTTTGCTGTTAATTTGGAAAAAAAAAGTTCGAAATTATTGTAAAGTCTTTATTAATTCAGACATAAGAATTATAAAAGCTTTACATGTTAGGCAAAAAGAAAATTTCAGGATTTCTAAAAATTTTTGTGAAAAAACTTACGCTCTAGCTCTTGCCCCGTGTAGGCCTTTTTAATTCTTCCGTGAGGGTGGATATAACGTGTAAAAGTCTTGTACAAAATATTATATTATAAATCTATAAATATTACAAGGCAAGAAATTATACTTAAACAAAATATATTAGTCGGAACTTTAAATGCGTTTAAGGATTAATTTTCTACCAATTCACACTTGCATTTTAGGCAAAGACCGTTAGGTTAGGAAGGGGTGTGCTATACTGCACCGTTACTCGGGAACCCATAGTGATTCCCTTCTATTGCCCACTAAAAAGTAATATTTAACACCCCCCCCCCCCCACACCTGAAGAAATCTAGGCTGAAGTGTCTCTACTATCCTTCATTGAGCCACCGAATTCCCATGATGAAGCCTTTGATGTCCTCTTAAAGAACGTTCAGTACAGTATAAAATCATGCTGGAAACAATTTTGAGGAACATTTTCATCCCCTATAAATTATTTTAATCCTCTAGGTTTTGTCCGTAAGGAACCTTGTGACTCGTTTTTTTGAAAAGTGACCAAATGTGTATTATAACGTGTTAAAGTATTTTGAACAGAATATTCCCCAAAAAATTCTATTATAATCATCTAAATAAGCCAAAACTCCCGTAAGTCGCTTAAATTACATGGAATATTGTTGTCGCCGCCTTCACTTTTAATGCAGCCGTCGACAGCAGTTCCAATTATAATTAAGCTGTAAGAAGTAGAAACAAAGATATTTGTTTAATATTTTGTATCTGTAATTCTCTTTTGTTTATTTAATAAAGACATTTTAATGATTAAAGCAATTCATCAATTTCATTATTATTATTTTTTTTAGTTTTTTTTTTCTTTATAACTGATGTTGCTTAATTAATTTAAATTTTATTCAATATTGCTTGTTGAGTGTGTGTGTTCTCGTCCTCAAGAATTTGATGTCTTTTTTTCGGTACGTTCATTAACAGACATACATACATACTTCATTATTCATCGTCAGCAGCTCTGAATATATTTATGTACATATGTATCATCTGTTGTAGCAAAAAATGGTAAAAATTAATTTATTATTATTAGCTTTTTTTTCATGATGAGTATTTTGTTTTATATTTTTTCTTTTTGGACAATGCAAACCCTTGTTTAAGCATTTCTTTGTACCAACAAGTCCTGAATGAGTCAATGTTCTTTTTACTCTTAATGGTCTGTCTATTAACTGTTATTTTTGTTTCCATATTAAACTATCCCGAATATTTTTTTCTAAAACTTCTAACCACCCCCTCTTTTATATAGAAAAGAATACACACACACTCGCAGTCACACACACACACACACTTTTCAACATTCAAGTTTACTTGACCATAAAATAAACGCGTTGTATATTCGGCCAAGACGAATTCCATTTGCCCTACATTTTTCTAATATTTTAACCGACTTCAAAAAGGGAAGATTCTATCAATTCATCTGTATTTTTTTTACATGTGTTATTTCATAACTCGTTAGAGCGATTTTCAAAACTTTTTTGTTTGTCTGAAAGGGTATAGCTTCCATTTGGTCCCATTGTCAAACAAAAAGGGGTGGCAATACGCCCCTTATAATTTTATATACTTTTGCTTATCTGTTTTTGAAGAAGCACTTACCTTCGGCTCTCGCAATTACACAAACTCAAACTTTAAAAAAGTGGGCGTAACTACGCCCATTGATATTTAATATTTTATTTCATGTGCTGGTACTTAAACAATTCTTACGAAACTGAGCACATATGTACTTCTGCTTCAAAAACGGCACTATATTGGATTCGAAAAGTAGGCGAGGACACGCCCTTTGAAGCTTAGTACGACATTTTCTTTTGCTTATTCAATCCCCTCAAAACTTGGCAAACAGTTTGGGCACTTAGAATGACATTATCTGACATTTAAAAAAAAGGGCCGAGGCCACGCCCATTAAATTTTTGTTTCAAATTATATGTTTTTCGACTTATCCGATCCCCATGAAACTTGAAACAGTTTGAGTTCTTGGAATGGCGTAATTTTGTGGTAAAAGAGTGGGCGTGGCCATGCCCATTGATATTTAATACTTTATTTAACGTACTGGTGCTGAACCGTTTCTTACGAAACCTGCCAGACACCCTACGCTTTTAAAATTACACGATATTTTATTTAAAAAGTGGGCGGGGGCACGCCCATTAAATGTAATCATTAAATTTTATGTACTTTTACTTGTGTAGTTCCCACGAAAATTAAAAAACAATTTGGGCTCTCAGAGCGACATGATCTTGCATGTTAAAAAAAAAGAGGCGGGACCATGCCCATTAAATTTTGGTTTAAAATTAAATTTTGATCTACTTATCCAATCCCCATGAAACTTGTCAAACAATTAGGGCTCTTAGACTAGCATTATCTTGTGCTTAAAAAGGTGGGCGTAGCCATGCCCATTAAAATTTAATATTTTATTTATTTCATTGTACTTAACTGATTCCTATGAACCTGAACACACACAACCTGAACTCTTAAAGTGACATGATCTTGCATATAAAAAAGTGGGCGGGGTTACGCCCATTAAAGTTTACCCTTAAATTATTTTATTTATCAAATTCCCACTAAACTTGGCAACCAATTTGGGCCCTTAGAGTGATATAATCTTGCATTTTAAAAAAGTAGGCGGGGCCGCGCCCATAAAATTTTCATTTTATATTATGTGTACTTCTTTCTACTTATGCGATTCCCAAAAAAAACTTCGCATAAAGTTTTTGCTCTTGGAATAGCATAATATAGTGCTTAAAAAAGTGGGCGTGGCCATGCCCATTGAAAATTACTATTATATTTCACGTGCTGCTAGCTGACCGCTTCTGACGCAACTTAAATTCACCTTGAGCTCTGAAATTGGCGATGTGTTGCATGTATAAAAGTGCGTGCTTTCACTTTTTGTAACGTTGAAAAGGAAATTCCCTTATGCGTTGCCTATAGTATTATACGAAGTGTCTTGAATTGTTTTGGTAAAATGGTTAATGAGCATCTAATTTTATTAGTGCAGACAAATGGAGGCTTCTATAACAAACTTTGGTTTGTTGTTTAACATATTAGCAAACGTCAAAGTGCGTTACAAAGCTGCCCTCCTCCCAAAAAGTATGTACTATAAAATAATTTAAAATTTATAAAATTTAACAAATGCAATGATTAATCAAAAATTCCCGTAATGAAAGCACATGAGTGTGTGTATGTGTGTCTCTCTCTCTCTATGTATGTGTGAATTTTACCTCTACATTTATTTAACTCAATTGCTTGCAACAACAACAATAACGGACCCTTAGAGAAAACATATGTTTTATTGTTGATTGTCTCTTTTTATTTTATTTATTTTCCTTTGTCTATCACAGTTCATACATACATATATTTTTGTTTAGATATTAAACCTTTTTTTTTTGCTTCACTTTTTCTTCCCAATTTCTTTTGCCATTGTTATTTTGGAAAGAGTTGCCCTAAAACCAATAAAAACCTTCTTGTTAAACTCATGTTAATCCGTGTTTACAACAAACTGTTCTAAATATTGAAAATACTTCAAAATAAAAAGCAAAAAAAAAGGCACGTGTGTTGAAAATTTTCACTTAATTAAGAGTAGAGGCAACCAAGCAGTGAGTTTATTTTTTTAGTTTCGGTTTGTTTTCAACCCAAACTGAATGAATGAATGAGTCATGGTTCATTATCCTTTTCTCTGGCACAAAATTTTAGCTAATCAAACAACTGGCCTTGCAAGGCAATATAACACTAACTAACTAATAAAACCAGAGCGTAAATAAATTAAGTCCTTAATGAGCGTAAGTGGTTATATTTTCCTTTACAGTGATCAAGCAGTAACAAAAATATGAAATTAAAAAAAAATCATGAATATCAATAGCACTGTCGGACAAAATCGGAAAATTGGGAGAAAAATTTTCACAAAGAAAAGTCCAAAACTTTTTAAAAAAAGACAATTTCACTAAACAATCAAATAAAATAGAAAATATTAAAATAGCAAAGCACTATGGGACAAAATAAAAAAATGTGAAATACATTTTCATACAAAAAAGTGCGGGAGACTCTTGCTCAAACAAAACAAGTTCATAAAAAATTAAATAAAATACAAAATATCAATAGCACAATGGGGCAAAATCAAAAATGTGTTATATACCTTTTCCTAGAAAAATTGCAACAAAACTCTAACTCAAAAAATAAGTTCATAAAAAATTAAATGAAATAAAAAAATGGCAATAGCATTACATTAAGTGTGAAATACATTTTTACTAGTTTTCCATACAAAAAGTCCAATACTGTCACAAAAATAGTTTCGCTAAAAAATCAAATTAAATATAATATATAAATAACACTATGGGGAAAAAATAGGAAGCACATTTTCATATAAAAAGTGCAAAGTTTAAAAAAAACAAGTTCATACAAAATTTAAATTAAATAAAAAATATCAGTAGCACTATGGGACAAAATCAAAAATATAATAAGTACATTTTCTTATAAAAAAAATTTAAAAAAAAACTTTTCAAAAACTAGCTTAACTAGATAAATAAAAAAATCCAATTATCGAATAATCCAAAGTTATAGAAATTACCAATACCACTGTGGGGCAAACTGAAGATAAATTAAAAAAAAATTCTCTGCAAAATTAAGGGCCTAACTTTGTAAAATGCAACGCTTAGCGTTGACAAATGTTGTATGTATATTGTTTTTCTAACTAAAATTTGTTACATATAAAAGTTGTTATCGCTTGGCGTTGCGTTTTACAAAATTAGGCCCTAAACATAAAAGGAAAAATCAAAAACATCAAAATTTAGGAAAATTTAAAATACATTTTCATATAACAAGTCCACAGTTTGCAAATATAGATTATTTCACTAAAAAATAAAATGAAATAAGAAAATATCAACAACACAATGGCACATAACCGAAAAAATGCAGAGTAGTTTTTTTTTAGAAAAAGTCAATTGTATAAAAAAAACTATTTGACAAAAGTATCAAATGAATAGAAAATATGGAAAATATCAATTACACTATGGGACAAAAATTAAAAATGGGAAGCATTTGATCAAAGAGCAAAGCAAAACAAACACAGCTTTGCTAAAAAAAACTAAATAAGAAATATCAATATAACTATGAAAAAAAAAATTAAAAATGGAAAGTTCTTTTCATACAAAAAATTTTAAAATTAAATAAACAAAAAATAAATCAAGAAACAGCAAAAATATCAATGACACTATCGAACAAAATCGAAAAAATGGATATTACTTTTCCAAAGAAAAAAAGGTCCGAAAATCTCAAAAAATCAAAATTTTACAAAAAAAATAATAAATAAAATAAAAGAGCTAAAAGTTATCAATAACATTAGAAAATATGAGAATTACTTTTTTTAAATAAAAGTCCAAAAGTTTCGGAAAGGCACAATTTCACAAAAAAAAAATCAAATCAAATAAAAACTATAAATATTATCAAAAACACTATGGGGGAAAATTTCGAAAAAATGGGAAGAATTTGTTCAAAAACAAAAGGCTCAAAGAAGCACAATTTAACATAAAAAAAGGAAATCAAATAAAAAGTATAAATATTACCAAAAACACTATAGGGCAAAATTCAAAAAAATGGAAGTACTTTTTCTAAAATAAAAGTCCAAAAATTTCTAAAAAGCACAATTTAACATAAACAAATTAAATCATAAAAAAAGTATAAATATTATCAAAAACAATATGGGGAAAAACTAAAAATAAACTGGGGAGAACGTTTTCAAAAACAAAAGCTTCAAAAAAATCAAATTTTACAAAAAAGAAATCAAGTCAAATAAACAGAACTAAAATTATCAAAAACACTATGGGGAAAAATTCGAAAAAATGGGAAATACTTTTTCAAAAAGAAAAGTCTGAAACTTGAAAAAAGTAAAATTTCACTTAAAATCAAACAAAGTCAATTAATTACATATTAATAACACTATGGGACAAAATTAAAAAAAATAGGAAATAGTTTCTCAAAAAAAATTTTAAAACCATCAAAAATTACAATTACACCAAAAAAAACAAATAAAATTAAAAAAGTATCAAGTATCGCAAGTATATTTTGATTAAAAAAAGGTCCAAGATCCTCAAAAAAGCACTTCACTCAAATATAAAATAAAAAATATCAATAACACTATGGGACGAAATCGAAAAAATGGGAACTACTTAATATGAAAATTAGTCCTGGATTAAACGTAGGTTATGGGGATACTTTAACTGATAGTTAAGTTTTTATTTCTTAGAAATTCTATTACTATCTTCAAAACAACAGTTATCGAGGACACGGTTAAAAAAAGCAGAGTTGTAAAAGAATGAAACTTTCCTCTATCTTCTTTTCCTTCACCACTTTCACTTCTACAGAAGGTAACACTAAGTAGTAGTAGTAGTAGGCATTCATTGCCAGAGCGTTTCTTTTCTTTACAAAAAAATTAAAAATTAAAACAAAAAAATATAAAAGATTTTTTAAAAATTTAAAAAATTTTTTAAACTTTGATTACATATTTTTGCTGGATTTTGCTTGCAAGACTATTTCTTTTTTAATTAATTTTAAAAACACTTTATTGATAAAATAGAATTTATCATTTAAAATTTTTTAAGGAAAATTGTAAAAATAGAACAAAAAAAATATTCTTGTTGGGAATTGAAATCATTTACTGATCAGATGTTTTTAAATTTAGATATTTAATTTATAAAATTTGCAATGATATGGAGTTAAAAATTTAAATGTTTAAGGTTCTAATGTCTCAAAGAAGTTTAAAATTAAATTAAATTTAAATTAGAAATAGTTGTTGCAATTAAAAATTATATTTCCAGCAAATCCTTAAAGCTCTATGCTTGCTTTTTTTAATTTTAATGATTATTTTTATTAGTTTGGTATTTTATTATACACATATTTTCTATTCAAAAAAAAATAATGTTAGTGTGTACATTCTTGCTACTTCCTTTTTTATTTAATTTTTTATTGCGAAAAACTGCGCAAGTCAGGGTCAAGTAGTCACTTTGTGTGTAGCCTGTATTTTTTTCCAATAGTTTTTCAAACATGTTATTTTTTTTTTTGCTTAAATTGTTTCCAACAACCCTCTTTTTCTTATCTGTTTAAATGTTAAATAAAACAAAATGTTTGTTTGTTAGTTGTGTGGCCCATTTCCCAAAAAAAAAATGTGGAAGAAAAAATTGCTATTTGTATTTTCTTTTTATTTATATATTTAGTTCAAAAGCTTCAAGCTACGAGTAAAAATTTCATTTATATATGAAACAAACTTGCGATTTTCATTACAAATATTTTCTAACAGAGCGGATGCGTCAGTCTGAAAGGACAACAACATACAGACACACAAACACACACACATACACACACTTAAACACCCAAACGCATAATAGAGAGACAGCTTGCTATTAAGTTTAATGTTATTCTTTGTTAAATATTTTGCTGGGCACCCAGGGAGCGTTAGGAAATGACAGGGCACAATATTCGTATTAAACGTCAAAAAAAAATTGTTTAATAGAAAAGGGGAACGAAGGGGGGAGGAAAATAAACTTAAGAAGTAGAAAATTTAAATTAAGGAATATTATTAAAGGTTAAATTATAGTTAGAAAAGATAAATCATGTGCATTTAAATTTGCTTATACATGTTATTATTTTAAAGTTATATAATATTCCTCCGAATATTCCTAAGGGAATTGTAACTCCTTAAAAACCTTTTTGAATTATTTATAAGTGATATAAATATTTTTCTTATCAATGTCTTCGTAAAGTTTGTTTTAGTTTCAAATATAAATCAATTGAATTTTGCTTGCCCTAAGGAAACTAACTAACTTTATGTCAAAAAAAATTAATTTGTGCTTCAAGTGTGCTTTAGGCAAAATTTCAAAGGACATTTTCTTTTAACGTTTACTTTAAACTGAAATGTTTTTTTTTTGTTGCATTAACGAGTAAATATGTACTTATGCGGATTTAAACATAAAACAAATGAGAATTCTATTATATAATTTTTACTTACAGTGAGTTTAGTACAAAATATGTTTCTTTCATTTCGCTTAACGTCAAATTTGGTTTTTGCTATCAGCCATCTTTGAAATTCTATTGAATACTGAAACCTTTGTGCTTATCAACTTAATTTGACGTGGATTTGATTAAAGCTGGTTCCAAGCTAAACCGAACCCCGTATGATTACTTAAGAAGTCGAGAGCATACATTTATAAATTACTTCGAAACGGTCACGCTGCGTTTGAACGACTAAAGTGGCAAATTGGCACTTTTTGTCAAAATTTTTTTGGTATAATAATACATTAAAAATAAAAAGTTTAGTGTAGTTGTATCGATTTTTTAATGTTGCCCTTTTTTTTTGATAAATCCCCTATTTTTTGCCACTTTTTGAAAAATGTCATCGGTCACCCTGACTTCGAAGTTGTGTTGTTATTCCTTAGCAATGATTTTCACGTTCTCGGGGCAAATTATGGCACTTGAAATCAAAATATATTTCAAAATATTTCAATGCAGCTCATATGAAATTATTTTAAAATTTTGATAGATATCGAATAACATAATTTGTCTGTAGATAAAAAAAACAGAAATTTGCAAACGTTTTTGTTCCTTCCAAATAACAGTACAGTGAACTCTAGAATAATAAAAGGGGTTGAGACCGTATCCTACAAAATAATATTTGAAATTTTACCCAATAAAATGCGGTTTTGAACCGAGTAAAATTAATTTCGAAATCGGGTAAAAATTTATTAAAATAAAATAAAACTCAGTTTTAAAGCGGATATGACTAGATTTCGAACCGGATAAAACTCGTTCTTGAATCCGATAAAACTGAAGTTTGAACCTAACAAAACTTTAAACCGGATAAGACTGGATTTCGAACTGGATGAAACTCGTTTTCTAACCGCATAAAACTCGGTTTTGAGCTTTATAATACTTGGTTTCGGACTGGATAAATTGAGGTTTTAAACTAAACAAAATTTAGTTTTTAATCGGATAAAACTCGAGTTTGAACCGAATAAATCTTGGTTTCGAGTCGAATAAAACTCGGCTCTAAATCGGATAAAAGTCAGTTTTGAGCCATATAAAACTCGGTTTTAAACCGGATAAAATAAGGTTTCCACCCGGATAAAACTCGTGCTAGAATCGAATAAGACTCGTATTAAAAATGGACAAAACTCGGTTTCAAACCGGATAAGACTTGGTTTCAAACCGGATAAAAGTCGATTTCAAACCGGATAAAATTCGGTCTCAAACTAGATAAAACTGGTGTTTGAACCGAAATTTTTGATTTGTAATTAGGAAACATATAACAACAAAATTTTCAATCGAATAGTTTTGAGCAAATGCCTATTGGATCAAAAACCTCTCTGAGAGAAAAATAAAAACGGATATAAAATTTGTGTATTTATTTTACCTGAATAATAAACCCCGCTTGCTACAAAATAAGAGGTGCATATTTAATGAATAAAAAGCGGTTAAGAACTGGTTTCAAAGTGACCAAAGTTTAGATTCGAACCCAATAAAATTTCAGGGAAATGACGATTTAATTTAAAACCGTTCTGGGTTCTACTGCGTAATTCGAAAAGAAAAAAATGCTTTCGAATTTGTATGCTTATAACATGCAAATTCGGAAGCATTTTCTTTCTTTTCGAATTTTGAACAGAATAACAAAAGTAAGTGAAAGTTTTCTTTTGAAGTGGTTAAGACTTTGCCTGCTATAAAGTATGATCTAAGTCATAAAAGAATAAAAACCGAACAACAATCTCTTTCAAACTGACTAGAACTCGATTTCAAATCGACTAAAATTTACTTCGAACGGCATAAAAGTAGTTTTATAACCGAATATAATTGGATGTCGAAGATATAAGATTTTTTTTTTTAAATTCTAGTAAAACTCGGGTTTGAACGAATAAAACTCGATTTTAACCGAATAAAACTCAGGTTTGAACCGCAAGAAGTTGAGCATAATTAAATAAGAGTTACTTTTCTTACAAAAAAAAGTTGGAATTTCTATATACATACATCAATATTTAGTGAATACGAGTAAAAACCGAATACAAATTAGTTTCAAACTGAATAAAATTAAAATCAGGCAAATGACGATCGGAATAAAAACCATTTTAAATAGAATAATACAAGGAGGCGACATTTTTATATTTATTTTATCTGAAGAAGATCCTATTTGCAACAAAATAAGATTTAAATCCTTAATGAATAAAAAACGAATAAAAATCTCTTTCAAACTGAATAAATCGCTTTTGAAATCGGATAAAATTTAACTCGATGAGGATTAAACAGGTCGAGGATTTAAAATATCATCGAATAAAATTCTAAGAAAACTCAATTTTTAATCGAATAAAAATCGGTTTTAAATCGAATGAAACTTGGGTTTGAAATAAGCTGGAATTTATATGCTTACTCGTATATGTATATGAACATATTTCAGAAAAAAATGTAATCGAGTAAAGCAAATGAAGCAAATGACGATCGGATCAAAAATCGTTCTGGACAGAAAAATAAAAGACCCCAAATTTCTATATTTATTTTAACTGGATAAGACCTCGTTTGCTGCAAAATAGGCTTTGAATCTTTAATGAATAAAAAACGAATAAAAATATCTATCAAACCGGATGTTAATCGTTTTAAAACCGGATAAATTTTAACACGATTACGAGAAAACTGGTTTTTTATCTGAATAAAATTTGAAGTTGAAGACTTACAAGTTTATTGAATAAAAATATAATAAAACTCGGGTTTGAACCGAATAAAACTTGGGTTTTAACCATATAAAACTCGGATTTTAACCATATAAAACTCGGGTTTTAACGGAATAAAACTCGGGTTTCAGCCCGTAAAAGTTCGATTTTGAAGATAATAGCATAAGTTGGAAGTTATGTGTATATATTTATATGAACATATATCAGACAAAATTTTAATCGAATAATTTTAAGCAAATGACAATCAGACCAAAAACTGTTCCAGGCAGAATAATAAAAGAAAAGAAATTTCTATTGGCATATATTTTAACTGCAAAAGACCCTGCTTGCTATAAAAGAAGCTTTAAATCTCTGATGAATTTAATAAAAATTGGCTTCAAACCGATTAAAATTTTGTTCAAACCCGGTAATAATCGTACTGGTTTATACCGGAATAAAATTTGATGTCGAAGATCTAAAGCTTTATCGAATAAAAAACAAATAATCTTTTATTTTGAAACGAATAGAACTCGGTTTTGCGCCGAAAAAAACTCGGTTTTGAGTCGAATAAAACTCGGGTTTGAGCTGCAAAAAAGTTATATTTTGAGTATGATAAAATAAGTGTTACTTTATAAAAAAACAAAGTTGAAATTTCTATATATGTATACATACGAAAAAAACTCGGTTTTGAGCCAAATAAAACTCGGTTTCAAACCGAATAAAATATATTTTTAAGCCGTATAAAAATATGTTTTGAATATAATAAATGCCAGCTTGCAAGCGAATAAACTTTGGTTTGGAACCGGATAAAATCCGGATGCCAACAAGATAAAACTCGGGTTTGTAAGGAAATAAGTTAATTTTCGTGTTAAAAAAAACTAAGTGCAGATTCTTATAAAATACGGTTTATTTATTATTATTATTTCGAGTAGAATTAAATTCCAACTCAAGCTGTGTAAGATTCGAAATTTAAGCGAATGAAGCTTATTTTAGAAACGAATAAAGTTTGCATAATATCTGAATAAAATTATGTTTAAAACTGAACAAACCTCGCCTTGATAGCGATACGTAGTTATGTATGTATGTAAATCTCTAGTTTTCTTTTAGAAGTTAAATCAGAAAGAAAAAAGCATTTACCAACTCAAGGTAATGAAATAAAATTTTATTACAAAAAAAACTAAATATAAAGAAAATGGCAAATACGTTTGTTCGAAAAAAAGAAAGAAAAACAAAGAAAATTCCAACAAATCTTGCTTGCAGCTGGGGTTAATGAAGAAGATACCAGTAGTACACAAATACACTTCTTCTACCATTCGAAATAAATCGTGGCGTTGAAAAAAATGGCGTCGTTTAGATATTAGAGAGCTTTAAGTATTTAGAAAACACACCCTAATACATAGAAGTGCCATGAATAAAAAAAGAAACATTCAGATATCGCAAAGACATCTCTTACGAAAAGAAGAAAAAGAAAAACTCAATAGACAAACCAACCAACCAACCCCACCCTAAAAATTTGTAACAAAAAAAAGGAAAATCTTGTAGATGTGTATACCGTAAAAGAGACTAAACTTAAATAAAAAAAAGAAGCTCATAAAAAAAATAAACTAAAAAAAATCTCAACAAAACAAAATGGCGTAACTATACATAAATGTTTCACTTTTGACGTTTGACATTTATTTATACGTTTAACAAACTATAATAAAAAAAATATCAGAAAATGAAACACAACAACAAAATCAAAACAACAATAAACAAACAATGTCGTCATTATTATTATCAGTGCAGGGATTTTAAAGAGCGATAGGAAAATAATAATAAAAAAAATTAAATGTCAAACTTGTCAAAATATCAACAAACATTACAACAGTTGAGCACAAAAAAATAGTTTGATTGAAGCTTTATTTTTCTTGCCAAATATAAGGAAAAAGTTTATTTGAGTTGTAAATAAAATAAAATTATGTAATAAAATTATATAAAAATGGACGCACAGTGTTTCGAATTGAAAAGAAATTGTAAAGTAAAAAGAAATAAATTTTGATTGAAAATAAAAAAAAACCGGATATTTGTTAGATATAAATTAAATTCTATTCATGTTATAGGCATGAATTGCGATTTTTTAAGAGAAACAAACCCGGTTTTAAGTAAAATTATTTTTTTTTATGCAATCGGAGTGACAGAAACCCTGTTCTTAACCGAATAAAATTAGATCTGAATAGTCTTGTCTAATTGTAAGCTAAAAAAAAGAGTAGAAAGTTCTAAAAATTTAAATAGCAATTTCAAATGAGTTACAAAGTCTAGCAAAGAAAATATTTATAAATTGATGGCAATTTTAATCGAATAAAACTCGGTTATAAATAGTTCTGTATAAAATCAAACCAAAATGAAATTAGTTATTCACAATAAAAAATAATTTTATGAAACCCGTTACTGAATCTAATACAACCCGCTTTTAACACTTTGTAACCGGTTATAAGCTCGAAGAAAACTGTTTTACGCCAAAACCTATTTTACGCCAAATTTAATTTGAATAGTACAGTTTTAGTTTTAAGTATGAAAAAGGTAATACTAGATATTTAATCGATATTTAACCGAATAGCAACCGGTTTTAATGGATTGTAACCGATTATCAGCTTGACGAAGAAATAAAATATTAAATTTAAATGGTATGGTTTTTGTTTTAAAGATAAAAAGATAATAGATAAAAACCGAAACTGAACCGAATTAAAACCGGTTTCAATAAGTTGTAACCGGTTTTAAGTTTGAATAGAAGACGATTTATAATCGCATCAATATCGAGTTTGAATGATACATTCTAATGAAAAAAAATAAATAAATAAATAATAATCGATATTGAATCAAATAAAATCCGTATTATTTTGTCATAACCGGTTATAAGCTAGACGACGAAATCAGTTGAAATCAAGTATCTTGAACAATACAGTTTCTGTTTTAAGGACAAAATAAGTTAACAAGAAACTGATATTAAATCGAATAACAACCGGTTTTAATGGGTTGTAATCCGACGAAAAAACAGTTTTAAATCGTGTCATATGATTTTGAATGATTTTGTTGCTGCTTTAAAGAAAAAAACAAGTAAATAATTAAAAAAGCGATATTGAATCGAGTAAAAACCGGTTTCAATGGTTAGCAACCGGTTAAAAAATTTACGAGAAAACAACTTTAAATTGAGTGAATATTAATTTGGAATAATAAAATTTCTGTTTTAAAGACAAAAAAAGTTAAATAAATAAAAACAGATATTTGATCAAAATAAGAACCGGTTTTTTTTTCAGTTGTAACCCGTTCTAAGCTTGTCCAGAATACGATTTAAAGTCTCATCAGTATGGATTTCGAATGATACAGTTTCTATTTGAAGGACAAAACTTGTAAAATAAATAAAAGCTGATATTTAATCGAATAAAAAACGGTTCTTCTAGTTTGAAACCGGTTATGATTTACGATTTACGATTTTAAGTCCAATCAATAACGATTTGAAAAGCGACAGTTTCAATAATAAGAAATAAAAAAAATTAAAATCAATATCGAATCGAGTAAAAACCGGTTGTAAGCAGTTATGAGCTCCACAAAAAACCGGTTTTAAGCCAAACCAATATATTGCTTAGGATTGCTACAGATTTAGTTTAAGGAACAAAAAAGTCAGTATAAAAAAGTAACACATTATCGAATAAAAACCGGTTCCAATCGGTTATGGACTCGCCAAAAAAAAATTTTTTACTGACTCAATACAAACTTAAAATGATACAGTTTTAGTTTTAAGCAAAAAAAAACATAATTTAATAAAAACCAAAATTTAATCGATTAAAAATCGGTTTTAATTGGTTGTAACCGGTTATTGGCTGATTTTAGATCGAATCAAAATCGATTTAAATCTTACAATTTCCGTTTAAAGAAATTTTATATAAGTAAAAGCCGATATTTAATAATATAAAAACCGGATTCAGTCGATTTTGAATACTTAAGTTTAAAAAAAAAGTTAAAAATATAAAAACCGATATTGAACCGAATAAAACCCGGTTGTAAGCGATTATGAGCTGGATAAAAAACCGGGTTTAAGCCAAATTAATATTAATTTTATAATCAAATAAAACCGATTCTAAGCGGTTAAAACCGGTTATGGGCTTTAAGACAAACCGATTTTAAGCTGTCGCAATATTGATTTCGAACGGTAGACTTTCAGTTTTAGGAAGAAAAGAGGTAAATAAATAAAAGTGATATTTAATCGAATAAAAACCGGTTCTAGCAGGTTATAAGCTTGACCCAAAAAGCATTTTAAATCGAATCAATATAAATTTTTTCTTATAATACAGTTTCAGTTTTCGTGACAAAATAAAAATTTTAAATGTATTGGCCAGAAAGAAAGAAATCGTTATCAATATGTGCTATTTTTGTGCTCCTCTCTGTATATTAGTTTGACGTGTTAATTTGGCTAGATAGTCTTGCATTTTCAATTATTTATATTTATTTTAAGTAAAAACTAATAAAGAGCTACTAAATATCAAAGATTTACGAACCAAAATTGCCATTAACCAGACAGGGAACTAAAGCACTAAAAATTTTATTATAAAGCAAAAGAAAAAAACTTAAGCGAAAATGCAGCTTTAAATGAATTAAACAGCAAACGGCAAAGTCACGCAATATTTGATAATATTTAACAGTATGAGTAGAAATTATATATAAATATAAATATTTTTTTTTTAAATATATTTCTTGTCTACTTTCAGTCTTAACGGAGGACTATGTGGCGTGCCGAACGACGAAACGACCAAACGCCAGCAAACAACACATCAAGCGTTTGTTTTTTTTTTGTTCGTTTTTATTGTCTTGCCAAAACATTATTTCAATACCAACGAAAAATTGCATATTTACAATAAAATTATGAAGTGAATGGAATCTCACACTCACACTCGGCTGGAAATCATTGACAGCAACAGCGAAGCGTATAAAAAAAAATAAACTGGGTAAGTGTTAAAGAAATCTTATGAATAAATCATGCATACAATCAGCCTTCCATCCATCCATCTATCCAGTCATTCAGTCAGTTTGTCAGTTTGTCAGTCAGTCAGAGTACGAGTATAACTCTCATGCCTTGATTCATTCATTTATTTATTGAGAATGTGGGAAGTTTGTGAAGAAATATATAAATGGACGACTCTGATATTAGTGGTCTAAAGGCTTTTTTATGTCATTTGTTGTTGCACTTGCATAATTGAGTCTTATAAAATATTTAGAAATGTCAGTTTTCACAGAAAAAAAAATTATTTAAGAAAACCCACCGACACTTTGCAAAGGCAAACAAATACAAACGCATTCTCAAAATCGCGGCCACATAAATGCAAATTTATTTTAAATTTTATATTAATGGCAATTATTTTCAAATGCTTGTGAAATGCAGAAGTGTAAAGGAATAGATTCTTTAATTTTTTTTCTTATATGAATTTCTTATTCATCCCTTTTTTAAATAAAGAGACAAATAGCAATCATTTGTAGAAGAGTTCCTCGCAAGATTTTCATAAAATTGCTTATTATACTTTATATCTAAAATACGAGAATTGTGCAATACTGCCAAATTAACCCTAAAACGCTGTTGCAAATTTTCACTAATTTCTGCTGGGACGCTTTGGTGTATTCAGAGACTTAAGCTAGAATTTTATGGCAAACATTTTTTACAACACTTTAACCCATTATTTGCCCATTTAAGGGTGCTTCTTTGGCCTCCTTTTGTGAAAGGGACGAAAAAGACCCCTATAGGAAAAAATACAAGGCTAAAATAGTTCACAAAAATGTTGCTCGTAAAAATGTATATAAGTCTTGTAAGAACGTCCTTTACTTAAAATAAAAAGTTTGCGAAAATTCCAAATTAACCCTTTAACGTATTTCTACTTTAAACTAATTTTTTGTGTTTAGACTTTATTACGAAGTTTGTTGATTTATTCGTGAGTCTACATTAAAAATTATGACAAAAATCTTTTTAGAAGATTTTAACCCATTTTTTTAAAGGGTACTTTTTTGAGCCGGTTTAATGGTACATTTAAGACCCCTTTTTGCAAAAGGGACTAGAAAGACCCATAAGGACAAGACTTACAGGTTTAATATGTTCCACAAAAATGTTGCTCGTAGGATTTTATATAAAAAAGGTGGACACGTCGTATACCAAAGCTGCGATTCTGAAAAACTATCAAATTAACCCTTAAACGGATTTCAGCTTTTGATCAATTATTGGTGCTTAAGTTAAATTATATTTGAAAACATATCGTAGAATTTCGCGGAAAATATTTGTGTAGTACATTTTAAGCCCCTATATGTCCTTTTAAAGGTTCTTTTTGGACCCCTTTTTGCGAAACGTGCTAAAAAGACCCCTAAGGAGAAAAGTTACAGGGTTAAAGTGTGGCACGAAAATGTTTCTCATATAATTTTATATAAAACTGGTGAACACAACATTCTATACTTAAAATACAAGTTTTCAAAAATATCAAATTAACCCTAAAACGTATTTCAATTTTCGACTAATTTTTGTTGTTCAAGTTAAATTATTAACTTTGCTGTATTAAGTAACCTGCAGTTGAATTTTATGGCAAATATTTTTGTAGAACATTTTAACCCTTGATTGGCTTATTAAAGGGTTCTTTTTTATCCCTATTTGGGAAAGGTGTTAAAAAGGCCCATAAGGAGATGAGTTACAGGGTTGAAATGTTCCACAAAAATGTTGCTCGTAAAATTTTAGATAAAACTGGCGAACACGTTCTGTACCTGAAGTTAAGAATTGCAAAAATTGGAAATTAACCCTTAAACTTAATTCAGCTGTTGACTAATTTTTGGTGTTCAAGTTGAACTATGTACCTTGCTTTATTCTCAAGCTCACAGTAAAATCTTATGATTAATATTTTTGTAGAAGATATCAATCTATTATTTGCCCGTTTAAGGTCACTTTTGTGTACCTTTTGAATATATGTGTCCTTAACCCTTAGACTCATTTAAAATTTTGGCTTATTTATTATGCTTAAGATGAGTAGAGTTTGAGCTTTGCTGTGCTTAAAGTTCAATAGATTTTTAAAGGAACATTCTCAGCTATATCCTTCTTAGACTCCTGCAAAAGACCATTTACAAGAACTTTTAAGACATGAGGGATTTTGCAATTATATACTGCAGCGAAGTATTCTAAAACAAACGCTAAGCAACACTGTTAGCAAGACATTTGTTTCAGTCATTGTACGTATAGGAGTAAAGAAGATATAATACTTTGTGACTGAAGAATTTGTAATGCTTGCTTCTTCATACTCATGGGCGCGTATACAAACATCATGCATGTGCATACGCACACGCTTTGTGCGTATGATCTTTTATTTTTCTGTGTACGTACAAACGCACACATGCATTGACATTAGTTGTGTGTGCTTGCTTTAAGTTTACTTTGCAAAGTCTAAATTCAGCTGGAAGAAAGACAGAAAGAGATAGTATTCTTCCATCTGTCTTTTACACAGCTGAATTAAGACTCTGCAAATTAAACTTTCCGTGTCTAACAGGATAAAATAACAAGCATACACGCATCACTACTACTTCTTTTGTGAGTATTTGTTACGAACAACAGGAACATTTAAAAAACAAGACGTATTTACCTTTCAAGACTGTTTACGCAGGCCTCTAATCCATATTATATTCCCTTCTAAGGGTACTTTTTTGCCCTGACAGAAAAGAGTTGCAAGGGTAACATTTTGCACAAAAATATTGAGCTTAGGATTTTAATTTAAAAACAAATATAAACCCAACTTGTAACTCATATGCCAAGTTTCACTGTTTGTAATGCCAATTATCCATTTTAAAGTCGTGAAAATGCGGTGGGAAGACATTGTTGATTCTTTTTAACGAATGCATTCTCTTACAAAAGCTCCTTAAAGAGTGTTTCTTTTTATTTGGACGGGTAATTTTGTCTACACAACACAACTGTATGGGTAAGAATAATAAAAAAAAAAGGATACCAATTTGATATTAAACACGCAGAGGAGAAAAAAGCCCTACATTTTTGTGCCTGTTTTGGCTGGCTGTCTGTCTGTCCTAACCTACGTCTATTCTCCTGTCTTTCTGCCTATCTGACTGACAGTCTTTTCTTTGTTATGAATACCGTTATGCATTTATGTTGATTATAGTGTTTTACATTGACCATGTGACCTTGAAACAGGGAGTTTATTTTGTTTTCTTTAAAATCGCTCTGATTTATTAAAATACTGCAGTTGTGGTGAAACCCTCCAAAAAAAGAAAAATATACATACATATGTATGTATGTATGTACGAGTATTTATGTATGCATATGTATATTATAATTTTGCAAATTACACAGTAAAGTAATTTTACTTTTTTAAATGAGAGTTGAGCTAAATATAATAAGTCTGCAATTTAACTAAATTGACATAATTTATGAATCATTTAGAAGTGCAATAACAAATAAGAAAAAGTTTAACAACAAGATAATAAATATTTTGGGAATTATTTATTCAGTTTATTGGAAAAGTAATCGCTTAAAAAAAAACATGAGTTACGTATTAGAATTACATATTTTCTATTGCAATTAAAATATTTTACAAGAACCTGGAATAAAAAAGAGATTATTAAAAGAAAATTAATTTTGAAAAAGTACCTTTTTGAAAAGTACATTTTGAAACAGTACATTGTAAAAAAGAAACTTTAAAAAGTACCTTTTAAAAAATGATTTTCAAAAAAGTACCTTCGAAAGTAGTACCTTTCAAATAAGTATCTTTTAAAAAAGTACCTTTCAAAAAAGTACCTTTGAAAAAGTGCATACCTTGTACAAGGTATCTTTTAAAAAAATACCTTTCAAAATAGTACTTTTTCCGAAAGAACCTTTTAAAAAAGTACATTTTTAAGTAGTACCTTTTAAAAGTGTACTTCTAAGAAAAGTATTCTTGAAAATATTTATTTCTAAAAAATTACCTTTTAAAAAAGTACCTGTTGAAAATTCCTTTTAAAAAAGTACTTACTAAAAGAGCACCTCTCAAAAAAGTATTCCTTAAAAAGATTATTTCTAAGAAAATTACTTTTTTAAAAAAATACCCTTTTAAAAAGTATTTTTTTCTAAAAAGAACCCTTTTAAAATAAGTACTTTTTTCTAAAAAGAGCCCTATTAAACAAAGTATCTTTTGAAAAATTCCTTTAAAGAAAGTATTTTTTTCTAAAAGTATGTACCTTTTAAAAAAGTACCTCTTAAAAAGAACCTTTTAAAGAAACTATTCGTAAAAAATTTATTTCTTAAAAAACCACATTTTCAAAAAAAATTAAATGTACCCATTTAAGAAAATTGTATTTTGAAATATTTAAAAAAAATATCAATTGAAAAGGTACCTTTTAAAAGGAGTCCTCTTTAAAAAGTATTTATTGAAACAGTACCTTTTCAAAAAAATTATCTTTTCAAAGAAGTATCTCTTCAAAAAGTACATTTTCAAAAAAAGTACCTTTTCAAAAAAATGCCTTTTTAAAAAAGAACTTTTTCAAAAAAGTACCTGTTTCAAAAAAGTACCTTTTTCAAAAAGTACTTTTTTCAAAAAAGTACCTTTTTCAAAAAAATACCTTTTTCAAAAAAGTACCTTTTTAAAGAAATACCTTTTCTAAAAAGTGCTATTTTAAGCAAAGTACTTTTGAAAAAAAGTTTAAAAATAGAATCATATCTTAGAAAAGTACTTTTTCAAAAAAGTACCATTTTAAGCAAAGTAAGTATGTACTTGAAAATGTGTTTTTTTTTAAATTCGCTCTGAAAAAGTTAGTCTTAAAGAATATTGCATTTAAAAAGTACCTTTTCAAAATAGTATAACTGAATTTACAATATGAAATTTTTATGTGAAATTATAGGCATGTAGTTTTTTTACTCGTACATATTTGTTTATAGGAGCAGTGGAGAAAGAGAGAGATAGAGAGACAAGTCAGATCAAGAAAGTTATCAAAAATGCTTTAGAGTTTCATTTTATATTTGTCACTCTCTCCTCTTTAGCTGCTTTTGGCAAAGAGCAAAAGTTTCACACAACAACATGGAAATTCTCATAATGCAAATAATAATGTTATACATTTTTTTGTTCTAGAATATTTTTAACTTTAAGTTAAAATACAATTTGAAGCTGAGATAAAGTTAGAAGGCTTTTCCACAAGCAAAATTAACTTTGCAAAGCCAACAGTTTGTAAGAGAAGGAAAAAGAATTCTAGATTTTTCACCTATTCTATTCTAGGGGAAAAGAGCTTCCATCCTCATCTCTCTTCTCTCCTATAAACTCAAGACCTTGTTAGCAAAGTAAACTCTTCGTGTGAAAAACACGTCTAAGTAAATTTTTTTTATAATAAATAATTTTGTGTTATAAATTTAAAATGTATAATTTTACTCACCTTGAAAATAACTTTTTGTTCTTAAATAACTAACAGACAGCCTTAAAATGCTCAGTCGATCCAATTTGCTTAAAATATTCTGTTCAAATGGCAGCAACGAAGCCAATAAATCTAATTCGGCATTTAAACGTTCGCGATGACGTTTTGAGGGATTACTTTTTGTGACGCCATCTTTGGGAGGAGGTTTCAAACTGTAAAACAAAAAAAAAGAAAGAATTTAAATTTTATGTAAGGGAAAATATATTTTCAATTAAAGGGAAATTTCAAAATTAGTCAAATAAAATCATATTTATTAATGTGAAATTATAAAACTGGTTCCAAATTATTGCAAAGAGAGAGAAAAAAATCGATGGTTAAATTTATGAATGTCAACGTTAATATTTTTCCTTTAGGCTTATAGATACATAGACTTCCCCAACTAAAACAAATTGAGAATCTCTGCACACTAAATGTTGTTATTTATAAGTAATTATGCATGCATGTGTGTGTGTGTGTATTAATTTACATTATATATAATTTATATGTTCAATTATTTAACAACAATTTGTTGTTTATTGGCCTTAATGTCTATAAAACTTGTGTATGAAGAAGGGTGGCGAAAAGAGCAGAAGCTTCGTAGAGTAAATTCAAAATTCTTGTGGCTGGAGGTTTTCATTTCAAATCGATTATCTATGGCCACTTGATCTTATAATTATCCTTTAGAAGAAAAGCAGTAAGGAAAACAAAACAAAAAGAACACACCACAACACAAGAGGGAGAAAGCGCGCGCTCCCACCCTTCCTTCTTTTACTAGACAACGAAGCTAATTGTGCAAAATGATTCGCTTTAACTTGGATCAACTTTTTTTTCAGCTCTCGCAACTTCCCGTTTATGCCTTCCTTAATCCTTAGTTTTTTTTTTGCCATCGTCTAATAGTTTCCAGTCATTGAATTAAAATTACCACCACTGTGGGTAAAAACAAAGTCAGCAGCACTGATGGTTACCAACACCACCAACGCCATCGCCACCACCAGCACCACCCGTTGAGGTTAATCAATATTTTGGTTGTTAAGTTTTTCAAACCATATGGTTTTTGAAAAGGTTGCGGGCGCAGCCGACTGGGAATAGCAAGCAGATATTTGAAAATTAGTTATAGACATTGAAGAAGATAGACAAAATTTTTGGGTGAAGCAGACACACACACAGTCTTGCAACTAATGAATTTAAAATTAATAATTTAATACACAAAAAAACAATATAACAAACTTTTCAAGGTAAAAGGAAAATTTTATTCACAAATAAATTAAGTCTGTTTTTTAAGGGCATAAGAAAAAGTTGCACAATTACTTAAAATAAAAAATCCTAAAAAAATTTTATATCCTTAAAGTACATTTTAGTTGCTTCTTCTAACACCGGCTCTTGTTTGAAAAAAGTGGGCGGATCACACCCCCCATGTATTTTAAGATAATATTTTATATTTTTCTACTTAAATTATTTCATGAAGTTTTTCATTAAAATTTTCACGCAACTTTTTCATTGGAGTTTTTTCATTAAAAATTTTATGAAAAGATTCATGAAATATTTTAAAATTTTGTTCTTGAAACTGCATTTCATGAAGTATTTTAGAAACTTTTCTTAAAAACTTCATGAAGTTTTACATGAAAATTTTCACGCAACTTTTTCATTCGAGTTTTTTCATGAAAATTTTTATGAATATATTCCTGAAATATTTCAGAAATTTTTTCATGAAACTTACATGCATGAAATTTTTCATGAAACTTTTTTGTTAAAATTTTCACTCAAATTTTTCATTCGTTTTTTCATGATAAAAAAAATTCAAGATTCATGAAATATCTTAGAAATTTCATGAATTTCATGAAACTTTTTCTTTAAACTTGACCCGCAACCTTTTCATTAGAGTTTTTTCATAAAAAATTTTAGAAATTTTTTCATAAGACTTCATAAAATTTTTCATGTAAAATTTTGTATAAAACTTCTTCATAAAAGTTTTTTTAATGAAAAATTTAATGAAAAGATTCATGAAATAATTCAGAAATTTTTTCATGTAATATCTTAAAAATTTTGTATAATGCTTTATGAAACACTTTTATTAAACTTTTCACGCAAATTCATTCGTTTTTTTCGTGAAAAATTTAATGAAAAGATTCATGAAATGTTTTAGAAATTTTTTTATAAGAGTATTCATAAAATTTTTCTTGGAACTTTTCACGAAAATTTGTCTTGAAACTTTTCACGAAACTTTCTCATCCGACTTCTAATGAAACTTTTTAAGTAACTTCCTGAAATTTTTCGTGAAAATTTAAATGAAAATTTTTAGTAAATTTAAATGAAAGTTTTCATTAGAGCTTTCATCAGATTTTTATGAAACTTTTCACGAAACTTTTCTTTAAATTTTTCATTTTAATAATTTCAAACAAATCTTACTAGAATAAGTTCCGCAAAGCTTAAAAGGTTGTCTGCATGAAACTTTTAAAGAAACTTTTCTTGAAACGTTTTGTGAAACTTTGCATGAAACTCTTCATTATATTTAAATGAAAGTTTTCATTAGACTTTTCATGAAACTTTTTCTTTAAACTTTTCGTGAAATTTTTTGTGAAATTTTTTGTGAAATTTTTAATTGAAATTTTCATGAAACTTATCATAAAACTTCTTATAAAATTTTTTTGATTATGAAATTTGCCAAACCTGCTGTATTATTTTTTATGTGGCGCTCATATTCAGAGCAATCATGAATAAAATTCCGCAAAAAATTTCTCTCTTTTCTAATTAATTTTTTTTTTGTTTTTCCTATTTCTCGCTATTGTTTTAAATTGTTCTCGTGGAATTTTATTCATGATTGCCCTCATTAACAAAGATACAAATAAAATGTTTCAGGCGAAAAATTTCTTGAAATTTCAGAAAAAGTTTCGTAAAATTTAAAAAAGTTGAAAACTCAGCCGTCGATTTAAGTTTTTTTTTATTTGAAAATTCGGATTTAAAACAGGTTCTTTAGATTAAGATTTTCTAACTATTCAAAAATATTTAAGCCTGGAATATTTCTTTTTAAATTGGAGTTTAAAATAAAATCAATCAAAGATATACGATAGACATGAAAAAAAGATATTTTAAGTTTTTGTTTATCGCCCACACCACCCAGTCAAGGCAATTTATTATTCATCGTTTCTATAACCAAACCTTGGTTTAATTATTTTATTTTATCTTGACGAAAAAGGATATAAAAAACTCTAACGCCGAAATTCCTCGCATTTATTTCTTCCTCTATAAAATTAAATTTAGTTTAAAATATTTGCCAGCATTATTATTTGCCAAAATTTATTTGTAAACTGAATTTTATATTCAGTCAAATTCTTAAGAAATTTTAGACACAAACGTCATAAAAGCATAATAAACGGTTGCTATAATTGTATGGCTCTGAATAATAATAATAAAATAAAGAAACCAAAAAAAAAAACCAAATAGAAATTGCAGCTTTTTATTTTATTTAAAAATTTTACAACCCTGATATTAAAAGCAAAAGCGAACCAAAATATATAAAATGAAATACTTAAACTGCAAATACGAGTATAGATGGACAGACAGACAATCAGACGATTAGACACAGACACACCAACATTTTAAGACAATAAAATCCTGCAAAACTCAAAGCAAAGAAAAACAAATTTAAGAAACATTAAAGAAGGAAACAACCAAAAAGAATGAAAACACACACACACACACTTTGGCCACCACAAAATAATCACTCCGCTGCTCAACTGCCGTAGTAAAACTTTATGTCCGTCCATCCATTCCATCCATTGGCACAAACTAATTTACTTAATTAAATGTATAAACGAGTCACTAATTTAAGAGTTGAGGGTGCATGATCAATAATAGCAACAACAACAACAACAATAACAACAACAGAAATAATAATAATTTACTTTTGCATGAAAAAAAAAAACACAAACAAAAATACCGCAATCATTAAGAGAAATTTCTCAATATGCTCTTGCGTATGAATGTATTTTTTGCCAATTACTCCCAACTTTGGCAAAATTGAAGGCATTTATCTCTACCAAAAGATTTAAGTATAGAAATTAGTGGAATTTAACAAAAGGAATTATTTAATAAGTAGAACTGTTATATTTTATGAAAATGAAATTAGAAAAAATTATAATAATAATGGTTGTGGAATTAAAAGAATTGCGTTAAGTGGGAGCGAGAGAGAGATAGCAGAAGTATTTAATTTTTGAATATAATTAGTCTTGTCTTTTAAACTTTTATATTAACCGTTATTTTGTTCGAAGGAAAGTGATTTGAATTTTTAAAGAGATATACATAAATGACCCAAGATAGAAAAAATAAATAAATAAATATTTTAAGAAGGCAGCAAACAAAAGTATTTTTTGAAGGCAATATTCACTTCAATAAATTGGCCATTGATAAATTTACAGTTTTGCTGTTTTCAGAGACTACAAATGACTTCTTAAAGGTACTTATTTGACTCCTTGAAAGGGACAAAAAACACACATACCGAGAAGAGTTGGATGGCTAAAGTGTTCCAAATCCAATATCTTACATACAAAGCTAAACACGTTCTATGTCTAAAATGTAAAGGGGTTTCTCGCTGTGTGTTTTAGCACAGAAGATTATCATCAGTTTGTTTTTTTCAATTTAAGGTTTAAGGAAAATCAGTACAAGGACATGCTCCCATACATCCTGAATATCAAAATTTTGAATTTTAGATAAATCTATTATCAGAATGTCCCAAAAGTGAAGCAGCCTAGCGATGTAAAAAAATTCTACTCAACTGCAAGGACATGACTATCTTCCATTTCTCCTTTTTCTTAAAAAATTAATTTTTAGATGTATTTATAATTAGAATGCACTAAATATTAATAAATATTTGTAAAACTGTACGTTCTTGCTCTCTTGGCAATTGAAAATCATTCGGTGCAAGGATATTGTCTCCTTCCATATATCCTTTTTCCCAAGGACTTGACTAACTCCCATATATCATTTTTCCCCAAAAAATAAATTTCAGTTATATTATATGAATAACTATTTGTAAAATTATGCGCTCGAACTCTGTTGTGAATCTTTTTAAATTCGATGCAAGAAAATGACTACCTCCCATATATCCTTTTTCCCAAAAAAATTAATTTTAGCTGACTTTATAACCAAAAAGCACAAAATATACATAAATATATCTAAGATTATGCGTTTTAACTCTGTTGTGAAATTTTTTCAGTTCGGAGTAAGGACATGACTAACTACCTTGCATATATCCTTTTTTCACAAAAACCTGATTATAAGTATATTTCGGACTATGATGAATTAAAAATTAATACATTTTTCCAAAATTAGGTGCTTTAACTCTTTTCGAATTTTGCTTAATTCGTTGCAAATATTTTAGTATATTTCATATATCATTTTCCCCAAAAACTATATTTTAACGGCATTTATAATTATAATGCGCTTAAAAGCAGTAGATACTATGTGTTTTAACTCTGTTGTGTATTTTGTTTCATTTGCTTAAGGGACATGACAAGGTTCCATATATCCTTTTTTCTCAAAAGTTAAATTTTAGCTATATTGATGCTTAGAATACACTAAAAATTAATAACTATTTTTAAAGTTATGCTCTTCAGCTCTCTTGCAAGTTTTATTACACTTATTTTAAGGATATAACTATCTCCCATATATCCTTTTTCCCAAAAACAAAATTTTAACTGGATTTATAATTAGAATGCCATAAAAAGTGGTAAATACTTCTAAAATTATTTGTTTTAACTCTGTTATGGATTTTGCCACATTCGGGGCAAGAACATGTCTACCTCCCATATATCATTTTCCCAAAAACAAAATTTTATCTGCATTTATAATTAGAATGCACTCAAAACTAATAATACTTAAAAAAAACATGGATTAGGTCTATTGTAAATTCGTTGCAAAGACATGACTACCTCCCGTATATCTTTTTCTCTCAAAAACTAAATTTTAACTAAAATAAATGCATAAACATTTCTAAAACTAAGCCTATTAATTCCTATGTGAGTTTCATTTAATTCTGAGCAAGGACTTGACTACCTCTTATATATCATTTTTTCGCAAAAACTTAATTTTAACTATTTTTGTGCTTACAATGCTTTAAAACTTAATTACAATTTCAAAAATTAGGCGCCTAAATTGTGTTGTGAGTTTGGTTGCATTTGATGCAAGGGCATGGCTGGCTCCCATATATCCTTTTTTATAAACTAATTTTTAGCTGCATTTATTATTAGAATGCACTCAAAATTAATAAATACATTTAAGAATATGTGGACTAGCTCTGTTGCGAATTTTTTTGCATTCCGCAAGGACATGACTACCTCCCATATATCCTTTTTTCTTAAAAACTAATTTTAACTATAAAAAATGATTAACAATTTCTAAAACTGTAAGTTTTAACTCTTCTGTGAATTTTGTTTAATTCGCAGCAAGGACTTGACTACCTCTCAAATATCCTTTTTTCAAAAACAAAAACTTAATTTTAATTATTTTTGTGATTAGAATGCATTGCCAATTAAAAGATATTTTGTCTCTTATACGAATTTTGTTGCATTCGGTGCAAGGATATGACTGCCCTCCATATATCCTTTTTCCCAAACACTAAATTTTAGCTGCAATTATGATTGAATTGCACTCAAAATGTTATAAATGTATCTGGACTTACATATGTATTTTAACTCTGCTCAGAATTTTGTTCCATTTGGTGCAAGGACATGGCCACCTTTCATATATCCTTTTTCGCAGAAAATAGTTTTACAAATATGAAATTAAGGAAATCTTTTTCCAGAGGGCTTAACTTTCAAATTTTGCCAATATGTCAAAAATTTGCTTCGAATATTTGCAACTTTTTTCTTGCACACAAAAGTTTTTCTTTCTACATAAAAACTCTCAATTGCAAATCATTCACTTGTGTAATTTTTTTTAACATTTAATGATTGTATTGCATTTACTTGCATTCCACACATTTGAAAACTTTAATTACATGACTCCGTTGTTGTTATTGAGAAGGGCAATTTGTATACGTATTAGTATTTAATTTTCAGTTGAGTTATTCGTAAACAATATTTTCAATGAGTTTGCTGATGATTGAAGGGTGTTTGAATATCATATAAAATTTATAGGATTTTTCAAAGTATTTTTCCACTTTGAACAAAAAAAATAAATAAAATATAGAAAGAACACAACAACAATATAACAACAACTAAAACTAAATTATAGGTTTTTTTATAAGTGGGATTTTCATGCAATTAGAATTTTCCTATGGAATTTTGTATTTGCAGTGATTATTAAGTGTCATTGTAAGTTTTTTTGTTTTGTTTATTTTTTTTCTATTGTTAAAATACTGCAATTGCAATGGGCAATTTGTTTAGGTTTTTTTTATAATATTTTTGATAAAATAATTGCGGCAACTAAAAAGATTTATTCTATTGTGTCGATAAGCAGCAGTTAATAATGTTTTTTTTTTGTTTTGTTGTTTTTTTTTCTTCATAGTTTTCAAGGTTTAAATAGAAATTGAAATTGCAATTTTTAGCCGCACATTTATTATTTTGTTTAAATTTTTTTCTTCATATAATTTAATATTATAAAATATATTATAAATTAATCATTTTATAAAATTGAATGTCAAGTTTCTCTTTTAAATGCAGAGAAATCTGTTTGTTTAAACATAATAATTTTTCATCAAAATCAAAATTAGAATTTTAACATTAAAAAATGTATTACAATTTCTTATTTTTATTTAAAGTGCCCCCTTAAGACGATCCAGTAAAGCCGTCAATCAATGCAAATGTGAGGCCATCAGCGCAAAAGTGGTGTAAGCCACATTTTTTGTTAATTCGTGTTATTATGTAACCTACATTCTTTACATTACCTGCTATCAAAAAAAAAAAAAAGAAATTAAAAGAAGATGGAGCTGAAAATCGTTTTTGCACATAACATAATATTGCAAAGTAATAGAGCAATTGAATGATTAAAAGGATGAATTAAATAGTTAAATAGTTTGGGGTTATACCATTTCTGTCCTAATACCCTCATGTGTGAGTGTTGAATGCTTTTCGTATAAAATAAGACGTCAATTACCATTTGTATATTGACTTCGTAGCGCACGTATCTAATATTAACTTTTGTTCGTCGTCGCACGTCTCCATCATTAAAAACAAGCACAAAGAAACTGATGTTTTTTCTTGACAATCGTAATTGGCGATGGTCAAACAATCAGAACTATGTGATTGATGAGTTTATTTGATCGTCTGCAGGCACATAACGCATATCAAAATAAATAGTAGTTAAAAAAAAATGTGTTTGTTGCTTATACGTTTTAGCACTGGTGAGTATTTTTTTTAATACGCTGCAAGGACTTGACATCCTCTCATATATCCTTTTTCCCAAAAACTATATTTATGCTTCGAATACAGTAAAAATGAATAATTATTTCTTCAATCATGCGGTTTAGGTCTGTTGTGATTTTTTTTTTCATTCGGTGCAAGAAAATGATCAGCTCTCCCATATCCTTTTTCCCCAAAATTAATTAGAATGCACTAAAAGTTGGTAAATATTTGTAATACTATGAGCTTTAATTCTGTTATGAATTTTGTTAAGTTAAGTGCAAGGACATGACCACCTCCAATATATCATTTTTCTTAAAAACCAAATTTTAGCTGTATTTATTATTACAATGCACTTAAAAGTAGTAAGTACCATGCATTTTAACTCTATAGAGGATTTTTTTCAACTCACTGCAAGCGCTGCAAGGACATGACCACCTCCCATATATCCTTTTTCTTAAAAAAGTAAATTTAACCTATATTTATGCTTAGAATACACTAAAAAACTAATAACTACTTCTAAAACTATGCACTTCAAGTCCTTGTAAATGTGGATATGACTACCTTTCATATATCCTTTTTCTCAAAAACCAAATCTTACATCAATTTATGCATAAAATGTATTAGTAACTAATTCATATTGCTGAAACTAAGTTAAAATTGTGTAGTATTGTGAGTTTTTTTATTCGATTTAAGGACTTGACTATCTCTGAGATATCCTTTTTCTTAAAAGCTGAATTATACTTGCAGTTATGGTTAGATGCACCAATATCTACAAAAAACATCTAAAAGAGCTATTGTGTATTTTGTTTCAATAGGCAAGGACATTACCATCTCCCACATATCCTTTTTATCAAAAATTAAATTCTTAGCGGAAAATAAAAAATTAAAAGTAATTTTTATTTCTAAAAAATTTTAAATTCACATTTAAACATTGTCTAAAGGTAAATACGACAGACAAATCGCAAAAAAGCGGTTTGTGGCATATGTTTTTGAGTCTATTCACGTTTGAGCGTCGTAAAACGTCAGACAAGAACGACATTGAAAATTTACCGTGTTACCCTAGCACCGTACTACCATTTGAAATAAAAATTATTGTTTAAACAATTTTTAAAATATGAAATACCGCAGTATATTTATTTGACATAAAGTCTGTACTTAATTTAAGAAACTTATTATTCGACATATTGTCATAAGTATATTTTAATTTGAAATTTATTTGCTGATGGATCAGCAAATGTGTGGTTGAAGTCTAATGAGGATTTCTTACAGAAACAATGAAATGCACATAGACAAAGCTGAACCACCAGCATATAATAAATTTTAAATACGTTTTTTTTGCACTAAACAAAAAACGTAATCACCAAATTCGAAAAAATCGCCCAAATAAAAAAAGTCGTCAAAATGAAAAAAAAACGCTAAGAACCAAACAAAATAACTAAAACGTGAAAAAGGCGCCAAAACCAAAAAAAAAAATTATATGAAAAAAATCACCAAAATGGAAAAAAAATCGCCAAAATGAAAAAAATCGCTAAATTAAAAGAACGCCAAAAACCGAAAAATATCGCCAAAAAGAGAAAAAAAGTGTCAAAAGTAAAAAAACAACAAAAATCGAAAAAATTGACATAAATAAAAAATCGCCCAAATAAAAAAACGTCAAATTTAAACAAAAAATCGCCAAAATGAAAAAATACGCAAGAAACCAAAATGAAAAAGAAAACGCCAAAAACCGAAAAAATCGCCTTTATGAAAAAAAATTGCTAAAATTAGAAAAATCGCCAAAAATAAAAAAATCGCCTAAACTATAAAACGCCAAAAACCACGACGAACAAAATTGACATGAATAAAAAAATTGCCTAAATGAAAAAAATCGCCAAAATTAAAAAAAAAACGCAAGAAACCGAAATAAATCGCCAATAAGTGTCAAAACTAAAAAAATTGCCAAAATGAAAAAGAAAACCCCAAAAAACCGAAAAAATCGCCACAAACCAAAAAAATCGCCAAAATTAGAAAAATCGCCAAAATAAAAAATAAAAAAAAAAATAATCGCCAAAATTAGAAAAACGTCAAAAACCAAAAAAAAAATCGCCAAAACGAGAAAAAAAGTGCCAAGACTAAAAAAAACCTAAAACTAAAAAAACGCTTTAAGCCGAAAAAACCCAAAAACGAAAATAAATGCCAAAAAATACATTTTTATAGGCTAAAGTTCGTATTGAATTACATATCTCGTGTGCGTCCGGAACCCTTTGTGCGCGGGTCAAAGTCGCACTTCACTGAATTTATTTTATGCACTTTTAAATACAACTCGTTGGAGTACCGTTTTCAAACGACAGATAAGAACGATAATTTTGCAATAAAAATATACCGCGTTGCCCTAAAACAGTGTTACTCTTACTACCGTATTATCATTTCAATATAAAATTATTCGTGCCTATTCTCGTTCCAATATGGTTTTAAAACAATTTAATGTTGAAATGGTAGTACAGTGCTAGGGTAAAACGGTATATTTTCGATGTAAAATTTACGTTGTTGTCTGTCGTTTTAAAACGCTACTCAAATGAGAATAGGTCCGATTGTTTTTGTTAGGTTTTAACTCTTTCAGCCACAGTCTTACATATATTATTTTCATAACAAAACTACTGCATTTTTTGTTTGATTGAGGGTTATTTATTATAAAAAAAAAGAAAAAAATAAATTTGCTCTTCAGGATTTTGTGGAATAGGGTGGTTAGTTAAGTAACCACCGTGACGGTTGGCACAAAAAGTATTCAAGTAAAGTGCCAAATTTTATAAAAAAAAATTAATTCTGATGGAAATCGGAGAAACATGTCTTATTTGTGCGTATGCAAAATAACAAAATACCACTGATTTCGTTTAATAATAAACACTCTATGCTTCTTTATTTCAATCACAACCGACCTGTTAAAAAAGCAAAGGGATGCACCGAATTTAAATAAAGATATAAGTACAACCAGTGACCCCTAGCGACAAAGTCTCGCAACAATTGATCAGCGATGTCTTTAAAGATGTAATTGTTTAATAATTTATCAATAGATGGGGCGAAAGCATGTTTTAAACAAGCAACAATAAGTGGTTAGATAACTAACCACCAAACCTGAAAGAGTTAAAACATTTAATGTGGCTGATCTTCAGCATTTTAAACTATTTTAAAAATATTTTCCGAAACTTTATTTAACACAAATTACAATGGAAAAATCACAGCCAGTGTTGAAAATCAAAAACTAATTATATATATATAATATATTAAATCTTAAAAGTATGTTTAAAGAATGAAAGTTAAAACTAATATTTATTTTCAAAGGCAGTTGTTTCCACAGCTCTTCTCGCTCATTCCTTTAAAAGTTGCTACGAATCTCCCCAATTGGGAAACCCTTGCTTTAAATCACTAAACCTTAAGCCATAAATAATTTCTTTGCTTAATATGTTTTTCTGCTTCATTTTAGTTTATAGTTTTTTTTCTTCTTGCTTTCTTCTTTTTCCTCAAGTTAAATGTAACATATCCTACAATATATTCCATTTCCTTTGTCTATCCTTGAACAGCAAAGGGCTGCCGGGGGGTAGAGGCAAAAACAAGAAAATTACCTTAATTTTTCGTTTCAAAAAAAAAAACAATAGTAATTGAAAAACAAGAAGAAAAAAGAAAAGAAAAAAGCATTCTGCAGATATAAACACGCCTTTATACTATTGTAACTGTTTTTAGGTTTTTTTTTGTAAAATGAAATGAAATAGAATTTGTACTTTTGCTTAAAAGTAATTTAATGCTGCTTGTTAATTTTTTGTTTAAAGCATAGAAGAATAACAAGAAAATAGTAAAGCAATTTTTGCTTTAGATGGAAAAAAACTTTAAATGTTTTTCTTTTTTTGTTTTTGTAAACTGCAAGTTGTGTCTTTGTATTTTCTTTAATGCTTCATTTTTATTTCTTTTCTCTTTTTTTGTCTTTAATGGCCCCCAAAAATTTCATAAAATTGCCATTGGCTCTTAGAGATCCTTGTAAATTCGTTACGTTTACTTATATTATCCTTTTTGCATTGTTGTATTGTATTGTAGCTGGCAAAGTTATTATTTGCTGCTTTGCTTTCTTTGTGCAAAAGTACTTTATTCATTTATTTTTATTTCTTTTTGTCTCGATTAAATTACTTTTTGAATCCTTGTACTAAAGCGGTATTTTCTATTTTTCCTATAGATACAGAAAACAATAAAGGATTGCTTGGTTTTTTTTTCTTTTTTCCTCTTATATAAAATAAAATAAGAATTTCTTAAATATTTTCACATTGAAGACCTAAAAGAAACAAGCGAAAAAGACATTACCAATTCTTTTTGTCTTTAAATGAAAATACTTAATTTAGCCTAAAGAGTTTTGTCATGAAATAATAAGATTATCTTAAATTTCATTTGCAATCGAAAGTCTTCAATCGATAAAGCATGAGCTCGTGAAATATAATATTAAAATTTATTAGGCGTGACCCCGCCCACTTTTTTAAATCGAAAATTGTGTATTTCTTATATTTAAGGTGTTATGCAAAGTTTCTTTAAAATCGATGGAGTAGAATCAAGTGTAAAATAATATTAAATTTTAATGGGTGTGTACCCGCCCACTTTTTTAATGCTTTATTATCTATTTTTAAGAGCTAAAAATGTGCCTCAAGTTTAGTAACAATTGGTTATGCAGAAGCAGGTGAAATAAAAGAGTAAAATTTAATAGGCGTGGCCCCGCCCTATTTTTAAATGTTAGTTTTTGTATTTTTAAGAGCTCAAAGTATGTGCCAAGTTTCATTAAAATCGATCAAGTTAAAGCACGTGAAACATTATACTAAAATTTAATAGGTGTGGTCCCGCCCACTTCTGTTGAATGTAAGATTGTGTTTTCTTGTGTTCAGGATGTGTGGCAGGTTTTCTTAAAATCGACAAAGTAAAAGCACGTGAAATCAAATACTAAAATTTAATAGGCGCGGTCCCGCCCACTTTTTCAACTTAAGAGAATGTGTCGTTATGAGAGCCCAATTTGTTTGCTTAGTTTAGTAGCAATCGTATAAGTAAGATATTATAAAATCAAAGACAAAAATTATTGGGCGTGTCCTCTTTGCTCAAATTTTTTACAATGGCACCAAATCAGACAAAAAAATTTATATTTAAAATCGGTTTAAAAAGTACCGAGTTATAAAATAACATAAAAAAATATAGACTAACTGATAACTTCCTTCTTTTTACCCGACTGCGCATGTATGTATGTATGTGTGTTCCTTATATACATATAAACCGAACGCGTGGATTCTCACGTCAACCGATTTGTCTTAATCCCGGGAGTATCACTAAAGATATGTCAATGGTCAAAATTCAATATGGCATCCAACAGACGCCATTTTGTAAATACGAAATTAATATAAAGAGTCAGCGAACTATATCAAAATGGATATCATTCGACGGGTATTTGGAAATCATGTTGAGGTTCTCTCATGATTTTTCATTACAAATGATCATTTAGGATATTTAACGATTCTAAGTAGCAGTCGGGGTTTTTAATATTTTAATTACTGTTATTACTGTTTGAAGTCGGCTAAAAATGACCCGGTGTATTTAAAAGGTTGTGTGAATTAGATATACATAATGCAAATGTTGGTTGGTAGTTTAGGAAAAAATTTTAGTCAATGACTTGTTTTGGATTCATCATTTATCATGTATCATTTTTTATTTAGTTTTTTCCTCCTCCTGTAAACTATGAAAAACATGAGTTAGGGCCTTTTCTTTTTAAGTTAACGATATATAGTTAAGTACATACCTTAAAGCAATAAAGTTAAAGATTAAATTCTTTAAAACTAAAAAAATAATAAATAACAATAAAATATACAGCAATTTAGAATTTAATTATAGCTATAAAATGTATTCGTAGCCCCAATGAAAATTTAATTGTTGTCATGAAAGTTTGATAAATTAAATGCATTGCAACAGTTGTCAACCAAAAGCTTGCATCAAAAGTAGTTCTGTATGATTGTTCTTGTACTCTTTGTATGCTTATTAACACATACAGTTTCAATTAAGTTATTTCGTTGTTATAATAAATTTATTACATTATTTTTGTGAAGTTATTTCATTATTTTAGTGAAATTATTTCGTTATTTAGATGAAATTATTTCGTTGGAAACTATCTCGTCGTAAATTATCTCCTTGCTTTAATTAATCTATTTCGTGGTTTTAATGAATTTATTTCGTGGTTTTAATGAAATTATTTCGTTGTTTCGATGAAGTTCTTTCATTGCATTGATGACACTGTTTAATACATTTGACGTAGTTTTCATTAAAATAATTTTAACAAAACTGGTTTCATTAATCCAACGAAGCGTGATGTTGGTTGATTTTTAATGAATTTTTTCATTGGATTAATATCGAAATTCATATGAAAAAAACTCTTTCAGTACATCTTTATTATGCTTTCTTATGCTCTAGTGGAAATTTGCAGTAGTTACTATGCTTAATGTGAAAAAAAAGAAAGGATCGGGGTATTGTAGGCTTTTAAATTTTTACCTGTAGCGAAAAAACTTCAAAAAACAATGCTACCTGAGTTTACTTTAAGAAGACTTTAAATTTAAATTCGAAAAATATATTTAAAACAACTTTAAAGTGCCCAGAAAAACCAGGTACTCTTAAAGGTTTTTGACCTTTTTCCCTTTTTAAATAAGAAAAACACTATGTATGTATGTGTGTATGTAATTCTTAAATATGCCTTGAATTTAGCATGTGTTGGCATTTTATATTGGCTGTTCGTTCGCATTACCAACATGCAACATTGATGACGTTTCAATAAAGCTTAATAAAAACACACACACACATACAAACACCTGCAAACATATTTACATGTACATACATACATCAGTCATGCTTTCTTTTATACAGCAACAGCAACAACAACAATTATTTCTAAACAACACGTCATATTTATACGCATTTTGTAGTTTGTTGCTCTGCCTGCCGTTAGTTTTTAAAATATGGTGATGGAAAGTAAATTTTTTCAACATGCACTCTACAAATACATTCATACATACTTACTACATAAATTTATTTTAAAAGTAATAAATGAACAACAACAACAGCAAATCTATGATGAAATTTGCAGAAGCAAAAAAAAAGAAACACGATTGAGAAATAAACATGAAAACTGATGAATTTCATGCAAACCTGACCCACTGAACTACTCTCTTTATATTTCATTCATTATTTATTTTTTTTATTTATTTATTTAAAATTTGTTAAACAAATTGTATGTATGTGTGTGTGTGTGTGTGTTTTAGTTGGTTTGATTTAAAAACAATTTTTTAACACGAACTTAAGAATGTGCGACATACAGCGCCTTTGGCGTTAGTACCGCTTGGCAATTTGTTGGTTTTATATTTTTTTTTTTCAAATACAAACATGCAAAATTTTGTAAAATGTTGTGCAACATGCACTTGAAAATCCCTGCTACACATAAACACACACTAACACACACATACACACTCATTTTTATGCATAAAATCATCCTACACAATTTACTCTTGTTTGTTTACTTACTTGCCCTCTCTCTCTCTCGCTCACACTTTTTGTGTGTGTAAGACAAACTCATATATTGTTTTACAAACAGTTATTTTTAAAGGTGGTACTTTTAGGTCTGTGTGTGTGTGTAAATAAACTTTGGGGTTGCTAACAATGAATTTCAAAAAAAAAAAGAAAAAAAGTACATTTATAGGATTCGCACAATTTTGGACACGCCAACTTGCGTTTTTTTCTAAAACGTTTTAGTTTCTTTTTTTTTTAATCAACAACAAAAAATGTATTTTAGCATTGTTTAGTTAACACTCTTGTTTTATTTTGAATTTGAAATCATGAATTATTTCTGGCTGTCTGTCCGTCGTCCGTCTGTATATCAGTCTATCTCTACGTGTCTGTCTGTATATATATTACATATTTGTCTGTCTGTCTGTTTTTGTTGTATGTTCATACATTTGTTATTAGTTGCATGTAGACACACATTTAGTTACATGTTTTTATTTTTTATTTTTATTTTTATTTTTTTGTGTTAGTTATTCCACATTTTGCATTATAATTACTTGTACCATGAATACAGACAGTGTGATTCCGGCACGCATACGCATTTTTAGCCCTGACATTGAAAATAAATATAAAAACAAAAATATATTCAATTGATTAGATATAAAAATGGCAACAAAAGACTTTCCATTAAACCTACAACAAAACAAGAAGTGCTGAAATCTGCTTTAAAGTTTTTATTTTAGGGCTTTACGATTCAAAAAAAAAAATTAAAACTTGTTCTTTAATAAAAAAAAGGAAAGTATGCATAACAAATTTCATTGGAAATTTTGCAAATTAATATTAATCATACGCCTTCAGTGGCATGCAAGGCAAAAAAATCTATGTATATCGTCGTGTAGTTATTGGTTTGCCGCACAGCATATTAAGAATACGTTATTACTGCGTCAAACCAATAACTGCCCTACGATATATCGTCATATAAAATGCAAAAAGTTGTATCATCATTTTTAAAAGGTTTTCAATAACGAAAAAACATCTTGAAATTTTTGTGATTACAAAAACTAATGTTTTCTCAGGATAGTAAGATTAATTAAGGACTTTATTAATGATACTACCTAGAAACAAAAAATTTCAAGAATATTGTGAAACAATTTCATTGGAATTGCTTCGTTGGTATTCTAGTTTCGTAACAATATTTCATTGGATTTATGACAACAATATTTTCTAATTATTAAGAAACCAACCCCTTTATATTTAAGAAACATTTACAGTTGTTGCTTGAAATAAACATATATAGACACGTACATACCTTAAAAAGATTAAAGATTAAATTCCTTAAAACTAAAAAAAAAAATAATAAAATATACAGAAATTTAGAATTTTTATTATAGCTATGAAATGTATTCGTTGTCCCAATGAAAATTTCATTGTAGTCATGAAAGTCTGACATATTAAATTTATTTCAACAGTATGCTTATTTACACATACAGTTTCAATTAAGTTATTGCGTTGTTAAAATTAAATTATTTCATTGTATTTGTGAAGTTATTTCATTGTTTTAATGAAATTATTTCGTTATTTAATAAAATTATTTCGTTGTTTCGATGAAGTTCTTTCATTGCATTGATGATACTGTTTAATACATTTGGCATAGTTTTCATTAAAATAATGTTAACGAAACTGGCTTCATTAATCCAACGAAGCGTGACGTAGGTTGGATTTTAATGAAATTTTTCATTGGATTAATGCCGAAATTCATAGAACTAATGAAAAAAATTCTTTCAGTGTAGTCATATTGAAATTTCTTGGAAAAATATTAATTTATTAATTTCATTTATCTTTTAGGTATCTCAATATACATTTTCTATTATATTGAAAATTATTGAATTAATGTGACGCTTTCTTATTTTTAAGTGGCAGCTTTTCCCTGAGTGTATCTATGTTAAAACAACATTTCCATATACATTTTAACTAAAGCTTAATTTAAAAAAAAAAATATTTTTTAAGCGACTTCAAAAAAAGGAGGAGGTTATCAATTCGTCGGTATTTTTTTTTTAAATTGTTACTTCATAACTCGTTACATTTTAGACCAATGGTAAAAATTATTTTTGTTTTTTCCTACAGGGTATAGCTTCCCATTGGTCCGATTGTAAAGAAAACTGGGGATACTCCCACAAATTTTTTTTTCTTTGATTTTATGATATTCTACTTATTCGTTTGCTGCGAAATCTCGCAAAAACCTTTTACTTCTTGTAATTACACAATTTTAAGGTTGAGAAAATGGGAGGGGCTACGCCCATTAAAATGTATTATTATATTTCACGTGGTTCTGCTTAAACAAGTTTTATGAAACTTAACACACACCTTGAACTCAAAAATAGACACAACCTTCCTTTTGAAAAAATGGGCAGAGTCATGCCCTTTAAAATTTAATTTTAAATTTCACGTACTTCTTTTATCAAGCAACGGATTTTAAAATAATAATTTTTTTTTTTGAAGGAGTCTACTTCCAGTTTTCTGCTAAAAATTTATTTTTGAAAAGTTTCTATCAGATCTTTGCATTTAAGTCGTTTTTTTACTCACAGAATTATCAAAAGAAACAGATTGCTATAAGAAATCAGAAATGTTCAAAAATATGATTTCAGGGTTGGAAAAGTTAAATTTTTTTTAAATACAAAAAATTCATTTTTTTACTTACAAGAATCAAAGGTGGTTGTTGCTAGGTTTCACAGCAATAAAAAAATATGGGCGTGTCCCGCCCACTTTTTTACAATGAGAAGCTATACCTTCTCAGACAAAAAAATTTTTTCCAATCGGTCTAAAATGTACTGAGTTTTTTTAATCGAAAAGCTCAAAATGTACCACATTTTGAATGCTCTCCAAATAAGTTTATGAAATATTTTTGAAGCATACTTTTAGGTGCGTCAAATTAATATTTGATGCGGTAACCTTGTGTACTTAAAACTGCTTAAAATGGCGTCTTGTACAAGTACAAGAAGAAGAAAGCTCAAAGCCTTGAAGCTAATTCCACTTGAAGTTACCGAAAATTTAATTCACACAAAAAAATGTCCATGCCCAAATTTTGATTTTATGCTAAGAAGCGATTTACATACATACATACATACATACATACATATCGTTAACTTAATACGAAAAGGACCTAACTCATGTTTGTCATAGTTTACAGGAGGAGAAAAAAACGAAATAAAAAAAGATGCAATATCGATACAAAATTTTTTTAAACGCAATTTTTATTAAAAACACTTTACAAATTTAGTGTTATATTAAATTATTTTATCTAATTTTTCGAACTTTTTTTATATATTCAATTAAACTATTTTTTGAGCTTTAGGTCTGGTATTATTTGTATTTTATTTGATCAATATTTCGTTAACCATCGGTTAACTTCTTCAGGATATATGTTTATTGTTTTTATTTTTTAATATTTAGTATTTTTCTTTTTTTCTCCTTTCAATTACAAATTATTTTTTACAATTTTAAAATTGAATTGAATTGAATTGAATTGAATTGAATTAGTGTTAATATAAAGGAGGCAAATCTACTAATGGTCTATCGAATAATGTAAAATATCGATTTCGTAAAATTATGAGTTGGGGCCTTTTCGTATTAAGTTAACGATATACTTCTTTCTCATCTCTCTTCAGCTTAGAAACTTTTTGTATGTTAAGCGTTTCTAATTTAAAAAACTATTTTGTTTTTGTTGAGGTTGAGTTGAATTATTTGTTAATTATTATTTTGTAATTTAGCGTTCCCTATGAACAGATAGATCTTTTATCATTTTAATTATTATTATTATTATTATAATTATTTTCCAAGTTAAATAAATGCTTGTGTTATTTTTTTTCTTATTCATACAACATGTATTAATTACATATTATTTAGAAATACTTCGAGTATAAGAGAAAAACATTTGTTTTTTATAAATAATTTATATCATTCAATTGATTGGTATCGCAGAAACGACTAATACTCGTAATAAAGAAAGAAAAAAAAAACTGAGGTCATTGTCATAATGTACACAAATTTGTAACTGAAGCGATTGAAATCAATGAATATGTATACCAAAAAGGTAAAGAAAAAAAAATATACAATTATTGAAGTGGTGTGGCAGCGCACACAAAAATTTATTATTATATCCATAATTATGTGAAATAATAATCCGAAATATTAGGAAGAGATTGTGTAGTTAGTTAAAGTTATGTGACCTTTTACTATTTGTTGACTTAAACTATTGGGAATTTTCCGAACACGTGGAAAGTTTTTTCGAATAACGAAATTAAGATTTGAAGCTTGCAGAATTTTTTTTAAATGGAATAAATAACTTTAATAAAGTATATAAATGCATAAATAGTATAAATACTTTTTATAAATAAGTATAAGTACTGTGTCCAAGATAAAATCAAACTTTAAGCAAAATAACAGGCTTCTAAGGATTGATTCCAACAAGGGAGACAATAAAAATAAAAACCATAAATTAAGCAAACGAAGGGATGTACTAGTCTCGATTAATTAGCCCTGTTCTGTAAACCGATCGATTTGAAACCGCACGATTTTAGAAAACTTACTCCGACAGTAGAAATATTTTTTTAGATTTTTTTTTTCAATTTTTTATTTTATAAATAGATTCCCAGATATTATATCTGAAAGAAAATTTTCGTGTATGATTTTAAACACGACTGTAGGACCATTATTAATTTTTTAAAAACGAGAAATTTACTCGGATTCCGTTTACAGAACAGGGCCGAATATAAATTTATTAAACATTTATTAAATATTTATTGAAGATTTTTTAAGATTAAATTGATATTTTGAAGCAAAAATGCACACGACTCAGACCACTTTCATAACTAAGGGCACACACATATGTATATGTCTGCATTTATATATGTATGTATGTATGCGCATATCATTATCTTAATATAGAACGGCCCTTACTCATTATTTTTCTGAAATCAAGGTTTTTGTATATTTCGTTGGAAGAACATCTAATGTATCGAAAAATGCAAAAATCTCGATTTAATAAAAATAATGAGTTAAGGCCTTTCTATGTTAAGGTAACGATATATATATAATACTATACGAACTTTAGCTTATAAATATAATCGAATGCTTTACCTTGTGTAGACCTTTAAAACACTTGTTTGTTTTCGAGTTTATTTTTAAATATTTAGCGATTTTTTATTTTGCTTATTTTTTTTTTTTGGTTTTTAACGATTTTGAAAATTTTAGCGATTTTTAGTTTTGGGTACTTTTTTTAAATGTTTTTTTAGTTTAGCGATTTTTTTAGTTTTGGTGCTTTTTTTCGGTTTGACGATTTAATTCGGTTTTCAGAGATATTTTTTAGTTTTGGCGTTTTTTTTTCTTTTTTTTTGAATTTTTTACGGATGTTGGCGTTTTTTTAGTTTTTGAAATTTTTTTTCGTTTTTTGATGATTTATTTTAGTTTTGGAGCTTTTTTTTAATTTTTTACGGTTTTTGGCGTTTTTTAAGGTTTTGGGCGACTTTTTTTCTGTGCAAGCGATTTTTTTAGTTCTAGCGTTTTTTTAGTTTTGGTGCTTTTTTTCGGTTTGACGATTTATATCGGTTTTCCGTGATTTTTTTTAAGTTTGGCACATTTTTTCTTTTTTTAGAAATTTTTACGCGTGTTTTGCCGATTTTTCTGTTTTTTGATCATCTATTTTCGCTTTTTTTCGTGTTTGGAATTTTTTAAATTTTTGCGATTTTTTTTCGGTGCTACGCGTTTTTTTAGTTTATGGGCGATTTTTTTAACGATTTTTTAATTTTAGTGCTTTTTTAATTTTAGCGATTTTTTTCGGATTTTTGATATTCTTGTAGTTTAGGGGCGATTTTTTGGCTTTTGGTGTTTTTTTGTTGGCATTTTAGTGATTTATATTATTTTTGCTGATTTTTTTGTTTAAGCACTTTTTTTAATTTGGCGATTTATCTTTTTGGCATTTTTTTTTTTAGTTTCCAGATTTTTTAGTTTTAGCGTTTTAGAGAATTTCAAGAGTTTGCCGCTTACAGTTTCCAAGTTTCCAAGTTGGCAAAATTACATTAACTGATGGAATATCCTCTAATTTTTATTTATTAAATGTCAGCGTTAATAGGTCTAGTCTGCCTAAAAATACACTAACTTTACAAATTTCAAGGGTATATACATATATAATTGTCTGTATTGTTCGAAAGATTTGGCACAAAAATGTTTAACACGTCCTACGTATTTAAATTTTTAATAAATATTTGATGTTTTAAGTTTTATTTCGATATTAAGAGACTTATAGAAGACTATCGTGGCAAATATATTTGTGGAACATTTTGACCCACTTCATGCCCGTTTAAGGGTGCTTATATGACCTCTTTTTCTAAAAAAAAAGAAACTTCAATCCCCGAAAATAATTTTTAAGACATGCTCACATGTAAACTTTTAAAACACCAATGATGCAGCATCAGTCATTAGAACTTGTTATATTTTCGATAAAAAAAATAGATTTAATTTTGTTGCCCACTGTTATTAACATTAATCATACGTCACTCAGCTGATATCAAAAGTAATGAATTTTTAATTTAAGTTTTTTATTCAACTAAATTCTAATAGAAAGCAACATAAATCCTCAAATATTTATCAAACTTTAATATTTATTAAAATTCTTAAGCCAAGTTAGTCAGTTCAGCGTATTCGTTTTTCTTCTTTCATTTAAACACCTTCCCTGTCAATACTTTGTGACAGAAAATTGTGTAAAAGATTCTGTTTGTTGGTCATGAATCATTTATGTTTGATGTCTAAGTTAAATTTAAAAACAAAGAAATCAGAATTAAGTTAAAACTGTTGTTGTTTCACAAAATATTTAAATTAAGCGCCATTAAGTTTAAAATACCTGTCAATAAAAACATGATATCAAAAAAAGTTTAAACGTTCACAATAACAAACAAAAAAAGGAGTCTTAATCTGGCTGTGGCAGCCAAAGAAAAACTTAAAACTTAATGCGTTTGCACCAGGTTCACGCAACGTTTTGCGCTAAAACCAAAACTTGCTACACACACACACAAACAGTGATTAAAAATATGTAAAGTAAAGAATTTGCCAAGAAATAAGTGTATCTTGTGCACAAAAATGAAAAGAAGTTCTCATTAAAATGTTTGACTGAAACAAGCTTTAAGGAACTCAAATATTTGTCACCTTTAAAGCTGCCAAAGCAACAGAAAAAGAACAAAAAAAAAAACAAAATCAAACGGGAAATCAGCCAGACAAAATGACTCGTTGTCTGTCGTCTGAAGCTGTTAAAATGTTAAATGACTAAAAGGTTTTCTTATTGTTTGTATTTGTGCTGGATGCATTTTAAGGGAATCAGAAAGAAATCATTAAAAAACTACAGTAGCTGTGAACTCCAATGGGCCCACAACCACCAAAAATAAAAATAAAACGCCACAAACTAAGCGGAAAGCGTATAAAACAAATCTTCAAAAGTTGTGCAGAAGTCCCTTTAGTCAAATTGCAAAGAAATAAAAAAGAAAATATATGCGATACAAACGTGCAAAAAGTGTCGCAGATAAGCGCAGGCGAAAAATTAATAAGAAAAACTTTGCAAGGATCAGTTGGGCATCTAACCGTTAAAACCTTAAACTAGACTTAACTAAGGTTTAAAAAAACTACTGTTTTTCATAAATTTTTTTGTAGAAATTGCTTGCTTGCTTTGTGGTAAATACACCTAAAAAAATACTAAAACACTAAATGAATGCTGAAACTCCGAAAATTAATTTTAGTCTAAAAATATTTAATAATTAGTGATATAAATTTTATATTATAGATCTTTGAAAGTAATTAAAACCACCAAAATCTGAAAATTTAACTTAAAAAGAAGAAGAAGTGAAAAATTTTGAAACTCCGAAAATAAGTTTATTGAGCAAAATAGGTATAAATTCGATAAAAATAACTCAAGCTTTAAAATGTTTTAAAAGACATATTATGAAAATTTGGGGGGAAAAGGTACCAAAAAAATTTTATATTCCAAAAAGTACTAAGAAACTAAATGAATGCTGAAACTCCGAAAATTAGTTATAGTTAAAAAAATAGCAAAATAATTGTTATAAAACCTTGATAAAAATTTAAATCACCAAGATTCAAAATACTAAGCAAAATATGAATTAAAAACAGAAAATCCCTTAAACCGAAACCAAAAATTTTTAAACTCCGAAAATTTTTTAATAAAGCAATTATGTGAAAATTCTTAATAAAATTACTAAATTGAAAAACTGTAACAAATTGAGTGTTAAATATTTTATTCAAGGCACTAATTATGAAAATTCGGAAAAATTCTGCAACATTAATTAAAGAGTACAAATAAAGTCTATAAAAAATTTTGACTAGCAGAAATCATACCACACAAATCGCAACAATAGCTACAGCCTGTAGTTTAGATGAAAATTACTAAAACCCTAAAGTACTTAAATCCTAGACTCCGAAAAATTTTGTGTGTAGCAAAAATTATGAAGATTCATAATAAAAACGACAAACACTGGGATATGTTAAAAATTATACGCTACAAAGAAAACTTCAGTTTTCATTGAAATCTAAAAGATTACAAAAAAGTTCATTATTCCGAAATATATATGTACATATGTACATACTAGCAGGGAACATTTTATATAAAAATATTAAAATAAAAATTATTTGTAAGAGGAAAAAACTGTCAAATCTCTTAAGAGCAGCTAAAATTAGGTATAAAATTAAAACTCCGAAACTACCCATGTGGAATGAACTGACAAAAATTCGGAATAAATTTAAAGAACTTACAAAAACTCTAAAAATTTGCAATAAAAGCTAAAAATGCTAAGGATATAAAAAACCAAAACTCCGAAAAAATTTTGACAGCAAAATATGCCTGAAATTTGTACAGAATTGTTGAATATATTCTAAAATTGTAGCTGTAGTCTTATTACAAAATAAATTAGGAAAATTTGCCATATTTATTAAAATTTGCTAAAATTGTAAATAAAAACTAAAACTCCGAAAATAATTCGACTAACAAATTAAGCCAATAATACTAAGCTACAAAGTTTCTTAAACACTTTTTAAAAATATGAAAAAAAAACAAATTTGAAATTTGCCAAAATTCGGAGAGGAAAATTTAAAAAAAAAAATTTATAATATGGCAAATTTCTTAAAATATTCTAGAATTATGATATTAAAGAAAACAAGGTGGTAAAATCTGCAATTTGGATTAAAACTTGTCAATAAAAATTAGAACACCGAAATAAATTTGACTACAAACTAAGCAAAACAGGCCTCGAAGTTAGATATAAAATAAAATATTAAAAATTTGGAATAAACTAAAAGAGTTGACAAAACCTCTGAAAATTTTCCCAAATTCGGAATGAAAAATTTTTAAAATTGGGTCAATTTCTCTTAGTAATTCTAACATTGCGAAATTAATCTTATTAAATAAAATAAATTTAAGCTAAAAATTGCTAAAATTGTAAATAAAAATTAAAACTCCGAAAAAAAGTTTCACCACAAGATTAAGCAAATTCGACTAAATAATTTATTAAATAACGACAAGGTTTCGAATACTCTTGCAAATTTATAAAAATGTTGATGTAGTATAAAATATCCAAAATTCGGAATAAATTAAAAAAGATTACAAAAACTCTGAAAATTTGCCAAAATTCGGAATAAAAAAATTATTAAAATTGTGGAAATAATCTTATTAAAGAGAATAAAATGGGAAAATCTATAATTTGAATGAAAAATTGCTAAAATTGTATATACAAGTCAAAACTCCGAAAAAATTTACGATTACAAATTTTCCAAAAATATTAAAATTTTGCCACGAAGTTTCTGGAAATGAGTAATATGATTACATTAAAAGAAAAATCAATTCGGAAACAATCTATTTCTAATTTTAGAGCTGAATATCAAAATATAGCATTTTAAAAGCGGGAAAGGACTAGAATTTTCTTTTTTTTAAATTATATAAAATATCGAATTTTGTAAAACTAAATGCATCATCGAATTTTTTTTTTAATAACGAATTTTTGTGAAAGAAATATTTTTGGAAATAGCAATAAAACATAACTAAGAATGGACTCCGAACTCCTAAACCCGTAGCAATAGTAACACTGCAAGTGCCCCACCAAGCGTTCAAAAAGATTATGGCGCACAAAATCTTGTATAAAATCAGTAAAATTATTTTATCCAATGCAGAATGCATGAAATGGCTGATATAGTGGTCATTTCAACGGAGCTGAGCATTATTCGAATAAAGAAAGACTGCTTGCGGAAAATATGCCGTATTTACAGAAGCTCTAGCATAAGCCCCGTGACTTCGAAATTAATATCTGGCAGCCTTAAATTGCAGGAGTATTTGCAATGAATGAAAACCATGAAATTATACGCTTTTGCGATCAGCTTACGATTATTCGAGTATTATTTTCGAATATATTCCACGCGAATATATCGTTTGGTTTAAATCAACAGCACTTTAGTTAAGCTCTCAACAAAAGACGTATTTAACCAGGTTTGAAACTGGGCTTTTCTACCAAACGAGCTTAATTTGAATGAATGAATAGACTTACACGGACAGACAGACAGACGATTGGTTGGCCAAGGTATCAAACGAAATGAACGTGGTCGGTCCATGTTGTGGCCAAAAGCCATTGAAAGAAAACTTAACAAATCTACTTGGCCTTTTGCTACCGTTTTTAGCCAACATTATTGTAATGTTGTTTTTGTTGCTGTTGCTGTTGTTGTTGTTGTTGTTGTTGATGTTGCTTTAGCTGGTTGGCTGTTAACTGACTGGCAAAAAGGTAAAATCGTACGTCTTGTTTGTTAAAACATTTTGAATACGCGTTTCTTTTATAGATTGTTTGTGGATTTTTTGCGTAACAGCAACTATTTTTAAGTGTGTGTGTTTCTCTTAAATCTCTGTTTGTCTGTCTGTCTCTCCATGAATTTTAATTGATTTTTTTTTCAATTTAAAAATATATTCATTTGATTTTTTTCTTCTCCAACACACAAGTGTATTTCAATTTAAAAGCCGCGCTCTAGATATAAAGAAAAGAAAAAATATCCGTAAGTAAACAACAAACAGCCACCAAAAGAATTAAGTTGTCAACACATTATTTGCATATTTAAAGTTTTTTTTAATTTTATTTTGTTTTGGCTTTTTGTATCTCTTAGATAACGAAAATTTTACTGCTGCCCTTTTTGCCACAACAGACTTTTTAGTTTAAATTTTTGTTTTTATTACTTATTTATTTATTTTATTTTAATTTTTGTTTCTTTTTTTTCAAATTTAAAGTCTTTGTTCTTTCGATACCGAAGTTGTTAAGCAGCTACTGTTGCTGATATTGTTGCAACTTGCTAAAGTTGTTTGTTGTTGTACTGTTGCTGCTGCAGTGTTGCATTGTGATGAAGGTGCGACAGTTTATTTAGTGTTACATTTGCATATTAATTGATCAGCAATGCATGTGTACAATTTAATTGAAATTTGCAATATTTGAGGTTTTTTTCCTTCTACAGAATTTTTTTTAAACTAAATTTAAAGATATAAAAATAATTTTTATCCGTGTGTTAAATAAAACTGCTGATTAAGGAATTAAAATATTATTTTTTTTTGGTGTGTAAGGAAAAAAATTTAAAAGAAAAAAAGTAACAAAAAAAATAATAATAAAGGAGTTATAAGAAACTCTTGAATCCAGTAACGAAAACATGAACGAAAACGAACGATAATTCTATTAACATCACTCTAAGGAAGGACCAAAGCCTTATAAAATTAAAAGAAAAAATACTATATATATACTATAATAAAAATCTTTAAATACATTAAATAAATAAGTACAAGTAATTCGGAGAAATTCGGAATATCGGTAAACTTTTAAAAACTGCTTAATTTGAATTAAGCCAAATCAGTTATTATTTTCTTAAATAAAACTAATAAAAATACAATAAAAACTCCGAAATAGTTAGAAAGTTTGGGGAATCTCAACAAAAAAAATTTGAAAGCTCCGAAAATTTTTATAATCTTAAAAAATCTTCAGGGATTATGGAAACTCAAAAAAATCACTTATTTTGCAAAACTAAAAGAGTTTGGCAAAATTCCAAGGAAACAGAGTCTTAAAAATTAGTGAGACTGTATATAAAAACTAAAAATTTATAAGAACGTGAAATAAAAAACAGATGCCATGCCACTTATAACTTGCTCAAACTAAAAATGGAAAGAGCCTCAACGAAGAATACAAGTTATAGTAAAAACTCCGAAAAAATTGTAAAATTTTAGAAGTTTCAACAAAAAATAGTGAAACTTCGAAAAAGTTTTTTAATATTTAAGAAATCCCCAGAGAGTATCGATAACTGTGAAAACTCCGAAAAAATTTAAAATTTAAGAGTCTCACTAGAAAATTTTGATCACTCCGAAAATTTGCCTAATATCTTAAACTCTTCAGAGAGACTGAAAACTCAAGAAAATCACTTATTTTAGCAAAACGAAAAGAGTTCGCTAGAAATTCCAGGGAAACGGAGTCATAAAAATTAGTTAAACTATAAATAAAAGCAGCTAAATCGTATAAAAACTAAAATATAAATACAAATACTAATGCAGTTGTAGGTTGATAAAAATGTAAAGTGAAAGAATCTTAACAAAAAATAGTGAAAACTCCGAAAAAGTTTTAGAGTACGGGTAGTTTCAGCCAAGAAGATTCGAGACTCCGAAAAAGATGTTAAATCGTTTATTTTACAAAAATAAGAGTTCGGAGGAAATTCAACTGTAAAATATTAAAAAAAAATATTCCGAAAAGTTTGCAGAGCCTCAGAAAAAAGTGTCAAGACTCTGGAAAAGTTGTTAAATCATTTATTTTACAAAAATTAGAGTTCTTATGAAATTCAACTAAAAAATATCAACGAAAAAACTCCGAAAAGATTTAATATTAAGAGAGCCTCGAGACTCTGAAAAAGTTGTTAAACCATTTATTTGACAAAAACAAGAGTTCAGATGAAATTCAACTGCAAACTATCAAAAAAAAACTCCGAAAAGCTTTAAGATTTGGAGAGCTCTAAAAATAAGTGTCACGACTCCGAAAAAATTGTCAAATCCTTTATTTAACAAAAATAAAGAGTTCGAGAGAAATTAAAAATTTTGTGTTATAAAAAAAATTATTCAGGATTGAAGTGTATGTTAAAAGGAAATTTCCATACAAATCTTGACTAAAAGACACTTGAAATGAAAATTTATTTTTTAAAAATGTGATGGTAAAAGTTTATTAAAACGTGAAATTAAAACAGTTTACAAACCAGTTATAATTTATAATTTATATTTTATAAAACTATAAAGTGAAAGAATCTTATTAAAAAAATAGTGGAAACTCCGAAAAGGTTGTAAGGTTTGGGGAGTCTCAACAAAAAATATTGAAATCTCCGAAAAAGTTTTTAAATCATAAACAAGCTGCAGAGTGTATCGAAACTAAAAAAATCAATTGCTTATCGAAAATAAAACAATGAAAGAATTTTAACGAAAACTAGAGACAACTCCGAAAATATCTTAAAAGGAGTTGAGACTCCGAAAAAATAGTTAAATCTCAAAAATTCTTAAAAAATCTTCAAAGAGTATCCAAAGTCAAAAAAAATAGTTTATTTTGTAAAAATAAATGAATTCGGAAGAAATCTAAGCGAAGTCTTGAAATTTAGTGATAAGACAAAAAGTTCATAAAAAAAGCTGTCAAATCTTAAAAATTATTCACAATTGGCTTAATAGTCGTAAAATAAGGAAAATGGAATAATTTTATTCAAAATAAAATTATTTTTTGATATGTTAAAAATTATAAAAAAAATTTAATTAAAATTTTTTTCTGAAGCAAAGACATTTTTATTAATTCCAAAGTACCTCTAGGAGTAAATTTGTGACTCCTTACTTAAGTCACGCTAATAACTTGCAAAATAATAATAATAATACACGAAGACTGTACGTTGTTGTATGGTGAACTCATTTCATTTGGTTATGTATGATAGAATTCACATTTAGTTTAAATTGAAATTAATATCGGTAAATATTTGAAGTTTACAGACCGTTTGTTGTTGATTCATAAAAGACTGAACTCTACTAATGATTTGGCAGAGCTCCAATGAAATGCATATATACATGCTTAACCACTAGCGAATAAATTTCAATTAAAATAAACTTATGACATTATGACAAATATTAGATTTTACTAATCTCAGCTTTACTTCTTATTCCCTGATTCCTATCTTCCATTTGCTTTTATTTTTGAAGAAATAAAATTAAACCCTTTTTGCCTGTAAGAGCTCTTCCAACTGATTTAGTGGCCTTATCTTTGCGTGCAAATATTTTATTAGAAATTTATTGAAAACAAGCTGTAAAGCAAAAACTACAAAAAAAATACGAGTACAATTTCAATTGGTAGCAAATTCTTGGCACTCATAAACTTCAATTTATGTAATTCACGGTCTATACACACACTCATCTCTTTCATTCCGGGTTTTAATGTTCTTGCGCTCGCTGTTGTTGTTATTACAAGCATGTTAAATCTTCATTCAGGTAACTGCTGGCTTACAAGAATTGGTAGTTGGCTACTCATGCTGCCAATGTTCTGCTTTCGAAAACAAACTAATAAACTACATGGCAACAACAACAAGAGTAACAAAATAATAAAATTTAAGAAAAAAGTTAAGAAAAGAAGCACTTAAAAATGCAACATACTCGTACTTTGGCGGTCAACTTATTGCAAGAAATTGGCGGCCTGTTGTTACATGAAAAAGGTTTTTTTTTCTTCAAATAAAATTAGAAAGACTTTTTATTAAAGCAACTAAAATGTGAAAAAAAAAATATTGTGCTTTGTAACTTCAAGATAGATATTCGGAGTAAATTAAAAGAGGGAAACGAAGCTTTTAGTCTTAAAACTTTTAAATAAAATCAATGGGTATTTTTTTTATTTTGTTTATTTTTCAACTCAAAGTCCTCTTTAGCGTTAGGAGAACTGTGGAGTGGGACTTGGTTGTAGTCCTAAGCAACAACAGCAAAAAACAAAACTCCCATAAAACAGTAACAATAATAACAACAACAACAACAACAACAACAACACCAACAACAACAACAATAGAATTATGTAGATTCATTTATTTTATCGATTAAACATTCGCGATGAGTATTCTTTCACGTACATATTTTCTCTTTCGTTTTCGTATGGAAAAATATTCTGGCAGAGAAAATGAAAAGAATGAAATAAATAATTTTCCTTTTGAAATAAAATTATTAACAAGCAGAGTAACAAAAAAAATAAAGCTTGCACGTATTTTCTAGATAAACAGGAATAAGTCACACATGGGTAGTTTCCCTAACACCCCCAGACATTTATGCAATTTTAATTCAAAGCACATATGGTTTAAAAACATTTTTTTAACCCGAAAGACCAACTGCTTGAGACGATTGAAAATGAGCTTTTGAAATGAGCTTTTTGAGCGTTTCACTCAAAACTGGTTTTCAACAATGATTTTTATTTAAAATTTTCAGTTTCAAATTAAAGTATCCAATTATGTATTTTATACAGGTAAAACCGGTTTTTAGCCAATTCAACCCGGTTTTTAACCGTTTTTTTTTTAATAAAACCGGGTTTAAAATAGTTTTTCTTGCTTGAAAACAAGTCTAGCTGACATTTTTCTGAAACTATTGAAAACGGACTTCATCGGTTGCTGAACCGTTCAAAGCCGACTTTCAACTCGGATTTTTATTAAAAATTTTCAGTTTCAATAACATGTTTTGGTGCAATAAAAAATTGGGTTTAAATAGTTTCCTTATATAAAAAAAATGTCTAGCCGAAGATTTTTTGAAATTTAAAAGAAAATTCAACGGTTTATTCATCTTCCCCAAGATTTTACCAAAAACCGGTTCTCATCTCGGTTTTTCATTACAAATTTTTAGTTGGAGCTTGAAATACTCAAAAGAGCGAACCGGTTTAAGCTTATTTAAGCCGGTTATTAAGCAACTTAAATCGGTTTTAGGGGAATAAAAATCGGTTGTTATATGATTTTTTTAATGTCTAGCGGATGACTTTTTTGAAATTTTGAAAAAAAATAAACGGTTTTTTCCCCAAAGAACCGATCAAAACCGATTCTCAACCTACAGATTTTTAAAAAATTTTAATATTGCCAGTTCTGAAAAAAAATTTAAACCGGTTTAGATGCCACTTAAACCGGTTCTGTTGCTATTAAAACCGGTTTATAAATTGTTTATTCGCTTAAAAAATATTAAGCGGAAGATACATACATTTGCTTAAGAATTTTTTGGTTGAAGTCTTCAGACGTGTCTCCTGAGAACAAACGTTGCTCAACCAACAACAAATCCAATTTCGTTTTTCTTAAAAAATACACTTAGAGAAATCCTTATATTCATTGTGAAGTACCTCAAAGTAACTTTTAAGGAACTAAAACCTGTTTTCTTAAAACATTTAAACCGGGTTTTATGCGGCTAAAACCATTTCTGATACTATTAAACTCGGTTTTTAAATACTTTCTTTGTTAAGAAATATCTCAAGTAAAGATAATTTTAAAATTTAAAAAAAAATTAACACTTTTTTATATTCGCAGTGTACCGACATAAACCGGTTTTACATCAGGTTTTATAAGTTTTAATGCATGCACTATTCTAAGGAAAAATATTCAGAATTCCTAAATTCAGTTTGAAATACCTAATACCTTTTTAGCAACTAAAGCCTTAAAACAGGGTTTATGCGATGAAAACCGGTTCTCATGCTATTAAAACAGGTTTGTATGTAAATAATATTTATGCTTAAAAAGTAATGTCAAGCCAAAGATCATTTTGAAATTTCGAAAATGGATCAGGTTTTTTATATTCTTCTAGAACCGACTAAAAAGAAAAAGAAAAATATTGAGACAGAATTATTAAATAAAAGTTTAAGTACGTAAAATTGGGTTTTAAGCGAGTAAAACCGATTTTGTCTGCATAAACCGGTTTTAACCGACTAAAACCCTTTCTAATGCGATGAAACCCGGTTTCTTAAATTTTTTTTATAATGTCAAAGCCAAAGATAATTTTGAAATCTAAGAAATGGAACAGATTATTTATATTCTCAAATAACCCACCACAACCGGTTTTCAAGCCAGTTTTTTTAATATTTCCTAAAACTCGTTTTTCTACACAAAAAAATTGAGTCAAAATTCTACAATTAAATTTTAAGCTCCTCAAACTGGTTTCTTAGCTAGTAAACCCGGTTTTTTTGCATAAGCAAACCGGTTTTTAACCGATTAAAACCGTTTTTAATGCGCGTGAAGCCTGGCTTCTAAATCCTTTTTTTAATGTCAAGACCAAAAATAATTTTGAAATTTGAAATATTAAACAGTTTCTTACGACAAAACCCGGTCTTCAAGGTTTTTTAATATTTCCTTAAATTTGCTATTCTTAACAAAAGAAAAAAATTAAGCGAAATTCGCAAATTCAATTTTAATTACCTTAAACTGGTTTTATTATTAATCCGGTTTTTGCCTATATAAGCCAGTTTTTAACAAGTTAAAACAGGTTCTTATGAAACCCGGATTTGTTAAAATAAATTTCAAGCCAAAGATACTTTTGAAATTTTCTTTAAAAAAAATTTGACGTTTTTTTATATTTTCAAGGACCCCTTACACCGGTTTTTCAGGGTTTTTTAATTTTTAAGTTTATTTTTTTTAATTCGTTTGTTCTAAAAAAATATTTAAATAAATATTATAAATGCTATTCATTATTCTTTAATTTTTTTATTCGTTAATTTTCAAGAATATATTTGAAAAATAAATTATTTCACTAAAATTATAAAATTTTATTTCATCAAAAAACCTGCAGCCTCTGAAAGCAACAGTAAATGTTTTATAATATATTTTAGGATTTTTGTGGCTATTCACTTCCTGATTTTGTGAAGCTCTGAAAATCAATTTCTACTGTTCAGCAGATATCTCAACCATTAAAACAATTTATTGCATTTAAATAAATATGTAATCCTGCATATCTAAAAGTTTTGCCGATTTGTAATAAATTTATAATTTTTTGTGTGAATTTTTAAAGAGCTTAAATCAATTGTCTCGTTTTTTTATGTCTCATCTCTTGGCTACCGAAACGCCTTCATTTGTGTTGTAGATAATTAAACTCAAGTAAGTTTCAATAGATGCCGAAAACATATTTGTGTAGAAGTTTGTTGCTGCTTAATTTCGTCGAAATGAACGCCAGATAAAAATCATCACTAAGAAATTTTTAACTGACAAATCAGCCAGTCAACACACGCCTTCCAAAAAAAATTATTTATTTTTGTTTTTAGGCAAAATTGTTAAAACAAGTTGAATAGTAATAAAAAGAATCAAAGAGAAAAAATAAAAGAGAAGCTTAAAGCGCTTCATGTGCTTTGAAGTTTGATTTTAATTACTGCAAAAGGAATAAATAAGTGTTCAAGACCCAATAGGGGGGAGGATCAATAGAGAATTTGTCTGGTAAAATATATTGAACAAATAAATAAAATAAAAGTTTTATTAAAAAGTTAGTACTTTAATGTTACAGTAAATATACTTTTAATCTGCAAGTAATTATTCGAGGTGAACTGAGAATATTTTACGGGTTTTTTTTGTCACTTACATTTCGGCTCACCCTAATCTATTTACTTAAGATTATTGTTGTATTTTTTACCGTTATGCTGTCTTTAGTAATTTAATTAAACCACAAATTCTCTCTATATGAGTAACTGTATTACACTTACATAACTACATACATACATACATACATACATACATAAATAATAATAATCATGTACGTATGTATGTATGTATCTCTGCCTTTATTAACCATGTCTGTAACATCTGCTGGTCTCTTAACCAGACCAGCTGACGTCCCTAAAACGCTACATTTTAAATTTTAATTAACTTCTCATATACAACATAAGTATATACATACATATATAAATAGAAATAGTAAAAACTAATTTTGTTTAATTATCCTTAGAAAATGTAAAGCAAAAGAAATCCTTTGAAAAGAAAGAACTTTAAAAAAATTCATAAATTCCCTGAATTTAATTTTACCCCCACTTCATTACCACCACTCATGTACAACAACAACAGCTAAAGGATCATTTTCAAATAAAGAGCAAATATTATTCTACATTTAACTCGTGCTTAAAAATTTTTCAAGGAAATAATAAAAGATAGGGTCCGGTCCGGTACGTTCGCCTGTCAACCACCTTTAAAAATTGCTTTCGACCATGTGTTGTTTTGGTTATAATAGACACATACATACATATGTACATACATACAAAGATATCGTTACCTTAATAGAGAAAGGTCCTAACTCATTATTTTTCTTAAACAAGATTTTTCCATTTCTCCATACATTAGATGTTATTCTATCGAAATATACAGAAAACTGGATTTCAAAAAAAAAAATACTTCGTGCCATAACCGCCAAAAAAAAAAGCTTAAGCGACATAATTTTCGAAATTGATTTTTTGCCCAAAATCGATCATTTCCGATCGTCAATAATAGATTTTCGTCAAAAAAAAAAACGAGGTCCAACAAATGTGTCGGTTAAGCTTTTTTGGCGGTTATGGCTCGACTTACGTTAGGGCCTTTCTATATTAAGGTAACGTTATGTATGTTTTCCTTTTTTTTCTACTATTTGTTTTGTGTTGCTTCGTAAACAAAATTTTCTTTGACCAGCGGTCGAGCCGGACCGTTCAAATGCTTATTTTTTATTTTACATACATACATATTTTTTTCCAACTCTTTTGTATTTTTTTTTTCAATTCCTCTAATTTTATTCCCATAAAATTTTTATTTTTGTTTGATGAAAATTTATTATGGTTTTTAAAACGCGCTGGAAAATGTGGTGGCATGTATTTGGACGTGTGTATGTATGTATGTACGTACACACGTCTGTTTCAGGACCTTTTTAATTACGATTATTTTATAGTTGAAACATGTTTAGGGTGTGTGTACATGAGTATAAACATACACACATACATACATATGTTATTAATCAATATATCCTAAAAGGAATTAAAGAGGCATTACATACTATTACACCCGCATAAATACACATACACAAATTTATTTATATACAGTCGCATATGCATATGTAGATATTCAGACACACATACATACAGAACTAAAGAAAAATTATCCTTTATGTTAGCCCAGCTAATTCGCATCATCCGAGCTGGGCTCGATAAATATGTACGTAATTTTTAAAGTTCGCGCTTCTTAACAGCAACACTGTTACTGGCAACTGTCAAAATTTGAACAATCTGCTATCTGCAAACTATGTACCTTGTGATTTAAAAAGAAAATGGAAATATTTTTTTTATAAATACATACGGCAGTTTACCTTTTTTTCAATTTTTGAAAAGTTTCACACCAAAATATTTTATAAATATCTAAATTGTGAAGAATATTAATCTATAAACATCTGTCGGAAAATGTGTGGTTGACTACAAAAATAATCAACTTATAGTTAACTTTTCTTAGACTAACCAAAAGCTAACTACAATATCATCGAGAACTGATCCAAAATTAATTCTTAATTAATTCAAATTTACATTAACATTTTGCTGTTATAATTTTAGATGGTAGCTTAGCTGAATAGCAAAGCAAGATGTGTTGACACATATTTCTAATCCCAGCAAAAAAAAATTTAAACTTACTGACTACCAGGTGACTTAAATAAAATCAACTTTAAGTTAGTTTAAAAGTAATGCATAGTAAGACAATTGACTATTGCCCTAGGACATCGCAATATCAAAATAGTTAATTGTTTTCATTGGAAAGTAATCCAAGTGTCAGTTATCACTAGTTGCGAAATAGTGAGTTTAAAGTTAGTTTAAAGTTAACTTAGTTTCCCACAGGGTAGTTTTCCATACACAAATTGTCCTATAAATATTTCATAAAGCAACAATATTTTTTTATTAATATTTAAGATAGTAAAATTTAAATTTTAAACTTTCATTTTAAATAGTTTCTCTTGAACTTTTTTATATAAAAGAAATCTAGTGAAAAAATTTTAAACAGTTTTAAACTAGAAATCGCTGAAACTTTTTAATTTAAAAGTAATCTAGAAAAAAGTGACAATTTTTCTAGACATTTAAGCAAAAAAAATATTTAAACATTTATTTTATACTCGCTTAATTTATTTTAAGGAAAAAGAAAGCAATAACAATTCCATACGTAAAAACATACATACATATGTACATCCAAACATATCAAATAAATAATAAAACATTAGGCATTACACTGGCTTCGATACGCTGCATTACGCAATGGTGTTAATTACTAACACACACACACACAAATAACATTATTTTCCTTTTCTAAACACTATCAATACTCTGTATTTATAAATTTTTAATGCAATAACAAAACTGCATAAACACACACTACACACATATATACATGCATACATAAATACTTACATACATATGTGTGTTTACAAGTATTTCTGTTACCCACTATGAATAAGAGTAAACGACAACAGCCATACTTTTGTAAAGGAAAATAAAACCAAAACAATGAAAATGCATAAAGCAACAAACAAATGCGACAGATTTAGATTAGCACCGTTATAATAGAAACAACAACATTAGCCATCATGTTCAATATAAATAAATAGAAGAGATCAACAACACTGCACTTTGTTTTTGCACTCATAAAAGTGTTGCCAGATTTGATGATCTAAAGATATTTTGCCGGGCTTTCGTTTAAATAGTTAACAAGGAGCAAGTTGGAAATTATGTATTTATTTACTTATTAATAATATGTATATGTGTAACTAATATTGGAGAAAGAAGAGTGCGAGCTGCTGTGGGTATCGCCTCCCAATATGTGGTAGGCTTATATATCTGTCGCAATAAGTAAAAACTTTACTGTTTTGCAGGAGATCATTTTTAAGCGTTCAGGTCAATTTTCATAAACTCGTTTCTTTTACAGTAAAATGGGGAAATTCTCTGTCGATTTTTTAAGCAAATATTGTTCTAACTATAAGTAAAACATTCAAGTTGAAATATACCACAGTATAACCTAAATTAAGCTATTATTCCAAATGATAAAAAAAAATAAGCCGCAAGTCGTTTTGCTATAAATTCTTGAAAAATTGCACAAATTAATTGAGATTTTGCCCAGAGATACCCTTAAGTCAAAACCAGCTCATCTCAACTTAAGCACTTTTTCCTTTTTGCCACAGATAAAATAAGATTATCTTCAATAAGATTAGCTTCAACAAGAAATTTACATGTTAATTTTATATTTTTATATCACAAATGTTTTTCAAAGATATTTTCTCTGCACCAGCTGTAAGAGGGGCACTCATCGAGAATGTGAGAAATATTACGCTGTTTGTTACAGTCCTAGCATCTCGGGGCGGGATTTTTTTCAATAAGTGTTTATGGTAGAGTTTTGCAGTGTCCAGTTCTAAGATGAACTATTGCAGAAGTGGTTTTTCTGGAGCAGGTTTTTGCAAAGATGGTTTTATTGCCTGACGGGTTGATTTCCTTGTAGTTGTGGTTATATGTATGTTGACCAATATAGAGATTTTAAAATTTTTAGATAATCTAGTGCAGTGTTTAGAATATTGCGCACTTCTCAGATTGAAAACGTTAACAATCGAAGGCGTTTTTTTTTCGGTAACCGTTGAATCGGCATGATCGTTTCCAGTTTTTTTATTTTTATTTTGTCCGCCTTCTTTAAAATATTATAAATTTTATTAGTAATAGCAGAAAAGGGAAAAGTGAGAAATTTCTCAAGGATAAGGTGGCATCTCTAAGACAATTTTCTCTTATCATTGACACTTGTCTGTCATTTTTATGTTATTTTTTTCTCTAAGCAAAACAAAAGGGCAATGATTTAAGCACTTGTGTGTGAGAGTGTGTATATAAAAATAATTATGTATGTGTGTATACATTTAAATAGGCAAACGTACATATATATACATACATATGTACAGATGTGTGTATGTATACATTTATGTGTGCTACTAATATATAAATTTAAAATAATAATCCAAAGGGCATTCAGACTAAAGTAAAAGTCGTTTTATTATTATAACAGTCATTTTAACACAAACTGCACACGGTGACGACTTATTACACGACTTTAGCTATTTGACACACCCACCCATACCTTTTGACTAATCGACGGTGCTGCAAAACAAAATATGTATGTGTTTAATAAGAAAGAAAAACTAAATAATAGTAATAGTTACAACAATGCCATTGTTATTATTAGAAGTCTTGGTATGTTGTACATTCATGTGTGGTGCTCTTGTTCTTGTTGTTTTATGCTGCTATTAGAATTTAGTTGGCGAATGTATGTACATATGTGTGTATGCATAAGCGTTAGAATATGTGTTTTGGAGAGTAGTGTTTGTATCGAAAAATGTTTCTGGAAACTAGAAACAATAGCATATGTTATAATTGCCAACTACTCAGTCAAATCCCAACAAACACAAAGTGAAATAACTAAACTACACAGAAAAAAATAGTTCTGCAATAAACAACTTTAATTGAATATCAAAACAAAAATCAATTAAAAATGTATTTAAGTTAATTGAACTTTTCTTTAAAAAAATTTACTAATTACAAAGTTTAATTGACTCACAATTTTAATTGATTTTTGGTTTTATTTTCAATTAAAGTTGTTTATTGCTGAAATATTTTTTTCTGTGTATGAAAAAAATTTTATGTTTATATGTACAGACATATGCCTACCAGACCAGTAGCGCAATTTATTAACTTTTTGATGTGTAAACATCTATACGCTAGGGGGTAAAAATCTTTTTCCCAATACAGTAACAAATTTTGAGTAAAACCGTAAAGCGTTATCAAATCGGTGTGAGCTACTATAGTATGAGTGGATTAGTGTAATCATACGAACAAGAAGTACAGAGAAACTTAACAGCTGCATAGAAATACACTCAAACGAATTTTAAAGCATACCTTCAGGAGCAATGTTAATGTTAATTTTAATAGAAATTCCTTGTGAAGAGTAATAGTGTTGCCAGTGGGGATAATTTTCTTAAAAAAATATGAAAAATATAAAATAAATAAAATTAATATAAACTTTTAATTAAAAAAGCGTGTTAAATGTAAAATATTTGCTTAAAAGATATATAGCAGTCTTTATAAAGAATTTATAGTATTATATTATAACATACCGTCATTACGTACCAGAGAACGACAAAAATCACGTATTTCCTGATTTAATCATACTATAAATTTGTTATTCACTTTTAATCATGCAAAATAAATCAACATTGAGTAAAATCATCATCGTAATGGTGAACGCTTCATTTAAGTAAATGTGAGTCGAGTGATCGAACATGTTTTATTCTAATCATTCATCATACATTAAACTTTTGCTCACATTTAATCACGCAACAAAACTTAATGTTGAATAAAATCAGAATCATACTTACGAACGTATCGTTTGGCAAGTTGCAAGTAATTTCATACATGTTTTATTAAAATTTTTATATAATCAGGTTTTCATGTTGAATAAAATCAAAGCAATCACTTTAAAAAGAAAAAATGCAAAACGACCAGGATTTTAAAATAGTTTTAAAAGAATCGAAAAGGCACTTTTTCGAAAAGTACCTTTTCCGAATAGTGTTTTTTGAATAGTTAATATTCAAACTACCCTCTAGTTCCAATGTTCAAGAATACACTATATCAGTTAATAATATTTAACTCAGACTTAAAATGTTTCAACTATATGACTTCTACCGAATTAAAAATTTTTTCGTATATACCCATTTTAGTAACTTTTTTGGCACCTTCTAAAAACACACATTTTAGCTTTTACTATTTGTAAGAAGTCATTGTAAATTATTTTTACATGTACATATGTATATACATACATACATATGTAAAATGATAAGCTAAAGAACAAAAAAAAGTAATGAAAACGGGCACTATTTTATCCCTTATAAGTTCGAATTTTTAGAAAGTGTCAAAACTTATTTCAGATTCTGTCCAAGGGAAAAGAACGACTCAAAAACCTCTCTGCTGTCCTTTACACTTTAGAAGATGTGTCGAGTGTAATAAAGATACTAAACTTAAATTTTTACCCCTTTTAACCCCTAAAAGTATATTTGGAGTAGCTTCCGAGTTACCGATTTTAACTTTTAATCGTTGAAATAATTTTAACGAAAATTTATTGACTTTGCTATTCAGTAAAATTTTTAAGGATATTCGCTGTCGGTTGAAGTAAAAAAAGTTAAATCAGAAGTTCAAATTTATTTAGTTTTTTTCTTTAATTCTTCTATGCGCTTTACGCTTATTTTGACATTTTGTATGCAGGGATGCCACATGGTTGTACAATTGAAGGGCGAGTAGAAATACAGATGTAGACTATCGTAAACAAAAAATTACAGAATCACATTATAGTTATCGCAAACGAATAAATATATCTATAAATATTGCGATTTTCTTTTAGCAAAAAGTAACTGAATCCCGGTACAGATGTTCAAACTACGTTAAATCTTGGAGCAAAACCCACAAGAAACAGATCGAAAATTCACATCTATTCGATTATTACAAGGTCGCAAAGATGTTGGATGTCATGCCTGAATTTGGCGAACCTGCTAAAAATCTTAATTTTGCCAATGTTTTGAATTTTTGTTTGCTGGGAGGGCATTTTGTAAGTGTTGATATCCATGTAGGTGTATGTGTGCGTATGTGTGTAAGCATGTAAAAACATTTTTGCAGCGCATTAAAACCATTTTGTTGACAGAGCTTAGTAGAGCATTAAAATCTAATCTAACAAATCATTTTAGTGCAAAACAAGATGGCAAGAAATTAGAATTAGAAAGAGATTTGTTAAAACTAAAGCAGATTAAATTCAAAAAGAAAAAGGGAATGTTGAGAGAGAGGGAGAAAGAAAAAAAAACAAATCTAATCAAACGGAAAAGGAAAAGGGCAAGGAACTGTTAAAAGAAAGCCTTTAAATTAAAAGCAAACACACATACAAGCATACATACATTTATTATAATTTATATGTGTGTATGTATGTATGTGTGTGTGTGTGTAATTTCAATGTGACATAAATTTAAAAATACGTGCACTATTATTTTACTTTTTTATATGCCCTTGCCACTTTTCGCTTTAAACCCTTAAATTTTTCAAAATTTAAATTTAAAAATAAAACGAGAAAATAAATTCCAATTCCACAGTGCGCACATAATTACAGGTGTTGGTTTCACAAAAATTATTTTACAAAAAAAAAAAAAATAATAATAATAATAAAAATAAGAGAGTGTATGTAACGTAAAGCGGCTTTTCATAAAACAGGCAAACGCGCGGACAATTGAAAGCGTTTTTAATGATACAGGACAGGAGGTTTAATTTAAATTGTCACTCGACCATAGAGAACTTAATAACACTATAACGAACAGCAGTTAGCTCCTGTTTTTTGGAATTTTATTACTTTATATACATATTTAGTTCTTTGTAGGAAAGCAATGAAAAATGTTAAATATTTTCACATACTTGCATACATACGAGTACTTTATTCTTTTTTCTTCTTGTTTTTTTTTTTTTTTTTTTGATATTAAAAGCTCAAACATTAAAAAAGATAAGAACTATTCTGTGTATGGAATAAATGAATGAATGAATGAATGAATGAAGTGCACATACCACAACAAAACATCGTCATAAATATTTTTAGACTTATAATAAAAACATTTTTTTGCATTACGAGTAATTAAGCCACGCTTGTCATTAAATGTCTTCTTTTTTTATTATATGGATAGTGCAATTTACATCTATGAAGAAACACATACAAGTTGTATGTGCATATGCGTGTAATATTTAACACAAAGTTTTAAATAATACTCTTGAATATACGAAAAAGCAAGAACTTTAAGCTCTTGCATTCTTTTTTATTTCTACCCCATAATTTTAATTCCTTCTGGGAGAAGAAACGAAACTGAAGTAATTCAAATTGGCCCACGATATCCATATAAATCGCTCTATCGATCAATATGAGTAATATTAAAAACAAAAACTAATTTTCTTGTTTTCAGTTTGCAGACATCGTGGACCAAGTTAATAATATTGCTTTTGACTTTAACATTTGTTTACGCACTAATAATCCCAAATTGTTATTTTATTGATTTTTTATTTACTGAATAAGTAAAATAATAATTTGTGATTAAATATTTACTGCCTTATTCATTAAAACTATTTCTGTTTTATAAGAGGTTGATACAACAGATTTTCTATAGAAATTTGATTAATAAACCTTTTATGAAATCGAAATATTTTAATCGGTTAACCGGTTAATTTCTACCCGATTAACTGATCGGCTAATTTAAAATCGTCTTTTTCGGTCAACGGTTAATTTCAGTCGATTAACCGATTAACCGACGTAACAAATTTCTTACATATTTTTTTTACTATTACAACTTATTTTTTGCGTGAGTAATTATTTGTTTCGTCTCACTTACAAAAGGTGAGTGTTGAGACATTATTTTTCACACAAACAAAGAAGTATGTTCAGTGATCCTAAATTAAGTAAAACTTCAAAATCCTTGGACATGGCTATAAAGAGTTTAACTAGAGACTCTGGTACTCTAACTAGGGGGAAGTATTAAGTTTTTATTTAATAATTTTACTGTTGCCAACGATTTAATTAAAGATTAGATTTAATGAGACAGTACAAAAACGAAAGCTAAGACATTGAAAAATAAACTTTTTTGTACAATATTCGTCGCTTAGCTCTGTCACTATGAGTCAGAAGGAACTATAGATAGTATTACAAGAAATGTTTTAAAAAATTAACCGAATTAGTTTAAGAATTATTATGTGTGTTTTTTTTTGTTTTAGTGACAAACTGAAATTAATAAATAATTTGTGCACTTTTATTTGCTGAAAACACTTGATTTATGGAAAAACTTTATTAATCGGTTGACCGGTTAATACCAAATTTAACCGAGCGATTAACCGATTAAACGAATACCCCACTATTTTCTCAGGAACCGTAAGGCCTACGGATGTGAAATTTGGACAGCGTATGTAGAACCTTGGCCGCTACAACAACAAATACATGGCAGTCAAAAATTAAAGGGTGTCCCATAAAATATATATACAATTGTATGTATATATGTAAGTACACTCGAAAAAAAATGAACTAAAACTTTGAAAAATTTTCTATATTTGAATAAAAAAAATTGTCGTATGACGCCAAAGCTGTTTTTTACTTGAAACCAGTAAAATATTTACTAAATTTCTAGTTCATTAATGAACTAATTTAAAGTAGTTATATTTTCATATTTAAGTAAAATTTTCCTAAAATTAAGTAAAATTTTCCCATAAAATTCGGAGATTTGCAAAAAAATTGTTTCTTCTTTCATCTCAAATTTAGTAAATTTTCCAATTTTTTTTTGTCTTTAATTCTGATACTTATTTTTATTTTTAATTAAAGTCTATACCAAATGATATGTTATTTATTATATCTTCATATTATATTCTTAATTATAATTCACCATACATACATATAAATTCCTTGAGAGGAGACAAGTATTGAACCAGCAACCTTCTGATTGACAGGCAAGCACTCTAGCCAATTGCCTAAGAAGGCAGCCTGAATAAACATTGAAATAATTGAGTTTTAAAATTTTATTTTATTTACAAAAAAAATAAATATTCCTCGAAAATATGAAGAACTTATTTAGATTTTTGGCTTAATGCAAACAAAATGTATATTCTATAATTTCAAGAAAAATTACTTAAAACTGGTAAATATTTTTCTAAAATTTAGAATAACTTTTTATATCTTTCAAGTAAGTAAAATTTCATGAACTTATCAGGAGTAATTCATTTCCTAAAGTTTATTTTTTGATTTAAGACGAAATTGACTAGTCCTTAATATAAAATTTCCTTCAGTTCATAACCTTTTTTCTTACTCTTAGTAAATATTTCCTTTAAGTCAGTAAACATTTCCTGAAATGTGAGAAACTTATAGTGTATTTTTATGAACTATTTTTGAGGATATGAACTTTTTATTTTTTACTCATAAGTAATTTTTACTAGATTTTTGTAAAATTTTACTTAAACTTAGAAAAAATTACTAAAACTTAGAAATTTTTTTTACTTGAATTTAGGAAAAAAAAATTCTTAATAATAGTACATGTCTTTTTTTTTTAGTGTAGACACTTGAAATTTATAAAGTTAGTGTATTTTTATACAAACTCAGCAATTAACAATAAAATTTAAAAACTCTAAATTAAACGGTGTTCTATCAGTTAATTTAATTTTGACTATGTAATTTGACAACTTGCTGTATCTTGGAAACCGTAAGAGGCAAACTCTTGAAATTTTCAAAAATAGTAAAACTAAAAAAACACAAAATTATACAATCGCCAAACCGAAAAAAATAAATCGCCAAAAATTAAAAAAAAATCGCCAAAACGAAAAATATGCCAATATTAAAAAAAAATTCTAACACTAAAATAAATCGCCCAATTCGAAAAAATCGCTAAAATTAAAAAAATCACCAAAATGAAAAAAAAACGCAAAAAAACGAAAAAATCGCCAAAGCGCGAAAAAACTAAAAAAATTATTTATACGATAAAACAATCGCCAAAATGAAACAACGCCGAAAACCGAAAAAAATCGTCAAAACGAGAAAAAAAAGTGTTAAAACTAATCGTCAAAATGAAAAAATTGCCAAAACTAAAAAAATCGCCAAAATTAAATAAACGAGAAAAAAGTGCCAAAAACGCAAAAAAAACGCCAAAACTAAAAAATATGCCAAAATTATATTTTATACATATGTATGTATGTATAGGCTAAAGTTCGTATTGAATTACATATTTAGTGTCCGTACAGAACCTTTCGAGCGCGGATCAAAGTCGCACTTCACTGAATTTATTATTAATATTACGATTTATTCGCTTATTTGAATCAATAAAAAATAATAATTTTGTTGCGAAACGGTGGCATTATACATACATATGTATGTATGTACATAAATACTTTTTAATATTGCAAAACTGTCCGAATAAATGTTGAAAAAGAGCCTGATTCGAAAGGCAAAATCATATAAAAAATAATTTTTGTTCGATTATTTAAATAAATTTTGAGTTTTGTGCGATTATTGGAATGAACTCAGAATAAACAAATTTTTATTAAAATTGAGCAAGAATAGTTTAAAAAAATATTTATTCGATTAATCGATTAAGTTTTAAATTTTATTCGAAAAATTTTTTAATTTTTTTTGAATATATTAAAAATTTTATTCGAATGAAATAAAAGTTTTAGTCAAGTAAAATTTAAACTTTATTCGAATAAATATTAAATTTTTTTCGAAGAAATTTAGATTTTTATTTGAATAAATTAAAAATTTTATTCGAATAAATTAAAAATTTTATTCCATTAATATACATATATATAGAAAAAAATATTTTGGTTGGATTAGTGCTATTGATATCAAAATTATTCGATTATTAGAATTTACAAAGAATAAAAAAAAATTATTCGACTAGAAATAGAGAAGTTAATATTATTTTAAATTTTTTTTACCTAAAACCACACATTTAAAATAAAAATAAATGCAAAAGTTGTAAAAAATGTATCACATGGAGATATAGTGTTATTTTAGATTTCATCATATGCGACAAATATTAAATTTTTCGGAAGGTTTTTTTTAAATATTAAAATATGTTTTTGTACGTAAATTGTTGCTTACGTTAAAATTTTACAACAATTTTGACATTTTGATAATTCTAAACTATGGGTAGACAGGCACCCAAAAAAGTTTAATTGCAAATTAAAAACTTTGTTTTTTATAACATGTCGCTTACGATAAAATTGAAAAAAGGCTCTTACAATATTTTATTTTAAAAACGGCAATAAAATTTTTTAAAAGAATATTTGTTAATTGATTTTTTTTTATAAATACAAATATAATAACGGCCTGTAGCACATTCAAGTATCATACACTAAACCGTTTGTTTAGTGAATAATTTTTTACATTTAATTATGAACTCCTTGAGATGCTTCGTACACACATATTAAAAGTGCAATATAAAATGTTATTATGGCTTTTTATGATTGCTGTCACTTTTCCTTACAGCAATTACACTTTAATTATTTTCAAAAGAAACAAAAAATTAAATGCGAATATCGAAGACCATCTCCTGAATGGATGGATGAAGGTTTTCTTGTTGTTCTTGTTGTTCTGTTTTATTTTATAGTTTTTCTTCGTGGTGCTTCTATAATAATTCACCCTCTTTTTTTTAAGCTTTCATTTACAAAAGGTGTTGTAAAATTTCGTTATTGTTATTGTTTTAAATTTTATGTTTTTATAGCAGTTATTTTTTTGTTGTTTGTTGTTTTTATTGCACTACACAGCCGTGAGTGAGTGGCTCCTCTGTGACCAGTCACAGAGAAAGAGAGTGAAAAAACCGCTGCATTTTTGTTCTATAATTATTGTGAATTGTTTAGGGAAAACTGCAGAACAACAACAATAAAGATTTGCAACAAATTATTTTTTAAAGATCACCTTTTTTTTGCTGTTTGGTATCCAAGATCATCGTTGAGCGATAAGGTTGCTTGATTGCTTTGCCCTTGTTGTTGTTGTTTTATAGTTTAAATAATATTAAACAACAACAGTGAAATGCTCGTTCCCAGCAAACATGCGCGTGCGAACAAAATGACCAGTAGTGCGATTCACTAACTTTTTTTTACGATAATCGCATCATTAAAATAATTTGCTATTCAGTAACATTTTTAATGATATTCGCTGTAGTTTAATGTCAGCTGTGTCGTTATTTAGGCGACAATAATTGTATTTGTATGAAAATTATTGAAATAAAACTGAATAATAAAAATAATAAAAAAATAATAATAATTATGTGCTGTTAATTTTATCGACAAAAATCAGCAGAAAATATCAGCTGAGTCCTATCGTTAAAAATAAGTTTCAGAATCACTTAATCGTTAATTTAAGCGACAAATTGTATAGACAAAAGTTACGATTGTCGGATCGTTAAAAGTTACTGAATCGCACTACAGGGTTGTGAGCCGAGCCAATACGCCAAATTTATTTTAAAAATAGCCAAAAGTCCCCAAAATGAATTGTATGTAGTTTTTCTTAATTTATTTATATCTGTGGCAAAAAGGAAAATGTGATTAAGTCGAGATAAGTTTATTTTTAGTTAATAATACCATCTGCATATTTTAAAGTACCCCTGGGCAAAATCTCAATTAATTTGTGCGATTTTTTTAAAAGTTATAGCAGAATGACTTATGGGTTATCTTTTTTAGACTACTAATCTCATTTGGAATAAAATTTTAATTTAGGTTATACTTTGGTATAAACGGTCAAATATGACTTAAGCACTTTTTCCTTATTGCCACAGATATCTATGATAATAAATTCATTTATTACTATAAATTTTTATATAATAAAGCACAAAAACTTAAAAAAAATTCGAATACAAAATTTGTTAACAAACGTTTGTCTTTTGTGTTTGTTGGGTTGTTTATATACATAACTTTATGTACATATGAATGTATGTAGATATTTTTTAGTTACGTAGAATACGTACATACATTTATACACAATTACGGCCATACATAATATGTGCATGTTTAATATTTCCCTGTTTTGTGATGCCTATTTGAATATATTTAAATTTTAATTTAGTGTCATGTTTTCTTTTCATTGGCTTGTAATAAAACTGTTTCAATTTCAGTGTTTTTTTATGCAAAAGCTAATATTTAAAAATAATTTGATTCAGTGAGCGTAAAATTTCGAAATTATAAAAAAATAAAACAAATCTAAAATAAAATATTTAGCAGCTTTTCGCAATTACACTTCAGGAGTGTTATTATGTACATATGTAATTCGATTCGAAAAGAAAACTGTTCGAATTTGTATGCTATTAACATTAGAATTCGAAACCATGTCCCTTCGATTCGAATAACATAATAACGCCGCCCCTTTCAAACTTTCATTTTAGATTAAAAACGTTATGTATTTTTATTGGCTTTTGTTTCTCCAGCTTTTTTATGTTTTAATTAAACTTCATACATCTTAAGGAACCACTTTAAAAATATTTTTAACATTCTCCCTTGTTCTGTAACTATCTGCCGGAGTCACGTCAATACAATCTCAAAACGTGTGGCGCTTGTCTGCTCATGCTCAAGAAAATTTCTATAATATTTACAGTCTGTTCCCATTTTCTAAGCATGAGCCTGTGAATAGCAGTCAGTTGCTTTCGACAGCAGGTAGAAAAGCGCCAATTTCGTAGCATTGTTTTCAAGTGACGCCATTTAGTTATTACAGAATAACGGAGATTATAAAATTAGGACGTAAAATTGACATATAATGCTAACAAAAGTATGCCCAAAAATACTTTCGAAGTTTCTTTTACTTGAAGGCCTTAAAAGCATCAGTGTCCATTTGTTTTCTTCTTTTTAAATTCTGTAGCAAAAAGAAAAAAAGCTTAAGTCGAGATAAGCTAATTTTGAGTTAATAGTATCCCATTAATCTGCATATTTGAATATATTACAGGTCAAAATCTCAATTAATTTGTGGGATTTTTCAACAAGTTATAGCAAAATTACTTGCAGCTTATCTTTTTTAAAAGCCCAATCTCGTTTGTAATATTGGCTTAATTTAGGTTATACTTTGTTATATTTCAGCTTAAATATATATATATATATATATATATATATATATATAGAACGATGTTTGCTTAAAAAAATAAAGGTTAACGAAGAATTTCCCAATTTAATTGTAAAAGAAATAAATTTCTGAAAATCGACTTGGACGCTTAAAAGTGCTCTCCTGCAAAACAGTAAAATATGACTTAAGCACCTTTTCCTTATTGCCACTGATTTTTAAATTGGAATTGAAAAGCAAAAATTATTATTTCTTTTAAGTATAAATCCAGGAGCTCAATAACTTCATTCGAAACCGATCGAAATTTTAAAATTTGTCCACATAACCTCTAATAGGATATTTTTTAATTTGGATCGATGTCTTAAATTTGCTAGAGATTTCGATTCATTCATGTGATTATTTCTTGAATAAAATTCGTCTCTAATGCCTGCAAGTATGCTACAATTTTTTGCCCCGTGGGAATTTGGTGCCAGAACCCCCATTCTCCAGCCACTCAATTTCAAAAATTAAATGATGCAGTTTAGCAGAGAAATGTTTAACTATGAATGGATTTAATAGTCTTTAAAAAAAAACAAAAATATTAATCAGAAATAATTTCTTATTCGAGCTTAAGTTCACTAATTTCAATTCTTATTTAATGAAATAAGAATTCATTTCAATTCAATTAAATCTAAAAGTGTCTCAAAAAAATTATTTTAATATATTTCATTTAAAATTAATGTAAAGTCCATGCAAGGGTGCTTAGCGTGTTTAAGTTTAGGAAGTAAATTAGCTTGAAACACACACATTTTTTTGACAAATGCCAATGTTTAGTAGAAATATTTTGATTTATATAATGGAATGAAATGGAATTTCGGGCAAATGTACATCTCAAGCACGTCGGCAGACGTACGCTCTTTTCACAATATTCTTAACCACATTTTGCAACAAAGCTTCCCTTATCTCGTCAATGCAGCGCCGAAATTTCATCTTTCAAACCATCAGTTGTTTCTGATTTGATTTAAATTAAAATTTAAAATAATAAAATGCATCTAGACATGATATTTTATTAGTGAAATATAAAAATCTTTGTTTATAATGAATTAAAATTAGAAATTTTCTAGGATTCGTTAGTATCGGACTTCTAGCAGATCAGCTGTTGCCAAAAATTGAAACAACATCACTTTTTTATATTATTTTGCATCTTGTTTGAACTCTTTCATAACTGTTTTTAAAAAATGAATAGATTTCTAAAAAAATGTTTCTTCTATATATCGAACTATATTTATTTGACACAAACTGCCTTAATCATCAAACGAAATAAGTCCGCAACTTCAGGAAAAATCGCTGTCAAATTATCAAAGCCCACAATAAAACTTTAAATGTTCTCTAATTTTTATTTCATTTTCTTTTGTGCTTATATTTCTTTTTAATTTTGTTTAAAAAATTTATTAAATATATTAAAAGTATGGTAGCATTGTTGAGAGAATGAGTATTTATATGTGAGAGCATTTGGAAAAAAACTGTCAAAATAAAATAAGATTTTATCCCTCGGCTGCTTTCTGAGAGACATAATTTCATAATTTCTTTCGATAACGTGTGCCGTAATTTACTCCCTGGTGTTATTTTTTTGTGTCAATTTGTATGAAAAATGTGTTTATGCCGCAATTATGTTTGATCATTTATTCATAAAAAATATTTTTATTTAAGAAGAGGTTTATAAAACAAATTTTCTATGGAAATTTGATTAATAACCTTTTATAAAATCACAAAATATTTGTATAAATTATGCCCAAAAAAAATCTTTATTTAACTTGAAAATTTTACTTGTTTTTTTTTTTGGTTAAGCAATGTCTTCGTGCAAATCGTCTAGCTTTTGATATTACCTAAAAAAAAATATGTTTATAGTAAGACTCTTAATACATTATTGAGAATCAAATAAAAATCTTAACAAATCATGCATCTCTGTATTCTTTTATTTCTCTTAACATTACTTTTCACATTAACATACATTCATAAATAATATCAAAATCGTTATGCCCTTAACAATTATTTGACATAATTTTTTTATATTTTGATTTCAAGGCTACATGACTTTTGATTTTCGACTGTCGCATTTGGCAAATGATTAATAACATTCTTTAGTTTTCCCTTTAGGGAAAATCTATGTAACTGTAATTTCTTACATTTCAGTAAAAAAAATAAAACAAAGTTTATATTATCTAATAAATGTTTGGGAATGCATACATTTCATATTTTTGACATCATTAGTCAAACTGCTGGACTACTAGAATGTTTTTAATGCAGAGCAAAATATTTACAGGGTTATCAATTTAGTGCTTTAAAAAAAAGTCGCTCTGGCAAGACTGTCAGCTGTCAAATAAAAATTTTGATGAAGCTTAAGACTGTGGGTTTGCAAAATTTGTATTAAAATCTCCACCCATAATAATTGGCATGACAGAGAGATTGTTACCCAATTGTCGTGCACTAGCTTCAGAGTAAGGCAACACAGTACGTAATGAAGATATGTTATAATATAATATTATCAAGTCTTGATAAAGACTGCTATATGTATATCTTTCAAACAGATATTTTACATTTAAAACGCCTATTTTATTTAAAAGTTTATATTTATTTTATTTATTTTATATTTTTCAACTTTTTTAACAAAATTATCCACACTGGCAACACTATTACACTGCACAAGCAATTTCTATTAAAATTAACATTGCTCCTGAAGGTATGCTTTAAGATTCGGTTGAGTGTATTTCCATGTAGATGTTAAGTTTCTCTGTACTTCTTGTTCGTATGATTACACTAATACACTCATACTATACGTAGCTCACACCGATTTGATAACGCTTTACGATCTTACTCAAAATTTGTGATTGCATTGTGAAAAAGCTTTTTTTAACCACTACCGTATAGATGTTTACACATCAAAATTTAAGATACTGCACTCAAAAAAAATTAACTAAAACTTTGGAAAATTTTCTAAATTTTAATAAAAAAAAGTTGTTGTATGGCGCCAAAGCTGTTTATTTACTAAACTTCTAGTTCATTAATGAACTCGTTTATAGTAATTATATTTTCATATTTTAGTAAAATTTTCCTAAAATTAAGTAAAATTTTTTCAAATTTAGTACATTTTCCAATTTATTTTTGTCTTTAATTCTGGTACTTATTTTTATTTTTAATTAAATTCTATACCAAATGACATGTTCTTTATTATATCTTTATATTATATTCTTATTTGTATCATAATTCGCCATAAATATGTATATATAATATAAATTCCTTGAGAGGAGACAAGTATTGAACCAGCAACCTTCTGATTGATAAGCAAGCACTCTAACCAATTGCCTAACAACGCAGCCTGAATAAGCATTGAAATTATTGAGTTTTAAAATTTTATTTTCTTTACAAAAAAATAAATTTGAAGTTCAAATATTCCTCGAAAATATGAAAAATTTACTTAGATTTATTGCTAAATGCAAATTAAAAATAAATTCTATAATTCAAAGAAAAAATGCTAGTAATTCATTTTCTAAAGTTTATTTTTTGATTTAAGACGAAATTGTCTAGTCAGTCCTTAATATAAAATTTCCTTCAGTTTATAACCATTTTCCTACTCTTAGTAAATATTTCCTTTAATTCAGTAAACATATCCTGAAATGTGAGAAATTTATTGTGTATTTTTATGAAAAATTTTTGAGAATATGAACTTTTTATTTTTTACTCATTTTAAGTAATTTTTACTAGATTTTTGTAAAAATTTATTTAAACTTAGAAAAAATTAATTAAACTTAGAATTTTTTTTACTTGAATTTAGGAAAAAGTTTTTCTGAATAATAGTACGTACATGTCTTTTTTTTAGTGTAGAAATGTACTCCCTTTCCTTGATTCCCCTTATCATGAATAAAATTTTTTAAATGGATCTTTTACCTTGGTTTAGTTCACTTTATTTTTGCAGGCGAACTGAATCAATACATCGCGTAATTTTTATTATTAAACTTCCAATTAAATATTAAAAGTTATAAATAATTATTTTTAGGACCATAGAGGGCGGATCAATAAGTCCGAGTGTTTTCAAACTTCCCTCGTAGTTATACGTTCCTATCAAGTACCACCTATTAATAAACTACTGTTAACTTTTGAGCAAGAGTCGCCATTTACTTTGCGTTTAACAGCTGTTCATACAACATTTTTTTATTTTAATTCACTACGAATTGATAGCGGGAACAAACATTACCATGAAGATCCCAATAGTAAATTTCCCTTCATGGGGAATGAAAATCTCATGGGAACAAAAATTTCACATTTCATTCACGATGGGGAAAAAATAAAAATAAAAAAAATTTTAATCGAATTTTTTTATATCACTGAAAAATAAATTCAGTCAAGTGCGACTTTGACCCGCGCATGAAGGGTTCCGTACGGACACGAGATATGTAATTAAATACGAACTTTAGCCTTTATGTATAAAATATAATTTTTTGTATGTTTTTGACGATTTTTTTAATTTTTGCGATTTTTTTATTTCGGCGATTTTTTTTAAATAGGCGATTTTTTTTGGTTTTGGCGATTTTTTCGGTTTTTAAAGTTTTTTTTTCATTTTGGCAATTTTTTCATTAGTATTGACACTTTTTTCTCGTTTTGGCGTTTTTTCGGTTCTTGGCGATTTTTTCGTTTAGGCGATTTTATTTAATTTTGCGCAATTTTCGGTTTGTGGCGTTTCTTCATTTTGAAGACTTTTTTCATATAGGCGCTTTTTTAGTTTTGACACTTTTTTTCTGGCGATTTCGCGATTTTTTTCGGTTTTTGACGTTTTTTCAATTTGCCGATTTTTTTAATTTTGGCGATTTTTTTTCATATTAATTATTTTGTTATTGGCGCCTTTTTCGCGTTTTCGCGATTTTTTCGGTTTTTGGCGCCTTTTTTCTTTTTGGCAATTTTTTTCATTTGGACAATTTTTTCGAATTTTGCGACTTATTTTAGTGTTAGAATTTTTTTCAATTTTGGCCATTTTTTTCATTTTGGCGATTGTTTTTTCAATCTTTGGCGATTTTTTTTTTTGGTTTGGCGATTTTATAATTTTCGGATTTTTTAGCTTTACCGTTTTTGAAAATTTTAAGAGTTTACCTCTTACGGTTTCCAAAATATAACAAGTTGTCAAAATTACATAGTCGAAATTTCATTAACTGATGGACCTCCCTTTAATTTTAATTTTTATAAATTTTAGTGTTAATTGTTGTGGTCTTTATAAAAATACACTAATTTTACAAATTTCATATAATTGTATATACATATATTACATGGGATTTTAGCATTTTGCGTTGCTCGTTTTTGAACACCTTCTTTAATTTTCAATTCTCATGTGTTTGTTGTTGTAGCGGCCAAGGTTCTACATACTCTGTGCAAATTTCAGGTCCGTAGCTCCGACGGTTTCTGAGAAAATAGCGTGTGACGGACAGCGTAGCGAAAGCAATAGGGTTCCTTTCTTTCACCTTTGGTGTACGGAACCGTAAAAACACTTGATATTTTGACAACAAAAATAAAATTCCTAATAAAAATTAAGGCTTCCTCCTACTTAGTTATAAATGATCAAAAATCACAATAGTTAAACAAGTGCCACTGAAATAGAAACCAAAACAAAAAGGTGTAGAGCAAAAATATTTATTCGATTACAATTGTATACAAAAATCCCCAGGAGTTACTTGACACACACACACACACGCACAGGCATAATAATCATCATGAAATAGAACTCATTTATTATCAAATTAATGTTTAACATCCTGATAAACTGTGTTTCTATTTCATTTAAACAAATTTAATAATAAAGTTATCAAAATCTGACTGAAATTCTAAGCATCAAAATAACAACAACAACTTTGAACAGTTTGATTGCGGTGGTGCCACACAGTTAAAAAAACACAGCAGGTGGTGGCAACATTTAAGTTGTTGTTTTTATTTTGTTTGTTTTTGTTTTCATAAACTAACGGAAGTTAGTAGAAAACGTTCTCAGCTGCGTTTAAATTATATTCGCATTTGCTTAATAAGCCCCCGCGCACTTTATTTTATTGAAATAAATAAAAATTAAAAAAAAAATATTCAATAAATATTGTTTTACAAATAATGCAATTAATTAATTATGAATTTATGAAGGCAAAAATTAACTAAAACGCACAGCGAATTTAATAGAGAATGGTGAATGAATTGATTTTCTTTATAAATTAAAATTCATATTGTTAAATAGTGATAATATTTTTGCAATTATAATTTAAAACCTTTTAATTAAATAAATAAATATTTTGAATATTTATAATCTTAAAAGATTTTTTAAATAGAATTAAAAACTAATAATTCTAGTGAATAAAACTAAAGTAAAACGAAGGCGCTTACATTGCTGGATTTATTTTTTATCATTCATAATTTCAAGTTTTCTTTCTTATCACTTCTTTAAATAATACACGTTTCTGTTAAAATTGAATTTTGGAGAAGAAAAAAAAATAAATAAAATAACAACTCACCTTTTTCCATTACGTCGCCTCCGTTTGGTGGCATACACTGTGCCCAGTTGGCTCATTGCTAAGGCGGAGTTCGTTATGGTCGCCGTTTTGAAGGATTCTGTAACTCTAAACTTAAGCAGAAGCAGCAAAAGCTGCAGAACCACCAGCAGCAGCAGCACAAACCTCAACAACAGCCCAGCCCGGCTTTTTATTAAATGTAGTTTGGTGTTGTTTGTCTGTCTGTCTGTCTGTCTGTCTGTGTTGTTGATGTTCTTCGTTATTTTTTTTATATTTATTTTTTAAGGCGTGAGATTTGTTTTCACTGTTTTGTGTTTTTTTTTCAAGACTTTTGTTGGAAGTTTAATAAATTTTTTCTTTTATTTCTATTTTTTTTTGTTATCTTAAAATTTATGTTATTTTTAACACGATTGTCATTAGTTAAGAGATTTTTTTTAATTAATTAAAACTTTGCTTCCAGAAGGAAAATAAAAGGATATCATGTATTTTCTTAATTATTGCACATTATTTTAAATAAAGTTGATTTTAGTTCTTAGAAGATCTAAAAATAAAAAAATTAATTGGTTTCTAATTTAAAATCCTTTATTAAAAAAGTCTTTATTAAAATTTTTAATTTACATCTAGTAAATTTTTAAATCGTACATATTTATTTCTTCAAAATATTAATATTTGTGTATACTTTTGCACTGTTATCCAGCCACCTCCAAAAATCCTTACAAAATATTCGCAAGATTGTGATTTATACATGAACTAAATTTTGTAGAATTTATTTAAAATCTTATTCTTCTCAAAATTATAAAAGGCCATCCATATTGCACAACTGAAAACCAAAACTCTAATTCATGCTATTCATTCAATCTTATAGAGTTTTCACACCTAAAGTTAAAATCTGGTTTTAAGGTTAAAACCATAAACAGCTGATTTTTCGCTCAAACTGCAAGTTTGATAAACAACAGGTTGTCTAATAAATTTGTTCAAAGCAAAATAAATCTACTGTAGAAATGCGTGTGTTTGACGCTATATTTATTTTTTTTTTGCTTTTTATAACACTTATTTGACAAACTGTACAACAGCTGTTTTTGTTTGTATGGAAATCACAGACATTTTAAAATGCGCTCTAAAATAAATATATTTTGTAAATTAACTTTTCTAAATTTTAGAACTAATTATACAAATTGAAGAATTGCTTGGAAATCACATTATTATATACATACATATAAAAAATGCACGAATACATTATGAGCTAAACCTTTTTTATTGGCAGATGAATGCCAGTCATATTGTGTATTTTCACTTCCCAGAGGTCAATGAAAAAATTTTCATTGTTTTCCGTCCAAAAGATAATTTCTCTCGGCAATTTTTTTTTATTGTTGTGGCTGCATCCATTTTTAAGTTGAAAATGTTACAACCATAATAAATAATATTATTCACTGGGTTATCAGTTGCTTCCGGCTATTTTTAACTTGGCAGCACTGAATTTAGCACCGCGACAACAAGGTTGCATTTCATAAAACTAACTTAAAATCGATTCAAAAAGTCTTTATAGTATGTTTCCACCGGCATGATTTAGACAAATCATGGTGATTTGAGCAAATCATGGTAATTTATACATGATTTGCCATACATTTTGCATATTAATAAATCAACCTCAAAGTAGTTGATTAATTTTAAATAATGTTGAAAATACTATTTTTCCAACTCGGTTTATGTATGCACCCCTGGGTTGCTTTCAAAATTACAAGCTCCATGCCTGGGTCATCCAACAACAGTGATTGAAAATTTAGAAAAAATTATATTAAGGAATATTTAATAAATTTTAAATGTCAACTTCATGTAGATAAAATTCACTTTACAGCTGCTGCGCCCACAGTTGGTTTTAACGAAACCTTTTGCAGTGTAAATCCAGGTTTTAACATTTTGTTTCAGAGTTAAAACCAACTAAAACCATGTGAGTGTGGAAATATTATTATTGTTAAACTTTTGCATGAAAATTAAGTGAACAACAAATTATTTTTTATATACGTATGCATGTGTATAAAGTTTCACGTTTAACTTCTGCACAAACTGCCGTATTGACAAATTTTACTTCTACAGCGTTATATTTTTGCATGTAATATGCAGAAGTGCATAGCTCTATCACTTGGTAGTTGAGATTTTAACAAGAATAAGCAAGTTAATTTTGTTTTTTATAGGAAACATACTAAAAATATATTAGATATACATATATTGCCATATACAAACGAATCTTCATGATCCATAGTATCAATGTAATTGAAAATAGTAAACAAATGTCTATCAGGTTATACAAAAATTAAATGAGAATGAACATTTAGATATTACATGAATTACTGTTTTGGGTGCTGTCTAGTTTTTTATAATTTATTTAGTAATATAAACTGAAAATCAGTTTAAAAGTAAAAATTCTCCTAAAGGCGTCGGAAAAAAAGTGACGAAACTTTGAGAAAAAAGATGAAAGAAAATAAATAAGATATCTGACTTTAAATAGCCAACATGAGAAATAATAAAAAAAATACAAACAAATTGTTTCATTTACAAAAATTTTTTTACTAAAAAGTTATTTTTTTCAAAACAAATCAAACTAATAACTTACATACATATGTATCTGTAAAGTATGACATTTCCATCTTTGAACTGAAATCTTCTCTAAACAATATTATTTCAAATATTTTTTTATAACAATTGTGTGCAAAAGAAATTGTTCACTTTATCCATTTTTTTTTGTATAAAATAAAATTGGAACAAACAATTTACTGGAACAATAAAAAACATTTACTGAAACTAAATTCTATTTCAAACAAAAGTTTGTTTGAAAATTTTTTTTTGGCGTGAAAATGATATTAAAAAATCATGCATGATCACGAGCGGTATTATAAGTATAAATTTTTAAGCACGATCCGCTCGAAGCACGTGTGCCAAGAAAAATACAAAAATATAAAAATGGCAGCGAAACACATAAACTTAAATAAAAACAAAGAAAAAAAACAACTCGTTGCTGTCCAACTCCTCAACATATGTACATACATACGTTAAAAGTTGTTCATCTTGTAGGCCGAGTCACATAGAATCCGTAATTTGTTATGCGTCACCTTCTTCAATCAAAATTAACTCAACGCCGCAAAAGCTTGTTACAATAAGTACTTTTTTATTGACAAAAGCAAACAAAAAGTTTTGTTCTCCTTTTTCATTTATTAAACTTAAGTTTTCTTTACTTATTTCTTTTGTTTTATGAAAATTTTTGATGCCACAAAACACAAAAACCAAAATTAAAACATAAAAAAACAAATAATAACTGTTAGTACGTTTAAATGCACGACTTATTTGCAAATAAAGCTGTAAACTTATTTGAACGGGCTAAAGTTCGTATCGCTTTTAAAGCCAAATTACATGTGATAATTATTAATGAACAAATAACACCAAAGTTAATTGTAAATATTCTGACAAACACATAGTAGAACGGAACAACTAGCTGTTTTCGAAGGCCACTAAACCTTCATCATCAGCGTTCTTCTGTGTTTGGTCCACTTTGAGTGGTGTCAGTTGATGTAGATTTCTGCCTTATATACGAAACTTTCTTGCAAATGGAATATGTGAATTGTTTTGATTCATCGTATTTTTGCCACAGAACCCTGGCTTTTAATTTAAATATAGAAACAAATGAAGTTCGAAAAATAATAATTAAAAATTAACTTAAAACTTTAAATTGTTATGATATAATAATTTTATTGCGACTTAGTAACTCAGAAATCTTTTCACGATTAACGCATTATGTATTTGCAAATAAAATGCTTGAGATTGTTTTGCACGCTTACAAATGTTTGCCAATGAAAAACAATAAATGTATAAATATTGCACAAAAAACATTGATAGAAAAATATAATAACAATAAAATCAAATAATTATTTGTTACATTATACATTTCTAAATTTTTTTTTGTAAACATTAATAACTTTTCTACAGAAGTGCTACCAAGTTTTAGCTGTCAATTTAAAAAAGGTGACATTAAATTTATGACGCATTCTTTGCGACTCGGCTTCTAATACTTTGTGTTGAAGGGGACGTGCGGAACAGGACTATAAGCAAACATGTGTTTTAACTTAGATGTACGACAGCGGATTCTACGACTATGTGCCTGTGCCTTAATAAATTTGGCAACATTCAAGAATTTTTCACTTTTTTCAAAAGATTTTTGATTTTTATTTTATGTTTTGCGCAATTTTTGTTTATATATTATTATAATAAAGCCTTCATAGAACTGAAAAAAATACTCCAGTACAGATGCGGTAATGAATCAAATGCTTGTCAATTCAAGTCAAATTTCATTCAGTAATAATATGAACACGTTTGATTTCATTCGTAATTTCAGCCTGAAATTAATCAATTTCGTATTTCGAATTTCCCTTAAAAGAAATTATATTGCCATATTATAAAATAGTGTTGCCAGGATGGGCCTTTTGAACACCTTGCAGTGATGCCAACCCAAAATATTTCTCAGAGGTAGATTCCATGTGAAAAAGACTTACTTTAAAAATAGGTAGATCTACAACACTTATGTTTAAGGGTATTTTAAACACCCTAGAAAAATAATTTTTTATCGAATTCAATTATGTCAGTTATTTAATTAATTTTTAAATTTTTATTATTCTCATATTTAAAGGAATGAATATTTTCATCAAATAATATTTAGTGCTCCTCTGTATTAAATGCTCTTCTGTAGTTGCCCAGCGCTAGCGCTGATACATCGTGTAGCTTTCCTTGCAGAGTATCAGTAAATATTGTTTCTACAAATATGTACTTTTTAACAAATTATCTTTCAGCATTCGAACTATGTATGCAATTTTCACACAAAAACTGGCCTATTAAAGGATATATTTGGACTTGTAGCAGGTTTTAAATAGTAGAGTCAACACAGTGTTGCTTACATGCATTGCTAAAATATATTTAAGTTGAACTTCTAGCTTAGATTAGATAAAATAAACTCGGGTAACTAAAATTTAGCATTATTGTTGAGAAACTAAAAAAGTGGTAGATTTTTCTCAAAAGGTGGTAGAGTTGAGTGAAGTACCCAAAAGAGGTAGATCTAGCACAAAAGTGGTAGAGTTGGCAGACATTTGCTCTCTTCAAAAAAATTTTAACCACATTTTGCAACAAAGCTTCTCTTATCTCGTCAATGCAGCGAAGAATTTCATCTTTCAGAGCGTCAGTTGTTTGTGGTTTATGCACTTAAGCCCAGTATTTCAAATGGCCCTAGAGGCGTCCAATTGACACAGCCAAAACGAAAAATTACGCAACCGAGACATTTCGCATGCAATAACTGAATTGTTTGGTCGGCTGTGCGATTTGTGACGCCGTCTGACCGAAAAAAGGTCAATGATGTCAACATCAGCCAATGGTGGCCACAAAAAATGGATTGTCATGACTTGCCAGCGCAAGGAAATCACGGTGACAGCGTTTCCTTGCTCATTTTTTGAAAAAAAAATTATTACTTTTGATGCGCCTGCCCACAAACCTGCACCGTGCGTTCACTTTCGTTAAATGTAATGAATGGGCTTTCGAGAACTCTTGGAAGATTTTGTGAGCCCCATATGCGACAATTTTAATTAAATAATTGAAAATGGACTTGACTAAACATGATTTTGTTGAAAAAATGCGTTGTTTCCATTTAGTTTGTTTTTATAGTATATTTTCACAATTAAAATTATTTCTTCAAGAGTGTATCGTTTCATGTTAAAAAAATTTCGCAACTTTTTTACTAAATAAATGTCAAAGGATGACAGCTCAATTCTTGACATTTCACAATTTGACAGCCAATTTATTTTCTAACCTCAAATTTGCCCACCCTTTATTTCTATTGCAACTCTATTGAAATGTTTTCTAATTTAAATCGATATCGAATGCCGTAATCTTTATATTTTTTTTTAGAATCGGCAGTTTTAGTTGCTCAACTTTTCATTTTGTATGAGAGAGTTGAAAAAGTAATATAAACCTAAAATAAAATTTAAAAAAAAATATAAAATATAAAATTTCTCTTTATCAAAATTTGAACAAGAAGAACTCACGAGTCTAAAACCAGAGAATTGTCATCTTTACACAAAGTGAGATGATGTAATGTACATAGGTATATGTATAAAGAGAGCCAACTCAACATTTTCTAAATTCCACTTTTTGCCAGAAAGCAATCATCTATGCCCACTGTAAACATCTCTTAGTCTTGCGCCAAAAAAAGTATATAAAAAACAAAAATTCTTTGTAAAAAAATTTGTTAATTTTGAATTGGCCTCCTTTAGAGGAACCAGCGCGATATATTTTACTTCGTTGTCTTATATCTCCAGAAAAAAATTAAATAAAAAGAAAATCCGGGATTTTGAAAAAAATGCTCTTGAAAAATTCAAATAATTCAATCAAACCAAATAACTAATTATGTACTTTTTTCATTAGAATTTCTTTTGACAATGAAATCAAATTAGTGTACAACCACCGTCGGATTTTTGCCAGTAGTTTCAAATTATTCAATTAAAATCTAAATTTGCTTATTGTTGCTTTAATTTCATTACAGAGCAATTAATTTTTTTTATAATGCAAACAAATTTTCAAAATTGTAACACACACAACATTGCGTGCTTTTTCATAATTAAGGCAAAAGTTTGGCCGAGAAGATTTTTAAGACAATTTTTTGTTTCTATAAAAAAACAAACAAAAAATACTAAATTGTTTATGCATGTACTTTAGCGGTTACTTTTGTGTTTGGGCACTTATTTTCTTCACTTTTTTTCTACATCCATTATTATTATTATTATTATTATTTTTTATTATTAAGTTTTGTAAGTATTAAATAATTTCTTTAACACTAATGAATATTTTAGCCTTGATTATTTACAGCATTTTATGTAAGATTTTATGTATGTAAATATTTGTTATTTTCACCTTTCTAATTAAAATTTAGTTTGGAACGGAAACGGAAGTGATTTAGGTTTGAATTTGAATTTCTTAAATACATATGAATGTGTGTGTGTACACGTATACATTTGTTTGTTTATGTGTCGTATTTTATTTTATAAACCGTTATTTTGTATATCACTATTTAACACATTTTTTTTAGAGCCGTCGGTGTTTCGATTTATTTGTTTGTCGTTATGCTTTGTTAATTTATTTTCTTGTTTAAAAATTTTTAATTTTGTTTCTAAATTTTCTGCATGAAATTCGTGCGTTTACTCATTACATATGTTTTTCTTTCTTTTTAGTTTAATTTACAACAACAGCAGCAGCAGCAACATACATATTCATGACGTTGCAAGTTGCTCTACAATAACACACCAAAAAAAATATTAAACGCACACATAAATTTTATTTAGTTTAATGAAAGAAAAACGAAACGACGAAACCAACACACGCGTTAGTTATTATTTCAATAAACACGCGATCTCTTTGAGAATCCAACAAGAACTGAAGTTGGGAAAAACCAGTCCTGCTTGTTGGCCAAAAGCCACACAAAATACTCACAAATATACCCAAAAAAACACACAAACTAAAGCTGGCCTAAGCAATAGCAACAACAACAACAATAGCTACCGACCCAAGCAAAAGCCAGCTAAAAAGAATAAATAAAAAAAAACAGCCAGCAATAGTTTAAGAAAAGCACTCAAAACTTAAGTTCTAATGCCAGCACACCAAAAAACAAAACAATTTGCCTTAAAAACCACAAAAAAACACTTAACTCATTTACTACTAAAGTCCTGTTTAGCAGAACAACAACAAAACTGTACATAATAACCAGAGAACAACTCAAAACTCTCTCTCTCTCTCTCTCTCTTCCCATATTATTTGTGGGCCAAACAAAAATATACACATCAACCCCCTTTTTTTTACAAAAGTTTTAAATCCCAATAAGAAAAACAGAGATCAATGTGTTTTGTTGACTATTTTACTTCTCTTTCACTCTTGCTGTCGCATTTCAATTCATAATTGTTCCTCATGCTCTCACTGGAAACTCTCATTTGTAAAATCATTTAATTTGTTTTGCTATTTCCCCGTTTTTTTTTTGTTTATTCTTATGAGGGCGTGTTTGTAAACAATGTTAACAACAACAAAATGTTAAAACTCTATGGATTTCTTAATAAAAAAGCAAGAACAAAAGAGTGTGCACCATTTGGCGTTAATCTATTTTAATTTGTGATTCAAATTGAATAACTTTGTATCGGGAAATTTCTAGTTTTTAATTTGAAGAACTTGAAGAACGTTTTTGATTCCCTCAAACTTGATGCGATATGGAGTGCTCCAGTAAAACGTATTAAACTGATTCAATAGTTTATACGGATGCTAAGTGCCGGCTCTGGCGTATCTCGACGTTCAAAAGGGGCGTTAGGCAAGGATATGTAATATCATATTAGCTTTTTAATATTGTTGTGGACGTTCTTGTGTGTAACGCAGCTCGAGTCAATGTAAATGAAACAACTCATCTGCGTTGCCAGAAGCTTTTTGAAGAAAATTATCCTTTGCGGAAAAAATGTTATTTTGACAAGAAAAAATCATCACAAACCCAGTTTTACTTAGAAGCTTTTTTTTACTTAACAACAATTTACATAAATATCAAATTTCAACCATTGCAAAAGATATGCAAAATGTCCTCCTTATAAAAAGAGGATAGCAGAGGAAAAAAAATTTAGTTTTTCCAATAATATTACTACGAATAAAATCTTAAATACATATCGATGGTGTTGCGTGAAAAATCTCATGTTGCACAATTTTACAAAGGATATTGGATCTTTTTTACACAATACCATCGATATGTTTACATTAAAATGTGCCTACATGTGTACATACATAAGTCTACAGTGAAACCTCTCTTAAGCGGACACTCACCGTCGCCGTATTTTTGTCCGATTATTAGAGGTGTCAGCTTATGAGAGTGGAACACATTATTTTATATTTATTTTGGTTCTACAAAACTTGCCCGGTTATTAGAGGTGTCCGGTTATGGGATGTGTCCGTTAGGAGAGGTTTCACAGTATACACATTTGAGAATATTTGCATACAAAAACGCAGAAAAATAGCACTTCAAATATCATTTAAAATGTTGGAAACATTTTTTTAAACTTATAGTTTTGTCGTTTATACTTATCAAAAAGGGTTTATAGCACAAGAATTAATTAAAAATTAGTTCTATATCAACTGAGAATCCAAAGTTCCAACGATTACATACAAAATGTGTTTAACGGTAGGGCAAACGACTTTGAAAAACTTTGATTTTTGGGTTTAAGTGTCTTATTCATGAAATAAGCAAATTGAACTCTCGCTTAAAGCTAAGCAGCATTTTATATTGGCCCTTCTTTCGCATCTCCATCGATATTTTTTTAATACATCTTAATAGTTCTAAGGCTTAAATTTTACTTTAATTTATGCTCAATTGCTTAAATGTTTAATTTGTCTGTGTTTATACGCATTACTTTAGTTTTTTCAATATTAATCTTAAGACCAGCGTTCTTAGCTAGATCCGTAAAACTTTGAGATTGCATGTTCATATTGGAGTATCAGTGAGAGATAAGGCAAATATCATCAGCATACTCAATATCATTTAAGCGATTTAGAAGTCCCTAATCCAACACAATGTTGAAAAGAAGTAATGACATCACACAAAACTTTGCCGACTTTAAGAACCGACTGAGTTCTTTGAGTTTAGTTTATTTTCCAAAGTATTTTTTTATTGTTTTGAGCATGGCAACATTTACTGAAATTATTTTATGAGTTGGTAGCAGAGGCGAACTAAATTGACCTTATGGTGAGCAATGGATGTCAAAATCCATTTGTAAAAAGTGTTTTTTAGTTTTGTGGACATATTGCTTCTTATTTTATATTGGGGTAGATATACACCTTGTCCATACGTTCATATGTATATATGTGCATTATATATATCGCACTTAATCGACAAGAGGGTATTAACTCAAAATTTTAAAATTTTCAGTCGAGATGAAAGACTATTTGTGCTTACATTTGACGATAATTTGAAAATCTGAACACATCATAGTAAGCAAATTTCATTTGAAAATACTTATATGCTTTGAAAAGAGTCACAACTCAAAAAACAGTCACATTTCGAATTAAAATCATGAAGCAAAATAAATTTTATCAACAAAAGATTAATTGGAATGTGTTGAAATTTTTACAATCAATAGATATTGATGTTGTTAGTTTATTTCTTGGAAAAAAAATTAAATTAAAAATATTGATCACAGGTCAATACGTTAATCAAGAACTGCAAAAACCTACCAGAGAATATAACGGCATTTCGAAATGTTAGCATAGAAGACCATATACGGCTCTATGTTTAAGGAAAAATTGGCAAGAAGTTAGCATAAGTGGCAAAATTTAACATGATCCTAAAGAGTTTTGCGATGAAACTTCAAATTAAAAATATTGCTAGGACTTAGAGGTGGGTTAAAATTAGGTAATGATACCGTTTTTAATGTCAAATTGTATGGAGGAACTGTTTAGTACATAATTCAATTTCGTCACTTATGCTAACTTCATGCCGATAATGTTTTATATGTACAAACATATGTAAATATATGTTTTAAAGCTCAATTCGATATTTAAGATATTGATTTGAAATTTTTACAGAATCATATTGTTACTATAATTAATAATTTAAAAGGGCGCTGCATTAAAAATATTACAAAAAAATTTATCGTCATATACGAACCAGTCTAATGTACATGTATGTACGTACATGTGCGCCATAATCTTAAAATATTAAAAATCATCATTGGAGAAAAAAAAATCATGCAATCATAATTTTTTCAAAAGGTAATCAAAAACATGAGAAGGTAATTTTTCTGGCAACGTTGGTTGCAATCCAAAATCTAAAATATTGTGGTCATTTTCGGTGGATTTTCTCCATTACTTGTTCATTTACATATAAAAAATTTTTTTCTGACAAGTTGACTGTAGATGATTTCCTAAACGCCAATTGCTTAGTGCTTGCGAACAAAATGTAGTTATTAATAACGCCGCTTTTCTAAATATTAACAATGCACACCTTTTTAAAATACCATCTATAAGTACTTAGAATAATGCCTTAGAGAAACAACCAGTTGATCGGTTTTAAAATTTTATATGTACACGATATAAATAATGCATCAAAAATGTATAAAAACTTTGTATTGCTTACAGCAATATTCTTTTCAATTCTTTTTCATTTGCCTTATTGCATAAATAAGCGTTGACAACACTGTTATGTGATTGAACAATTGAAACTGTATTAGTCATTTCTCCTATTTCCTGTTTACCTTTCTCTCGCTCTCACTTATGCGAATGATTATTTGTGGGTTTCTTTTGTGTCCATTTGCCAAATTCTATGTACTCCTACAAAAATGTCTCTGGATTTTATATTTTTATTATTATTATACATTTATAAATTTCTACCTTAACATTTGCTATAATTAATTATAGTTTGGGGTAATTAAAAGCAAAAAAAACAACGCGGCTGCAACAACAACAAATATATAAAACTCATATTTAAGTGTTAACGTTTTTTTTGTGCATTCGTTGAATGTAATTGTGTAGTTGTTGCTTTCAGTTTGAAAAATTTATATGTTTTTTATACTTTTTTTATCTGGGATTTGCATCTTTCGCGCAATAAATCACGCTTCAGTAGTTTATGTTGTTTTACTCGTCGCTAAATTTCTAGTTGATGGTTGTTTGTTGTTGTTTTTGCTGTTGCTGTTGCATTTTAAATTTCGTCTGAAGTCGTCTCGTTTGTTGCTTTAGTTTATTATTATATGTATGGATATATGTATGTACATATGTGTGTATGTATGGATGTATGTTAATGTGTAGTTAGTTTGCTGGATTATTATATTGTTGGTGTCGTTTGTTTTATCTGTTGAATTATTTCTCTCTATTCTTAGTGTGACTTTAAAATGCATTTAAGTCTGTATGTCTGCATGTATCTATGCATGTGTGTTTCACCAAAATTCTATGGTTAATGATTATTGCAATTATTCACCTTTTTCTTTTTTAATTTTATTATTGCCGGGTTGCTGATAATTTTCTATGTCTGTCTGTCTGTCTGTCTGTAGGTGGTTTTCTTTGTGTGTGTATGTGTATTTAATTTGTAGGTAAGAATTAAAGGGATAAATAATAATGAATAGTGTATGTAGTTTGTTTAACATTTTAAAATGTCCCTTAATTGAGTGATTTTTATCTATGATGGCTGGTCGGTTGCAAACATTCATATGTACGCGATTCAGAGATGTTACAAATAATGGTGGCCTCTAAATAAAATTAGCTTAATTCTAGGAGTTGCATTATAGGTACTTGTATGTATTTACTTAAAGCTAGACTAAACTTATATTATTAAATAAATTGTTCATGAAATTACATGCATGAAACTTGATTTATTTTTCAATAGAAAGAAGGCGGCCTGGAGCAGCAAATCACATCAAAAATGGTTAATTTCATTGCGACGGGTGTGACCATGATACTCATACTCACAGTTTTTTTGTTATAAGAATATAAAATTTTTTATATGGAAAATTAGTGCGTTTCCCAAGAATGCCAATCTTAAAAAAAATAATTAATAAATAGAAACCGAAAAAATAGGTATAATGCATACTCAGAAAGCTGCGACAGGCATTTCATATCATAATCAGTGCGAAATGCGTGTACATGCATACATTTTTATAACTTCTAAAATAATGGATATACAGTATTATTACTAGTTATGTCCTAAGCTAATTTTGTATTTAAAAAAAATATATACATAGGTTTATGAAAATTGGGGCAAAGTTAGACAAATTGTTATTGAATATGTTCTCTTCCCAGTTTTTTCAATGCGATAGGCATGAATATACCTTTTTAATTGTTTGAAATCCCATTTTAAAAATTTTACAGTAGGTACAATGAAAACACCATAACCTAATTTCTACTAATTCAAAAACTCACAAATGTTTGTATGGAGAACCCCCAGGGGTGGTTCCAGGGGGTGTGCCACTGGCATTGGTGGGTCGGCCCTTTAAAATTAGTGGGGGTCGGTCATACATTTTGACTCGATTGAGCAACTCTAAATGGGTCAAAGTGAGATTTTTCAAAGATTTTACCCTTCGGATCAATATTAAGAAAATTTGACCTTTCGGATCAAAAGTCGGGACATCAAAATAGATTTTAGAGGTATGGTTCCTTCGGCAAAGTTTCTTATTTTGATCCCTAGAATACGATTTTCCTTGCAATTTGAGCGATTTTTTTGCCTCCATACAAATCGATCTGTCTAATATATGTATACATATATATGTATATAATACATATAATTATAATTATAATATATAATTATATAATATAATTATAATTCTAACGATTTTGTTTAAAAATTACATATTTTAATAATTTTTTAATTTGAAACAATAATTTAAAATATTATTTAAAAACAGCAACACTAGCATCCCATAATTCGACAAATATAAATATTTGTCATGCCCATTCATATTCATATTTAGTATAAGTATACTAATGCCCGATATAAAGAAACTTCGGCAAAAAAAATTTGCCTTGTCCGCTTCACGAATAATACCTCTGCTACATTTGAAAACTACTAGACAGTTTCCTGTATGCCAACACTTGCTGCGAAAAAACGAATAAATTATCAACCCGCTGTTTCAATAATAAATTTAATAAAGTGCGACTTTGACTCGTTCTATACGACGCTTGTTCTATTTGGCGATTTTTTCGCTATTTATCGATGTTATGGTAATACTTTTGCAACTTGGCATTTCGGTATTTTTTTAATTTTGGGATTTTTAGTTTCAGCGTTTTTGAAAATTTCAAGAGTTTGCCTCTTACGATTTCCAAGATACATTAACTTGTTAAAATTACATTAACTGATAGAATATCCTTTAATTTTGATATAAAATTTCAAAGTTAATTGCTGTGTCTCCATAAAAATACACTAACTAAAATTTAATTTTTAATGTTTTACATTTGTTGTTGTAGCGGAGAAAGTTTTACATATTCTGTAAAAATTTCACGTTTTTAGCTCTTACAGTTCTCGAGAAAACACCCTGTGACAGAAAAGAGGGGATTTCAAAAGAAAATGGTAGCATTGTTGTAGCTACATCACTCTCAATGTAAATCCGCTCTATTTAGTCTAACTATATCACCAGTGTTGCCATATTTTGGGTGTATAAATAGACAATAAATAGTTGGAAATGATTCAGTTTTATTTAAACAAAACCTATAATATATCGCTCATTTACTAAAACAATTTCATAACTCAAAAAAAACTAGTTTTCCAGAAAACGAGTTTAAAAAGTTTTCAATTTACACCCAACTTAATGGAAAAATGAAAATTTTATTGTTTTTCTTTAAATAGTTGAGTAAACAAGAAATTTGTATGAAATTTTTGTACAATGAGAAATTTTTTAGATATTTTAATTGAACTGAAGTGAATTTTAATCAGAAATAATTCATAGTTAGGCTCAAGTTCAGTAATTTCAATTCTTATTGAATGAAATATTTTTATTAATTAATGTGAGTTTCTAAAGAAGAGAAGAAAAATTAAACTTAGACTTTAAGCTGGGGGAAATACCGATACTTTTCTGTACAGCCACGCACTTCATCAGCACCCTAGTCTATCTACTTGGATAGAGATTCTTATTAACATCAGCTATTTAATTTATTTTTGTACAATATTAAAACTGATAGGAGCATTAATTAACTCAAGATTCAATTTCTCAAGTTAGGACGTTGTTTTAGTAAATGAGCTATTTATTTGTTTTATTTATTTGCCTTCAATAATTCAAAAAGAAATCGCTAAAAAAAATTTATAATTTTACGTTTATTTTTAGTTAATTTTTAATTATTATTGTTCGAACTTCATTTGTTTCTACACCCAGGGAAAAAACAGCTCAAAATCAATAAAAATCATATTGATTTAATAAGAAACATTAACGAAAGTCTAGTCATGTTGGAATTTGTTATTTCAATATGGAAAAATATTAATTTACAGTATTAATTTATTCATTTTATTTATTTTTAAGTATCTCAATATACATTTTCTATTACATATATTGAAAATTATTGAATTAATGTGACGCGTTCTTATTTTCAAGTAGCAGCTTTTTCCTGAGTGTAATAAACTAAAAATGCATTATTACTCAATTAATTCTGGAATAAGTCTCAATGGCTTTATTACCAATCCATTTCAAAAATAAGGCTTATTTTGCTTATTACTTGAGACTTTATTTCAGTGATCCGACGAAAATCGGTATATTGTGCCGATAGTGTGATCCAGACCTTAGACCTTTAATAATTCTAAGCTGTAATAATTTTACGTTTATATTTTAACGAATTGATAAATTTTGCTAGTTCAATATTTATTATCATTATTCATTTATGTATTTTATCATTCATATGTATATTTATTTATTTATAAATTTATTTATATATTTATCTATTGTTATTTAAAAATCATTATATTATCTCTTAATCCCTATAATCTTGCATTTTCTCAAGTGAAATTCTTTCATTTTCTTTTTAAATATTTACACTATCCGCCCCCCCCCCAAATACACCATCATTTTATTTTTAAAACAGACGCCCTTGTAAAGAAAAAGCAACCCCATTTCAGCAAATGGATTAATTCATAGTTGTATTGAACCGCCATTAAAAAAAATAAATAATAATTTAACAAACAACTCCATGATTATTATTGTGCAGTCATATTTAAGCACTAATCACTGGCTTTCAAATCCACCCTTTTTGTGTAATCACAAGCATACCATTAACAAACACTACGCCGCGGCGTAGTTCATTTGCATTTCAAATTGCACATGATGTAGTGGCGACAAGAGAAATGTGGCAGGAGGGTTAAAACAAATATTGATCATTGCCAGTTGCCTTTTGTTGTTCTGAGGCCTCATTTTTAAAGAAATTTTTCATTGTGTAACATTTATAAAAGGCGATTGCTTATTAAATGGTAAATTTTTGTAGGCGATTTATTTTATTTTTATAGGTGATTTTTAGGGTTCCGTACACCAAAGGTGAATAAAGGAACCCTATTGTTTTCGCTGCGCTGTCCGTCTGTCCGTCTGTCCGTCTGTCACACGCTATTTTCTCAGGAACCGTAAGAGCTACGGGCCTGAAAAAATTAAAAATTAAATGGTGTTCCAAAACGAGCAACGAAAAAGGCTAAAATACCATGTAATATACATATAATTGTATATTGACACTTGAAATTTGTAAAATTAGTGTATTTTTATTCAGACTACAGCAATTAACACTAAAATTTAAATTAAAGGGTGACCCATCAGTTAATTCAATTTTGTCAATGTAATTTTGACAACTTGCCATATCTTGGAAACTGCAAGAGGTGCTTTTGAAATTTTCAAAAACGCTAAAACTAAAAGATCCGAAAATTATAAAATCGCCAAAAATTAAAAAAAAAATTGCCAAAACAAAAAAAATCGCCAAAAATTAAAAAAATTTCTAACACTAAAGTAAGTCACAAAATTCGAAATAATAGTGCAAATGAAAAAAGCGCCAAAAACCGGAAAAAAATACCAAAACGCGAAAAAGGCTCCAGTAACAAAATAATTGTTAATATGAAAAAAAAAATCGCCAAAATGAAAAAAATCGCCATAATTAAAAAAATCGCCAAATTTGAAAAAACGCCAAAAACCGAGAAAATTGCCAAAATGAGAAAAAAAGTGGCAAAACTAAAAAAGCGCTTAAATGAAGGAACGCCAAAAAAAGAAAATTTCCAAAATTAAAAAAAATTGCCAAAACGAAAAAAACGCCAAAAACTAAAAAAAAATTGCCAAAACGAAAAAAAAATTTCAAAACTAAAAAATTGCCAAAACTCCAAAAACGGAAAAAATCGCCAAAACGAAAAAAATCGCCTAATGAAAAAAATCGCCAAAATTAAAAAAAATCGCCAAAAAAGAAATCGCCAAAAAAAATCTCCAAAATTAAAAAAAAAATACAAATTGAAAAAACGCCAAAAACCGAAAAAATCTCCAAAAGGAGAAAAAAGTGGCAAAACTAAAAAAGCACCTAAATGAAAAAAGTCGCCAAAATGAAGAAACGCCAAACACCGAAAATCGCCAAAATTAAAAAAAATTGACAAAACGAAAAAAATTGCCAAAAAAGCCAAAAACTGAAAAAATTGCCAAAATGAAAAAAAAATCCAAAAATCGCCAAAACCAAAAAAAATCGGCAAACCAAAAAAATCGCCAAAATTAAAAAATAAAGTTCAGAAACGAAAAAATGCCAAAACTTTATTTTATATAGGCTACTAAAGTTCGTATTGTCCGCGGGTCAAAGTCGAACTTTACTGAATTTTCTTACCTGTTGAACACCAAAACCAATTTTTTGTTATTTATACACCAGCGTAACTGTGTGTGTGTGTGTGTGTCTGTGTGTGTGTGTGTGTGTGTCAATTATTAAGTAAAATCGACTTACATTTTTCACGATATATTAACACACAATGTATAATTAATATTAATTTTTATACATATTTTTCTTTGTTGTATATTTTTTTCACTTTATCCAAAAGTTAAGTACTCGTACTTTTAGCACCTGTTGTTCGACTGACGACTGTGTGTTGTGTAATTTTCCTTGTATTGTATACGATACAACAATAATGTTGTATGTTTGAATGGACGGAGTGAGTCTTGGGCGAAGTCTTGGCAAGAAAACAACGAAGCTAATTGTTTCAGAAAATCCAATTATCTTCTTATCTACTTACTGGAGGAATAATGAAACAACAAGTGCATCCAGACAACAAACAGTCGGTAAAAGTACTTGCACTTTTTGTGTGGCGCAAACACTTGCACTCATACAATTGAATGCAGACACACACACTCACACACACTTATGAATTTAAATTATGTATTATTTTGCTGTAATCGTTGTGCATCTTATAGAAGACTAAATGCATACATATGCATAGTTATTTGCTTTTGTATGCCTGTAAAGGGTGGAACCTTACAAGCAGCTTAAAAATTTTGTGTGGCATCCTTTTCTGCCAGAAAAGGAGTCTTAAATTGCAAATAAATATGTATGTATGCATGTGTGCGATACATAATAATTTCCATATGTCTTGGCTTCTTTATTTTGCTAAAGAAAACATTTATGTATGTAACTTCTTATAGATTATTGTTAATATATACATATGTATTTGTATATTTCCCTCAGGCTTAGCAGAAACAATTTCTAGACAAGCGTGTAGAATGTTCTTTCTGCAGCAAAGAATTTTTTTTTAATTTCTCATTCTTTGTTACCACTCTGACATAAAGTGTCTCAGGTCTTTTCTTTACAGCACATAAATAAACAAAATTACTTGTTATATAAAATACTTGATGACATGTTTCATATTCATGACGTTTTTTGTTTTATTTTATTTTCTCTTGATTGCTCTTATTCTTATTTATTATAAATTGAATTTGAAAAAAGAATGGCAGCCAAGCAGTTGTTCTAGAATATACTGTACAGAAAGAAATATTCAATTACACCATTTCCCAGGTGTACATATTTTAAGGTGTTAATAATTGCTGGTGCAGTTGCATTTAAGTGTTTTAAAGCGTAATTAAGTTCTTAGACAATCGGGCCTATTCTCGTTTGAGTAGCGTTTTAAAATGACAGACAACAACGACAATTTTACATTGAAAATATACCGTTTTACCTTAGCACCGTATTACCATTTCAATATAAAATTAGCGTTTTTATGTGTCGTTTTAAAATGCAACTGGAACGAGAACAGGCCCGAGTAAATATATTTTATTTTTGGCATCACTTTAGGTGTTCTATTGTATTTTGTTACACACCTCAAGCGGCACTTACGCAAGTGTATCTCTTCAGTTTTCCTGTTTGCAATCAGGGCACTTAGGAGCAACAACGTTTGCTTTCCCGCACCGATACCAGAGTAATTTTCTTTCCAGTGATTCCCCATCAATGAATCCATGTCCCTCAGCCTGACAACTCGAAAATTTTATTGAAGACTTTTAATGGATATCTCTCAAGGCGACGATTTCTTTATAACATGATGGAACTTCTTCCATTTCATTGACATCTTCATGGCATTTGTAAGAATTATATACATACTTCTTACAACTGCAATTCGAGTTGAAAAAAGTAAGCCAATGTAGCAATGGCTACAGTAAGAAAATCAAGAAAATAAAAAATTAATTCATTGCTTTCGCTAGAATGCAGTTTTGCCACATATGTATGTTTTTTTGACCGAGTGCAGTCAAGTTAAGAAGTCGAACTTAGATTGGTATTGAAAATCAGCAAAATCAAGCAGACGGTTTCAGAGCTGGAAAACTTAAGTAACTACCGAAAATTAATTTTTATATTTTTCTATTAAATAAAATTATTTTTAAAAATAAATAAAAAATTAAAAAATCAAAAAAGTCGTTTCCAGGGTTGGAAAACTTTAACTTTTTTCTTATACAAAAGTAACTGACTAAAGCAAAGTTTTCCTTTTTTTAAAATAAATTAAACATATTTTATATTCTTAACAGAAAGATATTGATGTAAAAAATTAAAAAAAATCAAAAAGTATGATTCCCCAGGTTTGGGAAACTTACACTTTTTGTGATATATAAAATTAATTTATTTATTTTTTTTCTTTATAAATTATATAAAAATTTTACGCTTTGGAAAGAAAAGTTTGGTGTAGAAAATCATAAAATAAAAACCGCAGCTCCAGGACTGGAAACTTTGAACTTTTTTTCTGGATATATTAAAGTAACTAAATAAAACTATTTATTTTTATATTACTTTTTTTTGTTTGCTTTATATTTTTTTAAGAACTCCTAGAATGATATAAGGAACCAGAAAAATCTAAATTGAGACACTTAACAATTTTGCAACATCAAAGATTATTAAATAAAACAATTAAGTTTTATAGGGTTATTAAATAGTGGCATGGTTTTCGAACATCTCGAGTGTCAATGAACAAGGAGCGATTTTTTGGTTTTGTATGACGTGACGTCGTTTTTGACATGTAAAATATTTCTTAGATATAGAAAAAAATATTTAATCGAAAAATACCGAGAGGTCAATTACTAAAACTTGCACTAGAGCAAAAAATTATAAATTTTTTCACAAAACAAAGCACTTAGGTAAAGGGTATATAAGATTCGGCACAGCCGAATATACTTATCTTACTTGCTTGAAATATTTTCTTGAATATTCTTTCAAAATTATTTGTGGAAGTGCTTTTGTTTTTAATGTTTACATTGCAAGTGCAAGGTCGGTAGCACCGTGCCCATTAACTTGATTTAAAACTTTTAAAAAAATTTACACTCTTGTGATAAATTTGGCATTATTTTTAATTTTAAATGATCATATTGATAAATTAATGAAAAGGAAAAAAATTATTTATTTTTTAATAGAAAAGAGCAAAACATTCCTTTAAATTATGTTTTTGATTAATATAGAAAAATCTTTTCAAACTCTAAAAAAGTGATATAAAGTTATTATCATTTTGCATTTGCTTTGCTTTCTTTTTTTAAAAGAAAATAATTTATGCAAAATTTTCGAGAAATTGAATAAAAACATTTTACCGGTTCTCACTCGCTCAACCAACAATTTACTTGATCTTCAATTAAAATCAATTGCAAAAGCTTTCGATATGCAAATAATACTCGTACACTCACAACACACTTGCAACAATTTGTGTCTTTTTTTCCAACAATTTCAATGCAGAACATTAATTTTACATCAGTGAGTTAAAAAAAATAAAAAAATATGGTCTCAAATAATTATAATAATATTAATAATAAAAAATCATAAAAGTCCCTTCTTAACGCTGTAAGTATTTAGCGAAAAATCACAGCGTTTCGGCGGCCAATAAAACTGTTAACGAAAAAAATAAAAAATAAAAAATCATTGGAGTATTTTGACTTCCTAATGGCCTTAAATAACAATAATTAAGTGCTGAAGGCAGAGGGTAAGGTAATGCGATGCGATGCGAAGCGAAGTGCCGTACTTAATGCGGAAAATTTGTGCTAACACACAGATATTTTCGCACAAACTGCTGTTCGTTCACATCCTGGCGGCACAGTCATAAAAAAAGTTCATAATGAAATATTTTATGAAAAGCAGCTACCGCGACCAACCAACAGCAGCAGCATCATCAAAAGCTTAACTGCAACCGCTAAATCACTATAATAACGACAAAATGTTAAGAATGAGTGAGTGAGTGAGTGTTTGGTTGGTTGGTTGGGTTGGTGTCTTGATGTCATCATCATCCTCATCATCATCATCATCATGATGGCGCTGGTAGTGCAAATGCATTTACTAACTGCTACTGTGGTCTTGTGCGTTTGCGGCTTAAATCTTTAATTCAATTTTTTGTTGCAACTTGGCGAAACAAGTTACGCAGCAAAAAAGAATTAATGTTTAAACTGACAGACTGACGAACGAACAAATTAACGGTGTGGTGTGACTACTAGTGACAAAGAGCTACTGTAATTCAATATTCGTTATGCGCTTCTTTTACTTTTATGACATTTTTGCCGGCATTAAGCAGAGTGTTGTGGCCCTCAAAAATGTGTCAAACATACACTTACAATGACAAAATATATATTGTCAAGCAACATATTTTGCCCAAAAAAATATAAAACAATTTGCAATGGAAAGTCTTTATTATTTGTAGTTTTTGCACAGTGGGTCTAATGTTGTTGTTTTGTGGAAGATTATATAATTATAAATTTATTGTAAAAGACAAACATCAATTAAGCCTAGTTTTAGGTTAGAAGAAATATTACTTTACACTTAGAAAAATTCATATTTACTTAACTCACTATCCTGTACAACCACACATATGTATATACGAAAAAAATACAACCCTGGTGGCAAATCGCGGTACTCGTTATCGAACGAAATTACTTAATATTTTTATATAAACTCTATTGAAATATTTCGTAATTTCGTTCGATAACGAGAGCCGCGATTTCTCCCTGATCTGATAAATTTTTATTGTCTTTTGAAAATTTTGTTAGGCTCCATCATAACAGGGTTCTTAAATCTTGGCCTTTAGGAAGCACGCTGCATACCTACCGAATTAATTTTTTTTTTGTATAATTTTGTCCTTGTTAGAATAAGTGAGGAAATTGAACTAGGAGTTAATGATACAATTTGATATTTACTATCGTGAAATTAAAATTTGTGAATCCTAGCGTAGTTTTTAATGTTAAATTGTATGGCGATTCTCGTTAAGATCTTGTTAACTTTGCCACTTATGCTAAAGTTGCATGCCAGTTTTTAATTAATTATGCTTTAGGCTGCTTCAAAATACCAATAGATTCAGTAATGTGTGACTTTGACTCACGCACGAAGGGTTCCGAAAGGATACTAGACATGTAATACTATACGAAATTTAGCGTATAGTTTCACAATTTTTTCCGTTTTTGGAATTTTTCGGTTTTGAGCGCTTTTTTAATATGGCGTTTTTTTTAGTTTTTGCATTTATGGAGTTTTTTTTTCAGTTTTGACGCTTTTTTCTCGTTTTAGTTATTTTTTCGGTTTTTGGGATTTTTTTTAATTCTGGCGATTTTTTTTATTCTTTCCGTTTTTTTTGCGATTTATTTTAGTCTTAGAATTTTTTTTTTAATTTGGTTTGGCTTTTTCTTGTTTCAGTGATTTTTTTGTCGTTTTTTTTAATTCTGGCGATTTTATTTAATTTTGGCCCTTTTTTAATTTTGGTGACTTTTAATTTTTGGCAACTTTTTTTCATTTTGGCAATTTTTCCCGTTTTTGGTGATTTATTTTAGTTTGTAATTTTTTTTTTCTATTTGGCACTTTTATTCGTTTTGGCGATTTTTTTGTTTTTAACGATTTTTTTATTGGTTTGGAGATTTTATAATTTTTGGATTTTTTTATTTTACCGTTTTTTGAAAATATCATGAGTTTGCCTTTGACGCTTTTTCTCGTTTTAGTGATTTTTTCTTTTTGCGTTTTTTTAATTTTATCCCTTTTTTATTTTGGCGATTTTTTTAATTTTGGCGATTTTTTTAATTTTGGCAAATTTTTTTAATTTTTGGCGATTTTTGTTAGTTTTGGCGATTTTTGGTAATCTTGCGATTTTTTATTTTGGCGATTTTTTCCGTTTTTGGCGATTTATTTTAGTTTCGTAATTTTTTTCTATTTGGCACTTTTTTCGGTTTTGGCGATTTTTTTTTGGTTTTTAACGATTTTTGGTTTGGCGATTTGATAATTTTTGGATTTTATAATTTTACCGTTTTTGAAAATTTCAAGAGTTTGCCTTTTACGGTTTGCAAGATACAGCAAGTTGTCAAAATTACATTAACTGATAGAACACCCTTTAATTTAGATTTTTTTAATTTTAGTGTTAATTGATGTAGTTTGTAAAGAAAACTTTATGGATTGTATGTATAGTACATGGGCTTTTAACTGTCACAATATCAGGTTCGTAGCTCTTACGGTTCTCGAGAAAATAACCTGTGACGAACAGCGTAGCGAAAACAATGTGGTACTTTTCACCTTTGGGGTACGGAACCCTAAAAATCTGTTGCGGCAACACAGAAAAACTACAGCCACGAAAAAAAAATTTAATTCCAAATGTAAAATACCAGAGCAGAAACAACAGCAAGTAATTTTGTTTAATATTTTCCCCCACAAAAATCAAAGCAAGCAAAAATCAAAGCATGCTTTTGGGATGACGAAAGTATTTGATAATGTATGAGCTTGACTATGCTAATCCGAGACACTAACCTTTTTCGCATTACATAGAGGAAAGAAAACACTTGGAAATAAAATATAGCTGACTTCGAAAATTCTAAATTTTCCCCCAATTTTCTATTTTTCTCACCATTTGTTTGGGATAGGAGGAGTATCTTATTCTGGGGGAAAAAATTAATTCCCTGGGAATGATTTTACGGGCTAATATTTTTTTGTCTCTTCTACTAAAATCAGATGTTTTCTTTTGTATACAGTCTCAATGACATTTTTTTAAACGAGTTTAATGTTTAGATACTATTTTACAAATTCTTCAATTGTTTTTAGTGATAAAAGGAATATCATTAAACATTCCAAGCTTTAAGTTGTGGCGCTAAAAAAAACTTTAGCGATATAATTTCCAAACATTAATTTTTTAACCAAAATCCATTAGTTGCGATCGTAAATAATAGATTTTTGTAAAATAAAGGGGTCAAACAATCTGCTGTACTGTAAACTGAATCAATTTAAAATCGCACGATTTTAAGAAACTAACTCACTACTTTTTCTATTATATATATTCTCAAATATCATATCTGAAAGAAAATTATCCTTTATGACTTTTAACACGTCCACAAGACTACAATTAATTTTTTTAAAACGAGAAATTTAATCTGATACAGAACAGGACCGAATGTGTCGGTTAAACTTTATTGGCGGTTATGGCTGAAAGTCATAAAGTTTGACATTTTTTAATTGCTAAATATCAAATATTTATTTAACAATTTATGCCCAAGCTGACCCAGTGTGCAAAATTATGAAACAACTTATTTTCCTATGACATTGATGCGCTATTTAAGCGATTAAATCATTCATACACATTCATTCATTCAGCCAGTCAGTCCCACGCTGAATTAATGTTGTATGAGCGATACACAACAAAACCGGCCGGGCTACCTGTTGCTTAAAAACTTTGAGCTACACACTCGAGTGGACGAGTGTGTTGCTACAAAGAGCTTCAGCGAAAACTTTTACAACAAACTCTTTACTTTATTGTTTTCGGGTTAAATCAGCAGCAAGCAAGCACACTTTAAAAAGTTGTATCATAAATCAAGAATCGTTTATTTTTCTGTGATCATGTCACTTGGCACACGATCAGATAGATCACATTTAAAATTCCTTCTACTCACTTGCATTTTACTTTACTTTGTGTTCTTAGTTTGTTGTTGTTATTGTACATACATACTTGTAAATTGACAGTTGACAGGAGTTTGTATATTATCACGCTTCGATTGATCTTAGGCTGGCTCATAAACATGATGACGTGCTGTTGTCTGCTGTCTTGTTGTCACTTGACTTCTTTCGATTCAATTGTTTCGGTTTTGGTTTCGATTTCGATTTCGGTTTATTTGTATTGAGGGTGTAAATTGTGGCAAGTCATCATATTATGTTACCGTTTATTGTTATATATTTTTTTCTTTTAGAAAAAGTGATCCTGGTATTTGTTGGTAATCGATCTGATGACTTTGATATTTTTATTTGTGGTGATCATGCTTAATTTAATCGAATTAACAGCAAGTTATTGCAACCGCTACTTGTTGCAAGCAGTGGATGTGGTTGATTTGCACACACCTACAACCTCAAAAATAATAATAAAAAATAAAAACCAGAATATTCATTCCTTGGTTACTGCTTAACCTGATCGCAATCATTGAAATATGTATGTATGGCAAGAGTCCACCAACGCATTTTAGGGATCAGTTATTGAAATATTTTTGGTGTTTCTGGTTTATTAATTCCTTTGGTATTTCATCAATTCTATGGCTTTTGCTTAACATCTACTTGAATTTCGCGTTTGCGGTTGGCAAAAGTGCATCCGTCCATTCGGTAGCGTAATCCACTTGTGTTTTGCTTGGCTTAACAAACGCCCACACAAGTGGCTTTCGACGATTATTATTATATGCATGTATGTTATGTATGGAGATCAGTTTCTTAACAAACTAATGACTTTGAAAGTTATGAAAAGTTTGGCGCATGCATCAAGGTTGTGGGAACATTTTTAGTTTTTGCCATTAAATCCTAAAGCAAGTTTTGAAAAAAAAAAATAAATTCTTTTGAATAAACAAAATTGTCTGAAATTGCTGCAATAAAAAGAAAAATAATTTTATATTACCAATAAAATTTTACAGCCTTATTTATAAAATTTATTTAGGGTTTTTAAAATAAATTTTCGTACAAAAATTTTTTAAAAAGCCTTCATAATTTTTATAAATGAGGAGGCTGTTTTGTTAACCTTCAAACGATTAATTGAATTAGTTTTTAAAATTTATATGATTAAAAGAAAAAATTTTAAATTTCAAACTCACGAATAAAATTTTTTCGTTTAGTAAATTAAATCTTAAATATTTTAATTTATTTTCAATAAAAATGTTTGGCAGCATTAACAAACCGTAACATTTTAGCATTTAGTTTTATATTTAGTTATCAAATAAATAAATAATCAGGGTATCCCTGTGTATGATTGGTAGCGATGCTATCCACTCTGTCCAGAGGTGGTGGGTTCGATTCCCACCATAGACTTTTGGGCGTTCTCTGCAGACAAGCTATTCGCTTTGCGGGTTGTGTTTGTTCTTTAAAAAAAAGTGCGACTTTGACCTGCGCGCGAAGGGTTCCGTACGGACACGAGATATGTAATTCAATACCAACTTTAGCTTATATAAAATATAGTATTGGCATTTTTTCGTTTTTGGGTTTTTTCGATTTTAAGCGTTTTTTTAGTTTTGGGGGTTTTGCGTTTATTGGCGCTTTTTTAGTTTTGGCGATTTTTTTTTGGTTTTTGGTTTTTTTTAATTTTGGCGATTTTTTTTCAAATAAACAATTATTTTGGGTTTGGCGCCTTTTTCGCCTTTTGGTTTTTTGATTTTTTTTTTCTTTTTTGGCATTTTTTTAATTTTGGCGATTTTTTTTTTATTTTGGCGATTTTTCTAATTTTGGCGATTTTTTTCATATATGCGAATTTTTTTTGGTTTTTGGCGTTTTTTCATGCTGGCAATTTTTTTTGAGTCTTGACACATTTTTCTCGTTTTGGCGTTTTTCTTTAATTTTGGCAATTTTTTTCAATTGGGCGTTTTTTTCATTTTGGCGATTTTTTTCATTTTGGCGATTTTTTTTCATTTTGGCGATTTTTTTTCATTTAAACAATTATTTTGGGCTTGGCGCCTTTTTCGCGTTTTGGCGACTTTGTTCGTTATTTGGCGTTTTTTTTTTTAATTTTGACGATTTTTTCTCATTTGGGTGATTTTTTTGAATTTGGCTATTAGCATTTTTTTTGAATTTCAGCGACTTTTTTTCGTTTTGGCGTTTTTTTTTAAATTTTTGGCGATTTTTTTTTTTGGTTTGGCGATTTTATAATTTTCAGATTTTCAGTTTTACCGTTTTTGAAAATTTCAAGACTTTACCTCTTACGGTTTCCAAGATATAGCAAGTTGTCAAAATTAGATAGTCAAAATTGCATTAACTAATGGTCCACCCTTTAATTTAAATTTTTTTAAATTTTAGGGTTAATTGTTGTAGTCTATAGAAAAATACACCAATTTTACAAATTTCAAGTGTCAATTCAAGTGTACATACAATTGTATGTATATTACATGGGATTTTAAAATTTTTCGTTGCTCGTTTTGGAAGACTCTTTAGTTTTTAAATCTCATGTATTTTTTGTTGTATTCTGTCCAAATTTCAGGTCCGTAGCTCTTACGGTTCCTGAGTAAATAACGTGTGACGGACAGACGGACAGCGTAGCGAAAACAATAGGGTTCCTTTTTTCACCTTTGGTCGAAAAATTAGATAAAAATATTTGATATTATTTTCAATATTTATTTTCAATAAAAATGTTCCATAACATTTTAACAATTTCAATATTTATTTATCCAATAAATAAATGTTAATGTAAAGCAAAAAAATATGAAAAAGCAACCAAAAATAATATTAAAAAATAAAAAACAAAATTCCCTAAAAGGCGCTTAATTCCCTGGCCAAGAAATAAAGAAAGAATAAAAAGTCTATACAAGCTTTATAAACGATTATCTCTGACAGCATATTAGACACAAATATTTATTGAACTGTTACAGCAACAAACACAACAACAATAACGTTAAGCAAAAAAAAAAAATAAAAAATACTTACCAAGTGTTTATTGTTTAGGGCAGTCAATAAATAAATTGACCAAACAATGAAGACAAATATGGAACGCGCTTTTATTATTATTGAGTTTTAGACATGGAAACGAAGAAAAAAACTGCAAAAAGCCTAAAAGGTGTTTAAACAATTGATCTGAGGAGTATCTGCTGCTTTAGAAGTTTACGAAATGGAACAACAACAAAAAGCACTTTTAATGCGGAAACGTGCTTCAAAAAATCGCCCTAAATCGCACTCATTGCGATCATTGCTTAAACGCTTTTGTATAAGAAATAAAATATAAGAAAAATATATTAATTTGTTACTGGGGGAACCTGCAGTTAATATTAAACAAAAAACTTTGTGAATAAACCTTTTAAATAGGCAGTGTTGTTTAATAAGCTTAGAAAATTTATTAGATTTACTGCAGCACTTTAAAGGAATGAAGGAATGAATTGTTAGAACAAAACAAAAATCGCCAAAGTTTCCCTTTATCCCCTGGTGTTGCCATCGTGCATAAATTCCCCTTATGATGAATAATCACCAATCAAAGGTCCATACGCCCGTCACAAGCCATTTTCTTGTGAACCGTAACAGCTACGGACCGCTATAACAACAAGTACATCAGAGTTAAAAATTAAAGGGTATTCCAAAACGAGCAAAGAAAAATTTTAAAATCCCATGTAATATACATACAATTATAAAATTGGTGAATTTTTATATAGACTACAACAATTAACATTAAAATTTAAAAAAATTTTAATTAAAGGGTGGTCCATCAGTTAATGCAATTTTGGCTATGTAATTTTGACAACTTGCTGTTCTTGGAAACCGTAAGAGGTAAACTCTTGAAATTTTCAAAAACGGTAAAACTAAAAAATCTGAAAATTATAAAATCGCCAAACCGAAAAAAATCGGCTAAACCTGAAAAAAATCGCCAAATCGAAAAATTCGACAAAATTAAAAAAAAAATCTAGCACTAAAATAAATCGCCAAATTCGAAAAAATCGCCCATATGAAAAAAATCGCCAAAATGAAAAAAATCTCCAAAAACCGAAAAAAATCGCCAAAACCAAAATAATTGTTTATGGGAAAAAAATCGCCAAAATGAAAAAAAATCTACAAAATTACAAAAATATCGCCAAAATTAAAAAAAAATCTCCAAAACGAAAAAAATCGCCAAAATTAAAAAAACGCCAAAAACCGAAAAAAATCCTCAAAACGAGAAAAAAATGCCAAAAACTAAAAAAATCACCAAAATAAAATAACGCCAAAATAATAAAAATCGCCAAAATAAAAACAAATCAAAAACCAAAAAAAAATCGCCAAAACGAGAAAAAACTACCAAAAAAAACCCAAAACTAAAAAAACGCTTAAAACTAAAAAAACCCAAAAACGAAAAAAATGCCAAAACTATAGTTTATATTAGCTAAAGTTCGTATTGAATTACATATCTCGTGTCCGTACGGAATCCTTCGTGTGCGGGTTAAAGTCGCACTTCACTGAATTTATTTAATTTTTTCAGTTTATTTTTTCAGACAAATTGATTTATGCTTATCGCTTAATAGTATTTTCCTGTCAATTAAAAAAACCATGTAACTAAACTTTTTTTAAATTTTACAGGAGGGAGAAAATAATAAGCAATATTATTCAAGTGACTGAAATAAAGTTTCTTTATATATTTTTATTTTAATTACTTATTTATATTTTTTTATTTAAATTTTTAAACACATGTTTTCGATGTCATACGCAATAATTAATTAAAAATGGGATTTTGAATTTTTTTTTTTAGTTTCTTTGTTTTGCATTTCAGCTGACGAAATACTTCATTTAGGACAAGATCAGTAAATAAGAAGCACGGTTGTTAACAATAATTTCCTACTACAAGTTTTGGCCTAGAGTATGGACCTCTCCAGTTAACATGCAGTAAATTTTTTTTGGTGGTGGTATAATAAAAAAAATTCCACTGACCCTCTAGAGTATTTAAGAACAAAGTTTACACTTAAAAGCATTTCATTTGAAAAACAAAATATTTGCATTTCTTATTATCTACTAGAGTTAAATTTGTTTGATTTTCAATTAATTTTTAAGCTTTATAAATCTTCTTGCCGTTTTTTACATTCACTGAGAACTGATAGAGAAAAAATTTAACGGGATATTCACAATAGCATTTTTCCCTTCGAGGGGAATAAAGAATACAAATTTCAATGTAACAAAAATTCCACCTGTAATTCACGATAGTGGTGAGTATATTTTCCCTTTTGCCCTGCAGTTTTTATTTTTGTTGCATTTGGATAATTATGCCATGCGATTTAAATATATTTTCTCAGTAAAATATTAAAGTTCACATATATTATAAGTAACGAAATATTTTTATTAGACATAATATGCCCCGTATTCAGAAAAAATAATGTTTACAAAACAAATTTTGTATGGAAACTTGTTTGTTAAACGTTTTGTAAACCTAAATAATTTTTTTTTTGAATGAGCCCTAAGTGACAATTTTTACTGTCGTCGTAATGTGACGTCGACGATGCCATTCGCAATAAGGTGGAATATTTACGATTGCCCAACACTTTTTTGTTTCACATATACTAAATAATTTTTATTCACTGCCCCTAAAATTTTCAAAAACACAACTTTCATTTTCAAAACAATTCATTTAAAACCAAAAAATTTTTATATTATTATTATTGGAACTATTTTTTTTTATTTTATTATTTTAAATTAACTTTTAAGCCTTAAAAATCTTCTTTCCGATTTCATCATTCACTGGGAACTGTTAGCGAGCAGAAAAGGCTTCATTCACATGCAATTCACAATAACAATTTTCTCTTCAGGGTGGAATAACAATATCATTCACAACATAAATGTTACTTCTTATTCACGATATGGGTGAAAAGGTAAAACAGCTGTCACAGCGACGAGAAGCATTCATGGAGTAAGTTGGCCAAATAAAATTGGAAAGTCTCTTTCTGGTACTCAGAAAACAATTAAAATTCCTTATGATGAATAACAATCAATAAAAATAAATTTAATTCAAACAGAACATTTTGCGAAATTTTAAATTAGAATTTATTCCTTATCACCTCTGCTACATACTTCTTAAATGTATTTATTTTGTTTTGCTAAATTTTATAAAAAATCTTTTATTAATTCATTCATGCAGATGAAAATCTCAAAAGAAAAAAAAGTATTTTAAAGTTGGCCAAACATTGACTCAAATCCATCAGAGAAGAATTTGATTTGAAAAAAATTTATGGCATTCGCAGCGCCATCTACAATGGGATTTCTCTCACAAATAGTGCAATAATATTGAGCCCCAGGCTTAAGAAAATAAAACAAAAGTTTTGCAAGCAATTGTTTTTTTTTCTTCTCTTCTTTTTTTTTTTTTTTGTTAGACAAGTTAATGTTATGTAATACTTATTATTGGTTTTATTTATGTTTCCACCCACTAAAAAAATATCTGTGCATTATAATTCCCTGTTTAGGCCCAGAGTTTGCTTGCTAACCTTTTAAAGACTTAAAGAGATCTTTTTCTGTATGTGTGTGTGTGTGTGCGTTCAACTCAATTCACATAAATCATCATGATAACAAATTACCAGCGCTTCCACAGTGTGTAATTGTATCTATTGTTAGGATCTCTCTCTCTCTCTACGCTTAAGCACCGCAGTTACGAGTACTATATTGTGTTAAAGCGGCGTCAATGGTCCTTCTGCAGATGCGCCTTTGCCACGGCAATAGTTAATCTGCTGGCCCATGAGGTGATTTGGTTTTTGCCCGCAAAGTGCTTTAAATACTTGTTTGCAGGAACAGAGAAGAAAAATTAAAAGCCACAATGAGAGTAACAGACTCACGCATTAGATTAAAATGTAGCCAATATGACGCATGGTTAGAAGATACTGCTGCTGGGGCATAGCCCAGTGAACAATTTAGTATACAGTTTTGTATTATAGAAAATTATTAAGTACATATGTGCCCTTAATTATGAAAGTGGTCTAAGTCATATATTTCTTTGGTCGAGATATTTAGTGGATTACATTTGAACAAATAAAAAACTATTTTTATATATTATGCAACATTTTAATTTAGAGTTGTACTACTCTCGATTGATGCAAATTTATTTAACATTTTTTAAACATTTATTAAAGATTTATTTGATATTTTGAAGCAAAAATGCACATGACTTAGACCAGTTTCATAATTAAGGGCACATATGGGAAAATTGAATTTAAAATTATATTTTCAAACCAGCAGCATATACACGAAATTCATTTCTAAATTTATTTAAATAGTTTGTCTGATTCAGTAATTTATGTTAGAGCTCTTATTTACAACAAAAATTTGTTTTATTGTGCTCTAACAAATTTTTTTCTATGATTCCCTACACTCAAAAAAAAGACATGTACTTTTATTAAGAATTTTTTTTTCTTAAATTCAAGTAAAAAACTTTCTAAGTTTAAGTAAATTTTTACAAAATTCTAGTCAAAATTACTTAATATGAGTAAAAATAAAAAGTTCATATCCTCAAAAATAGTTCATAAAAATACACAATAAATTTCTTACATTTCAGGAAATGTTGACTGACTTAAAGGAAATATTTACTGAGAGTAGGAAAATGGTTATAAACTGAAAGAAATTTTATATTAAGGACTAGTCAATTTTGTCTTAAATTAAAAAATAAACTTTAGGAAATGAAATATTCCTGATAAGTTCATGAAATTCGACTTACTTAAAAGATGTAAATTTTAGGGAAATATTTCCCAGTTTTAAGTATTTTTTCTTTGAATTATGGAATTTATTATTGATTTGCATTTAGCAAAAAATCTAAGTAAATTTTTCATATTTTCGAAGAATATTTGAACTTGAAATTTATTTTTTTGTAAATAAAATAAAATTTTAAAACTCAATAATTTCAATGCTTATGCAGAATGTCTTGGTGAATTATAATTAAGAATATAATATGAAGATATAATAAATAACATATCATTTGGTATAGAATTTAATTTAGTATAAGATATTTTCACACAATTATTTTGTTTGATTCAGTGAATTCTTTTTTTAAATTTTATTTTTTCATTATGCCACACAACAATATATTCAAGATTTATTTTCAGTAAAATTTAAATAAAACTCAGACATTTAAAAATTATTAAAAAAAATTATTTGTTGATGGTTTAGATATGTCCGGATGTACATATTTCGTTGTAGCTGAGCAACACCTAAGCACTTCTAGGCATGCTAAACCATCAAAACAAATTATTTTTTTTTAATTCGTATTCGTTCTACATTTTATTTTGGAATAAAAATAAAATATTTTAAAAAAACAAAAATTTTCAGTTTAAGAAATTAAAAAAAATATTACTCAAAATTTTACAATTTTTCTATTTATCTCTACTATTGATGTTAATTAAATTTAATTATTTCTGTGAAAAATATAAATTTTTTCTTTTATACAATTTATATTCACTAAGTTAGCAGAAAAATGTTTGCTGGGTTGTCTTACTTAACACTGGCCATGTTAAGCTTGCATTACAACTACAACTACAACTATTAAATCTAACTGCACATACATATTTAATAGTTTAGCACAGATCAATCTTACTTAGTGTTTCTAGTTTTGTTTCTTTGTTTTTCTAAATCCAACACAAACAAACAAAAATAAACACACAAAGTCCGTCCGTCCGTCCGTCCGTCTGTAAGCCCCAAATGAAATATCAAATCTAATATTAAGCGCACGTTCTAGAAATTTGTAAAAACAGAAAAATAAATGAACAAAAAAAATGTGTTCAAACATAAAATGCGTTCCTTTTTTACACTGTTCGAATGTGTGTATGTAACTTGGCCAAAATCAAACTTTAAGCCTAAAAACTTTTGCAACGTAGTTGTTGTTCTTTGAATTTTTTTCTTCTGCTATTTTTTAATACTCCTATAAGTTTTATGGTGCTATATCAATAAAAAGGCGGCTATTTTATCTTAAATATACTTTATACAACATTTTTCTTCTTTATGCTTGCAGTTTCTTTTTTTCTTTTCATTTATTTCCTTTTTTTAACTTTGCTCACAGATCAATAATTCACGATAGACACAGAGTCTGCTGCTATAAAACGAGCTTGTACCAGAAATTTTAAATCAAATGGTATGAATAAGTTTGGTATTAAATTTAAGTTTTAAAACTAAAAGAAATGTAAACTTACAATTTAGATTTTTAGACAAAAATAAATATGATTCGTTTACATTGAAGAAATTGTTTGCTTAATAGCAACAAGCACGCTACTCTTAGTTTTAAAATAATCTATAATTCTAAAGGTTTTGCAAATGCTTGAATTTATAAACTAGAAGAAAAAAAATTATAAACAACTCTTAACAAATAAAATCAATTCAACTGCAGCCAACTTCATGTTATAACACAATCGTTTTACTTCTCTTGGAGGCAACTGTGTTAGAACCAAACCAAACATTCTGCGAAAATTTAAGCAAAAAAAATTTTTAAATCAAATGGCTTTTTTATATGAAAACGAAAATGTTTCATATAAAAAAAATGAAAGGACAACACAGCTCTCAAGGCGAATTCACACCAGGTGACCTCATCTCAGCAGATGATACCCAGGGGGCAAATTACGGCTCACGTTATCGAACGAAATTACGAAATATTTCAATAGAGTTTATATGGGAATATTTTAAAATTTCGGATCGTATCGAATGCCGAAATTTGCCTCCAGCTGCTAATTTCTCTGGTTTCAAATCAAGCAAAACGTTCGTAAATTCTTTGTTATCGGCCATTTTTTTCCATACATTTTGTATTCAATATATTTTCTGTGAAAAGTGTATGTTTTCAAAACTTTCTCGGTAAATTTTCTATTAAAATTTTTCGATAACAAAAATTTTTAATAGAAAATTTTTATCAAAAAATTTTTTGTTAACAATTGTCATTATGGAATAATTTTCTTAAAAATTTTTGTTATAGAAAAACTATTAAATAAAAATTTTTTTTGTTTAAAAATTTTGTTATCGAAAAACTATTTTTCCAAATTTTTGTTGTCGAAAAATTATCTTTTATTTATTTTTGTTATCGAAAAATTTTTATTAAAAAAATTTTTTATCAAAAAATTTGTAATTAAAATTTTTTGTTATCGAAATATTTTCAATGAAAAATTTTTACTACAGGAAAATTTTCTATTAAAAATTTTTTTATCGACAAAATTGTCTATAACAAAATATTGCTATTGAAAAATTTTCTATTAAAAATTTCTGTTATCAAAAAAAATTTATTAAAAATTTTTGTTAATGAAAAATTTTTTATTAAATATTTTTGTTAAAAGTTTTGTATCTAAAAATTTTCTTATAAAAATGTTTGCTATCGAAAACATTTCTATTAAAAAGTTTTGTTGTAGAAAATTTTCTTATTTAAAATCTGTTATCGAAAAATTTTCTATTAAAAATTTTTACATATTTTCTATTTAACATTTTTTATCAAAAAATTTTCAATTACAAATTTTTGTTATCGAAAAATGTTCTATTAAAAGCTTTTGTTAAAGAAAAATTTTCCATTAAAAGTTTTGTTATCGAAATATTTTTTATTAAAAATTTTTGTTATCGAAAAATCTTCTATTAAAAACTTTTGTTATAGAAACATTTTCTAATTAAAATTTTTGATATTGAAAAATTTTTGTTATCGCAAAATTTTCTATTAATAATATTTTTATCGAAAAATGTTCTACTAAAATTGTTTCTTATAAAAAAAATTTGCGTTTATCGAAAAGTTTTCCATTCCAAATATGTTATCGAAAAATTTTCTATTAAAAATTTTTAATATCGAAAAATTTTCTTTAAAACATTTTGCTATCGGTTCAAAATTTTTTAAATTTTTTCTAGGTAAATTTCTGTTCAAAATTTTTGTTATCGATAAATTTTCCATTAATAATATTTTTATCGAATAATGTTCTCCTAAAAATGTTTTTTATAAAAAAATTTTTCATTCAAAATTTTTGTCATCGAAAAGTTTTCCATTGCAAATATTTGTTATCGCAAAATTTTCTATTAAAAATTTTTAATATCGAACCATTTTGTTATCGAAAAATGTTTTAAAATTTTTTAAATTTTTTTTACGTAACGAAAAATTTTCTAGTAAAGATTTTTGATATCGAAAAATTTTGTTAACAATTTTTGTTGTCGAAAAATATTCTATTAAAACTTTTTGTTATCGAAAAAAATTTTATTAAAATTTTTTGTTTTCGAAAAATTTTCGGAAATTTTTCTATAAAATTTTTTTAAATAAATGAATTTTCAATAAATTGTCTATAAAAAATATTTCGTTAGAATTTAGTTATTTTCGATTTTAATTTTTTTTTTTGAACAGTTAAATTTAAAAATTCCTGCCTCCACTTTAGAGCTTTGATGCAGGCGTAGGGTATTTGCTTGGCTGTGTCTATGACTGCTTCATTCTTTTTTTGTATTTCCTTGTAAAAGTGGATGGCTTAAGTATAGTATTTCAAAATTTTGAGATCTTCATTCATAGATCTTTATGAGAACATCTTGCAGACTAGAGTAAACAATTGACCTCAAGGCTACAACTTTTTGTTGCATTTTTTTTGTTTAAAAAAATAATAAAACAGCGGCTATTTGTTTCTTTCCAATAGAAATATGTAGAGAAAAAAATAAAACAAAATTTTAACTGATTGATTTTTGTGTGATTTAACAAAAAAGTAAATAAACCTCAATATGAACTCTATTAAACTTTGGAAAATATTTTTCTCATTAGAAATTTTTTACAAAGATTATAAATCTTTTATTAATATTTTTCGATTTAGTTTTTTTTCAGTTTTGTTTTTGCTCCTAAAGGAAATAAATCTCGTTATTATTTATTTTTAAGATATGATTTACTAGTTACTAGATATAAAATAATAATAATAATATATTTAACATAAAAATTAAAAACCCAAAGAAATAATTATTTTAGAAAAATGTGAAAGAAATAAAGACAGAGAGAGAAAGAAAGAGAAATCAAAAGCAGCCGCCTTTTGATGTTCAAGTCTTAGAAAATTTACCTTAATTAATAGTTTTATTTTAATAATTTTTGTGCTTGTATAGATATTATTTTTTATATTTTTTTGCCTTCTTTAGAATGTAATACATGCTGTCACAAATAATCTTTCCTTGACGAAGATTGACACTTGTGTGTCAAATGATGTGAGTCTGTTTTCTTTGTTTTGTTTTGTTTTTCTCTTTTGTTTTTGAGGTAAAAATAAATGCCGCTGTTGAGACCAGATGCCACACAAAAGTCAATTATTATTTTCTACAGTTTTTTAATTATGGCAGGTTGTAGTGAATTATTATTCTAAGGCGGCGAAAAAGGATTCTTGGAAGGATTCCTGTATTCTTGAAAAGTAATCCTATTGTTTCCGCTACGATCTCCGTCTGTCAGCCTGTCTGGCATAGGCTGTTTTTTTTTTGAAACCGTAAGAACTACGGATCTGAAATTTTGACAGAATATGTAAAACTATGTTTGATACATTAATATTTATATGACAGTTAAAAAATTTAAAGGGTGTTCTAAAGCGAGCAAAGAAATTGAAATTCTAATTAATATACAGACAATTATATAGACAATTTAAATTTTAATTTTTGGTGTATTTTTATGCAGGCTACACCAATTAACACTGAAATTTAAAAAAAATCAAAAATAAAGGTTATTTTGAGGGTAAAGGGTAATTTTGACAACTTGCTGTGTCTTGGAAACCGTAAAATTTCAAAAATTATAAAACTAAAAAATCCGAAAATTAGAAAAATACCAAAACGAAAAATCGCCAAAATTAAAAAAGCGCTTAAATGAAAAATATCAGCAGAAATAAAATAAATCGCTTAAATGAAAAATATCACCACAAGTAAAAAAGTCGCCAAAAAGGTAAAAAAACACCAAAAATTAAAAAAATCGCTAAAACTAAAAAATAGCCAAAAATCTAAAAAATTGCCAAAATTAAACCAAAAAATATTAAAAGCCTTAAAAATTTCCAAAAACAAAAAAGGGGCCATAACTAAAAATAAGCGGCAAAACAAAAAAAGCGTCAAAGCTAAAAAATCGCTTAAATAAAAATAAATCGCCAGAAACCGAAAAAATCGCCAAAACTGAAAAAACATCAAAAACCGAAAAAAAGTCCCGAAAACGAAAAAAAGTACCAAAACAAAAAAAATCTCTAAAATTAAAACAAATCGCCAAAATTCGAAAAAATCGTCAAATCTAAAAAAACATCAAAAACAGAAGAAAAAAATCCCAAATCGAAAAAAGCGCCAAAGCGAAAAAGGCGCCAAAAGCTAAAAAATCGCTTAAACAAAAATAAATCGTCAGAAACCGAAAAAATTGCCAAAACTAAAAAAAACCTCAAAATCCGAAAAAAGTCCCAAAAACGAAAAAAGTACCAAAACTAAAAAAATCTCTAAAACTAAAATAAATCGCCAAAAATTCGAAAAAATAGCCAAATCTAAAAAAACATCAAAAACAGAAAAAAAATCCCTAAATGGAAAAAAGTGCCAGAAGCCGAAAAAAATCGCCAAAACTAAAAAAACATTAAAAACCGAAAAAACCCCAAAAAGCGAAATAAGTGCCAAGGCGAAGAAGGGGCCAAAACAAAAAACCGCTAAAACTAAAATAAATAGCCAGAAACCGAAAAAATCGCCAAAACTAAAAAAACATCAAAACACGAAAAAAGGTCCCAAAAACGAAAAAAGTACCAAAACTAAACAAAAAAATCCCTAAAAGTAAAATAAATCGCCAAAAATCGAAAAAATCGCCAAATCTAAAAATATCAAAAACAGGAAAAAATCCCAAAATCGAAAAAAGTGCCAAAGCGAAAAAAGCGCCGAGGCGAAAAAAGTCCTAAAAACGAAAAAAGTACCAACACTAAAAAAAATCTCTAAAACTAAAATAAATCGCCAAAATTCGCAAAAATCGCCAAATCAAAAAAAAAAAACATCAAAAACAGAAAAAAAGTCCCAAAATCGAAAAAAGTGCCAAAGCGAAAAAAACACTAAACAAAAATGGCTACAACTAAAATAAATCGTCAAAAACCGAAAAAATCCCCTAAAATTAAAAGAACATTAAAAACTGAAAAAAAAATTCCAAAAATTAAAAAAAGAGCCAAAACTAAAAAAAAATCGTTAGAAACCGAAAAAAAAGTTTGCTGGGTACTTTTAATATATATAAAAAGTAAGATATTCTATAATATAGGCTTAAGTTTGCATAATATTACATACTCATGTAGTGTGCCTACGTAACCCTTCGTCCTTCGTGTGCGATTAAAGTCGCTGAATTTATTATGCTGGTATTAAAATCAGAAACAATAAAACATTTAAAACGTATTTCAAATTCTGTGCACTGTGGTTCGATTCTAGCTTAGTATCCTTTGCAGGTACAGGGTTTTAAGCCTGTACTCGGTTTTGCCTTTTTGGTGAGCAAATTTTTTTATGGGCATCCAAAGATTTCGAAAATCAGTGGGCCGTCAAAAAAAAAAGAAGTCATCAGTTTTTGGCCCACGGCTAATTCAGACTTGGTGATAGCGCTTAAGGTTATATGGCAATAATGTAGCTTAAAGTCTAACGAACAAATCTTATTAAGATCTTAGACCATAAAAAAAATAATTTCTTCGTGCTTGTTGTTCACTTTTTTCAGAATAACTTAAGGCTGTTACTTACTAGCCCACAAAATAGCTCGACTTTTGAGAAAAATAAGAATTTAAAAGTCGAACAGAATTAAAATTTAAGCAACTACAACTAATTATTATTTCTTGGTTCAACATTGAAGTCTTAATCTTGCTGGTCTTTTGATTAATTATAGTAGATCAGGGTTGTACTTTCTAAAAAATCGAACGATTTCAAAAGGACTTCTAATTTTTTTCCTAACACTATATGACAAAGTTGTAGCTACAATAAAGCTGAATGTGCCTTAGGCACCCTAAGGACTCATACAGGCCCCTTTTTAGCTCAAAAATTTAAATCTTTTAAAAAGGTTTAAAAAAATTTAATATACATATTTTGATTTTTGTTGAATTTAAATGGTTTTAAAATTTTTTTGTGTTTATGTGTGTGTGTGTGTGTGTTTGGGGTGCAAACGACTGGAAATGAACAGACAGAACTTTTTTTAGCGCCTTAAAAGAAAAATCTGCATGTGGCGCCTAAGCACTCAGGCATGCTGCTGCTGCAGGAGTAGAGTATTTTGCTTGCTGCTGTTATTGTTGTTGTTGTTTAAAGGTAGACGACGGTGGAATGCCATCGATTGTGTAGTAGAAGTATTGTTAGCTCTTATTATTAAAGGTTCTAGAAGAGACTCTCCCCACTGTATGATATTTTATTGTTCTGTGTTAAGAATAAGTTCAAGTCCAGCTGTTTGTATTTGAATTTTATTTAGAGGACAATTTTTATTTTTTTATTATTTTTTATTGTTTCAATTTGTAAGCTGCCAACATAAAAAACATACACATTGTTTGTTCATAAAAAAAAATTATTTAAGCCAACCGAATAATTTTCAAGTCTTGAAAAAAAATAAAAATCTTATCAGAAATATTTTTGTGAGATATTGTGGCCCTTTAACGTTTAGCCATATTGGCATTTTTCGTACCTTCAAAAAATGCCCTGCAACAATATTTAAATATTTAAAAATTTATTATAAAATTCAGAATCAATTTACTCCTATTTTTAGGGTTCCGTAAACCAAAGGTGCAAAAGGAACCCTATTGTTTTCGCTACGCTGTCCGTCTGTCCGTCATACGCTATTTTCTCAGGAACCGTAAGAGCTAAGGACCTGAAATTTGGACAGAGTATGTAGAACATTGGCAGCTACAACAACAAATACATGAGAATTTAAAATTAAAGGGTGTTCCAAAACGAGCAACGAAAAATAATAAAATACCATGTAACTTGAAATTTGTAAAATTAGTGTATTTTTATACAGACTACAACAATTAACATTAAGAATTAAAAAATTTAAATTAAAGGGTGGTCCATCAGTTAATGCAATATTGACAACTTGGAAACCGTAAGAGGTAAACTCTTGAAATTTTCAAAAACAGTAAGACTAAAAAATCCGAAAATTATAAAATCACCAAACCAAAAAAATCGCCAAAACCCGAAAAAAATCGCCAAAAAGAAAAAAATCGCCAAAATTGAAAAAAATTTCTAACACGAAAATAAGTCGCAAAATTCGAAAAAATCACCCAATGAAAAAAACGCCAAAAACGGAAAAAATCGTCAAAACGCGAAAAATGCACCAAAAACCAAAATAAGTTTTTATATGAAAAAAATCACCAAAATGAAAATATCGCCAAAAATGAAAAAAAACGCCAAGACGTAAAAAATCGCCAAAAACCGAAAAAAAACGCCAAAAACCGAAAAAAAACCCAAAACGAGAAAAAAAAGTGCCAAAATTAAAAAATTTGCGAAAATGAAAGAAAAATGCCAAAAGCCGAAAAAATCGCCAAAACCACAAAAACAACATCAAATAATTTGGCTTAAAAAAGCGATACGAACTTTAGCCCGTTCAAATAAATCATAAACATAGAAACAAATGAAGTTCGAAAAATAATAATTAAAAATAACTTAAATTAATAGCCAAATATTAAATAAATATACTTAATAGTAACAAACCAAAAAAGTTTGTCTTAAGTAGAACTAAAAATAAGCAAACTAACTAACATGTGCATAATTAGTAAAGAATAAACGACAATGGTAAGTCTGTTGTAAATTAGAGATGGTAAATTTGGGCTTTCATTACAAAACACGTTTTCAGCAAATTTAAATACGATGAATCAAAACAATTCACATATTCCATTTGCAAGGAAGTTTCGTATATAAGGCAGAAATCTACATCAACTGACACCACACACAGTGGACCAAACACAAAAGAAAGCTGATGATGAAGGTTTAGTGGCCTTCGTCAATATAGGAAAAAAAAAATAAAAAATAAAATATTATTATATTTATTTATAAAATTTATGTTAATAATATTAATATTTATTACTATTTAAGTACGTATTTGTATTTTTATTTGAATTTAAATTGTATTAAAATGTGATTCCAACATAGTGTCGACGAATTAGAGTCGATTTTGGGAATTTAAAAACCGGGAAAAATGGGTGAAAGTTGTTGGGTATTTTTTTTTGCATTTGAGCATCGATTTTGGGAATTCAAAGGGGAAAAAATAAAAATCGGGAATAAATGTTCCCGTTAGCGCCAAAAACCGTTATATATTCTTACAGTGGACACTTTAGTGAAGAAAATGAGACAACTATTCATTTCGGCTTCTATTTTGATCTCATGTTCAGATGAGCCTTGCAATTATATTTTTGTTGTTGTTCTTCAAAAAATTTTAGTTTAGTTTGTGTACAAAGTAATTATTATTCAGCGGAAAAATTGTGTAGCCAGTGTAGCCGAATAATTGTGTTTATTCGTTTGGACACTAGAGCATTTTTAACCTGCGGCTTATTAAGTGTCACGTTCTTTTCTTATATTTAAATTTCTTACATTTTTAATTCATGTTTTTATACAGACAATATTTTCATACTGACTGTGTTATAGTTTTTAATTTTTATACATACATACATACATACATACATACATAAATATTTTTATATATTTGTTTTTGCTTTTTACCCTGTTTTTTTTTGCGTTCGTCATTGTTGTTATCGAAACATATTTTATATGTTCGACATAACATCTGACAAATTTCTCTGTTGGACATTTTTATGGTATTTTTTTTTATTGAAGGCAGTTCGATGGTTTAAAAAAAAAGAGTAAAACAAAAACGCAGAGTAACATTTAAAGACTTCAATTCAAATGATTTGTTATCAATAAGAATTTTGTAACAAGTTTATTAAACGACTTAATTGCGGCAAAGCAAACAGACGACAGACAACAATTTATTAGACCAAGAAATTTAAAACAAAAATAATAAACTTTTACTTTTTAAAAGAGGATTTTAAGATAAATTTAAAATGTAAATTGTAAAGGAGTGAGAGCCAAGCTAGGCTCAAATATAAATAAAATTTAAATATTTTAAATATTTTTTGATGTGTAAACATCGATACGCTAGGGGGTAAAAATCTTTTTCACAATACAATCACAAATCTTGAGTAAGATCGTAAAGCGTTATTAAATCGGTTCAAGCTATGTATGAGTGTATTAGTCTAATCATACGAACAAGAAGAACAGATAAACTTAACAACTGCATTGAAATACACTCAACCGAATTTCAAAGCATACCTTCAGGAGCAATGTTAATTTTAATAGAAATTGCTTGTGAAGTGTAATAGTGTTGCCAGTGGGTATAATTTTGTTAAAAAAAATTAAAAATATAAATTAAATTAAATGAATATAAACTTTTAAATAAAAGAGCGTTTTAAATTTCAAATATTTGTTTAAAAGATATATAGCAGTCTTTATAAAGAATTTATAATATTCATTACATACTGTTGCCTTACACTGAAGCTAGTGCACGACAATTGGGTAACAATCTCCATCTCATGCCAATTATTATGGCTGGAGATTTTAATACAAATTTTGCAAAGCCACAGTCTCAAGCTTTATCAAAATTTTTATTTGATTTTCCACTTGCATATAAGCAACTAATAATTCCACTACTATAGATGCAGTCAGTTTTCCATAGATTTTTAAATACAGTAAAGTCAAAAATTTATATAACTTATTTTAGTTACCTTAATTAATATTGATTAAAAAAAAATCATTACTAGATGTTTACACATCTCCCCTGTGATCGGACTCACATTGCTTTTTTTATTTTGAAATTTAAGGCCTTATTTTGTAAAACGAACACATTAGAGTCTAAACACAATGTGTGCGGTGCGGTGCGGTGCGATGCGATTTCTCGTTGCGGCAGAGAAAAATAAACATAAAACAACGAAAGAAGGCGACGTTAATACTTGTCATTGTTTGTGTAAATTTTTATTAATTTTTTTGTGCATACATTTTTATAACTAAAAATAAAAAATTATTAACATTTTATACATTCGCATATATATTTAATATGATTTTTAAGCTTTTATAATCTATGACAAAAACATTTCAACTTCAAAATGTTGTTTTTTTACAATAATGTTGTGAACACAGCTAATTATTCAAAAACTACGGCAATGTCAGTAAGAGAAAATTGATAGAATAAAGCATTAAACACATTCACCACATCAAGCTACCGGCTACAAAATGTCAAAGATAGAATACACTTGTTTATATGAGAATGAATATTTTGAAGGCAGCAAGGCAACAGGCTACAGCTTGTTGTCCGTGCTACATTTGTCGTTGTAGTCAAATTAAACTAATTTCTATTTTTTATGGCTACAAACCAAAAACAGTGTTGACAGTATAGCAAAATATGTTAAACAAATAATTGCCAAGAAATATTTTTTATTGAAAAATAAAAAAGATGTTTACAAAATTTTAATGTTAATTGCAAAAGTAATTACATTTTTTTAAAGCGAAAAAGCGACAATTCGCGAAAAATTGGAAAATTTTAAAAAAGTCATAATATTGATTAAGAATATATAAAATTGCAAAGGAATGCAAAAAATTCGCGAAAATTGGGAAAATTCGCAAAAAGTTTCTAACAGCGGGATGATGATAAAATTTAGTAATATTTTAAAATGTTAGGAAGCTAAAAGACATGCATAAAGCCGGTTTTATCGCAAAATTTGCAAAAAATTGCCAAAATTTGCAAAATCGGAAGCAAGCGCTAAATTTATTAGAAATCGCGAAAGCCATTAAATATTGAAGAAATTAATAAACATATAAATAGTAAAATTCGCAAAAAAAAATATAAGGAAATAAACTGATTTGTTTTTATATTTTTAATAAATTATTTTATTTTTATAATTGTGAAATATCTATTTGAAAGCGGCACCACTGAAACATATATTTATGGTGCTGCTGCCGTCTTCAGTAGCTGGCTACCAGGCAACATTTATTGCCTGCAGCACTTGTAGTCGTGTAGTCATGTAGCCTGCTGTGGTCTATGTGTTTAATGCATACGAAAGCCCGCAATGAAAATAAAATTGATTTTAATTTTGTTCCGGATTTTTGCTTCAAAATCGTATGGAAAACCGCACCGCAATAAATAATAGTTACATTGTGTTCAGACTCTTAAGAGTTGACAAATTTTGTATGTATTTTTTGTTTGTAATTTATATTTTTCCAGATAAAATTTTTCATTGCTTAACGTTTTCGTTTTACAAAATTTGCGCTTTAAAAATATTGTTTTTGTATATGAGATTTTTTTTAATAAAACATACAATCGCCTTAGCGGAATGCTAGGACCAAAAATTGGGTTACGGCCCTAATGTAAATACCACAATTTAATATAGAAAATATTGACAATTTTGTCTCTAAAAAAATTACACAATTTCCCACAAATTCTATTTGGCAACTATGCCAGCGTCTTATTGTGAATGTTACCAGATTATAATGGTTTGGCATTGCCATAAGAAATGTGAGTGAGTGAGCGCTGTGCACACGAGCGAACGCTTATGAAATTAGTCATCGAAAATGCAACAAATTTAATTTTGAAAAGTTTTCGGTTCAGTAAGATTTCCATTAAAGTTAAATTGCAATTTTGGACTAATCTCACATAACATCTTTTTTTATATTTCTTAATCATCACATACACACATACATACATACATAAATATATTTATACATTGTCTTATTGTATAAATTTTTAATTAAAAAATTTTAGCGCTCTATTTATGAAAATTTACAAGTTTAACTTGAAAAGAAATAATTTGAGATTGGAAAACTTAAAACAAGTAGAAAAAAGTAAAGAAAATAAATTGTTTTAGCTCACATTTTTGGCTTAAAATAATTTATAATTAACTTTATTTGTTGTTTTTGCTTTTTTGTTTGTATAATTTCTTCTCCTTTATTTTTAAAACTAATTTAATATGCATTTCTCAGTGTTGTGTTCAAAATCATAATAATGAAGAGCAGCAGAAAATGATTTTGTTGCAACAGAAATTTAATTAAATATTTATAAATCTTTATATAAAAAAATATATATTTATATATATGTATGTACATATGTCAGTATATAATAATAATAATAAGCAACATAAATTGGGTGCGCCCGCCTAACCGTCAGTTTTTCTTTATATGTACATACCTTTTAATTTTACACATTTCGTCGTTGGTTGATTATCGCAGTTTCTGTTTCAACTACTGTCTACCAAGTAAAATAATTTCAAGATTGACTTGGGCTGTTATTTTTTTATTATTTATATGTGTTTTCCTCTTAACCAGGCACTCACTCTTTTACCACTTCTTGCGTTTTTTTTTCAATTCTTAATTGGTTGATTATCTTAAAAAGTTCAAAGAAATGAAAAATAAACTGCTTTCTTACGAAAGCAAGTGAGAAAATGGTTGAAATTAAATGAAAGGAAAATGTTTTATGGGCATTTTAAGAAATTATAACAAGAGAGAGGAGGGAGTTTTTATTCATTTACTGGTCTACCTTGATTTTAAAATGTTTTGGAAAATTAAACTAATGTACGTATATAAATATATTTTTTTTGCATTGATAAGTAAAAAGCCGTTTAAAATATTTTGATTAAAAAATTTAATTATCAAATGCAATATGGTTGCCATGTTGAGAATATTTTTAAAATGCAATTAATCACAAAAATTGTGATGCTGCCAGCGAAACTCAGAAGAAAGGACAGCAGCTCAAAGCAAAGCAGGAAAGTTTTCTGTGTTCCACAAGTACTAGACGACGTTTTTTATTTGCCATGTAGGAAAAAAAATTCCAGTTCATCACTAGACTTTGCCAAAAGCTCTCAAAAATTTAATTTTTATGTACTAAATTATGCAGACTTAATCCTCGTATCGTTCTTTATATTGTGTAAAAATTGCATACAAATATCTTTATTATTCAGTTCTTGAGGGCAAAATAAAATTTTCTTTTTTCATTAAGTTGGGTATGGTAAATTGAAAGTTTGTCAAAAAGATTTTATGCTGCATAAATATTATGAGTATTATGGCATTGCGCCATAAATACATTTTCCATACAAATTGACACAAAAAGCAGGCCCAGAAAGCTGTCGAGAGCTGTCAAATCTTTTTTAGTTTGACAGCGTTTTTACTTATTATGCTCTCACATACAAGTATATATTCTCTCAACAATGCTACCATACTTTCAATAAATTTCATACATTCTGTATGAAGGCTTCCGTACGGACACTATATATGTAATTCAATACGAACTTTAGTCTATATCTATAAAATATAGTTTTTGCATATTTTTAGTTTTGGCGTTTTTTTTGTGATTTTTTTTAACTTTAGCCTTTTTTCTCGTTCTTTTAATTTGACGATTTTTTTATTTTGGCGATTTTTTTATTTTGGCGATTTTTTTAATTTGGGAATTTTTTTAATTTGGCGATTTTTTTTATATAAGCGATTTATTTAGTTTTGTAAATTTTTCGGCGTTTTTTCTAATTTTGGCGATTTTGTTAAATTTTGACACTTTTTTTCTCGTTTTGGCGACTTTTTTATTTTGGCGCTTTTTTTAATTTTGGCGAGTTTTTTAGGTTTGTAAATTTTTCGGTTTTTGGCGATTTTTTCATTTGGGCGTTTTTTAGTTTTGACACTTTTTTCTCGTTTCGACGATTTTTTCGGTTTTTCGCGTTTTTTTTTCATTTTGGTAACTTTTTCTAATTTTGGCGATGTATTGTTGTAGTCTTATATAAAAATACTCTAATTTTACAAATTCCAATTTTACAAATTCCAAGTGTCAATATACATATCGTTAGCTTAATACGAAAAGGCCCTAACTCATGTTTTTCATAGTTTACAGGAGGAAGAAAAAACTAAATAAAAAAGATGCAATATTTATACAAAATTTTTTTTAACGCAATTTTTATTAAAAACACTTTACAAACTCAGTGTTATGTTAGTTTTATTAATTTTTTTTTTTTAATTTAGTTTAGTAATGGTCTATTGAAATATGTAAAAATATCGATTTCGAAAAATTATGAGTTGGGGCCTTTTCGTATTAAGTTAACGATATGTACATACAATTGTATGTATATTACATGGGATTTTAAAATTTTTCCTTGCTCTTTTTGGAACACCCTTTCATTTTCAACTCTCATGTATTTGTTGTTGTAGCGGCCAAGGTTCTACATACTCTGTCCAAATTTCAGGTCCGTAGCTCTTACGGTTCCTGAGAAAATATCATGTGACGGACAGACGGACAGCATAGCGAAAACAATAGGGTTCCTTTTTTCACCTTTGGTGTACGGAACCCTAAAAACCGCAAAAGAAACAAAACTTAGAGAGCATTTTCTAATGGGCTTTGTTAATTTGACAGCGATTTTTCCTGAAGTTACGGACTTATTCTGTTTGATCAATTGCACAATTTTCAACTTTCGCTTTTTGAAAAAAAATCACGTTCCAATTGTTACCAGTTCGGCGACATAAATGTTAAGATTTTTTGCTAATTGGCAACTCTATTTATACACAAACAGCTGTGAACATTTACATTTTTTAAATGCCTATTTTAGCAATAGGAGTCTGTATCTATATAGAGTGTATACACTAGAGCCCAGCATAAGGCCGTTCAAAGGAATTTTCAAGACGTGGGGGATTTTTCAAATGCTTAACTACAACGAAATCTTCTAAAAGAAACGCTAAAAAACACTGTTGGCAAGATATTTGTTTCAGTTATTGCAGGTATTGGCGCAAAGAAAAAAATACTTCGTGACGTCAGAATTTATGATACTTACTTCTTCATACGCATGGGCGCATTTACAAACGTCATGCATGTACATACATACATACATACATACATACATACATAAGTTGTGTGTATGCTCTTTTATTTTTCTGCGCACATACAAACACACACATGTATAGACGTTACTTGTGTGCGCTTGCTTTAAAAAACCACCCTTAAACATATAAAAACTTAACATCTACATCTTACACACACACACTCAAACGTACAATATGCAAAATAACAAGCATACATGCATCAACACTACTTCTTTTGATTGTTTGTTACAAACAAGAAGTCTTCGTGATATCGCTTGCAAACACCCACATACACGAACATCAATACATACATCGTGCTTCGCTTATTATACGACAGCATTTATTATTGGTTTTTATTTAAAGATAAGACATATTTACATTTCAAGAATGCTCAAGTATAAACCGAGTTTCATGATGCTTGCTCATTTGAAAATATTTTTTCCACAATTTCCACTTATTTCGACACATAGTGCAATGTAGTTAAATGAATACCTACGTATGCTCTTTGTTTTTTGTATATTTTGTTATAAAAATTGTTTGTCGATTTTGATTTTCTAATCGTAATAATTTTGATTTTCTAATAATTAAAAAAAAAAAATTTTAACCAAAGAAAAGAATTCAAAAGATCAATACCAATCAATTATAACAAATAAATAGTTTTTTGGGAAAATTCTATTTTTTATTGTAAATTTTTACAAACGCTAATTGAAAAATTTTTGAGAAAAAGATAATAACAAATGCCAGAAGAAGGAATTTTAGCTGTACCATATCTTGAAATACCAGCGGAGAATTTTAGTGAAATTGGAAGCTCATCAGCAACAAACACAGAATCAAGCGATAGATCGATCGACAGCTGCAAGGGTAGTAGTCTTCAAGTTGGTGTTAATGAGAAAAAAGTCTGTGTAAAGCCGCACGTTAAAAGTAAAACGAGAAAGTCTTTTACAAGACGAACTCAAAAGAAACTCCAATTGCGGCCTTTAACGTCTGACAAGAAACTTAAATCGCACATACCCAGAGCACTGTCTCTAACACCTTCTTCGTCGGGTATTTCGCTTTCAACTAGCGATTCCTTGCCATCACCTTTAATACCTGCCGTTAAAACACTAGCTGAAGAAAAACAATTTGGCTCAACAAAGGGTAAAATTGCTTGTTTAGTAAGACAAAAGTCTTCGGTAATTTTAGCCTTTCGCCAAAGGAAATCACATTCTCAAATGGACTTTAATCATGTACGACGTCAAATGAACTACTCAACTAATTCACATAATCAAACACAATATAAGCGTGACGATAAAGCCTTGATGCCCCTCAATTGTGATGACAATATGTTGGTTGCCCAGTCCAAAAATTCATTTGTACACAAAATGTATAATCAGGACTATTACTTTACGATGCCTGGTCGTGATCCTCAAATGGCTGGCATGAGAATTTTTGCAACAATTATGTTAAATGCCTGGCGCAAAAGACGCGATGAAGTAAAACGTTTAACAGATGAAATAGCCGATCTCAAACGCAGCGCTACAAAAAGCAAAAATCAACTTCACGTTATTAACTCGCTGTTTCGTGTTGAACAAAAGCGCAATGATGAGCTGAATTCCCAGTTGAAAAGGTCATTGGAAAATGTCAATCTGACAAAGACAACCTGTGAAAATTTAACCACATCTTTGATCAGTCTAAAGGCTGACAAAGCTTTGCTCGAACAACAACTACAAACAAAGGAGCATGAATTTGAGAGTATACGCGCATTGCTGGGTCAAACAAAATCTGATCTTTTCAAAAGCATGACATTTCAAAGAGAACTACAAGCTACACTATCTGCCGAACAGCGACAAATTCAAATATTAGAAAATCAAAAGAATGATCTAATCCATGAGATATGTGAGTTAAACAGTGAAGCAGTGCAAAAAGAAGATAAACTGCATCAAGAAATTCATGAAAAATGTGAACAGTTCTCAAATTTAATGCTCAAATTCAATAATGCAGAAGAGCACATTGAAACACTGAATCGATCCACCGAACATCTACTAACTGAAAATAAGCTAAGAGAAGAGAAAATGGAGCAAGAAATAGAATCGCTGCAAAGTGAACTTAGAGCTATGCGCAAATGTTTAGAGGAGACCATGGGCAATCGTCTTAAAAATTTTTGGAATAATTCGGTGACTTATCAAAAATTAACATTGCAAATATTGCATTGCTTAACGTATTATGTGTTGCCGGCTACACCGCCCCCTAAAATTAAGGTTTTTCCCTTTGGACTCTCTTTTAATAAGGCCGTAAGCATTGTAAAGCGTTAAATACGAAGAAGAATGTATTTTATACTTTTGTACTTTGTAATTCTTAAAATATAAAATTTTAAGTATTTATACGTATGTATGTACATATGTTTCTCTGTATGTTTTGTATTCTATTTGGTTGAAATGCATATTTATTTTGTTTAATGTTGTTAAATAAAAACTGTATAAAATGTAAAAAACAAAGTATTTTTTTTTTATATTTTAATCTGCTGTTTTAATCATGCAAACGAAATCTTGCACTAATCACTAGACCCCTGCAAAAGGCAACTTACAAGAAATTTTAACCCATGAGGGATTTTTTAAATGCTTTACTGCAGCGAAGTCTTCCAAAACAAACGCTAAACAACACTGTTTTCAAGACATTTGTTTCAGTTATTGCAGGTATAGGAGTAAAGAAGAAAATACTTGGTAACTGAAAAATTTGTGATGCTTGCTTCTTCATACGCAAGGGCGCGTGTACACAGGTCATGATCTTTTATTTTTTATTACATTTCAAGACTGTTTACGCAGGCCTCTAGTCCATGTCTGATAATTTTATATAATAAATCGTAATATGAAGCCGGCAGAGCAACTGCCACTTTTTTTTATTAATATCATCACAAAGGGGAAGACATTGATGATTTTATATCACAATGAATCAATAAAATATTTGAAAAATACATATTTGCCAAAAATATCTAATTTGTGTGTTATTTAATTTGTTGGTCACAAATAATTGCTAAGCCGCATTTTTGTTTAAAGAAAAGTATTTAATAAATAAACGTTAAATGCACAGTAACACATAAAATAACATTTGATATCAAGATGAATTTATCAGGCCGTGAGCTCTTATGATTATATCATAACGATGCCATAATATTAATAAATTGAGTTTATACGTGACGAATTTTCATCATTATACTATCAATTTTACATTCATCATGATATAAATTTCACACCTAAGGACACTATGTAAGATTTTTTCAGAAATTTACTACTCGTAACTTTCTTCCAACTATATACACAGAGAAAACAGTGCCTAATAAATGCCTCATAAAATAGAACAAAATTAATAAGAAATCTCTATGGTTTTTTTTCAATAAGAAAATCTTATTAATTTTATAGAAAAAACCTTTTTTTTAAAATGCAAGAAGAAATCTTGTAGTTTTTATTAGGTTATCTTATCTATGAAATTAATAAGATTTCCTTATTAAAAAAACATAGAAATTTCTTATTAGTTTTGTTGATTTGTTGTTTTGTTTTGTTGTTTGATTTTTTCAAAAAGGCTTTCTTCTTGATTTTATTAGGCAACCTAATAAAAAATAAAAAAAAATGTTATATCTTTATTCTTTGTACTTATGTATTTTCATTGAAATTCTATACCATATATGTATGTATGTTTGTATGTATGTATTATATTGATGTTATTTATTTATACATACATACATATGTATTATATTCTTAATTAACTAACTCACCATAAATACTTACATATTTATTTATTACTTGGGAGGAGACAAGTATTGAACCATCAACCTTCTGACTGATAGACAAGAACTCTAACGAATATGTTAACAAAAAAAAAAACAAAAAAAAAAAAAAAAGATCATGAAAAAAATTGTCTCTATCTTTATTTATAGATATCAAAAAACAAGAAACCTTATAAAATCAAGATTTCCTTATTAAGAAAATTAGTAAGATGCTTTACACACAATCATAAGGTAACCTAATGAAAACAATAAGAAATCCCCATAGTTTACAATTTATAAGAAACCCTAATAGAATCAAGAAGATTTTCTCTATGGATTGTTTTTTTTCGTGCCAAAAACAACGGAAATTGAGTAGAAAAAAGTTGTGAATAATAAGATTTCTTCTTGATTTTATGTGGTTCTCTTCTTGATAAAATTAATAAGATTTACCACATAAAAACAATAAGGAAACTCTATAAAAAAATCTTCGCTTCTTTCTGCCTAAAAACGTTTTATAGAGAAAATCTTCTTGATTCTATTAGGCAGTTATTTCTCTGTGTATATTCACTATGAGATTTTCGCTAAAAAATACCTACTACATATTCAAATTGGCAAAGTTGGTACAGTTTTACCTTTTTTGGTACTATTTAAACTCGGAAAGTACAATAGTTTACCAATGACTACACAGAAAAAAATATCAGCAAAATGCAACCAGAAAAACAAATTGTTAATAGTTAATTTAAATTGAAATATATATTTAGTTAATATGAAAAATTAAGTTGTTGATATGACAAACACAGAAATTTTTTTCAATAAACTGAACTAACAAAATTTTATGTTATACATGGCGCAAAAACTCAAAAAATTCATTGTTGATTTAACAATTTAAAATTTCTCTGGTCAATTGAATTACTCAACAAAATTATTTGTTAAATTATATCATAACGGAATACGCACATGTAGAAGAAACAGAAGAACTCGCATTTTGTGTGTATTCATTATTTGCTTATCTAATAACGATTTGCTCTTTAGCTGAGTGGTAAGTACATCAGTCTATTAATCAAGAGATTGCCGGTTCGACTCATCCAAAAATCTTTAAAATATAACAAAAAACAAAACTCTAAAAAAATATACAAAAAATACAAACAAAGAAACAACACATTAAAATTTGAAAAACAAATTCATTAAAAAATAATTTTTTTCTGTTAACAACTCAATTGTTAATAACACAATATTTTAATTGGAAATAATTGAGTTGATTTTGTTTTCTTATGTTACAAATGTGTGTTTGTATTTACAAAAATCGTTGTAGGTGCCTTTTTAAATAATATTTTAATTGTATTCACAAATAAATTATTTGTATTTACAAATCTTTTTTTTCTGTGTAATTTGGTACATTTAAGGAATCTCTGCAGTTTCACTCCGTATTTCTTTTCAAACGATTGCATATCTCAACTCATATTCTTCTCCTTCTCATATTATTCTCCTTGAAAACAGTCTTGTGAAAGCAAAACGCAGCAAGAAAATCAAAAAAAAGTGTGAACTATTCCATTTCCAAATCATCGGATGTTCCAGCATCCGATTGATTGATTGATTTGATTTGATTTAATTTATATATTTAAATTTCAACTTAACGAACAAGTAAATTTGTGAGAACGATTCGCTGACCGTAACAAAGTCGATTATTTTAATAAAAACAAATAAAAATATTTGCCCTTAATTATGAAAGTGGTCTAAGTCATGTGCATTTTTGCTTCAAAATATCAAATAAATATTGAAAAAACTTTAATAAATATTTTAATCAGAAATAATTCATAGTCAGGCTTAAGTTCAGTAATTTCAATTCTTATTGAATGAAATATTTTTATTAATTAATGTGAGTTTCTAAAGAAGAGAAGAAAAATTAAACTTAGACTTTAAGCTGGGGGAAATACCGATACTTTTCTGTACAGCCACGCACTTCATCAGCACCCTAGTCTATCTACTTGGATAGAGATTCTTATTAACATCAGCTATTTAACTTAAAATTTCAATGAAACAGAATATGAGAAACGATTAAATAAATATATATAAATGGAGACTATTACAACTCTAAATTCAAATGTTGCACAATATAAAAATAATTTTTAATATGTTCAAATGTAATCTACTAAATATCTCGACAACAGAAATATATGACTTGGACCACTAAAAAAAATATTTTAGTACAATTAAGGTCAAAAAAAGTAAAAATTTTTAAAGTTGTTGATATAGTTTAAAAAATTCACAATACCTTCCCTGCTCTGCTTTACTAAATGTAAATTTTTCTATTATGGCAACTCCTTTTTAAGTATTATTGAGCAGACAACAATGTTGCCCTGCTTATTCACTGGTTATCCATAAAAACAAAATAAAGGAACATTGACAGCAAATATATAAACAACAACAACAAAGAAAAAACAACACAGCAGCAAACTAAAATCCGCTAATATTAATAACAAGCTCCACCCCCTCTTGCTGCGACCATTTGTACACCCTCTCTTTGATCCACAAACACAACACCTGCTTTCTGCACTTGCTCAAAGAGATAAAACTAAAACAATAACAACAAAAGATCACCGGCATTAAGAAAAAATAATAAAAACAATAATGAACAACAGAAACCCACACGCACACACACACACAAACACAAACCCAAATACTTATTGTTTTTTTATAAGTGTAGCTAACGCAAAAATAATGGGTGCGTGCACTGATATGCAAATAATGTGGACGATTCGTCGTCGTCAGCGCTATTGTCGACATTAGGGATAATGTGGAAATATACATACATACATATGTATGAACATTGTACATACATATGCAGTAATTTTATAAGTATGTGTGTATAATAAGTGAAACCCCCTTCCAAAGTACGAGTATTTTAGGTTTATAAAATAATTTAGCTATAGGTGGGTATCACATCAAAAGCATAAATAAAGTGCATATTAAATGCATTTAACAACAACTACTAGGCTTATGAAAAAGCTATTGTTTTTTTTGGGGGGTTTTAATGCTCATTTAATAAATCATTTGTGAGTTATGACTTTATTTCAGCAGCAAAAAAAATCCTACATAACAAGCAGTGAATTTTATTTTTATGTAGAATAAACTAAAATATTTTTTTAACAAAACAAGCTGTTTTTCTTGTTTGTTCTTTTTTTTCTTTTGCAAATAAACAATTCATGCAAGAAATAACACAATACATATTATTTTTATTTTATTTAACTTTTTTGCATTTGTTTGTTTCCATTGGTGTAAAAGTACATTCATTGGTCTGCTCTAATTCCTTGAGATGCCACTAAAACAAAGAGAAGACACTGAAAGAAAGAAAAGCTACAAAAATATATAAACAAGCGAGTATCTATAAATAGATCAAGGGAACCCCTTTCGCAAAGATCAATTTTGAAGTGTTCATCCATTTCAATTTTGTATCCACTAAGGTGAGAATGAACTATTTTGAAAGCTATAGTGAACACTGGTGTGCCACTGCAAGAAGTGTGGTGAATTGTTAACACTGAAATTGGTGAACACCTTAAACTTATCATTGCGGAAAGCGGCCCAGCATCTCACAAATTTCATATTTGCTATTACGAAAAAATTTATTTTATGTTCTATGGGTTCCGAACAAAAAAAATCACCAAAACGAAAAAAATCGCCAAAACGAAAAAAACGCCTAAACTAAAAAAAATCACTATAAGTAAAACAAACAAAATCACCAAAACTAAAAAATCACCAAAACTAAAAATAATTTCCAAAACGCAAAAATCACCAAAACAAAAAAATCGCCAAAAAGAAAAAAACGCCTAAACTAAAAAAATCGCTATGATTAAAATAAATCGCCATAAATCGAAAAAATCGCAAAAAAAATAAAGCCAAAACAAAAAGAAAACCTTAAAAACAGAAAACAAAATTCAAAAAAGCGCCAAAACCAAAAAAAAAATCGCCAAGAAAAACGAAAAAAAATTACCAGGTAGTTTGTAGTTTCTATACAGAATCCTTCGTGTGCCAGTCAAAGTCGCACTTAACTGAATTTATTTATTGAAGCGAGAATGATTATATCTTCATAATAAAGTTAATTATTGAGAAATTATTCTTGATTAAAATTCATTCGACACCATTTCCAGTTGTATTTCAGAAGTTTCCAATTGTTTTTCAGAAATTTCTAAATATGTTTCTAATTATATTTCAGAAATTTCTAATTATATTTCAGAAATTTCTATTTATATTTCTGAAATGTAATTTGAAAATTCGGAAATGCAATTAGAAATTTCTAAAAAAAACAATTAGAAACTTCTGAAACATATTTAAAAATTTCTGAAATATAATTAGAAACTTCTGAATGATTAGAAACTTCTGAAACATACTCAGAAGTTTCTAAAAAACAATTGGAAACTTATGAAATACAACTGGAAATGGTGTAGTTCAATAAAATAATAACGGTCTAATTCATAAAAACTATTTTAGGTTTATTGCAGGTTTATTTGACAAATTTCCCATAGAAATATGTCAAATAAGCACTTAAATATTTTTTATGAATAAGGCTGTAAATATTTATCATAAAATATTAATAATGTAAAAATAATCTAAGATGCGAAGTGCTTAATAAAACATTCAACTCTTGTTTATATCGCAAATAAAATCATTCAATCAAATCAAAAATTCGAAAAATGCGTATAGATCACTAAGCCTGTATAAATTCCTATGGGGAAAATAATAAATGAACAATTCTTCTTTCACATGCATATGAACATCGGTGAAGGGTATATAAGATTGGACACAGCCGAATATTTTTTGTTTATTATATTATTTGTTTCTCTGATGCATTTCAATGTTCTTCACACCAGATATTTTATCACGATTTCATAGAATTTTTAGGAAAATCTAATTAAAGACTTATTACAAATGCTTGTACATAGTGCATTATAGGCAACTACCATCTCTGATTTGTTACATTTCACTCGTAAAGCAACTCTGGGCTAAATAACGGATCTGGCATCTCTGTAATTACGCGTACGGTTCTCAATTTGATTTAATACTCTTATTTCTTTTTTACTTTTTAGTTTAGTATTATCTTATTTTTTCTAATTGCTTTTGTTTGTACTCCCTCGTAGCATCCTGCTATTTTTAAAATGTTTACAGATGTTATGAAATAATATTTTAAAATTTTACGGTCTTTATTTTTATAATACTTTTAACGTTAATGAAATTAACTTAAACTTAATATAATTTTTATTGTTTTACAGCATAAATTTAATTTAAAAAAAATAATAAACCAACCACCATAAACATTATGAGAGAGCTTTAAACAAAGAGTTTACTTGTGCTTCTTTATGCAAAAGTTTAACTTTATACTCCTAATTTATGCAAATTAGAATGATAAATTTTTTAAGCCGGTAATATTTAATATTATAATAGTAAATGAGGTAAAGAGAAAAAAATATATGGCTGGCAGGCAAAAGTAATTTTTACAAGTAAGTTAAATGTTCCTAGAATAAAAGTTAAAAAAACTTGTGTTACATAAAAAAGTGTTATCAAAATTACTTAATAAAAATCTATAAAATCGATTTAGCTAGTTTTAGCTATAAAAGCATTTAGGCGTGTCTTACAAATTGAAGGAAGAGATTTTACTACACTTTGTTATAATTTCCCGAAGAAGTGTCAAACAGGGTTCTCAGATGTTTTCCGACTTATTTCGCCAAATTGATTTTAAAAATCGCCAAAACTCACTAAAAATCAGTTTTATCTAGTTTTTCTTAGTATATACATATTTGATAATAAATTTGTTTTTATTTAACACTTTTCTTAATATAAATTTTTATAAAACAATCATATAAAATTTTAGCAGAAAATCACCAAAAAATATTATTTGTAAATTTTTCACACAAATTCAAAACTTAAAAACAAATTACTATAATTAATATGAGAAAAACTATCAAAATCAAATTGTTTTAATTTCTTGCAGACGAGTTTTGCTAAGTCTTAATTATTTTAAACTACTCCTTCAAAATATTTTGAAGTTCGAAAAAAGCAAAAAAAATCGCCAACGAATTTATTTATTGGCAGAAAAATCAGAACGTCGCCAAAGCAAAAATTCGGACGCCAAACGAGTTGAAAATCGGCACGTTTGGCGAGAAATCGCAATATCTGACATTCCTGCAGTGCGATTCACTAACTTTTTTTAACGATAATCGCATCGTTAAAATAATTATAACGAAAATTTATCGAATTTGCTATTCAGTAGCATTTTTAACGAAATTCGCTGTACGTTAATATCAGCTGTATCGTTATTTAAGCGACAATAATTTATGTGCTTCAGAATCACACAATCGTTATTTTAAGCGACGAAGTGTATAGATAAAAATTACGATTGTGGGATCGTTAAAAGTTACTGAATCGCACCACTGGTGTCAAGTCGCATAATGGAGTTTCCAGACTTTTATTTGTATAAAAATATTCTTACGGCTCCCTGGTTATTGTAGAATACTTCAAGCATTTTCGGCATTTATGCTAGACTGTTCAGGATGTCTACATGAGGAAGAGGGTGAGACAATACATAATCCAACTACTATGCATCTGCCCTGCGCTTGAAAACCAACACCTTTAGGAAGGGACGGGAGTTTTTAAAATAATTGATTAAACTAAAGCAAACAGCATCAGAAAATATTCATTGCTTTTAAATACTTTTTATTGTTTCTTATTTTAAACTCAGAAAAGAAAGCAAAACATTTATTTTCATTCTTTCTTTTACAATAAACACATGCGCACATGAGTTTATTTATGTATGTTGATTGTTGTACTTTTTAGTAGGCAAAACAAATAAAACAAGTAATAAAGTGGTGGATATAATTATACGTGAATTTTTATTAAGATTAGGATATTCCAACAAGTTAATTTGATTGAATTGCATTAATTTAGTAGTTATAAGAAGAAACAAAATTAGTAAAAGATTGTGCAGCTGTGGCTAAAGAATACTTATGTAAGTGCATCTAAGTACATTGTGCCCACCTAAAAGTCACGTCTGAATTGCTTAAGTATTTGACAATTCTGGCATTAGCTTAAGCCAGCTCATTCATATTATAGTTGGGCCTTTCATATTGCATTCATATGCTGAAGAGAAGTGAAGTGGCAATAAACGCCATTGTTGGTTATTATTTGTCAACACTGTTTGTTGACTCTACAGATATGTAAATAACCAACAGTTTCTATAGCGAAACAATAAATAATGTGAATAAAATGTCGACAAAAGTAACAAAACCATTATGGTTGCCTTCAGCAAATAATAATTAAAACCCAAAAAAAAAACAACATCGTTTTGTTGTAAGTACGTGGTTACGTTAAGACTGCACTAAATAAAAACAACAAAATAGTTTTTATATAAAATATTTGTTTGTTTCTAAACTATTTATTAAATGTCCTTATTTTTTTCTCACTCTCTGGTGTTGTTGTTTTTTTTATGTTTTAAAAATGGTAGTTAAAAAGGGGGGTATTGTTTAAAAGGTTTTTCTATACACTTAAATACATATTTACATGCATATGTATAGATATGCTTCAATGTATATGTATGCATATGTATGTGTAAATGTATTTATATAAGCTTCTAGGTAGGTACAAGTATTTATGTGAATTTGTTTGTAAATTTGTCATTATACATTTTGTTTTTGTTTTTTTTTTTAAATTTTAGTAATTCTGTATTTATGGCAAAATATTTACGCTGTTGTTATTTCTAATGTAAACATAATAATTACATTTAATTGATATCACTGAACATTAAATTTAAATTATACACGGGGACACACAACAATCACCATTTTTATTATACCATTTTAGAGACAATATAAATACAGGCAGTTAAAATTGAAAAAATACAAAATAAAACTTTTACCCAAACAATACAAAACAATATGTCTGCCTATAGTTTTTAATAATTTTGTACATATTTACATACATACATACAAATGTAAGTATACTTATATTATTATATATATATATATATACATATATGTATGAGCATTTTAGGAATGTATGTATGTACTGAATTATATGTACATATATATGCCCTTAATTATGAAAGTGGCCTAAGTCACATGCATTTTTCCTTCGAAATATTAAATTAATCTTAAATAAAATACAATAAATATTTAATAAATGTTAAATAAACTTATATTAATCGAGACTAGTAGTACAACTCTGAATTAAAATGTTGCATAATTTAAAAATATATTTTGATTTGTTCAAATGTAATTTACTAAATATCTCGACAACAAAAATATATGACTTAGACCACTTCCACAATTAAGGGCACGTAGGTATGTACATTAAGGCCATGACTCACTATCATACAAAGTCGTGCGATCTACGAAAAAACACAACCCTGGTGTGATGAATTGTTTTTGTTTTCTGCAAATTTTCATAAACTCCATCATACCAGGGTTGTATTTTTTCGTACATCGCACGACTTTGTATGATAGTGTATGAATTAAAATTAGAGTTTACTGATACGTTCCATATCTTTAAAAAATCGTGTAAGTTGAAAAAAAAAAACGGACGTAACTATACAAAAATTCGAAGTCGAGTTTTTGATTGATTATGGTTCATTTTAGCAAACTATATGTTCACGCAAATATTTAGACCTCTGCAATCAAAAATGACGACTTTATTAAATAAATTCAAACGGAAGTATTTACGAATGCATCTATTTTTAACCGACTTCAAAAAAAGAAGGAGGTTAACAATTCGTCTCTATTTTTTTTTATTTTTTTTAGTTGTGTAGGTTTATAACTCGGTGCATTTTAGACTGATTGTAAAACTTTTCTTGTTGTCTGAGAGGGCGGGGACACGCCTACAATTGTTTAACTTGATTTTACGAACTTTTACTTATTTGATTGCTGCGAAACGTAGCAAACATCTTTGGTTCTTAAAATTACACAATTTTAAAGTTGAAAAAGTGGGCGGGGCTACGCCCATTAAAATGTGTTATAACCAGGGAAACCACAAATATGCAATTGCATGTTTTTTCTTGTCTGATATATCAATGCGGAATTAAGATATTTATCCGTTTCAGAACTTTTTATGAATTCTGGCATCGATTTGTTAGTGCATATTTTTGCATATTTTACCCTTTAAAGCATGTTTTTGCATACTTCAGTCTAACACGCATATTTTGAGCATTTTTCGAATTTTTAGAGCATATTTGGCCTATTTAGGTACTTTAAAAAAAAATTTATTTTAAAATGAAAAAAAAAATTTTTTTTTGGTAAAAATTTCTACCTTTTTCCGTCAAAATTTCATATTGTAGTGAAAGAAATAGTAGTATCGGGAAGCAATATTTTGCTACCATTATGAAGTTAGCCTTTAAAAAAGGCTTCCGAATCGATTTCACACGTTTTCTTGTGAGTTCTGATGTTAAAACACATGCTAAACGTATTTAAGTTGAAATTTATAATATAACATCCAAATTTAGAACAAAAAATTTTAAAATGAACGATTTAAAATTCTTTAATTCTCACTCACTTGTAAACAGTCTTATGCATGAAAAACGAAACAAGAAAATTATAAAATTTTAAATCGTCCATATCCAATTTTTTTCTGCTAAATTTTAATGGTGGAACAAATACTATTGATTTGTATTTTTCAAATTTCAACTTAAACAGATGTAACATGTATTTTAACATCCTCACTGGACGCTAATTTCAATAAAAACTTGGTTTGGTAATTGTGACGAACGCTGCCCCGATTATATCAGTTGAAGTGGAAAAAGAACATTTTCAATGTATAAAAGTTTATTTAGATGTGACCAACGGCGATTTTCATTTATCTAGCTAAGTGAATAGTTTTTGTTTATTGCAATAAATTTAATTTTGTTTATTGCATTAAATTTAAATTTAGTTAAATTTTTGTTCTTAATTAATTTTTTTATTGTTTCCTTCTTCTGTTTATTTTATTTTTGTCTTGTTTTATATGCAAATTTTATTGAATTGCTGAATTAAAATTAGATTTTCATTTCCAAATAATCCAATTTATGTTATTTTTAAGAGCATATTTTTCAGTTTTTAGTGCATATTTCGAAGCTTTTAGTGCATATTGAATGCGCATAAAACACTTTTTTTGGAGCATATTTCTGGTTTCCCTGGTTATAACATTTCACGTGGTTCTACTTAACCGATTTCTACGAAACTTACCACACACCTTGAACTTTAAAATAGACACATTCTTTTTCTTTTAAATGGGCGGGGTCACGCCCATTAAAATTTATATATAATATTTAATATAATATTTCACAAGCTTCTATTTCACCGATTTTTATGAAACTTGGAACGCAGCCTAAGCTTAAATAAAGGCACAATCTTGCGTTCAAAAAAGTGGGCGGGGCACGCCTGTTAAATTTTAGTATAATATTTCACGTGCTTGTACTTAACCAATATTTACGAAACTTGGCACATGCCTTGAACTCTTAAAAACACACAATCTTGTTCTTAAAAAAGTGGGCGTAGCCACGCCTTATGACATTTAATACTATATTTCACTAATAAGCTAAAAATAAAACTTAAAAAAAAATTAAACCGACTTCAAAAATAAGCACTAATAAGCTAAATATAATTAATGATCTAGTTAAATAAAATATTTTTACCGATGTTACCTATAATGTTGTTTGAAGTTGGTGCCAGTAATACAGGAACTAATCACATAGGAACATGACCGGTAAAAAAAATTTCAAGAACTTTTTATGTACATATGTATGTACATATATGTATGTATGTGTGTATGTGCTTAGTTACCAATATTGCTGCCACCAAAACTTCAAACAACACTATAGGTAACATATGTAAAAATATTTTATTCAACTAGATCAATATTATTTTTAGCTTTATAGTGCTTATTTTTGAAGTCGGTTTAATTTTTTTTTAAGTTTTATTTATTTCTTCTTTCATAAAACACATTTTTTTTCTTAACATTTGAATATTAAAAAAAAATATAAATTATAAATAATTTTTTTCCCTTTAATCCCCATTTTTGCAGCACTCTGTATAATATTTAAAAAAAATTATTTAATATTTTTACTAGAAAAAAAATGCTATGTATTTTAATGCTAATGTCAATGCTAAATAGCTTAGAGCATAAAAACAATTTTTAAACGTCTAATTAAAACAATTTTCCCCCAGCTCCCCTAAAACTTTTAACACATTCCCACAGCTATCAAACGATGATGACACTTGCTGCCAATATATTTGAATTTATTTTTTTAACGACTTTTGCTGCTTTAAAATTATGGTTTTATTGCTTCATTTTTATAAAACTAAATAGTGCATAATAATAATAATGCACGCGGTAGTTTATGTAAATGGCTTCTGGTGATATTTCGCATAAAAAGGCAGACATATTTTTTGTGCAAGTTTTTGTTTCGTTGAAACTTTTTATGGCACTTGCCAATAATATTTTTTTATTTAATTTTTTTTCTTGTTTTATAAAAATTACTTTTTTTATGTGATGTGGCGCATTAGATAAGTTAACAACAATTATGGTTTAATGTTTGTGTTATTTGACACAAGTGATTAATATACATATTTATGTTTAAATGTTTAGGTATAAATGTATAAAATATTAAGATAGAAATAAATGCTTACATATGCACATGCATATTTATGGTGTTTTTTTAAATGGAAATTTGGTTCTCAATATTTTTAAAAGTTGTCTTTCTTTGTTCACTACAAATAATTTAATAAATATGTATATCAAAATATGTGTACTTAAATCTATAAGAGGAAATATAATTACAGCAAATGAAAGTTATAAAGGGTCCGCCAGATAACTTTTTTTTTTTGAAAATGCTATAAAAAAACTACTGAAGCTTCGGCTGTGTGGCACGTAGCGCCGTCCTGTTGAAACCAAATGTTGCCCAATATCCTCCTCTTCAATTTTTGTGAACAAAAATTCGTTCAACATGGCCCGATAACGATCGCCATTGACTGTAACGGCCACTCCTGGCTCATTTTCGAAATTATGCCTCTGGACCAAAATCCGCACCAAGCAGTGACTCGTTTTGGGTGCGACGGCTTTTCAATGTATGTGTGCGGGTTTTCTGTGCCCCAAATGCGAAAATTTTGCTTGTTTACATACCCGCCAAGATCAAAATGAGCTTCTTCATCTGAAAAGATGATTTTTTTGACAAAATCGGCATCTTCTGTAAGTCGGTCGCAGGCCCACTTAGCGAAGCGAAAACGCATTGGGTGGTCAGTTGGCTCCTTCAGCGGAAAGATAAAACTAATTACCTGTCAAATCAGACATGAGCTAAGTGTTACCATTCACGAAATAAGCACTAGTTGAAAAAAAAAACGTTAGATGGCGGACCCAAGTGTATGTAAGTGTATGTTACATGGAAACAATAAAATTAATATCAATTGTTTGGCTTGGCCTCCATTTTTATTTATTTGATACTAAATGTATCATGTACTTATTTATATTTATGTATGGATATGTACATAAACAGTGTTGACAACTTATATAGCATACCTATTATGATGTATTATATTTCATTCTATAGCTGATAATGTAACAAAAAAATTTAAAATGGAGGATGTTTTTTAAGGCCTATAGAACTTTAAATTAAAAAAAATTATGCAAAAATTTTTTTCATTCGAAAGATTAATTAATACTTGAGAGAGATGTAGATGTTGAGCACAACTGTTATAAAATTTTTGCCAATTATTGAGCCCAAATGTTACGTCTTCAGGCTGATATTTAGTATTCCACAGAATCGTGCGACTTAAGGTCTGGAGGCCTCCTCCTTCTCCTCCTCCTACTTGACTTTTGAAGAAATAAGGTGGAATGATGCCACCAGACTGCAAACCGCAAGAAACGGTAAATTTTTCTGAATGTAATGGAGTCTGCAGGGTCTGTTGTGCACAGAAAAAAATATCATCAAAATGCAACCAGCAAAACAAATTGTTAATAGTTAATTTAAATTGAAATATATATTTAGTTAATATAAAAAATTAAGTTGTTGATATGACAAACACAGATTTTGTTTCAATACACTGAACTAACTAAAATCATGTTATACATGGCGCAAAAACTCAAAAAAAATTTATTGATATAACAAATTAAAATTTTTCTAGTCAATTAAATTACTCAAAAACAAAATTATTTGTTAAATTATATCATAACGGAATACGCACATGTAGAAGAACTCGTATTTTGTGTGTATTCATTATTTGCTTATCTAATAACGATTTGCTCTTTAGCTGAGTGGTAAGTACATTAGTCTATTAACCAAGAGATCATCCGACTCATCCAAACATCTTTAAATTTAAATTCCAAAAAAATATAAATAAATACGGACAAAGAAACAACACATTAGAATATGAAAAACAAATTCATTAAAAAAAATTTTTTTCTGTTAACAACTCAATTGTTAATAACACAATAATTTTAATTGGAAATAATTGAGTTGATTTTGTTTTCTTATGTTACAAATGTGTGTTTGTATTTACAAAAATCGTTGTAGGTGCCTTTTTAAATAACATTTTAATTGTATTCACAAATAAATTATTTGTATTTACAAATCTTTTTTTTTCTGTGCACATATTTTTAGCATATTTTCTAATTTTTAGAGTATAATTTACACTTTTAGGGCATATTTTGATATTTTATAGATTTTTTATATTTTTTAATATGTCTACAAGCTTTTATGTGTTGGACAATATTTTTATTTTTATTTTTCGCCATCTAAATATCATTTACCAATGTTCAATGTGTACATACATATATTTTTCTTATATTTGTTATATTACGCAGTTATTATGGACGTTAGTTTCAATAAAAATTCGGACAGACTCTGCCCCTGAGTAGACGTTGAAAGAACATTCTTAACACAGAAAAAACGTTTCCTGCAACAAACACGTTTAATTGAAAAAATAAAAAATCAATTAAAAATTTTATTGAGTCAATGAAACTTTTACTTAAATTAAATATTTAAACAAACGCTTGATTGAATTAATTAAATATTTAACTGATTCTTGGTTTTGTTTTTAATAAAACGTGTTTATAACAGGAAAACTTTTTTCTGTGAATGTATAAAAGTTAAGTTAGATGTGATAGGCAACGATTTTTTTTTTGTTTATTTTTTTTGCAATAAAATTATAAATAAAAATCTTGTCTTATGTATCTAAAATACAGTTCCAAAATTTTAATTCTAATATTGTGATCTCTTTTGAAATTGGAGTTAAATTTTTTATGAGTATCAAAAAAAAATTATAATTTTCTTCAGTCAAAATTTGTATGGCAATTTTTTTTAAGTGCACTTCAAAACCAAATTATTGTTTTTAATACGGCAGGCATTCTTTGCTACTATTTTATTGTTTCCCTTCTTTTGTTTATCATATTTTATTTTATTTTATTTTTTTCTTATTTTATATGAAAATGTTGTTGATTTTTGATTTAAAAAACAAAATTTTCATTTACAAATAAACCAATTTATTTTATTTTTAAGAGCATATTTTTTGAGTTTTTGGTGCATTTTGAATGCGCTTAAAACACTTCTACAGGGTGGCGCAAAAGTAATCCTCCTATCAGAAAATGCTATAAATTTTGCGATTGGCGCCTAATGTCAGTTCTGTTATAACATTTGTGTAGTAAACACATGCAAAATACACGTTAATAAACAATGTTACGCTGCACTGCTCCAGAACGCGAAATATTGGTGACTATTTATTTGACCAAAAAAAGCAAGATCGTCTGATTTGACCGCTGCAGACTTCTTTTTGAAGTCGCGGGTTTATGTCAACAAGCCTCAGACTCTTGCAGCTCTTAAAGACAATATCCGTCAAGAATGTGAGGAAGTTTTGGGCAAAGTAATGGAAAATGTCATAAAAAGGGCTCAAATGACAATCAACTGTGGCGGCGGCCATTTACATGACATCATATTCTCGACTTGATGTAAAAAAAAATTAAAAGACAAAATAAAAATAATCCACAAGAAGAATCAAAGTTTTTCTTTTTTTTTAAATTACAGCCAAATAACATCGGAAGGTTATTTTTGCGCCACCCTGTATTAGGGCATATTTTTGGTTTCCCTGGTCACAATTTTGAGATAAAACATCGTCTATAAATTACGCTCATTGATGACTGATTTTCAAAGTACATACATACATAAATCTGGATAATTTTGGTAGCGTTGTTCAACCGTCAATCTATTAATGATAAATTGTCACATTATACCGATCATAAATGTCAAAAAGTGAGCGCAATATGACAGTTCGTTTAACAATGAACAGCTTTCGTTAGTTCGATCGTGCCTCTTTACACGGTTGTATTTACTTTAATACGGAGGCAGCCATTTAAGTTGATGCCACTGTATATTTTACCTTTTTATTTTTGTACATACATACAAACACACATATGCAGCTGCTGCATATTTGTATGAATTTCTTGAAAATGTATGTACATACATTAATAAGTGCTCTACATAGTTACATAAACGCAAATTTGCGTGTTTTCACTTTTCAGTTTTATATTTCTTTAAACAAAACGATTATGCGGTTTGACTTTTATTTTTGTGAAAATACAAAGAAATTAATATGTTTTCTCAGGAGAATTATAATTAACACACACACACACAACATAACATGTATGTATGTACATACATATGTATGTATGTATATAATACTTATGCATGCACACACATGCATAAAAGTAATAACGGTATTGATGCATGAAAAAAACTGCTAACAACATAAAAACGAACATACAACGTTCGTACAAAATGACCTTGAACACAAATAATAACAACAAATAGAAATTAATAGATCAATAGGTCAATTTCTAATAAAAGGAGAAATAAATTAAGTTTTAAGGAGATATTTATTACACGCACACAGAGGCACGTACATAAATACGTACAAACTCAAGTAATATACACATGTATTGTATTTATATGAACTTACATTTGTGTATGTGTGTATGTATTGAACTCTATTTTCGATTTAATCGCAAGCGACATGTAGCAAAAAATTTACCTTTTAATTAAATTATTTATCTAATTTTTCGACCTTTTTTATATGTTCAATGAAACTATTTTTTTAAGCTTTAGGTCAGTAAATTTCTTTATATTTTTATTTTTCTATCGATATTTCGTTAACCTTTGGTTAACTTCTTCAGGACTATTATTGTTTTTATTTTTTATATTTATATTTATTGTTTTTATTTTTTATATTTATATAAAAACAACAATAGTCCTGAAGAAGTTAACCAAAGGTTAACGAAATATCGATAGAAAAATAAAAATATAAAGAAATTTACTGACCTAAAGCTTAAAAAAATAGTTTCATTTTACCTTTTAATTGAAATTAAAATTTTATGAAATAATTTTTGAAATAATTATACTAATTATGTTTCATTAATAAATTATAATTATAATTATAATTTTCATAAAATTTTATGGAGCTACCCATAGTTTAGAATTATCAAAATGCCAAAATTGTTGATAACTTTTAAAATACAATGCTGTAAAATTTTATCGTAAGCGACACTTTATGTATGTATGCATGAATTAGTGATGGACAAATATTCGTATTCGAAATGTTGAATATTCGGACATTTTCAGGCGAATATGAATGTATTCGTATTCGCTAAATTCAGGCGGATGCGAATACGAATGTATTCGTATTCGTCAAATTCAGGCGAATACGAATACGAATATTTTTCCAAGGAAATTAAATAGATAAATGCATAAATCGTAAACGAAATTTAAATAAATGACTAAACATTTTAGTTTGTACAAATACATTAACTTTTTTATAGAAATTCGTGTTTTGTATCGTTTTCAAATATTATTCAATGACGATCATCAAAAATTTGGGTACTTTTTATTTAATTGAAAGTACGCCAACAAGGGTGTGAAGTCGTTTTTCATAACAATTTTTTAATATTTCATATTGCATAAAATATTCGTATTCGTATTCGAGAATATCGTTTCAAATATTTGAATTCGTATTCGCGAATATCGTTTGAAATATTCGTATTCGTATTCGCGAATATCAAAAATTGACATTCGTTACATCACTAGTATATGTATATGTAAAAAGTAATTTAATATTAAAAAACACTTTCTACTGAAAACTTTGTTTTTTGTCGCTTTAAATTAATTTTATTTAAAAAAATTTATAGCCCTTTAAAAATTTAAAAGGCTTTATAAAGACTTTTTAAGAAATATTTTTTATGAAAATTTGTCTTAAAAACTCTTTATAAAGCCTTAATAATTTTTATAAATAATGCTGTTAAGTTTTAAAACAAATTTTGTCACACATAATAAGTTTTTTTGTAATAATAAAATTTTTTTAATAAATAAAATATAAAAATTGCTTATGCATAAAAAAGCCCTAATAAAAAAAATACAAAATTAATTAATATTTTGTGACTAAAAATAACTTTAATAAAGCACACATAATTGTTATATTAATTGTTATTTTTATGTAATAACTCCAATCCTTTTCTTTATAAATTTCCCCTTTTCTTTGAGCAAAATATTGAGTATTTTATTTCCCATATCATCAATAAAATAATATTCCAATTGAGTTGATTTCTTTTTTTAAAGCAAATTCTCTTTTTAGCCAAACAATTATTTTTTCCCAAAGAGAATTTGACTCATTAATATTTGTTATTGTTTTTGTTTTTGCTTTTGCTTATAACGGAACAACATGACAATTGAAACAACGCCATATTTGAATGTTTATTTTTGTAAGCAAAACTAGTATATTTGTCTCTTTCGCTCTTATGCATTCACATAATTTGTTGTAAAATAATTTTTATGATTAAAACAGTTAGCAGTATAAAAGCAGCACTTGTGCATTTTTACAAGAGGGTGGAGTTTATTTTTCATTTAACAAAAGATCACTACTAATTTGTAAGTTGCAATGTGTTGGAAATTATTTATTTTTTTTTGTATACGATTTTGTTTATGAATTTGTGCTAAAATGTAGTGACTATAACTGCTGTTTAAAAAAGTGACAATTGAAAAACTTACAAGTTCTTTAAGTTTTTATACATTGGTGGACTTGCGATTCTATTTGAATTTGTGCTTTGTAATTTGTACGGGAAAATGATGAGATGTACATACATACATATGGTGGTGTAACGAAATGTGGCTTTTGCGGGTACTGTAAAAAAGAACAAGATATTTATTTATTTCCCCACAATTGCTGGAACCGAAACGTGCCGTCAACTCGACTACATTCAGTTTTCATAACAATAAAGTCGCTCTGTGTCTTTAAAGTCCGAAAAATCCTGTGGTAATGTTTTACATACACAATTTATTCCCATTGTGATATCGAAACATCAAAACCTGCTAAAATATTTTATAGCAATAAATCTGCGCTCGGTCACAAGCGATAACAGTATAAATCGAAAAATATAGTTTTGAAAAAACTACTTTTAACGTATGAACGTTTCTTTGAAAAAATTGAAATGAGCAAATTAAAATAATTTTGTCGTGGTAGGTGATAGGTATCCAAAGTAGCTAGTGCTATTTAAAATATTATATTAGTCTTATATTTATATAAGTTTAATATCATGTAAATAAATAAATAATTTTGTCGTAAAGTAAAAAATTAATTTGTATTTGCGAATGCATCAAAGATTTTATGAAAATGTGGTTTTTAATATAATTTGCCGCTTATTATAAATTTCATTTTTATCATATTTAGCTCAATATTATCTAACTGCGTTAGAGACTTGGAGATTTCAAGTAAATATGAAGCTTCGTTTCGTATAATTTTGTAACATACATATTTAATTCAGTTTTGTCTTAAGTCGACTTATGCAGTAGTGCGATTCACTAACTCACACACAATTCGTTATTTTAAGCAACAAAATTTATAGACAAAAATTACGATTGTCGGATCGTTAAAAGTTACCGAATCGCACTACTGCTAACGCCTTTAAGCACGGAAATATAAAGATATAATAGACCAGAGCCTTATCGGATTTTCTGGTAAACCCTCGACAAATTCTAACTCATTGGCAATGTTTTACAATATACTATACATACATATACATATGTACAGTCGAACTTTTCTATAACGAAGTCTTCTCTATAACGAAATCTTCTCTATAACAAATAAAATTCGTGAATACAACATTTTTGTGAGTATTTTCATACATTTTGATCTCCCTATAACGAACTTCCCTATAGCGAAGTTCTCTCTGTAACGTACAATTTTTTAAGATTTTTTCACACTAAATAATAGGGAGATATTGCGAAGTTTTTAGCAATCGATTTTTTGCATCAATTTAGTCACAGAAAATAAAAATAAATGTTCTTCTCCTAATACATATACTTTTTTTCTACATACATATGTACAAATGTATTGATAAAAAAATTAATGTGTTCATGTAAAAACATTTTTTTTGTTTTAATAAATATATTTTCTATAACGTAGAAATTTGACGGCCCCCAACTGCTACGTTATAGAGAAGTTCGACTGTATATGTACATATGTATTTATGTACTTGATATAGGTATCAGCGTTGTTTATAATCTATGACGATAATCCAGAAAATCTCGCCAGTTGATCATTCCCTACATGACACAATGGGCGACTTTAATGTGCTAACAAAATCTATGAATTTTATACATAATTAAAATTTATATTGCTTTTAGTTTAATTATTATAAAAAACATCCACAAAGTTTTATTTATAAATGTATCCAGATTGATTTAAAACAAACCCAGTTTTCCGAATTTCAATCACAAAATTTTCTTCCCATCAAGCTTCAAAAAAAAAAACAAATTTGTACAAAGTTCTGCTACCATCTGTAATCATAGATATAAAACCCAAAAATAGACAAATAAAAATAATAAAATGATATTTGATTGACACTTAAGAAGGGGCGTGCGACGAACGAGACCGCAAGGTAAAAACAACATGTCATTCATTGTTTGGGAAATTTCTTAGGAAGACATATGTATATACATAAATATGTATATACATAAATATGTATATACACACATATGTATGAACATATTAGAAGCCTGCATAAACTGTCTTGAAATGTAAATATGTTTAGTTTTTTAAATTTATTCTCGTGGCATGTATTATACCGAAACCATTAATAAATGCTGTCGTTTAATAAGCGAAGATGGATGCATTATTGATCGTAAATATGAGTGTTAACAAGCGATGTCGCGAAGACTTCTTGTTCGTAACAAACACTCAAAAGAAGTAGTGTTGATTGATGCGTGTATGCTTGTTATTTGGCATACTGTACGTTCAAGTGTGTGTGTAAGATGAAAATGGTAAGATATTATGTGTTTAATGCAAGCACACATACGCTGACATTTGCATTTAAGATAAAAAGCTTTGAAAACTCTTAAATTTGTTCTTGTTTCTTTGCAAAGTAAGAGCTTGCATTGCTGTCTGTTGTGTTATTGTTGTGGATGTTGTACTCTCGTCGGTGTGAAAGCACAAAAAACTCTTTATAAAAGTTTGTACCTTGTGCATATGGGTTGAGCGTAGCTGGTTAAATTGTGATTTTTAAAGAAAACACACAACTAACGTCAACTCTTGCGTGCGTATGTACATGAGAGACGTTTGTATACGCGCCCATGCGTATGAAGAAGCAAGCATCACAGATTCTTCTGTCACGCAGCATTTCCTTCTTTACTCTTATACCTGCAATAACTGAAACAAATGTCTTGTCAACAGTATTGTTTAGCGTTTGTTTTATAAAAGACTTCGCTGCAGTAAAGCATTTGAAAAATCCCTCGTGTTTTAAAAATTCTTGCAAGTGGTCTTTTGCAGAGGTCTACTACATATGTAACATGTAAGTTTGTGTTTGAAGAGAAAGAAATAATAATAATAATAATTGGCTTCATCTACTGAATGAAAGAAAATATAAAAATTATTCAAGACATTATAAATGATGGTCTACCGGATGTAAATAAAATTTAATTAATTGGCAGGTACATGTAATTATAACAGATAACGTATATAAACAATCAGACATACAAGCACATTTACATACATATCGTACACTAAATCATAAAGAGTCACAACTCAAAAAAATGCAGATGCTGAATAGTGGCAAACAACAACTGTTGATACTGAACAAATGACGCAAGTGTGTAATAATGGTATTTTATATTCCTCAAGAAGGCTTTATTGCAAAATAAATTGATGCTGTCGTTAGATAATCGTTCAATTAACTGGTTTATAAAAAAAACAAACCCACTTTGATCATTTTGAGTATTGACTCTTAATGATTTAGTGTGCGATATGTGTATAAGTAAATTTTTGTCGGCTTTAGTTTGTTTAATATTTTTGCATTCTTTCTATAATAAATTCTTTATTTCTTTTATTTATTTATGTGGAGTAAATTTCAATAAGAATTCTTAAAAGAATATGGGCATACATACCCATATATTTACATATGTACATACATATATATGTGTACTAAGATCGCCTAGTGGTCGAAATTTAGAACATTTTATAAACATTATGTACCTAAAGAGGCCATACTTTTGAATATCTTATTGTCCGCCAATATTGATGAAACATATGTATATGGCTTAAAAAGCGTTTTTATTTTCTCTAAATCTGCACAATATAGTTTTTCTAAGAAAAATCCCCAAAACTCCACGAACACCACCGTGGCAACATTGAAAGTGGGAAAATACTACAGTGGCAACGCTAAATCTTAAAAAGAAATTGACCTTTTTATTATTAACTATATCTACTTTTTGCGTATGTCCAAAAATACCAAATTTCTTAACGAAAGTAAAGAAGAAACTATTGGGAACTAAATACACTAAAGGCCTGTCTCACGATGTCACCAGCAAACGTTCGATCGACAAGTTGTATTGCAAACAACAATAACATTATAAATTTTGTTAATGTTTACAATATACATAAGTATTCGATCGAACGATTTCTGATGACTGGCTGATAACAAGTTTTCCACGATGTCGACAGAAAAAGCTGAAAACAAAAATAAATTTTCTTATTTTATTGTTGTTTCGAATACACGTTGTCGATCGAATGGATTCTGTGTATTTGTGTATTGTGAAGTTGTCGCTTCTAATGTTAAATACATATTTCAAATTTAACTTAAACCCTTTTTTGAATTTATATGACGGTATGTGCTTCGTTGTTCCATGTTTTGTCTCAATCTATAGTGTGTTCACACTCACACAAGTTAAAAAACCTGGTTTTAACGTTAAAACCATAAACAGCTGATTTTTCACTCACACTGCAAGTTTGTTAAATTCAGGTTTTAACTCACAGACTGTCTAATAACTTTGCACAAAAATAAAATAAGTCTCCCGCAGAAATGCGTGTGCTATTTGCTGTATTTTTTTCTGCTTTTTATAACAATTAGTCATGTTTTAGACTTGGCAGTTTTTCTTGAAGCAGTTCTCTTCAATTCTCTTTTAAAACTGCTCTTATGCTTACACGTAGGCAGTTTCTTGTTAAATTTTACTATTGCTTCAATGCAGCCAATGAAATAACAAAAGAGAATTGAAGTAACTTTTTTGCACAAGCAAGTCAGTACCCCTCTTCTTTCATCTTCCCTCTCTCTCTCCTATAAACTCAGGTTTACTTCAAGAAAAACTGCTGAGTCTAAAACATGAGTTATTTGACAAACTGTACAACAACTGTTTTTGCTTGTATGAAAAATTGGGAAATTTTACAATGTGTTGTAAAAATGGAAATTATTTTATATTTTGTAAATAAGTATTTTAAAATTATGGAATTAGTATTGCAAAGTGAAGAAATGCTTAGAAATTAAGTTATTGTATACAAAAAATTCACAAATACCTCACAAAATAAAACTTTTTTTCTTCGGCGGATCGATGTTAGTCATATCGTCTATTTTCACTTCCCAGAGGTCAATGAAAATATTTTTACTGTTTTCCTTCCAAAAAATTGTTTTTTTTTCATAATTTTTTGATTATTGTTGCTGCTGCTGCATCCATTTTTAAGTTGAAAATCTTTTAAGTGACATCTATTGTAATTCACTGGCATAAACATTATCAGCTGCTTTTCTGGCCATTTTAACTTGGCAGCACTGCATTTAGCACAGCGAAAACAAGGTTTAATTTGATAAAACCAACTTAAACCCAATTCTAAAATGTTTTTAAGTTGGTTTTAACATAAACAATTTGTATGGTAAAACCAGGTTTTAACAGTTGGTTTTAACGTTAAAACCAACTTATATTAAAACCATGTCAGTGTGAAAACACTATAAAAGCACAATTATTATTTATTCTATGTGTATATGAATGTTTATATGTATGTATATATCAGAGCTGTAAAAAATTAATTAAATAATTAATTAATTAATTAATTAAGATTTAATTGCAATCAAATTAATTGCAATGAAATCGATTGCAATCAAATGAATTGCAATTAAATGGATTGCAAACAAATTTGATGGCAATCAATTGATGTATAAATTAATTTCCAAAAAATTTATTGCAATCAATTTACGGTTTTGATTGCAATCAAAAAATTAGAAATCAGTGACGTGAAATCAAGTGATTGCAATTAAATTGATTGCATTATTTTACAGCTCTGGTATATATGTACATACATATGTGTGTAATTTGTTTTGGCGAAGATAGTAATTCTTTATTAAAAAACTTTTTTTTAGTTTTTTCATTTTTTCTTTTTTTTTTGTATTTACTTGTAATTTTCTCGTTGGGAGCGTTTCTATGTGAAGGTCATTTTGTTGTTGTAAATTGTAAATTGTAAATTGTTACAATGGCAAATAATTCTACCTGATGATTTTTTTACATAATTTTTGCCACATTTTAGTTAAAATCATTTACTAACAACCTTGAATGTAATTTAACAATAATAAAAAAATAATAGTCGTAATTTAATTATTATTATCTTGGAGTTGCCAGATAAGAAAAAAAAACAATGTAGTTAGTTGTTAAGTAAACAAAGACAGGGTTATTTATAATAATAACTGTGTTTCCACGGCAGCATTTTTTTATCCCCATTAGTTCGTTCGTGCTAATGAAAAAGATGTTTTAAAACTGAATTAGTAATAAAGCATACTTTTTAACTAATTATTCAATTAAAGCACCCACATTTCAAAGCTACAACGATAAAAATCTTTAAAACAAAAAATAAATGAATTTTATCTATGTATATCAATTTAAACCAAAAATTGAATAAAGCTTAAACAAATTAATTGTAACAAAAAACAAAAAATAAGATCCCTTTTGCTGTAAAGCAAACACAACAAATAGCTTTAACCTCAAAACTTCAAATTGTGTAAAAGAATGGAGGGTGCTGCTTGTTTGGTGTTGCTTGGCTTGATCAGAATGATGTACGAGTACAATGTTGTTGTTCTTAATGATGATTACGATCATATGAAGATTAACCCTTCTTATTGCCCCCTTTAACTTCTTCATACATACATACATACATACAATGAAGAGTGCAACAAGTGTAACCAAGAAAAAATAAAAAAACAATGATTTTATGCAAGTGATACACGATACAAGTTGCAGTAACCATTAACTATTTTTTAAGGTATACAGACAAATTAGTAACGATTGCTGTTTTTGGCCAGCTTAATCGAATTAAGTATGCAAATAGTTATTGTCAAAAGTCATTATACTTAATATATGCAGGTATGTTTGACTGCTTAATGAACTCCGAGAGGGAGCCGGCAAATGTTGTTAGTTGTAGGCGAAGTTCGTTAAAGACTCACTCACTTTCAATTCTACTTTACATGTTTAGTGTAGGGTGTGCGCAAGTCTTACTAAAATGAACGAAATGCCTGCGGTATTAAAAAGACTTCGTACAAATTGCCTTTAAGCTTAATTTTTAAGCTCAATCAAATTAATCTTTGGCAGTTGTCTGTTAAAGCAAAATTTTGTGAACAATTTCTTTTAAAACATCGACAGGATGTTTTTAAGTAACACAACACTTTTTTACTCCAACACTTTTTTTCATACATACATACATACATACGTAATACAATTTAAAACTTTTCAAAAAGGTTTTCAAGCAAACTCCTTGAAAAAAAAAATTATTGTATAAACTACATTTGGATGCTTTTGTTTCTTCTGGTATAATTTTTGTTTAGTTGTTTATTTTTTCACTCTCTGTCTATGATTGACAGCTTAAATGGATTTTTAATGATGGGTGAAAGATGGGATTCTTCTTCTTCCTCTTTATATCAACAGTTTGTTTTTTTTTAAGTAAAAAAGCCAAAAGACCAAATCAAATGTTATTTAACAAAAAAAAAAGGAAAAAGAAAAACAAGTTGTACTGTAAATGTGACCCTGAATTTTTATTATAACGAAACTAAAATTAAAGCTAATTTGGAATAAATTGTTTCCAAAACAAAAAAAAACAAAAAACAGGGCAAAGAGAAAACTAAAGAGTTTGAAAAATAATTTTCAAAATTACCTGCAAGGAAAACCGTTAAATTTTAAACTGCAGAAAACAACAGCAACCAAAAAATAAAATAAAAGAAATCATTGTTTTCTTAAAAGTTAAACAGATATTGGATTTTGTTGTCTTTAAGTAGTTCATTTTTGCACGCAATCCACGGGCAGGCACATCCAGAGAGGAATATATAGTTTCCCATTTAAAGGAAAAACATATATACAGTGGCACACATGCTTAAACATGCATAAGCACGCATATAAAGAAACGGTTAATTGATCTCTGTGAGCACCTACTAGCTGTGCGTCTGTCTGTCCATCCGTTCCTAGGTCGATTTTTGACATTATAATATCTAAATTTTATATCCAACAATAGACGACAATTTAAGCAAAATAATGAAAGTTTTCTTTCAAAATTTAACTCATTAGGGGAGTGATAATTATGAAACACGATGAATCAAAACAATTCAAAATCTACATCAACTGTGACCCCACACATAGTGGATCAAACACAAAGAACGCTGATGTCCTTCGAAAACAGCTAGTTGTTCCGTTCTACTACATGTTTGTCAGAATATTTACAATTAACTTTGGTGTTATTTGTCCATTAATAATTATAACATGTAATTTGACTTACAAAGCGCTTCGGACTTTAGCCTAAGCAAATCTTAAAATTAAAACCCTGATGGAGTCAATAAACATTTTAAATTTTTCATTCATCAGATCAGGGTTGTATTTTTTCGTAGAATTTGCGATTGTGTAGGATAGTGAGTCATGACCTTTTGGGGACTATTCACATATTACGTAACACTATTTTCGGACTTTTTATAACATCCCAATATGTAACGCTTCTTACAACACTTTCAGTATAAATTTTCTAAACCGTAACAAATCCTTAACGCCCCCTCCTACTGGAGCGTTACGTAATATGTGAAAAGCGCCTTACAGATGAGTGGAATTTTCTTTTAACAGATATTAACACATCATCAGCATAAGCAACGATTTTGCACCCATGCTGTTCTAAAGATAACACCACGGGATATAGAAATATATTCCACAAGAGTAGCGAAATAACTCCTCCCTGGGATGTACTCCTGTTAACAAAATGGGTCATGCATTAAACACATTCACCACAACAGGCTACACGAACTCACGACTTCAATTGTCGCCTCATAGACAGACTTAATTATTTTGGAGACGGCAGCAGCACCATCTGCACCTGATATTCAAGTACAAATATATACTTCAGTATTGCCACTTTCATATATTTTGCATTTATAAATTTTAATTACTCTTTTAGAATGTATTTATTTCACGAACAAGTACAAAAATGAATCATAAATATTATTCTTTGCACTAATTTTTGGACATTGTTTCTGGTAAATAATATTTTATAATTTTACGATATCATTCGTTCAACATTTTGTATTATACTGGCAACACTGCATTTGCTTATGGCAGCCAAAGAAATAGAAATTTGCTTAATTGGAGTACAACGACAAAATCAGCATGGACAACAACCTGTCGCCCTGTTGCCTTGCTGTCTTCAAAAGATTCATTCTCATATAAACATTTGTATTCTATCGTTGACATTTTGTAGTCGGTAGCTTGCTGTGGTGAATGTGTTTAATGCATCAACCTAGAACAATGCTGGCATGTACAAACTCGCTTTAACGAAAATCCGATATAACGAACGGTCAATTATTGACATTGACAACTTTATACAGCGAATACTAGCCTAATTTTATACTGGATATAACGAATGATGAAGAAAAAATCGCAAAATAAAAAACAAAAACTTGGTAGGAACATATTTCTAACATTTAGTTTTACTTTGTATAGCAAATAATTTGATAAATGTGTGCTCTTTATAACGAACGGCAAAAAATATTAAAAATAATCTAAAGCACCAATCTAAATGTAAATATATGTGATAATATTAGTTTGTATTTTTAGCTTTTTTGAATATTGAATATTCTTTTTATGGCATTGTATTATGTCTACAATAGTAATAATTAAAATAACACTTGAAAAAAATGTTTGCGATATAACGAATGGCCCTGACATTATATCGTTCGTTATACCGGTATTTGCCTGTATTTTTATTTGTGAATAAGTCACCCGTACAAACGTAGTATACGTACATGGTTTTTATTTTTACTGCCTTCTATTTTCAGAGTTGCAGCAAAAACTTTGCGTTGGCAACACTGTCTGGAGTAGCAACCATTTTGCAGCAAGTGCTGCCACCTTATAAATAGATTTGTTATTTAATAATGCGTTAAGCAATATTAATTCAATTATAGTTCCTGAGAATCCATAATTTTCTGTGAAGGTACTTGAGAGTCAATTTATCTGAATTATTTCTTTCAAACGCGCTATATATAAACATAATTGCATACTTATATAATATATGTATATTATTTTTTTTTTTCAAAAAAAGTTGCAAATAAATTAAATTAAAAAAAAGCACAAGCCTCAAAACAACAACAAAAAGACTTTGCAAATGGCCAAGGAAAATTGTAAAGTTGTGCGTGTCATCAAGTTGCTCTAAAGTGACACTTGCGATTTAATGGCCAAGTGGCTAAAGTTACAAATTAATAATGACGATCAACCAAGCAAATACCCGGTAAACGTTATCAGTTTTATTTTAAAACAACAACAAGAAGGAACATAATATCTTGCTGCAGACATTTTAGCTCAGAGTACACATTTGTTGTAATATTATTTAAAACTGCTGGGGTTGTAGCACACAGCAATTAGCACCTTTTTTTGCCTATCAAATATGTAAGTATGTATGTATGTGACATGAAGATGTCTGTCCATAAGCTTCAAATATTTAAAACCGCATGCAGGTAATGGTGGTACGTTCAATACTTAATTGCAACAAACAACAACTCCCCCTTGATTTGTTGTTTTGATTTTTTTTCTTCTTTACTTCAAACTTAAAGTGACTTATTTGACAAAGTTAGTTCAACAACTGGGCAAATATTTAGAGTTAAACCAACAGAAATCAATAAATTGGCAAATAATAATACTAATAATTTAGTATGTGTAATATACCAAAAAAGAAATTTGGTGTTGATAGAATTATATGGTAAAATAAATAGTAAATAGTCTCTTTCTAACTCCCTGAATTGTGTTATTCTTAGCTGAATTCAATAAAATTTTTATACCAGTCAATTATTTAATTAATTTATACATAAATTTACAATTTTAGCTTTGCTGAATTACTTCAATGTTAACTGAAGTAGGATATATTGACTGAAATGAAAGGACCTGGTAATAATTTGCAATTTGAGCTTTGCTGAATCGCTACAATGTTTGCAGAATTATGATATATTAATTGAAATGAAAGATATGTGATAATTTTGAAAAACCCTAGTAATAATTTGCGATTTAAGCTTTGCTGAATCACTACAATGTTAGCTGAATTATGATATATTAATAGAAATGAAAGATATATGATAATTTATGAAAAATCCAGTAATAATTTGCAATTTAAGCTTTGCTGAATCACAACAATGTTTGCTGAATTATGACATATGTATTAGTTTAAATGAAAGACCTATGATGATTTTGAAAAAATCCAGTAATAATTTGCAAGTTAAGCTTTGCTGAATTAGGTTAGCTGAATTAGGGTATATTGACTGAAATGAAAGAACCTGGTAATAATTTGCAATTTAAGCTTTGCTGAATCACTACAATGTTTGCTGAATTATGATATATCGATTAAAATCGAAGTTATATGATAATTTTTAAAAGAACCGACAATAATTTGCAATTTCAGCGTTGCTGAATGGCTACAATGTTAGCAGAATTATGATAATATTAAATTAACTCAGCAATATTGTGCAGCTGAATTGGGAATATAAGCCCTGAGTTGTATGAGAAAGCCCGTTTTTAACATATATTTCTATAAAAAATATGAAATTTTCTTGCTGAATTATTTTTGACAAAGCTGAATTGTAAAATTCATATTGAAATGGGCAAACTTAAAGTGACTGCTGAATTTTCGCTTCATATCTTAATTTTATCATGTCTTGTTTGGAGTCAAACTGTAAGCTTAAACCCTGCATTATACCAGAAAATGTATTCCTTTATATATTTCTATTTCAAGTTTTTAACTTTCTTGCTGAACTATTGTTCCTAATTCCTATTAAGGAATATACAAAACAGCTAATTTACTATTTTTATCATATGCTTCTATCAAAAGTTTTTAATTTCTTTGCTGAATTACTTTTTACCCAGCTGAATTGCAAAATCCAAAATGAAATATAATAAGGGACATCTTAAACTTTTAATAACTACTAAATTTGTGTTACAAATCGTCATTATGCATCATTTTGTTTGCTGAATTACTTTTTATCCAGCTGAATTGTTAAATTAATATAGAAATGTATTAAGAAATATAGGAAATTGTTGAATTTTCGTTTAAAATTTTTAATTGGAGTAACAAGTTTCATCCTTCAATTGTATGAAAGACACTATTTTTTCATATACATATGTACATATTTCTGTAAAAAAAATTGTAATTTTCATATTAAATTACTTTTTACTAGCTGAATTATTACATTTATATTTAACACCCTTAGATACATAAAGTTTACTTTGCAAAGTCTTAATTCAGCTGTGTGAAGGACAGAGGGAGAAATAATTTCTCTGTCTCCCAGCTGATTTAAGACTTTGCAAAGTAACCTTTGCGTGTCTAAAAGGAGTGATTGTAATGGGCAAAGAAATGTGTCAAACTTTAGCTTCAAGTCTTAATTATACCATGCTTTGGTTAGAAGCTTAAGAAGACACGTAATTTTAATCTCTTACTTCAATGGTTTTCCTTTGCTTATATATAAAAATGCTTAAGTGTATAATTTCCTTGCTGAATTAATTTTCACCCAGCTGAATTGCGAAGTTCATACTCAAACTTATAATAGCCGTTGAAAATGTTGCTGAATATTATTATTATGGCATATTTTGTTTGCTGAATTGGTTTTTAACTAGCTGAATTAACAAATTGATATAAAAATGTGTTAAAAAAACATGCTGAATTTTCATTTCCAATCTTTAATTGCAATTGGAAGTTTCATCCCTGAATTGTAGGCTATAATTTCCATGCTGAATTACTTTTAACCCAGCTGAATTGCGAAATTCATTATCAAACTTGTAATAGCTGGTGCAAATTTTGCTGAATATAATTATTATGGCATATTTCGCTTGCTGAATTGCTTTTTAACCAGCTGAATTGATAAATTGATATAGAAATATGTTAAAGAATATGGGAAAATGCTCCATGGGAAGATCCATCCCAGAATTGTAGGCTGTAATTTTCATGCTGAATTACTGTCCCCTAGCTGAATTGTTAAATTGATATACAGATGTGTTAAGGAATATGGAAAAAAAATTAATAAGTCACGGTTCACAAACTTTAACCTTTGCTGATCAATTTCTAATTCAGCTGGTAGAAAAAAAAGAGATAATTGTATTTCCTTCTCCGTCTTTCTTACAGGTGAATTATGAGTTGATCAACAAAAGTCGACGTGTGTGAAACAGAACTAACTGCCGACTTTTAGGTCGGAATCTTAATTATATCTAACAAATTTTATTTAAACTACAACTACAAGTTTGACTTGACTAAAAGAGCGGTAGAAAATTCGATGAGCTGGTGTTAACATCTCATAATACAAATTTGACATTCATTACTCCATGTTAAATCATCCTTCGATCAATCGATTGCAGTCGATGTTGGAAAGTTGCTCATAATAATTGTCAAAACTTGCCTCAGCATTAAAATGTTGTGAGTATGTAAAATTTTGTTGCTTTTGAAATTAATTTTTTAGGTCTTATAGTTCAGTAGATTTTTTTGATTTTCTTAAGAGATAAAGCAACTAATTCGTATTTAAATTTCATTTGAGCTTATTTTCTGTTTTAATAACAGACTTAAAATATAGATTTTTTTTCTAGTTTAATAATTGTAATGTAGTGATTTTACTGCTCGAGTAAATAATAAATAATAATAACTACTCTATTACCAACTTTTAACCAGTATTTCTATCAAATGTGTATTATTATTATCTTGGCCCATAAATCTGACTTTAAACAATTTTTTTCTTTAATTTTATCTTAACATATTGTTCATGTTGTTCAATGAAATTTGCATTTTAACGAAAAAACCGAGTAAGAAAAATAATAAAAGCACAAAAATTAAGAAAAACAAAAATTTAAATAACGCAACATAAAATTGCTTTTAACACAAATTTATTTAATTTTTTTTTTGTGAATAGTATTTTATTTTTTTAATGTTCATTACGACTCGATAATACTTTTTGTAGTTGTAATTTTTCTTAATGATTTATATTTTTCTATAATTCATTTGTGTGTATGTGTGAGTGTTTTTTATTTTAAATAATATTTTCTTGAGGTTTTTCTTCTCTTGAACAATTTGATGGCGTTAAATTTATTCATAATTTGCGTGTAAATAATTTTATTTTCTCGAAAAACAGTTTTAAAGGAAAATTGAAAGAGTTTGCTATTTTTTGTTTTGTTTTTAGAATTTGAACAACATTTCTTAAACAAGGTTTAATGAAGAGTAAATTAAATGTGTGGAGGTCAAAAAAAAGTAACACTAAAAAGTTTAGCTTCAAGAAAACTTGAAAGAATTTCTTTGGAGAATAATTTTTGTTGTCAAAAAGACTCTATAGATTTTGAAGTCATAACTGAAAAATGTTTACTCGTATATTAATGGATCGATTGTGAATGGCAACAGAGCTTCAGTTGACATGTCTGAAATTAAAATTAGTCTTATGTATGGCAACTTCCTGAAAGTGGCCAAAGAGTTATCGAAAATAGACCCGCAAAGTTTCCTTTGCAAAGTCTTAATTCAACTGGGAAAAAGACAGAGGGAGAATACTTTCTCTTTCTGTCTTTCTCCCAGCTGAATTCAAAACACCTGCAAAGTAAACTTTGCGTGTGTATAAGGGGTGATAGCAAGGCTTTAATATATAATATAAAGAAAAATTTAATTAAAAATTTAAAAAAAATTCTATTCATAAAAATTATTAGTTCAGTGGAATTATTTTTCAATTCAATTCAAATTTTTCACTAAGACTTTTTTTAACTGTCATCACATTTTCATCTTCAACTACTTGTCAAATTTATTGCTATTTGTTAACTGAAATTAACAGCTGATAGTTGCCAGTTTCTATGCATAATAATATATTGATATCTGGCAACATAACTAAGTCCCGGTTGACATACTTCAACTTTTATTGCTCAACTCGTAATTTAGCTACAAGAAAAACGGAGAAGGAAATACAAATATTAATTTTTTCCTTACAGCTGAATTTTTCCTTTTCATTCAAAAATATTTACTCTAGACTTAATTAATTGAAATAAAATTGTTAAGTGACTATTTCAGCTTATTATATTTCTCAATCTAGCCTTTTATAAGCTTTTGAAGTTGCCATCTCACTGGCGCCAATAATATTACAGCGAATTCTTGTTATTTTTTTATTTAAAATTAAACTTAAAATTAAACTTTCAAAACCCAGCAGCATAAGAAAAAATTATGGCCAAATAATAAATGATGTTTACTTCCAACTACCCTATATTTTATTTTATATATTTTTCCTTCTCAAAAAAAAAAATACTTTAAACAGAAAAAAAGGACTTACCAAAATATGAACTTTTTGTAATTTCGCCATGCTACTACTACACTCGACGGTGGTGTTCAGCAATAATCCTTAGCAAACCAAAAGCCAACACAAAAAAATGGGGAAACAATTTAAAAACTCAGTTTGCGTGTCCATGATTGAAATCTTATCTGGAATGAATTAAGAAAAAAATTTAAATAACAAACAAAAAAAAATAACTATAACAGAAACAGAAACAGAAAATTGTAAGTAATTCATATGGATATTTACCAACATACATAGACATTAAGCAAAAGTTAAACAAAATCAAAAAAAAAACATGAAGGGAAAAAGGATACAAACAAACAAAAATTATCAGTAACTGCAAAAAATATGGAAAATGGAATTTCATAAGCCATAAACGTTGCCCAGGCACTTAAAAGGGACTTGAAAATAAAATAATTGCAACTAAATTGCAGGCATGTACATATACACCTAAATTCTTTTGAAATTGTGCATAAAATTTTGGAAAAATAAGTCATACTTTACAATTCTCAAAAAAACGCAAGCATTATCAACTTGGCAGCACTCCATGAGAAATAATTTATTGGCAACACTTCATTCTAGCGGGAGCAAATTCAGTATAGCTGTTGTTGTTTTTACAATCAGCTTGCTTGATGATTTGCAGAGAAGTGTGCACATGTACATTAGTTTTATTCCTCAAAAATATTTACAAAATGTATTAAAAAAATATACAATCAACATTTTACTGAATAAAGTAGTAAATTCATTTTTAAAAAACGTGCGAAAAATATATTAAACTTAACTTCACCATTTCCCCTTCAAAAAAAAAATCCCAATATGGCATCACGGCCTACTCTGCTGAAAGGCAACAAACGCAAGCTGCCGCTGCTCAAAAACTCAGCGCCGTTATAGAACATCATACAGTAAAATTATAAAGGAGGAAGTATAATTGAATTTTGGTTAGGTTAGATTTAGTTTTTAAATTCTTCTTTTATTATTATTTTTATTTTATCAAAAAAAATTAAGAATATAGAAGCCTTGTATTGTTTATTTATAAATGTTGAACAAATAAAATATTCAGCCCAATTATGAATTTTTCCGAAGAGTCTTTTCTCTTCCCTATCATTTGATCCCGTGGAATAATCGTCTTATTCTAAATATCCTAGGAGAGTAAAATGCAGGAGAGAGTAAAATCTAAATCAGCTGTATAATGTTTACATTTTATTCCACACTAATGCAAGAATTCAGTAATAGAGATTAATTAAAAATTTTATGTTTTCATTGTCAATAAGAATGTTTGTTAATATAAATATCTTTTTTTTTTTTTGCTTAAATAAACAGCGCAACCATGCACTTTATGTTGAGAAAGTGGAGCTAAAAACTGTAAATATTTTTGCGTAGCTTCTATTGCGGGTTTTCTTAAAATAGTAATAATAATAATAATAAATGTGGAGGAAAAAATATGTAGTTTCAGCTATCTGGTAAGACGAGTTGGGATATCCATAAATTTAATTAAAAATATAAATGTTCAAACTATTAGAAAAAGAATGTGATCGAAAAAAAATTAGAAAAAATTTTCAACTTTGACAAAATTTTTCTTCAAATACTTTATTAGAAATACATTTTTTTCGGTCTTTTTTATTTTAATAGAGCATCCTATTGCAATTAAAATAAGATTTGACTTTTTTTTTTTAAAGAAAATTTCAATAATGAGGGCAATTAAAAATAAAATTCCACGTGAGAATTAACAGGAAAAACAAAAAAATTATAATTGGAAAAGTTAAAAGCCTTGAATAATTCTAAAAAATAGCGACTAAGCTAAACGTGAAGGAAACTCTTTAAAATTTTTTTTTAAATCTGTTGGTTAAAAAGAACTATGTGAAATATAAAATTAGATTTTAATGGGCGTAACTCCACCCACCATTTAAAATAGAGGTACATTTTAATGGGACTCCACATATTTTTTTATATAAAGAATTGTGTCTATTTTAGAGCTCAAGGTGTGTGGTAAGTTTCGTAAAAATCGGTTAAGTAGAACCGAGAGAAATATTATAATAAATTTTAATGGGCGTAACCCCGCCTATTTGTAACCTGCAAACTGTGTAATTACAAGAACCAAAGGTGTTTTATAGGTTTCGCAGCAATCAAATAAATAGAATATCATAAAATCAAATAAAAAAAATTTGGGGGTGTGTAACCGCCTACTTTTTTTCAACGGGACCAATTGGAAGCTATAACCTCTCAAACAAAAATGGAATTTTTTCAATCGATCTAAAATGTACCGATTTATGAAAACATAAAGAAAAAAGGAAAAAAACAGACGAAATGATAACCTGCTCGTATTAAAAAATTATACACGCACTCAGACCAAAAATAACTAAAATCAATAGAAACCATATTGAATTAATAAGAAACATTAACGAAAGTTGAAATTTCTTATTTCAATATGGAAAAATATTAATTTACAGTATTTATTCATTAAAGGTATTTAATCATTTCAGGTTTTTCTCGTTGGAAAAATGGAAAAATGTAATTTTTTGACAACAAACACAGGAAAAAAAATTCAAAAATTTTTTTCAAATTTTTTTTCTTGTTTTTTTTTTTGTTTTGACCCACTGTAGGAAGCGCCGTTACTGTTTCAACCAAGCCAGTTTCAAATTGAAAATCTAAATAAGCCTACAATCTAAGATAGATGTTTCTGGAACTTATTTTTATCAATTTCACACAGTGTAAATTTTGGCCTTTTAAGGGTTAAAGGGAGCTGCACATTGTGTAAGAAAAAAAATCAATGTTTACTTGTTAGTAACAAGCCGCCATTTGGGAAAATTTATTTGTAACCCTTAGGACAGCACAAATACAAATCACACACACAGAGGACTGAAATTATAGATTAAAGAACGTTCAGCCGTATTTTTCGCTTTTGTTTTAACACACACAACCACTCACATGCATACATACATACATACATACATGTGCATGTATGTATGTAAGGCATTAAATATAACAGTAATATATTCAACCTAACCTCATTATTATTAGTAGTTGGTAATGTTGGCGTTGTTTTGAAGATTTTTATCGCAAAATACCAATCAGAAAACAAACTACAATTACAGTATATACTACATACAATGTATGCCTTACATACATAAATACATACATACGAATATTTGCAGGTATGTACTTATACTTAGGGGTATATAGTATATATGTACATATGCGAACATAAACATACTCCAACAATATAATTAAATTTTATTAGGCACAAAAAAATATAAAAGTTCGGTAAATATTACTGACTGCCAGGCAACCGTTTCGCTATGGCCGACCAGATCAGTTAAAAAGACACCAATACCCGCTTACAATTTGTAAAAAAAAAAATCGCTTCCCTAAACTTCATCATTCCACGAAACCCATTAAAAGTTTTTGTACAAAATAAAATAAAATTGATGAACAGCAGTTGGGAAACAACGACGTCTGTCTACCTGGGCATCAATAATAATTGATTTGATTGACGGCTGAATGAATTCTACAGCAGCCAATTATTATAAAAGTTTTTTTTTCTAAATGCAAAATCATAAGAAAAGAACATGTCGATTTAATGATTTTAAATTATCGAAGCAAAACTTTAAAACTTCAATCATTGGTCTAAGTTAAATTTTTGAAGATGTTTTTTTTTTTTTTTTTTTTGTGAAAATAATTTGAAAGTTGGGAGATGGACGATGGTTGGGTGCGAAAAAAAATGGCTGCCGCGCATTCTGTCAAAATAAAATTGGCGTGGTTTTTTCATTTTGAAGTTTATGTGAAACTAAAAGCAATCAAAAAAATTATACGTACGATAATTTGAATGAATTTAAGCAAAATTGTTAACTTCTTAGAATTTCGAATGTATATACAGTGACCAAAAAGATTATTCGACTTTTGGGATCCAAGTTTGAATTTATGCATAAATCATGATTATGGAAATTTTCTTTATATATTTTACAAAGCATAAATTTTCCCCTTATTGTGAATGGCGTCGTCGACGTCATATCAAGACGGCAATAAAAATTGTCACTTGCCTACTCTTTACCGGCCACAATTGGCTCTTATTGACAATATCTTACTAATCTCTAATCCCCATATGCAAAAAAAAAAATAAGGAGCGCTTGAAGTGTACGTTAACACAAAACTTCCATACAAAAACCGGTTTAACGTACACTTGAAGCACACGTTATTTTTTTTTTTTGGCATATGGGGGAAGGCTTTGAGGCCGTTTAGATGAAGACGACTCTCCTGCGAGTCGTGTTTGTAGGCGAGAAGTGAGGAAAATCTTGCGTCCTAGCAAAAGTCGCACGTACTGGGAATTGAAACGACAATTTTATCCCTTCTCTCGTTATTTACAAGCAGTGTTGCCAGTTAGACCATTTTTTTTATCATGTATGAAATAAGCAGTTAAAATATAAAAATTATTAACAAATAAAGTAAGGAGAGAAAAGGAATTATTGTATTTTGGTAGTAAATTAAAAAAAAATAATAAGAATATATGGACATATTAGTTCTACATTTCCCAAACTAAAAATTAGTTTCTCTACGGCAACACTGCTACGAATGAACGAATAAAAAGCATTGATCAAATTAATATCAAACAGTCGCCGGACTATTGCGACAAAAAAGTCTTCATGTAAACAAGCGTAGATTTAAGAAGGGGCTCCAAAAGAGAACGTAAGCATTGTCGCAGCTAGGCCACCCTTCATCTAAATGGGCTCTTTGTAAATTAATGGAGCATGTTAATAATAGTCAATTGTTGTGACGTCGACGACGCCATTCGCAAAAAGGGGGATTATTTTCTAATGTTTCTAATACAACCAGCGTTGCCAAATGTGCATATTTATCTCTTTTTCGCAGCTCCTTATGCTGTTGAAGAGTTGTGCAGTTGTTTTGTTTAAAAATCAGTTTATCTTGATCGTTTTTTAATTTTTGTTTTTGCTTACTTTTGGGTAAATTTTTTAATTGAAATAAGTATTTCAAATCATCGCTAATTAATTGTTTCTCGCTTATGCACGTTCATAACAGTGTACCTTATCAAAGTGCAATTTATATGGGGAAAAAAGAGTGCAAAAAATGTTAAATATTTGTTTGTTTTCCATACAAGTTTAAAAAATTATGAAAGCATGGATTTGCATGAACAATTTTTTAAAAATTTTGTATTTTCTACTTTTTTTGCAATATTAATCACATAATGCTAACGTGTGTTTAAAATAAATATTTATTTAATTTACAAAATTTTTGTAAAGAAATTAATATAATTATCACAGACTCCCCATCACCAACATTTTACAATAAAACTGTGTTTTTATGTTTTAATGAGAAGTATAATGCTATTAAAATTTATTTGATGTCTTTTCTCCTTGAAAAACAGTTTCCTTGTTCGATGTAGGCAGTTTTTTCCTCAAAGGTATATGGCAACACTGAATACAACCAAATACAAAATCTGTTATTGTGAATGCTCTTAACTTATTAATCTATTGTAACACACGGTTTTGTGATTTCTTGTGTGCATTTGCTTGCATTTTCGATCGTTTTACATTTACAGCGTTGCCGCTATTTGCATTTACATACGAACACTTAGTGCAAATGTTCCATACATGTACCTTACCTAACATTTACACTGAAACTAATTGTAAGAAAGTTACAAAACACTTATATACATTGTTTTTAATTTCCACTCAGCTTTCAACGATATTTTCAAGAAAGTAAATTTTTGATATTTTCAGAAAGTAAAATGTCAAAAAGTTAAACATTGTTACCCACTTTAAAAAATTATACAAACAATCCTGTATGTTTGTATAATAAATAGGGCAAATAATTATTATAAATTATGCTTATTTTGTATAAATATTTAAAGAATTATAATATCGTATCTTCAAATATATGTACATACATGAAGAACACAGTTCATGCCTTTTTAAAACAATAATACGTATTATTAAAATATTAATATTCCCAACTTATTGCCCGCCCTATAAATTTGTGTATGTTAATATTCTGGGTAACTTTAATTAAGTTGTAAACAAAAAAAATTTTAGCAACTTTACGTTTCAACGACTTTTTTAAAATTAACTTTTTTCACTTTTCTATGAAATGTAACGTTAAATGTTTTTTAGGGTTCCGTACACTAAAGCTGAAAAGGAACCCTATTGTTTTCGCTACGCTGTTCGTCTGTGCGTCACAAGCTATTTATTAGGAACCGTAAGAGCTACAGACCTGAGATTTGGACAGCGTATGTAGAACATTGGCCGCTAAATGTAGTAACAAATACATTTTTATTTGCTCAGGCAATGATACAAATTTGCAAAAAAAAATTTGTGTTGCCAGATTTTTTTTTTAATGAATATATAAATTATGTGTGAGATGACGCGGCTTCAAAATAAGAATTAAAAATAGGAATGTCACAAATAAAATTAAAGCGAAGTTAAATGATAAAAAATTATTTACCATGATGTCACCAGAAATCGTTTGATCGACAACTTGTATTGCAAAGAACATTAACATTAGAAAATTTGTTGTTGTTTTCAATATATCTACATGAGTATTCGATCGAACGATTTCTGGTGACTTCGTGGTACAGGCCGTTATTTTCGTATAGATAAAATATTATTACTCGCGTTGCACACAGTGTTTTAATTTTATCGCGTTAGTCATTTAAATAGTAAAAACGGTTTTTTTGGATAAAGATGAAAACCTACTAAAAAGAAATTAATGAATGGATGACATATACAAACAGTATAAATAGGGTCATTGAAAAATCGAAGCAAAAATTTCTAAAAAAAAACAATGTGAGTCCGATCACAGGGGAGATGTGTAAACATCTAGTATTGAATTTTTTGAATATTGGCTTATGGTAACTAAATTAAGATATATACATTTTTGACTCTACTGTATTTAAAAACCTATGGAAAACTGCATCTATAGTAGTGGAATTTGTATTAGTTGTTGGGGTTTGTGGAGAATTGCTCATATGCAAGTGGAAAATGTCAAATAAACATTTTGATAAAGCTTAAGACTGTGGCTTTGCAAAATTTGTATTAAAATCTCCAGCCATAATAATTGGTATTAGGTGGAGATTTTTACCCAATTGTCATGCACCAGCATTAGTGTAAGGCAACAGTACGTAATGAATATTATAAATTCTTTATAAAGACTGCTATATTTATTTTAAACAAATAATTGACATTTAAAACGCCTATTTTATTTAAAAGTTTATATTTATTTTATATTTTTCAACTTTTTAACAAAATTATCCCCACTGGCAACACTGTTACACTGCACAAGCAATTTCTATTAAAACTAACATTGTTCCTGAAGGTATGCTTTAAAATTCGTTTGAGTGTATTTCTATGCAGCTGTTAAGTTTATCTGTACTTCTTGTTCGTATGATTACACTAAGGCACTCATACATAGCTCACAACGATTTAATAACGCTTTACGATCTTACTCAAAATTTGTGATTGTATTGTGAAAAAGATTTTTATCCGTAAACGTGTATAGATGTTTACACATCAAAAATTCTGAAATGTGTAAATATTTTCCACAAGTATGTACTATTTACTTCCGGGGATCGAATTGGTAATTCGAAACAAGAGAAAATTCGTTCACATTTGTATATTTTCTTTCATTTCGTATTAGAGGGTAGACTCCCTGGTTTCTTTGGCCTTTTTAAGCAATTTTCAATGTAATTTTTTATCGTAATAGGCCTGCGTGAAACATTTTATTTTAGTCATTATAAGTATCTCGAACTCTTTCAACATTGTTTTATTTAAATAATCTTTCATCTCAATTAAAGGCACATTAATGATTATTTTATATCTTAAAAAAAAAATATGTAAGTATGTATCCCAAAAAAAAATCAGTCGCCGTTTTTTAGAAATTAAGCATGTATGTATTCATTTATTTTGTCCTCGAAAATGTGTTCTGTCTGCTTGGCCGTATTTTTATTAAGACAGTTTAAAAGTTTTTTTAGTTTGTCCTTTCCTACCAACCATCAGCAGCAGAGAGGGCAGCGAAAGGTATCACATTGGGTTGTGGCGTAAACAGATATTAACAAAAATATCACCAATAAACGAAAATAAATCATACGGCTGCCATCGACACATACCTTTTATGTATGTATGTATGTATGTACTTGTGTGTGTATATTGCTCAGAAATATGAAAAGCGCAGCCTGGGAAGTACAAATTGAATTCGAAATTTTGCACAAAAAATAAAAAAAAAGAAACTGAAAATCAACGATAACCACAGCCACCACAAACAAACCTGTCATAATCCACTCATATAAATATTCAATGTCAGCGCATTCCTGTGCTGTGAACCCTGTGAACATTAACTTATTTAAGTTTTTTTTCTAAATATTTTTTATCAACACAACAAACTTAAAACTCTCAACATGTTCTTCCTTATATTTTTTTGTTTTTTTTTCTTCTTTTCTTCAAAATTTTGTTAAGCCCAATCAACTACCAATTCTTATAGTTTTCCTCTGGACTCTCTCTCTCTGTCTGTGTGTGTGTGTGTGTAGAGGGCACAGTATTTATTCCTTGTACGAAAATGCGGCTCCAGTTTGTTTACCCTAAGATGGCGTATTGTATAACGTCATTATGAGGATTACGTTCATGTTCATGTCATAATTTTCCTAAAGAGTACAAAAATCACAACTGTGCAGCAACAACGCTAAAACGTTTCAAACCAGCAAAATATAAATGTGAAATTTGTTTTACATATATACATACATACATACATACATGGTACCGTGCATCCCAACAATGTTGTTTGTGGCTGCTGTTGCATCATCATGATCATCATCATCATCATTGTTTGTTGTTTTGTTTTTTTGTGTGTGTTGTTCTCGTGTTTTCTTAACTTTTATAGGTTGACATGGTTTGTTAGCATCATCAATACAACTCTGATATATGATAGAGTTGCATTTTCATGCATGTTGTTGCTGTTGTTATGTTTTAGTTGTTGTTGTTGTGTTGTTACAAACCAAAAAAAAGGAATATGTATGAATATGTGCTTATATAAAAAAAATTATATAACAAAAAGAAGAAGCTATTGTGAGTAATTAAACAAATATTTTATATCATTAAAACGCTGTTGGGTAATCTAGAAAAAAGGCCTTTTGAGCAAAGGGCCTTTAGAGATAAAACTGCCGAAATAATTTAAATTTTTTTGGGGAGCAAACTACGGCATTCGATACCATTCGAAATTTTAAAATATTTCTATATGAACGCCTCCGCTTTACTGGAAATAACCAAAATTAAATTTTTTTCAGTTATCCGATTTTTTTCTCTAAAACTGATAACTGAAATTTATTACATTTAAGCGTACTCCTTAAAATCAGTACAATATAATAGAAAAATACAATAAAGTACGTAAGAACGAAAAGGAAAAATACATTTTGCAATTTAATTTTTTAACGGACAAAACAAGCACAATTTTTCTAATAAATAAATTTGTAGTTTTATTGAATAAGTAAAATAATAATTTGGTATTATTAGGGCGTTAATAAATTTTAAACTAAATTTGTAACAATTGCCAATAAAAAAACACTAAATAAATTTTTTCACTAAAGCGAAGTAAGTTTCATACAAAACGTAGTTGTGAGCTTGCTTTTGGTTTTCAGTAATACGATACTTGCAGTAAAGCGATGTTTCGCTAAAGCGAAATGAATAAGACTAGCTGCTTTTAAAATCAGGGCGGGATTTGTATCGCTTTCAGGAATTTGATTTTTTTTCAGTAAAGCGTGTTGCGCTAAAGCGGATTCGACTCTTTTGAAATATTTCGTAATTTCGTTTGATAATGGGTGGCGTATTTTACCCCCCATTTGGTCTAATTGTCGCTATAAATAAGAAGCTGCTTCGTTCACGTTTTTCAGTCTTGAGATTATGGCATACGCTATCGAACAATTTAATAATATGGTGCGATATCGAATGCCATAATCTCAAACTTAAAAACACGTGATCGATTTCAGATTCCATAATCACAAACTTAAGAAAATTGATCAAATCAGCTCGCTATTGAAAGCGAGGTTTAAACCCCACGTTACTAAGATTTTAAACTGAACTTAAACGTTGAGTCTATAAAAGAACTTAAGTCAAATTATTAGACAATCACTTGAAGCTTCAAAATATATTTTCCTTGCTTTCATCAAGAAAATAGACTTTTAACATCAATTTCAGTATGTGACTCAATCTTAAGAACTTTATAGCGGCCTTAAGTGCCCTGGAGATGATCAAATAAGCTCATCAATCATATAGTTATGTATTTCGTGTTTTTACGGGTACACGCAGGTGTTAAAGGCAATAGTTGATGAAAATCTTCAAGTTTTGGTTCCTTATTTGACAGCTGATTATTTGATGGTCCCCAACTCTGGTGGACAAAAAAAGTCAACAGTTCTTTTTGGATTCCTTTTATATTGCTCTGCGAGGTCCAATACAAGTGGTGATTGGCGTTTTTATTTGTACGTATCCCGTGAAGTGGCAGGCAGGCAACACTAACACATATGATTGACGGGTTTATTTGATCGTCTCACTGGTACATAAATGCATGTTGCATGGTTTTTCTCTTTCGACATTGCATTCCTCATAGACTCTTGCCCCTATCATTTGTCACCAGCAGTTTATATCTCATATTGAGGCCTTTGCTTTCTTTGCCTTATTAGCAACCCCTCTCTCTCTCTCTCTCTGTCACCTGACATCTTTGTAATATTTGCATTTTAATTGTTATTGAATAAAACACACATTTTTTGTTTAACAATTTATTAGTCAACATATTGATTTCAGCATACCCTTGGCTCCAACTTAATATGAACAACATGTTGTATGAACATGTTGATGTTCTTTAAAGCCAAAAACCAAGGCAAGCCAACAAACACACACAAGCGCGCATGAAAGACTTAAGTTTATACGGTAGTTGCCGACATAAATAGCAAACAATTTAAACAGACACCACAATCCAGGAATTAAACATGAGAACGCGCGACAAGCTTAACACAGGATTAGCACACACAGAGTCAAGTTTTTCCCTGCTCAAGCGTTCATATGTGCCGGGGGAAGCAGGGCCAAGAGGCCGAAAACTTGCTGATGCTGCTTAAACAAGAATCAAATTAATAACAGATCATATAACGAAAAACCCAGGGGGTCACTCGTATGGAGAATACCAAAAAAAAAAGTATTTTACCTATAGAAATTTGTGAAAAAAAAGGTTTTTTTAAGTTTAAAATGCTTGTACATAAAAGTATACTTAAATAAAGGTTCACAAAGAGTTTTGGTAATTTCAGTTGTTTTCGCAAAAGGAAATAAATTTTAATTTTTTTGCAGCTTTTATGTTTTATTGAAAACTGAAATTAATTGTTTTTCAACTACTGTGTGCATAAATTTACGAGTATTTAAAAATATTACATTTATAACAATTATTTAATATAAAGCTCATTAAGTGTGTGTGTGTGTGTGTATAAATGTGTAGCCATATGTGTTTCATTTATTTAACAGAAGCACATGTCACAGTGTAAATACAATCCAAATTAAAACAAAGCACATATTCACAATAATAACACAATAACAACAACAGCAATAACAACTGATATCACATCAACACACAACTGTGAATGCACTGTGAGATGGAGACACACACACACGCAGGAAAGACAAAAAAAATATATGATTGATCTGTGTCTTGAGTTATTTTATTTCATCCACTAAGATTAATTAATGCACCCTGTAATTATAATACGAGTATTTTTTTCATTTCATTTACTATAATTGTAAGCCCCACATTACAAACATACTTTAATTTCGTTATGTATGAAAAATTTCCAATGAATTTTGTTTTGTAAATTTGTGGCACAAATAAAACAAGAATTTATTTCAATTTAAAGCCACAACAATTATAAACGATTTTAAGTTTGTTGTTTTTTTTTTGTTCTTGCAGCAGTAAGGGAAAAATGTAATAAATGTATACCTACATACATACATAAATAAATATGTATGTATGTATATCTATGCACTTCTACATGTACGAAGAATGACATAAAATTGCTTAAAATATTTATTTTGTTTCATAATTTGTGGGTATTTCGTAAACGTTAATTTTTTTTTGCTAAAGGGGCCTGGAGACGATCAAAAAGGCACGTCAATCAGTGCACATGTATGTATGTGTGAGTGTCCCACAAATAAAAACGTTTGTATTTTGACTTTGTAGCATTCGTATCGGATAATAATTTTTTGTTTGTAAAAATAAACAACAACAAAAATACGAGAAAAAACACCAGCTGAAATATTGGTACAAAAAAACTAACAGTTTACCCACGAAAATCAAACAACATATAGCAAATAACTCAAATCAAATGACATTTTTTCATCAGCCGTCAAATAAAAAAATATAATAATAAAGTTTTTGATTTTCAATCAGAAATAATTTCTTATTCGGGCTTGAGTTCTGTAATTTTCAATTCTTATTGAATGAAATATTTTTATTAATAAATGTGAGTTTCTAAAAAAGAGAAGAAAAAATTAAACTAGACTTTTGATTTTCGTTAATCAGCACCAAGACGAACTGACACCAGGGTCTAATCGTCGCTTTCGATAACGAGCTAATTCGAACACGTTTCTTTAGTTTGAGATTACAGAATTCGCCATCGTGCAATGCAAAAATATTGTTCGATATCGAATGACATAAAATCACACTGAAAAACGTGATCAAATCAGCACGTTATCGAAAGCGACGATTATATCATGTGATCTCGATTCAGTACCCCATTTCTGTAACTTGTGAGATGTTATCGCATCGAAAAAAATTAAATAATTATATTGGTTGTCCTATTTGACACATAAATATTTATATAAACTTACAAAAAATATAAAAAATACAGTTTTTTTCACTCACTCTGTGTTTCAAAGGATGATAAAAATTTTTTCGACTCGAAAAGTACTGACATTCCTTACAGAAACGAGGCAAAGCATATAGTGATTAGCTGTTAATTTCTCTTGTGTAAAATTAAATCAAAAGCTTCGGAAATTTTCTGACAGTAGGATATTTTACACTAACAAATATACAAGGCGAAAATGCAGAGTTGTAAATCGATAACATCAGATATCAATTCGCCTTGATCAGCGCAGACAACGCGTACATTTCAGGGTGACTTTGAATGGAGACTTGCTGGGGAATAATATTGCGAATTGGCTAGATAAGGCCCGACTGAAAAGTTGAAACACCGATCATCTAGTCGGAGTCCTGTCAAAATAATGTCAGGGTCACTCAAGCACTAGATTGACTACGGCGTCTATCATACTGAAAGCAGTCTCTAAGTATCATCTTCGAACATTTGTGGAATTATTAACAAGGCATTGTACGCTAGAAGATTGAGTATACGCCATCTGTAAGAAGTTGTCTAAAATGGGAATAGAGCTGTTTAACAACTTCACTGTCACTGTTCTGCATTTAGTGAATAAAATAATGGTTTTCGCGAGCGCGGGATCTTGTATGACTATCATAATACTCCGTCAAATGAGTATAGCCGAATTCAGTTTGGTTTACTACTGAGTAAATGAGATGATGTAGAAAGTCCTTCCTATACTTCTAAGTAAGCTGGTTCCAACGTAACTTCAATTTACAACCGAAAGCCCTGTTAAGTTTATCCTCATACAAATTTTGCTTTACGAAAGTAAAATATACATATTGATGATGATACTGATGATGATGATTGAACATCATTGAATTAAAAACCATCATATTTTATGTAAAATAATGCTGGTATTTTTTATTTTTATTTTTTTGTTGTAGTTTGACCAACAACTGAATGTGGTTCCTTAGAACTTTTGCGCTTTTTTACATATTTGCTCACTCGCAACTGTTGTGTAAGTGTTTCACAAATTGTTGTTTCCCTCCAAGCTGTCAATCAAAATGATTTATACAACTTCCCACCGTATATCATCGCAAACAATTCATTACCAGGCAAAAAAAATATTCTGTCCGCTTAAAATCTTCTTTCTCGTCAGTTGCATTTATTCCACGTTTATTTGGAAACTTAAAAATTGTCTGTTATTTGTCGGCTTCAAAACTATCCACCACAATCGTCATTAAGAAACATCGTTTTCATCACACTCCTTTTGCATTGTGAGCTGGAGTGCTGGCTTGCTGCTGCTGCGCCGCTCATCATGTTCATCTTGCGTCTATGATTATTAAGAATTTTTCATTTGAATTTGAAATTATATTTATTTTTTTTATATTCTCGTGCTGCTCAATCTTAATTGGTTTGAAGCTCACATATGATTGTTTTTGCTTCCCCCAAAGTGGCGCTTAATTGTCGGCACTTAGATGACACTTGAAAGTGATAACTTTTGATGTTTACCGTTTCTCTATACGTAGAAAGGTTGTAAGCAAAAATTATTTTTCCTAAGAATAAAAACGGTAAATTAAGCACGATTTTATATCGGATTTAATGAATCGGCATAAAATGTGTAAGAGAAACAAGACCTCACGCAGTTGAAAGTAAAATAATGTTTAATGGAAAATATAAATAAAACAAGTCAGAGTGCTATATTCGGCTGTGCCGAATCTTATATACCCTTTACCAAAGTGCGTTTATGTAGTGTAGAGATACAAACATAAGCACAGAGATATGTAGGTGCATATTCATTTCGTGAAAAAATGCATACTTTTTTTCTAGTGCAATTTTTAATTTTTTGGCATTATGTTTAATTTGGTGCTTTTTAAATTTTGGCGATTTGTTTCATATAGGCAATTTTTTTTTGGTTTTGGCGATTTTTTTCGGTCTTTGGCTTTTTTTTAATTTTGGCGATTTTTTTCGTGCTGGCGATTTTTTTGATTTTGACGATTTTTTCATTTAGGCGATTTTTTTATTTTTTATATATTTAATTTTTTTAGTATTGACAGTTTTTTTCTCGTTTTGGCGATTTTTTTCGGTTTTTGGCGTTTTTTAATTTTGGCGATTTTTTTTCGTTTTGGCGATTTTTTTGATTTTGCCGATTTTTTTTCATTTAAGCGATTTTTTTAATTTTTGGCATATAGGCAATTTTTTTGTTTTGGCGATTTTTTCCGGTTTTGGCGTTTTATTTTTTAATTTTGGCGATTTATTTTCGTTTTGGCGATTTTTTTTGATTTTGGCGATTTTTTTCATTTAGGCGATTTTTTTTAATTTTTGACGATTTTTGTTCATATAAAAATGTTTTTTTTTGTTTTGGCGATTTTTGCGGATTTTTGTCATTGTGGGATTTTTTTTTGTTTTGACACTTTTTTCTCGTTTTGGCGATTTTTTTCGGTTTTTGGCGTTTTTTTAATTTTGGCGATTTTTTTTCGTTTTGGCGATTTTTTTTCATTTAAGCGATTTTTTTTAATTTTTGGCGATTTTTTTCATATAGGAAATTTTTTTTTTGATTTGGCGATTTTATTTCGGTTTATGGCGTTTTTTTAATTTTAGCGATTTATTTTCGTTTTGGCGATTTTTTTTTGATTTTTGCGATTCTTTTTCATTTAGGCGATTTTTTTTTTAATTTTTGGCGATTTTTGTTCACATAATCATTTATTTTTGTTTCGGCGATTTTTTTCGGTTTTTGGCTTTTTTTTTAATTTTAGCGTTTTTTTTTCATTTTGGCGATTTTTTTTGTTTTGGCGATTTTTTTAAATTTTTGGCGATTTTATAATTTTCGGATTTTTAGTTTGACCGTTTTTGAAAATTTCAAGAGTTTAACTCTTACAATTTCCAAGATATAGCAATTTGTCAAAATTACATAGTCAAAATTTCATTAACTGATGGGCCACCCTTTAATTTAAATTTTTTTAATTTTAGTGTTAATTGTTGTAGCCTATATAAAAATACACTAATTTTACAAATTTCAAGTGTCAATATACATATGTACACACATACATACAATTGTATGTATATTACATGGGATTTTAAAAGTTTTCGTTACTCATTTTGGAACACCCTTTAATTTTTAGCTTTTATATATTTGTTGTAGCGACCAAAGTTCTACATACACTGTCCAAATTTCAGACCCATAGCTTTTACCGTTCCTGAGAAAATAGCCTTCTTCCTAAAACATGAAATATGTTTAATTATTAGGAAAAAAGTTAAAGTTTTCCAACCCTGGAAACGTTTTTTAATCTGTTAAGTTTTTAAAATTTTTTTTTAATTATAAATACCAATTTTAATCATACCGAAGTATAAAATAAGTTAATTTAATAAAAAAGTAATAAAAACTTGTTTTCGGTAGTTATTTTCTATGGGTAAATTGAGTTTGAGTTTTCCAGCTCTGAAACCGTCTGCCCGATTTTGCTGATTTTCAATAGCAAAATTTTTCGGAAAATTTCTGACACACCAGTCCAAGAACGAAGTCGCTAGCTCTTCTGGGAGCTTGGGAAAACCGATTTCACGTACAGACAGACGGACAGACGGACAGACGGACATCGCTTGTTCGTCTTCCCTATGCATAAGGATCCAGAATATATATACTTTATATGTCTCTTATTAATATTGTAGAAATTACAAACGGAATGACAAACCTATATATACCCTTTTACCATTTTTTGGTAAAGGGTATAATAAATGAAATCAAATGAAATAAAATAATATACATATATACACATAATAAAATAAAATTAATTAAATAAAAAAAATTATATGTATGTACATAATAAAATAAGATAAAAACAAAATGAAATAAAATAAAAATTAAATTAAATTAAATATAATGTAATTTAGTAAAACAATATAATAAAAAATTAAATATATTAATATGATTAATAATTAATAACATAAAATTATATATAATAAACTAAGATAAAATAGAGCCAAATAAAATAATATAAAAAATAAGTAAAATAAAATAAAATAAAGTAATAAATAAAATAAAATTAAATTAAATAAAATAAAATAAAATAAAATTAAATAATATAAAATAAAATAAAAAAATAAAATAAAATAAAATAATATAAAAAAAGATAAAATATAATAAAATAAAAAATAAAATAAAATAAAATGAGATAAAATAAAATAAAATAAAATGAAATAAAATAAACAAATAAAATAAAATAAAATAAAATAAAATAAAATAAAATAAAATAAAATAAAATAAAATAAAATAAAATAAAATAAAATAAAATGAGATAAAATAAAATAAAATAAAATAAAATAAAATAAAATAAAATAAAATTAAATAATATAAAATAAAATAAAAAAATAAAATAAAATAAAATAATATAAAACAAGATAAAATATAATAAAATAAAAAAATAAAATAAAATAAAATGAGATAAAATAAAATAAAATTAGATAAAATAAAATTAAATAAAATAAAATTAAATTAAATTAAATCAAATTTACTTAAATTAAATAAAATAAAATAAAATAATCTAAAATAAAGTAAAATAAATACAATAAAAAAATAAATAAAATCAAATATAATAAAATAAAATAAAATAAAATTAAATTAAATAATTTAAAACAAGATAAAATATAATAAAATAAAAAATTAAATAAAATAAAATAAAATAAAATGAGATAAAATAAAATAAAATAAAATAAAATAAAATAAAATACAATAAAATTAAATAAAATGAGATAAAATAAAATAAAATAAAACAAAATAAAATAAAATGAGATAATATAAAATTAAATAAAATAAAATAAAATTAAATTAAATCAAATTTGCCTAAATTAAATTAAATTAAATAAGATAAAATAAAATATAATAAAATAAAATATAATAAAATAAAGTATAATAAAATAAAGTAATATAATAAAATAAAATAATAAAAATAAGAAAATAAAATAAAATAAAATATAATAAAATAAAATAAATAAAAAATAATAATAAATGAAATATAATAAAATCAAATAAGATTTAAGAAAATAAAATGAAACAAAATAAAATCTAATAAGATAAAATAAAATAAACTGTTATAGAAAAATATAGAATAATATAAAATAATTTATATTAAAATACAACAAAAATATAAAAAAAATTTAATTAATAAAAATAAAACCAAATAAGTGTATATATTTTATTGCATTAATATAAAATAAAATATAGTGAAATAATACAAAATAAGATATAATTGAAATATGTACATTAAAATAATAAATAAATAACATAATCACCCCTATTGTGATTATTTATTCCTTTCGAAATATTTCCCTTTTTTCTAAAGTTGCTATCGTGAATTATTTCCACGTTAAAAAAAACTCGAACAAAATATGGCATCGCGGATTTTTGAGTTTTTCCCCAAAAAAATGTGTATTTTTCACAAATGTTTTGTTTGGGAATAAAAAAATTTAACTAGTTTTCTTATTGTTTTTCTTTGTTTGATTATATTTTCAAAAGGAGTGAAAATTTATGAATTTATTCATATCATAGTATATACATACATATACATTTATAAATATATTTATATTTAGTCGTTAAGCAGCTCTGCGTTGGGGAACATCTCTCGCGTCATCGTAATTATTTCTTCAGAGCGATAAGGCTTTTGTTTGTTGTTTGCCCTTCGAGAGTTTTTCGTCTCACTCGCACTGGTTGACTGATCTGCCACAGATTACCGTATAATCTTGCGGTATTTTGTGGAATTTCTTTAACAACCACGTTGCTACTTCCAATGTGAAGGCTTAGGTCGTGCACAGTCAGTCACAAAACTTTTTAAAATACTGTTAATAATATCTTGGGCATATGGTCTACGTTACTCCGCCCTTAATTGTGCAACACCATATTATGCAAATTTACTTTGCATTAATATGTTTAAAATAAATAAATAAATATATTTATATTATAGTATACACCTCCAACAATTCTTCATGTTTTTCTCTTAAATATGTATGCACATTAGATAATTCCGTTAAAAAGCAGATTTGATGTATCTCTCAAATTTCGTCTTTTTATTTTTTTCCAATACAAATAACATTAATCGGAGCAAATGCTATTGATTTTGCTGAATAATAACAATTTATTGAGAAAATTATAAAAATACTCGTAAATAGTAAAAATTACAACTATGTACATATGAATGTACATCAATTCACAATAGCATGTTCGACTCGCAACAGATGTTTACTTTATTCTCAATCAATTGGTGATGCCAGTTTGTTAAAAATTATTCCCAACAATTTATTCCCTTGAGATTCGCGATAAGGGTGAATTATTTCTTCCTTCGTTGGTGCTACATACAGGGTGTTCTAATAAGACGTTTCATTTTGAACTGCTCACCATTTTAGCCAAAAAAAACAAATTTATTATGAACGTCATAATAAAACAAAAATTTAAAAAAGTTGAAGTAGATGACAAACTTTTAAAGTGCAACTTCTCCTTTTTGCCAGTTTAATCTTTAGCACATTTTTCTTACTTTATATTTTTTTGTTACTGCAAAAACATTAGCTTGAGTCTAATACATACATACATATGTATTTTTTATTTCATTAAAATATTTTGTACTGCTGCCCCCTTATCGTACTGAATAAAAATGTCTGGCAAATCTTCGTGCGACCTTGTTCTTACATTTTATCACTGTAATTTCTTTTCTAAAATAAGTATGTAGTTTGTTATTGTATTTTGTCTTTTAGTAAATAATTTAATGCCATGTAATACACATACACCACATATGTATGTACATATGTATGGATGTGTTTATTTACGTTTGAATGACATTGAAATTGAAAGTTTTTGATTGTGTTGGCTTCTTCTTTTTTTTTTTTTTTGATTCTTTAAAACGCATACAAAACTCTGCTGCCATTTATTCCGTTTCAATTTAAAACGAGGTACAATCTTCAAGTTTTCATTTGTTTCTTTCTTTTTGCTTGCGTTTTTCCTTAAACTTTATTTTTTATTTTTCCTGGTTAACAACACCAATGACACGCACGCATTGTCTACTTGAGCTACTTAAATAAAAGAGGAATACGTGTACATACATGCATAGATATATGTATACTGTATGTATAATCTAAAATTCTAAAGACCGGTATTAAATTATTGTGAAAATAAAAAAAAAAATTTAAATATTGAAAGAAAAAGAGACATGACTGACACTGATATGTACTCAAATACTCACATACATATGTATATAATGTGTATATACTGGATATATACTTATGTAAATATATACATATGTACATACACACATTAGAGTGGCCGTTACTTGTATGAAGAATTTATTTTATTTATTCTCACCCCCCAAATCAGTTCAGTTTAATGTGAAAAAAAATTTCATATCGATAAGTTGTGATTTAGGGGGTGCGTCCGCCCCTCAAAGAATGCACATTATATACACATATGTATGTACGTATATGTATTATTGTGAGTATTTGATTACATATCAGTGTCAGGCATGTGAGTAAAATTTTAAGGAAAAATTTATTTTGGTTAATCACATCATAATCAATCAAAAAATATACTTCGAATTTTTGGCAGTTACGTTCTTTTGCATTTTAGGTGGCGATATACATATATAATAAATTCAGTAAAGTGCGTGTTTGACCCGCACTAGATATGTAACTCAATAGAAACTTTAGCCTATATAATATAAAGTTTTGGCGTTTTTTCGTTTTTGGGTTTTTTTCGGTTTTGAGTGTTTTTTTAGTTTTGGCGTTTTTTTTCGGTTTTTGGCAAAATTTTTTTAAGTTTTTGACGTTTTTACAGTTTGACGATTTTTTCATTTAGGTTTTTTCATTTAGGCGACTTTCTTCACATGGGCGATTTTTTTTTTGGTTTTGGCGATTTTTTCGGTTTTAGGCGTTTTTTCATTTTGCCGACATTTTTCATATAGGCACTTTTTTTTAGTTTTTACACTATTTTTCTCATTTTGGCAATTTTTGGCGTTTTTTCAATTTGGCGATTTTTTTTAATTTTTCCGATTTTTTTGAATTTTGGCGATTTTTTTTCATTAAAGAATTATTTTGGTTTTGGCGCCTTTTTTGCGTTTTGCCAATTTTTTTCGGTTTTTGACGTTTTTCGCATTTTGGCGATTTTTTTTATTTGGGCGGTTTTTTCGAATTTGGCGATTTATTTTAATGTTACGAATTTTTTTTCGATTTTTTTTCATAAAAGCGAATTTTTTTTTGGGTTTGGCGATTTTTTTGGTTTTAGGCGTTTTTCCATTTTGGCGACTTTATTTCATTCAGCCGCTTTTTTTAGTTTTGACACTTTTTTCTCCCTTTTTTGCGATTTTTGACTTTTTTTCCACTTTGACGATTTTTTTTAAATTTTTCTGATTTTTTTCATTTTGGCGTTTTTTTTTCATATAAACAATTATTTTGGTTTTGGTGCCTTTTTCGCGTTTTGGCGATTTTTTTCGGTTTTTGGCGTTTTTTTCATTTTGGCGATTTTTTTGCATTTGGGCAATTTTTTCGAATGTGGCGATTTATTTTTTCTACAGGCGATTTTTTTTGGTTTTGGCGATTTTTTCGGTTTAAGGCGTTTTTTCATTTTAGCGATTGTTTTCATTTTGACGATTTTTCGCAGTTTTGGCACCTTTTTCGCAGTTTGACGATTTTTTTCGGTTTTTAACGTTTGAAAAAACGCCAAAAAAGCGTTAAAACCAAAAAAAAATCACCTATATGGAAAAAAATCGCCAAAACGAAAAAAAAATCGCCAAAATGAAGAAAAATACCAAAAACCGAAAAACATCGCCAAAAACCAAAATAAAATTGCCAAATTAAAAAAAATCGCCAAAAAAAAAATTGCCTAAACGAGAAAAAGAAGTGCCAAAACAAAAAAAGCGCAAAATACCACAAAACTAAAAAAACTATGTTTTATATAGGCTAAAGTTCGTATTGAATTACATATCTCGTGTCCGTACGGAGCCCTTCGTGTTTTCTGTTGCTTTTATTTGTTAAAAAAACAACTTTTATTTTTATTTAGTATTTATTAAGAAAACCGTACATTTACTTAGGAGTAGCGAATTAAGACTAATTTTACAATGTTTCTTAATCTAAAATAATAACTTGCTTATTACTTAATTTTGTTTATTTTTTATGTTCTTATTCTTTTACCAAAGCAATTCGAAATATTAAATGTTCCAATTAAAATAATTCTTGCAAAAAGTGCAATTAATTTAAAAGTTTATTAATTTCGTTATTTCGAAATACTGTGACCTAATTACAGTTTTAAGTGCAAATGAACTTAAAGTTCATTTGCCTATTTCTTTTAAAAATTTATCAATACCGTCATTATAACATTTATATGTAACTTGCGCGGGTCAAAGTCGCACTTCACTGAATTTATTCTGCTTTTAACAATATTGATATAAATACAGTTTAAATTACCGTGTGCATAGTGGTGGGTCTTTTGATTGAGGCTGCCTGCTGTAGAGGTTCTCAATTTCCCCTCTATTACATTGGTTTTTTTTCTCATAATAAAACCTGCGACTTGACTTTTTTTTATAAAATATTACAAATTACAAATTAAAAAAAATATTATACAATGCCACATAACCTTCACATAGAAAATCATTCATCGAGAAAATTATGAAGTGCAAAGACAACGACATTGGCAACAACAACAACAACAACAACAAACGACGACGACGACAAGCAACCACATTTAATAGCGATAATAATAAAAGGGTTTGCTATCAACTTCTGCCGGCTTGCATTTGTAGGCCTAATTCAAATGCTGTCATCATTTCATTGTGCATTTTACTATTGCATTTTTGTTTTGTTTTTTTTTTCATAAAATTTATGTTAGTTTTGAAATGTCATCAAGGTAAAATTTGTTATTAAATAACTATTTTAGCAACAATCGGCAGTTGTTAATCACAATTCACACACACTCACACACACATACACAGTCATGGTGAGTATTTTCAATTTTAAAGGGGAGTTTGAAATTTCTCATTTTATAAACAATAGCAAGAAGGTGGGTGTTGCAAAGTGGGCGTCTTTTTAAGTCAGTCACAATATAAGAGGTTTTATTTAATAATAACTTTAAGCAAAATAACTTTGTGGGAATCTGGTTTTGTTGTATGTAAATAATTACAAGTGTTCCATACTACTCGTAATAATAATTATAGACTATTTGTCACAAAACTTTTCTTATTATTAAGAAAAACTTATTAATTATTAATTTTTCTCTTTACTTAAGACAGAATTTATAAGATGTTTGTTTATAGAATATAGAAGAGAGTCTAAGCTATAAAATAGTTAATTATATGTTTAAAATAATAAATCAAGTAACTTAAGAAATCGGCATTTTGAAAGTTTAGCTCTTAAGGTCCATAGCTCGCTTTATGCGCGCTACGCTTTCTATGGATCTGTCAAAAAAGTAGAATCAATGTAATAGTCCCCCTTATTGGGAATGGCATCGTCGACGTCGCATCAAGACGACTGTAAAAGTTGTCACTTGTCTACTCTTTGTCAACAAGAATTGACTACTATTAACATGCTACATTAACTTACAAAGCTTTAGAGATTAGTAAGAGATTGTCTATAAGAGCCGATAAAGAGTAGACAAGTGACAATATTTACTGTCGTCTTGATGTGACGTCGACGACACCATTCCCAATAAGGGGTAATATGTGACAAGTTACATTGCAAAAAGCGCAGAAGCAAAAAGTAAGTAAACTTTCTACTTTTGTACGCGTTACAAGCACCATGAAAGATGTCAGCTGTTCTGGAAAGCTGAAGATGTTAAATAATACTTTATTTCTTACGTTATTATTTATATTATATTATATTATTTTGCCGTGAATAATTTTTGTCTTTTTTTTTTCAATAAAAAAATTTCATACGAAAAAAAAAGGAAAACAGTGCATGTAACTCAACGCGAACAAAGTATAGAATGAAACAATAGGATGAAACGCGTATAAAGCATAACGCGCAAAAAGTGAGCTATGGACCTCTATCTTTAACTCGTTGTATAAACGGAGCGTTTCAGTCAGTGATGCCAACTTTTAATTATTAGTAATTTTAAGAAATACACAAATTTCTTAAAAGCACTACTTAGTGCTTTTTATTAGTTTGGCACTGACGCTCAAAACTTGGCGTTTTGAGTCTTCAAAAAGCACTAAAAATAGTGCCAAAAGCACCAAGTTGGCATCGCTGGTTGAAGTGGTCGATCGGAGATTGAAAGTGAGGGAGATTTCGGAAGCCATAGACAGGCATCTCACATAAATTAGTGGTGGCATGAGAAAGCTTTTGGCATTGCGATACGAACGTTAGTCCATTCAAATAAAATCATATATATAAAATTAGTTTGTTTTTAATGTCATTATTTTCTTCTAGCAATGTTTTTTTGTGCAAAATTTATCAATTTATTATTGTTTATTGTTTTTTTATTAGCAAACATTTGGAAGTGTGGCAACCTCAAGCATTTTATTTGCAAATAGTGCGTTAATCGTGAATAGTCTTCTGAATTGGTAAGCCGAAATAAAAACAATAATATGGCAACAATTTGCAGTTTTATTTGCAAACTAAACCGTGCGTATAAACGTAGTAACAGTTGTAATAAAACATCATTTTATCAAAATCAGATATTGAATTTATATTTATCTAGAATCTAGATTCTGTATGAGAGATATGAAATAAAATGGAAATACAGCGACACAAAATGGAGGTGTGGTTACCACACACACAAGAAACCCGGGCAAACACATTTCAGATTACAAAAAAAAATAAAAATAAGGAAGGAAAACATATTCATACAAAATATGTTGTTTACAAAATGCAAAGAAAAAAATCTCTGCACTCACTAGTAAGTAGCAGCAACTTCATAAACAATAATGAGAAAATGAGAAATAAAAATGAAGCAAAAACACAACAACGGAACAGCAACGGGCGTTGCCCAACACCACCACCACGACGACATTATCAAGGGAGAGTCTGGGAAATAAAATAAAAAAAAATATATAACAGAAACACAACAGAGTAGAATTATGCAGACAAACACAATACAATTGTGCGCGCGCGCCGGACTGTAAATTACATGGATGGTATCGAGCAAAATTATTTATTTATACTTATATACATATGTACATACATACGTATGGAAAAATGGTGAAACCAACCACAGATTCAATTTGAAATGTTTTCAACATTTAATTTTTTTTTTTGTAAATGGCAGCCTAGACCCAAAACAACGGAGCCCAAAAAGAATATGGCTGCTTGGCGAAATGTAAAATAAAGCAACAAGAAGATGCTTTTAAAATAAATGCATTCCGGATTACATAAATACATCTATATGTATGTACACAACAATGGTCACAAGTAGAAAGGCCCTAAGTCTTATTTTTTCACGAATATGATACTACGTTTATACGCACGACTTATGTGCAAATAAAAGGCTCAGTTAACCGACTTTAATGTAAGGTAACTGCAATGTAGGAAACAGCTGATCGATATTTTTATATGAAAAGTATGTTACGTTACATTACATCTCTATAACCATTTTCACTGATTCTCACACAACTATATCGATCAGCTTTTTACAACTGTTGCAGTTACTTTACATTACAGTCGGCTAACTGAGTCTTAAATTGTTGCCATGTAATTGTTTTATTGTGACTTACCCATTCAGATCTCTATTCACAATTACCACACTATTTGCAAAAAAAAAAATGCTTGAGGTTGCCACACTTACAAATGTTTGCTAATAAATATTGCACAAAAAACATTGCAAAAAGAAACTAATCTTAATAAGGAGAAATAATTATTTGATACTTTATACATTTACATAAGTTTTTTGTTAAGCTAAGTAACCTTTCTATAGAAGTGCAACCAAGTTTTTGTACACTTGCAATGCCGTATAAACAGTGAGTTAATCTATTTGCAAATTGTGCGCGTATAAACGCAGTAATAATGACACAACGGTACAATAGGTCTGAGCTGTGCCGACAAGCAACTGTTTTGTGCCGAAGTCAATATTATTTTTCATAGCGCCGCCACGGTGCATTTCAACGAGCGTCTGAAAGTGGCAGCACGTGTAAATGCTGTGGGCCACTTAGAATTTACTGGAATTATGCAAAGAAATGCCACTGCTTAAGGTCGTATAAAATATATCTTTTATAGCAGCACAATGAAAACTTATAGAAAAACTTTAATACAATACATTTCACACACAAATACACCTCGTCACAAAAATTTATTTGCAATAGTGTAAAAAACAACGATTTTAGAAGCAGTTGTACAAAGCAGTAGTACTAGGGATGGACAAAAAACATCGATGTTCTAAATAATCGGAAAACATCAATGTTTTTTTTTCGATGCATAGAAAAGAAAAATTTTATACAGAATGTGTACATTGATTGCATTATTAGAGTTTTTATACGTAAACGTGGTAAATGTTATGTGAACAACTGGCAACACTATTATAAACAACGAATAAACTCATGTCTGGAGGCTTATTCTGAATTGCGATGCGCAAATGAAATGCCATTGCGAAAGAAAATTGGTATTCTGTTAGACTTTCGCAATCGCATTCGCAATTTATTTCAAATCGTGGCAACGCTGCTTAAATAAACGTTAGTGTCAACAAAGGTCAAATTAAAAATAAATAAATTGTTTGTGTTTGGCTGTGAAAATTATTTATAAAATTATTTATTTAGGAAATTCTGTAAGAAAAAAATTATAAAAATGGATTCTGTGGCACGGTGGCTCGACGACGAAGAAGGGCATGAGCAAAATGAAAGGATACAGAGAAGATTAAAGTTGAATTCAAATATTTTTGAACTGGTTTATATATTTCATACTTTTTTCCATCCTGCAGCTTCTCTAATTGGTGGTCCATTGATATTTAGTTCTTCATTTAGTTAGCCGCAAAGTATTTGCCGACTGACGTGCATTTGGTGTTTTCAAATGTCCTCTTGCCATAAATTCATCATTATTTCAAAATGACGCGGTTTGGTGGTCTTATTGCTTGATTCCCTAAATTAAATAATAAATATATGATGAATAAATAAATAAAATATTATCTTTCACTTACATGTTTGTACGTTGCGAATGCTATTTTGTTGTCGAATAAATTTTGCGTATTTGACATTTGTTTTCGCAATGTAGAATACCGACTTCCCACTTTTCGCATTTGAAATACGAATATCGCAATACAGAATAGCAATTGTTCGCATTTATGTATATTCGCATCGCAATTCAGAGTTAGCCTCCTGGAATCTTTACTCCCAACAGCTTGCTAGCCACGCGAAAGGCGCATCTAACAGTGTCCACACCTGATGTATTTATATCATAATGAATGTCAAATTGATATCATGATGAAAATTCATTACGTATAGACATACCGCCGTATTAACAAAAAATGTTTAAGGTTTATTAAGCGCTTATTTGACCTGTAATAAACCTGAAATATTTTTTTATGAATACGGCGATTAATTTATTAATATTATGGCCACGTTATGATATAATCATCAGAGCTCATGGCCTGATAAATTCAAATGCCATCTTATGTGTTACTGTGTATTTAAGGTTTATTTATTATACAATTTTCATTTAAAAGAGATGGCACAACAATTATTTGTGACCAAAAAATTAAACAAAACGCAAATTAGATATTTTTGTCAAGTATTTTTCAAATATTTGTTTCATTCATCATGACATAAAATCATAAACGTCTTCCCCCTTGTGTTGATATTAATGTTAAAATTACAGTTGCTCTAACGGCGTTATATTACGAGTTATAATACAAAATCTTCAGGTGTGGACACTATGTCTCGGTTCACATACTTCAACTTTTGTTGCTCGACTCGTAATTCAGCTGTAAGAAAGACGTAGACGAAAATATAAATGTATCTTTTTTCTTACAGCTGAATTACGAGTTGAGCAACAAAAGTTGAAATGTGTGAACCGGAAGATATAAAATAAACTTAAGTTTTTTTATAAATATAATAATAAATAAACTAAAAAAAACAATCCACACACAAAAACGTAATATGAATGATTTTGTAATATTAATTAAAATATTTGTAATATCAATTAAAAATTTAATTAAATTTTCACCTATAAAAAATTTGATAATAACAATTAAGTTCTTCCAGTCAGGGTGCCCCTGTGGCTGAGTGGTAGCCGATGCTAGCCTCTCAGTCCAGAGGTCGTGGGTTCGATTCCCACCATAGACTCTGGGTGTTTTCTGCAGACAAGCTAATCGATTTGCGGGTTGTGTTTGTTTAAAATAAAAAATTCAAAAAATAAAAATAAAATAAAATTATGAATGAATGATCATAATGTCATAAAGTCCTAAATTAATAAAATTAAAAGTGCAATCAAATCAAATCAATACAATTAAATTCTTAATTGAAAATATTAATTGGTGAATACTTTTTTCTGTGCATGTATAAAAAACATCGATTGTACTGTTTATTATTATGTTTTTACCTTCTCCTGTAAATTTTCAATTATTTGAGTTAGGGCCTTTGTACTTGTGGCCAACGATATGCATGTATAAATAAATATACATATGTCTATACATACGAGTATGTAAATACATAATTATAAATGTATGTACATATGTACTCATACATAACTATTGTTATCTTAATATAGAAAGGTCCTAACAAATTTTTTTTAATTGAGATTTTTTGCTTTTTTCGTTACATTAGATTCAAAAAAAAAAAATTCAAAAAAGGTAATCGGATTTGGAATTAAGCATTTTTGTTGTAAGCTCTTCCCTACTGGATTACCAACTTAATGATTTTAACAAGGCGTGAGACTAAAATAATCGATTCTTGAGAACTACTTACATTTTTTATTTGGCAACATGTTCACGTAATCTATTAAATCTAAAAGAATCATTCTCCTCATTTACCAACTTGTAAATACCTAGTTTTTTTTTAATTTTAGGTAATGCGTAATTTTTTGCCGGGGAATTATACAAAAAACTCTATTAAAAAAATATAATGAGTTAAGACTTTTCTATATTAAGGTAACGATATGTATGCAGCACTAAAAATGAAGTAGAAGTACTATAGAGAGAGAAGAAAAAATTAAAATCACATTGAAATAAAAAGACATAATTTTAAAGGCTGTCAGTGGTTACAAAAGCCAAACACTTGTACAAACTACCCAGCATGTGTTGCTGCAAAAAATAAAAATAAAAAATAAAAATGAAAAGGAAGCAGACTGAAACCACAAATATGTTGCACCATGAATTTCATTCAATTCTGTTTTTAATTTTTTTTTTATTTTGAACAAGTGTTAAGAGGATTATGAATATAAAAGGGATTTAAAACGCCTATACTTTTTATAACCTTAAGATTAAGAGTACAAAAAAAAGAAAAACAATTATATAAATAATTATGAGCATATTGTGTAAAATCAATACATATTTTTAAAATTTTAATTGTTGAAATCGTATTAAAAGAAAATTCTCATAATAACAAATTGGCAACTTCTACCGAATGAGTTCGTGGTATTTATTTTGTGTTGTGTTAGTGTAAAGGTCAACATATGCCGTCCTGACAAAATTTCAGCTTTCCTTGAAATATTTAGCAGAGAATCACAAAATTATCGGCCTGTAATAACGGTTTGGATTTTAAAAAATTCTGAACAAAGAATTTCGGGATATCAGACTGACCTTATGATGATAAAAACTCAAAAATTTTGTAACTAATTACAAATGTGTGGCGCCGTGGCTTAGTTGGTTAAAGCGCCTGTCTAGTAAACAGGAGATCGTGAGTTCGAATCTCGCCGGGGCCTTTACGATGAATCGGGGCCTTTACGATGAATTTTTATATGAAATTAGCATTGCCTTCGCCTAAATATGTAATGTGCCACGATAAGATATTTATTCGTTTCAGAACTTTTTATGCATTTTTGCATCGATTTTTAGTGCATATTTTTGCATATTTCTTCTTACACGCATATTTGAAGCATTTTTTCGAATTTTTAGAGTATATTTGACACTTTTAGAACATATTATGGTATCTTAAATGTTTTCATGTGTAAACATCTATACGCTAGAGGATAAAAATCTTTTTCACAATACAATCACAAATTTTCAGTAAGATCGTAAATCGTTGTGAGCAATGTATGCGTGTATTACTGTGGTCATACGAACAAGAAGTACAGATAAACTTAACACCTGCATAGAAAACCACTCAACCGAATTTTAAAGCATACCTTCAGGAGCAATGTTAATTTTAATAGAAATTGCTTGTGCAGTGTAATAGAGTTGCCAGTAGGGATAATTTTGTTAAAAAGTGGAAAAATATAAAATAAATAAAATAAATATAACATTTTAAATAAAATAGGCGTTTTAAATGGCAAATATTTGTTTAAAAGATACATAGCAGTCTTTATAAAGAATTTATAATATGCATTACGTACTGTTGCCTTACACTGAAGCTGGTGCACGACAATTGGGTAACAATCTCCATCTCATGCTAATTATTATGGGTGGAGATTTTAATACAAGTTTTGCAAACCCACAGTTGCAAGCTTTATCAAAATTTTTATTTGACGTTTTCCACTTGCATATCAGCAATTCTCCACAAACCCCCACAACTAATAATTCCACTACTGTAGATGCAGTTTTCCATAAATTGTCAAATACAGTAGAGTTAAAAATGTATATATCTTATTTTAGTTACCATAAGCCCATATTAAAAAAAATTCCATTACTAGATGTTTACACATCTCCCAAATTTCAAAATACATACTACGTTTATACGACTACTATTTGCTAATAAAATATTTGAAAATAAATTAACTCACTGTTTATACGGCAAAGCAAAAGTACACAAACTTGGTAGCACTTTTATAGAAAACTTACTTATGTTGAAACAAATAGTGTAACTGTACAAATATCAAATATTTATTTGTTTTAATTTTCATTATTTGCTTCTATCAATTGTGCAATATTTATTGCGTTTTGTTTTTTTAAGTTAGCTATTTGCAATAAAGAAATTTAACCATCCGTTCATGGTGTAATTATACAGGTGACTGCGTAAGGATTTGTTATACAATAATACGGCAACCATAGCTGCGTAAAGAGCCGAAGAATGTCAAAAGCACAAACATTTTTGTACCAAAACCAAAACAAAACGAAGTTTTTGACATTCTACAGCTACAAAGCACACAGAGCAAAAAATTATCAGCTGAAGTAGCGCTGCCACCTAGTTAGATACACCTTGCATCCGTTTATGCGGCACAGTTTTGTATTTTCAATATTTTTATTTGCAAATAAGTCGCCCGTATAAACGTAGCAAAAGTCTCTTTTAAAGTTGAAATTAAATTTTTACGCCCGTATTAAAACAAAAAATTGTGTTATTTGCTTTAGTCAAAAATTGTATTGCAATTTTGTTTTAACTTACACTTCAAACTCAAATTATTATATTTTTTTTTAATTTTTTATTGTTTCCTTTTTTATTTTAAATTTTTTTTTATTTTGTTGTTGGATTTTTTAATTAAAAATATGTTTTAATTTACAAAATAAAATAATTTATGTTATTAACCCCCGTGCCCACGTACAAGGCAAACGACTGGGCCGATTTTGATTTAGTTTTATCTGTTTGAAAGGTGACTTAATCGAGAGTGTGCTTAGGTATGTCTGAAAAAATCGGTCCAAGCGCTTAGAAGATATCACATCTTTTCTGGATATATCGGGGGTTTTTAAAATTTTTAATGTTTGTTATTTTTAAGGACATATTTCTGATTTTTTAGTGCATATTGAATGCGCATACATATTTATGTATGTATATATGCATATATCACTTTTTTATTGCCACATAGTCATATCTCAAACAAAAACAAATCGTTTTGGAAATTAATAATAGGTTTGTTCATTTAAGGAAAATTATTACGAATTCGTAACAATTGTTACTGGAAAGTGTTCATTAACTCAAAAAGTTTGCAAGGAGAGAGTGTCAAAAGAGAGAAAAAATTGAGAGACAAAAAAATTCCTACAAATTGTTACTACCCAGCTAAAAAAATATGTATGGAGCATATATGATATCCCATATATGGTTCGGATCCGAAAAATGAGGGTATATGGGCATATATGATTATATATATTCATACATTTTCATACATGTATGCGTAAATTCCGTCCACAGTATGCACAAAATTCACAAAAGCGCACTGCTGTGCAATAAATTCAATTACTAATATTAAATTTTTTTAGACTTGAGAAAAAGTTTGTATTTAATGAAACATTTGTTTGGACAAATAATTCAAAACGAACTAAAAGTCATTTCATTCATCAAAAGGTGAATCAATTATTTAAAAAACACATAAATCATATTCGTACATAACATTTTGCTTAAGAAATCAGATTAAAAACTAATGCAATTAATTATAAAAGAAAAAATAATCCGTCTAACAATAGTTTTCAATAATAATATGAACTTTGTTTCTTATCTAGCGAATTTTGTTATTTTCTATAAAATGAATGACTGGATTATCCTTTTGATTATTATATATATTAAATGGGGCCACAATGTATAAAATCATACAAGAATGGTTTAAGTTTTTCTTTTTTAAACGTTAAGGGTACGCATATAAACTTTGCATACCGTATGTATTTTCTAATGGATTTCCAATTCAGCAGTGATAAAATTTCAACCTTTTTTTGATTGCAAAAACGATCTTATGTGAGATATCATGTATGCATACATTCTTATATGGCTCCATATATAAAATCTTATATTTATATATGGATCCACATATGAAGAGCTTCATAATTAAATTTTCATATATGAGCTCATATGTTATAATACATTTCATATATTAGTCCATATATTAGTTCATATATAATAGTTTTGCCATGTATAATCCCATATATTTCCATACATGAATTCATACACATTCATATATAGTTATATACATTCATATATTAAAAATATATGGACCATATATAATTTTTTTAGCTGGGTCCATATATAAAATCTCATATTTATATATGGATCAACATATGAAGAGCTCCATAAATAAATGTTCATATATGAGCTCATATGTTATAACACATTTCATATATTAGTCCATATATCACTTCATATCTAATAGTTTTGCCATGTATAATCCCATATATTTCCATATATGAAATCATACATATTCATATATAGTTATATACATTCATATATTAAAAATATATGGACCATATATAATTTTTTTAGCTGGGATAGTAAAATTTTTACATGCATGAATTATCCAACAACCTGTTGTGTGTTTTATTGTCAAATAAATTATTTAAAAAATATTTGAAAAAGGAAAACTGAAAAAATATGGATTTCTTTGATAAAAAAAACAGGTATACGTATAAGAAAAGAAAGCATATTTTCTTAATTTATTATTTTTCTTCCATTAAGCCACATAAATTCAATTTTAATGGCAAATAATTTTGCTTATTTCTCATATATGATCAGAGATGGAAAATCCAATTTTTGTATTTGTTAATGGAAAAAATTGTAAAAATACATGAAACTGTGTAAAGAATTCCATATTAAATATCAGTTTCTAAAAAAAATTGCAACTTAAAATATTATTAAACAAAATACATCAAAAAAAGTGTAGTTTTGTCATGATTTCCATCCATGGTTCTGATATGAATAAAATTTTCTTGTAAGTTTTTACAAATAAAGCGTTCATTTACTTTTTTATATTTGGGAGAGTAATTTTTTGAAATTTCTGCCTTACTCTCTCGTTGCTAGTTTCTGCTGGGAAAGTAAATGAACAGACCTAATGCAAAAAAAAAAAATTTTATATCATATTTAATTGTACACACTTATGTATGTATGTATGTCCTTTTTCATCTTCTGCGTATTGTATATAAGAGTCTGGCATCTTTGTTCCCGAAATAAAACATTTTGTCTTGTGGGGCGCCGTGGCTTAGTTGGTTAAAGCGCCTGTCTAGTAAACAGGAGATCGTGAGTTCGAATCTCACCGGGGCCTTGAAGGACGGTTGTTGTTTTTGTTCAGAGTTATAATAGTAGCTTTAGTAATTATACAGATTTTTCAACCATTTTTCCTCACTAAATTTTATAAAAATTAAGATTAAAATGCTTCTTTCACATCAACTTGTATTATTAATTAATTTTTATCCACTTCATCCACATCATAAAGCAATTTTCCTGTTTGAAAATGTTGCAAATTATACAGGCTTGACAAAAAATTAGCTACCAATGGACTTACTTTAATTGATTCATACATATGTATGTATGTACTTGTATGTATGTACATATGTATGTATGTCTGTGTCAATCATTACATGTATTAAAATTGTTTAAACAGCGAATGAATCTACGTATAATCTCGAATTTATGTTTCCAAGCTTTAAGCGTCATCTTTTTATCTAAAGAAATTTTTTTAGATTATCCAAAATGATTATTTTTCCAATGTTTTCTAGCCATTTAATTTTTTATCATAGCGTGCTTGAATGTATTTAAATTTAAATTATATTTGATCGATATTTAACTGACAATTTGATCGACATTAACTGTTGCTGCTGTTTTGACGAATGGCAGCAGATATTGAATGAAAAAAAGTGCTGCACACACACACAAAAGACATTTTGCTCTAACAATTTGTTGTTGTTATTGGAGATAAACAAAAATAAAGCTACATACATACAAACATACATACATACATACATACAGTACTTTTGTTAAGAAACACAGAGAAAACAAAACAACACAATGAATGTATTGATTGATTAGAAATTAAAAGAAAATAACGGTTAATTACAAGTGACACTTTAATTGATGTTAACGTTAACGTTAAGGAAATTAAATCATAATAAAAGCAAATACCAAGCAGTTAAGACAATAAATCAACAATTATTATTTAAATATGAAAAAAAAACTTCTCCGTGTCATAAGGCCCCGGCGAGATTCGAACTCACGATCTCCTGTTTACTAGACAGGCGCTTTAACCAACTAAGCCACGGCGCCCTTATGCAGTCAATGACTGATGTTACAGTTGAATACAGGCAAATAATGTACACATTTATTATCAAATAAGTGAATTTCGTTATACAGTGAAACCATGCTAATATTAACATGTTAATGTAGATACATATGTATAACTTAACTTATTAACTTTTTAAATATTGCAATCGCGTAATATTTTAGTTATTTATTTTTTTAATTTATTTAAGTTTATAAAATTACATATAATTATTATTAAAATTTTATTATTAAAATTTTATTATAACAATGTATTGTTGGTTTAATTTATATGTAAATGTTTTTTATGCTTTTTTATTTATTTTGATAATAAATAATATGATTTTTTTCGCAATAAATGATATTATTAATTAAAGAAATTTAGAAATGGTAACACAGTTGTTTACCGATTTGACGATAAAACTAAAAAATCCGAAAATTATAAAATCTCCAAACCATAAAAAAATCGCCAAAACGAAAAAAATTGCCAAAATTAAAAAAATCGCCAAATTCGAAAAAATCCCAAAACGCGAAAAAGGCGAAAAAACCAAAATAATTGTTTATATTAAAAAAAAATCGCAAAAATTAAGAAAAAAATCGGCAAATTGAAAAAACATCAAAAAAATTTAAAAATATCGCCAAAATGAGAAAAAAGTTTCAAAACTATAAAAGGGCCTAAATGAAAAAAGTCGTCAAAATTAAGAAACGCAAAAAATCAAAAAAATCGACATAATAAAAAAATCGCCAAAATTAAAAAAATCGCCAAAATTAAAAAACGCCAAAACCGAAAAAAATCTACTTAATAAAAAAATCGCCTAAATGAAAAAAATCGCCAAAATTAAAAAAATCACCAAAATTAAAATAAACTCCAAAAACCGAAAAAATCGCCAAAAGGAGAAAAAAGTGCCAAACTAAAAAAAATTGCCAAAATGAAAAAAAACGCCAAAAACCGAAAAAAATCGTAAAAACCAAAAAAAAAATTGCTTATATGAAAAAATTGCCAAAATGAGAAAAAAAAGGGCAAAAACTAAAAAAGCGCCAAAAAAAACCCCCAAAACTAAAAAAACGATTAAAAACGAAAAAAAACAATAACGGAAAAAAATGCCAAAACTATATTTTATATAGGCTAAAGTTCGTATTGAATTACATATCTCGTGTCCGTACTGAACCTTTCGTGCGCGGGTCAAAGTTGCACTTCACTTTATTTATTGACATCATAAAAATATAAAAAGCACGTTTCATTAAAACTATAGAGATAAGTTCATAAAAACTCTGCAATAAAAAAATAATTTTTTTAAATTTTTTGCTTACTTGTATATGTCACTCCCAACCATTTCGGTGATTTCATTTTGTAGCCATTTCGATGCCAGCTAGCATCAGAAGTTTTATGAATGATGCAAATAAATTCGTTAAAGTCACATGGTTGCATTAAAATAAAAATAAATTTATGTGGTGAAAATTTAAATTTATTAATATTTTTTATGAATATAATTGATGCTTGGAAATTTTATATATAAACTAGGATTTTTATCTCAAATGTAAATTTAAGTACAGGCAAATCTCGGTATAAGAAATGTTGCTTTAACGAAAATCCGATTTAATGAACATCCATATTTTTTACAGTAACAACCTGATATAGCGAATACTATGTTAATTTTATACTGGATATAACGAATGATAAAAAGAAAAACATCGCAAAATAAAAAACAAATTGTTTTAAGCATTTTATTATTTTATTTTCAACATTTACCACCTTATATAGCGATTGTTTTGATAAATCTGAGCTCTGTATAATGAACGAAAAAAAAATAAATAATAATAATTATAAGAAAAAAACAATCTTTACGATATAGCGAATGAACCTGACATTACATCATTCCTTATACCGGGATTTGCCTGTAGTAATACTTATATTCTTGAAACTTAAAAAATATTTGGCGGTATTTTAGTCCATTCAGAGGAACCTTTTTATTAATCCATAATCCACGATGTATAACTTGAATTTTTAATCTGAATTTTCAGAAAATAAACCCCTCTCCTAGAAATTCCACATTTTGTAGCGTGTGACAGTAAGCAATTAACCTTGTATTTCTGAACAAAGTGGCTCGATTTTTTTAAAACTTTACCTAACGTAGATCTTCTAACGGCCTACACAAATATAATAATAAGTAAATAAAATGTTTAATTCTCTTTGAAAACACAAGCACATTCCTGTGGAAATCACCATATGTATAAAGAAACCGTTCTGTATTAATTAATCACTTTTTTAGTAAATTTTAATGTCGTAAAAATTAATGGGATTTACTTTCATTAGTTTTTTAACCGTATAAAAATGGAAATTGAATTGAAATTTATTAGATTGCCAATATAAAAAGTCTTAACAATTTCAATATTTTAAATTATTTTTTTACGAGCACTGACTCATATTCTTTTAGATAAGAAGTACATATTCCCAAGAAATCTTAATTTAGATTACTTTTACTACATCAAGTCTATTGAAAGAACATTTCCAAAACTGACGATATGGCGCCGTGGCTTAGTTGGTTAAAGCGCCTGTCTAGTAAACAGGAGATCGTGAGTTCGAATCTCGCCGGGGCCTTTGTCGACGGAGTCGTTTTTTTTTTAACTTAAAAAAACAACCTACACATTTAGGCTAATTATCAATAAAATTCTGCGGGAAATTTATCCCTTTTCCAATTAGAATTTATTGTTTTCCATATTACTAGCTATTAGTTGGAATTGTTCACCGGAAAAAAGTTCACGCGGAATTTTATTCATAATTGCCCTGATTATAATTATCGATAACATATTTCATGCCGCCAATTCTTAACAACAAGACCTACGGCATCTATCATAAAATAAAACCTTCTTCCTATTTTTACTGAAACATGCACAAGGAGAGTAAATAATAATTGTTTAATTATGCCGGAACGAGTGCAAGAATTGATACTTTTCAAAAACCACCAACCAACCAAGTTAAACGAGTGTCACGTACTAGTGCAACAAAATTAATATTTTATGAAGAACCTTAAAAATTAATATTTTATGAAGAACCTTAAATACATACAAACATACACATGCATATGTACATATGTACATACATACATACGTAAGTAATATCGTAGCAAGTTGTGTTAGTTATGTATTCTGAAATTAATTTTCTTTAAGGTGTAATTACAAGAACATAATTTTAAGCCTTTTTTTCTCCTCGCTAAATTGTTAATTATAGCACAAACATAAAGATGATATAAAGAAATAAATTTAAGATTTTAAGACGAATTTCGAATTCACTTTAAAAGTTCGTTTTTGTAAAAGGTGACTTTTAACAATAGATATGCATATTTACAGGAGGTACTTTTTTAACAAAAGCTAAATTTTTTATATAAGGTCCTTTTTTTACAAAAGATACTTTAATATAAAAGGTACTTTTTCTCTCATAAAAGGTACTTTTTGTCATAAAAGGTACTTTTTGTCATAAAATGGTACTTTTTGTCATAAAAGGTACTTTTGGCATTAAAAGGTAATTTTTGTCATAAAAGGTACTTCTTGTATTAAAAGGTTCTTTTTGTCATAAAAGGTACTTTTTGTCATAAAAGATACATCTTGTCATAAAAGGTACTTTTTGTCATAAAAGTTACTTTTTTATAAAAGGTACTTTTTACAAAAGTATTTTTTAAAAACATACTTTTTACAAAAGGTACTTTTATAAAAAGGTACTTTTTACAAGAGGTAATTTTTTTTCTTTACGGAAAATAAATTTTTTACGAAAGATCCTTTTCTTATAAAAGGTACTTAATTTGCAAAATGTTGTTTTTTTTCGTTACGAAAGATACTTTGTTTTAGAAAGGTAATTTTTAATAAAAGGAACTTTTTACAGAAGGTACTTTTTAAAAAAGGTAATTTTTCAGAAAAGGAACTTTTTTTACAAAAGGTACTTTTCAGAATAGGTACTTTTTTTACAAAAGGTACTTTTCAGAATAGGTACTTTTTTACAAAAGGCACTTTTTAACATATGGTAATTTTGTTACAAAATGTACTTTTTTACTTTATTAGAACAGGTACTTTTTTCACAAAAGGTACTTTTTTTACAAAAGCTATTTTTGTTACAAAAGCTACTTTTTCACAAAAGGTACTTTTTTTATAATTGTACTTGTTTACAGAAGGTATTTTTCGAACAAAATATACTTGTTTAACAAAATCTACTTTTTTAACTAAAAGTATTTTTTACATAAGGTACTTTTGTTTACAAAAGCTATTTTTGTTTACAAAAGCTACTTTTGTTTATAAAAGGTACTTTTTTACAAAAGGTATATTTTAGAAAAGGTACTTTATAAAAATTACTTTTTTAACAAAAGGTACTTTTTTAACAAAAGGTACTTTTTCTACAAATGTACTTTTCTACAAAATTTATTTTTTTTTGAAATATATATTTTTACAAAAGGAATTTATTTTATAAAGGGTATTTTTATTTGAAAATCCAGACTCCCTAAAAATTCCTGAATCTCAAAAAATTTTGGTATCCCGAAAAATCCATAAATCCTGAGATTTCATTTTTTTTAAATCTCGAATTCCCGGATCGTTAAAACCAGTCCTGATTGGCAATCCTAATTCTGAAGCTCTGGAATAGTGTTATCTTCGTATTTTGTGTTTATTGATTTGCGGAAATTTGATATACATATATATAATTTAAAGAGAGAAATAATAAATCTTCTCTTTTGGAAATAATATGGATTAAGTTTCGGCACCTTTTTATAAATTCGAACAATTACGTGGTACTGTTTTTTTATAGAAAATGTACTTTTTCTAAAAGGTGCTTTTTTTAAAAGGTACTTTCTTAAAAGGTACTTTTTTAAAACGTACTTTTTTAAAAGGTAATTTTTTAACACGTACTTTTTTTAAAAGGTACTTTCTTTAAAAGGTACTTTTTTTAAAAGGTACTTTTTTAACAGGTACTTTTTTTAAAAAGTACTTTTTTCAAAATGTACTCGTACTTCTTTTAAAAGGTAATGAAACTGTGTTACAATTTATACGACCAACTTACAATAAAATCAATCGACTGCAGCAACAACTAAAAATTGGCACGTGGTTTTGAAAAATTGCGATAAGTAAACAAGGACACATGTATCAAACACACATACTTCAATGCAGGATCAAAAACATCAGCTTTTCATAATATAAAACAAAACACTGAGAAATGAAGAATATGTACATTGAAGGTAGAAGGAAAATATGATGCAATACGAGTAAGTTTTAGAGTTTTTAAGGGGATTTAATTTTTTTTATTATACTCGTATGAAATGCATACTGCAGCTTGCATTTTAAAATGTCAAATATCATTTTGCTACAAAAATTTTTTGACCCCCTGTTAAAGGTATAAATGATATTACAAAAGTGGAATATTTTGTTGGCGTATTTCTTTCTGGGCTTCTTTTTTCTTTCAGTTATATTTTCCGCCTTATAAAATATAAACAAAACTGCATACTCGTACTTTCAGCTACAAACATTAAACAGAAGATAAAAAAAATTATTTAATTTGTGTTGCATTTAATTTAAAGAAACCAGTTCACTCAGACAACGTGACAGTTAAATACAAAAAATATAAAAATTAGCAACTAAATATAGAATGAAATGCAATAATTGAAGCATGGCAAGCAGGTGTGATACTCGTATAAACCAACAGCAGCAGCAGCAGGATCTTTAAGCAAATCGCTAAACAAGCCTTATAATACTCGAAAATATCCTTTTTATATAAAGGGGTATAAGTTAGTTTTAGTCTTCTGTGTCAGGATAATGTTAATTATTACCTTGGCACACTTATCACAAAACATTGATAGCCTTAATGAGGAGCAGGAACAGGTTATTTGCAATTATGTATTTGATCAGGTATCATCAACCCTTTCAGCTTAAGAATTTGAAAATAAAACTACATTGCAGTCAGTAGTTAGTGCAGTTATTCAAATTAATATGTTATAAGCTCTCTATTTGGAGAATTATTCAAACAGAAAGATAAGACAACAAACAGACAATGTTGGCTTTTGTAGGACTTTAGGACTTTAACTCAAATTATATGATCATTTTTTATTAAGAAATGTTATATGACATTTATTTAGCAAAGTTTCGGAATTATGATTTTGTGGTGTTCTCAGTTGATTTCTCACTTCTTTGTTTATTCTGAAGTGTTATCTTCCTATTTTGTGTTTATTAAAAGAGAAAAAATTAAATCTTCTCTTCTTGAAATAACCTCGAATTCGTTTGGGCGCCATTTTATAGATTCGGACAAAAAACCGTCAAAATGAAAAAAATCGCCAAAATTAAAAAAAGGCAAAAACCGAAAAAAATCGCAAAAACGTGAAAAAGGCGCCAAATCTAACAAAGAATTGTATATGAAAAAATCGCCAAAATTAAAAAAAAAACGCCAAAATGAAAAAACTCCAAAAACCGAAAAAAATAGTCAAAACGAATAAAAAAGTGTCAAAACTAAAAAGCGCCTAAATGAAAAAAACCGCCAAAATGAAAAAACGCTAAAAATCAAAAAATCGCTTATATGAAAAAAAATCGCCAAAATTAAAAAAAGCGCCAAAATAAAAAAATCGCCAAAACGAAAAAAAGTGTCAAAATGAAAAAATCGCCAAAATGAAAAAAGGGCAAAAACCGAAAAAAATCGCCAAAGCGTGAAAAAGGCGCCAAATCTAAAAAAAAATTTATATGAAAAAAATCGCCAAAATGAAAAAAAATCGCCGAAATTTAGGAAAAGCGTGAAAACAGCGCAAATCTAAAAAAACTAAAAAAATCGCCTATATGAAAAAAATCGCCTATATGAAAAAAATCGCCAAAATTAAAAAATTCGCTAAAATAAAAAAAAGAAAGAAAGTATCAAAAAAACTAAAAAACTTAAAAAAAACACCAAAACCAAAAAAACGACAAAACTAAAAAACAAATGCCAAAACTATATTTTATACATATAGGCTAAAGTTCGTATATATCTAGAGTCCGTACAGAACCCTTCTTCCGCAGGTCAAATTCGCACTTCATTGAATTTATTTAATTTGTCTTGTTTTATAAAATTTGCTTTGTTTGAATATTTCTGATAAAACAGCAAAATATCCAAAGAAGAAGGCAAATATTAAATTGGAAAAAATTTCCAAAATGAAAACATTCTGAAGACAGAAAAAAAATACAGAAACGAAAATATTTCCTAAAATTTATTTTAAGAAAACGCAACAAAAAAATAAAAAACAACAAATAAATTAAAAAATTGCCCAAACGAAAGGTTTCCTGAGACAAACGAATAAAAACTCGCCAGCAGCAGGAATAAATTGTAGAAACAAAAAAATTTCCTCAAATTTATTTTAAGAAATCGCAAAAATTATAAAAAACGAAAAAATAAATAAAAAAATTACCTAAAGAAAAAGATTCCTAAGACAAAAAAAAAAAAAATCGCCAAGTCCTCGTCTAGACTTGCAATTTTTGTTTTTGCAATTTTTTAAAATTCTGCTTTGAAATTACAAAGTGACCACATTAGGAAATTCTAGTTTTGCAATTATTAAAAATTCGATAACACAACAAATTTCCCTGAAAAATTAAAAATTCTATTTAATTTTTGTTATATTTTGTTTTTTTCATACAACTGAAGAAATAAAATAAAATAAAACGTCAAATACATTTAAATTAACAAGTGAGAATTTCAAAACAAAAGAGAATTGCCGAGCACACAAAATTGTATACCCAATCTTCTCACCTCTCTCACCTATAAACTCACGAATTTCTGCAACAAAAATTGCAAGTGTGGACAGGCACGAAGTGCGGAAAGGAAAAAAAACTCAAATTTATTTTAAAAAAATAACAAAAATATTTTTCAATATCTTATTTTTATTTCAAGCGTGTCAAACTGAATACAACTTTAAAAAAAAAATTATTGCGGTTCCATAAGTTTTTTTAAATTGTTGTTGAAGTCTTTTGAAGTAGTGTTGCTTAGCGGCAACGAAATGCATTCAGACGTGGTAAGCGAACAAAAAATATTTTTTTTAAAGTAGAATAAAAATAAAAATAATCTAAAAAAGGGTTCCGTATGGACACGAAATATGTAATTAAATACGAACTTTAGCCTATATAAAATATAGTTTTTTTTTCGTTTTGACGTTTTTATAATTTTTTTTATTTTGGCAATTTTTTTATTTTTTTTATATAGGCGATTTTATTTTTGGTATTGGCGATTTTTTGGTTTATGGAGTTTTTTTCATTTTGGCAATTTTTTTAGTTTTGACAATTTTTTCTCGTTGTGGCGATTTTTTCGGTTTTTGGCGTTTTTTTATTTTTTGGCGATTTCCAGTTTTGGGCGTTTCTTCATTTTGGCGATTTTTCATTTTTTGTAAAAATTTACTTAAACTTAGAAAAAATTACTTAAACTTAGAATTTTTTTTACTTGAGTGTACCATTCATTGCCTTGACATGAAATTCACAATTATTAGCAAAAAATTAACACAACAAAACAAAATTGTCAGATCTGGCAACCACTTGACTATTTACACCTCTCTGCATTAAATTTAAAAGTTCACCATTTTTATTAACGGTTAATAATAATTAGCACAAGATCTCCAATAAGAGTAAAGTTGCCAGATCTGAGAAACTTGTGACTGTTTAGGCAGTGGCGGGAAATTAGAGCTTAATAAAACATTATATATGAAATTTTTAGATTCACTATTTCTCTTAATTGTAAATAATTAATTATTAACGAAAAATCCTTCTAACTCTTAAATTTAACTGTCTACTTTTTTTTGAGATGTCAACTATTTTCTAAGCATACATACGTTCTTTTTAATTCTATTAAACAAAATGATTTATGTAAATGCGAGGAATATCACATGTGTTGAACACAAAAACAAAATAAATTAAAAAAACTAAACTTTTTTTAAAGCTCAGCCAAACAACAACAACTATAAAAGATTTGTGGCTTGTGACTCACGACAGAAAATAAAACTAATGAAAACAAACAAAAATCTTTAGTTAGCACTTGTTTAAAAAGCAAAAGAGAATCTTGGCCACCGCATCAGATTTCTTAATTTAATTGGCTTTTTGACTTTAAAGGAAGCTTAAATAAACAAACAGAAGTTTAGAAAAAAAAGAAGCCAAGAGCATTTAAACTTATTTTCCATATAAAGAAATATTTTAAAGTGTATGTACATATGAAATTTGTAGGGTTAGGATTTTTGCTTTTTTTTATTTATTTTTTTTTTTGTTAAAAACGTGTAAACTTAAACCGTGTTAAGGTTACCCCAAACCGATTCCTACATACTTACATAAATATATGTATAGTAGACGCTGTTTTATCTTAAAGTTTTCTACAGACAAACTGTCTGCACAGCTTGTTACAACACCATTCTCAATATTTTATAAAAAAAGGAAAAATATAGCCAAACAAAAACAACGAGGACAATTTCGTTTTTAGACACAATTCCAACACCTTGTTTAACTTATTGTTGAATTTTAGTTTTTAATTTTTTTTGTTCCCCACTTTATGTCTTCTGGATGCTGCTGTTGCCATTAACACCTCGTTTTTGTTGCTGTTTGTCTTGATCAATGGATCAATGTTTCTTTTACTATGTGGACAAAGAACAGCAAGAAAAAAAAAGAACCAAAATCCATATGGTCTTGTAGTATGATGCCATTTCAAATTAAAATACATTCGCTTGTACTCAATACTCATCCCACAAAATTTTACGCGATAAACGATCTTTTTTGTAACTTTACTTCGTCTCTAAAAAACATGTTGCTTTTGCTACCAATGGATTTTTTGTTTTATTTTTATTTAAAAAAAAGAATCTTTATTTTTTTTCAATAAAATTTGCCAGCAGCTACTGGTCTTTAACGAAAATGTAAGAGTCAGTCTTACGTACGGTTGGTTGACTTTGTGTTACATTCAACCAGCTTCCACTTGTAAATTAATGAAAACGTGGGAATTTCACGTTTGTCATTTAAATGAACGATTTTGATTTTATTTTTAAATACTCGTACTTAAATAATTCTGCTTTAAATTTATATGATGCACCCTACTGCATTTATTAAATGCAAAATAAGAACAGTTGCTTGCAATGGACTTTAAGGACTGTATTTCAAAGACACTTTACTGCAAAAAGTTTTTATCTAAGGCCCAATGGAATGCACGTGGGCCTTGCTTGGTATTTACAAGCAATCAAGAAGGATCGTCGTAGTCCTAACCTATAAAAAATTGCTACATGCAATACTACTACTATATCCAGAGATCAGACGCATCAGATTTATCCGATCGAACCCACTGTGAATTGACAATAGGTTGCAATTAGCTTTATGTGGCAAAAATAAAATATATGAAAACCAACAGTTATTTAATTTTTACTTTTACTCATGTAATAACACATCTTCTTTATGATTAGATTTGATTTATGTATTTCTTTTGTTATTTATTTGTATTTGTTATACACTAATTTTTTATAAGTTAAGAGCTCATATAATTTTCATTTAATTACATTTTTCATATGTATGTGTATATCGTTACCTCAACTCATTATTATTTTTTTTTTGTAAATCGAAATTTTGGTATTTTTTTTTGATACATACTTACACACAAAAAACTCGATTTCAAAATCATAATGAGTTAGGGCCTTACTATATTAAGGTAACGATATGTACTCGTATGTATGTGTGAGTGAGTGCGTGCTAACCCAGCAAACATTTTCGGAGGGCTAAGAATTATGAGTCCGAAATGAGTATAAAATATGATGGGAATATGAGGCTCAGAATTTTGAGTCCGAAATGAGTTGAAATAATATAGGAAATATGAGGTTCAGAATTATGAGTCCAAAAAAATAAAAACTGAATGTTATAAATACTTAATTTCTTTATTTAGTATTAAAAATAATTTATGTTCTTGCTATTATTTTCTGTTGTTTCACTATAAAAAAAAACAGATATATTATAAAAGCTCTTATTTTCTCTAAAATATGAGTCATATATGACTCATAAAAGAGGCTCATATTGTATATGAATTCGGACTCATAAATGATGACCATCGCAAGAAGGGATATACACTCTAATTGGACTCCTAAAAGATCTCATGATGAGCGCTCACACTCCGAATTATGAGTCCAATCGGACTCATATCGGAATCCAAATGTTTGCTGGGAAATGTCAGCTGTTTTTAATAGATTAGTGCCTAAACAAACAGTCTGGTAAGTAAAATTTTTTTAAATATTTTCACTGGCAAACCCCAGATTATGAACGCCATTGAACTTGCTTTTTTCACTAAAAATCTTTCCCTTGCAAAACAGAAGGGAGTTTACATAAAAACATAGTTAATACACAATTTATATGCATAAACTTATATTTTATAGATATTGTGTGTAAAAAAACACAAATAACCCTACAAACATTTGGAAGATATCTTACCCAGAAGAAAAAAATACAATATCTTATTTTTATGATTTAGAAGAAAATCATCAATCAAAGCAATACTTTTTTAATATTAAAATATTTTCATTATGGTGAAACTTTTTGAATGAACAGTTCAAAATGCATTGACTATTTATTTTTTCCTTTAACAAGGTATTCTGTGTTATTAAAATATTGCATTTTTTTCAGCCTGGCGTTTCATCACATGCGCAATAAATTTATAATATCAATATGTTTTTAAATTAATTAAATAATTTAAATTAATGGTATTATTTATACATACATGTATACATACATATACACATATGTATATTTATATATGTATATTCTTTTTCTTCCTTCAGATAATTTAGAAAAATTCTAAAATTGTACTTTAGGAGATAATCTATTGTTATAAATAATTTATCTTCCTAAAGATAATCTGGCAATATCACAAAAAATTTTATTAGATAATTATCTAGCAATATCACAATTTTATCTTCTAGAAGTATTGCATTCGTATTTCTTGGAAGTATCGCCCTGGCCGCACAAACTCTCCCGAAGGGGGAACCTTCCGCAATACGAATATGATTGTTGCCGCAATAATATTTTTCTTCCAAGCAATACGATTTCGTATCATTTTCGTATTACTTTGCTTGTAGGGAATCCACAAATAAATCATTTATAAACTTTTTTACATATTTTTCCAAGTTGTTGAATTTTAGTAATTTTGTTTACTCTCTCACTCAAAAAAAAGGGAGAAACAAAATGTCCACAAACCAGTGTGACCAGATTTTAAAATAATATTAAGCTAAATCACGTTTGAAAAAAATCTAAAATAAGCTAAAAAACTCAATTTTAAGTCAGAAAATAAAGCTAAATTATTTTTACTTCTTTGATCACTGAAGTAGTTTTTTACTTATTATTATATTGAATAATTTTTTAATGAAAATATTTCTTAATTATGATATTTTGTTTTCAAAGAAAAATAAAACAAACGGGCCTGGATCTCGATGTCAACAAGAAACTTTGAATATTTCGATCCACAAATTGTATTGAAAACAACTATAGAATAAGAAAGTTTGTTTTTGTTTTCAATGTAAATAATCGATAAAAAGTTTCTTGTCGATATTATGAAAAACTTCTCAAAATAAGCTGAAAATGACACCCTTCCCCCCCCCCCCCCAAGCAAAAAAAAAAATAATGTGTATGTTTATTTCCACAGAAATTTAATTTTCACGTACACTTCAAGCACACAAACGGGCCTGGATCTCGATGTCGATCTCGATGTGTTTTTTTTTTGCAAAAGGGGGTGTTAATTTTTAAAAAGTTTTAAAAAATAGAAAAGCAATAATACTCAAATGTGTATCTAAGTGAAATGAATCACAAACAAGTCAGTTTTAAGATTTGTTAACTCAAATACATATATGAATAATATTCCCATATAAAAACATCTCTTAAGAAGTACATTTGAAACAATTCATTAAAGGAATACTCTTATGTCTCGAACAAAAAAACCATCACTTTTGTAAATACTTTTATCCGTTTTTGTTACTAAATCTTTTATATCAAGTCTTTGATAATATTTACAAATTTAATTTTTCAAGCCGCATCTAATATACGTGTAAAAGTGAATTAATGATATTAAAAGTAAATCAATTTTTAAAATTTATTTTAAGTAAATTTGCCACTGAATAAACCTTCAACTTCCGCCTTATTTAAAGGCAAAACTAAATTCAAATGAACTTGCCTGAGTGCTACAATACGAAATATACTACTCTTATTTTTCAGCACTGCCAGATACTTTCTTAAACTTTTCATAACTTATTTAAGTATTTAGGATATTTTTTGTGAATATGCAACTGATACTTAAGAAAAGGCTAAATAAGCTAAATGAGTTTTGAGAAAAGCTAAAAAATAAGCTAAGAGCTAAATGAAAATTTTAGAGCTAAATCGAAAACAAATAAGCTAAATTTAGCTCAAATTTTTCAATATGGTCACGCTGCCACAAACAAGCAAAACAACGAGCTTCGTAATACGGTGATGTCACGTATTACTCTTTTTTGTTCCCAAGCAATTTAGGATTGGAGGTATGTTTTCTCGAGAAAATTTTTTTCCGTGAGAAATAAATTCCGAGGCAATGTACATGATTGGGCTAAATAACTATAAAAAAATTACCAATAAATCAAAAATTAGAAAATCGCTTTAGGTGATAAAAAAAACATAAAAAATACTGATTATTTAAGAATTTTATTATTCGACACATTGTCATAATTATATTTTAATTTTGGACTCAGCTGAACCACTAGCAAATAAATTTCAAATTAAAATACAGATTATTTATTTAATTTTTTTCGATAAATTTAGTTAGTGCGCCGCACACACTGTTCGAAAACGATGTGCAAGCAAGTGTTGGAAATCTTGCAAGTAGTTGGCAGCGCGCCGCAATGCACTTCCACTAAATATTAATTCGTAGGCATACATAAATTATTTTTAGTTGTTTCAAAAAAAGAAGAAGACGAAGAAAATGAAGCAATAAACAAAAGGAGAAATAAAAACGGAACATGATTAATTACCATGGCCAAGCGGACACTTTAAATGCATTTTACTGCGAATTTAATTGCAAATTGCACTAATAAAACTTATCATAAAAATAACTTTTAGTGGACAAAAACAAAAGCAAATATTTACACACACACACACACATACACACGTGCATGCACAATATAACAATAATAATTATAACAAAAAATAAAGGGTCACCACAATTAAAAAAAATAGTAAATAAATAAACGAATTTGTTTACTGGTTTAAGTTGTGAGTGAATATTTTAGTTTAAAAAAATTTTTATGTAAATAATAAAAACATAAATATTAAAATTTAATAAGGTGCCAGACATATAACAAAAAAATGTTTATAAACTCTTTTTAAAACAAGACAAATGCATTAAAGGAGCCATTAAAATAAACAACTAGTATATATTTTTTTTTTAATTTATTTAATTCCTTCCTACCATCAGTCAAAAAATTGCACAATGTCTGTCTGTCGTTTTATTTTAATGTCATTTCATTTGGCATGAAATGGAATAGGTGCTGTGTTTGACAAAAGCTGGTATGCGTCACAAAAAAGGGAACATGTTGTCACTTATTTTATATTTTATATTCTTTTTTTGTTTAGTGTTGGCTATTTAAGCCATAAGTGGCCAGTTGTTGTCCACCCTGAACATGTATGTAAATGTTTATTATTTTTTACTTCTATTTTGGTAAAATATTTTCGTGAAAGCGAGTGTTTTTGAGCATAAAATAATGTTATGAATATTCATTGTTTTTAATAGTTTATCTAACAGATCTGCATGTATATTGCATTTGTATTACGTTTACGAGCAAAGTGTTGATTTTGGCTATAAGACAAATATTTCTCTTTAAAAGGAATTTGTTCTTAGATAAAGTAATAATTTATTAGTATTTACGAACCAGTGTTCAGAAGTATTTAGCAGAAAAATAATAGAATATGGAATTAATTCCTAGGGGGGGTCGGTCATACCCGATCTGACTTGTCAAATTTCCCATTGTTAAATACACACATACATACATGTCGTTTGGTACCTTTAAAATATTGCTTCTGCAAAAGTCAGGTCAGGTGCAGTTATCTACACAAAATTTCAAATAAAACATGTTCTATTTTCTTCTGAAAAAACATCTGACATCAGCTGTTTTTATTATGACAAAATGTGTTACCAGAAATCTATAGCGCGAGAAAACAGTCAGTGGCAATTTACTACTGGAGTTAACATTAGCCGCCTGAAGGTTAATATGTACATATAATAATAATTATATTAATATATCAATACTCGTATATGAATGGCTTTTTAAACTATTTACTAGTTACGTAAATAATGTATCATTATTACACACATACATACCATAAAAAACTTAAAAAAACAGCTGACTCGAGTATTTATGTGCCGTAAGTAAAACGTTTATTGCGGCAAGAAGCGAAAGGCTTGCTTGGCTGTTTGAAAAATTTTCGCTCAAATCAGCTGTTGTGAAAAGCAGGGAGCATGTGAGAAGCAATTGAACATGTATGTAAATTACACCGTGCACCAACAAAAAGTTCGCCCTACACCTGCGAATGTAAAGTATTATTGCCAGCCATTTTCGGTAAAAAATTTTAATTGTTTTGCCGAACGTACGACATTTATAGTCGGAACTTAAGGTATGATATATCGATGTTTTTGCCTTAAAAGGACAAATGTTATGGGCCATTGATTATATTAAAAAAATAAACTGCAATTTCAACAGCTATTTCGCGGATAATACGAGTAGCAGTAGCAGTGTTTCCAGTTTTGTTTCGACAGCTTATCCCTAATTTTTGATTTGTCTTCCCCGAAAATCCCCAAACTGAGTTTTTTTAATTACAAATTTTTCTTTTGTGCAAAAAAATTTAATTTTTTAATTTTATTTAAAAAATAGTGACAAAAATAATAACATATTTATTCAACAAAATTCATAAAAATCGATAGCTATATTAACAATCATATTAATTTAATTCGTACTTATAAAGCTTGTATATAAAAAATTACACATATACATGATTTACACACATTAAGCATTTTTTTATGAAATTGCATGAATTTTGTTGCACGCAACTTATTCTATTTGATAATTGTAGCGATATAAAAGAGAATATTATATAAAAAAGCACGTAGAATGAATCTCTGATGCATTTTTGGCAACGCTTTTAATATAAGTTTCTCTTCCAGGCCTCCTATCGAACAATAAAAAATTTTCATGCAACTAATTTCATGAAAAAAATGCTTAACGTAAATCAGGTAATAGTTTAATATACACAAGTATAAAAAATTTTTAACCAAAGTTTACTTAAAAACTTTAGCATTTCAGCAAAAGGATTAAATTTGTCACAACAAATTTAATTATTTTTAAAGTGTGTGTTGTTATTCTAAGAAGTGCTTCCAACAAGTCATATTACATTTCATTACGTATTTTTGTTTTGTGTTCATTATTGGTTAATCTGCCTTGATACTTCTTTTTTATTAGAAACCATTCACTTGAATAGTAAGGCCCCTTTCACATTAGGCAACTTTACTTGCGCAAGTATAATTTTCATTTTTATTTATTTTCTTTCGAACTTGCTTCTATGTTCACATTCAGTTCATTTGTTGAGCAATTTTAATTTTCTTATGCTCGAGTTTTCTTAATATGTTGACGTTTTGTGGCAGAATTGCCAAGTTGTGGCAGAATTGCCAAGTTCAAGCAAGTCTGTACTCAAATCTCGGCAATTCTTTCCCCTTCAACCGACCTTACTTCTCACACCCACAAACACAAGACTTGCGCAAGTAAAGTTGCCTAATGTGAAAGGGGCCTAACACATATTTTTAGACTTGCCAGACGCACATTTCTTGGCTCAATAATCATTCTTGTTAACAGCAGTTATAAAAAACTCCCAAAAAAATACCCTTAAATTTGGTTATCATCCCCAACAAATTCCCAGATCCTCAATACATTTATATCCCCAATCGCGAAAAAAAATCCCAATTTGGGGACAAATCCCCTGAACTGGAAATACTGAGCAAAACACAGAGAGAGAGATATTAGTAGCAGCATTACTTCATATATCCTTCGATTAGACATCATTAGGGTTCCGTACACCAAAGGTGAAAAAAGGAACCCTATTGTTTTCGCTACGCTGTCCGTCTGTCCGTCTGTCCATCACACGCTATTTTCTCAGGAACCGTACGAGCTACGGACCTGAAATTTGGACAGAGTATGTAGAACCTTGGCCGCTACAACAACAAATAACTGAGAATTAAAAATTAAAGGGTGTGCCAAAACAAGCAACGAAAAATTCTAAAATCCCATGTAATATACATAGAATTGTATGTAGTACATATGTATATTGACACTTGAAATTTTTAAAATTAGTGTATTTTTATATAGACTACAACAATTAACATTAAAATATTAAAAAATTTTAATTAAAGGGTGGTCCATCAGTTAATGCAATTTTGAATATGTAATTCTGACAACTTGCTATATCTTAGAAACCGTAAGAGGCAAACTCTTGAAATTTTCAAAAACCGTAAAGCTTAAAAATCTGAAAATTATAAAATCGCCAAACCAAAAAAATTGCTAAAAATTCAAAAAAATCGGCGAAACGAAAAAAAATTTCTAACACTAAAATAAGTCGCAACATTTGAAAAAATCGTCCAAATGAAAAAAAAATGGCCAAAAAGAAAAAATCGCCAAAAACCGAAAAAATCGCCAAAACCGAAAAAGCTCCAGTAACAAAATAATTATTAATATGAAAAAAATCGCCAAAATTAAAAAAAATCGCCATTTGAAAAATCACCAAAAACCAAACAAAAAAATCGCCAAAATGAGAAAAAAAGTGTCAAAACTAAAAAAGCGCCTAAATGAATAAAGTCGCCAAAACAAAGAAACGCCAAAAGCCGAAAATCGCCAGAATTAAAAAAAATCGCCAAAACGAAAAAATCACAAAAAAAAATAAAAAAACGCAAAAAACCGCAAAAAATTGGCAAAATTAAAAAAATTGCCAAAATAAAATAAACCGCCAAAATTAAAAAAAACGAAAAAAATGCCAAAACTATATTTTATATAGGCTACTAAAGTTCGTATTGAATTACATATCTCGTGTCCGTACGGAACCCTTCGTGCACGGGTCAAAGTCGCACTTTACTGAATTTAGTTTAGTATTCTCTGCCTATCGCCTATAAATGTCAAAGATATAACAAAAAAATTTTAAGGGCGACCACTACATTCGGTCAAAAAATAAAAGAAAATTTTACTAAATTTATAACACACATAACTTAGAAACTGTTCTGCTACAATCATGCAAAAACTTCTTGTGAAAAAGGTTAAATAATTTTTTGCTAACTTAAATTTTCTGGCATTAGGGTGCTACATAAAAGTGGTAGGAAGTGAGATTTCTTTTGTGAATACTAGGATGGGATACTTGAGATCAATGGCCCTTAGGGCAAAATAATGGTATTTTTAAGACAAAAACATCGAAATATCATACTTTCAGATCCGACTATAAATGACGAAATTATAAGGAAAACTTTAGAGGCGACCAATACGTGCAACAGCAAAAAATTCTAACAAACACTTTTTTTCGAAATTGCACTGCAATAAATAATACTTCATATTCGAAAGTGGTGCATACACTTGTGAGCGTATATTAAAAATCGTTTTTAAAATGAAAATTTTGACAGCCTGAAAATCTTACAATAAACATTTTTATGCAACGTGTTAACCCTGTAACTATTCGTCGTATAAAATTCTGTATTGTCTCTCTCTCTCTCTCTCTCTCTCTCTCTCAGAAAAAGGGGGCAAAAGATACTTTTAAATTAAAAATTACTGTTAATCTCTGTATACAGCAGAACTCGAAATTTGTTGGAAATTAACCCTTAGATTAATTTAAAATTTTGACTAATTTCTTTTATTTAAGTTCAACTTCCATACAATTAATAATTTGTCTGAAGGACCATTTAGCAAGTTAGACTCAAGACTTTTTATTACCTGAAAAAAAAATCCCAATATTAAAATTCTTAAGTCAAATCAAGGTACATATATACATACATATGTATGTAATCAAATGCTTATAGAAAATTTTATTTTCGAAAAATTCACTTGTTGTCTAAAAAAAAGGAAATACAATAAAAAAATACATAACTGCAAAGAGAAGAAGCTAACAACCATTACCTTCCATAAGATAAATTCGTTCTGCCATTAAGCAAATAAATAAAGGAAAAACAGTAAATAAAAACGTAGTATGTAATTTTTGAAACTAAAGAAGAATAAAAGACTCTAAAAACTGCCACTGTTTTGTTACGATGCACCCAGCAACCAGCCAGCCAACCAACCAACCAACCAAAACCATCCATCCCTACATGGACCATTTGGTTACTACTACTCGTATTATGCATTGAAATTCAAACACATTCATTCTTAAGTTTATTCTGTTTTCGTTTTTAATTTAATTTTTTTTTGTTACGTTAATGATTTTCACAAAGTGATAGTGCAAACACAAAATGTTAATGAGCAATTCGAGATTGTGCGAAAAGATTTCGTTATTTAAGTTAAATTTTTTGTTTGTTTTTTTTGGGCTCTTTGGTTTTTCTTTGTTTTTTTTTTTAATTCAACAGAAAAATGGGAAGCAGCAAACGACTTCGTAGATTTTTAAGTGAATGAATTAGAGAAACTTTAAAAGCACGGTAAATTTTTCCGTTTAACATCTCTAAATTAAATATAAATTAAAGAAGGTATGTTAAAAAGACATGCAGGAACTTATTTGATTGAAAAACTAAAAATATATTAAAAAAAAAGAGAAACAGACAATCAAGTATTAAAGAGAAATATTTCATTTGCTTTATCGATTGGCAACGCAACCGAAATTATCATTAGTATTAGGTATGGCAACATTCTCCAGTAGCTTACAGTATTAATTTATTAATTTTATTAATTTTGAAGTATCTCAATATGTATTTTCCATTACATTGAAAATTATTGAATTAATTAAAGTTGCAGCTTTTCCCTGAGTGTACTTATCTTAAAAATTATAAGTTAAGTTTAATTTTTTTTTCAATGAAAATGAATTCTTAACTAACATTTTTTCTTTTAGCTTCAAAGCATATTTTCGTCTTCCCAAAGAAGGAGATTATTTGACAACTGAAATTAACAGTTACCATACTTAATAACATTTTGTCAACTGGCAATGCAACTAAACTTATGAACTTATATTAGTTATACACATATAAACTTATATATAGTGAGCTGAAATACAAAACAAATAAATAACAAAAAATTCAAAACCGCTTCTTCAATAATTATTTAATTGTCAGAAAAATCAGCCGAATTAAAAATAAAAAAAATACTTTACTTCAGTTTGCATAATTATACCCTTCACCAAAAATGGTAAAGTTTATATTAAAGTTTGCCTAGATATTTTTTGGTTTAAATTTTTCTCTCTCCTATAAAATTTTAAAAATTGTAGTTACGTGATTTCGCATTTCAGCTAATGGTTCTTGCTATGATACAAATTTCATATAAAAAGAAAAGCGTGGCATTTGATCTTTCAATTATGCTTTCAGCCATTTCAACAAGCTCAATGAAAATTAAAAATTTTCTAAAACAAGTTAAGAGAAGGTAAAAATTTAAAAGAGTATAATGCTCGTATTAAATAAAAATATTTATTATATTATAGACTTTAACTGAAATGAATTCTTAATCACGGAATAGTTTCTTAGGGCCAATTGTTTACTTATTAATTAAATTGTAATAATCAATGAAACTATTTTTTTAAGCTTTAGGTCAGTAAATTTCATAAATTTCTTTATATTTTTATTTTTATATCGATATTTCGTTAACCTTTGGTTAACTTCTTCAGGATTATTATTGTTTTTATATTTTGATAATTAGTTTTCGTCTTTTTTTTGAAAACTTGTTAAAAAAAATTATATGACACACATTGTTATTTATAATTATAAAAAAAATTTTTTGATTGAAAAGAAAAAAAAAAGACGAAAACTAATCAAAATATAAAAACAATAATAATCCTGAAGAAGTTAACCAAAGGTTAACGAAATATTGATATAAAAATAAAAATATAAAGAAATTTATGAATTTTACTGACGTAAAGCTTAAAAAAATAGTTTCATTGAACATATCAAAAAGGTCGAAAAATTAGATAAACAATTAAATTGTAATAATTTGTAAGTTCTATTTAAATACAAAATTGTGTTCTTTAGTAAATATTTAAATAATATTTAAGCCTAGATCACACTATCGGCACATTACACCTATGTATTTTCCTCGGCTCACTGGAATAAATAAATAATATTTAAATGCCCAACCTTGTGTATTTAAATTCTATTTAAGTTTTATGAGCGTGCCACATGTTTTTATGCGTGTGTGTGTTTATTGAAAACATATACATGAACATCATGTAGTCGTATTAAAAATAATTTTGTTTAATTTTCATATATATGTACATATATAACATATCGTCACCTAAAATCCAAAAGGCCGTAAGTACACTTTTTACTATTTTACAGGAGAAGTAAAAAAAAACTATGAATAATGCATAAAATCATTATTTTTGAACATATGTATGTGAGTAAAATTTTAAAAAAAGATGTATGATGTGATTAACATAATTAATCAAAAGGTCTATTTGGATTTTTTTTGTTATTACGGCCTTTTGGATTTTAGAGGACGATATACTATACATACTTTCATATCATGAAAGAAATAAATAGAAAAATGCATTCCGATGCGCGTTTGGTTTTATAAATTGTCGGCCTGACCCACGATATCGACAACGTTCGACTTGTCGCACATTTACATTTGAAACAACAACAAAATATTAAAATTTGTTTTTGTTTTGAATGTATGTAAGTGTGCGACAAGGCGAACGCTGTCGACATCGTGAGTTTGGCCATGTGTTTTTATGCAATATCAATTTTCTTCAATATTTTGATATAACCTAACTTTGTTTATTTATGTGAAACAACTGTTATTTAAAAAGCTTTCTCTAATATTTCAAAATTTTTAGTGCTGCCGTGCTTTTAATGTAATTTATTAAGAACTTTAATCAACCACTGAAAAAAATTAAAACGTATTTAAATACAATTTAAATTTAAATAAAAATTAGCTAATTACGTACTTAAATATTAAATTAAAAACTAGGGATTAATCAGGCTCAACTTTATTATTTTTAAAATTTTGTTATAGAATGATGCAGAAGAGAGATACCCTTGCAGTGTTAACACAATACAAAAATTATAAAATTGACTTTATCGGGTAGTTGTAACATTAGAAAAATATATGCAAGCTGAATTTATTTTTATTTAATTTATTTAAATATTTCTAAGCATTTCATTGTTGCTGTAACAAATCATCAGTAGACTTCAACCACACATTTTGAATACTCACAAACTATTCAACCATCTTATGCGCAGACTTTCAAGAACTATTTGAGAATTCACAAATAATAATATTTTTGAAAATCACAAAAGAAAAATAAGCATAGTAGGCTTAGAAACTCATACAAAACCCAGCAAATAACCTATATCCGATATGAATCTATTTTATTTCTCTACACCTTTATACAATTAGAAATCCATTGGATAACAATAAATGTAATTACAAGGCAAAATGAAAATTAAAATCTAAAATTTAACATTTAAGAAATTTATTATTCGACATATTGTCATAATTATATTTTAATTTGAAATTTATTTGCTGGTGGTGGATAAGATCTGTGCATAAGATAAGAGGTTTGTGACTATTCAAAATGTGTGGTTGAAGTCTACTGATGATTTGTTACAGCAACAATGAAACAAGCTGCACCCACCAGCAAATAAATTTCAAATTAAAATATAATTATGACAATATGTCGAATAATAAATTTCTTACATGTTAAATATTTCTAAGCTTTAAAATTTTTTAATTTAATTTTTATTTTAGATAAATAAAATATGTAAGGGCCACTTATTCATAATAAATATTTGTGATTTATAACAGGTTTATAAAAGAGTTTTTTATAAAATAAAATTTTTTTACAAACACTTTATAAAACAAAATTATATTTTATGAATAAGACAGTAGGAATTTAAATAAATAATAAAGAAAAGTTTTCACCAATTACTTAGTTTATCAACTTATAGGGACAAAATTTAATTTAAAAGTGCATATTACTGGAGTACAAACTAAATGTACCACAACTAAATTTTAATAACAAGCATAATTCATTTATAATATATTAGCTTTAATAATTTATAAACATCATGTCCTTGCATACATATATGTATGTAAGCAATTGTGAAAGAAGCTTAAGTTTAAGATACTTATCAGCGATATTATATGCATAATAATTAAATTTGGCACAGAGGGTTTTAAACTCACAAAAAAAAATAAGGAAAACAATGCGCAGACTACTAAACTAGGGTCATCATTAGTTCTCACCACATGAAAAGAAGGGCTAAGCAGAAAAACATTAATAAAAGACGTTGTTCACCCTAAAGTTAAGACAATGCAAAAAAATAAAATAAAAAAATCTAAAATATAGTTATACAACTTAAATGTTGTTTTTTTTAGACTCGTACGAGTACTACTTTGGCGCACATATTTGTTACCGAGTAAGGCTGAGCAATTTTAACAAACAACAACGATTATGCTAATTGCTGGTCATTGTAAAGAACTCATCAAAAAGTGCAACATATAAATAACAAAAAATTAAAAAAAAAACACAGAAAAAATGAGGGGTGTCCGCTTGTAAGTTTAACTGGACACGCGCACTGACCCAAAAACACTTGCAGAAAAAGAAGTCTTTAAAAATTCAATTCTTACATTTTTTTCTTCTTCTTTAATTAAATATGTTAATAATTCTGTGGAGTGTTTTATGAGCTATGCAGCAGCTATTTTGAACTCTCGCTCATTTTTCTGCGCCATATATAAACCATTAGTAAATGTCAATTTGAATAGAAAAACCATAAAATTAGTGCTCAAAACCTATAGGAAGAAAATTTAATAAATTTAGGTTAACACACCACATCTCAAGGCAAGGTGCAATATTTAAGTATATGCTTTACAAGTTTTCTTCATTTCTTTAGTGTTTTTAAAAGAAAAACAAAAAATATTAAAAGATGCCAATTTATAACATGCAATATTATGAATGCCTTGGTGTTGTTCCTTATGATAAGTTTCTTTAAAAAAATGTGATACATTACATAGATATTTTCTTTCTTTCCTTTATTGCAGCAAAATACATACTAGTAGTATGCACATACATACATACATATGTACATACATATGTATGTAAATTATCGTTCTATAAAATTTTTCTATGCAATAACATTTGCATAAAACATTGCCGCAACTTATGTACAAGAAAAACTCTGTTAAAATTAAGAATTAAAAAAAAAACAATAATAACTTTAAAAAAATAATAATACTGTGTTTCATGAACACAATTTAAATAAATGTATGTATACATACTCGTACGAAAAATCAGAAACGTAATGGACATTTGCAATAAATATTACTGTTTTTTTTTGCAAATTTACCATCAAATAGCAATTCTTATAAAATCAAAATCTTATTCTTTGCAAATTAAAATTATTTGCAATTAACCAACTATAACGGTTTGTTTGTATGTGTCACCTTGAATGCGATAATTTCTTTTCTTTTTTCGGTTTGTATGTGTCAACTTGAATGCGATAATTTCTTTTCTTTTTTCTTTTCATGTGATGCCGGATGGTAAAAGAATATTATTATTTGGCAGCACTGTTAATGGATCAATGCAAGAAGTTCCTTTGTATGCTCGTTAGACATTGTACACACCTGATTATTTTATATCATAACTCCTAATATAACGCCGGCAGAGCAGCTGTCATTTTTAGGGTTCCGTACACCAAAGGTGAATAAATTCAGTGAAGTGCGACTTTGACCCGCGCACGAAGGGTTCCGTATGGGCACGAGATATGTAATTCAATACGAACAATATAAACCATAGTTTTGGCATTTTTTTCGTTTTTGGGTTTTTTTTCGGTTTTAAGCGATTATTTTTAGTTTGGGGGTTTTTTAAATTTATTGGCGCTTTCTGAGTTTTGGCACTTTTTTTCACCTTTTTGGCGATTTTTTTTTGGTTTTTGAAGTTTTTTTAATTTTGGCGATTTTTATTATTTTGGCGTTTTTTTATTTTGGCGGTTTTTTTATTTTGGCGATTTTTTTTAATTTTTGGCGTTTTCTTTCATATAGGTGATTTTTTTTAGTTTTGGCACTTTTTTTCGTTTTGAGGATTTTTTTCGGTTTTTGGCGTTTAATTTAAATTTTGGCGGTTTATTTTTTAATTTTGGCGATTTTTTTTCACGTAAACACTTACTTTGGTTTTGGCGCATTTTTCGCGTTTTTGCGATTTTTTCGGTTTTTGGCGTTTTTTTCATATTGGCGATTTTTTTTTTCATTTAAACGATTTTTTCGAATTTGGCGATTTATTTTAGTGCTAGAATTTTTTTTTTAATTTTGTCGATTTTTTTCGATTTGGCGATTTTGTTAAAAATTTTGGCGATTTTTTTCAGGTTCTGGCGATTTTTTTCAGGTTCTGGCGATTTTTTTTCGGTTTGGCGATTTTATAATATTCGGATTTTTTAGTTTTACCGTTTCTGAAAATTTCAAGAGTTTACCTCTTACGGTCTCCAAGATATAGCAATTTGTCAAATTTACATAGTCAAAATTGCATTAACTGATGGACCACCCTTTAATTTGAATTTTTTAATATATTAATGTTTATTGTTGTAGTATATATAAAAATACACTAATTTTACAAATTTCAAGTGTCAATATACATATGTACATACAATTGTATGTATATTACATGAGATTATAACATTTTTCGTCGCTCGTTTTGGAGCACCCTTTAATTTCTAATTTTCATGTATTTGTTGTTGCAGTGGCCAAGGATCTACATAATCTGTCCAAATTTCAGGTCCGTAGCTCTTACGGTTCCTGAGAAAATACCGTGTGACGGACAGACGGATGAATCAAATAAATATTTGCAAAATACTTGCCAAAAATTTCTAATTTGCGTGTCGTTTAATTTTTTTTATCACAAATAATTGTTGTGTCGCCTTTTTAAACGAAAATGTTTTAATAAATAAACGTTAAATGCACAGAAACATATAAAAGGACATTTGATATCAATATGAATTCATCAGGCCGTGAGCTGAGATGATTATACCATAACGCTACCATAATATTAATAAAGTGATTCTATACGTGATGAATTTTCATATTGATATCAATTTTATATTCAGGATATAAATTCATCAGGGGGCAAATCACGGCATCCGAAACGACTCGTAATTTAAAAATATTTCCATAGAGTTCATATGGAAATGTTTTTAAATTACGGGTCGTATCGGATGCCGTGATTTGCCCCCAGGTGTGGACACTATGTTAAGGCCCAAGCACATAGAATCCGTCGCTGTGCATTTAACATTTATTTATTGAACAATTTTCGTTTAAAAAAAGCGGAACAATAATTATCTGTGACCAAAAAATTTAACAACATGCAAATGATTTAAAATCGTAAGGTATGGACACTATGTCATACGGAGAATTGCTTTATGTAATGTACGGCATTTACATTATCTCAAAATCTAGTACTTACGAGATTTCGAGTTAAACACTAGCTGCTTTTTCCTAGATTTCCCATACAAAAAATATTTAGTTTGTAAGTAGATTTGTAGACAATCAACTCAAAATCTAATATTTTTATTTTATTTTTACCACCCTGTACAACATATTTATATAAAAGATGATTGAATTAGCTAAGGTCTGCTTAAAAAGGTTTGTGAATTAACTACAGTGCAATTGTTTGGTTGCAGTTTTCGAAATTTTTCGGTTAATGGGCTTTGCCAAATGTCCAAAAAAATATGGTATAATCACAAAGATTTTAATTCAAATCTGATAGATTTTGTGCCCTATTCAAAAAATTTTTAATCATAAAATTTTGAGTTATTTCTTTTCAATATTATACACAAGTATATGTTTTAATCAAACATTTTTATTTCATTTAAAAAGAATTTTACTCCGTAAATTTATTACCAAACATTTGTATATTACTTTTGTTTTTGTTTGGCAATATTTGTCTTGGAGATGTTTTATTATTATTCTGTTATTTTGGAAGTGTGAAAGTGAATTAATTTTCAACAAATTAAAATTAACAAAAATTGACATGAAGAATAAACTGTCGAGTCAATATTTTTTGCGTGTTAAGGTATAGAGCATAATGAAAGGGGCCACTTTGAACAACTCAAAAAAACTGTTCAATAAGAAATAATTGAATTTTGGGAATTCCCTGAAGACCTGAATCATTTTCTACACTGAAAAAATTTACACTGAAAAAACAAATAGCCAAAAATATTACTCGATATACATATATGCATATATGTATGTACATTCTTAAATAAAAAACATTATTTATTATCAAACACAAAATTTGTTTTGTGTAATTTATAAAATTTTGTATAATTTTGAAGGTTCGTCTGTGTAAAATTGAATTTGGATTCCGGCAACACTGATCATACGTTAAACTTTTGGAACTGACAGCTAAGTTAAAACACATGGTTTCTTATGAGGTCTGTTAAGGCTCAACGTAGGAAACATCTGATCGATATTTTTATATGAAAAGTAGGTTACGTTACATTATATCTCTATAACCATTTCCATTACTTTTCACATAACAATTTCGATCAGCTGTTTCCTACTGTTGCAGTTACTTTACATTACAGTCGGCTAACTGATCCTTTACATTCAGTACGTGTCCGTCAACGCAAAGGACACAAATTGTTCAACTTTTAACTTTTTCCGCACGTTGAGTAGTTTGACAGACATTGGTTGGTTTTTTGGTATGTCCTGGTAAAACAAAATGAATGAATAAAAAACTTGAAGGTAATAACCCAGTAAAAAAAATAGAAGTCATTCTAGTGGAACTGCATTTTCATTGCTTCCAAAAAATCGATACTTTTAATTTGCCGAGACTGAGCAAAAAAAAAAACCGTGTAGAAGCTTATTTTAGTCATAAAAAATCTTGTAACTCCTCCATAGTGTTAGAAAATACTCACCAGAATTAAAAAAAAAAATAATTTTTTTAAAGAAATTTATGAACTAATTTTAGTCTAAAATTTAAAAGTTATTTTCTTAAATTTACATGAAAACACTGTTTCGGGCTTAAATACGTATAAAAAGAATCGAATTATTAAAATTGGTAACTATTTACTATTTTTCCTAGATGAAAATATTATCATAGAACACAAAAAAGGAAATTTTTCTTAATATCGCTTCCAATTCGGTGACCAGGCATCGAAAAAGAGAACTTCTTGCAATGACAACCCTATGAAAAAATCATTAGATCGGATCGCAATTTTCACTACTTCCAGATCGCAAACTCTGCATTTTCATGACTTTTTTGGAGTCTCTTTTTTTGCTGGGAAATAAAATGGAGAACTAGCTAACCTATTAAAGCTGTCAAATGCTTCCGTCAATAAAGTACTCATTGTGGCAACCTTCTCGGTCGTTGCGTTAATGTCAACTAAAAAATGCGAATTTTAGCGTATGTATGACATATTCTATGTGTCTGGGCCTTTAATTCGCTGTTTATGCAACAAATGATTATTTGTTTTAATTGACATTATTTTCTTATATCAGTTTTATTTGCGCAAATATCAGAATCGATGTTTTGCTCCCTGCGCCCCGTTTCTAACACTTGTGAGAAGTTCTCGCATCAAGAAAAATTAAATAATTCTATTGGTTGTCCTTTTTTACACCAGGTTACTCAAATAAAAACTTATAGAAACTTGCAAAAAATGTCAAGAAATAGGATGATAACAATTTTTTCGACTCGAAAATTTCTGACATTCCTTACAGCAATGAGGCACTGGTTCTTTCTTTAAATTATTTTCTATTAAGTTTCTTCTATTAGATATGAAGGCGTACTAAAAATATGCATACGCCTTGCCTTCGTTTAATAATAATAAAAAGAAGAAAACAAGTGAAAACTTTGTTTGCAATACATATTCACCTTTTTAAAATGTCCGTTGGTTGTTGGTTTTGTAGTTAAAACATTTCAACTGCACGCGATGAATTATTTTACTGTCTGTTATTGTCTAAAATTTTATTTCTTTTCTTCTTCCGACAGGTTAATCTTAAATAAAGCGATAATTTTTTATATGAAGATGTAAATGTAAATAACGCAATGGTTTTTGACCTTTTGTCACTATATTATTATTTTTTTTTTCTTTTTTGCAACAACTAATTAATGAAATGATGCGTAAACAGCTTCCAGTTAAACTGCATTAAAATGAAATTCAACGTCAAAATGCACTCGTGCTATTTTGGTGATGCCAGACAATGTTGATGGATAATAAGAATTCCTTATTACCGGTTTTTTTAGGGGAGATATAAGTTTTCAATTTACAAACAACTCAATGAAGATACACTTTTTTATATGAAATTTTTTACACAGGATTAAAATGTCATATTTTTACGATAGATATGTATGTATGTCTATGTTGCAATAGAGTATCGATATGTTATAGTTAATTTTCTCGAAGAACATCATACATCAAAAAAATTGTTTTGCAGACAAGCTAATGAAAAAAATCTTATTTATCTCACAAGATACATATGTGCAATTCTCCGATAAATTCTACTATTTTGTAGCGTGTGACAGCAAGCAATTAATCTTGTATTTCTGAACAACGTGACTCGATTTACCTTAAAATTTTACCTAACGTAGAGCTGCTGGCGGCCTACACAAATATTTAAAGAATTAAAAAAAAATCGTTTTCTTTGAAAAAACAAGCATTTTTGCTTGGTGTCGCATGCTACAAAAAGTTGACATTCCTGTGGAAATGCCCATATTTGTATGTAATTTTTACACAATGCTAATAACATTATTGGCTTTATGAAAAATCTGCAATAAAGTATAATTTGTTGTTATACTTTCTGCACACATAGGTAATAATAAAAAAAAATTAAATTTCAAAAAATAAAAACAAAATAAATTCAAGACAATATTAGCAAAAAAAAGCATAAATAAACAAATCAACGCTGAGACATCAAACTGCAAGACGTATATAACGCTACATTTTCATCCAATAATTCCAAGTGATCGGGCGTTAAAATCATACCACGGACACTTGCATTTTCTCCTCGTCTTGAGCGTCTTGACAACCATATTACAAACAAGAAAATGCTAAAACATATTAACAAATAAATAGCAATAGTGGCGAAAACCTGCAAAATTATAATAAAAGCAACCTTTGCGTTCATCTTCATTGAAAGTTTGTAAAAATTTGTGAAATTATGTATAGCGAAACTTACTATTAAAAGTGCTTTACCTAAGCCAAAGAACCATAAAGATCGCTTATTTTCAATTTTACTTTCATGCAGCCAGTTTTCTTTGGTAACTTGCTCCAAAGGATCTAAGTGGGAATTTTGAAAAAAGTCTTTAGGAATTTCACGAGGATTATTTGGTTTATGCTTAGAGAATAAAAAAAAAATATTTATAAAATAATATAATAAATTAAAAAAATTATTTAATTAAAAAAAATTCAATCTACTTGAAAGGCCCCGGCGAGATTCGAACTCACGATCTCCTGTTTACTAGACAGGCGCTTTAACCAACTAAGCCACGGCGCCCAGTTGATGCGCAGTTATTAGAAATTGGTTTTGCCTTGTTTTTCTCGTGTAGGTATACGTTATTAAAGCTTTCAAAAAAAGCTTTTTCAACTAAGTTGTATTATTATAAGGTATGTATTATGTATTGTACGTTTTTAGTGTTGCCAGTGTTTGCAATTTTTACTTGCCATTAGTTTATGTGTAATTTCACTTCTATTCTTTGAAAATTTATTTAACTACATAATTATTTTTTCTCATAAAATCATGATATTTTAAGGGTAGATTTTGTTCATTCAAACGATTTTTTCCTTTTGTATGGAAAAATAGTTTTTTAAAACGAATTTTCGTTATTTTTTTCATACTAATTTGAAACGTTTAGAAACGAAATTTTTTACAAAATGGGGATATTAACATTTTAGAGTAGATTTTGTATATGCAAACGATTTTTTCGTTTTGAAATTTGAATGGAATATATATTTTTTGAAATGAATTTTCGTTATTTTTTTGATACAAATTTGAAAAGTTTAGAAACGAAATCTTTCACAAAATCTGCCTATTATATTAATTTTTAGCACATTGAAATATTTTACTTTATTTATTTATAGATTTTACACAGATCTTATAATATTATTTAAGAAATGTTGAGAAACTTGCATATTTATGTGTATGTGTATATAAAAATGTGAACATACTCGTATATTAATTATGAAAAGTAGCAAAAAGTCTAAGAAAAATAATTATATTATCTTCCCAAATCCCCAAATGTAATTGTCATTTGAAAAATTTATGTATTTTAAGGGCGGGACAATGTCGACAGAAATCGTTAGTTCGATCGACAACTTGTTTTATAAACAACAATAAAATAACAAAATAAGTTTGGAATTTAACAAAAAATACAAAGAATAACGAAAAAGTACATCTCTGGTATGATGGTGTTTATGAAAATTTTCAAAAGACAATAACAATTCATCACGCCAGGGTTGTAGTTTTTCGTAGATCGCACGACTTTGTAGGATAGTGTAGGCCTTAAGGAAGATAAAGATAATACTAAGCTACAAAATTCTGCTGCAATAGTTTGATTTAGTTGAAATTCTTTGATATGAGCGTTGGGTTGACAAATAAAATTTGTCGTGAAGTCCACTTTTAATTTTGAATTAATAAGTAATGAATATTGACGATATATAAAACAAATATTTGTAAGTTAAAATTCGCTGCTATCTAATTATTGAAACAAAAGTTTGCAAAAAAAACAAACGAAACTTGGGTTGTTAAAAATAAAATAAATTGTTTTATTTTCAATTTTGATTGACCATTATTAGCCCGAAGGCAACCCCTGATAAAAGAAATACAATTTTTTTCGACATCGTGGAACAGGCTGTTAAGCATACAAATATTAAATCAACATGGAAAAAATTGCCAACACATAAAATAATTTATTAAAAAAAAAGACGAGTTAAAAATTATTTCGACTTAGAGTGAAGAAGATATATTATGGTGTGTTTTTTTTTTGGAAATCATTAATAGACTTGAGCACTCTCATAAATGATTTGGGTATCGGATCAATAACACAGATTTAAAAAAAAATTATCACATTCCCAAGCAGGCTCATTTTAACTTTAAACAACCCGAATCTTAGACTTTACACCTCGGGAATTGGATGTAATATGAGCTCGAATATTATTTGTTTATCTATTAAAAAATTGATTATTAAACTTACCTGATATTTTTCTGATAACTGCGACAACTCTTCACATCTTTCGGAAGTTTTATTATAAAAATTAAGCAAACCAAAATAACGTTCTTCACAATCAACTGGTGCACAATTTTGAAAATATTCTTTATCATAATTTTGGCAGTCAACAAAATCCTTTCCTACAAAAGTAAATACATATGTAAAATTTATTTTAATTCTGAAATTTCAAACCGTGGTAGATTGTACTTACGCTTTCTCAACGTACGATTGCCAGGATCTAATATTGCAATTCTCGTATCAAATTTAATCTTTTGGTTAATAATACGTTTTTCATTATTAACATTTATAGAAGTTATTAGAATGGGACAAATTCCAACACGATTATACAAAGACTGAAAAAAAAATCATGAGTTAAGAACAATTTTAACACCTTTATTATTATTAACTTACTAAAGTTGGCCAAATTAAAGCAATTTGTTTAATAGCTCCCGCTTCTATAAAACCGAAATCTCCGCCTATTATGCGACCCATCTGCGAAGGTATTAAACATGTGAATATGTACTAAAGATACGAGCAAAGCATTATTCAAAAATTACTTACCTTTCCCACAACAACACCGGGAGTCACATTTAGCCAACAAAATCCATTTGCTCTTATACGAAATAGCAATAGTTCTTTATATTCATAGTCCAAATTTTGCAAAGTGACATCTATTTTTTACATAATCGTTGATACAGATGGGAAAACAAAATAATAAAATTCTGCTTACCAAATATGATTCCAATGTCTTTTGGTTTAGGAATTCTGGTTGAAATTTTTATAATTTTGAGAAGTCCCTGAACACTGCCAAATATTAGCACACACATTGCGTAGAGAATAAATAATTTACTGAAATAAAAGAGAAAATATTGCTTTTTAATTCCAACTTCTTAAAATATATGTGTATATAAATAAGAATTTATACCACTGTGCAACAAAAACTTTTATCACAATAATAACAGTCTGGCCACACCAAAAAGAAAACAAAATGAAAGCTTTTAGTTGGAAATTCTGGCAATCAGTTGTTTTGTTAATAAATCTGCCTTGTTGAACTGTCTGATTATTCACGAAAAAAATATATATTTTATTTTTAAGATTAATTTTATTTTTTATGTACACAATATAACCATAAAAAAAAAATTAAATAAATATGGAGGAAACGCTGGAATTTCGAGACTTTAGTTTTATCAAAAACTTCAAGTTTGATGATGAAAGAGTATCGACCGTCACTTCAAGGGAACAGGTGTGTGTTGCATATTGTAAGAATTATTTAAGTGCATTTAAAAAGAATTTTTATATATTCAAGCAAAAAACGGAAAATTCTATAGAGAAATATTTCGATAGATTTCAACAAATAGGTATGCTGGATAAACACTTTACACGTTTCTACAGAGAGGAACATCAAAGATTTCTGGAAAATATGTTGCATCGTTTGCCGGGTAATTATGAATGCCTGGACAGCAGCAGGCCGTGGTGTATATATTGGATTTTACAAGCTGCGCACGTATTGAACTTTACATTTTCCCCAGAAACATTAGAACAAGTAGTACAATTTTTAGTCAAGTATGTTGAAAACAAAAGTTTATGAAACAAATACATATATAAAATTGAAACATTGCTTTGCTTAGATGCCGCCATCCACAAGGTGGGTTTGCCGGTGGCCCCGGACAATATCCTCATTTGGCTCCCACATATGCAGCAGTCAATAGCTTGGCCATGATAGGCACACCCAGTGCATTCAGAGCTATCGACAGAGATTCTTTGGAGCGTTTTCTTTTTGCTGTAAGAGAGCCCGACGGTTCTTTTAGACTTCATGTTGATGGTGAATGTGATGTACGTGGTGCTTACTGCGCCGTGTCCGTGGCGAAATTAACAAATGTGCCGATGACAACGTTAGCTAAACTCTTTGATAAAACTGCTGATTGGATTGCTAATTGTCAAACTTATGAGGGAGGTTTTGGTGGAGCTCCTGACCTAGAGGCTCATGGTGGCTACACATTTTGTGGCATAGCCGCATTAGCGCTACTAAATGAAGGGAATAAGTGCGATCAAGAACAGTTGTTGGTAACAGTAGAATAAAAAAAACATAAAATATATCTCAATATATTATGCTCTCTGACAGAAATGGACCTTGCAACGACAGATGGCTTACGAAGGAGGATTTCAAGGGCGTACCAATAAACTGGTAGATGGTTGTTATTCCTTTTGGGTGGGCGCTACTATACCTATAACACAGGCCATCATGGCGAACGATGGCAAACCAATTTCAAAGGCCTTATTGGATGTGGGAGCGTTACAAGAATATATTTTACTGTGCTGTCAGAAGCCCAATGGTGGCTTAATTGACAAACCTGGAAAGTAAATTTATTTGCAATCTTACTTTTGAAATTATTCTAAGAAACATTCCTTCTCAGGCCCCAAGACCTTTACCATACTTGCTATACCCTTAGCGGCGTAGCTATAGCTCAACATTCTGAATCAGCTTTAAATCCTGCCATATTGGGTGACCCCATTAATGAACTAATGCCTACACATCCTCTTTTCAATGTTTCACCTCAAGCAGTCGTCCATAGCACACATTTTTATGAACAACTAAATAAATTGCGTTCCTGTACACATTTAAATAATAATGCAATAGATGAAGACGACTACGACAATGAAGATGCAGTAGAAGAAAATCCTTCTTCGTCATCAAATTAATGTTTACTTTTTATTTAAAAAAAAAAGTGATCATGTAGAAATTTCAATGAAGCGCATTAACAAATTTTTACCTGCATTTTATAAACTGCATACTTTTTGAACTGGTTTTATTTGTGTAAATTAATGTGTAAAAATAATATTGAAAAAAGCCTTTTTTTCTATTTTACAAAAATTTTAAGAAATACGTATTGTAAATATTGAATTGATATAGTAAATGTTATTTTCTTAAATTCAAATTTGACTTTAATAATATTATTGCAATAAAAAGAAACAAAAAATGCCATACAATACACAAATAAAAATTAAATTGGAAACATATTTCGGTATTTTCAATTATGATTGTAGATATAGTATTATAGATATTTCATTACATAATAAGAATTGAAAATACTGAACTTGAAACTGATTAAAATTAAAGTGGACAGTTTGATATTCATACATAAATACACACATTCCGATTATGTACATATAAATATAACGCTATCCATATTGCCAAAAATATTTTTTTTTTAATTTCATTCTAAATGATCGATCGACATTTTCCTTTCGTTTTGTAAAAACAGTCACCCGAGCAGTTATAAACTCAAGAACGCAAAATAATAAGTTGAAAATGTAAACGCTGTAAGCCGAATACTGATACATATAAAAATTTTCAGTCAACTTTTCGATCTTGTAAGAACACATTTTCGATCAAATGAAATAAACAAACCATATGGAAATACGTTTTTCTACTTGCATACATATGTTTCAAATATACATATGTATTAGTGTCCTGCACAAGACTATTTATAAGACCCTTCTAAACATGAGAGATTTTTCAAATGCTTTACTACAGCGGTATATTCTAAAACAAACGCTAAACAACACTGTTGGCAATACAAAACAACTGAAACAAATGTCTTGCCAACTGTAGTAAAGCAATTGGAAAATCTCGTCTTGAAAGGTCTTATAAATGGTATTGTGCAGGTCTCTAATATGTATATAGCAAGGTTATTTTTACGCAGAAATTAAAAGATTCTAACTTGAAGGTCAGGGAAATTTTAGTAAAAATCGCTTGACAAAAATTTTGTCTGGCAACGCATATGTTTTGCTTTGTCAAAATTGCTGTCATCCTTATATTTTGTATATTCGTGCCAGAGTAGCAGGCCGAACAAAAAATTTCCGCCGCAGCTGAAAGGCAAAAATATTTTCGCTGGCGTCAGCTGGACGGCTTAACGCCGATTTTTGTAAGCATTTAATATATTTCTTGTACATAGTCGGGCTATGGGAAATAATGAGAATTATTGAATCACCATGTTGTAACATTGTTGGCTTTGCAATAGCTTAATGGCCTATTTCCCACATGCAAAAGAAAACTTTCGACTTAGAATTTATATTGAAAACAAAAGCGAATTTTCACATTTCATTGTTGTTTTCAATATAAATTATAAGTCGAAAGATTTCTTTCGCAGTTCGGAAATAGCCCATAAGCATTGCAGTAATTGATATATCAAATGCTATACAAACATATTGTAGACTATACATTTTATTTAAGCTTTTCGAATTCCCAAACTTAAATATATATTTTACAAAAAGTTGTCTGACTGGTACAACAGAAATGTGTTTACAATAATGACTTTTTGCATAGATTTAAGAAGGGACTACAGAAAGAGTACGTAAGCGTTATTGCAACTATATCACCCTTCATATCAAAAGACTCTTTTTATGTGGTTTTCAGTCTATGGTACATTTAACACAACAAAAGCGAAAACAATTACATATCTTTCAACGACGCTCGCTATCATATTCCATACGAAATAAAAACTATAAGTGTCAAAAATTATTCAAAAAGTGTTATAAGTACATGTAAATAAAGAATCGGCTGAGTATTAAGCCGCCGATAAGCCAAGTTGTTCGGCGGCTCGTCCGCCGTTATGGATTGCGACCCTGCTTTGTGCTTCGTTCTTCGCGCCCTTGTACCAAAACAAAAGTATAATCAAAAGAGTTTGGACACCAATTGTCAGTATTCTTTGCGCAAATTTTTTTATGCTTATGCACTTTTTTGTGAAAAATTTACAAGTGAATAAACAAAATGTCTACGTTGGAATTGTGTGAAAAATATTTTGCTACCCGTGATATATATAAATTATTTGCCATCGAAAACTCTGCATCAGATAAAGACATCAAAAAAGCGTACTACAAACTGTCTCTCCTTGTGCATCCAGATCGTGTACCGGAATCACAGAAAGAAGCAGCAACTGAAAAGTTCAAGTTGCTTTCAAAACTTTACCAAATATTGGTCGATAAAAACAAAAGGGAGTTGTACGATAAGCAGGGCGTTATTGATGATGACGATGATAGTCTGCTGGGAAAGTTTAACGATTGGATGGAGTTGTGGAGAAAACTCTTCAAGCCTTTAACGAACGAAGACATAGACAACTATGAAAAATCTTACGTGGGTTCCGATTTAGAGAAAGCAGATATTAAGAAAGCATATTTGCTCGGTAAAGGGTGTATTAATTACATGACTAATTCGATCCCATTTATGAAAGTTGAAGATGAGGCACGCATACAGGGCATTGTAAAAGAAATGATAGCAGCCGATGAAGTACCAGAATATAAAATATTTACCGAAGAGCCGGAGAAGAAACGTAAAAGACGTCACCAGAAATATGCCCGTGAATCAAAAGAGGCTGAAGAAATTAAAAGTAAAATCAATGCAAAAAACAAAAATCGAGACGATGCTGCTGGTTCATCGTCTACATCTGGTGGTAGCAGTTTAGAACAAGCCATTATGTCTAGAAAGAAATCTCGAGAGAATGGCTTTGATACTCTAATGGATAAGCTAATGGAAAAATACGGTCATGAGGATGATAGCGATGGTATAGATTTAGACACATATGCAAAAGTTAAAAAGTCTAAAAGGAAGTCTCAAAAAAAAGACAGTACAGAAAAAGATGATAGTCCATTGCATACTGTTAAGAATGGAAAAGTTAAGAAACGCTAGTATTCTAATGCAGTATTTTGTTTTGGTTTAAAATAAATTTGGTATACTATATCTATACATACACATATTTACATCCGTTTTTTTATCTTGGGTCTTATGAAAGTCCTTCCAATAGTGACTTGAAATATTTTATAGTTGATAGCAGGTATATTGGCGAAATAGTGTTTGTCGAAATGGCTGGCATTTATTCAGTATTTTTTGCCAATGCACTATGAACGGATATAACTTTCTACAATACGTGCAAGTTATAAAATTGTTTTATCAAAATGGGTGTTCAGGCAACATTCCGCCCGCTGTACGGTTGACAGAGCTACATACTGGTCGGTGTTAGCCAACTTCTTTTGGGCAGCTATTTTCACAACAGCTCATGCCATATTAAACATTCTGTTCGAGCGATTTGAGGGCTTGGTCTTGTCATAAACTGAACATTTGCACGATGTCTCATACACTGTTTTATTTAAATACAGGAAACACTCAATAAAAGACCCTATATTTTATTAACCTAGCTAGCATACTATTGTCATGCTATGTATGTATGGGAATATTTTAAAATTTCGAACGGTATCGAGTGCCGTAATTTGCCCCAGATCTATAAATATATTAATTACATCAAAAGTAAGAACTCTAGCAATCCTTTAGTACAGCAATTCGTTTCATAAACATGAAAAATAGTTGAGATAGGTACATTCATTAATCAATACCTAGTAAGTTATTGATTAATGATTGAAAACTGGTTAAAGATTTTTCTTTATATGAAATAAGTACATATAAGCACAATTTTCGGTAAATAACTTTGATAGCTGCTGACGCGAGATTTTAAAACATTTTACCAAAATTAGCAAGTAAACCAAAATTTTTAGTAGAGTTATCATCGCCTAGCCTACATCTACAGAAAACGACATTCTGACGCGGGTGGCAAAAAAATGTAAATTACGAATTGTATACTACGTTCATATGTGGCTTATGAGCAAATAAAGATATGAACTTACCTTTCTAAAGAGAATCGGGAAGCTTAATTTATTTGAAGACTTTCTTTTCCATAACAAAAGTTAACCGCCATTCTGTTCAGTTATTCACCACCAGGCACCGTTAGTGTTACCACTAAAAATAGTCCATGCATACAGACCAATTTGGTGGCAACCACAGCACAGGCTATAAATACAGTTCAATTTAGGAGTGCTACCAAGTTTCTCAACTATAGCTGGCGTATAATCTGTAAAAAAAATTGTCATATTTTATGTAAACAAAAAAACTTTGGAAAGTTAAATAGTTTATTGAATTTTATACAGAAAAATGTCTTCGATTACCACAGATAAATGTCGCCTGTGTTTAGTGGAGACTGAAATTGCAAAAACTTATGAATTATTTAAGAAGAATAATGGCGTATCTTTTAAAGTGGAAGCTGGCCAAAATGACGAGTTTAGTAATTTGCAACTGTATGAAAAAGTCGAATACTGTTGTGGAGTGAAGGTAAAATATAAAGTATTTATTATTAATGGTCTACCATACTTATATTTATATTATATTTAAACATTAGCTGCACAATAACAAACAAATGCCCAAGCGCATATGTGGTAAGTGCTTCAACACGGTACATATGTGGTTCAACTTCCGCCAAATGTGTTACAATTCACAAGTGTTCTTGACCACACAAGTTAAGGAAGTAGTAGATATAGATCAAGAGCTAGAAGACCTGCAAACTATACGTTCCAAATTAAGCAAGAGCAACCAACGTTTTGACTATACAGACGAAAACAATGATAGCCACTACATGAACGATGATGCTTATGAAGATGATGATTACGATGAAAACACTTTTACTAATGTTAATGAAAGGAAAATAGAAAAAATTCAAAATACTGAAAATGATAAGTTAGAAAGTATGGCGCGATTTATTAAAGACAAAAGTGACCTGTCAAAAGTACTAACCGCCGAAGACTATGACGAAGCTATTTCGTATATTAATGCTGAGAATGATGACGATCTGGAAGAATTTATAGAATACTGTGCTACAAAGAATGTATCGATAAGACAGTTAAATGCTAAAGCCATGTTGAAGTATAAGCCGAAAGTAGTGAAGCGAATGTCAAAAGATGAACGACATAAAATTAAGGCAGCTAAATTGCCCAAGCCATCAACATACATGTGTAATATTTGTGGCAATGTGTACAGCAAAAAACCATTGTTTCAGCACCATATGCGCATGCATTCCGACGTCAAACCTTATCAATGCGAGTAAGTTGATTGACATAAATTAAAGGTTGAAATTTAAAGAGAATTTTAATTTAAAAATCTTTTGTGTCTTTCTTAGAATTTGCAACAAATCATATCGCATTATGAGTGACTTAAGAAACCACATGTATCGTCATACCGGGGAAAAGCCGTTCCAATGTAAATATTGCGATCGTCATTTTATGGATCGCAGTTCTCGGCACAGGCATGAAAGGTAAAATTAAATTAAATAAAAATTATTGCATTTTATTTCTCCTTTTTTTTGTTAAAGAATCCATACAAACTCTCGGCCATATAAATGTACTATCTGCGAAAAAAGTTTCACTTATTCAGCAATTTTAAAAAATCATTTGAAATTGCATTCAGGAGAAAAAGATTATGTGTAAGTTTGACTTCAACTTGATTGCTATGTTTGTATTGAATATTTTATAATATAATTATATAGATGCGGAATCTGCAGTAAATCCTTTACTTTGGCACATCAATTGAAAGCTCATATGCTAACAATTTCCCACAAACAGAAAGAAGCCGCGTATGAAGCATCAGGTTATAAGATTCTCTATGAGACGACTGTTGATGTGTAATGTAATTAAGCACATTATTGTTAATTCACATAAACTAAAAGGTTTATTTACTTTATGTAACAAAAGAAAAAAATATGATTAATAAAAAATAAACATACGTACATATGTATTAAAAAGTTTATTAAGATTTAACTACAAGTTGTTTTGCTTAATATATGTATATTTCTTATTGTTCCAGTTGTTCTGCTGCTCGGTGTATAGAGGAGTTCTTATGTGCTTTTAACTGGTGAGCCAGTTTAAATGATTTCCTACAAATATCACATCTGCGAATTTTAAAAAGAATTTTTATTTATATGTATATGTATATGTGTAATATGTATAAAATTTTTTTATTTTCTTACCTATATAATCTTTCACCTGTATGAACTTTTAAATGTTTTTTTAGGGTGGTGGACAAAGAAAATGCTTTGCCACAATCTTTACACTGAAAAGGTTTTTCGTTCGTATGCGTCCTAGAAGAAATCAAATAAAAACGATTTTTTCGGGGAATTTTTGTTTAAAAAAAGATACATAGACGTTAAGATTCGTATTAAATAAACGATTATTAAAATAGAATTTTGTACGGAAACAAAATAATTTCTAAACGAAATACATATGTTATAGCGGATAGTTTTAATAAACCTTGAATACAATAGTTATTGAAATACCTTTCATGTCTTAAATTTGAACTGCGATCGCTGAAAAGCCTTTCACAATATTGACATTCAAAGGGTTTTTCTCCCGTGTGTACGCGCATATGGGCTTGCAAGTTACAAGCTGTTATAAAACGTTTTGAACAAATCCTATAAACGAAATACATAAAAGTAATTTAGAAAGTACAATAATAAAATATCTCTTACTCGCACTCATGTTTCTTCTCCTGATGATGTATTTTCATATGACCACGTAAAAGATTACGATTTCCAAAATGATTGCCACATAAGTCGCAAATCCATACAACATGGCTTTCGGAGTCTGCTTTTGACGACGAACTACCAATTCGAGAATATTTAGCAGGACTTCCTTCTTTTTTTGTTTTGTTATGTTTTTTTCTCATTTTAGAATTCAATGTCACTACAGCAGATTTTCGCAAAGATACATCACTGCTACTAGCATCAATTAAATACTCATCTACTATATACTCCGTTTGTATGCCATTGGTTTCGCTAAATATACTGCAATCTTCTTCATCTATTTCTATGTCATACTCCTTTGTCATAACAGTAGAACTCACATGAGTTTGGTCACTGCCCACATCGGACACTAGGTGATGCAACATTTCTTGCGAGCTTACTCCTTCAAAATTTGTGAGTTGCGAGTTCTCATCTTGTTCATAGCTTTCTATGAGATATTTATCATCAACGTTTTGTTCCACTTCCAAAACTGAGACATTCTCATTATTAGTGGTCAAATTATTTGAGTCTGTTTCATATTTTTCTTCAATATCTTCGTTTTCGGAAGTTATACTATTTTCTGGAAGATCTTGTACAAGAGAATTTTCAGATTTATCATTTGTTTTACACTCTTCAATTTCTTCGATATCATTGACAATTAATTCATTCTGACTATTGTTTTGATTAGAACTAGTCATTTGATTAGAACTTTGGTAATCCAAAATTTCGACATCTTTAACAATATTATTCATCTCATATTCAAGACGAGTACTTTTACTACATGTTTCTTCCGATGTTGAATCTTTCCGTAATTTTTTTGTTCTCTTATCGAAGTTAGCATCTTTGTGTTTAATTGCTTTAACTTCGCAAGCATCATCTTGTGCCACATCATTATAGTTAAATTCTTCCGCGAAGTTCTCCAACATTTGTTTGGGTTTAAATAGTTCACTGGCTGATTTAGTACGTTGCAATATCGATTGCAAATATGTATCTGAAGCTCGACAAATATTACGAAAATTCGTAGCATATTTTACCATAGTTAAGCATTTCTTACATATTTTGTCAGGCAAATTATCATTTGGTTTCATCTAAAAATTTACGTAATAATTGTTAATATTTTTAGAAATATTGATAATATACAATTCTATCTCACAGTTATGCCGGAACATTCAAAAATTTGCTTTGCCAACATTTCATCCCCATTAAAAATGTGACGCATCGGCTCCACTGAATCTGCAATTTGAGGTTTCTTTTCCTCCTCTACAAGACACACGCGACATATGTTCCAACTTATATTTATTTCCATTCTAAGATATATTTCTTATTTTGTTGTTAATGATGTAAACTTTATTTAATATCTTTTTTTTTAAATAAGTATACAGATCTAAAGTAATTTCCCGACTTCCACTGTTTGATTCGGTGCCTAAGGGACACTAGAATCGATTTCTAAATCAATATCTAAGGACATTTTAATATTAATTTTGAGTTTAACCAGGCAAATGTGAATAATTTTATATTCCGCCAACTACTTTTGATATAAAATGAATAGGAAGTTTTAGTTCAAAACTTGATTATTTCTCGTATAGAATATGATGCCAAAGAAAACTGAAAACTAAACAATGTAAAAAGTAACATTCTGTTAATGTACATAACACTACGCACTTAAACACATAAGCATGCATGTTAAACTAAAACCGGCATGTTATATTGAAAAGTGCTACCAACTAGCGATTTTACTTCTCAAGATTAAAGACTTATTTCTACATAATAGATTTATTTATTCATTTTATACTGAAAATATGGAAATATTTGTTAAATAATTTACATATACATTTATGTTCTCTTCAGCATTTTTCTGCTTAAATCGGCTTTAGTTCCTACTCTCAAAACTGAATAAAAATTATCCAATAACTTAGAAAAAGTAAATGAAAAAATAGGCGGTAAGGCTTCCCAGTTAAAGTTTTCAAAACAGTGATTTGGCATTGGATTTATTAATGCAACCGGCCAATATTGGTATGTATAAGTTGAGAGCTGAGCAAGGAATCTTTAGCAAGCAACCCCGTTTTGGAAAAACTCATGGTGGAGAAAATCCTTAAGCGCGGAAGAAGGTCTACTACACAAATAATCTTTATTAAGCACCGTTACAAAAAAAAATATACTATGGTGGAGAAAATGTGTTAGAGAATATTTTAAAAATTTCCATAAATTAATAAAGATTTTAAAAAAAATCGAACCAACATTAACTGCATTGAATGAATCATTCCATTCCACTCGGAAACTAAGACTAGCCGCCAATATTTTCATTTAATTTGATCTTATTTTATAATTTTCTATCGGATGGAATAATTTTTATTTATATTTGAAAGGAGGACCTAAAACAAATATGTGCCCATTTTTCTACCATTAAGATGCATTGCCTATTATTCCCAAAACGTATCTATGTAGGGATGTATTTTGATGAGTCTTCAGATGATGAGCCAATTTGAATGATTTTCCACATGGTTCGCACCTGTAAGAGATAAAGTAAATTCTCATTTCTATTTATGAATACAATATATTAAGAATTACCTGAATGATCTTTCGTTTGTGTGAACCTTCATGTGATTCTGCAATGTTGTAGCCAAAGTAAAAGTTTTACCGCAATCAGAACATTCGAAAGGTTTTTCGTTGGTGTGAGTCCTTACAGAACAAAATATATATTTACATAAAATTATATATCAATTATTTTTATTTTTAAGCTATTGATACATACCTCTCGTGTCTCAGATTTGAGCTACGATCATTAAAACGTCTGTGGCAATATTTGCACTCAAATGGCTTTTCGCCAGTGTGAATGCGCATATGAGCTTGAAGATTGCAGGCAGTTATGAAACGTTTAGAGCACAACCTATATATGTATGTTATGTTATGTATGTTATTTATAATATTTAATTATATGTATATTTTTAAAACTCACTCGCATTCATGACTTTTATGCTGAGAATGAACTCTCATGTGAAGATTCATAACATTCTTATTAGTAAATCGATTTCCACATATTTCGCAAACACATATCTGATTTGCAGTTTTATTAATTTTAAAATGATTTTGGTCTGCATTTCGCCGTGAAAAAATGGCAGGACTTTTCCTTTCATCCGAAGGTGTAGGTTCTAGCTTTATGACGGTTTTGTTTGTATGAAGACTTGTCTCACTATTTCCTTCAGACGATTTATTAAAATCTTCACTCTCCAAACACTCTTCAATATCACTCGTTGCATTTGAAATGTTTGAGCTGTGTGCGTAGCGTTTAATTTCATCGTTCGTATCAACAGTTGAACTGACTTGAGCTTGGTTTTCATCGTCATTTATTTGTTCTTCAAAGTGCAAAATTAATGATTCATCATCCATATCATCTGCTTCTATCTTCACATCTCCGTCAATAATATCAAATTGCATGTCTTGACTCGATATTTCACCCTCAGGATTATCAAAGCCTTCATTACTGTCATTCGAGACTAAATTTTCATTCTCAATATCCTTATCAGTTCTACTATTTTCTAAAGGATTATGATCATTACAATTATCCGATTCATTCTGTAAATTTTCTTCTGTATCATCTACTAAATGCGGGAATATTTGTTCTTCCACTTCTTCCGAAACTTCTATGATTTCCTCCATTTCCACTGAATAAACCGATATATTGTCTACATTTTCTTGTTCAACTTCCCCTTCCAGATGTTCCAGATTTTCAATGTCTTCGATATTTGATGAGTCGTCTTTTTTATTTTCACTGGTTTTTGTGACATTTCCTTCATTTTCTGATTTGATTTCTTCGACACCATTTTCTAAATCACTTGATGGCTTGGTTTCTGTATTATCGTCTTCAACATCACAATCACCAAACGGACGTTTAATCTTTCCTGGTTTAAAGTAAGTGCTTGCTGATTTAGTTCGGTCCAATATGGATCTCAAATAGATATTTGAAGAACGGCAAGTTTTTCGCAACTGTACTGCATTGTTTATTATAGACACACACTTGTTACAAATTTTATCGGGCAAGGAATCATTGGGTTTCATCTATTGACAGTACTCCATGAAAATTAATATTTCAGTGAAATACATACATATGTATGCATGATTAAATTTTTGTTACTTACAGAAACACCAGAAAGCTCATAAATATTACGAACTAATTTTTCATCTTCTCCAAATAAGTGTCTCATTTGCTGGCTACTTGCATCTTCTGTCGAGCTAGTTTGCCCTTCCCGGAGACACACCCGACATATATTCCATGTAATACTAATTTCCATTACAAAACTTTTTTATCAGAAAAGTTACTTAGATACAATACTCAAGAAATTGAAGTTTGTTTTACCAAAATGAGCAAAATCAAATTTATTTTGATGTTTTAAAGAATTATAAACACAAAGTAGAATGCTAAGAACGAAAGCAAAATGTTAAACACCGAGTTGTATTCGATAGTACTAAATTTAATGTTATCTTTAATTTGCATTAGTGGAGTAACAAAGGCAAGCATAGACTACTAAATTAGACACGACACCGGCGAAGTGAAGATAATCCGCTTTACCACCATTTTGCGTTAGAGATAGCAAATATGACCATTTTCTATGCCTTTCTCTGTCATATTATCTTGATAAAATGACATTTAGTTATTTACCAAATAAAAATTTCTTGGCAGGAATTGGCGCAAATTGGATAAAAAATGATTTTGCGCCAAAATCCTTATTCTGTGAAGGCAAGTAGTACGAGTATATTGTCATGGTATATTGTGCATTCATTTGGGGGCCTCATGTTCGGTTTTTTTGCCTTTCAATTCCTTTCCATTTGCATACACACACACTTTTTTACTAACAATCAAACTTTTTAAATTGACAACTAGATTGCTTTCAATTTCTCTTATCCATTTATTTGGCAATTTTATGTTCAATTTGACCAGCTGATCACAGCAGCACAGTGATTGAAGCTACAATGTTAAGTTGTTTCTTCGTCCGAAGCAGTTATAAAATAAAATTTACAATTAATTCGTGTCAATTTCTAGGAATTTTGACACGATTTGAACAAATTTGAAACATGCTACAGAAGGCGAGATAAGATGTTATTAACAGTATTTTAAAAAGTTGTGTGACTGTTGTTAAAGAAATTTCGCAGAAGAACTGCAAGATTAAACGGTTATCCGTTGCCAGATCAGTCAACCAGTGTGAGCGAAACGAAAAACTCTCGAAGGGCAAACAAACACACAAAAGCCTGACCGAAATTAAAGGCTTAAAGTTAGCCGACAGTGAGTAACTGCAACGTAGGAAACAGCTGATCGATATTTTTATATGAATAGTAGGTTACGTTACATTACATCTCTATAGCCATTTTTTAAAATGTGTGCAACGTCGTTCATATTATGCTTTCTATATGGGAAGCAATGCCACACAACGAAAAATATCGAAAATAACACTGGTTTTAGACTCGACAGTTTTTCTTGCTCAACTTTTGATTTTATAATGAGAAAGAAAAATATAAGTAAACAAAAGATATATATTACTTTCTCAACTCTCTCATACAAAATAAAAAGTTGAGCAACTAAAACTGCCGAGTCTAAAACCAGAGTAACAAACGTTGCCACTAGGATATACTATTACGACGTCACAAAATGCCATAATGTGTACTCGGCATTAGACTGATTTGTTTTTGTTCGCGACTGGGATGCCAATCGGAATTGATTTTTGGAAATCCCGGGATTCAGGATTTTGTAAATTTCGATTCCGAAATCTAAGAATTTTTAGGGATCCCGGGATTTTCCTGGATTTCGGGATCTAAAATTTGATGGTACAATAAATTACTTTTTTTAATAAGTATTACTTTAATAATACATTTTATTTTATTTATGCATTTTAAAATGTTTTATGTTGATAGTCGTAATATATCATTACACAATTGTCTTTACTCAGAGAACTTTATAACTCAATAAAGTCCCGTTATAACTCAATAAACGCATTTTACAAAATTGTTGCTATAAATTTTATGAACTGTAAGAAATCCTTAACTCCCCACCCCTCTAGAGCGTTACGTAATATGTTAACTCCCACTTAAATCGAAAATTCCAATTTTTGAGTTATGATGTTCTTTTAGTATATGAGCGATATGTACGTATGTATGTTCGCATGTTTTTAGAAACCGCAGAATAATTTTGCATACGGTTTGGCTCTTTTATACTATAATTTGTAATGACGTTCAATATATCTGTCAAAAAGGAAAAACTGCTTAAGTAGAGATAATATGTTTTTGAGTTAATGGCATTGAAAACCACCATACTGCTAAAATGGTTAATTAAGTTAATTAGGTATTCGACTTGACTTGTAGACAACTTGGAAGAGATCAGCTGTTGTTTAAATTCCTAAAAAAATCCGCTTTACATTCTTTCAGCGAAAAATCTTTCTCTCTCTATCTCTCAATACTCAAACACCTTGACAAGTTTAAGCCAGGTTAAGAACGTCTTACCATCAAGCAACATATCGGCTTAAAGTAACAAAAATGTAAAAAAACAGAAACAGAAAAAGAGAACACCTGTGGCACAAGTCAGTCTTGGGAGAAGCGTGATTAAGTAAACAACATTTATACCGGTGAAGCGGTTCACAATAGTATTTTTTCATAATTTTTTTCTTGTCAACGGAAAGAAGTGTACAGCATAGACTAAACTAAAAAAAATGTATTAAAGCGCAGTTTTAAGCCAAACGCGATAAAAAATTTAATAAGATTGGTACAGAAAAAAATTGTACAGATAGTAAAAAGAAGAAATGTAAGCAAAAATAGAAATAAAATAAAAACGGATAATTAAAATGTAGATACGACTTTCACTACGGTTCAAAGCGCAACAAACTTCAATTTTATAAATTATAATTAATCACACGAGCACAAAAATGTAAAAAAAGTTTTCTGGAAAATTTAAACACAGTGGTTTTCTTATTACATACTCACAAAACAAAACAAATTATGTGAACGTGTTGAAAAAACACAAAATTTTAAAAATTCTCACATTGAAGCTCTATCCTGGTATAAGTAATCTTTACATATTTACATACATACATATATATGTACGTATGTGCATACATACGTGTAGTATGTTGCAGAAAAAACTGCAATGTATATTTTACACATACATATGCATGTTCACATTTGTCGTAAAAAACTAATTACATACACATCTATCTAAAAGCCGAATCATCTATTGTTTTTAGTAATGTAATCGTACTTGTAAAACTATGAATTTGTTGAGAAAAAAAGACATGTGTACGTGCATGATGCATAAATCTAATTACATAAATAAGTATAATAAAAAAAATTTAATTAAACTCAAATTACAATAGTTACCGGCAGTCACAAAATTAAATAAGAATATTAGACAAAAGAAAATACAGACACAAGCACCAAAAGCTTGTAATGATGAATGGAAAAAGTGTTACCGTGTTACCACAAATTCTGTCTATATAAAACGAAAGAAATCTAAGTTCTATAATTTATATTATGTAAAATCAAAAAAAAATTGTTTTAGTCATGATATAAATATAGAAGGTACTTCCATTCTCTAATTTTGTTTGACAGTCACTATCTGACAAATTAAAGGATTGTGAAGTTTCCGGTAAAAAAACTGTGCTAATTTAATTAATTTTATTTTTTTTAATTTGAATTTTATTCAAAAATTATTTCAAAATTGTTTTAATCAGAAATAATTTTTTATTCGGGCTTAAGTTCAGTAATTTCAATTCTTATTGAATGAAATATTTTTATTAATTAATGTGAGTTTCTAAAGAAAAGTTAAAGTAGACTTTATAGCTGGGGGAAGTACCGATATTTTTCTGTGCACTTGGGTAGAGATTGTTATTAACATCAACTTTTTAACGTAATTTTTTATGAAATGGAATATGAGAAATGATTGTTGTGTATTCAATTGATTTACCTTTGGTAAACACGTTTATATATATCACTATTCATTTTTTGTTTTTCAATTTTCTCATTTTTCTATTTAGGTTAGCACGAAGTTACATATATTACTCTACGAATAAGTAAAAATAATTATGTAAGCCCACTAAGTGAAAAATTTCCAAAACTACAACCAAACAACTGCACTTTAGCAAATTCACACACCTTTTTAAGCAGACCGTAGCTAATTCTTTTTTTTATAAATATGCTGTACAGGGTAATACAAAATAAATAAAAATATTAGATTTTTATTAAATTTACTACAAAGCTTCGGACAAAATAAATTTTGTTTTGTATGAGAAATATAGTAAAAAGCATCTAGATTTAGCTCGAAATCTCAACAGTTCTAGATTTCAAGGCAACATAAGGAATGTTTAATGATTAGCAGAACTGCTTCTTTAGGATACGCATCTTACTTTTTTTCTTAACTAAAAAATTTCAAATATAAACCTACGGCCGTATTCTAAAAAAAAATTAATTTGCATTTCAAGTGCGCTTTAGGCCGAGTTTACATCTGGCATTTCTTGTAAGTCATTTGCCCAAACAAACGTAACCAACTAATTACTAATGAAAAACTGTTTGATTCAGACATATATTTATTGATTTAAACAGTTTGCAATCATTTTGGATTCTATAAAATTGTCTATTAATTATGTATGAACCTGTTTAACTTAATAAATACGTCTGAATCAAACAGTTTTTCATTAGTAATTAGTTGGTTGCGCTTTTTTACGCTTGTGTGGCATTTGGCACACAGATGTAAACCCGGCCTTAAGCTACGGTCACACTTGTCAAACATTTGCCCAAAAAAGCGTAACCAACAAATAATAATGAAAAAAGTTTTTATAGAGACACTTTTTTATCAAATTAAACAGTTTCGAATACAACTAATAGATAATGTCATAGAATCCAACATTATTGGCAACTCTTTAACTTGACAAACTTTTGTCTGAATTAAAAGATTTTTCATTAGCATTTAGTGGTTACGCTTTTTTGGGCAAATGTTTGACAATTGTGACCGTACCTTTAGTCACAATTTGTATGTAATTTAGTTTTAACGTACAGTGCAAAATAAAATATTTTTTTAGAATACGCAGTTAATGTTCGATATTACCGCAATAAAAAAAATTTAAATCCATTGGGTTACTTGTTGCAACTGTCCTTTTCAGACCAACCTAAATTACGACGCAAAGCTTTGTCTGGCTGTCAAAATTTTTCATGACCATACAAAATGTATGAAACCAATTGATAACAGGTGACTTTAACAGTCCAGATGATTGAACTGCTTTGCACCCCGACTGTCAAAATCTCTTCTTTTATCTAATGCTTGTTTAAATTTAAAGTGAAAAGTGTACGTGTTTTATAAATATGTATAAATGTATTGGTATATTAGTCAACTGTTTTTGACAGATGGGGTTTTTAAAGCCAGACGAATCGCATGTTGTTTTTAGTATTGTTGTATTGTTGTAGCGACAAGGTCACCTAATATGAATTCGCCTTGTATGAAACAAACCGAAATAACTCGGCGTCAGTACTTTGCAATTGGAAAATCAGCGATGCCAACTTAGCTATTTTAGAGCTATATTTAGCTCTTTTTGATTGCTTCTAACTCGAAATTTTTCGCTTTAGCTCTTTTTTAATAAAAAGAGCTAACACTGCTCTTTTCAATTGTGGAAACGGTACTTTTGCATCTTATAGTCAATTTTCCTGTTTTTACCCTATTGTTTCTTCTTTTGGCATTTACGTTCTTGGCAACTATGTTTTTGCAAATGCAGATACTTTTTTTTTGCAACTATGTAAGATATATTTATGTATTTAGGTATTTCAAATTGTAAAACCATGTTTTTATTACAAAGTGTTCGTTTCTGAGTAATTAGAAAAATTTTCCACATATTATTGAAATGGAAATGAACTGCCAAAAATATAGGAAAGCTTGAAAATCAAATCCCATGTTTATAAAATGGATTAAACCAAAAAAAGATCCTTCTAAAGCAAATTTAATAATAAATACATTCAAAGATTTAAAACGGAAAAAACTTGAGTTTTTAAGTTTAGCTCTTTTTAGCTCTTTTTGGCTGCTCAGTTGGCTCGTTTTGCCTTTGAATTGTTGGCATCACTGTGGAAAATCCAATTTTGACAGAGCGTAAAGAAGCGAAGTTGGCTGCAAAAGTACTGTTGTTTTTGTTAAGTAATGTAATTTTAGCTACTTTCAGGTAAATTTAGCGTTTTTATTTTTATATCCTATTTCTATTTAGAGGTTTTTATTAATCAAAGTGAGTAAACATTACTGTTTCTGCCACAACGCTAACGCTCTAATTTAGGTAAAAGCGTAAAAACCAAGTGTTAAAGGCCGGGGCACATTGAATCCGTCATACGTTAAACTTCGCCTTTTTCAACTGACATTGACGCAGCGACGGAGAAGGTTGGCACAATGAGTACCTTATTGACGGAAGCATTTGTAGGTTGATTCTCCATTTTATTTATTAAAATCAACTTTATTTTATTTATTTTGTTTATATCTTTTGTTTAATTTTATTTTAGCTGCCACAAAACATAAAAACATACCAAAAAAAAAACCAAAAAAACCAACCAAATCTGTCAAACTACTCAACGTACGCAAAAAGTTAAAAGTTGAACAATTCTTGTACTTTGCGTTGACGGACACGTATTTAATGTAACAGACATCATAAGAAACCACGTATTTCAAGTTAGCTGTCAGTTGGAAAAGGTGAAGTTTAACGTATGACGGATTCATTGTGCCCCGGCCTTAAATTACGTTGCGCTTTGCGTTGTAATTTATGTTGGTCTGTTTAAAATGACACTCCTTCCGAAAAAATATATATAAATTTTTTTTCTAGAAACTTATTAAAATTTTATATTCAAAATAAAAATTTAAGTTCTAAAGAAAAAAATTTTGCGGCGTTATCTGGTTTAAGAGAGTATAATAATATTGGCTTAAAACCGTACTTCTTTAGTTAAACTAACTTAGCCAAAAGACACGGTAACTTTACAATTATCACTAGTTACGTTTTCTGTCTGCACACGTCTCTCACCTGTGTAACGTGCAATATCAGCTATTTTACCGTTAGAAGTTCCCATTTATGTATTGTATGTATGTATGATACTTATGAATGGTATGTATGTAGGTATGTCTGAGAAAATTTATTCATAATTGCTTTAAGCAGCTCTTCTACATATATATGTACATACATACATACATACATACATACATACATACATACATACATACATACATATGTATGCATTTATATGAACATAGAAGCTACAAGAACAAAAATTTTAGAAACAATGCACAATAAACAAGAGAGACTACACACCATTAACCCAAGAAAGCACAACAATAACGACAACTTGTACTTGTATGTATTAGAATATAAAAGAACAAATAAAAAACAAATCAATGCAGCTGCTTTAATCAGCAACTATAAACACACATGCATGCATGCATGCATGCATACATTTAATATGTATTAACAACGAGAACAAAATAGTGCAGCCAACCAACCAACAAACATTTAGCAATTGTTTCGGATATGCATACATATGTACATATAAATATGTATGTGTGTATGTATATGTATGTACACACATACACACGTCTGAATCCAGCAAACAGCCATTGTTATTTAGCCTTAGAAAAGCGGAAAATTCTTTAAAGAAGCTACAAACGAAAAAAACTAGAAGAAATTTAAAAAAATATTAAAAAAATAGAAATGTAGAAAAATGCTTAATGGAATTCCACTTGCATGTATGCGGTTAAGTCTACTAAGAAGATGAAATTAAAATGGGAAATTACTTCAATAACAAAATTTGTTATGCCATCTTTAAATTAACTTTTATCAAAAAATATTTTTAACGCTGCAGCTTAAAATAATACTACTCGTAATAAATTTAGATGCATTCATACATATGAATGTAAGTATGTACATGTGTAAATATGTTTTAATAAATACTAAGTGGAATTATTTTTTTTTTGTATATTAGCGGATACCCGGCATGTGCTATTTATTTTGTTTGTTGAAAAAAAAAATTTTTTGTTTCTTAGCAAGGAAAACTGAACCGTTTTTGTAAATTTTTTGGCACCTCTGTAGAAAAAATATATTCCTTTAATAATTTTTTAATAATGGAGGGGTTTAATAATTAAAAATTTTTACCATTTAATGTACATAAATAATATTTTTTGTAAACAAGTACCAAAAAGAAGGATTAATTTGGCACCTTCCCCGTTAGAAGTTTGAAAAGTGCCAAAATCCGTTTGAAATTTGTTTAGAAGGAATGCAATTCCATACAAATTCAATTTCCTTATTGCTTTGGGGCATTAAAGGCATAAAAAAGTACCAAAACTAAGTTTTCTTCCGTTTTATAAAAAAGTACCACATAACTGTCTACTTATTTTTTTTATAAATTCAGATTAAGTTGGATTTTTGGTGGCTGCTTTATACGAGGATGGATCAATAAGTCACCTTTAAAATAAATAAGAAAAACCCTTAATCATTCTCAGTTCACGAAGAAATTATTTAAAATCTTACGAGAATTCTTGCTTAAATTTTTTAAAACAAAAGACTTAAGATACGAACGTTCAAGGTAGAAGTTTTGTCGGTCCTCAAATAATATTCGGATTTCTTCTATGGCGCAAATAAATTTTAAATAATTACATATTTTGCTTGATACTAATTTATTGCGTATCAATATTTCTGTGGCAATCAGGAAAAAGTGCTTAAGTCATATTTTACTGTTTTGCAGGAGAGCACTTTTAAGGGTTCAAGTCGATTTTCTGAAATTCATTTGTTTTACAGTTAAATTGGGAAATTATCCGTTAAAATTTATTTTTTCAACCAAACATCTTTCTACACACTATAAGAAATACATTTAAGTTGAAATATACTAGAGTATAACTTCAATTAAGCTTTTATTCCAAATGAGATTAGAAGTCTAAAAAAGATAAAGCGGGAAGTAATTTTGGTAAAACTTCCTGAAAAATCGCACAAATCAATAGAGATTTTGAAAAGGGGTACTTTCAAATATTCAGATTAAGGGGGTACAATTAACTCAAAATCAGCTTTATCGATTTAAACACTTTTTGCTTTTTTTCGCAGATTTAACTCCACCACAACAAAAAAATTAATTTTTATGTGATTATTAAAAAAAAATAAATTCAGTAAAGTGCGACTTTGACCCGCGCACGAAGGGTTTCCGTACGGACATGAAATATGTAATTCAATACGAACTTTAGCCTATATAAAATATAGTTTTGGCATTTTTTTCGTTTTTGACGTTTTTTTAATTTTGGCAATTTTTTTTTATTTTAGCGATTTTTTTAATTTTGGCGATTTTTTTTTTAGTTTTGACATTTTTTTCTCGTTTTTGGATATTTTTTTCGGTTTTTGGCGTTTTTTTATTTTTTGGCGATATTTTCGTTTTGGCGATTTTTTTAATTTTAACGATTTTCGGTTTTTGGCGTTTCTTCATTTTAACGACTTTTTTTATTTAGGCGCTTTTTTTAGTTTTGACAATTTTTTTTCTCATTTTAGCAATTTTTTTCGGTTTTTGGCGATTTTTAAATTTGGCGAATTTTTTTTAATTCTGGCCATTTTTTTTATTTTGGCGATTTTTTTTTCATATTAAAAATTATTTTGTTACTGGAGCCTTTTTCGCGTTTTGCGATTTTTTTTCGGTTTTTGGCGCTTTTTTTCATTTTGGCGATATTTTTCATTTGGACGATTTTTTCGAATTTTGCGACTTATTTTAGTGTTCGAATTTTTTTTTAATTTTGGCAATTTTTTTTCTTTTTTGGCGATTTTTTTTGGTTTGGCGATTTTATAATTTTCAGATTTTTTAATTTTACCGTTTTTGAAAATTTTATCTTGAGGTTTCCAAGATATAGCAAGTTGTCAAAATTACATAGTCAAAATTGCATTAATATAAAATTTTTTATATTTTAGTGTTATTTGTTGTAGTCTATACAAAAATACACTAATTTTACAAATTTCAAGTGTCAATATACATATGTATGTACATACAATTATATGTACATATATTACATGGGATTTTAACATTTTTCGTTGCTCGTTTTGGAACACCCTTTAATTTGTAATTCCTTTTTTCACCTTTGGTGTACGGAACCCTAAAAATTAAATCAGCCGAGTTTGTTTTGTTACCTCAAAAAACTAAAGAAAACTAAAAAACAAAAAAATTTAAATTCTGGCGCCTCGAAAACAGTAATGGCAACTGTTGGGTCATCAAAAGCATAAAAATGGGGTAAAAAGGGTAAAAATTAAAAAAATTGCGTGCAAAAAAGCACTAAACTAAATAAATAATTTCTGTTATTTGTTAAATCGCTATACCAGGAAATTATTTTAAAATTACATCAAATGCATAGTGCCTCTAACGCATCTTTTGCTGTTCTAGGGGACATTTTCACAACTTTCCTTTATCAAAAGATAGGATTCTGTCTGCCCAATAAATAACTTTGCATTATTAAAACTTTCATAAATCAAGGTTTAATATTGGAAAGCCGTTTATTGGTCCAACGAAATCATACCATTAGCTAACGGCAAGTTGTGAAAAATGGCCGTAAGCCACCTTTTGAACGCTTGATAATTCTTGCAAGCTTTTTCTAAATTTTTGTTTTTCCATCTTAAATAAAACTACAATAAGTCAATAAGATTTAACAAAAAATTAATTCAAAACTTATTTTTAAGAAAAAGGTCTCTAGCCGATGGCCTTGGCTGCCAGTGCATATATTAATGTTATATTTTATATAATTTTAATATCAAGTAAATAAATAAAATAAATAAGAAAAAAGTATAATTTCATAAGAACTAAGACACTTTTTTGTTATTTCTTAAATTTGCACAAATGACAAATCCACGTTGCTTAACTGTGTTCACGCATGCGAATTAAAATAGTAAAATCGTTGCTTAACAAATTAATAAAAAAAAAATACAAGGAATTAAAAAAATTCATTGAGAAAAGTCGAACCCTCAGCTTCTTTGTTTTGTTTAAAGCCTAGTACTCTGTTCGAAGTTGTAAAAAATTTTCAGCAACATTGATTATTTCGCGTAAAAAATTTGACACGTAAAATGTGATGCCCATATTGATTTTTCCGAAAAAATTGTCGTTTTTATTTGTTAGAAGTATGCAACATTGATCGACTTTTGTAAAAAAAAACATCAGCTGTCAATATTTCGGGCGAAATAAATGCCAGTCACATTATTTCACAGATGGCAAGAAAATGTTGCCAGACACATTTCATAAATTTTTCACTACTTGAACAGTGTACAAGTTTAGCAACTTTTTCATAAATATTTCATGTGAATTTTTTTTATATGGATTATGTCAACATTTCGCGTGAAATGTTGAACAGAGTACCAGGCTTATTTTGCAAAAATTTTGAGTACTGAAAAGGCACTAAAAAGCACTGCGAGAAATTGTAAAAAGGACTATAAATACCCGTTTTTCTGAAACGGGTATTTAATAAAGTTTGGGGTACTTAGAAAGAAAAAAACACCAAAATAATACCCGAAAATAATTATTTTTTGATATGACGTAGTGGAACTTTTATTTCCTCATGCCAAAGCTATCGAAAAATCGATGGCAAAATGTCGATTAATACATATCGAGCCTTATTTTCGATTTAATCGTAAGCGATTAAGTTATTACTATTAACAATTTTGGTATTTTGATAATTCTAAACTATGGGTAGACCCATAAATTTTTAATTTCAATAAAAAAGTATATTTTCGATAACATGTCGCTTTCGATAAACTCGAAAAATGGCTCGATATATATGTACATGTATATACATATATATACATATGTATTTACATAAATACATACATACATATCTAAGCAAGTATGAAAGTAAGTGTTGATTTTTAAATCCATTTAAAATGAGAGAAGGCCTTAATTAACATTACAATAATAACACAAAGATCAACGAACGAACTAAATAAGAAATAAGATTTAAAGCTTCTATAAAAAACCATAATGCATACATATGTATGTACATACATACATACACACGTAGGTTAGGAATTTGTGTGTATGTAGGAAATTATTTATGAACAACATTAGCAAACATGAGTTTGATTTCAAATTGAATTGATTTTAAATTTTCTTATAATTAAAGAAAAAGCCAACAGGGCTCTTTTTTAGTATTTATAAAGATTTTTTGTACATTTTTCAAAAATATGAAAAAATTTATACACATACATACTTTTATATACATACATATGTAGATGTACATACACATATGCTCAAAATAATAGATACACTCATTTGTTTTATTGAAGTAGTAAAAAAACTCAAGTTTAAAAAGTAAAAAACTCAAGTTTTAATAAAAAAAAACAATTCATTCTTGTTTTAAAAAACTGATAATGTAATGAAAGAAACAAATAATATTGATTTTTTTTTAAACTCAGAAATTGAATCGATACGGGTTAAATTATTGTGTTCATAATAATAGATACATTTAAGAAAAGGCTTATAATTCAAAATCGCTATATTAATAAGTCGATAAAAATTAATTAATATTAAATTTAGGCTAATATCCAGTGCATCCGCCTTTATTGTTCATAAGTTTCATCACTCTCCTAGGCATACTAGAGATCAAGCTTTGACAGGTATCCAAAGGAATTTCATACCATATTTTTTGGGTTTTCTGCCACAAATCGGCTTTATTTTTAAAAACTTCTGTGGACAGTCCTTTCTTCAAATAACTCCACAAGTTTTCTATCGGATTTAAATCGGGAGATTGGCTTGGCCAATTCAAAACACGAACATGATTTTCTGAGAACCAACTTTTAACTAATCTGGAGCTATGCTTAGGGTCGTTGTCTTGTTGGAATGTCCAAAGTAATGGCATGTTTTCACTTGCATATGGAAGCATTACATTTTCCAATACATCTCTGTAACCATCTGCATTCATAGTGTTTTCAATGCGATATATTGGACCAACACCATTCCACGAAAAACATCCCCAAACCATAATATTCCCTCCACCGTGTTTCATGGTCTTTTTTGTAAATTTAACGTGGAATTCTTTGCCTTTAGGTCGGCGGACATTTCTTTGGCAATCGTTTCCAAATAAATTTATTTTTGTTTCATCGCTCCATAATATGTTTCTCCATCTTTTCTCGCCAGACCAAAGTAAATGATCCTTAGCAAACTGTAATCTAGCTTTTACATTTTGTTTACGCATTAGGGGAACTTTCCTTGCGATTCTTCCTGGCAAATTGGCTTGTAGAAGACGACGACGAACTGTTGGCGGACTCACTTCGTTATGAATTTCAGCAGAAATAGCTTTCGAAGATATAAAAGGATTTTTTTTGGCCATTATAATTATCCGTCTGTCAGTTTCTGTGCTTGTTTTCTTTGGTCTTCCGCGAGTTTTTATATCTTTTTTTTTTAATAGAGCATTTTGGACCAAATGTAAAGACCTTCCTAAGCTTTTTGCAATTTCGCGCAAGGACTTTCCTTGATTTCTCATTATTTGGACAATTTTTCTCTCTTCTTCGGTGCAATGGCAATTTCTTCCCATTGTATTCCAAAAAGTATTTTAACTGTCTAGTTTTTTTTTACAAAATTCAACTTTTCTTGCTGTAACGTGTAAAATCAAACGAAAAAGCTAAAATTGATTTGAATTGTTTAATCAAAAATGACAACTAAGCCAAGTGTATCTATTATAATGATCAACATTTGTTTTGAGGTTCAAATAAAACCGATTATTTAAATGAACTTTAGTGCACATAGTTGCCAGATTTTTTATTTGAATGTTAGTGGCAGATAAAACTGTTAATAAGAAAACAAATATTGACAGCATGTGAAGAAATTTCAAAAGTTAACATCACTTTAATATTTTTTTTAATGTGTATCTATTATTATGAACATATGTGTATGTACAGTATGTCAAGTAATTGTTTTTACATAGTTAAAATCGTTGTAAATTTTGACTTTTATCGTAAATATTTTTCTCCCTTTATGCATTATGAAATTTTTTTCTAGTTGACTTCATTTTATATACATTTAAGTGCACATATAGTCGTAAGTTATAAGCAAAATTAAGAATGAGAGCATAAAAATTACATGAAAACCCGGGAAATCCCGGGATCCCGAAAATCTCGAGATCCCGAATATCCCGAAATTTTCGGGATCGGGATTTAAGAATCCAGAATCCCGATATTTTCAAAAATCGATGTAATTTAATTCATACATTTTGAAGTTAACAAAAATATATTACAAGCACATAGGTATGTATGCATCTATTAACATACATATGTATAAGCATGTGTAGATATGTTTATACATACGTATACATATAAATACAATACACGTGTATGTCATTATGTAGTTATTTGCCGTTATAATGCAACAAAAGTTGATAGATGTCACGATAATACTATAAGAGATAGATAGTGTGAGAGAATGGGTTTTAAAATATTAATGTTGAAAAACAAGATGCATCAGAGAAATTATGTACATATGTAAATATGTATGTATGTATGTATGTGTGTATGTATGTACGTTTATAAAAATAGAAATACAGAGCCAAAAATAGAAATTAATTTTTCTTTATAAATACATACATAGTACATATCGTTAACTTACATAATAGAGAAAGGCCCTAACTCACTATTTTTTGGGATTCATGTTTTTTACACTTCGATAGAAAAACATCTAATGTATCGAAAAATGCAAAAAATCTCGATTTCAAAAAAATAATCATTATTTTTTTAGGTAGGGCCTTTCTATATTAAGGTAAACATAAAATAAACGAATAAATATCCAATACAAGGCAATAATTCAAAATTAATTTTTGTCTGTAATTAAATCTTTCATACAAATGTTTTGAAGTCACCTATTGAGAGGAAAATTACATTTTATTTTACCATTAACTTCCCAGCTGGAAAAAAGGCATTAATTACATAAATAATGGGAGAAATAATGTATTATTTTCCAAAGCAAGACAATGTACGAGAGGGTAATTTGATCAAACAAATTACACATTGACTACCACGTGCATTACCGCATCTGCAGAAGAAGAATGTATAGTATTTGCTTGTGACGAGTGGTATGAATTATATAATTCATTCCTCGGACGTATTAAAATAATTCATTACTTTCTTAGGACATGTTCTGTGTTAACAGTAATGAATTCTGGTATGAAAATTTTTAAATGCTGTGCATTACTTTCTCCATTGCTATTCATTATATTTTCTCACTGGTTTTTAGTAAATTCAGATCTTTGGATTCGTTTTCTGTGAGATATATTTTTGGGTTATGCCTCTCTCTGAATTTTTGCTCCGAAATATTAAATAAATCTTTAAAAAAAACTTCAATAAATACCTATTAAATAAATTTATATTAACCGAGACTACTGGTACAACGCTAAATTAAAATATTGTATAATATAAAAATATTTTTTTATTTGTTCAAATATAATCGGCTAAATATCACAACGAAAGATATATACATATACATACATACATACATATCGTTAACTTAGTACGAAAAGGCCCTAACTCATGTTTTTCATAGTTTTCATATTGATAAAAAAAATTTAAACGCAATTTTTTTAAAAACACTTCACATTTTTTTTTCCGAATTCATCTGATTTTTTTGGAGGAGGTGTATCTAGCAATTGTCTATCGAAATATGTAAAAATACCGATTTACAAAAATTATGAGTTGTGGCCTTTTCGTATTGAGTTAACGATATGTACGTATATGTATGTATGTATATGTATGTATGTATGTCTTTTAGAACGTTTCCACTATGAACAAAACAAGTTTATTTTCTCAAAACAATTCGAAGTGTTCCCATTATCCTTTTTTGTATTTTGGGTATTAATTTAATAATAAATTCAGTAAAGTGTGACTTTGACCCGCGCACGAAGGGTTCCGTACGGACACGAGCCTATATAAAATATAGTTTTGGCATTTTTTTTTTCGTTTTTGACTTTTTTTTAATTTTGGCGATGTTTTTTATTTTGGCGATTTTTTTAATTTTGGCGATTTTTTTTTGTTTTTGGGATTTTTTCGGTTTCTGGATTTTTTTCCATTTTAGGCAATTTTTTTAGTTTTGACATTTTTTTCTCGTTTTGGCGATTTTTTTCGGTTTTTGGCATGTTTTTGTTTTTGGCGATTTTTTTTCGTTTTGGCGATTTTTTTTAACTTTGGCGATTTTCGGTTTTAGGCGTTTCTTCATTTTGGCGACTTTATTCATTTGACCTTTTTTTTAGTTTTGACACTTTTTTCTCGTTTTTGCGATTTTTTTCGATTATTGGCAATTTTTCAATTTGGCGATTTTTTTTTAATTTTGACGATTTTTTCATTTTGGCGATTTTTTTCATATTAACAATTATTTTGTTACTGGAGCCTTTTTCGCGTTTGGCGATTTTTTTCGGTTTTTGGCGATTTTTTTCGAATTTTGCGACTTATTTTAGTGTTAGAAATTTTTTTTAGTTTTGGCGATTTTTTTTTCTTTTTGGCGATTTTTTTGAATTTTTGGCGATTTTTTTTTTTGGTTTGGCGATTTTATAATTTTCAGATTTTTTAGTTTTACCGTTTTTGAAAATTTCAAGAGTTTACCTCTTACGGTTTCCAAGATATAGCAAGTTGTCAAAATTACATAGTCAAAATTGCATTAACTAATAGACCACCCTTTAATTAAAATTTTTTTAAATTTTAGTTTTAATTGTTGTAGTCTATACAAAAATACTCTAATTTTACAAATTTCAAGTGTCAATATACATATGTACATACAATTATATGGAAACCGTAAGAGGTAAACTCTTGAAATTTTCAAAAACGGTAAAAGTAAAAAATCTAAAAATTATAAAATCTTCAAACCGAAAAAAACGCCAAAACCTGAAAAAAATCGCCAAAAATTTAAAAAAATCGCCATATCGAAAAAAATCGACAAAATTAAAAAAAAAATTCTAGCACTAAAATAAATCGCCAATTCGAACAAATCGTCCAAATGAAAAAAATCGCCAAAATGAAAAAAAACGCCAAAAACCGAAAAAAATCGCCAAAACGCGAAATATGCGCCAAAATTGTTTATGTAAAAAAAAATCGCCAAAATTAAAAAAAAAATCGCCAAATTTAAAAATAATTCAAAAACCAAAAAATAATCGCCAAAACCGAAAAAACCCAAAAACGAAAAAAAAAATGCCAAAACTATAGTTATAGGCTAAAGTTCGTATTGAATTACATATCTTGTGTCCGTACGGAACCCTTCGTGCGCGGTCAAAGTCGCACTTCACTGAATTTATTCACCTACGGAAACCTAAAAAGTGCTACTTAAAATATACTTACATATGTATATAATAAAATAGGGCTACCACTTAACACAAACTTTTATTGTATATATGTATATATGTACATACATACATATATAGTATAGTATATACATTTTTTGAAATATATGTATATGGTTTCAAAGTTGAACCATTTAATTTTCGAAAATAACAAAATAATTGTATCTTTTGCCGATTTTGAAGCTTATCTCAGCGTTTAACAATCAGTCTTCAGATATTAGTCATTTTGGACATGTTACATAACAAATAAAAAATAATTCAAAAAGACGTAATGTACATATGTAGATACACATTTAGGTCTACATGAACACGCAAATATATATATAGCATACAAATATAAAAAACCGAAATAAATGTGAGTAATTTTCTTAATTCCTTAATTCTTTTTCGTTGTTTTATTTACAGCATACGCAATGAACAAACATACCAAAAACTAAACAACTAACGCATTAAAACCGGTTGATAAATCGTTAATGATAGTTAAATGAAATGCCTGGAAAAACGAATGAAAAATGTTGCTGATCTTGGTTGGAGAAATCAATGAAAAAGAAAGTGAATAGTTCAAACAAAAAAAGTAATAGCAAAACAGAAATAAATACATATGTACATACATATGTACATACAATATAAAAAGGAAAATTTGCTAAAGTCCAGATTTATCTTATGCAAGCATTGGAATTAATAAAACATTACCACAACTTAGCTTTTGCTACAACGAACACTGAAAGTATTATTAACTTGTCGTATTAGAATTGAGCAATAGAAAGCTAATAAATAGCTTTTTGTGAATTTTGCTACTTGATGCAACGCTCTTAACATTTAAATCAGCAGCAATATTTTTATCAAATGTTTAACACAATGCGTGAAGATGATATTGAATTTGCCATTAAGGTCGTCATAGTTGGCAACGGTGGTGTAGGTAAATCATCCATGATCCAACGGTACTGTAAAGGTATCTTTACGAAAGATTACAAAAAGACAATAGGTGTAGATTTTCTGGAGAGGCAAATAGAAATCGATGGCGAGGATGTGCGCATTATGCTGTGGGACACAGCGGGTCAAGAAGAATTCGATGCCATCACCAAAGCCTACTACCGGGGTGCCCAAGCCTGCGTCTTAACCTTCTCTACAACCGACCGAGCATCTTTTGAGGCTTTGCGAGATTGGAAGCGAAAAGTAGAAAATGAATGTCAAGAAATACCCACAGTAATAGTCCAAAATAAAATTGATCTCAACGATCAGGCCGTAGTTACAGCCGATGAAGTAGAAACATTAGCTCAACAATTAAATTGTCGCCTTATAAGAACATCTGTAAAGGAAGATGTGAATGTGGCGTCGGTTTTTCGTTATTTGGCCACCAAATGTCATCAACTAAGTCAGGCATCTTATACAGAACAACAGCAGGGTCCACATACTAACGGTTCTCACAGTCATGAAAGCCACAAGACCATTAGTGCATTTAGTCCTACTTTTACCAAATCAAAGTCCACGCCTGGCACTATAAAGTTGCAAAAAAGTTCATCCGCACGAAAGCGTAAAATCATATTTAAAAAATGCGGCATAGTATGAAAAATATGCAACAGCAACAATGTTAATACCATCATACTTATCTCATTATTGTATGTTTATGAAAGCGGCCAATATAATTCAAAAAGATAATATTACTCATTCATCTTAACAAATTCATCATCATAATAACAAAATAATTAAAAAATCAACATTGATTAATACTAGTTTCCAAAAATTATTGGAGCATAATTAACACCTTAATCACACAAAGTACTGTTTCTAACGTTCGTAAAAAGATTTTGTATAATTAATTTAAAAATCTAAATTTTTTGAGAGAAAGACGAGAGCATTAGAAACTAAAGCGGTACGTTAATATTTTGGAAAAAAATAAACAAATTAAATTATACCAAATTAAATATTTTCTTTCAATTTATTGCAGCTTAATTATTTTAAAATAGAATGTCGTTACTCGCAGGCCGGCCACGAATTGGCAACATTTACCCCGTTTTTCATCCAAAAAAAAAATTTAAATACTCGTTATAACCATTTTTAACTACAGATTGATGATAATTACCATTTATTAATGTTTAATATGTATTACTACAATTACTACTACTACTCGGTATCATGAATCAAAGAATATAAGATTACACATTCAGCTTTTGAAATAAGTCACATTAGCCGATAAACATAAACACAGTCTCACAAACACGTGTATTTGGTATAGGGCAATTTTTTTACATATCAATTTCTTCATCATTTTGACGTCACACCAGCCAAAAACCAGCACACTCAGTTAACAAACATGCGCAATGCGTAATCTTGTATTCTTTGATTCATGACTCGGTAAAGCCTTGACTCGGTATAACTTAGTCCCGGTTCACGCACACCAAATTTTGTTGATCAACCACAGAATACGATCAACTCGCAATTCAGCTGTAAGAAAGACGGAGAAAGAAATAAAAATATCTCTTTTTTCTACCAGATGAATTAAAAGCTTATCAACAAAGTTGACGAGTATGAAACGGGACTTATACTCATATGAAAAATGTTAACATAAATACTCGTATTTACAGATGATGTTCACATCATGTACTAACATGTATGTATGTATGTATAAGATGCGGTAAAATAACATTTGATTACTATTTTTACAGAATATCTAAAATATGTACATACATACATATGTATGTATGTATTTGTTAAAATTACTGTTAATTAAGTGCCTAGTCGTATAAAACACCTCAACAAGTGAAAATTATATGGAAAACAAAGTAACTTTTTGTCCATGAAGGATGGTATGGATACATACATACATATTTTTATGAAAAACATAAATTTTCAAGGGCAATTTAATGAGGCTTTGTTCGAATTATGTCAGATTTTTGATATACATATAGCATTTTTCCACCCATAAATTTTTCTTCATATTGTATTTGTGTGATAACATTATTTTATACAAACTAAATACGAGTTATTTTCAGCATTACTGTAGTTGTTATAGAGTTGCATGAATACTTTATATAACTAAAAAGACATATTTTAAATAACTTTTTAATATCTCCAATAAACCAAAGAACAATATGATAATAAAAATGATCCACTTTGAAGCTTTTATAATTAGTATACTATCGTAATGGTACAATAATATATGTACATATGTATGTATGTACATACATACAATTGGCCACTTCACAAAGTGTTCTATTATGTCATATTACCATAATGTTTTAAATTATTTCAATATACATAATTTGTTTTTGCTTTCAAACAAACATTTTAGTACATCATGGCTGTATAACAGAATAGAACGATATCATGAGGAAAGGTACGTGATTCGAAAACCAGATCGATTAAAATATTTTTTTATCAAACCGCTAATATCGTTATAAAAACGTTGAGTTGAATTTTTTTTAAATTTTGTTTTCCATACAAATTTCACTTTAAGTGATGCTTTTTATACGATTACTTCCCCAATTATTTAAAAGATATTTCCTTAAACGTATCTTTAATCAATAACTATTTATTTATTCTGTGCAATTAATCTTAAACTTAAAGTGCAGAAAAAAAATTTAAAATATATATTTGTGCTAAAAAAATATTTAATGAATATGTAATAATTATGTAATATTTTATAAAAAACAAAAATAAGAACAAAAAGAAATATTTTTTAAAGATTTTTTTGTTTGTAGCAAATTTAATTTACTAGTTTAAAAAAAGTATATCTTAGTTTGTATGTACATATGTACACACATTTTTATGCATGTATGCACTATGTATTTGTGTATGTATGTACTTATGTATGTAAACATTCACAACTAAATGTAAGTATCGTTAACTTAATACGAAAAGGCCCCAACTAATAATTTTTCGAAATCGTTATTTTTACATATTTCGATAGACCATTACTAGATACAGCTCCTCCAAAAAAACCAGATGAATATAACACTAAATTTGTAAAGTTTTTTTAAACAAATTGCGTTTAAACAAATTTTGTATCAACATTGCATCTTTTTTTATTTAGGTTTTTTCTCCCCGTGTAAACTATGTAAAACCTGAGTTAGGGCCTTTTCGTATTAAGTTAACGGTATGTAGACTTTGCAACGAAAATGATGAGAATCTGTGATCACTTTTACTTGGATTGAAAATGAAATTTTATAAAGATAATGTAAATAACCTTTAAATTTCTAATTTCAAAATAGTGGAGCTCAAAATCAATAATTTTTGTATGCAAACACAAAAAAAATTCGAATAAAAGATAAATAAAGATTTTTACTACTAATTTTAAAAAAATTTTAAAATTTTTAATTAAATTAAATAAAAAATTTAAAACATTTGAAAATAAAAGGTGTACGTTAATTTTTAATTTAAAAAATTATACTTTGTAGAATTTTGCTTCTTTTTATTTAAAATTAGTGGTTAATTTTTTCCAATTTTTGTGGTAATAAAATATAAAAAACATAGGTATTTTATGACCGAGAAAGAAATTAGCATAACTATATAAATGTTTGAATACTCTCATGATACTTTAAGTAAACTATTCCCCGACAGAAACTTAATTGAATGCATTGCAGCTAAAGAAGTGAAGATAATTTTAACTACAATAATTGTATAACATCAAATTGACTGTTTGTAAAATACTCTTACAGGGATAATATATGTATGTATGTTTATGTATGTTCATATTTATTTTGGGTATTCACAAAGGTGTCTTAAGTGTCCTAAGTGTCATGTCTTAACATTTTAACATAGTTTAAAAAAATTGTTGTGTATAAAAAAATATCTTAAAGTAATAAGACTTGCTCAGCTATGTTTATTGTTTGTAATAACTACATTTAGAAATACGTGAGAGTTTAGCAAAGGAATTGAGAGAGAAAGAGAGAGAGTGTCTCAAATGAAGTATTCAGATGCCTAGGTTTTTCCTTACAAATAATTACAACTACATCTGTTCGGAAATGGAACAAACCTCTAATGTATGGGTCGGCCCTTCAGAGTCTATTATGCGTCTAACTTTGTCACAAACCTATGACCAAACCCATTTACCCATTCTATACCTTCCTAACGTGTCACAATTTTCTATGAAAACTTCAGAGGTCCAGAGTGTCTTATTTAATTTATTACTTTTTTAATTTACTATAACATAAGCTATTTATTTTTTTGAGAGATGTTACATGAAAAGTTCAGCTGATATCCGGGAAAATGTGGGTCGCCGCAAGATTTTTTTATTTTTGTTTTTTTTTTAATTTTCTATTATGTACATTGAGTTTTTTTTGGAGATGCTTCACAAAACTGCATTGGTTCGGATGACTCTATTTTCTGTGCGCGTTATAATGTAATCGCATCAAATATCTCGAAAATCGAGGCTCATTTGTACATGAAGTTGCATGTTGGTTTATATGCAGTATATATATTTGAACACCAAAAATATCTAATTACAACGTTTTACTCACCTTTAGCAGCATGCACCGATAGAGAAAACAATCAGAAGGTATTTATGTGTATCACTTAAGCCAATTTATTGTTTTCACTGTATTTTTTAATGAAATATCCTTAATTACTTACACAATTTCTTCCTTTTCACAAACAAGTAAAATATAACTGTTGTTAATTTGGTGGCCAGAGTTGCAATAAGGCGTATTGAATCTGCTCTGAGTTGCAACTTATTTGGCATTTTCTGTTCCATTCAACCTTGTAGCTGGAAAATGTAATTAACTCTGCTATGTTTGACGTATTGTAAAATTAAAAACATTTGGTATTTGCCGAGGGAGAAATTAATAAATATTGTAATTAAATAAAAACTACCAGAATGCCTATTAATGATGTGGGAAATATGAAGGTAAATTGAGAAAATAAAACTATCATGAAAAGCAGAGTATATTAAAGAAAATCTTTAAGGTGGCGGACCTAAAGCGTGAATTGAAAATACGCGGACTCTCCATCGTAGGGAATAAAACTGAATTACAAGAACGCTTGCAATCGGCTATGGAAAATGAACCTTCATTTGAAGACAGCTCTTTAGTTGGTGAAGACATTCTTGATGAGGAAGGAGTTCTCTCGGATGAGGAAAAAATTTTAGGTTCAGATGAAAATGAATTACTGAAAAGCCCCATCACCACACCTACAACTATTTTACCCAAAACACTGGAGATTGAAAACAAAGCTGGGTGTGCAATTGAGGATGACATTTTGGAGTCGCCTACAGCAGTAACTAAGAAGATAGTTTTAAAGCGTAAGAGTTCGTTCAATAGCAGTACTTCCATAGATGCAAATGTCCATACGACCAAAGAAAACACAGAACCATCAGAAGCCAAAGCAGTAAAAATGAGCGAACGCAATCCCATCACAATGACAGAAAAGAAAAAAGTTGACATTGACCAAGGTGGCATAGTAGCTGCCAAAAAACTTAAAGAATTGACCATGCAAGAGCGACTAGAATTAAGAGCTAAAAAATTTGGCATTGAAGCTAAGGCATCATCAGTTGTAACCGCTGCTGCAACGATGACTGCGAAAGAAAAGGATGGTGCGATCTCTGTGCCACCAGTGGTTAGTAGCGAAAAGCAAGTGGAATTGTTAAAAAAGAGAGCAGAACGTTTTGGTTGTGTTACCTCAACAAATTTGGCCAAGTTAGATGCCGAAGAGAGACTACTAAAGCGTAAACAACGCTTTGCAGGTGAGGTGGAAGCTGCAACTAAAATCAAAATTGCCGAAAACGATAACTCATCCACAGCTGCAACAAAGATATCCACCGACAACGGCAGTGATGAGTGGACTGAAAAAGCCCGAAAACGCCTGGAACGTTTTAAAGGAAATGCGACTCCCGCAGTTTCGGCTGCTGCCATAACAGAAGTTGCTGATAACCCAGCTGTAACTGTAGCAGCTAATAGCACTTAATAATTTGTATTGTGTTTTGAAAAATACCACTCGAAATACAAGCTGTGTGTCATACATTATGGCTCAAAGAATTAATCGATTTATGTATAGTCAATAAAACTCAATCACATTTTCCAAATTTTGGATTTTGAAATATGTAAATATAGTACATTAACTTTGCCGATATTTAAATAGCTGACATCTTTTCAATTGGGCGCACAATTTTCTAAATTTTATTAAATCGCTTCTAATGTAGAACTGAGGTGTTTTCGTTTCAAGTAAGATATTTTTCATATAAATATGTACACACAACTATGTACGTATGTATACTTGTAAAATGCATAGGCGAAATATGCTATTGACGGTTACATTATTTCTAGTGTATTTTTTCTTATATTTCAATAAGTAACAAAAATATAATAAAATTTCCAATTATAATATCAATAAAATTTAAGTGTTTATGCTACCATACAGTTTAGATAAAATTCACATTGAAAATTTTACTCTTCATATGTAAACATTCCGTTATAGTCTAGAGGTCGTGGGTTCGATTCCCACCATAGACTCTGGGTGTTTTCTGCAGACAAGCTAATCGCTTTGCAGGTTGTTTGTTTAAAAAAAAATATTTGAAAGCACCCCTGGCCAAAATCTCAACTAATTTGTGCAATTATTCAAGAAGTTATCTCACTATGACTTGCGACTAAATTAAAAAAAACGCCAGTATTACGTATTACGTTTGTTTTTTCTAAGTTTTCAACTTAACGTCCAAACTCATAAGAAAACACGTGAAAACGATTCGGAAGCCAGAACATAGACGACAGTTAATACCGTATTCACATATTGTGCAATTTCATTGTGTACATTTTGCAGCAAGAACATTTTACATCCAAAAATTGCTATTCTCTGAGCATAGATGAAAATTCTGTGACGTTTTGGGAGGAGCTAAGCATAGGGCATGTTCGCAAATGCATCACCGCTCTGCATCATGAAAGCAAACTTCTATGGAAAATGCAATACAAGTTCGCTGATACTTTTTTTCTGTAGTAGCCATGTTTGTAATCCATATTTAACATTTAGTGAAGTAATTTAGGCCATTTCAATTTCCATTTGCAGCGCAGTGATGCATTTACCTACAGGCCTATATTCTCGTAATTTATGCCCCTATTGCGGTTCTCAACTCAACTCAGTTTGGTCGTCTGAGAGTCAACCCAACTCTCATACAACCCAATTATTTTGAATCACAAACAGTTTTTACTGGAAAATATTATGGACCAAGATAACTACAAACTCAATCCTTATTTAAGTTGTGAATCGCAATACCAATGTGTAAGTTGGGTTGACCCACAGACAACCAAACTGAGTTGAGTTGAGAACGATAATAGGGCGGTTAATTTTATTTCAATCAAATCAATACAGTAACAGGCCGACTTCCTAAACGCAAGTTGCAATTCATATTTACAACGCATACACTTCGTAAACGCATATGTAAACCTTCTAGCAAATGTCCCATGTTCCTAATCGTTTGGCAACCCATTTTAATGAGTATCAGTTGTCAAAATCACGCATCATTTTTACTTTGTAGGCAAACGTGTATGAGTTGCATATCAACGTTCCTAAATGCCGATAAAATGCAATAAGTGTCTCCGCAAAGCAAGTTTGGTCTTAGCATTTCACACGCATTTTATTAAATTGTGCATTGCAACTTGCGTTTATACGGACACCAACATGTGGTTTCAATAGCGCGGCGCTACACAGCTCATGCCGCACGAAGTTTAGAATACGCCTGAAAATCTAGAGGAAAATTACGCCATTCAATCTTGAATTTTTAAGAATTTTAATTTAATTAATGTTAATTTTTAGTTCCGCATATCACTCATTTACTCAAAGAACGTCATAACTCAAAAAAAAACCATTTTAATGGAAAAAGAAAATTTAATTTTGCTTTCAAGAGCTGAGTATACAAATTTACACAATATGAAGAACGATGAGGATTAATTATTCTGCATGATTAACTCAAAATTCCATTTTTTGAGTTATAACGTTTTTCAAGTAAATTAGCGATTATTAAGTGTTTCACAATTTAGCGTGTGTATTTTTAATTCTTTATTTATTTTGAATCACTACTGCACATTTAAATTAATTTATATTTGGATACATTAACTCTTGTTTTGGGAGAGAGCTTTATATTTTTTTATTGTACATATCGCTCATTTACTTCAATAGTGGCATAATAATAATGCAGAAAGATTCGGCATTTCGTATTTTATCTTGTGTAAAAATTTCATACAAATAGCTTGTACCATCACCTCCTGAGATTTTTTTCATTTCTCCATTGAGTTGTATGCAAATTGAAAACTAAAAACGCGTTTTCTGCAAAACTGATTTTTTGCGTTGTGCCACTATTGAAGTAAATGAGCGATATGTATATGTATGTATAGATGCAGAGATGAGGACATCAGTACGTTTTCTTGTACATATAAAATTTATTGTGTGTTGAAATTTTTTTCTTTGTTTGTATAATAGTTGAATACAAAATAAGTTTAAAATCATTAGTCTAAACTTATAAAATTAAATAGCGAAAAGAAAAAATACAAGGAGAAGAAAGAGCGCTAGGTGTAGATGATATATTTATAGACTGCAAGTTTTGTTGTTGTTACTTTTTAATGGAAAAATTATCAAAAACTAATTATAAAACAAGCAAATTGTAGAGAGAAATGCAGTAAGAAGGATCATGATTTAAAGGTATTATGTATGCATTATATGTAGATGGAAAAAGTAAGAAAACGATTTATTAAACCATTTTCTAAATATATTTCTCATTATATCCTAAAAGTAAAGGTGAATAATTGGTAGATAAATTATATTTGTTATTTAAAAATATGTAACTTTGATGGTGCGTCCATCCATACGAGAGCCATCCATAAGAGCTATAAAAAATAAAAATGATTTTATATTTTTTTCAATCTTTTTTTTTATTTATTTAAAAAACAACACTTACCAATGGCTAACTCAGCATCTCGTTCTTTGAAGAAACGCACAACGCCAACATCGTTACCACGAATTTCTGCAAATTTTACTTCGCCCACGTCGCGGAATTTATCGCGTAGAGTTTGCCAAGTGCAGCTGAGAGGAATCTGGTGCAAAAAAATTAATTAATTAATTTTATTTATTTATTGTAAACCTGGAAGATAAAAAGACTTACGTTCTTTATGATAATGGTGTCTGATTTGCGTACATTACTGCCAATATTGCTGGAGTTATTGCCACCGGAACCACCATACATGTCAATTGCATTTCCAGAATTATAATCATTATCGCCGCCGCCGCCGCCACCGCCGCCTCCTCCACCAGAACTGTTATACGAATTAAAAGGGGCTCCTCCCCCGCCGCCACTGCCTCCGGCCTGTGAATTAAAATTTGCCGAGCTGCCACCAAAACCAGAGCTATAATTGTTGCCTCCAGTACTATAGTTATTTGAGAGAGCAGCATTGGCCGAAGGCAAAGCATCATCATTGCCGCCTGATTGGTTACCCAAATTTAAGCCCAAATTGTTGAGGGACGTGGTTAAAAGTGGATTTGAGAGAGCAGCTCCCAAACCGCCTACAACATTACTTAAAGCAGCTAAATTCGTGGTGTTCAAATTTCCCAAGCCAATGGCGGAATTAGCATTTAAAGGTTTGTTTTGGCCAACAGGAGCCACCGGGCTTGGCTGCACTACTGAATTATTGCCAAACATCCCGCCAACATTGGGATTATTCATGCCCATATTTCCTCCTCCCATGTTTCCACCTGCTCCCATGTTACCACCTCCTCCCATGTTTCCACCTCCTCCCATGTTACCAACGCCACCCATATTACCACCTCCCATGTTACCCATTCCACCGCCGCAACCACCGCCCATCATATTGACAGACATTTGCGATTGATTACTTTGATTATTGTTGGGTAAATTACGGGAAACGTCCCTAAGCGGCTCACCATTGGGACCCAAGCCTATACCGACACCACCCAAACCTTCAGGCAATTTCACACTTTCGCCTTTATCGGGTATACGATCCAAACGCACTGTCATGCGACGATCGTACAACATTTGTCGATCCAACATCGAAATGGCCTGTACAGCTTCCACGGGATGATCGTAATCGATGACTGCAAAACCACGGCTGTTTCCATCTTTGTCCAAAGATAAATCTACGCTCTGCACTTTGCCGGCCAATTTGAAAACTTGCTTAAGCTTCTTGCTATCCACTTTATAGTCAAGCTAGTTTTGAAACAAAGTAAAACATATGGTTATAGCATAAAGAACAAAACACAAAATGCGACACCGAAATAAGTAAGTTTATCCCAAAGACTTTTCTTCAACTGACTGATTGCATACGAGTATGTATGTACTTTGCAAAATTAAATTTATGTAAATCATGTATCTAATTAAATAGAAGGGCAAGCCGAGAAGTAAATAAATATCTATAAGTAAACGAAATTTAGCCCAAAAATAAATCTATTGGAAAAGAAAGTAATCGATTAGAATTGCAATTGTTTTAATACAAAACCCAGGCTTTACGCAAAACTAGTCCTTCATATTCAAAAAATTTAACGTTTTAGATTTGAAGTATGTAAAAGCAAAAAAGGTAAAATTTTTATAAAACTGTTTACTAGATTTTTATTCTTATTTCGAAGTTGTTTCAAGGCCCATAGTAGTTCTTAATTTTAAAATATATATTAGAAAACAGCAGCCAAACAGCGACTACTAAACACAGATTAAGAAACAAGCGAGAACAAAACTAGAAACTTTTTACGGTTTCTTCACAAAACTGTCAATAAATTACCTGAAAGCCCAAGATTTTGTAAATACTTATATATCTTTTTTTATATAAAGAGAAAAACAAGCCCCGTAGTTTAATGAGTATGATATAATAACAGCCAGTTTTTTTTAACAATCGGGTATGTTCTGAAAACCACATTTCGCACAACATTTGCGATGCGAGTTGAAATCGCATGATAGGTGTTCTAGAGTTAACAATGGCAAGCGTATTTTGAAGTGAAGTGATATATGTAAATCAAACTTTAAGGAAACCTTAAAGGCATATTTGTATTACAGAGAAATAAATAATGTTTTCTTTTCATTTTAATCAAAAATTGCAATATCCAGTTGGGTAAAATTTTAATTGAAAACAAATTTGAAATTGTTCTATCGTTTTGTTAATTTTGTCTTTACAATGTTTATTTATACACTGACGATTTCAACAAACAGCTTATCTAAATCAATATGGAAAATTGCAAGCAAAACACTTGAGCTAAAAGAAATGTAGAAACCAGCGATTTGCAACTCACATGCGATTTGAAAATGATGCGAGTGTCAGAACACGCCTGTATACATAAATAGTTTGAATTTCATATTTTTCTTAAATTGCACACAAAAACATACACTTATAGAGTAATAAATAAAATTATTACATTTTAACAATCATCTTCAGAATAAGTCAAGCAAAGAATCAATCAATAATGATAATACAATCAATCGATTCCTTATTTTTTTAAATAAATACTCACATTCGCAACAAAAACTTTATTATGCAAAGGTCCAGTAATGCCGAGACTCTCCAAAAACGAAGCAGAAAGACCATAATAATTATAATTCCCTTGTTGATTATTAAAATCATTTGACATCATGTTAAAATTATTACGACCAGATCTAAAAGGAAGAATTCAACAATGTATAAAACAAACCATCAAAGAAGAAAAACAATTTCCATTTCATCATCAAACGCAGCAAAAATATGAAAAAAATTTCTTTGTAGATTTTTTTTTTCATTATAACCAAAATATTACCAGATATTAGAAAGGGTAATTAATGACTTAATTATAAAGTTTATTATGGATACTTACAAGAAATATTTAAAAATCTATTTTAACTTCAGATTATTTATTTTTAGACATAAAGGTTACACAAAGGTCTATTAAATTTATCCCATCCTTTCGCTTTTGTTGATAGCATTTTGCTATTGTTTAGTCTGGAATGTGAATCTATAGATGTCTTGAAATTTATTCACAAGTTAAATCGGTATCATTCAATTTAAGACAAAGAATGAATAAATTCTAGTTTGTTTCCTTACTTTTACTTCAATTTTTTTCTTTAAAAATTCAACTTATGCCGCGTGCACAAAAAATAGTAACCACTAATTACTAATGAATGATTTTATTGATTTAAACATTTTCGAATCATGCTGGTTTATGTAAAAGTGTCTATTAGTTATGTATGAGACTGTTTAACTTAATAAATAATCGTCGAAATCAAACCGTTTTTCACTAGTAATTAATGGTTATTACATGTGTGCCAGATGTGTACTCAGCATTATACAATTATTTCTATTATTGTAGACGTAGGTAGTTCCCGGTCTTAAATTTCTGTCACATTTTCCGGTATCGTAGATCTCTTATTATGTTTATCCATCATGAACTCTTAACTGGACTGTTTAAATTTAAACATAAATACTATTAACGTCCCTTCTCACAATGTCTGATTAAGAGTTAACGTGAACTTAAACTGACAGTTCTTCATACAAAACTTGCCGTTAAAGTCCCTGTTAGCTTTTAATTCTACATTGTGAAAAGGTTTGTAAATTGTATTACTCTTATCGTAGGGGTCTGCCTAGTCTACTCGAAACGAAAGCAAATACTTTCGAATTGTAACGTTAATAACATATAAATTCGAAACAATTTTCTTTCGTTTCGAAATACAGAGTATTGTTTTTACTCTGAAAAATTAAGTTCATTTCTAATTATGTAGTCTTAATTGAATGAAATCGATAAAGGTCGTGAATGAGTACCCCACTCCCCTTTTTTAAAGATAAACATTTAGGGTCATTTCAAATTTAAGTTTGCATTATGAAAAAGTCAAATTTTGCCAGTTTCAGCACAATTTTTACATTAAAAAATGCGATAAAATAAAAAAAAAATTACGAAAGCGCCCTCTATCGGCAAAAAACAATACATATCAAAAATGGATTTATCGAGCCGAAATTTATTTGTCTCTATTCTCGAATATTTTGGAAAAATACCTATTTTGAAAACTCGTGGCGCTTTTAAAATCGAACAATTAAAGTTAAAATAAATTCAAAATAAAAACCACCATAGACAGCCCAATTCAGTCGACAAACTTACTTCAATAGCTATGTATCTCAAAATAATTATTCATGTACATATGAAAAAAATAACTTTGAAATCGATTGATACAAATATGCATCTGGTATGAACTAAAGGTAAAACCAATATAAGCTGTACACTTCAAATGTCAATCACCCTTATCGGAAATAAGACGATATTTCAGATGAACAAAAAAATGGTGAACAAATTTAGAAAATAGTATACTGGCACAACAACAACGCAAACATTGGCGATCACGTGAACTTTTAATTTCCGATAAGGGTGAACGTTTAACGACCCCTTTTGCAAGCGCAAATTCTACTTGAGTCTTTAAGATTAAATTAAAATTGTCTTTTTTTTCGCTTCTGCACATGCAAGGTTTGACAAATGTTCACTATATCACGACGTAACTATACAAACAAAGAAAAAAAAATTAATCGAACGAAGAACAAAGCAAAGCTAGTGCATCAAAGTCTGTACTCGTCCCTATTATTTTTTCTCTTCTCTCCTAAAAACTCAAGATTTTGCCAAATAGCTTTTGCAGAAGTGCTCATATTATATATCACTATTTTAATGAGGGAAGTGTCTATAAATAGGATCCAAAGACAACTCATTTCAAATTTAGACCATGGTAGGAAAGCTCAAAGCAAATACAAATTTGAGCTTTCCTTTTAAGTTTGGATTTATATTCAAAATATAATTCCAAAAAAAAGAGCATTTCATGTAACAGACTGACGAATATAAGAACTTGCATTTAAAATTTTAGGTAACATTGTTCAACTACATATGTATATACTTGAAATAATTAATTTTTCTATAGAGACTTGTAGAATAATTATACGAATCAATTAGTTAACAACTTCTCTTTTTTCGATCATATCTTAACGTTTGTCGAATATAAATAGGAAGATACAGATATTAAATCCAATTACATATAATCAGAGTTCAGAAAAGTACACACATTGTGTTAAAATCTCGTACATAAATGTAAATAAAACACAGCTAAAGCAACCAACACATAATTTAATTTTCATAACAATTATGTGTGTTTGATTTTAATATTTGGTTGCGTACACGTACATGAGAAGTACACGTGTTGTTCGATTGGAACACACATGAACTACACATGTTCAAGTGTAGCTATAATTTGAGTACGTGTTCGAGTACATCGATTAAAAGTACATGTACTTTAAGTTCGTGTATGTACAATGTACATGTACGACAAAAAGAGTACTTTAATATATAATATATATATATATATAATATATAAGAATAAAAGATCATTCACAGAGTAAAAACCACAAATTCTTTCCTCATGACTCATGAAGAAAGTCTGTCAGTATAAAGGCCGAGGAACAATGAATCCGTCATGCGTTATACTTCGCCTTTTTCAACTGACATTATCGCAACGACGAAGAAGGTTGGCACAAAGAGTACTTTATTGACGGAAGCATTTGAACAGCTTCAATAGGTTGATTCTCCATTTTGTTTGTTTAATTAAATTTTTTTATTTATTTCGTTTATTTCTTTTGTTCAATTTTATTTTTGCTGCCACAAAACAGAAAAAACCTAATTCAGAATATACCAAAATAAACCAACCAATATCTGTCAAACTACTCAACGTACGCAAAAAGTTAAAAGTTGACCAAATTTTGGACTTTGCGTTGACGGACACGTACTGAATGTAACATACCTCATAAGAAACCATGTATTTCAACTTAGCTGTCAGTTGAAAAAGGCGAAGTTTAACGCATGACGAATTCATTGTGCCCCGGCCTTTATACTGACAGACTTTCTTCATGAGTCATGAGGAAAGAATTTGTGGTTTTTACTCTGTGAATGATCTTTTATTCTTATATATTATATATTAAAGTACTTTTTTTGTCGTACATGTACATTGTACATTGTACATACACGAACTTAAAGTACATGTACTTTTATTCGATGCACACGAACACGTACTCAAATTATAGATACACTTGAACATGTGTAGTTCAAGTGTGTTCCGATCGAACAGCACGTGTACTTCTCATGTACGTGTACGCAACCAAATATTAAAATCAAACACATTCATGATTGTGTGCGGCTGCGTACAAATTTTAAAAACACACATATTTGTTATGAAAATAAAAACATGTGTTGGTTGCTTTTGAACAGTACATTGTACGTACGATGTGTGTACTTTCTGAACTCTGCATATAATACATTATGCCAACCTCACTTTATTTATGATGCTTTGATTGCTTAAAAATCTTATGCTTAATAACCAGAAGCTTTATTTTTGAAACATAAATACATACATAAGTGAAAATATTTTGTCCCTAGGTGTTTATTATTGCTTCTATTTTGAAAAATCAATTGAGGACCAATTATTTGGAGTGACTGTATGAAGCTAAATGTATGTAACTAAAACAGATAACGTTAATGGCAGCTGCTGCCATTGCTATAGATATATAAGGTATCCTAAAGGTGAAAGTACATAACACGCGTTAGAGCGTAGGCATCTTTCAAAAAAAGTTGAAATAGTGTTTTTGCATACAAGTTACATACGAAACTCTGACGCGTTTGCCGCAGAAATTTGGTTAACTTTCAACTTTTTAACGCGTTGTGTTGTTTTGACAACTAATCAACCGACAATAACAAAGAAAAATATGGAATCATGGAGGAAAATCGTATTGAAGACTTTGAAATGTATGTTTTATTGCATAAAAAAGGAATTTAAAATGCTCCAAGTTAATTTCTCAATGTAAAAATAAATGAAACAAGCTGATAGAAGGGGCGTTTATAACGCGTGTTGTTTAACTTGCCATTTTTCATGCATTAAGGTTTTCAAGCGTATGAATCTCGTGGACGAATTAACGCGTGTTATATATTTCTACCTTAAGTATATTAAGATATCTTATAAATAAACAAAACTTAAAAAATGTGTAACTGGCCTTAAAAATCAAATAATATTTAAATAAAGGAACACTTACGATCGATCGTCATCACGCCGAGAAAATCCGCGATCACCACCACGATCTGTTGATGCGCCGCCACGACCACTAGGTCCATCACGTATGATACGACCATATTGGTCCCTTTGCTCGCCATGATCCTCTTTGACAACTAATTCCCGCCCATTTACTTCATAGCGATTCATTTTTTCCATCGCTTTCTCCACATTATCAGGATCTTTAAACTCAACAATACCGCAACCACGCGCTTTACCATTTTCATCATGGAAAAGTTCTACATATTCCACAGAACCAACAACACGCCTGAAAAGGTCTTTCAAATCTTGCCAGCGATAATCATATGGAATATTAGATATATAAATCCGGCAATTGCGTCCTTCCCTACTGCGATCACGATTAACGCTGCCACCACCAACACTACTACCGGTCGCATCGGCATCGGAAAAACGAGATCCACGTGCTCCACGACCACGGCGGTCACGATCCTTTTCACGACTTTCCGTTCTTTCCACTTTCACGGCACCATTGTTATCCATTTTAGAAAAATTTTCGTCTTTTTTTGTTAAGTAATAAAAACTAGTATATAGAAAATTTAAAAGGTTAGAAAAAATAATCGACGCTGTTGAAAGTTTGGTATGTATAAGAAATTAAAAATGGCGTCTGCTTCCAAAAAAAAATACTTAATGTAAATTTATATAAAAATTTTTACTTACATTTAGTTCAATTAAAACTTCTTGCAATAAATGCTATATTTACAAAGTTCCACACACAAAATTGTTTTCTAATTACAATTAAAAATTGTTTTCCCAGACGCGACGTGAATGCAAATTCAGTAGAAGAAATTCAATGCTGAATGCGCGAAAATGGCGTTCCTTTAATTAAAACAGAGACAGTCATTGAAGAGTTGTATTTTTAACGAAAACTTGGAGGCACTTTTTAGTGAGCTTACATGTTTTAGAACATGTCAACAACAACGTAACTCAGAAGTCCTAGTTTTGAGGAATATTTTTTTAATATAGAAGTAAATGAGTATATTTTTCTTAAAAATAATTTTTATAATATATTAATTAAATTTTTATAAAATAATAATTAAATAAATAAAAATACAAGTCCTTAAGAAACATCTCCTACAAAATCTGTCCTACCAGTCTGACAGTACTCAACAGCAGAGAAACAAGTCGACCGACACGAAGCCGACGGCGCGCCGCCGGTGGTTGAGTTTCTGTTTAACACGCCACCGCTGATAGTATCAGCTTGCATCGGCTAAAAACCAGCCGAAATTTTATTTGAAAAAATTTTGAAACCGATTTTTAGTTTCAATTCTTATTTTCTATTTAAGTTTTCATGTTTATTTGAGCCAGCGAAAATTCTGTCTGTACTCTGCCGCCTGTCACTAAACTACTGCAACGACGCCACCGATAATTTTGCCGCGACTCGTTTCTTTGCTCAACATTACCCAAAAACAGTGATGGGTGGTGATAGGTTTTGGAGGAACCACTCCTATATAATAAATATATTATTTATTTTAGGAAGTATATAAGTTTTAGTTTATACTAGCATTATTATTTTTGATTATTGAAAGACTTGCTTACAAAAGGAATGGTTATACAAAAATAATAATATAATACTTTTGAAAATATTTTCGTCAGTCACCTGATACAAAATCAAACTTTAAATACCATCACCGTCACTGTGTTTTACATGTTTTCTTTTTTAATAGTGCTAAAAACCGTGGAAGTTTATCCACCGGTTTTATAAAATTCCCATATAATGTCACGATTTAAAAATATAATTAATGTGTCTTTAAGTGTTAGAAATCTTCGCTATTCATTTAGTAATTTGACTTTGCAGAATGTTAAGAAAAACTCATTGAACATATTGGGGTATATCATGTACTTATATATCCATAATTTATGTAACAAAAATTATTTTGTAGGGCTCCAGCATGTGTACAAAAATCTGTTAACGGTCCTAGTGCAACAATAGTCAATCGCCAATTCTCCACAACACCGCGAAATAATGATTTAATGCAGTTTTTTGATGATCCTAAGAATTGGTCCGAAAATGAGGTTAAGGTTGGAAGAGCTTGGAAGCTAGATGAACTGCGCATAAAATCGAACAAAGAATTACATCAATTGTGGTTTGTTTTACTTAAAGAACGTAATATGCTATTGACAATGGAGCATGAATGCAATGATAAAATGGAATTGTTTCCTAGCCCCGAACGGCTGGATAAAGTAAAAATTTCGATGCAAAATTTGGAGACAGTAGTACGAGAACGAAATAAAGCTTATCATTTGTTAGAAATAGGACATACTGGTGAACGGCCGCAACGTTTGGTTGCCAATAAATTAGGCATTCGATATACATACAAGTAAATCGCAGTTTATAACACAAATCCCTAAGTACTTACAATGTAGATGTACATACATAGTATAGGTACTATTACAGAAAATGCGAACCGCGCTAAAATATTGAAAATTTCACATTTTAAAGAGTTTTAAAGTTCGATAGCAATACTTTTTTAAATTAACAAACACTATGATTTCCATATAAAAGAAATTGTCAGTTTGCATTTTCGATGGCATATGTATGTACTTGTATGTATGTATGAAGAAATATTACACTTCCATTTTGCTTATATGGAAAGTAATCATCTTCCTACATTGTACTAAGTACAAGTGCAGTTTTTGAAAGAAACACTACTAAAGTAAACCTTTATTTTTCTATTTTCATAGATATTGCGAACATGTTTTACCACCCGAATTGAATACTAAGTGGATAAAATCACGATCTATTGGTTATGGAGGCCGCGCCGTCCGCAAATTCCTCTTGCATTTCCACGAAAAGCTATACAACGAAAAAAGAAAATCTAAAAAGTGAGTTTTAATTATATATTATTATTTACAACAAAAGCTTTAAATAATTGTATTAAAAATGTTTTCAGCCGTTCGCGCAATGAAGTAATGATGATTTTACGCCGTAATCCCAATATGGACCGTGATTTGTTACGTCGAAAATATCCCGATGTTGATATAGAAAAATTAGAAAATATGGATAAAATACGCGGTCATTATGTACCTAAAGTACAAGGTTAAACATTTTACGTAAAGAATAAAATACAAACTTTTTAGGAAACTAATTTTTATTAACTATTAATTATTCATTTTCGTCAAAAGTTATTTTTTTGCCCTGGAAGGTAGTTATAGACGGTTTCATTTTTTGTTTAGCAGCCCATGAAGGATGGAGAGATTCCTTATCGGGATGATTTGTTTGCGCTTTTGAACTGCTAGTTTGCGCTTTCCTTTCAGGACGCATATAAGTTTCATTGAGGTCATTGTCTTCAAATGTTATCTTTTTACCTTGGAATTCAGTTATGACGGGCTTAAGTTTTTGTTTGGCTGCCCAAGAAGGATGTATATTATTTTCATGACTTTCAGCAATTTGTTTATTTTGTTGACCCATTTGGGGAGTGCTCCTATCACAAATCGTGTCTATTCTTTTTTGATGTTTACTCTTCCACTTACTTTCTTGTTCTCTTTGGCTTTTCGAACTTTGATATCTTTTTTGGCCAGAATACTTAAGATTATCATCTGAGGCTTGATGGCGATGATTTCTAAATTCATTAGTTCCTTTGTTATAGTTATTAAAATTAATCATATGAAGATCTTCTTTTTCTTCGTCGTGTTGCTGTTCAGCTATATCACTTTTAATTACCGCTGTAGACAAATAATTCTCACCGTTATCGGTTATAAAGAATGGATCAACCACTAAAGATTCTTCTGGGCCATTAGAACTTTCATTTTGATGTAAGTCAAGGAATTTGGGTGATGTCTTTATCTCGCTTAAATCTTTTCTTTGTCGTTTCTCTTCAAACTCTATCTTTTTAACATTTTTAAACTCCTTTTTTATATGTGGAACTTGTGCTTTATGTTTTAGGGAAATTTCTCCATTAACACTACCTCGTTCAGATTCTTTAACAGATTTTTTCTTTTTCTCATCAGATTCTTTAACGTTATTATCATTTGATAATTCATCTATCTGCCAGACTCCTGTTGTCGAACCGTGTTCAGATGATATATTTTCCCCTATATCCTGTTGATTTTCTTCTAACCATTCCTGTCGCTTGCGCCCTATAGATTTTTGTTGCTTCAATTCAAAACGTTTTCGACGTTTTTCTTCAGTTCTTTGGATTTTTAGCTTGCGTTTGCTAGACTCCATCAAATCTTGCTTCCAATCATCGTTCTCGACTTCGTTAAGTTGCAGCTCTGTTCTAAATCTTTTAATTAAACCCTGCATAACTTTATTCATAGACAATAATGCCACTGCTACCTCACTTGGAGTAGCTATACCATTAGTGATTACCGTTGGAGCAGGCTTATCCAAAAGTAAAACTTGTTTCATTAAATCCATTCTATTCAGTTTCTGAAAAGAACGTAAATAAATTTGTATCATCTAACTTGTTTTAACTAAGTTTACCTTGAGCACTTCCATTGTTTCTGTTGATTTTCTTATACGTTCCTTACATTTCGAGTTATCTGGATGTTTCTCCAAAAGAATTTTTAGTTTACGTATTTTATGCACGAGTTTGTTGATAGTCTGTATGCGTGACTGCTGTATACCTTTCTTATTGGATATTACCTTTAATTAAAAATTATATATTAACCTTAAATGCATCTTTCACTTAATTCTTTACCTACCAAATTGTTAAATTTTAGTTTATTTAGCATTTTTCCGCTTTTATTACTGAATGCAAATTTGCCTTTTGGTTAAAGCGTGTTTTGTAAATAATTGTCATTCATGTAAGATGTGTTTATTATGCTCTACTGAATTGCCGACAGCTGTAAAGTGAAAGCGTTGCCAGATGAACGACATTAGTCGTTCAATGAGGAATCACCAGTTCTGCAACGAAACTGCTATTATTACATATCGTCGTGTGGTTATTGGATTGCCGCTGCAGTAATGTATTTTTAATACACTGTGCCGCAAACCAGTAACCACCCTATGATATGTATATACAAATAATATTTAATAGATAAATTTAATTTTCATTTCATTTCATTTATTATTAAATTCAATAATACATGTGTGCGATATACATATGTTCAAAATGCAGAATTTTAAAATCTGAGTTATATTAATTGCATAGGCATTTCGTCGGCTGGTTTCTGGTTAGCGGCACAGTATATTCAAAATACATTGATCCTGCAGCAAACCAGAAACCAACCGACGATTTGTTTATTATGGTGTCAAGAATCTACTCTGTATATATACGTACAGAAATCTCATTGACTAGCCATTTCCTGTTAGCAATAATAGTGAGTTGGCAACTATGCACAAATTGATTTGCTTTTTATTGTGTTTACTAAAAAAATTGTTTTAACTATAAAAAATATATGTAATTATATTAATATTATTAGAATCCTACAAACTAATTTTTAATTTATTGTACTGTGCAAAGAATGCCGGTTAGCAAATTGTGTCGAATTTGCTTACAAGAAGATAAAGGACGACTGGGCATGCAACCATTGTTTGATGAAAATAATTCACGGTGTGCTGAAATTGTCCACCGCATCGAAGAATGCGGTGGTATAGTGGCAAGTGGCCTGAAATTTTGCAAATGTAGAATTTTTTTGAAATATAAATATTGTTTTTTATAGCTGAAACACCATGAGGAATTTCCAACAATGATATGTTCGCAATGCATGTCATCCCTGAATACTTCGTATAAATTTCGGTCCTTGTGCCAAGCAAGTGAAAATGCCTTGTTGGACGCTATGGTTAAGGTAATTTCTTGTTGCGTAAGCATATTAAAACAGTTTTAAAATTAGCAATCTCTTGATATGGCAGTCTGAGTTGAAAGCCGAACCTCATGAGACACCCACTTCAAGTCAACAAAAACATAAGGATGCACCTGAGGATGATGAAGACGAAATATTTTTCGATTTAAGACCTGATTATATTGAAGGCCAGATGGTCGATTTCGATGAAATCAGTGAAACAAAAGCCGAGTACATTGATGACGGTGACGGCAATGATAGTGATTTTTTCGGTATTGAAGAAATCGATTTGGACGAAATCGATGGTGAAGAACATCTAGATGATAGTGACTCTGATGAAGGTGATAAAATATTTGACGGAGAATTTGTGTCCATTCCCAAGAAAAGTAAAGGCGAACCAAAACCCAGAAAAGAAAATGTATCGACTAAAAAGGATTCTGCAAAAGATAAGATTAAACAAGGTCGCGGACGAAAGAAAAATGAAACAGAATCTGAAACAAATATATGTGAAATTTGTGGCAATATCTATCCTAAAAGAAGTTTATTAAATATGCATATGAGACGTCATCGGGCGGAAAAACCTTTTGAATGCGAGTAAGTTTACCAGAGAGTTACGACAGACAAAAAACAATCTTTAAGATAATACATATTTTTTGGGGTCTAATTTTTATTTAAAGAATTTGTGGCAAACATTTTACGTGTCCCTCAGAAATTGGAAGACACATACGCATACATACGGGAGAAAAACCTTTTGTATGTCGTTTTTGTGGTCGCACTTTTGCCGACCGCAGTACAAATATTAAACATGAAAGGTAAACATCAATTAAATTGTGGAACGTTTTTGGAGCTCTTAATAAAAATTTTATTGACCTCTTATCTAGAATACATACAAATGAAAGGCCATTTGTGTGCCAAACCTGTGGTAAATCGTTTACATATTCGAATGTCTTAAAAAATCATATGTTAACACACACAGGAGAAAAACCCTTTCCGTAAGTACAATATTCTTACTACAATTAATTTTTAATTTTGCATTTTTTTTATTACTACGATTCATACTGCAGTTGCATTCCTTGTAAGAAAACATTTTCCCGCAAACATCAATTGGACCAACATCTAAGTACAATAACACATCAGCAAACAGTTAAAAATCTACAACCACAGCAAAATGTAATTTCCGATGAGTCTGTACATGAATTTAAGGTAGAAATAAATGATAATAATCATACCAATACAATAAGCCAACAAAATTTATAAGCAATTGACTTAGCTTAACTTTTGGTTTTAGTATTTTTGATTGATTCAAAAATTTTAGAACACTGCTTCAATATGTACATATTTAAAAAATATACAAATGATATGTAAAATTTTTTGCAATAAACATCATCTAAGAAAGTAAATAACATTTTTTAATTTAAAAAATAAATATACATAGATACCATACTGAAATTAAACGGCCCTGTTCTGCAAACCGATCGATTTGAAATCGCATGGTTTTAGAAAACTCACTCCGATAATAGAAATATATTTATTTATTTATTTATTAAACATATTAATGCAAAGTAAATTTGCATAATATGGTGTTGCACAAATATGGACGGAGTAACGTAGACCATATGCCCAAGATGGTATTAACAGTATTTTAAAAGGTTTTGTGACTGACTGTACACGACCTATGCCTTCACATAGGAAGTAGGCAACGTGGTTGTTAAAGAAATTCCACAAAAACCGAATAGAAATATATATTTTTATGTTTTTTATTATTATATACAATATATATGTACATATATAATGTATGATTTTAAACACGTTTGCAGGACCATTATTAATTTTTTGAAAACGAGAAATTTACTCGGATTCGGTTTATAGAACAGGCCCGATTATCTTCCAGTTGAAAAACAAATTTATTTGTCTGAAGGAATTAATTTGTCATGAATGCAATCGACCGGGTTTCTTGTGAAAATATTTCCATATTTGAAAGATTATTTATTATAAGAAATCTGTTTTAATTTACTGCTAGTTTATAGAAGACAACTAAAAATTCTGGTCTGCCTATTGATAGTCTGCGTTTAGACACGAAAATATTTGGAAGGGGAACATTGAGTTTGGGAGCAATTTACGGGTGGAGAAGAGAGAATCGGTTTTGTGTTAAGTACTTGGGTACACGATTTGAATACACACTACATAGTGACACTATTGCTGAGCTGCCCAAAGTAATACCTGAGCGCCGAACATCAATCGGCTTTTTATACAAATGAATACACATACGCGAATACATTTATCTCGTATTTCTTTCAGTGGCCAGGAGGCAAATTTCGGCATTCGATACCGTTCCAAATTGTAAAATATTTCCATGCAAACTCTATTGAAATATTTCGATAACGAGTGCCATAATTTGCCCCCTGCTTTGTACTATTGTAGTAAATGATCGATATGTGGTTGGTAGTATGTAACAATATTTGAAGTTGCCGGCAACATTTTCGTCTGTGTGAACGCGAATGAAACAACAAAAGAGAATTCAAGATGTTTTCCATATACTACTAATTCAAGTTCATATTCTGTGGTTCATATTCTGTGATGTTTGCCCGTCTAAACCTGCACTTTCACTTTGCTTAATTTATTTGTTGTTGTTTCCATCAGTTTGTTGGCTTTCAAAACTTGAAAGCGAGTGTTGCCAACTGAACATGTTAAATCGCTGTCCGACGATATGTTTATAATATTTATTGTTAATTTTATTTTTTTGAACCGTTATAAATTTTTCATTCAAGGAATAATTTTTCTTATTCAAGATTCTTAGATTCAGATTGTTTGTTTGCAATTTTATTTTCATTAGAAATGAAGATACATATATTTTTTTCAAGTCGTTTAAGTAGCTCTGGTAATTATTTCTCAAGTGCGGTGTTGATTGCCCTTGCAGTTTATTTCAAAATTATAATAAACTTACGATTTGTCATCGAATAAATAAACGACTCATAGAAAACTATATACAAATAATTTTTATTTTATTTTTTATTTTTTCTAAAAAATATATTTATTTACTCTATATAATTTAAATTAACTCAAAATGTAAGTTCATGTGAGAACTACTTACTAGCAATTTATCAGTTTTTATATATAGTTTAAAATTTTATTATTTGTTGTTGAAAATGTTTTAAATTTAAATATTTATTTTCTCGAGAGATAATTTCATTTTATTTTATGTATTTTCCTTTGCAATTTTTTTTTGTTTAGTTTTTGTGAGACAAAGATTTGTTGTTCTCAACTAAAATTGTTACATAATTTGTTTTAAATTTTGTTTTTTTAATCAAATATTTATTAATTAATGCTTAATTTGATAATATATTTTTAACTTTTCTACTTAAATTGTTAAATATGTATACTTATTATTAAAAGTAGTATTAATATATAAAAAAAACATACATGTTTGTTTTATTTGTATGAAAACTAAATTGTATTTTTTAATTTTGATGGGTAGAGTTGTTAGTTGTTCGCTCTCTTCAACTTAATCATTGCTTTGTTATGGTTTTTATTTTTTTTTAATTAAAAGTATACTCATTTATTGGGAAAATTGTTTTATTTCATTTGTTTTAAAAAGGCTAAATTAGTGTTTTGTTAATGCTTAAGTGTGTGAATAATAAATTCATTAATTTAAAAGACAAATAAAGATTTTGTATTAATACTCTACATTTCTATTATTTTAAGATTATTTTATAGTTGGACAACATATATTTATTAGACATGTCGTGCGCTAATCGCCAAAACAGATTATGCGACATCATTTTCGAAATTAATTTTTGTACCAAAATCGATTATTTGTGATCGTAAATAGACGATTTTCGTCAAAAACCGAAGTCCAAAAAATGTGTCGCCCAATATATTTTAGCGGTTATTATGTATGTAAATCGTACACACATATATATGTATGTATATGTATGAATGCAAGTTATATTTTGTGGCAATAAGGGCCAGACGAATATATAAGCTTTTAAAAAGTTTTCACAAATTTTCTGAAGTTCCCGAGTTTTCGTTTCGCTATAAAATTTTAAACATGTTTGAAAGAATAATTAAAACATAAAAATAAGTCGTTTTCAAGTATTATATAGAAAAATTCGATTAAGGGAAAATTTGGCAGGCATTTTCGGTCTTGTTCTGTAAACCGAATCGATTTTAAATATAATCGATTTTTAAAATTAATAATGGTCCTGTTTAAAATCATACACGATAATTTTCCTTCAGACATCTATGATATTTGAAATATAGAATAGAAAAATTAAAAAATAAGTCTGATATAATGTTTCTATTATCGGAGTTAGTTTTCCAAAATCGTTCGATTTTAAATCGTCTCGATTTACAGAACAGGGCCGTTTTCTTATACATACATATATATATAGTATATATAACAGCCGGATCCAGAGGCAAGGAAATGTACTATCCTCCGCACCCTAGATGAGAAGTCTATACATTTCTATTTCTATTGCCTTGTGTGAAAAATGTTTGATCTCATAAGCGCAGAGGAAAAAATTGAACTAAAGCTACCCACAGACGAAGGGAAATGCACTCTTAGTCCATTTTTTTTTAATTTCACTTGATTATTCATTATGTACACCTAGCCTATGGGCCATAGTCGGTCACATCATACTACTACTGGTATTGTGTTAAAATTGACGTCTATATTCGACCACTGGAATAAGGGTGATTAGTTTATTATAACGTGTGTAGCAATGAAAATGACTTTTTTGGTTTCTCAAATATTAAAATATTTTGATATTTTATGCTTCCCCGTTTGTTTCCTGTTTTGTCTGTCTTATTGTGGCGGACCATATAAAAAATAGGCGAACAATAATGATTTGTTTCTTTTCTTGCTTAATTGTATCTGTTCGGTCATTCTAGTATAAACAACTCACTTTGGTCGTCACTCATTTTAAAAACTTTATTTTCTTCCGCGTACATTTGAGATATGTAAATACACAGAACTGATGTGTTCGCTGAATTTTGTTCATAATAGCCCTCATTATATAGATTGTGAGACCAAAAAAATAAGGCTGGCCAAATTTGAGGTTAGGAAGCAAACTGGCTGTCAAATGATAAAATTTCAAGAACTAAGCTGTTATCCTTTGACATTTATTTAATAAAAAGTTGGGAAATTTTAACCATGGAACGCTACACTTTTGAACGAACAAGAATTTTGATTGTGAATTTTTTTTTTACGTGAACAAACCAGAAATAGCTGACGCTATGACAAAAATTTCAAAATTTTGTGAAAAGAGCGGACATCTGCCGATAAGATATGGATATTTGCCCGACATCATCTTCTGTTATTAATTTCCATATTTCTAGTATTTTACATTGATTGATTGATATCAATAAAACTGAACAGGGGTAATTTTGAATATTGAGATTGCACGAGAGCCATTAACACAAAATCAGCTTATCTCGACTTAAGCACTTTTTCTTTTTTGCAACAGATTTTAAAATTTTTTTCTAACTATTTGGCTCAATTTAAATAACGACACAGCTGACATTAACCTACAGCGAATATCGTTAAAAGTGTTACTGAATAGAAAATTCGATAAATTTTCGTTATAGTTATTTTAACGATGCGATTATAGTTAAAAAAAAAAGTTAGTAAATCGCATAGGTGCACAGGCCTGCAAAATTGTCAAAAATCCATAAATTACACTGGGAAAAAATATATATATCCTGCACATGCACTGAAACAAAAATGTCTTCTTGAATCGATAATTTTGAGCACTTAAAATAAATTTACCAACAAAAATGTTTCTTTTGATATTAAGCTTTAAATTTTTTGTTGGAAGAAATGAGGTATTAATGAAGCGTTAAATAATAACAAAAAATATTGAAATAAATAAAAAAAGAAATTTTTAAATAATTTTTATATTTTTTTATTTTAAAATTTGTTTTTGTTTGTTTTGGGTGTGGACCATAAAAAAATTCTTATTAATTCATCTCATTGCGAGTTCTGAAGAATAAGTAAGTTGTGTGAGCGTGAAAATTGTATATTTTTTTAAGATAAATTTGTTTCATTACATACATATGTATATTTTTTAATTCTTTTTATTTATTAATAATACACATCAAATGTTGTATGTATCAAAGTGTACTAATACTAAGGTGGCCTTATCATTGCAACACATACCCACAAATTTGTTGTAATATTATTTTTATTTGTATGTTGAATGATGACAGTTCGGTTTAAGATTTTATGCTATTTTATATGGAGTTTGACAGATGGGACAAAGTCAGCTATCTGTCGATCAGGCCACTTTTTATTAATACAATTTGTTGTGTATTGCAATTTGCTTACATACGTGTGTGAACATACATATGTATACACAAACTATATAATATAATTATAATATAATATAATATATTATATTGTTTTTACATTTTATTGTTTATATAAAAAACATTGAATTATTAGCAGCACAACATTAAAAATGGCGTAAGGTTTTGTTTGTTTTCTAAACATTTCGGTTTTAGATTAAGGAGATAATCAAATATATGTATGTATGTATGTATGTATGTATATATGCATGTATGTACATATGTATGTATTTTATATTTTATAATTTTTCTGTGTTTATATTGGTCAAGCATAGTTGTGGTGGTGATGGTGGTGGTAGTAATATTAGTTTAATAATAATAATAATAGTATTTATGTAGTAAAAGTAGTACTAATAGTATCATCATAAAATACAAAAAAAAACAGAAAAATATATACTACACATGTATGTATGCAAGTACATATTTATGTGTATGTGAAGAAAATAAAATTACCCATTCCTAAATGGTGTTCTACATAGTTTTAGTATTGGTAATAATATTAATTATATTAATAATTGCTAGATTTCAAAACTATTCGGATATGGGAAAGTCTGTATCGTCTTTAGGTTCCAATGACCTATACTCATCGGAATCTTCACTTGTCGTACCAATTGAAGTTGGAATGGAAGGTGAACTTTTCTCAGTCAGTTCTTGATTAGAGGGTATTGAAATAGCTGCAGAGGTGCTGCTCATAGTTTGGCTAAATATTATTGCAGACGCTGGGGGAATTATCATCTGGGGGGTTTCATCAATGTGCACAGTTGTTGGAGTAGTGGTTACAAATAGTTTACTATCAACATCATCATTATCATGTGTGGTAGTTTCTATTGAAGTTGTTACTGTTGTTGTGGTATTAATATCGGCAGAGGCCAAGATTAAATCTAATTCTAACTTGCTGGCTGTAGCTGTTGGCTGCTCTGTTATCACAGTCGTTTGTGGTTGTGTTTGTGTTTGTAAAAGAAGATTCTGTGTAGCTGCAGTCGCAATGTCACTAGCACTATCGCCAATGGCCGTTGGACTATCAGCTACAAGGTTTTCATCTTCTTCGCTGACGCTAATATAGCGACAACGTTCGTTTAGTGATACCGGTTCATCGTCTTCCTCGGTAACACTGGTTATGCTCATGGCGCGTTCTTTGAACGCAAGCATGGCTGTTGCTGCCAAAGGCATTGTGTTAGCAACAGCTGCATCGACCACATCCTTGGGCATACTAATTATACCAGAGGATGTAGTTGCTATGGCACTCAAATATGGTAAAGTGCCCGATGATACAGTACTAGGTATTGCAATGGCGGAGGCCTGAAAAGCTTCACTATGAGGCTCACATTGCGATATAGAACGACTTATAGAAGTTGAAAATGCTGCAATTGAAATAAGGTAAAATATTAATCTTGTACATATATGTCAAACATTTATTTTCTGGGGCACAACTTACATTCTAAGCGATCACGTCTTGACGACTGCCTAGATACTAAAGGTGCCAATTTGATGCGATAGAATTTGGAGCCCCTATTGACACGGTAACGGTTTTCATCCTGCAAGGAAATAAATATTTTTAGTTTTTTCTTTCTTATTTTAATTTCTGTCTAGAGCACACACACCTTTCTAGCTTGACAGTACTCCTTTTCTATCACACGACCAATGGCGTAATAAGGCATTGGTATGGTCGCATCATCTCCTGCTTGTGGTAAACGCAAATTCATGGCGGCCAAACTATCGCCGTGCACAAAATATAAACTAGGCGAATCTTGCACTACCATAAACTGGCCGTGGCGCATGCTCCACACAATGAAAACTAAATCACCTTTGGAACAGGACTCCAAAACAATTAACTTATGACTAGTGCCACTAGATTTAGGGCGTGGCAAGGGCGATGGTTCATAAGTAGAGCTGAAAATAGTATGGAAATATAAAACTTTAATTTTTTCAACGTGTTTTTAATAAAAAAAATATTTTACTGTATATTATTAGTGCGTTAACAAATGTTAAATTTAATTTGTAACAATTCCCAAAAAAATAAACACGAATTATTAACTTGACTGCAGTCCTTCAAAAATACTTGTGTGGCAACACTCTATTCTTGCAAAGGCAATGAATAGCTGTTGTTGTTTTTGTTACAGTTATTTTTATTACATACTTCCTCTTATGCAGGGTATACACGTTACTTAATTTCGTACTTAGCGTAGTACCCGTTGTAGTACAGTTTTAAGATACACGTTACTACAAATCATACTAATTCATTTGACAAGCGGATAAATGAATAATGTGGTGGATTTATTAATACATAATAAGCCAACTGCAGTTGAGAATAAAAAAAAATAATTCAAAAAGAAAAGGGAGGGGCATTTTGTAGAGAATGGTTAAAATAATGTTTTATGTTCTTTTTTTAATTAAAATATCCGCTACATAAAGCAAATTTTAAAATTGAGCCTCAAAAGCACTGCGTTTTCTAAATGAGCTCCTCATAAACAAATTATGCTGTACAACAGCATGATACACAATATTTATTTATTTTGATTTTCATGCTACAAAGTATACTTGTACGATTCATTGTACGATTTGTAGTATCGTGTATACCCTACATTACAACTACAATTCGTGCTGAAAAAACTGAAAAAAGTCAGCCAGTGTAGCAATGATAAAGTAAGAAAATACAAAATCATGTTGATTATTGAGTTGATATTACTGGAACTTCTTTCTTATTTGTTTAAATGAAAGCTTAGCAATAAGGTAAGATAATAATTTGGGATTATTAGTGTGTTAGTCCAAATTTACACTATGCAAGTCGTATTGCTACGCTGATTAGTTTGTGGGAAAGAGACAAGGGGAACAGATCCGTTTCTTTTCCCCTCGTCTCTCTCTCCCATAACAAACTAATCAGTTTAGCAATAAATTGTAACAATTCCCCAAAAAAACACTAATTTAATTTTTTTAGTTATAAAAAAAAACAATTACCATCTGATTGCTGCAAATGATGTTTCCATTTCCAAACGTTTAGATTTTTCATTATTTAGTTCTTCTTCCAGCCGACATTTATCCCTGTTCAAGTAGTCGATTTTCTCCTTTAGCCAACTATTTCCCTCTTCATTGGTGAGAGCGTCCAAACGCGTTTTTAGTTGGTAATTTTCCTTCGTTAACATGAGATCCTTTTCACGCAATTGCTCCAATTGCCGTTCCTTCTCCTCTAACATTTCTTTCAAGATACTTACATTTGCCATCACAGACTCAGAGTTTAAGGGGAATATTTTTGATTGCCATATTGAACGTTCAACTTCTATGGCTGCCGTTATGGCCTTTTCCTTTTCAGTTTCCAATTCATTGCGCAATTGGGACAAGATGGTTTCGTGTAAGTGTTTTTCTATAACATTGTCACTTAAAGGATTACTTTCAAGGCTCATATCGGATGGCGAACGATCCATTGAAGTCATTAATTTAAAACGTTGTCTAAGAGACTCTATTTCGGTTTTGTGTTCGTGTAGCAGTTTATCTCGCGTCTCCATTACTGCCTGCTCTTTTTCTCCCTCAACTCGTTTTAATTTATCCTGCAACTCCTCGAGCTGGGCCTGCAAAGTATCGCACTTGACTTTCAGCGCGGACATTTCGCAACTCAGCTCTTTTTCTTCCATTAACTCATCTTCGCGGTTTTTCAGTTCAACTTGAAGTTGCGAAATTTGCTGTTCGCGTTTAGCCTGCTGTACGGCGATTTCATGCTCTCTGGCCTCAAATTGCATTCTGAGCAGGTTCCATTTGTCAGTTAGTGTCTGTAGGTCAGATTGAAAATCGTCTTTTTGTGTAGTGGACTCCTGGCGGAAAGTCTGCAAATTACTACGGGCCAACTGTATGCACTCCAGTGCCAATTTCGACATGGCTCCCAACATAACGCGCATATGAGTCACCTCATTCTTGAGAGTTTCCGAATTTTCATCGGTCAGCGTTTCTACACTTTGAGTGATCAACTGATCAGTAGCAGTGCTTTTCGATATTACAGCCATTTGCTGCAGATTTTCACTGGTTGAAGTTGCTATCGATTGTTGGCTGTTTGGCGGTACCTGTTCAAATTCCGTTTCAGTATCTGTTTCAGATTCCTCACCTCCTGCATCTTTTCTTAATTCGCCCAATCTGGGATTCAAGGGTAACTTTCCACTCACCACCATTGTTTGGCCATCTTCGCCCGCCATTTGTTTCAATTCTTCGGCAGCTCGTTTTTGTTTCTGTCTCAGCAATTCCTCGAAACGTTCACGCTGATGCGCACCCGAACGAGAAACAAAAAAATATATCACAGGTTCCATATCGGGCAGCTGTATTTGCGAGGCCATTTCGGGCAAGTGTGTCGCCAGCACATCTATATCAGATCTAGTTATATTCGGTAAGCGAGCATCAAATATAAGTGGGTTTTCGTTAGCAAAAGCTGGCGGCATATCCGCCATGCCGGGAAACAATATGTTCAAGAAGTGTCCCTCGAAATTGCTATTAAATTGCTGACGTCTTTTCATTTCCTCGCTGTGTATGGAATCAAAATCTTCCGCCAATTTGGAGGCCCATAATCGGAATTCTGTGGAGAATATTTTGCGGCGCATAACTTCGGTCACAGCGGCCACATACATATTGGGGGCCTGGTGTATTTGCTCTATGATATGTATGTGGCGTTCGGCTCGTCTCAAACATCGATGGTAGAACAGCAATCTATTGTCGAATTCGCTCATTGCATTTTCTATGTACACGATGCGCTTGAGGCGAGCATGTAGATTTGCGCCCAGCTCATCCTTGGCCTTCGCTATGCAGTGTCTATGTTCGCGAATTTTCTTGTGATTCTGTAACATCACGAGTAACTGAGATTGATGCGAGGCACACAGATCGGGCAATATGGAGGTATCTCTTAAATTAATGGCTCTGTTTTGATTTTGTTGAAAGGCGGTCGATAGTTCTCTTTGATCCTTTACCATACTTTTTATTTTATACTTGAACTCTTCAAGTTTGCAAAGCCGTTCACCCAAGCCTCGTATCTCTTTAACGTCACTTTGTTCGGCCAGTTTTATAATACTTTGTACTTCTAGTTTTAGCTTGCTGTAGACATCTTCATTGAAGGTAGCCAGACCTTGTATGCACTCGTCCGACATGGTTCTCAAGACATTGTGGTTCTCTTTCGAAGTAATCCACTGCAGCAAATTTAATCTGCGCGTTGTATTTGAAGTTATTGAAGTTGCTGAGGTTTGCGAGCAACGCTCCTCGTTCGAGTCGTTGGCCATTTTTAATTTCTTATTCGGAGAAGTCGATGTTGAAGAAGTGCTTTTATCATCGGTATTATCGGCAGCTTCAGAATTGCCAGTTGCCTCAGAACCAGCAACAGCACCAACAACAGCAGCCTCTATAGCTTCAACGTTGGCTTCATTTCCGGCAGTCGTATTAGCACCAACCATTAATACCGATTGTTGTGGATTTGTCGATCTTGAAAAGACATCATCGTTTTCCAAGAATTGATCGAATCCATGAAAATCCGCTTCAGCCAAAGGCATAAGGCCTGGCAATATGGGTATGCGCGAAAGCTTTGTTAAGTCATCTGAGAAATTTCGCAAGAGTTCCAAAAAGGAAGAGCGCCGCTCTAAGTGTCTGTCGAAGGAGTCGCAGAAGTTTCGAAAGCGTGAGCGAAATTCCTCCGTTAGGTCTTCCATATTAGCTACCACCGCCGACCAACCTTGCTGCTGCAAATGTTGTTCGTGCACCAAACGCTCGCACATACGATCTTCATCGCGCGCTAAATCATGCATGCGCAAGGCAATTTGTGCTCGCTTCACAACAGTTTCATATACGGCTGGCAACTCAAGGCTTCGTTCGACCTGCTCCCTTAAATCTAAATCCCCTTCCACAGGACCCATTAGCGATGGCAGCTTTACATCTCCCGTTAAAAACATATAAATGGGATTTGTATCCGTGCCGGCAGAATAATATGAGACCTGAGTGGAGTGTGTCAACATCTCACCGCCACTCACCAAAAGCACAATATTCGCCGCTGGTATTCCATGCAAACGTTCAATTGTGTCCTTGAGATTTTCAACAGAGGACAGCGCTACTGTCATGTCGAAATTTAACATGCGACCAACATCGACGTGGAAAACGTACAACATTTTGTTAATTATTTTCCTACAATTACAAAAATTGGCGAATTTGTGCGAATACTAAAGTCCAGCTTAATTTTATGGCTTTTATTTTGAAGCTGCAGATTGGTGACTCTTTTAAAGTCACCAATAAAATTTTATTGAATTAAATTATTGGCAGTGTGATGCTTGAAGTTTTGTAGCTTCGTTTGGTTTTTAATAAATTAAAGTGAATCCGGAGATCACGTACATACATATATATTCTTATATTTTCATTTAAACTCTTTTAGTTTCCAGCATTAAAACGAAATGTCGTCGAAAAAGTCGACGAAACTCTTCACATCCAGCAAGAAAATTTTTAAATCGAAAATCTGCAAAAAGAAAGAAAAAAAGATTATTATAATGAATATTATCTTGTAACGTTTATTTTTATTCATTCATGTGTTTAGTTATTAACAGTTACAATCTATTCGAAATTTGCTTAATATAAAGTACCCCCAACTCTGCACTGACTGTTAGTGCCATCACTATCAATAACAGCTGATATTGTTTTTATGTCATTTTATTTTGTTTGTTAGAATGTGAAGTGGAACCTTATAAGAAATTTGCCTTCAAATATTTAAATAAAATCGGTGAATTTTTTTTAAAATATTTATGAACTTTTATAATAAAATTTTTAATCATAAATTTTGGAATTTTTAATTCAATTTGAAAAACCAAAATACATTCAACAAAAAAAAAAAAAAAGAAAAGTTTTACAAGGGGTCCGTCTGTGAACAAGAATTTGTTGGGAGCCCCTGATTTTGAATAAAACATTTTTAACTCTTAAAAAATATTTAAGAGCATGGAATAATTGTTTGTTGTGATGTTTTCTTAAAGCAAATAATTCTCGTTTATTTTATTTTTTTTATTTTCGGAAATATGGTAACGCATGCATTCATGTGCAGATTCGTACATTCCGTTTACATTACATTACATGTCTATAAAGGCCCAGTTAGCCGACTGTAATATGGAATGTAACTGCAACGTAGGAACCAGCTGATCGATATTGTTACGTGAGTAGTAGGTTACTTTACATTACATCTCTATAACCATTCTCATTACTTTTAATATAACAATATCGATTAGCTGTTTCCTACCGTTGCAGTTACATTCCATTACAGTTGGCTAACTGAGCCTTGAGGCTTGTAACGTATAAATGATTTTACATAAGTTTATTCATTTGAAAATCACGCTAAACTATCCTGATCTAAAGAAATCGAATGATATTTTTTGGCTGAATGATAAAAAATGCACTCAGTTTCCTATTAAAGAAACAAGTCGTTTGTTATTTTAAATAAACATTATAAAAAAGTATGTATAAGTACATGTATGTACATATCGCTCAGTTACTCAAAAAATTAAATGTTTAATTTAATTTTTAATGATGCATAAAGTATTTCTTTTTAATTATATGTTATATGCAATAAAACAAATTGTTATCACCACTATTATTATTATTTGATAGTTTTTCTACATTAAATGTCTGTATTTATGGACCCTAAAAGTTTCTTTATTTCTTTCTTTTATTTTTGTTTATTTGATACAACTTTTCAACTAAGAAAACTGAAATTGTCAATTTTATGTTTAATCAAATTGGCTTATTAGCTCATCATTTACGGATAGAGAGGTTGATTGTAATTTATGTACGAGTATGTACATATGTATGCATGTATGTATTAAAAAAAAAACTATATTGTTGTCATTTATAATATGGTCACACTTAAAAAATAATATTATAACTATGTAATAATAAATTCAAAAATAGCACCACGCGATTAATATGTATGTATGTATGTGTGTGTGTATGAGGGGAACCAAACGAGGCTGCTTTTCTAAATCTCTGGATTTTGATATGTCTATGCCCGGAATTTTTCGGGGGATTATTTGGGTAAACAAAGAAACTTAATTTGGTTATGAAGGTTTTTGGTTTAGATTAATTTAAATTTTAATTTAAAACATGTCGAAAAAAGATTTCCATACTCAGTTACGTTTTGTTAACGTATTACCATAAATTTTAAACATAGGATCGATATAGTACTGCTTTGCCACTTATCACGCTCTTCAAACCACGACCACGAGTTCCAATATACATACATATGTAAATGAAAAAAACTACTAGTTACAAGATGGTCCCAAGGAATGCAGTCATGGAGCATGTCTTTTTCACACATTAACCGTTCAATGCTGCACGACAAGTCGTCGATTGGTTATTGGTTTGCTGCACATTATGTCTGCAGCAAACCAATAACCAAGCGACGAAGTGTTAAAGTGTTAAAAGGTTGCTATTGTGTGGTTAAACTAGATTTGAATATAAAATATAAACGAATATAAAAAACTCTTGAGTATAGATCTTTCTAAGATATAAAATATGTACGTTTAATAAATAAATTCAGTAAAGTGCGACTTTGAACCGCGCACGTATGGTTCCGTACGGACACGAGATATGTAATGCAATACGAACTTTAGCCCATATAAAATATAGTTTTGACGTTTTTCAATTTTGGCGATTTTTTCATATAGGCAATTTTTTTTTTTTGGTTTTGGCGATTTTTTCAGTTTTTGGATTTTTTTTTAATTTTGGCAATTTTTTTAGTTTTGAAATTTTTTTTCTCGTTTTGGCGATTTTTTCTGTTTTTGGCTTTTTTTATTTTTTGCCGATTTTTTTTAATTTTACGATTTTCGGTTTTTGGCGTTTCTTCCTTTTTGGTGAATTTTTTCATTTAGGCACTTTTATTAATTTCGACACTTTTTTTCTAATTTTGGCGATTTTTTTTCTGTTTTTGCGTTATTTCAATTTGAAGATTTTTTTAATTTTGGCGATTTTTTTTTATATTAACAATTATTTTGTTAATGGAGCCTTTTTCGCGTTTTGGCGATTTTTTTAGGTTTTTGACGCTTTTTTTTAATTTTGGCGATTTTTTTTCATTTGGACGATTTTTTCGAATTTTGCGACTTATTTTAGTGTTAAATTTTTGTTTTAATTTGGAATTTTTTTTCGTTTTGGTGATTTTTTTGAATTTTTGGCAATTTTTTTTTAGTTTGGCGATTTTATAATTTTCGGATTTTTTAGTTTTACCGTTTTTGAAAGTTTCAAAAATTCTCTTACGGTTTCCAAGATATAGCAAGTTGTCAAAATTACTTAGTCACAATTGCATTAACTGATGGACCACCCATTATTTAAATTTTTTTTTAAATTTTAATGTTAATTGTTGTAGTTATTGTTAAAATACACTAATTTTAAAAATTTCAAGTGTCAATATACAAATGTACATACAATTGTATGTATATTACATCGGATTTTTAACATTTTTCGCTGCTCGTTTTGGAACACCCTTTAGTTTTTAATTCTCATGTATTTTTTGTTGTAGTGGTTCCTGAGGAAATAGCGTGTGACGGACAGACGGACAGCGTAGCGAAAACAATAGGGTTCCTTTTTTCACCTTTGGTGTGCGGAACCCTAAAAAATAAATAAAAATTCGTTTTAGTTGGTTCAATTTTCCAAACCTGGATACATCTTTTTGATTTTTTCTGATTTTCAATACCAATATTTGTGTATATTTCTTTAAATAAAATTAATAAAGAGGAAAAACTAATTTTTCAATTTTTTAGTTAGTTACTTTTATAAACCAAACAAAATGTTTTAATTGTCCAACCCTGTTATATATTTCTTCCTTAGATATAAAATAGATTTATTTAATTAATAAAAAAAAAATAACTAGTTCTAATTAGTTACTTTTAAATACTAAGAAATTTTAAGTTTTCCAGCCCTGGAACCATCTTTTTTATTTTTCTGCGTTTCAATATTAATATATTTTTTTCTATAAAATATGTCTAACTAAGAAAGAGGAAGAACTTAGTTTAAATTATTTACTCTCATATGTTTTTTTGTCCAACCAAAAAGACAAAAGTTTTAATTGTCCAACACTGTTACCGTCTTTTTTTAGGATTTTCAGTACCAATATATTTTTTTTTTAAACACAAAATATTTCTAGCAGTCCTGTAACAATCTTTTTGATTATTCTGATTTTCCATACCCATCTGATGCTTTCACAAAACCTAAAATATGCGTGTTGGACTAATAAAGACAAAAATTATTAAAAAAAGTTTTAGTTATCCAACCCTGATACCTTCCTTCCTTCTTATTTTTCTGATTAGCAATACGAATATATTTCCTTCTAAAATACTAAATACGTTTAACTAATAAAGGAACAAATTTGTTTTAGTTATTTTTATATGTACATACATACATAGTATATATAAAAAAATATTTACTTATCCAACCCTGTAACTAACTTTTTGATTTTTCTTATTTGCAATACCAATACATTTCTTTCTAAAATAAAAAATAGGTTTATTTAATTAATAAAAAAATAAATGTAGTTAGTTACTTTTGTATAGCAAAAGTTTTAGTTTTCCAGCCCTGGAACCATCTTTTTAATTTTTCTGATTCTTAATGCTAATGTATTTCATTCTATAAAATATTTTTAGCTAAATAAAGAAAAGTTTCAGTTGTTTTTATATACAAAACATATATTAAAAAAATAGTTATCCAACCCTTTTACTGACTTTTTGATTTTTCTGATTTTCATTACCAATATATTTTTTTTTAATAAAAAAGCAAAAGTTTTAGTTATTTACTTTTAAATACAAAAAAATACACATGATTTTTTTTTGATTTTTTTCTGATTTTCAATACCAATATATTTCCTTTTATAAAATATGTTTAACTAATAAACAAAAGTTTCAGTTTGTTTTTATATAACAAAAATTATTTTATTTATCCAACCCTGTTACTGACTTTATAATTTTTCTGATTTTTAATACCAATATATTTCTTTCTAAAATAGGTTTATTGAATTAATAAAAATATATAGTTTTAGTTAGTTACTTTTATATACCAAAAAATTGCCTGTTTTCCATACCTGGCACCATTTTTATGATTTTTCTGATTTTCATTATCAATATTTTGTTTTTCTAGAATACTAAATATATTGTTTAACTAATAAAAAAAAATTATATTGAACTAGTTTTATGTGCTAAAAATAAGTTTAAATTGTCCAGCTATGCACAGTCTTTTTGATTTTGCTGATTTTCAATACCAATCTATTTAGAAACAATTCTGAAAACTTTATGAAACTATTTTAAATTAGCTTTAGGATTGATAAACAGCAAATTTATCAAAAAATTATCGATTTACCCGAAAAATCCCAGGACGATAGCGATAGCCTAATTTCGATTCTGAAAATCCCACGATCGGGATGCCACGATTGGCAGCCCTAGTACGTGCGTATGTGTGTATGCATGTGTGTATCTGTGTGTCGTTATGCTCAGCAAGTCTTGTAAAGTTTAGTTTTTTCATTCCAAAAAAAAATAGAAATCCAATTTTAAAACTTGTTAAACAAATATTAATATTAATAAAATTAAATTAAAAACTTTAAGCAAAAATTAATTACACTTTTAAAAAGACCACTTATAGATTGTAGGCCTACTTGAGTAGATACGAGTATAATTTTGTAATTTTATTTATCGAAAATGTACGATTTTTCGAAAAAACTTTATAAAAAATATTATCTTAAGTCACTAAGAATAAAAATTATTTAACTTGCGAAAATAAACAAATTTTAAATTAACCCGTTAAAACTCGCCAATGTCTTTCTAAACTATGAGCTGTAAACAATCAGGAAAAGTCCCCGTAAATCAGAGTGTAAACATCCTGAACTGGCAACACTAAGTCTCAGTTTGTTTTTTTTATTTTGTATTAGAACGTGTTTTGCGCCTTGGTTTGATTTGAAATGGGGGAAAATACTAAAACAAAGAAAAAGTGATCACATTCACTACGTACTTAACCCAGCAAACATATGGTCTTGAAACCAAAACGAGATGGTTAGATATCAAACACTTACCCGTAGTTTTTAACTTAATATTTAAGTACCTAATAATTTTTATTTAAAAAAAAATTTAAACTGTAATTTAATTTTTTTCAGTGGCTAATTAAAGTTCTTATTAAAAAAAAATCCATATATCATGGAAGCTTTCCAGACAACAGCTCTGTTTAAAATAAATAAGAGAGTTAGGTCATCAACATGTAGAAAACTAAAATAAAATAAAAACGCATTTTATGAAATAAAAAGACCGCGAGAACGCATTTTTCTCACTTGTATGAAAAGGCAACAGTATTGTGTTTGAAATCATATGTTAAATCGATAACATTTCAAACGTTTGATTTTATGTTTGTTGGGAATAAAATAAACATGTATGTATGTATTATGTAAGTATGTATAAAGGTAATAAATATACACACATATTAGAGGGGTAACTTTATTTAATATTTACGGATGTGAATATTAATTTTTTTGTATAATATTTTTTTTATATGATCTTTAATAAGGAGCCTTTCCCTTTCAAGACATGAGAGATTTATCAAATGCTTTATTACTACAGCGAAATATTCTAAAACAAACGCTAAACAATACTGTTGGCAAGACAAAAACTCTTTAACTCTTGAAATTTTCAAAAACGGTAAAACTAAAAAATCCAAAAATTATAAAATCGCCAAACCAAAAAAAAAATCGCCAAAAATTAAAAAAAAATCGCCAAAATTAAAAAAAAATTCTAACACTAAAATAAATCACCAAATTCGAAAAATCGTTCAAATGAAAAAAACGCCATAAAACGAAAAAAATCGCCAAAATGAAAAAAGCGCCAAAAACAGAAAAAATTGTAAAATTGAAAAAAATCACCAAAATTAAAAAAAAATCTAACACTAAAATAAATCGCCAAATACGAGAAAATCGTCCTAATGAAAAAAATCGCCAAAATGAGAAAAAAGTGTCAAAACTAATAAAAGCGCCTAAATAAAAAAATCGCCAAAAATGAAAATAAAGCCCAAAAAAAACGAAAAAATGACTTAACTAAAAAAAATCGCCTAAATGAAAAAAATCGCCAAAACGAAATCACCAAAACGAGAAAAAGTGTCAAAACTAAAAAAATCGCCTATGTAAATAAAATCGACAAAAATTAAAATATCGGCAAAACTAAAAAATAACGTAAAAACCCAAAAAAAAAATCGCCAAAACGAGAAAAAAAGTGCCAAAATAAAAAAAGGGCAAACAAACGCAAAAAACCCCAAAACTAAAAAACGCTTAAAACCGAAAAAACCAAAAATTAAAAAAATTACAAAACTATATTTTATATAGGCTAAAGTTCGTATTGAATTACGGGGTCAAAGTCGCACTTCACTGAATTTATTTCTATTTTATATCGCGACTGTTGACGATTTTTATTACAAACCGTACAAAGTTGTCAATTTATTTTGGTTTGTATATCACGGTTTTCTCTCGTCATGAACGTCAAGGTCTGTGATTAGAAAATTAAAAAACAAAAATACGAACAATACTTACATAAACCTTACTTGCTTTCAAAAACATTATACTTCTTGTTCTTCATTTAACAAACAAATGAACTTTTGATGATTTACTGAGTTTCTTTTTTTAGTCGAAGAACAGGTTTGCCATTTTTCAAGTTGAATGCATAATTTTTTATGAAATATATTTGAACACGTCGGCAACGTAACAGTGTTTTCACACGTAAAGTTAAAACCTGATTTTAAGGCTCAGTTAGCCGACTCTAATGGAATGTAACTGCAGCGCAGGAAACAGCTGATCGATATTTTTATATAAAAATTAGGTTACGTTACATTACATCTCTATTACCATTTCCATTACTTTTTACATAACAATATCGATCAGTTGTTTCCTACTGTTGCAGTTACATTCCATTACAGTCGGCTAAAGGCTCAGTTAGCCGACTGTAACACGTTCGTTCGATAATTTATATTTATAAAAGATTAAAATGTATTTTTGTTTGCACTGTAATTTGTCGAACGAACGTATTCTTTATATAACGTTGAACAGGCCATACAAATATAGTTTAAAGTTAAATTGACTTGCATTTAGAATTACAAAAATCCAGAAAACTTTAGATCAGAAAGCAAATCAACGCATTCGACATCGATCGAAATTTCAAAATATATCTAGAGTTGAACTGTCAGTTTATCGAAGATAAGGAAAAATTATCGTCTCCCTATTTATATTTAACAAAGCACTAAAATTAATTTTTATTTTCAATATATGTACATATATTATTTAGAAATATTTCTAAATTTCGTTCTAAATCGAATGTTAATAATTTGTCTGCTAAATTTAAATACTGCAGGAAATAATTATTTTACTTGTAATTTCTACTTCTATAAATATACATATTTGTACACACAATAATTTACAAAAAAAAAAAAAAAATAAAAATTTATTTTTGTTTTCAATACAAATAGATTAAATAAAATTCTTGTTCGTTTTATGTAAACAGACAGTTATCAAATTAATTTTGTATACTCGTACATTTAAAACAAACAACCACGCGGGAATATGTTGTAATTTGTGTAAAATAAATGATTGTGTTCTTGAAGCACCTCATACTTTAAAAAATTTTTAAATTCTTTATAAGTTATTATTGCAATTCAATGCATATCTTGTCAGCCATTGGTAATTTTTTAGTTTTGAATTTTTTTCTCTTTTTGGCGATTTTTTAAGATTTTTGGCGTTTGTTTATTTTTTTTTGCGATTTTTTTGTTTTATCGATTTGTTTTTAATTTCGGCGATTTTCGGCGTTTCTTCATTTTGGCGACTTTTTCATTTAGGCGCTTTTTTAGTTTTGACACTTTTTTCTTCATTTTGGCGATTTTTCAATTTGGCGATTTTTTTTAAATTTTGGCAATTTTTTTCATTTTGGCGATTTTTTTCATATTAACAATTGTTTTCTTACTGGAGCCTTTTTCGCGTTTGGCGATTTTTTTCGGTTTTTGGCGTTTTTTTTTTTTTGATTTTGGCGGTTTTTTTCATTTGGACAATTTTTTCAAATTTTGCGACTTATTTCTTTTTTGATTTTGGCTATTTTTTCGTTTGGGCGATTTTTTTTGGTTTGGAGATTTTTTTTTTGGTTTGGCGATTTTATAATTTTCACATTTTTTAGTTTTACCGTTTTTGAAAATTTCAAGAGTTTACCTCTTACGGTTTCCAAGATATAGCGGCCAGGGTTCTACATACTCTGTCCAAATTTCAAGTCCGCAGCTCTTACGGTTACGGTTACTGAGGAAATAGCGTGTGATGGACTGCGTAGCGAAAACAATAAGATTCTTTTTTTTTTATTGTGGTGTACTGAAACCTAAAAAGGCTCAAAAAAATTTAGTAAATCCCAATTAAAAATTCCTTAATTTTATTGGGCCTTATTTACTTTTATTTTTTAAGCGTTATTTCCTTGGTTCTTATTTCATAACGCCCATATTTCCAACATTTGACTGGATGTTTGCTGGGTATACATTTCAAAAATAATGTAATTAAATAAAACAATAATAAAATTCGAACTATTCAATGTTTAAATAGCTCAATAACGTTTAAACTTAAATATTTCGGCCATGGGGCAATGATCATTATGATTTTATTATTAAACACATAAATTTGTCAATAAATAATAATTAGCGTTAACTGTGAAATAAATACTTAAATACATATGTACATATAAAATTAAATAGGTATTAAAAATAATTTTCATTTTCGCCAAATAAAAATAAAATATATATGTACACAACGTCGCCTCAGAATAGGTTTAGCCCATATGCCACAAAGTTGGAGTGGAGAAAAATGGCTAAGAAGGTTTATATGAAGTTTTCTCAAAATATACCCGATGGATTTCTCTTGTATTTGCCCAACCGCTTCCAACACATGTTTTAAAGAATATTGTAAATTTAAATTTATTGTAAACTTACATCAATGAGGTTAGAAGTTAATATTACTTTATTGTAAAAGTAAAAATACGTTGTGTGACGAAAACAACACTTTTCTTAATTTAGCTTTTTGTCCTCCATACGTATACTTAACTGCTGTGTCACAGCTGTGCATTTAGAATTTGTTGTTTAATTTTCTTGCTGTCCACAGAAATAAGTCGATCGCTTAACGCCGACCAAGAAGCAGCCCCCGTAATATTTTTAACTATCGGTCCGCTTACACACTTACACAAAAAAAAACAAGTAATTGAAGTTTATTTATTAATACACTTAATAAATAATGAAATTAAATAATTTCTGTTATATTCAAACATGCAGAATTAAGGTTTCTTTTTATTTTATTTTAGTGTTTAATAAGTTTATATTAAAACATTTAATCTGCGCCTTTCGTCTGTGTGATGATTTTTTTTGCTTAACAGTCGCCTTTGAATTTTTCTTACGGCACCTTCTTTTTTTATTATTAATTTCTTATAGAAATGAAGCAAAACAATAGTTAACTTTACTTTGCACATTTTTTTATGCAGAATTTGACGCAATCGCCAAACAGTGGCGTGTATACTCGTAGCAAAACAATACTCATTAAACCTAAAAATAGTGGAAACCATAATAAATATCATGAAACGCGTTTTTGATTCAGAAAGAGGGTATTCAAAATATTTACATATATTCCATACCTAATTTTTTTTAATGTCATTGGAGCAAAACTATTCTGGATCGAAGATATGTATGTAGTACATATAAAAAATGCTTATTATCTCGATATTTTTCGAAATAAAGTTTTTAACGTATAATTTGAGTTATTCCTTTCTTATAGTAAGCCATCGAAATAGAGTTAAGTTTAATTTTTTTCCATTTTTTTTTTGTTAGCATTTCTTTTAAATTTTGCTGAAACTATATTTGCACTGTTGGATTATTTCCCTAAACTGCAACTCAGCATATGTTTCTTCAAGTATTTTTATATTACTTTGTCCTTATTTATATTTAAATCTAGTATTCATAGTTTTTCATGTAATATCGTTATATATAAAATTAGTCTTTTCATTCTGAAATAAACGTTTGTAACAATATGCACTATAAATTTATACGACATTTTGTAATTTCTCTTTTAAAATTGCTAAGTATGTATGCATCTAATTATTTTAGTATTTGTATAGCATAAAATATTTTGATAATTCTTAATTTAATGTTTATTTTATAACAAACACAATACAAAATGTAACTGCCATTTTTCTCAACCATCTGGCTACTTTTTAACTCTTGATAGGAAATCGAAAATTTCCCGCAACTAATTTAATGGGGAGTTTCACGGTACTAATGAAGTTTTAATTACAAGACTTTCCAGCATAAACATATGTAAGTATGTATTTAGATAAATCTATGTGCATACACAGTTATGTGCATCCATATGTACATATGTATGTGTGTGTATGTATATGTGTATATGCAACTGCAAAAAGAAACGCACATTTAAATTGAATATTATTTTGCCTAATACACTAAACTAAACTTAGGCAAGTACAGGTAGCCCAGTCACCATTTTATGAAATTAATAATTATCAGGGAAACCGAAAATATGCAATTGCATGTTTTTTCTTGTGACTTATTTATATAAAGATGAGATATTTATGTGTTTCAGAACTTTTTTTGAGTTTTTGGCATCGATTTTATGGTGCATATTTTTGCATATTTTGCCCTTTAAGGCGTAATTTTCCATATTTTTAGATTTTTTTTTAATTTTTAGAGCATATTTGAATACTTTAAAGAATTTTTTTTATTTTGTGTTGGTAAAATTTTTTAACTTTTTATGAATTTTGGCATCGATTAGTGCATATTTTTGCATATTTTCCCTTTTAAGGCATATTTCAGTCTTACACTCATATTTTTAGAATGTTTTTTTAATTTTTAGAGCATATTTGACACTTTTAGCGCATATTTCCATACTTTATAGAATTTTTTATTTTAATGTGTTGGTCAAAATTTTTATTTTTATTTTTCGCCATTAAAATCTCATTCAATGTTCTATGCATGCAGTGTATACATACATACATATACTTATGTATGGCTTACAGTAGTAAGAAGTAAGTAGAATTTATATTTTTAAAAAAATCATGATTTCTCAGTATAAAAATAAGACTGAACAATATTTTCATATGCAACTTCTGAACATTTATGCGATCTGCGGCGGCTTTTATAAATTTCAGATGGATTTATTTTCTCAATGAATTTCTGGTAAAATTACTACAAAGCGGCAGGTGGATCAGCTTAAGCTTTACAGTTTATTTAAGTTACTCTTTTTAACCCTCGACCAAAAAGAGGGGGTATCCGTGTCCACGTACAGACCAAACGACTGGTCCAATTTTGATTTAGTTTTTTCTGTTTGAAAGGTGACTTGATCGAGAGGGTTCTACACTATGTTTTAAGAAAGCGGTCCGGCCGTTTAGAAGATATCACATCTTCTCTAGATATTTTCGGGGTTTTTTAAAATTTTTAATTTTTGTTATATTAAATATATTTCTGTTTCTGTAGAAAATTCCTAAGGTAAAGACTTCCAAAGCATTGAAAGCCTTTGTTGAGGAAAGTTTAGATTTATAAGCAGAAGGGTGAATTATGTTTTGTAGTGCAAAACACCTTAACTTAAAGATATTTAAAACAAAGATTATTTATACCGGAATGTACATATGTACATACATATGTACATATGCATGTTATTAAATTCTTGAACTTAAAATATATTTTAATTTAAAAATAAACCAATTTATATTCTTTTTTAGGGCATATTTTCAATTGAAATTAAATTAAAATTTTAAAGCATCATTAGGCGATTAATTATACTACACATTTTCTTACGTAAAACGAATTACAATAATGTTTGATCACAAGTTGAAAATAATTGGAATAATGTTCCATTTTCGTTCATTTATCGTATGAAGGGCCTGCTGTTGATTTCAAATTCCTATTATCAATTTAACAGCAAACCCTCAAACCCCTACTGGTGTAAAGCATAAGCTGGTAAAATAAATTTTAACAAATTTGAAAAAAGTTATCCCCTAATGTTCATATGTATGTACATACAAACGTGTATTAAACCATTTATAAAATAAACCATACGAAACAAATATTTATGTATGTATGTATGTATTGTACGCAAGTGTTTACGTATTTTGTTATGTAGGTATTGAGAACATGAATTAGAATTATCACTCATACCCAGTGTTGCCATATTTGTTTGAAAACAAAACTGCCTCATCGCACAAAAAAACTGCCAACAAAATTCTAATAATATTATAAAGGTATTCATTTCAGGTTTTTCTCGTTGGAAAAATGGAAAAGTGTAATTTTTTTGACAATACAGGAAAAAAATCAAAAATTTTTTTCACATTTTTTTCCCGTGTTTGTTGTAAAAAATTACATTTTTCCATTTTTCCAACGAGAAAAAAAACTGAAATGAATACCTTTTTTTATATTTCTTACTAAACCGTAAAAAAGTGAAAATCATTTTATTTTCTTCACAAAAATTGTATTTAATTTAAAAATACACTTTAGCATTGTGTAATGAATACTGCAAGAAAAGATCAGCCTGATCATTAAAAACTTAACTGGAGAAAACTCCTCACCAAGTAAAAATTATTTCCATAGAAAAATAAACAATATATCAAAGATTCAAATTTTTTTTATTAAAATCCTTCAACCAAAAAACCCAAAGAAATTCATAATTTTTTAAATTTGTATGACCAAAAATTTTTAAAGCCAAATTTTGTAAATAGAAACGTTTTTTTTTCGTTTTGAAATTTGTATGGAAAAAATATTTTTTGAAACGAATTTTCGTTATTTTTCATACAAATTTGAAACGTTTAGAAACGAATTTTTGTACAAAATCTGCCTATTAGTATTTTATACATTATTTTTTTTTTTTTGATAATTTTAATTATTATTTTTGGAACTTAATTTGTTTCTATATTTATGATTTATTTTAACGGGCTAAAGTTCGTATCGCTTTTTAAGCCAAATTATTTTCTTGATTTTTTTTTGCACTTTGATAAGCTGCTTTTATATACGATTAGGACATGAATAAACATCTCACTGTTATGAAGGTGTATAAGCGGGGGAAAATTAATTAGTGATGGCTCAAAATATTTATTGAAATTTAAAAATTTTCTGAACAGTAAGAAAGCAAAAGCAAAAAAACTAAGGGCCTGCCCTTATTAAATAATTAAAATTGTATTATTTTGTTTTGAATATAAGTGAGCGAACAAGTCAAACGTTCTCGACATCGTGGGACAGGCCCCAAAAACAGATTTTAAAAACGAAAAAATTGCACGACATCTCTACTGCCTAAAAACAGCAAAAAAACGGAACGAAACAAGTAATTATTTTTGAATTTTTAAAGAAAAACATCAATCACATCGTTTTAATTCTTTTAAACTAGTTTTTTCGTGACTCAAATGATTTTTTAAATTTTTTGGTTTTTATTTTTTTAGTAAAAATAATTTTTATTTTTGAATTTTATATTTATATTTTGAGCAGAAATAATTTTTATTTTTGATTTTTATGTTTTTGAGCAGAAATAATTGTTATTTTCTGATTATTTTATTTTATATTTTTCCAAATATATATATAATGCCCTAATCTAGTAAGAAGATTTAGGACGTTTTTTTTAAATATTTTTGGGTTCTTGTGTTTATGTTTTAAATTATTTTTTTCAAAAATGGTTGTTATCAAAACATAAACATTAAATTAAAGTATTATACAATAGTTTGAAAAATATATGAAAAGATATGTACCTATGTGTTGGATATAATGTTTGGAACAAAATCATAGAGCAAATACACGAACCTTCTAGCATAGACAATAAATAATAACTGTTTTAAAGAATCACAACTGCGGCTTTTTTTCGTCCATAGACAAGACGATAAAATCGTCGAACAAAATTACGGCATAAATCAGAAAATAACTATTTCTGCTCAAAAAATAAAAATCCGAAAATAACAATTATTTCTGCTCGAAAAAATAAAGTATAAATAAATAAATAAATAAGTAAAAATAACAATTATTTCCGTTCAAAAATATAAAAATCTAAACATAACTGTTATTTTTTACTTTGACCATTAAATTCATAACAGTTACGATCCCTGCAAAAAAAAAAAAACAACAGATAAATCTGCACATTTGGCAACGCTGTTCATACCTTATTAAGGAAATTGTTCTTTTTCTTTTGCCATTTCGAATAGTTTTAGTTTTATATTAACATATATACAATTAATTATGTATGTACATATGTACGTGTGTATGTATCTATGAATGTATGAATGTACATACTTATCTATATATGTACATACATATTCTTAACACTTAAGTTGTGTTGTTGAATCATTTTTATTTATGAAATTCGAAATTCATATTTATTTCTTTAACTTTATGTAAAACTTGAATTTTTTGTATCGCCTTTGGTTTGAGTTCTTTATTTTTTTTACAACACAAATCTTTTTTTTATTATTAATTTTATTTACGTTTTCTCTTGCTGATTGTGATTGAATTGATACGATAGAACGTAATAGTCTTGTACTTTTTTTTGTTATTATTATTATTATTTCGTACTTTGCATTGTTTTTGTTTTTAATTCGTACACGTGTGTTGTTAGTTTTTACATTAATATAATATAATTTTTTTTTAATCAATTTCTAAAAGTACTTTTATTTGCTATGGCTTTCTTCAGACTAAATTTGTTTTCTGTGGCAAATTCTCAGTTAGGCCAAATACAATTTATAAAAGATAAGTATTACATATTAAAATATCTATATGTATACTATATCCATACATATGAACATACATACATACATATAGACACAAACTGACATTCATACACACTAAGTTTTTGTTTTAAATTTTAAACTCAACTAGACATAACGAATGATCTTTATACCTGCTAAGGCACGTTCAGACGGAACAAATATCTGATGAAATAGGCGTAATCATTTGCATGACATATAAATAAACATCTATGTACGTACATCAGAGCTGCCCACGGAGAGAAAAGAGATAGTAATGTATAGCGGTATTTGAATCGGTATCGGTATTTTTACGATACCGTTTGCCAACCTTGGTATTTATTATAATTCACAATTAATAATTTCAGAAAATAAACCAGGATTAGAAAAAACGCGAAATTGATATCAAACTCATGGAAACAGCGCGATAGGTAGAAAAGAGTAAAAACCAAGTACACAAAACAAGAGGCAAGAACGACCTACGCGCTGACCAACACGTTCCTGACGTCATGAGACGTGTCACTTTCAAATGAGACCAATAACAACACTCTCAGTGATGCTACACCAAAGATACACGTATTAATGCTCTTATGCAAAAACGATTGTTAAAGTTAAAGCATGCATTAAAACCGGTTGAGAAATAAACTTTTAACATTTTTAAGGCTTGTTCGTAATTTCGAATTTGACTTTAAAATAGAATTATGTATTTTTTTTTTAATTTTTAAGCAAAAATAGATGTTTATACATACAAACATATGCAGATATGTATGTATATTTAAATTCATAGAAAGATAAATTCTCCGATTAATGAGATAAATAAAATTTTATTTGAATGTAGAGCTGGGCACGTTACGTGCTTTTCGTGACACGAACACCATCTACCCAACACGATGTGCTCGTGACAGAAAATTTGATTTCGTGCGTATCACGATAAATCACGAAACCATTTTATTTTTTATTTATAATTTCCAGTAAAGTAAACAAATTTAACAAATTTAGAAGTTATATTCTCAAACACGAACTACCTATTTTTTTATTTTTTATGATAGTGTAGGGGTCTCTTAAGTGTGAAGTTCTGAAATTAAACAATTCAGCAAAAAAAAAGACTATAATCCAAACATCTGATAGAACATTTTCGATAAAAATAATTATGGGAACAAACTGAAAGTAAACTCTTTCAAACAAAATTTTTTTTGTAAAATCTGTTGGTTAAGAAGTACGTGAAATATAAAATTAAATTTTAATGGGCGTGACCCCACCAATTTTTTTAAATGGAAGATTGTGACTATTTTTCAGAGCTCACGGGGTGTGTTTTAAGTTTTGTAAAAATCGGTAAAGAAGAATCACTTAAAATAATATATTAAATTTTAATGGGCGTGACCCCGCCCTTTTTTTTAATGGAAGATTGTGTATACATATTTTAGAGCTCTAGGTGTGTGGTAAGTTTCGTAAGACTCGGTTAAGTAGGTTCATGTGAAATATAATTACAAATTTTAAAAAGCGTGCCCCGCCCATTTTTTCAACTTAGACATTTATGCAATTTACAATTACAAGAACTGGAGATGTTTGCTATGTTTCGCAACAATCAAATAAGTAGAATATCATAAAATCGAATAATAAAAACTCTGGGCGTGTCCCCGCCCACTTTTCCTTACAATTGGATCAATAGGAAGATATACCCTCTCAGACAAAAAAAATTATTTTTATTTTAGTTATGATGTTACAATGTCAAAAAAAAAAACAGACGATTTGATAACCTCCTCCCTTTTTTTGGATTCGGTTAACGAAAATGTACTAAGCGCCTATTGTATTTGAATATAAAAAAAATATTTTTTGCTATTAAGTTTGATTCCATGCGTGCAGCGTGACCGTTTGGCCGACTAAAGTGGCAAATTGTCACTTTATCGACTGCCTTACGACTTTTTCCCCCTTTTTTTAGCGTGAATTATATAATAATAAATTAAAAATTAAAAGTTTAGTGTAGTTGTCTCATTTTCTTTAATGTTGCCTATTTTTTTTTTGTTAAATCCCCTATTTGAAAAATGTCATCGATCACCCTGCGTGCGTGTTGTGTTGGTCGTGTTGTGATGGGAAAAATTTTTACTTGCGAGTTTCGTATGGATTGAACATCTTGACAGACGTGTTCGGGTCATATCGTATCTAGTTGGAAAAATTCGACACGCGTCCATCTCTATTCGAATGACAACAAGGTTCTATTGATAACACGTTTCTGATTTTCGTTTGATTTACATACATACATACATATTTACACATATGTCCGTACCAGTGTACATATGTATGTATGTCGCGTGGCGTAGATGTCAAAGTAGGAATATTTATGGTTTTTTGAAAACGTAAAATTAATTTTTTACGAGTATGTATAGTTTTTTCTCACATTTTTTTGGTAAGGGTGAAAACTATTTCTTGTGAAATGGCACATACATACATAATACATTACATACATATATATATGTATGTATATGCATAAATAATTATGTGTATATTTATGCACATGTACAAATAAAACGAATTTTTCATCATATGATGTTGATTTTTCAAGTTGTCGCAGTGAAAGTGACGTTTTTGGTAACAATTGCTCGTGGAAATGAAATCAATTTTGTGATCATTTATTTTTAGCGACATTGACGTTTTATTTTTAGCAAATATATACAAGGAAAAAACGCCAACATTTGTTAACTGTTTTTGCCACACACAAAAAAAGAAAAACATTAATGTAAACGTACTATACACTTGCTTATTCACTCTTTAAAAATACATTTGGGGAGTTCACAATAGAGTTTTAAAATACATACATACATATTGTTGACTTAAGGTACCAATAAACTACATGTTTTTGCTTGTGTTTTTTCAAGTTTACAATTCACATGTTTTTTTTTGTGTCTGTCAACCTTGATTAATTTACATACGGTTTTTAATTTTTGGTCACCAACTGGTATGTACAATTACACGTGACATCGGCCATGAATGTTTACAACAGCTGATATGTTTAGCATTAAAGCCGCTGGAAATTTCTTTGGTAGCGTTGCTGAAGTGCCGACTTCACTGAAGTGCCGGCGTCACAAATATTTATTTAAGTGTTTTTCTTTTTAATCTGCAAAATATGGAGCTTGTATCAGCACTTGTTATATACTTTATATCATTTTTATTAAAATTTTAAAATTCGATAAAAAATAATTAGTTTATCACTAATGCAAATACTTTAGACGGACGGCTAATGATATCGGAGACATTCAACCGTCGATAAATGTTTTCACATGGCATAGACATTTGAAAGTACATATAAAAATCATGTCATTTTCAATATCGTAACATAGTGTCCACACCTGATGAATTTATATCATAATGAATGCCAAATTGATATCATGATGAAAATTCATCACGTATAGACTCAATTTATTAATATTATGTCAGCGTTATGATATAATCATCAGAGCTCACGGCCTGATTAATTCATCTTGATATCAAATGTAATTTCATGTGTTATTGTGCATTTAAAGTTTATTTATTAAACAATTTTCATTTAAAAAAGACGGCACAATACTTTGTGGCCAAAAAATTAAACAACACGCAAATTCGATATTTTTGGCAATTATTTTGCAAATATCAGTTTGATTCGTCGTGATATAAAATCATCAACGACTATCCTTTTGTGTTGATATTAATGAATAAATTACAGTTGCGCTGCCGGCGTTACATTATGAGTTTTGATATAAAATCATCAGGTGTCGACACTATGTAATGTTAAACTAAACAAGTTAAAATTGTCAGCGCAGCTGTAGTTGATGAAAAAACATTTGAATTTTTCGCTGTCTTTAAGGGCCTGTCCAAGGCGAATTGATAACAGGTGACCTTAACAGTCCAGATGATTATCAGGTGTTCGAAGCCTAATTGAACTGCTTTGCACCCCGACTGTCAAAATCTCTTCTTTTATCTAATGCTTGTTTACATTTAAAGTGAAAAGTGTATGTGTTTTATAAATATGTATGTATGTATGTATTGGTATATTAGTCAACTGTTTTTGACAGATGGGGTTTTTTTTAAAGCCAGACGAATTGCATGTTGTTTTTAGTATTGTTGCATTGTTGTAGCGATAAGCTCACCTAATATAAATTCGATCGAATATTTAAGTATATTGGAAACAAAAACCAATTTCGTTTTTTGTTTTTGTTTCTAATATAAATTTTCGATCAAATCTATCGTTCGCATTTAGATGAACAGACCCTAAGTATTTTGCTGAACAAAAAAGTTATTTTGATAAATTTATGTAACAGTAATTTACATCATTGCCTGCTCAAAATGAAAATTTCAAGATGGCACAATGTTGCCACATTAAAATTTTAAAACACTCATTGTGAATTTTCTAACTGTTTTGTATGATTTCCTGTTCAAAATGAAAATTTCAAGATGGCACAATGCTGCCACATTAAAATTTTAAGATACTCATTGTGAATGCCCTAATTGTGTTCTATAAACGGCTGCATGTTGCAGGAATAGTTTTCTTTTTCGCAAATGAGAAATTTGAAGTGCAAAATAATGAAAAAAGCAAAAAATATACACATACGTACATACATATATTTTTGTACAATCAAATTGAACTGAATGCAGTTTGCATGACGTTGGTTGGTTTTTCTTACATACGTACATGCATACATGTGTCTTGGCTGTGAAAGTGATTTTTTCTTTGTTAACAATTGCTTCAGGAAACGAGTGCAATTTTGTGTTGTATGTATCTGTTTCTGACATAAATAAATTGTTCATATGTATAAAGAAAATGTATGTGTATCTATATACAAACATACATCATTCAACATTAATTTAATATTCTCTAATTATAATTAGAAAGCATAATTGGCATTAACATAAATGCTTAAAATTAAAAAAATGTTTCCTTAAGCAGCTTTTACACGGGCTGTATTTTACATCTGACATGTCAAATTTCCCCATGCAAAATACATGCATGCATATTAAATGTCCCGTCAGAGTAATGGAACTGTGCACCTGTAAAATTCAGGCGGCCAATGTCAGATGACAACATTTCAATTATAATGCGTTCTATTTTTAACTGACAACAAATGTATAACAAGAGCGTGTGTGGTACAGAAAAAAATATATAGAAAGAGCTTTAGTAAGATATATGCAACTAAAAATGTAAATTTGAAAAACATTATAAGTTGTCTGTACATTGGTGATTTTGACAGATACGCCAAATTGCATGCGAGTCGTACTTAAGTGAAGCTGAAAAGTCAGATATAAAATAAATGCCATGTGGAAGCTGCTTTACACGTGTGTATGTAAGTGCATGTTTTTCCAATTTTATGCCTCGTCTGAACATACGTTTACTACATGCACATACAATTTGCTCATTTACTCAAACAACGTCATAACTCAAAAATTTTAAATTTTGAGTTAATGATGCAGAATTAATTCTCACATTATTCTTCATATTGTGTTAAAATTTCATACAAATACTTACATATATGGTTGAAAATCTTGAAAGCAAAATAAAATTTTCTTTTTGCATTAAGTTGTTTGTAAATTGAAAACTTTAAACTCGTTATCTTGCAAACTAGTTTTTGTGAGTTATGACGTTGTTTGAGTAAATGAGCGATATGTATGTTTGTATGCATGTATGTACCCACACACATTTAAAGTAAGCAAGTATGATTTGAAATAAAAATGTTTACCTAAATTTTTACTAAGGAAACTAATTACTTCTCTAAAAGGTCAATCGCAAAACCAAAATACATATTTTAGTCTTAAACAAAGCAGAAAATTATGTACCTAAAATGTCAGAGTTTCCCACAAAGTGTCTGCAGTTTTAATGGAACAAAACTAGATACACACATACATATGTATGTACATACATACATACATACATATCGTTGATCTCAAGTAGAAAGGTCCCAACTCAAATAATTGTAAATTTCCTGGACAAGGTAAAAAAATATTAAAAAAAAATTATAGAAACTGTAATATTCAATATGTAACTTTTTTTGTACAACTGCTTGTAAAAGTTTTATTTATTACACTATTGCAATACATTTATGTGACGATGTGTATTTGTGTGAAAATGTATTGAAATCACTGAAAAACTCAATTTCGTAAAAAACGAGTTTGCAGCTTTCTACTTGAGACATTCATACCGGACAAAAATATTTAACGCGAACTATTCACTCCTATTGTGAATAAATGTGAATTTCATTCACCATCAAGGGAAATTTGCTATTGAGAATTTCATGGGAAGGTTTGATCCCGCTATCAATGCGTATTGAATGTAAAAAACGGGAAAAAGACTTGTAAGGCTTAAAAATTAATTGAAAATCAGAAAAATTCAAGTTTGATAGTAAGAAATACACAAATTTGGGGTTCACTTGAAATGTTTTGGAGTGTACAGTTGAGTTTTGAAATATTTAAGGTGCCGTGAAAAAAATTCTTTGGTATACCATCGCCAATAAAATTTAATGCATGTGAAACAAAGAGATTCATGTTCAATGATAGTGGGAGTTGCAGAGAATTTATTAATGTGGACATTATTTACTGATCTTGTCCTAAAAATAATTATTTTTTTTATTATAACAGATGGTAACAGGAATGATTTTTGAACTACGAAATATACGTCTGGAAAGTCTAAAAATTTGTGTTATTATTCATTGTGAATGGTTTCTAGTAAAGAAGAAGAATCAAGGCAGATTAACAAATAATGAACACTACCAAAACGAAAATACGTAACAAAATGCAATTGACTTCTTGGAAGCACTTCTTATAATAAACAATCACTTTAAAAATAATTCAATTTGTTGTGACATATTTAATTCTACAAGTATTTTGTACAACAAACTTTCTGAATGAATCCGAAGATTTCGATTCTGAAGTTTTTGAAATGGTAAACTTTGGTTAAAACTTTTTTTATATTTGTGCATATTAAACTATTTGTAATTTTTTCTTTACAAGTTTTATAAGTACAAATTAAATTAATATGAATGTAAATATAGCTATGCGTATAAATGAGTATCATTGAATAAATATGTTATTTTCGTCATTACATATTTTTTAAATAAAATTATTTTTTTTTATTTTTTTCACAAAAGAAAACATTTGAAGAAAAAATACTCAATTTGGGGATTTTTGGGAATGACAAGTCAAAAATTGGGAAAAAGCTCTAGAAAAAACTGGCAACACTGAGCTTATATTATACAACCCTGTGCCTATGTTCTGTAACTTTGGTGAGAACTTTTCCAAACGAAAAGTTTGTTGTCATTCTGTGAAACACAGGATGACTAACAAAAAACTTAGTTCCTTGCTCATGTTTCTTGTAAGCTTATTTCAGGTTGTATGTGAATCAGCCTGTGAAAAACAGGTCAAAAATATAATTGTTCATTAATACATATTTTTAGTTGTGAAATTTCAAAAAAATCAGCCGTTTACAGTATTAGAATGAGTTTTTAATTCTAACCACAGTCAAGGTAATTTTATTTGCGACAGCTGAATCAATAACAAACTTGCATTTTTTTTATCAGAGTTTCGGATACTAGCAAATTGTTAAACTTATACAAAAAAAATTAAAAAAATATTGAACTGAAATGATGTTATCGACTTTATTCAAAACGCGCTAACTTAGCGCGTCTTTTTATAAAAAGCTCTAAGACGAAAAAAAGCGCGTTTGGCATTGTTAAAACGCGCTAAATTGGCATCGCTGTTTACAGAACACAGGTACTGGTCAGATATGGCAATAAATAAATTTATTTAATGAAATTTATTTATTTGACATATTGTCATATTGTAAATTTATTTTATTTATTGTAATTTTTATCAAGGCACATTCACCAGGTAGTAGCGGAAATGCAGCTGAGCTATTTTTTTTAAATTAAAGTTCAGCCGAAACTTCAAAAATTGTTTACGAAAGAGAAATAAAAAATATTTTAAAAAATGTTCAATATGTTCTTGTAATCCTGATATTATATTATAAACTTCAAAATTTTTGTAATTCAGAAAATTAATTTACAAGAAATAATTTTTGGCGATTTTCTGCTAAATTTGTATACGATTATTTTTATAAAAATTTAAATTAAAGAAATTGTTATATAAAAGCAAATTTATTATTATGTAGAAAAAATTTTACAACCCTGTATACAACACCAGAATTAATCAGGGATGTTAAATCAATATCGCGCAGAATTTATTGCAATTTGTTTATCGGTATTAGACCTCGATTATACGTAATGGGCGGGACCGGTAGAGGGTTAATGAGGTAACAGATTTTATTATTGTTTTTTTTTTTCATATTTTTGTACTTACTTATACATCTTTTTATATACCGCATATAAAAAGACAAAAATGCATCGATTTTATGCATAAATATTTACTACAAGGGATAAAATATTTTTGCTTTTAATCCCGGATAATAGAAATGCAAAAAAAATTAAATGGATGGAAAAAAAGAAAATAATTACAATATTTCTTTTCTGGATAATCGACGTTTCCGGTTAATCGAATCACAGATCTATTAATCGATGCAACACCATTTATTATATAAACTATTACTAAAGAAGGCCAAAGCAGAACAGAGAAAGAACTTAATAAGTTCATAGTTTTTAATTATTGTGAAATAGTAAAAATTACGAGTATTAGAATCGAATTTGTATATATGTATGTATGTATGTGTTTATACACATATCGTGCCATAACCACCAAAAAAGCTTAAGCGACATAATTTTTGAACTTAATTTTTTAAGCAAAATCGATTATTTATTTGCAGTCGTAAATAAACGATTTTCGCCACAAAAAAAACGAGGTCCAAAAAAAGGTGTCGGTTAAGCTTTTTTGGCGGTTATGGATGAATATACCGATATACACATACACATGTACATATACATATGGATATGTATGTACATATATATATAATATCAGGTGTTTTTTTAAATACAAATGTATTTGTGCAATTCCAACGCTTGAGTAAATTTGTTGTTTTTATTGTTAAATACAAGAAAACTCCTAGTAGTTGGTACATATATCTATAAGTATGTATGTATGTATGTATGTATGTAAATAGGTAGGTACTTATTTAAAAAATTAAAGAATTATACATGTATATATATATTTAAGCTGACAAACTTAATAATGCACACATTATATTGGTTTGACAGTTTTTTTTAGTTTGCTTTGTGATGATCATTAGTATGAGTAATACGTTTAAATTTGATTAATTCCATTATTATGAGTATGTATTTCATGATCATTTGTGTTTTTTTTAAAAAGCCATTTTTGCATTAATTCAAATCAATCATAGTTGCGATATGTACATATGTATGTATTGTATGGATGTACATATATACATAAAGTGCAAAAAAAATCCGTTTCGTTAGATCTATAATAATAATATAATTTTCATAAAATTCATTATAAAAGTAAGCTTTATATAAGATTAGAAATTTTTGACCTACTGATGGTTTATGAACGAAGCCGAATTTGTTTAAATGGCGCATAGGTACTTCCCAAAAGACTGTGAAATGTTTTCAACGAGTATTGTAAGTAAGCCTCCTGCACAGTTAACAGATTTCTGCGAAGTCATATTCCCAACTGAATATTTTCATACTCAAGGAATTACCCCCAAAAATCAGAAATTTTACAATGTTGATTTGAGTTTATTAATGGCGTTTTCAGTTCTGGAAAATTGTAAAATTTGGGTAACATTTTCTTAAAAAAAATACAATTAAAAAGAAAAAATTTAAGCTCGCAAGAGGTAATACAATCCCCCGTATTGTGATTGGCGATTTTGCGGCGAAAGTGAGGCGTTTTGTACTAGATTAAAGAAACAAGTGGTTTGTTTTCTTTAATCAACTACAAACTGATTTTTTTTAAATTTTTTTTTTCAGAAAAAAAAAATGCCACAAGCAATAATTTATATATCGACAGCAAGTTATTGGTTTAACCCACCGACCATTTAAAAAAAATTAGCTGGGTATGGGGTATATACATACATACATATATATTTCGAATAATTCTTTTCTGAATTCAAAACATGTTTCGCTAAATTAAGTATGGTTTCTGAGATATTTAGCATTTATTTTGCTCCATTTCAACTATTTTAATGTTTAATAAGTATTGTTTTGTTGTACATGCCACAGTTAAGCGTTTGCGTCAAATTCTTCATAAAAAACCTGCAAAGTAAAGTTAAATCTTGCTTTGCTTCATTTCTATAAGAAACGAATAATAAAAAAAAGAAGGTGCCGTAAGAAAAATTCAACGGCGACTGTTAAACAAAAACACAATCACCCAGACGCAGCCACCGATTAATTGTTTTAATATAAATTTATTAAGCACTAAGTCCCAAATTTACAGTCATTAGTTAACTAATAGCAATAGTATAATATCAATAATATTTGATTCACAGCTCTTTAATTACCATTAGTTAAACCACCAACTCTCATTGGTTAACAAATAGTTAGACAACAGCTGATTCGTGGTAAACTTTGTTAGTATTGTTGCATTGTGAAAATTTTTATACACATTTCACACATACTTACATTTTCAAGCATATTCTTTGCATTTAGCTGTAACACATTCTTTTTATTTTATTTTATATTATATTTTAGTTTTTCCGAACCAATTTCAGCAATTCAATATTTTGCTCGGTAAAGTTAGATAAGAGCGCACTGTTTTATCAATTTTTAAGAAATAATATAGCAAATGTAAACAAAAACCATATCGCACTTAATCAACAAGAGGGTATTAACTCAAAATTTTAAAATTTTCAGTAGAGACGAAAAACTGTTTGTCGTTATATTTTCAGAGAATTTCAAAATCCGAATGAATAATAGTAAGCAAGCTCCATTTGAAAATATGTTATAATTGTTTTAATTTTAAAACCTTGCAATTAGTGGGCAAGCATATCTATGTTTTAAAAAAACTCACAACTCAAGCCAAAATAGAACAATTTTATCATAAAAATAGTCACATTTCGAATTAAAATCCTAATGTAAAAATCCTAATGATTTCTTCCAAAAAGTGAAATTTTAAAAATCTCGAGTTAATACCCTCTTGTTGATTGAATGCGATATGCTATAGCAGAGCTGTCGATAGTGAAACTTACTTGATTGATAGGGTTACCATTTAACTTTAGTTAACCAATGCACTGTGAATATGAAGTATTAGTTAAACAAAAGTTATCATTTTACTTTAATAATGACTGTAAATTTGGCCCTAAAATAAAATAAATTAACCCTTAATTATGCATGTTTGAGTATAACAAAAATCATTTAATTTTATTCTTTATATTAAATACACTTCAATTACTTGTTTTTCTTGTGTAAGTGTGTAAGCGGATCGATACATAAATTTTTCAAAACTCGAATGATTTATTAGAAAATCATTTTTTCGAGCAGAAATGACTTATTTTCTGATTTTTATTTTTTCTATCACGAATTGATTTGTATTTCTGCTCGAAAAATAAAAATCAGCTAATAACAATTATTTTTGCTCGAAAAAATAAAAATTAGAAAAAAAAATTTTATTTCTGTCCGAAAAAATAAAAGTAAAATAAAATAGCAGCAATTTTTGCTCTAAAATGTAAAAATTAAACAATAACTGTTATCTTTTCACTTTTACATACATATTATAAAATTCATAACAGTTGCAGTCCCTAATGTTAATATTACCCATGAAGTTAGTAACAGTGCTGTGTTATGTGCAAAGTATGTTATGTTAGAAATTCTAGTTCCTTTTTATGTTATTTAAATTTGAATTACATACCTATCTTCTTGTTCTTGTTATGCCACTGTTGTAAAAAACAGTTATTTGAGCAACGATGTCTTAACACAAAGCGAGACAGTAAAAAAAAAAAAAGAATAATATCAACAAGTTTGCACAATATTAAAGAATGTAACAAATATTTGTTAACTATTCTGTCGACGTTTTGTTCGTTGTTATAACAAAACGATGGCTCGTCAAGGCGCAGTGCAGTGTCTCCCCAAACTTAAGAGATAAATCGTCTTATCAGGCAATATAATATTTGCTTTGGAACATCTTTTTCGATCTCTGTATTGCCGACGTAACAAAAAAAAAACAAATGAAATATTAAAACCAAGGTTTTGTAAAATATTACAGCAAATATATTCATAGAAAAGCTACTGCATGTTATATTTTCATAAATAAATAACATAAGCTAAAATGTATTTTTTTTTGTACCCGAAACACATCAATCAATTTTAGTTTCAGTTTTTCACTACCGATATGATAATTATAACCACTTAAGACGACATATCTTTTTAAATTTCTTTGTCTACAGCTAAAATTTTACTACCATCTAGAAGAACATTTTTTAAGATTTTTTTAAAGCATAATAAAAATGTACTTTTCAAAAAAAAAATTAAAAAAAATTTTTGTTTTGTTTACATGATTGCATTTTTGCACCCTTTTGCACTACTCATCGTGTAAACCCTTATCAACTTTATTTTTTGTTGTTGCTGTTGTTGTATCATGCCTTTCGATGGCTGTAAAATTTTAACTGCCGACAAAATTTTTATTTATTTATTTATTTAATTAAAATATGTCTGTACATATTTACAAGTCTTATTAGCTAATAAGGTACAATGTTATGACATTAAATTAAAGCTAATAATTGAATACAGAGACTATTAATAACACAGAATTGAGGGTCAAACAATTTAGAAAGATATGGTTGTAACCATATGATCGAGATATAAATACAAACATATGTATTCACATACATATACATATTACGTTTCAGCAAATTGAAATATGATGAATCAAAACAATTCACATATTCCATTTGCATAAATCTACATCAACTGACACCACACACAGTGGACCAAACACAAAAGAACGCTGATGATGAAGGTTTACTGGTCTACGAAAACAGCTAGTTGTTCCGTTCTACTATATGTTTGTCAGAATATTTACAATTAACTTTGGTATTATTTGTTCATTAATTGTCACATGTAATTTGGGCTTGCAAAGCGATACGAACTTTAGCCTGATCAAATCATAAATATAGAAATTTATTTATATTAAACTGACATGTACGTTTTTTATCTGTTCACACACACACACATACACATATGTCTAGAAGTTAGAGTAGATAGCAATTTTTCTTGCTTCGCTAGTAGTTTCATATTAAATCTACTTAATTAGCTCTCACAAATTTGTATGGCGAAGCAAGTTGCTTGAATTAACTAGCGAAGCATGAATAGAGAGCGAAGAATGAATAGAGAGCGAAGCACGTATAGTGGACACATACTATAATACTACATAGATAAAGAAGTTTAAACTACCACTGAAAAACATCAAACTCAACGTGAGATTAAGTTAATTTAAGGATTAGCTAATTAGAAAAAGAAACTAACGGCCCTATGTATAGCCAAAAATTGGCATGAAGTTAGCATAAGTGACGAAATTGAATTAGGTGTTAACGAGTTCATCCATTCAATTTGACATTAAAAACGATAGCATTACCTAATTTTAAACCACCTCTAAGTCCTAGCATGATTTTTAATGTGAAGTTTCATCGCAAAACTCTTTAAGGTCATGTTCAATTTCGCCACTTATGCTAACTTCATTTAAGTTTTTTGCTTATACATAGGGCAGTATTAGCAGGCTTGCCATTTTAGAACTTTTATTCTTTGTTTAGCACTAAAGATTTCGAGAATAATGCTAAGTGTTAGTTGAGCACTTTCCTAGAACTATTTGGCATTTTTGCCCTTTTTTTCATTAATTGTATAAATTTTCCAGACAAATTGTGAGCAAATCTTTATAAAAGCTATTTATCTTCATTAAGTGTTTTTAGTATGACAGGAGTTACATAACTGAACCGCTCTGTGATACATATATAGGTACAAATATATTAAAGTACACCATTTGAAATACTACATTAACAAAACTAGTTTTAAATTTATTCTTCTTAAGAGCTTAAGCCCCGTTCAGACTATAATACAAGTATTAATACTTTTGTGGAAAATGCAGCTCTGACATGTTGGGTTGTTATTGTTTTTTTGAAATTTTTTAAACAAATATAAGACCATTGATGCATTTTCGTCAAAAGTATTAATACTTGTATTATAGTCTGAGTGGCTCTTTAGTGTTGATAAGGTTATTGATCAACTTAACAAAAAGTGCAGTCAAAGCTTAAGTGAGCCCAAGACTTTAGTTGTCGGTTGTGTTTTTGTAAAACTATACAACGTGTGCAATTGGTATATCTGTTACTTAAATCGGTTCATCTGATTTATCTATGTAAAAAATAAAGTGGAATCTCCCTTAAGGGACTCTTCCTACAGGCGGACATCCCCTTTAGACGGACACTTTTGACAGGTCCCGACAGCTCCATAAGCAAACCATTGGTTTCTCTTGAGCGCACAGTCCCCTTGTGCGGACACATATCAATGGTCCTTTCGGTGTCCGCTCAAGAGAGATTCCACTGTAAATATATGTTTACTTAACTACTCTATTGAACACTCTTAAAGATTTTTTCTCTCTTGGTAATCAATTCGCAGCTGGATTCAAAATTTTGTAAATTAAATATTTCAAGCGGCCTATTGGTACAATATTATTAAATATTATTTATATAATAATATTTAATAATATATAATAATATTATCTATATAATTATAATTATATGTACTATATAATTATAGCAAGTGTATGGTCCACTTAAGAAATAAGAGAATCTGAAACTGTTAACAGATTTTAGCACTTTTTTTCTTACATCTTATGGCAACACTGAGTATTAAGGCTCAGTTAGCCCACTGTAATGTAAAGTAACTGCAACACTAGGAAATGATTGTTATTGTTATGTGAAAAGTAATGAAAATGGTTATAGAGAAGTAATGTAACGTAACAAAATTTTAATATAAAAATAACGATCAGATGTTTCCTACGTTTCAGTTATATTACATTACAGTCGGCTAACTGAGCCTTTCGGCTAATTTCTTAGCAATTTACAGAAAATGTTAACAGTATTTGAGTTAGCAGCTTTACACTCTAAGTCGACGACATGCCTACATTTTTTTTATTATTTATTTATTTAATAATAAAAAAATATATATCTTTTGATTTTCAAATCAATCAGTAAAAAACATTTGTGCTGGTCTGAGCAATGATTTTTTCAAGACTTGCAAAAATTTTTATGGATTTAAATGTTTGTTTGGTTGTAATTTTCATATTGCATCCATTTTATGAATATAATTTCGTTTCTTTTTGAAAGTAAAATTATCTGTTAATACAAAGAAAATAATAACGGCTGCTTTTTATATGTACATACATGTGCATATAATATTAAATGATGGAAATAAAATCAGAGAAACAAAGTTTATACATATATAAATATGTATATAAATATGTATGTCTTATATACAATGTGCATGAACCTGAGTATATACTAAATAAATACATAAATATGTACATACTCAGCAGCTTTATTTTTATTTTTATTATTATTTTTCTTTGTTGGTTTTATTTACTTGTCTCGATACGTTGATTTTTGTATGCCTGTGCTAAATTGAAATGAATACATATTTAAGTGGGTTACAAGCCATCGAGGGTTCACAAACAGATAAACCATTCAACAAATAAATGCATACATACACACATGTATGTACTGCCAAAGCTTTTTTTGTTTTATGTACAGAGAAATTATTTATAATAACTGCATATGCATGTATGTACCTGCATACTGATACACATATCGTGATCATTATTTAATATATGATACTTGCATATTGCTTTGTACCTGCTGCTGCTGGTTGGCGCAACACCACAACCAACAAACCCAGAAGGATCGTTTGTTTGTTAATTATTGCAAATATAAATTATCAATTTTTTTTATACATATGTACATATGTATGTATGTACATAATTTATTTATAATTTATAAAGAAGAAGAAAAATATGACTTTAGCATAGTAAAAGTGCAATGCTTTATTTGTATTGAATTTTAACCAAAACTGATAACTGCGACCTGATTTATGAAATTATAGAAAAAAATAAAAACAAATTAGATTTTTGCCACAATAGCTGGTTCATATGAAATATTATATTGTAAGTAATCTAACTAGATTCATTAGGCCTGTTACAAAAATTAAATTCGATTTCGAAATTCGAGCTTCTTCAGAAAACGAAAAATGAAGAATTTGCTCGAAATGAAACCACTTTAAATTTAATGCTCGGAATTATTATTTTATATATCTGAAAGTACAAAAATAGGCTTCGAACCGCCAGAAAGAATTGCTGTTACCTCCCCCCTCCAATACATAATTATTAAGAATTACATGTAGATATTTATTTTAATATTACTCATGAAAAACAAAAATTTAATATTTAGCAATAACCGCTCGTGGACCGTTAGACCGAGTTAGCATTTCATATTTGGTATTTTAAAGCCACATTATACTAGTTCATTCGTATGTGTGCAATACAATAAAATATAAACTATATTAAGTATATGAAAAATTTTATAACTCTAATAAATTACTAACATAGTTAACGCTCCCATATTTGAACAGCTTTGTTTTTCAACTGATTGGAACTTCTGAATTTTTTGTATTTCTCGGCTGTTGTTTTATTGACAACAATCTAAATAATAAAACATGAAAACCATTTTTCTTGCTTATATTTTAACTTTATAATAATTTTAAGAATTTCAGTCTCAGTACAATTTTATCACATAAAAATGATCAAAAATTAACTTTGATATGTATGTAGATACATACATATGTATGTAAATTTGAATATTAGGAGCAGCCGTTGCAAAAATAAGTGCAATAAATTCGTAATAAGAAAGAAAAAAACAAATAATTTTTACATTTTGATGAGATATAGAGGGCATTTATGAACAAAATTCCGCTAGAAAATTTTCCCGGGGAACATAATAGAGAAAACAAAAAATTCTAATTGAAAAAGGTAGAAATTTCTCGAAGAATTTTATTCATAATTGCCCTGATAAAAAAATTTTAAATGACAACACATACATACATACATACGAGTATTTACGCTTGCCTTAAAATGTAAATATTCACTTCCTTTAATAACCTTTTTTTTAATTTCCGTTTTAACACCGCCATTTTTTTATATTTTATTTTAGAGTGAATTCCTGTGAAACTACAAAAAGGAACATCTGGCAGCCATATTTGTTACCAGCGCTCCCATATTTAATATATGGCAGCACTAAAAACAAAATTGTGTAAATATGCAATTACAAAAAAAAACAACACAAAATGCAATTATTGTAATTTCATTGTTAGGAAAATTTTTAAAACCACTTAAAAATGATGACATTTACAACAAATTCCTTTTTCAAAATAAATCAGTCATTGCCATTTTAAATAAAAATTAAACAAAAAATTTTAATTGTACAGAAATTAACATAAATTATTAGGTATGTACTTCCTTATAGGTGTATGTATGTATGTATGTGTGCACGTATTAGAAACTAATAATTCATAATAATAACCAAGTATGTATTTATGTACTTACAATTTTATTTTTTTTTTTTTTTTGAAGACGTAGGAAATACAATTGCTGCAACAATTAATTATGGATGTCGATTAAAATATTTTTCTTAATTTGCAACAAAAATAAGACTAGTCCGAAAAAAAATAATTATTAAATTGCTGATATATTTTATTTAACAGCTTGCACACACTCACACACGCTCACAGAAACTCTTCCACTCTTCGAGCTGAATAAAAGTGTAATAGAAAAAATTGTGTAAAAACAACGTCGACGTTAGCAGCGTTAGCAGCAGCGAAAATTTAATAGGCACAAAGCGCGATTCGATTGTAAACTTATGTAGCTGGTATAACAGAAAAATAATAACAAAAGAAAACAAACGCAGTTTTCTTGTTGTTTTACAACACAGCAAAATATTTTGATTATTTTTTCTTCGTTTTTCTTATTTATTTATTCCATATAAACTTTTTCGTTACATGCAATGAATGTGTGTGTATATGCACACATATTTTTTTTATCACTTTTTACAATATTTATTTCAGATTTTCCTTGGGGACCTTTAATTAATACATATACATAAGTACTTCTGCATGTATTTTCATTTCATTTAGATATTAAAAAAAACTTTTCGTTGCTTTTTTTATTTAAAAAACCATTATTTTTTGGCTCAAATTTTAATTCTAATATACTTTTTTAACACTACAAATATTGCGCATAACTTTTTCTTTATAAATTGGAATAAAAAATTTTATTTTCTTCTTTTACCACCAGCCACCAATCGACTAATAAAAAACTTTCTTTGTCTATTGCGTTGTTTTACTTTATAAAAAAATCACTTTTTCTCACAATTTTCAAGAAATTTTTTTGTGTTGTATTATTTTAAATGATACAATTTACTTGTGTTGCCTAAAATTTAACTTATGATCTTTTGTAAATTGCAAATGAAAAAATGAATAGGTATATACTATTGTAAATTTTTTCTTGCTCGAATGTTGAAATCTTTTCTAGTTTCCTTTTATCTTTGTTTTAATGTTCAATATAGACTATTGTAATGAACAAAAAAGAAGCACATACACCATCACGAAGATAAACTGTTCGACTGGCTTGTTATTTGCAAACAGCTGTTTAACTGTTATACATTTATTTTTCTCGTGACACTTGCTTTCCTTTGTGTTTCTCAGGAAATAAATACAGGGCTGGAAGCTTTAATTTAAATATCTTATCATCCATTGCATTCCACATATATAGCGATACCAAGTATTTACAACCCAAACGCGCTACTGGCCTTCTCAAAACGCGCTAAGTTACCATTGTCAACTATTTACAGCCAAAAAGCGCTATTTTCCTACGCGGTAAATTAAATTTTAATAAAAGTCGATGGATGTATCAGTAAATAAAAAGTTTTTAGTAAACATTTTTCAGATTTTGCAATATTCTTCTTCATTTAACACAGAACCAGAATCACCTTCCAAATAATTGAAATCCTTAGTTTTTGTTTTAAGAGAATTTTAATTGTGACAGCTGAATCAATAACCAACTTAAATTTTTTTATCATGGTTGTGGATACTAGAAAATTTTTAAATTTATAAAAAATAAACAAAAAGAATTTTAAACTGAAATGATGTTATCGGTTTTATTCAAAACGCTCTAATTTAGCACGTTTTTTTATTAAAAACGCTAAGACAAAATTAGCGCGTTTGGCATAGTTAAAACGCGCTAAATTGGCATCGGTGCATATTTTATATATGATTGCATTTTGAGCCATGTGATAGATTTAAAGATCTCGTGCCCTCTTTGCAGCAACCCAATTCCAAATTAATTATATATTTTGGAACAATATATATTTTTTAGTCTATTTTTGTAATGAATTGAGATTTTTTATGTTATGATAACCAAAAGCCATAAATTGTAACTTTATAATATTGAGTTATACCCAGCCAGCAATTTTTTGAAATTTTCAAGCAAATTCGAGTATTTTTTACTCATTTGCGCGATTGAAAAGCCAGAATATGCACTCGTTTTCTGATCATATACGATACTTTTGTCGGTAGAAGAACGTGACTAGCCGCGACTCCTCTTGATAGTCATTTCTGAGTATTTTTCTAAATTAGTTTAAAGCATAGATCTTTGAAGCCGCGCACACGTGCGCGTGTTCTCACCAGGGACGTCATTGAGAATTTTAAAACTATACCAACAGCTGTCGAAAATTGTACTTTTTTGAACTTAAAGATTTTTTTAGTTAAAATTACATATTTCTATTAGTTTTTATTAAAATAATTGACTTTGTTCTGGCTACCGAATAGTTTTCACAAATATGCTTGTAAAATGGGATATTAAAGCAAATATATTTTATATATTTCGATATATCGAAATATCGATATTTGCGAAAATAAATATCGATAATATCGCCAATATTTCAAAAACTGATATATCGATACATCGATTCTTATTTACGAGTATTGAGTTTCTATACTTTTAAGAGCTCTATAAATTTTAACAGTTTTTAACTGTACGATATTGGCATCACGGATGCGGAGAAAAAAAATTTCATAATAACAGCCAAGACACATCTATATACATGTAAGGAGCCCCCACAAAGCCAAGTGAGTTTTATTTGTGAAGTAAGCTAAATGCCAAATTTGGTTTGTGTGGTTAAAAGCCTAAAGGCAGAATTAGTTTTTAATTTCTGTTCTGTTACGAATCAGCTAACTCTTTTTTGTTTATAGAAATCCTTTTTCTCTTTCGGTTCAAGCTGTGAAAATTAAAAACCTTCGCAACATAAATAAAGTAAAACATTTCAAAATAAACTGTGACCGTTCTGGTCAGAAACAGCTGATAATTTATTATTAAAAAGTAACTATTACCAGCGTGACCGTTTGACCGACTAATGTGGCAAGTTGCCACTTTTTCGAGTGCTTTTGCCCCTTTTTGTCTCTCTTTTCTTGAGTGACTTATGTAAAAATGCATTAAAAATAAAAAGTTTATTGCAGTTTTCTCGTTTTTTTTTAATTTGTCCCTTTTTTTTATAAATCCCCTTTTTTGTGCCACTTTTTTAAAAATGTCATCGGTCACCCTGACTATTACAATTTAGAAACAGAACGGCACAGCGCAGAACAGCAACACAAAGTAAAAACTAATTAAGGCGCTACAGTAGGTTACGTATAAGTTAACATATGCATGTATGTAATTCTTTTAGATGAAATTTCTTAAAGTGACTAATTGGCATTCGAAATTAATGCAATTTTTCAATATCAACTTGGGGTTTCTCCACTCATATACATAGTTTCTTAAGTTTTAATCCAATTGTTCGCTATTTCTTAAAATAATGTTGTTTAATAGATGCCTAGGGGATATTTCTCATATTCCACAATGATGAACTTTGAAGTTTTCAACAATGGGCATTCATTAAACAACTTTATTTGTAAAAATTTTTAAAGCTTTCTAAACGCCTAATAAACAATATTTTTTTGGAAATCTGTTTTAAAATCCCACTATAAAGTCTCAATAATTGTTTAAAATTTATTTGGCTTAAACTATTTTGCCTTTTATGGCACGAATATGTTAGTATGTGTATTCATTTTAGATTTGGAATTTTTGGCATTGTTTGTAGACAAGAAATATCGATATATTGAAATATCGATGTTTTAAAAGAATATATATCGAAACTGTTCAAAAATATCGATACAATATATGTATATCGATACATATTTTTTCATTTGCCCATCCCTAGTTTGAATTTGTAAAGTATTTTTCGAATCGCTTACTGATCATTTATTATTCTCATTTCACTTCATTTGTGACTTTTTTCGAATTGTCTTTCAGTCATATTACTAATCACTTATACTGTTTAGGAGTATTTTTATTGTCATTTATCACTCATATTTTTATTCACTTAAGTAAGATTTTTTTATTTCATTTATGACTGTCATTTGAGTCATTTACATATATGTATGTATGTACATACATATACATGTATATAAAAGTTTCCTCAGCATCTTTTGGAAATTTCATTTTCACTTAAGGGCAATTTCACCAACTATGTATATTTAAATATCAATTCATATTTAATTATCGATTTTCATTAATTTTTGTGTGTAAAAATTATTTTTAAATATGTATTTTCAAACACCTGCATAAACTGTTTTTGATTAAAAATTTTTCTATCTTCCAGATCAACAAAATATGATAATAATTAATGAAAATAATAGTAACATTTTACACGACTGGAAGATTAATTTTTGATTGGTATACAATTTGTTATTGTATTAGCACGAATCACATTCGAGTAGTTTTTTTTTGTCGTGTAAGCGATTAATAAGTTTTTGATCACCAATACGTCGGTTTCTTATTGGTTTGCTGTAGACATAATGTTTTTTTGAATATACTGTGCCTCAAACCACCAAGGGGATTTTTCAAAAAACTCTCTTCACATGCTAGATGGTATACTTAACATACAAGAAAAATAAAACTAATGTTCCTTTGAAATAATCAAAAATAATTAACGGAATTACTGGGTGACTACAAACGTGAGCAAATGTTTTAACTCTGCATATGCAACCAAATACAACCCTTGGCTTGGCTAGTTTGTTTCCTTTTGTTAACCCTATTCGTAAATATGCGACAGTGTTGTACTTAATATCCCAATACGAAAAACCGCAAAAAACAGCTCTTAATAATTCAAACAGGAAATTTTCTCTTCAGTCTTTTTTCAAACATCAGTTGGAGCATACGTTGCCAGAAGATTCTGCCGATAAATCTGCACTCTTATGAAAAATCATCAGCATTTTCCGCATATTAATTTCGAAAATCGGCATGAGTTTTTTTATTAATTAATTAGACAAAAATTATAATCATATGTAATTTCACGTATTTTATAAAATAAAAATACATATGTACATAAGTTTTAATATATTATTAAACGTGTATCAAAATTAAAAAAAATTAGACTTCTACCACAATTTCCAAAAGTACAAGAAAAAACTTCTAAAATCTAATACATTGTTAAGAATTACAAAACTTCAATAATAGTTGGCTGAGAAACTTTTAAAAAATACATTATGCGTGCAGCAAACCAGAAACCAACCGACGATATATATTTATATTAAAAAAGAGTTTAAGCTAAATTTTCTCTTCAGTCTTTTTTAAAACATCAGTTGGAGCATACGTGCAAGTGCCATACGCAAGAAAAACGAAAAATTTTAAAAACGGCCTGGCTCTAGATTTATTTTATTTTTTCTTTAAAATAATATTAATTAAATAATCAGTCCCTTATTAAAACAAATCGTAATCTATAAATTAAGAAAAAGTATTAACTTAAAATTGAAATTACAGTAGATAAATATTAAGAAAAATCTAAGGGGAAAATCAATTGAATACTTTTTATATATATGCAATAAATTTTGTAGTTGTGTGCGTGTGAAAAAAAAGAAAGAAAAAGTAACAACAACACATATGAATACAGCAAGAAGAAGAAGCATGGAATAAAAATTTTTATATTTTTCTCATCTTTCATATAGTACGACGACGAATACGCAAACCCAAAATAAAGAAACAAAAAAAAAGTATATAAAACGAAATCATTAAAAAACGAGTAATTTTTCTTCATCATCTTGCATTCTCTTCGTACGTGTGAGTTTTTTTAAAGTGTGTGTGTAAAATAAACGAGTTTTTTAAAAAATTAAAAAAAAATAAAATAAAATGTTGGAACGTTTCTATGTATAAGTAAGTGTAAATAGGTGTGATTTTTATATCGAACAATAATCGTTCATGTAGTAGAGCGCGAAAAGAAAAGCCGAGAAAATACCAAAAGTTAAAATTATTGAAAAAATATTTAAGCGAGAATAAGAAAATAATTAAATTATTAAATTACATGTGCAAGTAATTAAACAAATATAAATTGGATTGAAGTGCATAAATATATTCAATTGTAATTCCTTTTATTTATTGAATGAATAAAAAATTACCAAAAAAAATTTTTCTGTGGCTTCCACCTGGTGTCGTTTATAAACGACCAGGTAAATGCTTCGTTAGCAGTGTTGCATTTTTGCTTGTCACCATTTCAGATAATTAATTCGGATTACTTTATTTGGACAAAATAAAATAAAGGTAAGTTTAATTTTAACTTTTACAAGATTTTAATTCAAAAACTCCTTTGCACACACACACACACACACACACACAAGTACCATTTGCCATTTGCTTATTCATATTTCCCTAACAAAATCTTCAACATCTTGTCAACTGTTCGTTTTTTTTTCTGTTACACATTTTTTCTATTCCTTCATGTTTTTGGTATAAAGTAAAAAAAAAAAGTTCTAGTTCAATTTTTTGTTTTGTTCGTTTTTTCTTGTTTTCTATTCTAATAATTATATACTTTTTTTTCTTTGGAATAGTTTCTTTAATTTTGTGAATGTGTGAATGAGACTTCTTAAGAGAGTAAAAATTTGCGGCAAAATCTTTTGTATGTGTTTTCTGTTTTTCTTATTTTTACTTCATTTTTCGACAGTTCATTTCAAAACAAACCGAAAAGGTAAATAAGAATTGAAATTCAATGGATACAAAATACACTTGACACTCGTTTGCCAAATTTTGTAGAGCAAAAATAATCATAGACTTTTGGGTAATTTTTATATGAGCATAAAAAAGGCATTTCCCCTTTAACAAATGTATGTACATACGCAAACATTTTTAATATCAATATTTGAATGCACTTTAGTGTGCATTTTAAAAGTAGAACAAAATTTTCAGTCATAAAAGAGGCAAATTTTGTTATAACGAATCTTGCTTTAAAGAAAATCCGATATAACGATCGGTGATTTTTATAATAACCTTATACATATATCGAATATAATATAATTTTAACTTGATACGACGAATGGCAACAAAAAATCATCGCAAAATATAAAATTAAATCTTGCTAGCAATCATGAATAAAATTCCGCTTGAAACTTCTCCCTTTTCCAATTAGAAATTTTTGTTTTCCCTATCGCTTACTATTAGTTGGAATTGTTCCCCGGGAAAAATTTCCCGCAGAATTTTATTCATGATAACCCTGATTTACTGCCTTACAAAGCGAAAATTTTGATAGAAGTGTGAAACAATTACCCAATTCACAACCTACTGTGCCCCTGTGGCTGACTGGTAGCGATGCTAGCCTCTCAGTCCAGAGGTCGTGGGTTCGATTCCCACCATAGACTCTGGGTGTTTTCTGCAGACAAGCTAATCGCTTTGCGGGTTGTGTGTTTGTGTCTGTTCTTTAAAAAAAAAAAAAAAAAAAAAAAAAAAAAAAAAAAAAAATATTGTATTAGCTACAACTACGATAGTTGTGAACGGCCTGTTGTAAATGTTGTTAGACTTTTAAAAATGTCGAACATTAAAAAATAAGAGAAAGAAAAAAATTACGAAAATAGTTTGAAATTAATAAAATAAAAAAAACTTCGGCATTATGCGAAAAATATACTGCAGAAATGTTAATAGTGGATTCGGGTGATTAAAAAAAAAAAAGGAAAACTACAATTTCATAAAAAATCAAAATATTTCAGGCGATTCTGAAAAAGACAATCACTTTTTTTTCCAGCTTGCTTCTGATTTTGCAACTTTTTGTATGCTTTCAGTTTCCTAACAGTTCTGCCGATTTTTAAAAAGTATTAGATGCTGTTATCATCCCGCTGTTAGTAGCTTTTTTGAATTTTCGCAATTTTTATTGAATTTTTCATTCCTTAAAATAAATTTTTGGCAACTTCTTGCGATTTTTTGTTAAGATCGCGATAAAAGCGATATTCTACATGTCTTCAGATTCTTGGCAGTTTTGCCGATTAAAAAAAAAAACTATCATCCCGCTGTTAATAAGTTTTTGCAAATTTACGTAATCTTCGCGATTCTTGCCGAATTTTTTGTATACCTTACAGTTTTAGCGGTTTTTATTATATATTATGGCTTATTTAAAATTTTGCCAATTTTTTGCAAAGTTAGCAATAAAAGCGGCTTTTTGCATGGTTTTTATCGTCCTTAGAATTTTGAAGGTTTTTAAACATTATTATACGTTGTTTTCATCCTGTTGTTAGTAGCTCTTTGTTGATTTTCGTCATTCCGCGAGTTTTTATTTATTTGCATATATATATAATTGCACTAATTTTTATATATTTAATAAAGAAAAATTAAGGTAAATGTAATTAAAAAATATTGGCACTTTTATAAGCTTATTCCTGATGCCATTCTACGACATTCATTAAACATAGGGAAAAATATTGTAGGTGTCGTAGCAAACTTTTCTATGGAAAATACCTACAACAGTGAAACAATTCTGCGGAAACTTTGTATTGTTTTAAAAAATATTAACAAATTTATAAAAAATCTAATATCGAGTGTTAATATCTTTGGAATGTTTTAGTTAAATAAATATATAGCACTTGCGGCTCGGTTCGCGTTGATCTGCTATCTTGAAAACTTTATTTAAATTTTATGAACGTTTTGTTATTTGTTAAACACTGATATTGTTAAAGAAACGATAAAAACCGACAGAAAAATTAAAAAAAACATAATAAACCCCGTTTTTAATCTATTTAAATAATCAAAAGCCGAAATGAAAATTGCCCTAACTAGCCCAAAAATATGTTTTTCGCAAAAAATCGAAACTAAGTATAAAAAACGGTTCCGAAACGTATAATAAATATGCGATGTTTGACGCTGGTAATGTAGCTTTCCTTTGGTGAAATAATTTCAAATTAATTTAGCGATTTCAAAATCTGTAATAAATTTTAAAAATTTGACGCTGGGAATGTAGCTTTCTATTGGCAAAAGAACTTTCAAAATCAGTCTACGAACAGAGAAATTCACTTTCACACTTATAATAGTAGTAAGGACTATACCTATAAAAAAAATCATTTAAATTTAAGCCGATTACATCCATAGACGTTACAAGGCCTTTTTCAATGTACAAAAAATTTCTAGGAAAAAATTTATTAAACTTCACATTCAAAAATATAAAATATAAATATTTTTTAAATGAAAATAAATATAAATACTCTTTTCCTTTTCTATTTACTACGTTTCGCTCATTTACTGCAATATTAACATATTTTGAAAAATGTGTGTTTTGGGTTAATAATTTGGAAAAAATCGTTGCATCATGTTTAACTTTGTGTAAAAATGTCATGTAAAAGGCTTGTACAAGCACCTCAGAAAAGAATTTATTTTTATATCTCTATTTAGTTGTATGTACAGCTGCAGTAAAAAAAATAGCACTACATTCTTGGTTGGTATATATGAATAAATTTTTCCTCAATTTAGTTCAAGATCTATTCCCGGGGCTCATAATTCGAATAAAATCAGTATTTATGCTGTATTCACAAGACTTGTATTAATTTCATTGACTTTTATTTGAAAAACTTACAAGTTATGTTCAAAGGTAAAAATTTCGACGGTAAAAAAAATAGCACTATTCATGAAAAGTAATACTAATCAAAATTATTTTTCAAATAAACTATATACAAAGTGAAGTTAAGGCATCAATATTTTGTTGCATGGCCTTTGTTGGCAATAACGGCAGCGCAGCGTTTCGGCATGGAGTCAACCAAGTCTTCACACCTTTTTTTGGGTATTCCATCCCACGACTCCTTAACTACGGCCCAAAGTTGCTCGTTATTAGTAGGTTTTGCTTCACATACCCTTTTTTTGACATCAGCCCAAAGATTCTCTATTGGGTTTAGGTCTGGCGACTGCGCAGGCCACTCCATGACCTTAATATTGTTGTCAATGAACCACTGCCGAGCCTTTCTGCTCGTATGTTTTGGGTCGTTGTCTTGCTGGAAGACCCAAAACAATGGCATTTCTTCTTCGGCGTAAGGAAACATTACATTTTCTAATATTTCAACGTAAACATGTTGGTCCATTGTAGTTTTTATCCAGTGTATTGGTCCCACACCTAAATATGAAAAGCATGCCCACACCATTATGCTTGAACCTCCATGTTTAACTGTCTTGCATGTAAATCGTGGATTATATTCTGCATTTGGAGGACGTCTTACAAATGAGCGAGAGCCTTTCCCACCATACATTACGACTTTACTTTCGTCCGTCCACAAAATATTTCTCCATTTACCAGCTGGCCAGTTCAGGTGCTCTTGTGCAAACTTAAGTCGTTTGTTCACATGCTTCGCAGTCAACAATGGAACTTTTCTTGGGCTACAGGCTTTTAAATTATGTTCCCGCAACCGATTGCGAACTGTTTCCACGCATGCCTCTATCTGGAGCTCCTTTTTGAGTTCTGTGGCAGGCTTAAAAGGGTCTTTTTTACTTTGGCGAATCAATCGCTTAACCAACAAATTGGACATTGCTGGCTTTCTACCACGCCTTTCAATTTTTTTTACATAAGTGATTGCATTGCGTATCATTTTATTGGAGCAATTAAGTAATTGTCCTATTTCAGAATACGTTTTACCTTCCAAAATCATTTTTTTAATAATTTGTCTCTTTTCCTCTGTGCAATGCTTTCCACGTCCCATAGCTGCAGATTTTAAAAACAATTTGTACCTAATTTGTTTGTTTATTTTAAGAAACACTTTATCTTCTATAGTTTTCGCGACAAACTAAACAAATTATGCAAAAAGCAATGCTTGGTGCTATTTTTTTTACCGTTAATTTTTTGCTTTTCTCCAAATATTCTTCCATATGAAGAGCATCATATGCAATATGAGAACGAAAACAGTATTCTCAGAGAGGATACTTATTACATTACAGCACAGTACAATCAAATATAAAAAGGATTGCATAATAAAAATTTTAAATTTAAAATAAATATTTGAACTGTAACGGTGCTATTATTTTTACCGGCACTGTATGTATGTAAATTGACAACTTTTCTTTTGAATAAAAAATCTTTTTAAATATGTGCAGAAATCCTTGTCCCTGGTTATAACGAATAGCTTTAAAAAAAATTTCAATGTATTATTTATTAACTTTCTTGAAAAACTAACTAACTTGTTTCAAAAGGCACAAAAAAAATTTAAAAAAGCAAACATTTTTTTTTGTTCAAAATATTCCCTCTTATTGCGAATGGCGTCGTTGACGTCACATCAAGATGACAGTAAAAATTGGCACTGTATGCTCTTTAACGGCAACAATTTGATCTTATTGACAATCTCTTACTAATCTCTAACAGCCTTATTTATAATAATTATTAAGACTTTATAAAGACTTTTTAAGAACAATTTCTAAAGCTTTAGTAATTTAGTTTAATAAATAAGGCTGTAAGGCTTTGTAAATTAGTGGAGGATATTAGGAATAGTCAATTGTTGTCGACAAAGAGTAGACAAGTGTCAATTTTTACTGTCGTCTTGATGTGACATCGACGGCGCCATTAGCAATAAGGGGGATTATTTGATTTTGAGATTTCCTACTAAAACAATTTAATCAAAATAAAAGATATTCTTATGTTTTTGACAAGTTAAAATCACATCGAAAAATACAAAAGCGGTGTGATTATCTACTTTAAGTGTATCACACTGTGGGTATGTATCATGTAACTTTTAGACATTAGTTCCGGTATTTCTTTGGACATTTTTATTACTATTATTATTTTTTCCTTTATTTTAAAAAATATTCAAAATATGCAAAAAGAAGACATTCTCAAAAAAAGAATTAAAAAAAAATTTATTTACTTGAATACTGTAAATAAAGGACTCAGTGTAGTATATTTACATATTAATATATTGTACCTCAAAACATTTTTAAATGTAGATAGATATATTATTTGCTTTCTAACTAAATAGATAAGTATACATTAATCGGTAAAATTAAATAAAAATATATCCAGCTCACATAAATATAAATATTACTATGGACCCATAGAATTATATAAGTAGATAGGTACATACTGACATACTACATTATAGCTATTAAAACAAAATACCAAAAAAACAACAACAATAACAATGAAATAAAAGTTGTTTTCGTCCAAAAACTCACAATACGAGTCAATACTTGGTGGAAACGAGCCACAAAATAATTAAAAACAAACACACTTCTCTTCTGTTCATTTAAATGTATACATACTTATGTACGCAACAGTAGTAGAAACGACAATTAAATCAACACTGTTATGATCAATATGATCGTATTTAGTGTACAACAACAACAGTAGCAGCAACAACAACAACAACAAGTACAGCTTCAGCAGACATCTTGAAAGTGATTGAAAAAAAAACAGACAGGCGGGCTAGCAAAATAAAAAAAAATATTGAATAAATTGTAAACTGAGTCTGATTGTACGTGAACTAGCGAGCAGGGCCCAACAACAGCCACTTATAATTAAATTGAGTATTAATTGTTGCCACTGTCATTATTGTTGTTGTTCTTAAATATGTAGGTATGTACACATTGTGTAAGACAGGGATGGAAGTTTTATTATTATTATTATATTTGGCCATGTTTTTAAAAACCATTTCCTTTTGATATCTCAAAATTGCAAAACCGGAAAGCAGTGTTACCGCATAAAAAAGAAAAGCATTATGAAACCTTAAAACCAAATGAATATCGACATATAAATTCAAAAAGGGCCTAACTTACAAAAAGTTCAAAATCGTTTTGTTTGATTATGCTGTAATTATATAAAATTCATCTGCCCACAATATTTTTATCCCAGTATATATGCTTAAAAATATCAAATTTATTAAAGAAATTCAAAATACTACGTAGAAATATGTAAATGTTCAAAAAAATATAACTTGTTTTGCGCCTTCTGTAAACTATTTTAAAAATAACTTACTCATCTTTTTAATTAAAATATATGACGATAAGTAGCTGCAGTAAGTGAGTTTTCTAGTTGAAGTTTATCCTGAAATTTGTCGATTTCAAAACCAAAAGGTTCAATACATGAGCTATTAGCCAAAGGTATTAAAACTGATTTATACTTAATTGTTATTTTTTCGTTATTCGAAATCTTTGAGAAATTTTTAATAAGATAAAAAATTTTAAAATATAAAATATTTAAAATTGTTTACATAATACTTTTTTTGTTAGATAATAGGAAGGAGGGTTGGACAAGAGAAAGCGGCATATTAGAAATAACGTAGAATTATCCTATTAAGCATTTTTAGCAAGTTTCCTTATATAATTTATTCTTCATGCAAATAAAAATTTTTATTGGCAAATATTGTGTTAAAAAAACAATGTGAATCCGATCACAGGGAGATGTGTAAACATCTAGTAATGAATTTTTTTTAATATTGGCTTGTGGTAACTAAAATAAGATATATAAATTTTTGACTTCTACTGTATTTAAAATCTATGGAAAACTGCATCTATAGTAGTGGAGTTATTAGTTGGGGGTTTGTGGAGAATTGCTCATATGCAAGTGGAAAATGTCAAATAAAAATTTTAATAAAGCTTGCGACTGTGAATTTGCCAAATTTGTATTAAAATCTCCACCCATAATAATTTGGATGAGATGGAGATTGTTACTCAATTGTCGTGCACCAGCTTCAGTGTAAGGCAACAGTACGTAATGAAGATATGTTATAATAGAATATTATAATTTAATTTTTTTTTGGCTTAAGAAAACTGAAAATATTCTAAAAATTTTTAAAGAATCAATTTTAGATAAATAAAAATGTTTTACGAAGTTTTATAGAGGCTTTAAAAAACATATCAAATAGATAAAACATGTATAAAACATTGAACAAAAAATATCAACTCTTTTGGCGTACGAGAATTGGAAATATTTTTCAAATATATAAAGTATCAATCAGTGATCAATGAAACTCTTTTTGACGAAGTCTTATATAAAAGCTTTATTATAAAACACATTAAATAAATATATATATAAGGATTATCGTAGTGATAAATCCTTGGCTTATAATTTCTCAGGGGATGAGAAATTATAAGGACGATTGATGTTGAATATATGTATGTAAATGAAGAAAAAACAAACCAAAGGAATTAGTTCGATTAAATAAGAAAATAGAGCAGGAGATGCTTACCAGTGAGATTGTTTTACAAGAGTGAGTTTATTGTTATCTTTTCATTACCTTAAAGGTCTTTTAGTACATTAACTTATGTTTTAATTCACTATGTTTCAATATAATGAAACACCAGTATTACCAACGTTTTGGAAATACAATGTAATAAAATTCATAAATTCAATCACTATAATTAATACAATTCAATAAGATATATTAATAAATTTAACGATATAAAATGCATTTAAATAAGATATAAATAAAAAATAATAAAAAATGAAAAGGGCTTTCTGCTAATTTGTACACACATTTTGTATGGAAATCTGTCTTAGAAACGTATTAGATATAAGTCAAAATTTTTTTTATGAATAAGGCCTTTAATAAATTAGATTAATTAATAAAATATATATACGGGCAACGGTATAATGTCAGGCCCATTCGTTATACCGAAAAAATCGTTAAATCACAAAGATTTTTTAAGTGTTATTTTAATTATTATTATTGTAGACATGACACAATTCAAAAAAAAAGATAGATAGATAGATTTATTAAGTAGCATTTAGGATACTTTTTTAGTGACAATTAAAAATCTTACATATAAGTAAAATTGAATGAGAATAATTTATTTTGAAATAAGCTACCAAAACAAACTAAAGGAATCACATTTTTCTTTGTATTTGTACTGCTGCTGTAGATTTTTTAAATATTTTTTTGCTGTTCGTTGTATAAAGCAAACATTTATCAAAATATTCGCTATACAAAGTATAACAAAATCTTAGAAATATGTTCCTAGCAAGTTTTTATTTTTTATTTGGCAATTTTTTCTTCATCATTCGTTATATCCAGTATAAAATTCGGATATTATTCGCTATATAAGGTTGTTAATGTAAAAAATTTGGACGTTCGTTATATCGGATTTTCGTTAAAGCGAGATTCATTATACCGGGCTTTGCCTGTATTTAATTTCATTCATGTCAGACATCGAAAAATTCCCTTTCAATTCAAATGTTCTTAACTAAAGACAATACAGTTTTCTTCATTCAATTATATATTTATTTGCATACTTAACAGCCCTATTCATAAAATTATTTTATTAAGTTTTAATAGTTTTATTGCATTTTTACCCAAAAGCCTTAATTTATGATTAATTAAAAATTATGTTATGTTATGTTATTCTAAAAAAATTATTTGGGCTTGAAGTGTATGTTAAAACAAAATTTACCTAAAGCACCCTTGAAATACAAATTAATGTGTTTAGAATACGGCCGTAAATGTTTAAAATTCTAAAGTATGGATTATACATACATATGTATGTATGTGTACACTTTTCCAACTCTGTTGCACAATGTAGCCTTAAATTTATCTATTAGCTGTTTGTTGTTGTTGTTTTGATGTTATTGCCATTATTGAGAAATTCCATGTACATTAAACGGGGTAAATAAAGTTGCCAGATAAAAGTTTTTTGTGTGTTTTGTATTTTCCAACCGGTATACATACATACATATTTATACTTACATCCATAAACCAAATTTGAGTTTACAGGTCTTGAATTTTGTCTTTATAATTTAATAAGAGTCAACTTGAAAAAAAATCGTTTATTTAAATATTTTCAATATGTAAATCACTCCAATGACGTCAACTGTTTGCTGCTGTTTTCTTTTACTGTTTAACGCTTTTTTCAAAAAAAGTGCTATTATGCTTTAAAAAAATTAAGAATAGTAATCATTATAATCATAATTATTGTTAGTGAATCTTAAATAAAGAAATTTTTTATGATAAGGTAAACCGACAAAAATAAACAATTTTGCTATTTTTTATTTAATTTCTTAAGAATTTAGTGAATGTGTCGTTGGCTTTGACGAATGTGTGTGTTTGCTTTATTAAATTAGTTTTTACCGGTAGACTTGCGTAATCAGCAGTTTAAACTTTGTAATATTTATTTAAAATTTTATATAGGTACCTAAATACATAAAAAAAGTAAATTTCCTTAATAAAACAAAATTGGCTAATATTTTATATCTCAAATATTTGGTATAGTTATGTACATACATACATATACATACATATGTATGTGTGTATGTATATATTTTTATCTTATTTAATTTAATAAGAAAACACATCGTCACTTAAATCCCAAAAAGACCAAAAAGTTAACCTTTAAAGCAGAAAGAACTAGATTTTAATTACAGTGGAATCTCCGTTAACGGACACTTTCTATAGGCGGTCACCCCCTTTAGACTGACACTTTTGACAAGTCCCGACAGCTCCATAAGCAAAGCATTGCTTTCTCTTGAGCGAACAGTCTCCTTGTGCGGACACATTTCAGTGGTCCCTTTGGTGTCCGCTCAAGAGAGGTTCCACTGTATCTATATATATTAAAGCCGGCGTTTAGAGACATATCGCGCTTGTTCTTCTAAAAGGGTAAACTCAAATATTTCATTCATTACTTTTTACTCAAAACGATATGTGTACAGTGGGTGATCAGTTCTACCCACTGTAATACATTTTACCATAATTTTCTCAACTCTCTTGCAAAAAAAAGTATGCATAGATATGTACATATGTATGTAGGTATCTGTTACCCTCTTTGTGATAAGAAAAAGGAAACAGTTATTTTTGACTCTACTGAGAATTTTAAATTTAAAATAAAAACATAAATGAATAAATGTGATTGTTTCAATTTTATTACAATAAGTAATAATACCAATTTGATTAACTTGTTAATTACACCCTTTTTGATTTCAGTTAACGACATGCCAGTAAATAATTATGTGCAGACATATTTACGTACATAGATACATACATACATACGTATAAATGTATATATGTGTGTATGTACATATCTGCTATACATATTTATATCTTTCAGTTTGTCCAATTATAAATTTTTGTTTCTCTTTATTTCACATTACTTAAAAAACGGTATCTATAATATCTTTTCAAATTATTGTACAAATAAATGTACACAAGTGTACATAGCATGTGTGTGTATGTATGTATGGCTGTTAAAAATATTTTTAAAAATAAATCGCAATTAAATACAGAATTATTACGTATTGTATGTACATACATTTTCTGTATGTACTTACAGTCAGTCTACGTACATACATATGTATCTCATTTATCCCCACCACCCACCCCTACACATTAAAAAAAAAAGTTGAAATTGTTGTTGAGTAAATTTTATGAGAAAAAAGAAGCAGAAATGAATATTTAAATAATTTTTCCATTGACGTTTAATCATCAGTTTCGAAGTGTACAATTTAAATAACAAATTAGCTTTTGAGAAACTAAATTAAAAACAATATTGGTGAACAAATATAAATACATATGTATATACATACATACATGCATACATACATATGTATGTACATATGTATGTATTTATGTACATATTTATGAATGTACATACTATGTACATAAACTTAGTAACTATGTATACACATACATACGTACATTTATACGTATGTATCTGTCCTTAGTTATTGATTCAGCCTTTTAATTAACAATATTTTTTTGAAACAATAAATCAATACCTAGAAACGTGATTAATTTATTTAAGTTACATACATACACATGCATTCATATGTACTTATGTAAGTATATCATTTGCAAAGGGAAATTTTATTTATCTCCAAAAAGCTTCACATTTCATTCACTATTCGGTGGCTAAATATAACTGAGTTAGATTAACAGGTTGCCGGGGAAAGAGAAAATTGTTCGGCTCACTTGGATTCATTCAATTTATGAAATAAATAAGACCTATCGTGTCTATAAATTTAATAAATATGTAGGTAAGTATAAAAAATAATCACCAAAGATAATTGGACAATTTTATTGGCTGTTTATTATTAACCAAATATTTGTTGTTGTTTTACGAAGTTAAAATATACATACATACATATGTACATATGTACGTACTGTTTATTTTGAATAATAAGATTTTTCACGATGTAATTTGTGAAAATCATTTAATTTGCTTAAGATAAATCTGGCAACACATCAAAAATACTGGCAGCACTGTCCTCAACTGTAAAAGCCCAATTATGAATAACAATTGCCAGGGAATTTTTCTCCCCTTTTTCCGTTTTAGCTATTGTGAATCACAAATGCCTTGGGCGAACATATGTACATATGTTTATATGTATACCAACTTGGTATTACCAAGGCACATTTAATATTTGATATGCCTTGATGTATACTAAATTTTGAAGGAAACTAATGCAAAAATTTAATAACATTTAATTAACAACCAAATTAAATAATATTTTAAACAATTAATTAAAATTTTATATAAGCTCTGGAATGTTAAATTGCAATCTAGTCTTAGAATTTTTTTTATCAAATCCGTACAAACATGCACTTCAAAAACACGAACTTACTTCAGAAAAAATACTCAAACACACATTCAATTTTGCACGCCCCCTTTAAGTTCACATAATAGGTAAATGGAAGATTTAATATCAAAACCGATAAGATAAGCTCTATAGAATTTAAAATTTTCTTTATACATGCAAACATTAGCAGCCTTATTTCCAAAAATTATGAAGGCTTTAAAAAAAATTTATGAAAATCTGTTTTAAAAAGCCTTTACAAAACCTTAATAATTTTTATAAATAAGTCTGTAGGAATTTTATCAAAACATATATTTATAGTAACGCACTGGCAATGCTTTAGTGCGGAATAACATGTAAACATTAAACAGCTGAGAGAAAAAGAAAAGGAGAATTTTTCCCCCCTTAAACAAATGATTGGGAAGAGAAAAAAATCCCCTAAAAAATGCATAATTGGGTTGAATAAAAAGCTATGTTTTTATATATGAATCTTAACCCCTAAATAATAAATTTCAATGTATTTTTAATAAAAAAAATTTACTTAATAAGCGCCCTTTTCATAAATGTACAATTAAAAGCTAACAGGGCCTTTAATGTCAAGTGTTTATATGAATACATTGTGACAAGGGACGCAAGTAAAATAATAATTAGGGATTATTAGTACGTTATTAACATTTGAATGTTAAACTTAAATTGTAATAATTCCTACTATTCTACTTTAAAAAACATATATACTTTTTTCAAAAGGCACTTTCTTTAAAAAATACTTTTCTAAAAATATTTTAATAAACAAATACTCATATTAGAACTATTGTTTGATTATTTTTATGTACAGCATGACTAGCTCTTATTCATTTAAGAAAAAGGGCAAAATGCAATTAAAAGGCATAATTCAAAAATATTTATAAGCGATTAACAGTTGACAGAACATAGAAGTATTTTTTTTTGAAAAAGGTACTTTGTTTGCTTTTGTTTCCAACTCAGTTGTTTAAAAGAAATTATTTAAAAAAGTTTTTCTTAGCTTATAAAAACTAGTTTATACCATTTTTACTTTGTATCCTACAGTGTGCGAAAAAAGTCAAAAATCATTAAGAGTTTAATTTGTTTGCACTTGATCGCACTTTATTAAAAAAAAAACTGCAGCAAGTAAACAATTGTGTTGTTTTTAATTTGAACATTTCTATGGATTTCTGTTTGCAAAGATAATCTTGAATTCAGATTTGCATTTGTTTTTTCTTTAACAAATTTTCTATTGTCATTTTATTTACATGAAACGCATGCGGTGTTTACACATCATTGATTTTGTTCTTGTTTTTCTTCATTTTTCAGTAAGTCATTGTTATTGTTCTTATTGTATATTTTTTGCACATTTTATAGAAGCAGCATGTAGTTAGTTTGTAATTTTGCAACGCAAGAACTAAATTGCTAAACTTTATAGATTCTATGATACATAAAATCAAATTGAGATTGGAAATTTTAGCAGCAATGGCACATATATATGTGCAATAATACACTGAACGAAAAGGCTCATTAACTGTGTAATGAAAAGAAACGAAATTGATTTATTAACAATTGTTTTTTTTTTGCTGATTTCAACCCCCAAGGGTGTTTTTAGCATTTACGCACCCATTTTAATGTTCAAGTTATAGTTTCAAGCATATTTTAACCCTTAAGGAAAACCTTTATTAATATTTGCAGAATGTAAATAAAATTTGAACAGAATTTTTTCTTTGACATTTGCTTTTATTTATTGGATTTATAAAATCCATAAAAATCATGGCATTTTATCTAGCATAAGTGTATATACGTAAATATATATACATATGTACATGTAGTATAGTTCTTTGATGATGATATTTTTCTCGTTTTGACATTCTAAGACATAAAATTTAAACGAAACTAATTTAAATATCTAACGACATGAATAAATCATCAAAGTCTTTTAAAACTGCACAAATTATTATAAATTTGCCGTTTTATATTCATTATATCATATGGCAGCACTGTGATTAAAGAGAATCACATGGCGCCATTGCGATTGTAATGAGACATATGGCACCACTCTCATTATAACGAAAAGTGCTGCCAACGTTGAAAATAATAAAACGTTTGGCTGATTGTATTATTTTCTTTATTTTTCACTAAAAGCAACAGAACGTATTTTACGTTGAATCATATTAAAAGTTATTTAAGTTGTTCCCGGCAAATATTTGACAAATTAATTTCTTATTTGTTTTCTTTTTGCAATTTGGTGACATCAAATGAAAAAGAGAAATTCGAATGATAGAGAAAATAGTAGTTACTTTTCTTTTGTTCTGCTGCTGTAAATATGTATATGAATATATCGCTCATTTACCCAAACAAAGTCATAATTCAAAAAAATAAATTTTTTAGTTAATAATGCAGAATCAATCCTCATATCGTTCTTTATATTGTGCAAATATTTCATACAAATATTTTGTTTGATCAAAGCTTGAAAGCAAAATAAAATTAAATTTTCCGTTAAGTGAAAAACTTTAAACTCTTTTTCTAACAAACTAGTTCTTTTGAGTTATGAGCGATATGTATTTATAAGTTAAAGTGTGTGTTGCCTTTCCAAAGAAATGCGTGGTAGCCACAAGACTAACTGAATTTTTCTTCTTTTAGGAAGTCACTTTAATTTAAAAAAATAAATATTTTCATTTCTAATAAAAGCAATTGAGAAATCTTGAACTTGATCTTAATTAAGAAGGTGTATCTTGTATTGAAAATAGTTTTTTTCTTTCTAGATTTTAAGTGGGCGTATGCCATAACTTATTTGATATACTGTAAAATTTATTCTTTTAACCACAACATATTAACTGCCTGTTTAACCATGACAATCTAAAATTCTCGTGGTCTGCAAACAAAAACAAAAATTTGATTTTATTTTCAATATAAATTGACCGTCAAGAATGTTTGATTGTCTTCGATAAACAGACAGTAACACTTAAAATTGTTTCTCTTTTTTTTATTTAAAATGTTGTCCTAAAAAATATGCCTGTCATTGGGACAGAAATTACTGAAAGAAACAAAAAGAAAAAACAAACTCAAAATAACATTGACCATAAATATATTAATTTATTTGAACGTAATTAAGTAAACACTCCACAGCAAAAAGATAAAAATTATAAGAACAGTCTGTGCAAGAGGACAGTAAGTAAGCAAGCAACATCATCGTCATCTGAATAAACACAAACACTGCAAACAAATTTAAATGCCTTTTTAAATGAATGAATGCACTTATGGCATCATGATCGATCAGACTAAACAAATATTTCAGTTAGTAAGTGTAAGCACTAAATAATGTATGTATAAATTTATTTATTTAAGTAAATACTATTTAAGTAAAGCAAATGACTATTTAAAATAAAAGTCAATATATAAAAATTACTTAGAAAAATATTTTGTTTTAACCCATTTGCGGCCTTGAAATTTTGCCAAACATTTTTTAAAGTAACACATGAAATAAAATAAGAAATTACCTGGAATAACCCCCATTTTTTTACTTAATAATTAATTATATAATTAGCTAATTTTTATTTAAATTTAAGCTGTAATTAAATACGATTTAATTTTTTCAGTGGTTAATTAAAGTTCTTATTAAATTACGTTGAAAGTACGGCAGCACTAAAAAACTTCCACATATTATGGAAAGCTTTCCAAAGAACAGCTGTTTACCATAATCAATAAAGTTAGGTTATAAAAATGCAGAAAATAAAATTGCATAAAAGCACATTTTATGAAATCAAAGGAGCATCAGAATGCACTTTTCTATTTATTAATACCATGATATGAAACTATGAATTGTATTTGTTATATATTTATGAAGAGGGTGGCGTTGGCTGAAGTAGTCAGCACGTTGACTACAAAACCGAAGGTCCTGGGTTAGATCCCGGTCTCTGACAGTCATTAAAAATAACAACACCACGCGTTTTTCTGACGTGCATTAGTATCCTTTGTATCATTTGTTGTAGGAAAAGTTCTAGTGATGCAGGCATTAGGCACTGGTCACTAAAAACTATACCGACTTCATCAGATACTAATCCTAATGTAATCAGGCGCCCTCCTTCATTGTGTAGCAGAATCATCGGCGAAGTAAAATAACTAATAAAAAGGCTACTAAACAAAGCTTCACAAATTTAATTCGCCTCATTTGACACCAGAAGGCGCTGCAACACTGCATTATCAAAAATGCGTGCAAAGAGCAGAGTTGTAAAAGAATGAAGCTTTCCTCTATCTCTTCTCTATCACTATCCCTTCCCTATCACCCTCTCTCACTATCTTCTCTTCAACTAACAGGTAGCATAAAGGGACCATTGTATTGGACCCAAGTGAGCTGGACTCTAAATTTCACCCTTCCTTACCAGCAGCCTGCTTACCTAACCTAACCTATATTTATGAAAATTAAACGAAATTCTTCCTAAGAAGACCACATGATGTTTTCAATACGACCACATGATGTCATGTCTGTGATTTCAATTAACACACACAAGCATAAAAACATATGATGCGCTCGTAAAACGTAAATAATAATTAATTACACATTATTATTTAATTATGCACGCAAAAAAACAATTTTCTATTTAATTCGAACTTAAAAATAATTACAGTTTGATTACCAAGTCAAGAAATGGGCATAAGACAGTGGTATTTAAATAATGTGACAAATTCTTAATATTTGAACAAGTCAATTTTGATTAAATTACTGTTTATACGGCATAACAAAAGTGCAAAAACTTGGTAGCACTTTTATTAAAAACTTACTTATGCTTACAAAAAATTATACAAATGTATAAAATTACAAATAATTATTTGAATTAATTTTCATTATTTTTTTCTTTCACTATTTTTTGTGCAATATCTATTTATTTTTGTGTTTGGTTGGCAAAAGTGCCAACCTCAATCCTTGTATTTGCAAATAGTGCGTTAATTGTGAATAGTTTTCGCGAGTGTTAGTAATTCACAATAAAACAATTATATGGCAAAACAACTTGCAAAACCATACAAAACAACTGTTCGAACCAAACTAATGGGCAACACTGTATGTATGTAATTATACGTGACTCGCCATAACGCCATAACGCCATAGCCATAGACTTTAATGTAATGTAACTGCAACGTAGGAAACAGCTGATCGATATTTTTATTGGTTACGTTACTTTCCATCTCTATAACCATTTTCATTACTTTTCACATAACAATATCGATCTGCTGTTTCCTACTATTGCAGTTACATTAGATTACAGTCGGCTAACTGAGCCTTTAGGTTTTACGCCAGCTGTTTGCTGGGTTGCACGTATTTGTTGTTGTACTTTTGAAATAAATAAACAAATGAGAAAATAAACAGCTGTTTTTGGTTACGGCAGCACTAATAGGTGAATCAAATATATATTATGGATTTGGTGATAGTTATGAAGTTATTGGGGACATACATTTGCAAATAAGCGAATTTTTTATGTTAAATTGCATTAATATCATGGCTGATATTCATTCCCTCTTATCATTTTAAGGGTTTTTCGTAACCGTCTACAATGACTTTGCAATAGAATCCATGTATGACGCAAATTTTTTCTATATTATTTACAATTAAACTGAAACATTATAGGTATGATTTCGCTTAAAAATATTCGTTTTTATTTTATATGCGATTGTCAAAATGAAAACTCTTATTGTAAGGAATCTTTAAAACATAGACGAGATACGCTACGACAGTCGATTAATTATAATTTGTCACTTTATCGTTTGATGTGGTTCAACGATACCGTTTTCCCATTGTAATTTTAATGTTAAGGGTGGTTTTTGTTTGGGCCTGCAAACAATATAAGATCAAGTTTGTGACAGAAATTAGAAGCATGAATAAACACATGCATAACGCTCATCAAATAAAAGCCTTCTTTCTGATGCATTAAACAATATACATACATATATACAAATGTACATACATACATATGTAATTATATTATATGCATGAAAGCATGCACATGGACGCACATACATACGTACACTACGCATCTTTGAAATATGGAATTAAATTTTATTAATTTTGAAGGCAGATTTTTCTGTCGAAAAAATATCTGATAACAATGTATCAGATGGACGCAAGTTTTGTTTGCTTTACTTAAGAAAGGAATAAATATTTTTGCCAAAAAGACATAGCAGGAAAAGGATGAGTTTGGGCATGTGGTGGCACATCCTACTATGGCACAATCGAATTGACATTTGAAAGGGAAAAAATTAGTGGTACATATTATAAAATTATATTAAAAGCACAATTATTTGCATTTATACCTAGGTCCTACCAACACGGCAACTCGACATGCAACTCTGCATATTCGCCTTGTAAAGGGTGGTTAAATTTTAAGGGCCGGTTTGGTTTTCAATAAAACAAATTATTTAGGAAATTATTGTCATTTCTTTTTATTATGATAATATTGTATGGGACAAAATATGGGCCAAATGGCCGCCGCGACCTCGGTAGCACACCTCTATCCGATGATCCAAATTGTCGATGACGCTGAGACATAATTGAGGTTCTATGCCGTTAATGTGCCGAATTATCTCATCCTTTAGCTCTCGAATTGTTGCTGGCTTATCGACCTACAAATAACCTCAAAGAAAGAAGTCCAATGGTGTCAAATCACATGACCTTGGGCGGCCAATTGACATCGCCACCACGTGATATAACACGGCCATTGAATTTGACGCGTAAAAGAGCCATTGTTTCGTTAGCTGTGGGGCAAGTGTTGAAACCACATATCTGTGGGAAATATAATCAAAGCAAACAACACTTGTCATATTCAACATTTATATTTTCATAGTATGCGATGTAAATTCTTTTACTTTAAATTAACATTTGTTCATTTCATTCATTGTCAAACTTTTATTCATATAGTTTCTGTTTTTCCGATCAATAAAATCCTTTTTATATTAAAAAGAAAATCCTAGAAGTTTAATTCAGAAAAAATTTTCATCAATATCGCCACATCCATATCTTCCAATTCGGGCCATAAAATGTTCGTTATCATCTCACGATATCAAACACCTTGCATAGTAACTGTCTGACCGGCCTCATTTTGGAAAAAATACGGTCCAATGATGCCGCCAGCCCATAAACCGCACCAAACAGTCACTCTTTGTGGATGCATATGTTTTTCGACAAACACTTTCGGATTATCATTTGCCCAAATGCGGCAATTTTGCTTATTGACGAATCAACTGAGGTAAAAATGTGCCTCATAACTGAAGATGATTTTCTGGTATGTATTTTGATGTGAACGCCCATTTTCATAATAAGCCTAAATAACTTTAACAACGCTTTGCTCGATTGTGTATCTTTCATGGTTCAAATTGAGTTGGTCTGAAATTGAGAAATGTCATATGAAATGTAGAAAAGAAACTTGAGGTTTTTAGGTGTGGTTCACATTCAACATCGGCCCTTAAAATTTAACCTTCCTCTATTTTTGTTAGTGGAAAATTTCCTGCTGTCACAATATTTCCGAACGTTTTGCTCTGATTTGACAGCAGAGAATTTATCAGCTGATGGTCACAGCTTGTGAATTAAGATCACCTGATGTGAATTCGCCATGAAGACAAGGCTCAAGCTTACACTTTCCGAGCTGTAAATCTGTGAATTCTTGAGCAAAGAGGTAGAACATTTAAATTGGTCTCCATATTCTTCAAATTTTAAAATAACATGAACAATTTCTCTCTACTCACCATTACATTGACGTAGCAACAACAAAAGTCGTCTTTCTTTATAAAAAAATAAAATCATGTTTAAATTTAGATTTAAATTTTCAAGTTTAAGTTTAAAATTTCAAGTTAGGGAAATGATATGAAAATTTCACTGGCAACACCGGCTCGTGGTGAGAGTATAACTCACACAATTGTAAAATGTAAAGGTATACCGACACACAGCTCCACATAAATTTTTTTTTTAAATATCAAGGCCTATTTATCAGGTCAATGCAATCGTCCTGATGATATTCTGTGTTTTCGTGTTTAAGCTGTCAAAAGTTGTTTGCACCATATACTATAGTTCATGTTTGTGTGTGTTTCTGACAACTTAAACACAAAGTTGTTTTTTGTATTGCTGTGTTTTTGTAGAGTTGCATAGACCTAATAAATAGGCCTTGAATAATATATTAAATTTTAACCATAAAGAAAATTCAAGATTGGTGACAAGTCTGGCAACTACATATATGTATGTATGTAGTTCTAACATTTTTGGTTTGGTAATGCCATCAGTGTTGCCATGGCAGAGCATAAAACTAGTAGATACAGAATCAAAGCAAAAATAATGCAACAGCAAATAAAATAGAACAAATTACTTTTTGGCTAATGATTTATTTTATTTCCATCAAAATATATTCTTTATTTTTGTGGTTTTTGGTATTTTTTGAAATTTAAAATAAATTTCTTTTGTAATATTTTTTTAGCATTTAAACATTTGTCGATTAGAGTTGCAATGCATAAAAAACTCTTTTAATTTACTATAGCTCATGTTTTAGACTCGGCAGTTTTTCTTGAAGCAAGCCTGAGTTTATAGGAGAAAGAGGAAAGATGAAAGAAGAGGGTTACTGAATTGCTTGTAAAGAAAAGTTACTTCAATTCTCTTTTTTTATTTCATTTGCTGCATTGAAACAATAGGAAAATTTAACAAGAAACCGCATGTTTACGTGACTAGGTAAACAAAAAACCAATTTTCATTAAATGAAAATAAAAATTAATTTACAATTTTCAAAAAATTAATGGTAAGAATATTTAAATTAAAAAAAAAATCAAAATTTCTTAATCCCTTATAATATTTTTTTCAACATAAATTCGTTTATAATTGGTAAAATAAAATTCCTTATTCAAAAGATTTGCAGTGTACATACATTTATACATACATACTCTAAATTTCAGAAACGAAATATCAAAAAATGAATACAAAAAAAACTTTCATTATACACCCTAACAGATTAAAAAATAAAATAAACTCTGAGCGTTAAAAGTTTTATTATTCTTGTAAAAAAAAGAATGAATTTAAAAAAAAATCCAAAAATAATTTCATACAGATTTGATAAGCACGAAAACTATTAACAGGGTTGAAACAACTTAGAGTGTACCCAATCAAAAAAAAAATAATAAAGGAAGTATGCAGTTAGAAAAACTATATAATAGATCCAGGATAATGCAAATACAATTTCAACAAAGTAAACAAAGACGCAGTTGAGTAACAAAAGTATAAAACAAACACAAATACGTTCATATCCTTTTAAAATAAATTTAATATTGTTTTGTTAACAAATACGTGCCAATTTTTGAGAAGCGGGTGCTCAAAAAAAAGAGATTAAAAAGAATTTAAAAATTCTTATTGCTAGACATGGGAAGAAAAAACACCAATATTGACAACTTGCAATGTTTGCCCGGGGACCGTTTAGCAAATTATGGCAAGTTTCTGCTCCTTCTCTGTTCTTAAAAGTATGGCATCATGGCAAATGTACAAGTGATGATCAATAGATGCGAATGTTGGCTGTCAACGACAAGTAATTAAGGAAATTTATAGATATTTAATCAGTCTGATTGTGTAATGCGTTGTCAAAGGAAATCTTGTGGCTTCTGTAATAGATTAAAGAATTATTGTACAAGTTTTCATACGTATACTTATTTTATCCGAATAAATATCCATACTCGTTTAATTAAGCATATTATAAGTATGTATTTCAAACACTCAATTCAAATGTTGCTTTCTATTTATAGTTGCAGAGTATTTTAGTAGAGATTCTCCTCTTGTCTAGGAAGCGGTTATAGCCGTAGTTTTTTAAAGTCTGTAATAATTTACACTATGCAAGTCTTATTTCTAAGCTGATTAGTTTGAGCAAGAGAGAGACGAGGGGAATATAAACGTTTTTTTCCACTCGTCTCTCTCCTAATAAACTAATCAGCTTAGCATAATACAATTAAGAGTAAGACTATTTTATATATGGGAAATTCATTATTTCACATATTATTTTATTCAAAATGTACCAATGAAATACATTTAGACTCGCACCAGCAGCAAATAAATTTCAATTAAAGGACGAATATTTTTTTTGTTCTTTAGCCCGGAGCTGCTTTACGACCTTTTGCCTTAAGTATGTATGCCATTTATATGGGATTTTATTGATATTGTTTCTAACAACTATTATTATTGGTACTATTCATAAACGATTGTTAAAGCTAAACCCTTCTTTAAACCAGTTTTCTCACACAAAATTCTTAAGTCAAACCAAAATTAACTTTAATAATTCTTTATGAATGCCAAAGTATATCTTTAAATGCACTGTAACATTTTCGATACCAATTAGAAATGTTTCTTCAACCCCAAAGTAAAACGCCTAAAGCAATTTAAATTGGCAACACTTGAAAGATGACTAAGGATAAATGTACTCGTACTCGTACTCGTCTCATAGCCATGACACCACTTCAAAAACGCACAAACAAATCGAGAACAAAAGAAAGACGGATTTCTAACAGCAACAACAATAATAAATTCCACATTAATAAAACAACAATAGAAAAAAAATGCATTATACAAATAACAGGCATGTTTGTACTCGTATAAAAGAACTAGAGTTCTGTTTCACATAATAATTCTGCAAATACACACGAATTCATAAAAAAAATTTCAATGTTTATGACAGCTTAAAGCAGCTGCTGTCAATACAACGGAGTGGCAAACAATCACACGCATACACACACACACATTTTTTGTGCACAAAATAACACACAAATTATCCCCGCAAGCATTGTTCCTATTATCGAAGTCATTTCATATTATTGCATACATACATATACTTACATATGTGTATGTGGAGATTAAAATAATTTTCTATTGAGAAAACAAAACAAAAAAATTATAAAGGATTATCCTCATCTTGTAACTTCAAGAACTGGCCGAAATTCTAAACTCTTATATGTTACAATACGAGAATTAATAAATTTAAACAATACCTATGTTGGATAGATAGGTTAGATTACCTTTGACAGGTTTGGTAGGATGATAAAGGTAGGCCTTCGGCTCTCTAGGCACCTTTGTGTTACTTGAAAGTAACAGATGATGATGAAGTGGCAGATAGAAAGAAAGCAAAGGAGCGTAAATAATTTTTTGTTTGTTTTTCCAACTCTGCTATTGTGCGTTTTGCGCGCGCAGCGCGTCTGGTGTTAAGTAGGCGCGTTATTTTAATGTTTTTAATTTTTATGTAGCCATACAAATATCAAAAAAAGGTTTTTGGCAAGATATTTGCCATAAAATTCTATCATAAATTTCTAAATATGTACTTAATTTAAATAACACATATTCGAATGTCAGAGTCAACACACGACTGTAATTTCGGAGTTACGAGTATTCACATCTTAAGCCTTTTTTTTAAAAGAAGAAACACAAGAAAACACCCAGAGTCTATGGTGGAAATCGAACCCACGACCTCTGAACTGCGAGGCTGGTATTCTGTTTAAAATTTCACTCGAAATGTTGACATAATCCATATAAAAAAATTTACATGAAATATTTATGAAAAAATGTTTCCAAACTTGTACTCTGTTCCAGTCGTGAAAAATTTGTTAAATTTATCTGGCAACATTTTCTTGCCATCTGTGAAATAATGCGATTGGCATTTATTTCGCGCGAAATATTGACAGATGATGTTTTTGTTTACAAAAGTCGATCAATGTTGCATACTTCTGACCAATAAAAACGAAAATTTAAATTTTTTCGGAAAAAGCAGTATGGACATCACTTGTTACGTGTCAATTTTTTCACGCGAAATAATCAATGCTGCTGAAAATTTTTCACAACTTCGAACAGAGTACTAGGCTTTAAGCTAAAAAGTCATACGAATCCGGTTTTTATGAACTTAAGCTTAATTTCAAGCTTTGGTGTTTAAAAAGAATTGTATGGCAAATAATTTTGAAAGAGACAATTTTAACGCGTTATACCTTGTAAACGGAATTTTGCCTCCGTATGGAGAAGACTTACAAGGTTCCACAAAAAGTTTTCTGTGCAAAATTTGATCACTCTAATCCTTTTTACGCTTTTAAAAGTAGTTTTTTTAAAGAGAAGTAACACTACTCAGGCAATCAATGCCTACTACTATTACTAGATGTTACCTTCTTTAGGAAAGGGATAGTGATAGAGAAGACAGGTGGTGAAGGAAGAGAAGAGAGAGAGGAAAGCTTCATTCTTTTAAAACTCTGCTTTTGCTTACACGTTTTTAATAATGCAGTGTTGCAGCGCCTCTGGTGTTAAATGAGGCATATTGAATTTTTTTGAAGCTGTGGTTATTTTACTTCGCACATGATTCTGCTACCCCACGAAGGAGGGCGCTCTGATGTTACATTAGTTAGGATTAGTATCTGCTGAAGTCGGTATAGTTCAAGTGACCAGTGACTATGCTTTCATTACTTGACCTTTCCTACAACAACTGTTGTTATATTATAGCTGTTGGATACCAGGCTCGAACCCAGGACCTTCGGTTTTGTAGTCAACGTGCTAACTACTTCAGCCAACGTCGACCTCAAAGTTACTGGCAAATAAAACGCACACCAAAATATATGATTTCGATGAAACTTTTATTTTCACTACAACGCTTCGAATTGCCAATATTGTATCGAATTGTACGATATACAATGTCATTTACATAGGCTCCTCTAGGCTCCTTTCGTGGTAATTTTTGACCTCTTTTTCCAAACTTAACTAATGTTGATTTTCTAATGCTTTTACGTTAGTGGATTATCCGTGTAAACATGTTCGTTGGCGTTGCCCTACAAAAAAGACTTAATCTTGAAGGCCAATTTACAACGCAAACTGCAAACTTACCTTGAAACAGAGCCAAAATCGGTAATGTTGTGTAGCTCATGGAAGTTCTTGTTTAAACCACCTATCATCCAACTCACAATCTTTAATTGCAGGTCAAAAAAGTCGATTCTCATGCGGCCAAAGCGCTATGAATTGACGGCAACTGTTCGGCACAATGACACTTCCAGACCATTATGCTCACCACACACTCACTTTTTCCAGATGTAATTATTTTTCAACAAGCACTTGTGGGTTCTTTGAGCCCCATATGCGACAATTTTGTTTCTTGACGTAACCATCGAGTGAGAAATGAGCTTCATCGCTGAAGATTGTTTTTTCGAAAAATCGGCATTGGAAACCAGTTGCTCTAGCACCCAATTAGCACCTCATCTATAACGTAAATTTCTTTATAATCTTCTGTAATGCTCGAATGTATGGCCTCCACTTTTGAACCACAACTTATGTAGTAAGTTTTAACTATTTTTACGAGTTCTTCGGTTGTTAAACCATACATATTCGTAAATGGCAAAGCTTTCACTAAATAAACGATATTTACTTCAGATGGCAGATACTTAACAGCTGACAGGCTTGCCAGATCGTTGGCTTTCAAACGAAATAAGATTTTTTCTCTAAGTTACATATATTTTTTCAAAAGTTTCTAAAAAATTTTACAAACACAATTGAGATATAATAAAAATGCATTTTAATAGTGTGATTTGTTGTCTTTATTCCCTTCTGATTTGATTCGCTGAGGAAAGTAAGGGTTTGGTTTAAGTGGGCATTTCCTTCATAGAACTCTGGAAGTATATATTTTTTCAAGTGATTCTAAAAAATTTCACAAATACAATTCAAATATACTGTAAATGCAGTTTTAAAAATGCAATTCAAATACCCCCATCACATTTTGTTTGGGTGTATGTTCTTAGAAGCTCTGAATTGATGTTATCACCTCCTGCAGCTTAATTCTGTCAATTCGTATTTCTTATTATTAGGAATTTGCCCGATTCTACTTAATATGATTTTTTTATATTAAACAAAAGGTTTGAATTTACATTTTAAAGCAATTTTGTAGCATTATATTTAGGGTTGCCAGACGGCCTGGAATGGCCTATAGATTGTACAGTTTTTAGAGTATTGTCCAGTTACCAGCTAAAATACAATAAATAATTTTTTTGTTAATTAAATTTTTTTTATTAATTAAAATAATATATTTTACAGAATGAAAAAATATATCTCTTATTTATACTATTGTGCTTGCAAATGTATAATAAATTTTATTTTTCCTTAACACTGATTATTAGTACCTCTATTTTGTAAACCCGTTTTTTTACGAAAAGTGCATTTTTAAATTGTCCAGTTATGTATTTTTTCAAACACAATCTGAATTTTTTCCATTATCCACTTATTTGAATTTTCTTATCTGGCAACCTTAAAAATTTTCTAACAAGAACAAGAAAATCGCATAGTATAAATTTGACGTTTGATTAAGGATTCTGTGGCGTAATAAGGCGACAATTATCCTTAATTTCTAATTATTGTATTAAAGCAAATCACTTATCAGATACTTTCTCAAGATAAAGTGTTTTCTGGGTTAACGCTATCAAACAAAAACTGTCTGCCTGAACCAGCAGCAGGCAAAAAAAAGAAGAATAAACATGTACATATGTATGTAAAATAAACGAGAACATTAAACTGTAACTATGAAAAAAATAAAACTTTTGTGTTATTCCAATAAGTGATTTTATATTTATTTCATTCCCTACTTTTATGTATACATATTGGTTACAACACTCGCTGGTGTTAACAATAGCCATACTTAAATACACACACATACATAAGTACATACATATCTATGTTTGTACACATACACATATGTACATACTTACATATTTTATGCGCTGTTACCCTGTTTGTGGAAATATTTGATATAAAGAATATATATTTTTTTTACACTTAATTTGGACGCAAATTGCACACAATAATCTAAATCTAAAGCGGCGGCCGCAACAACAATAACATGCATGTATGTATGTATGTAATAACAATTAAAAATAAAAAAGATCCTAACAAAAGAACTTAACAAAAGAGTATTCCACGAAAAATGCATACACAGAGGGAAAATGGCGTTCTCAAAATTAATAAGCAACCTTTTTCTATTTAATTTACAATTTTATTTATTTGTTTATCGATATTTCTATTTATTTTTTCCACAACTTTTATTCTCAAATCTGCCGCCACACAATGTTATCAGATCTAGAACGAAAGAATACAAAATACTATGGTATGAAAACAGAAAGAAGGTAGTTCTTTCTATGATCTCTTGTTTGAAGTTTGTTTTGTTTAAAATCTTCCCCCAGCTGTTGTTGTTTTTTACAATATTGTAAAATTTTCACATGTAAGTATGTATTTATTTTGCAATTGGTTGCTGATCGCTGGTAAACTTATAAAAATCTGACCAAAGTTAAATAAATGTCAAAAAACATTCACCCCTATCGTGAACAGTTTTTCCCTTGAAATATTTTCCCCTTTCCTCAAATTGCTATTGTGAATAATTGTTCCTTAGAAATGTGTTCCTTTTTTTTCGATTTCCCTTATCGTGAGTAGTCACTCCTATCGTGAATTTGTATGCCCTCGAAATATTTCCTTTTTCCCTAAAGTTGCAATTGTGAATTATTTCAACGTGAAAAAACTCGCATGTTCGAAAAAAATATGGCATCGCCGATTTTTATTCCCGTAAATTTTTCCCCCAAAAAAATATGTGTGTTTTTTGACAAAAAAGTTTTCTTTGTGATTAAAAAAGAAGAAGCACAATGTAAGTGGTGTTCTTGTTGTTTTTTAAATATTTTTGATTTTATTTGGAGTGAACATGTATGAATTTATTTTTATTTTATTATACATACATATATAACGACTGTTGTTAATGCGCTGCGTGTAAATAAATAAAGACTGTCTAAATTATTTATTTAATGTATCCCGAACAATGATATTTAACAATTACAAAATTTTACTTTACAAAAGAATGGTTTACAAAAACGTGTCTTTTTTAGCGTTCAAAAACGGAAGCGAAAAAGGTACGAAGAATAAACAAGTTAAAAGTTGAGCAGTGCTGCCACATATACATACATATTAGTAATCTAACGAATGTCAATTTTTGATATACGCGAATACGAATACGAATATTTCAAACGATATTCGCGAATACGAGTATGAATATTATATGCAATATGAAATATTAAAAATTTTTTATAAAAAATGACTTCACACTCTTGTTGGCGTACTTTAAAGTTAATAAAAAGTACCCAAAATTTTAATGATCATCATTGAATAATATTTGAAAATGATAGAAAGCACAAATTTCTGTAAAAAATTAATGTATTTGTACGAAATAAAATTTTTAGTCATTTATATAAACTTCGATTAGCATTTACGCATTTATTTATTTAATTTCTTTGGAAAAATATTCGTATTCGTATTCGCTTCAATTTGTCGAATACATATACATACATGAATTTAGCGAATACGAATACATTCGTATTCGCCTGAAAATGACAGAATATTCGACAATTCGAATACTTATACGAATATTCGTGCATCAATAATACATATATATACATATCGATGACTTAATATAAAAAGGGCGTATCTCGATTTTTTTCGGAATCGCGATTTTAACGTTTTCTGGGAGAAACTTATAATTGCATCCTCCTTGAAGATCTTAGTGCGTTACAGTTCAAAGTCAAGGACTTTTGGCGACTTAAAAAATGTATTTCTTCATGTAAATGCTTTAGTTTTTCTTCAGTGTTTTTCTTATCCTATAAAATATCGAAAATTTGATAAATATTTATATTATAGTATATACTGCATATACGTACGTACGTATGTACCTTTATAACATAAATCGTATCAAAATTCTATTAATAAAAAAATATAAAAATACGCGTAAAAATTAAAAAAATACAATTACATCAATTCACAATAGCATGTTCGACTCGCAACAGATGTTTATTTTATTCCCTAACAATTGGCAATGCCAATTTATTGTTCATTTGAATAAAAAAATTATTCCCAAGAATTTATTCCCTTGAGATAAAGGTGAATATTTTTCGTGGGGACTTTTCCCTTGATTTTGTTCACTTTGTTTTCGCAGGCGAACTGAATTAATACTTCGCGTAATTTCAATATTATACTTAAAAATTATATACGAGTATTAAAAGTTTTAAATAAGTTTTAAGATAAGATCAGTAAATAAAAAAATAATGTCCACGATTAGTGACAATAATACTCCTAATAATACAACACCTTTTTTCTTTGATCTGTGCAGTAAATTCGATCAATGGTATGCTAAAGAATTTTTCCACGGCATCTAAAATATTTAAAAACACAACTTCTCCCCTTCAAACATTTCATTTGATGAAACCCAATATTTTTACTTTTAATTATAAATTTGTCAAATTTTCATATATTTTTAAGCTTTACAAGTCTTCTTCCCATATTTTTCATTCACTACACATTGATAGGGGGAACAAACGTACCCAGGAAATTCGCGATAGAAAATGTCCCTTCATGGCAAATGAAAATTTCATAGGAACAAAAATTTCATATTTTATTCACGATAGGAGTGATTAATATTACATTAAAATTTCTAAGTTCGCCTTTTGTCCGAAATTGGGCAAATTCACTGAAAAATTTAAAAGAAAAAAATACTTTTTTAAACGGAAAACTAAACGATTGCTGAACTGTTCTAAAAAAATTGGGTAAAACTGATGAATATGCACATTTGGCAACGCTGTCCTAAATCCTTGTTTTTTTGCCAGATAGTCATTGCAAGATAGTTATTTAAATTTTTATAACCCTGCGTTTTGACATGCAAATACTTGCATGCAAGTTGTCAATTTGAGAATGAAAGTTAGTAAACAAATCAAAATAAATATAATTCTTGCGTTCTCAAAATAAAAATAAAATATTTCGACCCCTTAAAATCTCAACACCAGCCATTGCCAAACTGCGAACTAACGTTCCAAGTTCACTTTTGACAACGGGTGGCAATATATCAATTGCAGTGTTTTGCGACCGGGTTTTTCTCTGTGTACACAATCGCATACATACATACAAATATACATACACGTGCATGAACATATGCATGTGTGTGTGCATGAATATTGAAGGGTATATTTTATTTGTGTGTGGATTATAAAAAGGAATTTGAAATAATTTATACAAGCATCTGCCTGCTCGCCGTATGCCCTCAATAAGAGCATTTTGTGCTACATGGAGAAAATAGTTCAGTTAGGGCGGGACTATATTTTTATTTTATATAAAAAATATTTGTCAATTTTATTTATTAATTAGCTATGCACATATTTATGTATATGATACATGGACTTTTCATGAAAAATTATTTTTGGTTTACAAAACGATTCACAAAAAATTGTTTTATAAACCAAAATTATTTTTTATGAATATGACAGCTTAACTTTCAAATAAATTACATACATCTATGTATGTATGTGTTCACACAGTGGCACAGAAAATTGTACATACGCCAAAAAAAAATAATTTTAGGCGAAACTTGGAATTTTTTAACAAATAAAATTATTTTAAAACAAATTATTTTTGGAAAAAGAAATTATTTATGAAAAAATTAAAAAAAAATCACTTTTTAATACACAGAAAAATTTACATACTCCATAATTTATTTGTTTAAGTTCATAAATATTAATGTTTTAATATTTTATTGCATCTCCTTTTCTCTCTAATACGGCATTGAATTAATTTTTCATAGAATATACTTATAAGTTTAGCGGTGGTTTCCGAAAAAATTTTGCGACCAATGCTTCCCATAAATTTTCAACGGAACTTAATACAGGGGAATCGTAGCGATTTTTAAACTTGTTTGGCATTTGACATTTTTGATTTGAATAGAAAGGTAAAAGACCGAATTAAAAAATGGATTAAATTATCTTCAGGAAGCTGCGTAAATATGTAAAGATAGGAAAAATTGAAATCGTTCTATTTTCTATACAATAAATTTTATTCCTTGTCAGTTCACATGGTTGTCAGAAAATCTTATAATTTATTGCCAGACGGTTGTATGGCAATAAATTCATCTGACGAAATTGTCAGTTGAAAAATTGTCATATGCACAAATTGTCAGATCTGTTGTTATGCGTTGCCAGACTCCAAGCATTTGTTAGAAATTGTTAAATATCAATCGTTTGTTTTAAATGTAAAAAATGAATAAATTATAAAGGACCATAAAGAAGCAATTGCAATTGTGTGCATGTATTTTGCTATAAATTTTTTCTTTAAAAAAAGCGTGTGCAATTCTTTTACAATGACGCCATTGTCAGATGCACAAACTTTGCACATCTGACAATATTAAAATGTCTGACAAATATCTTGCAATAATTTTACAATGTGTTCACACGATTGTAAGATGTCTGACAATTTTTTGTCAGCTGCTAGTCTTGCAATGGACTGACAATGCTTTTTCTGGTAACGACATCTGACAAAGTTTGTCAGTTCACACGGTTGTCAGAAGTTTTGAGCACATTTTACTGGCAATATTGTAAGATCTGACAACCGTCTGTACATAGCTTTACATTTTTTATTTTTATTATTACATATCAATAATAATAATATTTAATGGATAAAAAATTAATAAATGAAAATAATAATGCAAAGCCATTTATCGGACAAACAAAATCCTGCCTTCATCTAAAGGCAAGTTGTGAAAAAAGTATCAAAAGTCATATTTAAAAAAAATCTTATTTTTGTATAAGAAATCTTTTTTTTGTCGCTTTAGCAAGTCTGAAAACTTTAAAAATAAGTTAAATAATCTTCACATATGGTAACACTGCCTAAAAGATAAATAAAAAACCGGTATTCACAATTGATGGGAAATTTTTTTACAGTTGCATAAACTTTGAATATCAAATGCACATTATTGTGAATTGGGGGTATTATGTGTTGTTGTTTGAAAAGCAATGCAACACAACGGAAAATATCGCAAATGGCAAATATTGCCACTATGTATTACTCACCATTGCGATGTCTGAAAATGTCATAATGTGTACTCAGCAGACCGACAATAGAAAAGAAACATAATTAAAAACTATACATATAAACAAAAATATACACGTATAACTACCCTTTGAAGGGAAACGGTTAAAATGACGTCAATTATAAACATTTATACAGCTCACGCTTAAAATTTAAAACAGTAGGTGCAAAACTTCTAAGGTGAATGGCAAGGTAATTATACAGTTTGCATAATACTTATACTACAAAAGACCTCTCGTAAAAGGGTTAGGTTTAGGTAAAATTAATTGGGGCTTGCGTGTCGATCTTATAAAAAAAGTTAAAAGTTGAATAATTGTTTTGCTATAAAATAATATATTGAGAAAAAAATTTCTTTTCTTCTGCAATCAATTTGGCTCAAAATTTATTTTACAAATTCGAACAGTGTACCAGACATAATAATATATAAAATAGCGAATCGTTTACATTTTACATACTTAGATTTTTCTTATTCCACGATCACGCCAAATTTATAACACTTGTGCAACTCTATGCTAATTGTTCAAAGGCATGACAGCAATTACACACGAGAAGCGAAGTACACACAATAATAAATAAATAATAAAAACAAGTAAATTTTAACAATATGTACATAACATAATAAAAATATGTCTGTATGTAACAACAGGCAAGTTTATTTGATTTCCTATTATTTGCGGTGTTAATATCAGGGATGGCAAACTGCACTAATTTGTATTTGTTGTAACAAATTACATTTGATAATATTTGCTGATATTTTAATTGCACTTCTATCGAAGGGTATCTAATAACACTTTTCGTGGCAATGTGTTTTATTTGCTTCGGAGTATAAGTGGCGTTATCCGCGAATCACACAGAAAAAAATATCATCGAAATGCAATCAGCAAAACAAATTGTTAACATTTAATTTAAAAATTAACAATCATCATTGTTAATACAACAAATTTAAATTTGTGTAGTCAATTAAATTACTCAACAAAGATATTTGTTAAATTATATCAATGCGCACATGTAGAAAAAACAAGAAATCATGTTTTGTGTGTATTAATTTTTTGTGTATCTACTAAAGTGTTGATCTTTAGCTGAGAGTTAAGCAAGTCCGTTTGCTATCCCTCAGGTTGTCGGTTCATCTCCGCCCAAAGACATTCAGTGTTTTTCGCAGACAATCAAAAAATCGTATCGAGGATTGTGATTGTGTATAAAAATAAAACTGTTAGTGTAACCATTATGATAATCAAAATTTGTGGGAAATTCAACAATTCATATTGTTAATATAAAAATAGCTTTACGTGCAGTTTCTACAATGCAAGGAAGCGACTTGTCTAGAAAAAATATATGAGAAGCAATCAAATTTTTGAGTGATTCCTATACAAATTTTGTTGACAAGCCGCTTGCTTGCATTGTGGAAACTACACATTAATTAAAAAAAAATTTGAAATCTAACAAAAATAAATGTTGAAAAAATAAATAAATTTTAACAAACTATTTGTTGATATAATTAATTGAAAGTATTTATCAGATTTTCCTTTAACTTACAATTTCGTTAATTGTATTTATAAAAATCGTTGTAAGTTCAAAACCAATTAATTATTTAATTGATATAACAAAAAAATTAATTGTATTTATAAATAATTTTTTTCTGTGCCTACTATATTACGAGAATTTATCACTAAGTCCGTGACTTTTTGAATGAAATAAAGTTTTTTTTTTGCAAAACAAAAATTTATTTTTCAACATAATCTCCTTTTAACTCAATACACTTAGTCCACTTATTTCCAGTTTTGTATCCCTTCCAAAAAATAGGAATTTTCGAGGTCATTAAAATATGCATTTGTTTGGTCAATAATTTCATATCTTTCCACCGAGCCATTTCTTAATGCGCATAATTAACAAAAACACAAAAATTAAGAATTCTTATGTGGATTTTATTTATTTTTTGGCGAAAAGTTTGTCGTCGACTGTAAATACATATACATACACATAAAAACTTAAATAAATAAATTGAACCCTTTAAGAAAAAATACTTAATTTATTAATTTTTAAAATAATGTTAAATTAAACAAAATTAGCATTATACTATACCTGCCATCCCTGAGCGAGTCTGAGACTATTCGTGTTTTAGTATGTTTGTATTTGCATTTATTTAAGACGGCAACCCCCTTCTTTTGTGTCGTTTTTTAATGACAAGAAAACGGACAAAGGAGTTGCACGGAATAAATGAACGAACAAACAATGAAAAAGTAAATTTTTTAACGATTATTGTAATCGTTTAGGGTCAGGTGGGTGTTGCGTTGTTAGAAAAAAACACGAAAACAATAGGTAAATTAGACGAATATAATAATGGTTAAAGGGCGAACGTATTAAAAGAAAAGGATTTATAAGTGTTAATTCAAATGCGGAATTATGTATGAATCAACAAAGGCTATATAAGTAAACATACGATGTATGTACATATTTATTTGTATGGCTTTGCCTTTTGATTGGGGGAATATATGTTAACATACAAATAAGTTTAAATGGAATTTAAGCACGGAAAGATGTTTTTTAATCCATAAAAAATTGTATTGTTAAAAGATTCTACTTTGAATGTGTCAAGCTGTGTGTGACAAGGGAGAACACAACGTGTTCAATCTACAATAATAACGAATCAAATGTCGACACGGGGGTGCTAAATTATAAGAAATTTTTTTTTTTAATTTTGATCTTGTATAAAAAATAATTTTTTACCAGAGATGTGCACCGCTAACGTAACTAAATGATTCTGAACGACATCTGTACATTATAAGGAAACACGCCGAAACCCTTTTATTGACAATTGATTAAAGAATAATTTTGCCAAAAAAAACTGACTTTGAAAACAAATTATGGGATATAAAATTAAATTTTAATAGGCGTGCCTCCGCCCATTAATTAAATGCAAGATTTTAGGGTTTTCAGAGCTCAGGGTGGTGTGTGTAAAAATCGCTAAAGTAGAACCACTTAAAATAAAATATTAAATTTTAATCGGCGTGACTTCGCCCATATTTTAAAATGGCGTACTGTGTATATTTTTGAGCTCAAAGTGTGTGGTAATTTTCGTAAAAATCGGTTAAGTAGAACCACGTGAAATATAATAATAGATTTTAATGGGCGTAGCTACGCCCATTTTTCAACTTTAAAATTGTGTAAGTACAAGAACCAAAGGTGTTTGCTAAGTTTCGCAGCAATCAAATAAGCAGAATATCATAAAATCAAAGTAAAAAATTTGTGGGCGTGTCATACTTTTTTACAATGGGACCAATTGGAAGCTTTACCCCTCAGACAATAAAAAAAATTTACAATCGGTCTAATATGAACCTCCTGCTTTTTTTTAAAGTCGGTTAGAAAACGAAATTTTGGTTTATTATCGAAATACATATGTACATACATGTCTATTTATATTTTCAATATCTCCCACTTTGTCCTCAGTATATTTGCTTTTAAGTCTCGCTGCAGACTTGCTATTGCAGCAACATTTTATTTTTTTTAGTGAAAAAGCGTACATACATATTTCTATTTCAACACTCTCAGAGCTATTCGAAAATTGCTGCAATAAAAATTGCAAGTCTGCATGGGAACTCGGTAAACTGCAGATATTGGTATATATTTCTATAAAAAAAACCCAAAATGGTTATGACATTTTTTTACATCATATCTTTAAGTTGTTCGAAGTAAATTTTTCCATCACAAACTTGCAAGACACCTTAAAAAAAATAATGTTTTGAGTTAATAATGCAGAATAATAACGGCATTCGCTGCTTTTTTCCCCTCCAACAGATGTCATCGACAATTGTTTATGTACATACATACATACATACGTACATCGTCAAACTGCTGTTGTTCTCTGCTGAACTTTTTTCTAGTCACTACTAGAATCTAGTTATTCTAATTTTATAGTGACTTTCTAATTTTCATCTGAATATAAAAGAAACAAAATAAAAAATTCGAAAACAATTCAACAACTCAAGTACAATTTGTACTCGTTAATATCTTTCCACTTGTTATTATTCATTTATATTTATGTACATATGTATGTAAGTATGTAAATAAATATGTACTTACTAAAGTATACATACATACATATGTACATGCATACGTGTGTATGTACTATGTACATATCTATTTTTTCATATTTAATTTATCTACGCTGTGTTATATATATGTATGTACATAAGCATGTTGTTATTATTCTATAGATACAAGTACATTAGGGCCATAACCAAATATTACCCCCGAAAAATAAAAATTCGGGCCATTTTGGAATAAAAAATCCACACCCACAAAAACGATTTTTTAAATCTCCCAACATTTTAAATAAAAAAATGTTAACTGTCATATTCATAAAAAATTATTTTGTTTTCAGGCCATCATACAAAGTCGTGCGATCTACAAAAACAAATACAACGCTGGTGTGATGAATTTTTATTTTTTTTTTGAAAATTTTCATACACTGCATCATTCTAGGGTTGTATTTTTTTCGTAGATCGCACGACTTTGTAAGATAGTGTAGATAGTGTATCACGGCCTTTATAAGCACTTTATGAAATAAAATTTGTAGGAACAAATATTTTATAAACCTCATATAAATCAAAAAAAAAAAAATATGAATAGGCCTTAAATATCTTATTAATGAAATAAAATTATAAAGCGAAAACATTTTTTTTATTTATTTTTTTTTAACAACCAAGAAAAAGTAATGCTATTTATTTATTTATTTATATTTGCAAACAATTAAAAAAAGGTACATCCCTAATGTACATACATAGATAGATACACACGTACATATGTATGTATGTACATCAAATTCTTACAGACATAAAAAATCCAATTAAGACATTGTTAGCTATAATAATCACCCTTATTCTATTTGGCGTCGGCAACATCGTCGTCAATTTTTAAACAACATCAATTTAACACAACATCAATGCGAACTTTGTATTCACTAACAATGTTACGACGACGTTGCCTGTTTATCGATAAATGCAATACACATATCCAATATTTGAGACAGCTGATTCATTTTGTTTACTATTTTTGGTAGAAGTGTTTTTGAATAAGTAAAAGGTTTGTACATAAATTAAAATAAAATGTTTTTCTTTCGTATCGGGACGAAGAAAATAAAAAATTTATTAGTGAAAAGAAGATTTCTCAGACAAAAGTCATTGCATTTGCAATTTACCCAATGAAAAGTAAGTGATAAATTTCGACATATTTTTGTGAAATAATGAGAAATGTTCACGTTTTAATATTTTAAATTTATTTTCGGCTGAATAAAACATCATTTAAGCATGTATTGGATACAATTGATCAACGTTTATTGGAGATAGCAGCTTCCTCCAAGGGGCTTATTGCTAATTGTTTATATACGCTGCCTCTTGTTGCTTAACGCTCAGCATTGTTTGCAACCCTTTTTTAATTTAAAGCTCAAGTTCCGTCCGATCTGTAAAAATATTTCTTTCATACAGTATACTTTCCCAACACCCTATTTACTTTACATTTTGCTATTTACCACTAGTTCTAATGGTGCACCGAGGGAATTTAGTGCAGTCACAACAATTTCCCACTGTATCTTGAAAGTATTAGGAACACTGCCCCTGCGGAATCCTCTACCTTAAAGAAGGTCTTTTTTCAACTGCTAAACAAGCTTTTCAAATTAATTGGGTTTGGTAATTTTAATTTTGTCCATATTAACATTTTTCCCTTTTTTTAATTTTTTTAAATAAATATGTATGTACGTATGTATATATACTTTTTTATTTCTTATATTTTCACATTTTTACTATTTAAATTATTTTTCAAATTCATTGAGGTATGCACACAACAGAACACGACATCAAAAACACTGACGACAAAATGAACGGCAACATCAACATCAATTTTTCGTAGAGAATGCCAAACATATGCTGACAGTCATCGATAAATGGCAATACTATCTACGTGAATACCGATGTGCCAAAAAACATTAAAAACGGCGTGGTGTTATGTTGCCGACGCCAAATAGAATAAGGTTGAATATTTATTATATAAATTTTTACAAAAAAAATAATTAAAATAAATATGTATGTATGTATGTAAATAATAGAAAAAATGTACACTTGAATTTTGTTTAGATTTAAATCATGTCATAACTACAGTATTGAAAGTAATTAAAGCACCCTAAATAGTCTAAGAAAAGCTAAATTTTTTCATGTGTAATAAGTTGTAATTTTACTTGCTGGTGTATTTATTACATATTCCGTTTTCCTAATAAATCCCTACAGCGATTTTATTTTCGCTATATTGAAATACTTACTGAATGGCAACACTAGTGCATTAAAATGTTATTAAAAAAAATCAACCATTAAAAAATACCGTTATATATATCTATGCCACTTTATTCAAAATTTCAAGCTAAAATGATTTCTAATGCCAAAAATGGGCTCTAAAAGCAGTAACTATGGGAAGGAAGAGAAAAAATTGGCAATATGAAATAATAAATTCAGTAAAGTACGGCTTTTACCCGCTCACGAAGGGTTCCGTACGGACACGAGATATGTAATTCAATACGAACTTTAGTAGCCTATATAAAATAAAGTTTTGGATTAGGCGATTTTTTTTTGCGATTTTTTTTAATTTGGGCGATTTTTTTTTGGTTTTTTCGGTTTTTTGTTTTTTTTTCATTTAATCCATTTTTTTACTTTTAAAATTTTTTTCTCGTTTTGGCGATTTTTTTCGGTTTTTGGCGTTTTTTTATTTTTTGACGATTTTTTCGTTTTGGCGATTTTTTTAATTTTTGGCGATTTTCGGCGTTTCTTAATTTTTGGCGACTTTATTCATTTAGGCGCTTTTTTAGTTTTAAAATTTTTTTTCTAGTTTTGGCGACTTTTTTCCGTTTTTTTGGCGCTTTTTTCGGTTTTTGGCGTTTGTTTATTTTTTGGCGATTTTTTCGTTTTGACGACTTTTTTATTTTTGGGTTTTCTTAATTTTTGGCGACTTTATTCATTTAGGCGTTTTTTAGTTTTTAAGCTTTTTTTTGTCATTTTGGCGGTTTTTTCGTTTTTTTCGATTTTCCAATTAGGAGATTTTTTTTTAATTTTGGCGATTTTTTTTTTTCATATTAACAATTATTTTGTTACTGGATTTTTTCCTTTTGGCGATTTTTTTTCATATTAACAATTATTTTGTTACTGGAGCCTTTTTCGCGTTTGGCGATTTTTTTCGGTTTAGGGCGCTTTTTTCATTTTGGTGATTTTTTTCATTTGGACGATTTTTTCGAATTTTTATTTTAAATTTTGCGATTTTTTTCGTTTGGGTGATTTTTTTGAATTTTTGGCGATTTTTTTTTGGTTTGGCGATTTTATAATTTTCAGATTTTTAGTTTTACCGTTTTTGAACATTTCAAGAGTTTAGCTCTTATCTTGAATCTTGAGTACAAAGCTTTGTGTTATCAATAATATGTTGGGAAGCTGGCGTATATTGAAAATATTTGTTAAGCGTATCTTCAATATACTGTTTACGAAAGCGATTATTACTTTGGAAATTAAGGAAACAAATATAAGAAACGTTAATTATATACTGTTGTGTACTTAATTTTGTTGGCCACTGTATGTATGGACATATGCACTTAACAAATATAAATACATTGTAACAAAATCGCTAATATACCTTATTAACAATTCAATGTACAATTACTTATAATTGAATTTTTTATTATGTATTTATTTAAATTCATGAGATAAACATTAGCAATTGTGATAAATAAGATATTCATATGTACATACATATAAATAAATTTTATTAGAGCTTTTAATTTAGTCTAAAATTTATTTCCTTAAGCTTAAAATTGCAACCTGCAGCCCAAGTAGTTATGACAGAAATGAATATAACAAATTTGTTTTATTAGTAGTTGTATTTAAAATACATACATTCATGTACATATTTACATATGTAGGTATGTATACATTTGATAGTTTCAGATCAATAAATAATTAAAAAATAAAAGAGAAGGCTCATTTAAGTCATAAAAAAGCCAACTCCCCAAAATAAACAAGTTTCTAATAGGAGATTTAAACGATGACTTTTTTGATTAGTCCGGCATCCTCATTTAAAAGGGAACTGCCACATTAGACAGACTTAGTGTTTTACGGTATAAAATTCACAATATGCAGCCACTTATAGTGTTACCACTTGCAATTGCTTTTTTTGCAATGTCTGTGAGATTTTCTAGCATTTATATACATTTACTTAATTTATTTCATAAATGTTACAAGTATAACGACAAATTACATAGATTTTAATTCTTCTCTGCAGCCATAAATAAAATAAGACGATTAACAATAAAATGTAACAATAAGAACCGAAATAACTGTCAAGATAAATTTGAAAAAAAACATTAAAACAGAAATCGATGTTTATTATTATTATTTTCTAACATTTCCAAAAAAATAACCAAAATGTTTTATGAAAAGAATTTAAAAATTTTGCAAAAACTTAAAACTTTAATAAATAAATCTGCCAAAAAAAACCGATTTCAATGTAAAGATCTGATTTTCTAAAAAAATTTATGAGTCCAAACTGGAAGTAAACTCTTTCAAACAAATAAAAAATTTTAAAATCTCTTGGTTAAGAAGAAGTACATATGTGAAATATAAAATTAAACATTAATGGGTGTAACTCCGCCCATTTTTCTAAATTAAAGACTGGGTTCTTCAGAACGCAAGGTGTGTGTTAAGTTTCATAAAAATCGGTTAAGTAGAACCCCATAAAATATAATAATAAATTGTAATGGGCTTAACCCCACCCATATTTTCAACTCTAAAATTATGTAATTACAAGAACCAAAGATGTTTTATAGGTTTTGCAGCAATCAAACAAGTAGAATATCATAAAATTAAATTAAAAAAATTGTGGCCGTATTCCGTTCACTGTTTTACAATGGGAGCTTATATGCACTGAGAGAAAAAAAATATTTTTATCAATTGGGCTAAAATGAGCCGAGTTAGGAAGTACAACGAATTGATAACGTACTGCTTTTTTTGGAGTCGGTTAAAAAGATCATCTTCACAAACTACGAATTACAAATAAAAGAGGAAAGCATGTAACGCATCCCATTCTTTTCTTCTCACTCTCCATCATCAACCAAACACTTTCTGAAAGAAAAATTTCTTAGTGTGAATCGTGACTTAGTGATACATATATTCTAGTCGATTTGTTGTAATTTTTCATGTAATGAAAAAAGCGTTGGAACTTTATTCGTATTTACAACTGATCAAACGTTTAAAATCCGCCAAATCTTGATATATCTAAATGAAGTAAATCCGCGAATAAAGTTGTAACAGACACATTTTGCAAAACCTGACGGCAAATTAAGGCATTCGATACGACTCGTAATTTTAAAATATTTCAATAGAGTTTACATGGAAATATCGAATCGAATGGAAAGTCGAATCGAATGCCTTGATTGCCCCCTGTTTTTTAAGGAACATTACTTTCTTGTATTGTGGAAGTCAGTGGAAGAACTTTGTAAGTACATAATGGCGCATAGTCATAGTCAAAATAAAGTAAACTTTAAGAAATTAAAACCAGTCTGGTTCTAAACTCTTAAAGTATACTTTCTTTTGACTATGACTTTGCCCCAATATGTATATATGTATGTATATTATATAAATATCAAAATAATACATTCGCATCACTGTCGAAAGTAATAGATAAACGTATAGAGGTACTAAAATAACGGTTATTTTAATAAGCTAAAAAAACTAAAAAAAAATTATTCTGCCTTAAAATACTCGTATGTAATTTTGAAGTCCTGAAAAATTATTATTTTGTCACTTACAATTATATTCAATTAAAAAATTAAACAAATTATCTATGTGATGGGTTTTCCCTGAACCCAATAAATTCATATAAATTATTAAATTTTCATTAATTGGCAGCACTCTTATTTTTCTTACTTTGCTTTTGCTCTTTTCGTGCATACAATTTGTATAAAACTGAGTTCTATTGTTGTTGCCGCTTAGTTTTATTTCAGTAACAATTTTGCGAAATATTATTGATTAGTTTAACTTTATTAGATAGTTGTTTAACATTTCGCATTTAAATAATTTGGGTGCATGTGTGTTCACTATATTTTTTATATATACATACATACTTTATGAATATTAATACTCACATACATATGTATGTATGTGTGTATGTATGTATTTATATTATGGGCTGTCTGGGGTAGTTGGGGTTTGCGCTTGTATTGATTGTGCTAATAGAAAAACAATAACAACAATTACCAACAACCAGCAATGGAAGCGGAAAAAGTTGGATAAATATTTGGGGACATACTCGTGTTTTATTTCTATTATTATTTTTATTATAGTTTTGTTATTCATTCATTCCGTTATTGTTATTGCTTTGCTACGTATGGATAATTAATTAATGAATGTGTGTGTGTAAAAAATAATACGTATAACAATAAATATTTAATAAAGGTGAAGCTCATGAAGAAGAATTAATAAAGAAAGAAGAAGAAGAAAAAAGACTAACTAAAACTAAACAGATTATTTTTGCTGCTCAAGGTCTATTAAATATGCAGGGCTATCATGAATAAAAAAATTCTATGTGAAATTTTCCCTTTTCCAATTAGAATTTTTTGTTTTTCCTATTAATTGCTATTATTTGGAAATAATGTGAAATTTTATTCACGATAGCCCTGATGGTCTATGAAAGTGCTCAGGTGGTTTGGGTTTTTTTCATAATTCTTCTTCATACTTACTAAATTTTCTTTATATATTTTTGTTGTCCGTTACTTTACCAATTTTAAATTTGTTATTGCATTGCAGAGTTGCATTTTAATTGATATAAGCATCATTAATACAAAATGGCAATAAAGTTAAAGTTCTTGCTAAGTTTAGCAAACCTGGACTATAAAGTTTCATTTAAAATTTTTCCATTATTATAACTGTCTGATAAAATAAATAATAAAATTTTTGTATTCTGGCAACATTGTCAAACGATTGTCAAAAATACTTGGGTGGCAACGACTTGCTTTGTTTGCTTGCTCAATTACAAACATATACTACGTTTATGCGCGCACTATTTGCAAATAAAAATATTTATACGGCATTTTAAATGTATAAAAACTTGGTAGCACTTCCATGGAAATGTTACTTATGTATGTTTGCAAAAAAATTTTGCAAATGTGTAAAATAAAAAATAATAATTTGTTTTTATGGTAATTTTTTCTTCTATCAATGTTTTTTGTGCATTATTTCATCAATTTATAGTTTTTTATTAGCAAAAATTTGTAAGTGTGGCAACTTCAAGCATTTTATTTGCAAATAGTGCGTTAAACGTGAATAGTTTTCTGAATTAGTAAGTCGCAATAAAAACGATAATATGGCAACAATTTACAATTTTATTTGCAAATAAGCCGTGCGTATAAACGTAGTAATAGTGTAACAGTTTTTGTCAATTATTATGTTTTTAGGGTTTCGTGAAAATGAACCCTATTGTTTTCGCTGCGCCCCGGTTCAGAAACTTCAACTTTTGTTAATCAACTCCTAATTCAGCTGTAAGAAAAAAGAGATGCCTATTTATATTTCCTTCTCCGTCTTTCTTACAGCTGAGTTAGGGATTGGTCAACAAAAGCAGAAGTGTGTGAACCAGACCACGTTGTCTGTCACAGGCTGTTTTCTCTAGAACCGCAAGAGCTACGAATTTGTTTTACAGAATATGTAGAACTTTGGCCCCTACAACAACAAATGTATGACAGTTAAAAATTAAAGGGTGTTCCAAAACGAGCAACGAAAAATGTTAAAATCCTTATTTGAAATTTTCACGATTATGTTATTTTTATGCAGACTACATCAATTAACACTGATGTTTAAAAAAAATAAAAACTAAAGGGTATTCTACCAGTTAATGTTATATTAACTATTTAATTTTGACAACTTGCTGTATCTTGGAAACCGTAAGAGGCAAACTCTTGAAATTTTCAAAACTCTTAAAACAAAAAAATTCCAAAATTAAAAAATCGCCAAACCGAAAAATCGCCAAAAACCAAAAAAAATCGCCTAAATTAAAAAAAGCGCTAAATAAAAGAAAATTTCTAAAACTAAATTAAATCACAAAAAAACCGGAAAAATCGCCAAAATTAAAAAAAAATCGCCAAAATTAAAAAAAATGGCCAAAATTAAAAAAAATCGCCAAAATAAAAAAACGCTAAAATAAAAAAAAACTCCCAAAAACCAAAAATCGAAAAAAGCATAAAAATAAGAAAAATTGCAAAAATCCAAAAAAAAGTTCACCGGTTGTTGATTAAAAAAAACGCTTAAACTAAAAAAAATCCCAAATTAAAAAAAATCGTCAAACCGAAAAAAGCGACTAAAGTAAATCGCCAAATCTGAAAAAATCGCCAAAATGAAAAAAAAAATGGCGAAACAAAAAAAATCTAAAAATCCCATAAACAAAAAAAAAAGCGCCAAATATAAATATGTATAAGAAAAATCGCCAAAACTGGAAAAATTGCCAAAAAAAAAAAAATACCAGTTACTTAATTTTGTTTTTAAATGTCTACATCAATAGTGTGATTCACTAACTTTTTTTTAATCCCATCGTTAAAATTTATCTAATTTGTTATTTATTAACATTTTTAACGACATTAGCTGTATGTTAATTTCAGTAGTGTGATTCACTAACTTTTTTTTAACGATAATCAGATCGCTAAAACAATTATAACAAAAAATTATCGAATTTGCTATTCAGTAACATTTTTAATGATATTCGCTGTAGGTTAAATGTCAGCTGTGTCGTTATTTAAGCGACAATAATTTATGTGCTGTTAATTTTATCGACAAAAATCAATAGAAATTATCAGCTGCGACTTTTGTTAAGAAAAACAAAATGTATAGATAAAAATTAAGATTGTCGGATCGTTAAAAGTTACTGAATCGCACTACAGGTAAGATATTCGATTATATAGGATAAAGATCGTATAGTATTACATACATATCGTTACCTAAATATAGAAAGGCCCTAACACATTATTTTTTTGGTAAAAAAAGAACATCTAATTTATCATAAAATGCAAAAATTTCGATTTCAAAAAATTATGAGTAATGGTTTTCTATATTTTGAGGGAAAGATATCTAGTGTCCGTACTAGTGATGCACGAATATTCATATTCTCAGGCGAATACGAATACGAATATTTTACCAAAAAAAATTAAATAAAAAAATGCATAAATCCCAAACGAAATTTTAATAAAAAAATTTTAGTTTGTACAAATACATTAAGTTTTTATAGAAATTTGTGCTTTGTATCATTTTCAAATATTATTCAATGACCATCATTAAAATTTTGGGTAATTTTTATTAACTTTAAAGTACGCCAACAAGAGTGTGGAGTCCTTTTTAATAACAATTTTTTAATATTTCATATTTGTCAATTTCATATTATTAAAAATTAACATTCGTTATGCATTGAACACATTCACCACAGCAGGCTACACGAACACACGACTTCAAATGCCGCTAGCAGCATTTGTCGCCTCGTAGCCAGCTACTTAATTATTTTGGAGACGGCAGCAGCACCATCTGCACCTCATATTTAAGTAAAAATACATAGTTCAGTATTACCACCTTCAAATATTTCGCATCTATAAAAATTTAAATACTCTTTCAAAATGTACTTATATGAAGTAAAAGTATAAAAATAAACCAATTTATGCTTTACATAAATTTTTGGATATTGTTTCTGTTAAATAACATGAAATAATTCATTCATTCAATATTTTGTATTGTACTGGCAACACTTAATTTTCTCATTGCAGCCAAAGAAATAGAAATTAGTTTAATTGGACTACAACGACAAAAGCAGCAAAGACAACAACCTGCCGCCATGTTGCCTTGCTGTCTTCAAAAGAATCACTCTCATATAAACATGTGTATTCTATCCTTGACATTTTGTAGTCGGTAGCCTGCTGTGGTGAATGTGTTTAATGCTTTACATCACTAGTACGTACGGGAGTCTTCCAGTGCGAGTCTAAGTCGCCCATTACTGAATTTATTTTGGCTGTAATTTATAAAGTAGAAAGTATGGCAACTTCTTTCTAATGACTATAAAAAATAAATATTTTTTAAGATTTATTGACGCGCTCATAATCCCGCACTAATAATACTTATTTAGTAAAATATATACAGGGTGTTTTACGAGCGACTTCACATATCCCCAAAGAAAATAATCCAATGGTGTCAAATCACACGATCTTGGTGGCCAATTGACAGGTCCATTCCGCGAAATTATGCGCTCATCGAATGTTTCCTTCAATAAATCGATTGTGACGTGCGCTGTGTGGCACCACAACTCATCCACATTCATGCCATCCAATTCGGGAACAAAATTGTCGGTTATCATGGCTCTATACCGGCTCTATACCATTCGGGTCCTCTTCAACACTTTGCTCTACAGCGGCAATTGTTTCTTCGGTGCGCACTGTTCGACGTCTCTGCGGATGCGTATTATCACATAGAGTAAACGTAGTGCGAAAACGATCCATGGTTAACCGAATTAATTGCTCTGATGGACGATTATGTCGACCATAAAATGGACGGAGCTTGCGGTAAACTTCGCGAACTGAACCATTATTTTCGAAATAAATTTGCTCGATTTGCAAGCGTTGTTCTTTTGTCAACCTGTTCATGATGAAATGGCAAACCAAACTAAATATTAATCACTTGGCAGCTGACAAAATGGCCGCCAGTTAAAAAAGTGATGCCAACTTAAAGTTCTATACTTCAATAAAAAACACCCATTATATGTTTTTTTACATCAAATACTGAAGTTTATTTGACATATGTAATGATTATTGAGGGGCTTAGCTGTATCCAAATAATAATTTAAATAAACTTAAATTGTAACAATTCCCTTGTCTTCAAAGACAAAACTAATAAACCATTAAATTAAAATCTTTTTTTTTTTTGTCTTAATTATTTAAACGTTGTCCCACTGTTACATACATATGTATGTGTTATCTATTAGTTTGTTGAATTTCATTATGATTTTAATAAATTTTTACAAAGTTTTACTAAATCAAATATGGGAAAACAAAATCGATAAATACGACGATGTGCGATGCGATGCGATGTATAAATAAAATAAATGAATACGAAACAAATCCCACCAGTGAAGAAGCAATCGACCTTTAACGTAAAGCCGCCATAAAATCGCTTAAAATATTTTAATTTTCAATCTCAATTCGTCATTAATAGTAAATACAGACATAGATATTTTATTTATTATAATTTATTTTTTTGCTTGTAACAGTTGCGTGTGCGGCTTTATAGGCTTTTGTTTAATTTAAATGAAAATGGTTTTATAACTATTTATTTATTTATATTTGTTTTGTCATTAAAATCAACGAACGCAAAAGAAGAATAAAAAAGAATTTTTTATCGCTTTGTTTCAAAACATTAAAATTAATTTAATGTCTATATTTAAAGCCGATTTTTCGATGCGCATATATTATAGTGTTTGTTAGTGATCTGTTGTTTTATTTCGTGGTAATTTTTCAAAAATTTAATTAAGCGAAAAAATTGTTTATATGTATACACATAAATTTTTATACTATTTTTTTCTTTTTTTTTGTTAAAGACTATCTTTCTTATTTACATAATAAAACAATTTGATTTAATTTAAGAGAGAGAAATAAAATGTGGAGTTAAAACAAAAACTTTTGTTTTTATTTCTAAATGTGCCTATACAGAAATGGTAATTTGAAAAATAAACTTTTTTCCACATATATACTTATGTATATTACTATTTTTATGTACTACAGTGGTTTCGTTAAAGTTTTATTTTAAAAAGAATAATTTATTTAAATACCTTCTTCAAAAAAAATTAAGTATGTTTTAAAGGACACTTTTCTTTAAAAAAGCTTATTAAAAAAAGCTTTTGAAAATATATAGTACCTTTTTAGAAAGCATGCTTCTAAAAATTAATTAATTAAAAAATCAACTTTTTTGAATTTTTATTAAAAAGACGAATTTTGAAACGTTTGCTCTTAGAAGAAAAAAAGTTCAAAAAGTGATTCAAAACTAGTAACTTTTAAATAAAAACTATCTTGTATAAATTTTCACCTTTCAAAACAGTAAAAGGAGAGAAAAATTAAATCAAATCAAAATAAATTCAGCAGTGCTACTTTGACCCGTGCACGAAGGGTTCCGTACGGACACGAGATATGTAATTCAAAACGAACTTTAGTAGCCTATATAAAATATAGTTTAGGCACTTTTTTTAGTTTTTGACGTTTTTAAATTTTGGCGATTTTTTTATTTTGGTAATTTTTTTGGTTCTTATGGTTTTTGGCGATTTTTTCGGTTTTTGGATTTTTTTTTCATTTTAGCCACTTTTTTTAGTTTTGAAATTTTTTTCTCGTTAAGGCGTTTTTTTTGGGGGTTTTGGCGTTTTTTTTTGGCGATTTTTTCGCTTTGGCGACTTTTTTTAATTTTGGCGATTTTCGGTTTTTGGCGATTCTTCATTTTGGCGTTTTTATTCATTTAGGCGCTTTTTTGTAGATTTGACACTTTTTTTTCTCATTTTGGCAATTTTATTTTGGTTTTTGGCGATTTTTTTTAATTTTGTTGATTTATTTTAATTTTGGCGATTTTTTTTTCATATGAACAATTATTTTGTTATTGGCGCTCTTTCGTGTTTTGGTGTTTTGTTCGGATTTTGGCGATTTTTTTTTCATTTTGGCGATTTTTGTCATTTGGACGATTTTTTCGAATTTTGCGACTTATTTTAGTGTTAGAAAGTTTTTTTAATTTTGGCAATTTTTTTTCGCTTTGGCAATTTTTTTAAATTTTTGGCGATGTTTTTTTGGTTTGGCGATTTTATAATTTTCGGATTTTTTAGTTTTATCGTTTTTGAAAATTTCAAGAGTTTACCTCTTACAGTTTCCATGATATAGCAAGTTGTCAAAATTAAATAGTCCATATTGCATTAACTGATGGACCACCCTTTAATTAAAATTTTAGTGTTAATTGTTGTAGTCTATATAAAAATACACTAATTTTACAAATTTCAAGTGGCAACAATATACATATGTACATACAATTATATGTATATTACATGGGATTTTAACATTTTTCGTTGCTCGTTTTTGAACACCCTTTAATTTTTAATTATCATGTATTTCTTGTTGTAGCGGCCAAGGTTCTACACACTCTGTCAAAATTTCAGGTCCGTAGCTCTTACGGTTCCTGAGGAAATAGCGTGTGACGGACAGACGGACAGCGTAGCGAAAACAATAGGGTTCCTTTTTTCACCTTTGGTGTAAGGAACCCTAAAAAGCGTCTTAATCGTAGTCAAAAAACGCCAACAACGATAAGGGACAATATGTTGAACAATATGTTGAACAATATGTTGAGAGTAACATAATTAACAAAAATATTAAGGTATAAATATATTAATAATAAATTCAGTAAAGTGCGATTTTGAATCGTACATGAAGGGTTTCGTATGGCGCTTGTTTTTTCGACGATTTTTTCGGTTTTTGGTGCTTTTTTCCGTTTGGTTGATTTTTCGGTTCTTGGCGTTTTTTTTAGATTTTGCCAATTTTTTAGTATTGACTGGTTTCTTCGTTTAAGCGCTTTTTTCGTTGTGGCGATTTTGCTACTCGGCGATTTTATTATTGTTTTTTTTTTACAATACATAGCTCAAGCGATTTTTTTAGTTCTGGCGATTTTTCGGATTATGTGTGATTTTTTTATTTTAATTTTTGTTTGATATTTTTTGTTCGGTATTTTTAGCCTTAGCGATTTTTTTCCGATTTTAGGTTTTATTTCGTTTTGGCGATTTTTTTAGTATTGACGCTATTTTAGTTTTGGCGTTTTTCTCATTTTGATGATTTTTTCGGCTCTCGGCGATTTTTAGTTGTTTGTTTTTTACAATACATATTCTTAGCTTAAGCGATTTTTTTTCGCATTTCGGTGCTTTTTTCCGTTCGGGGCATTTTTTTTTTGGTTTTTTGCGATTTCTTTAGTATTGACGTTTTTTAGTTTAAGCGCTTTTTTCGTTTTTCCAATTTGTTTCGCGGTTTGTTGCTTTTTATCGTTTTTTGATATTTTTATTTTTTTTTGGCGACGTTGTTATTTTTTTGTATTTTTTTTTTCAATTTAAGCGATGTACTTTATTTTTGTTGATATTTTTCATTTAAGCCCTAATATTATTTTGGCGATTTTTTCGTTCTGGCAACATTTTTTTTAATTTTGAAATTTTTTAGTTTTAGCGTTTTTGAAAATTTCAAGATTTTGTCTCTTACGGATGCGAAAATACAGCAAGTTGTCAAAATTACCTAATCGAAATTACATTAACTGATAGAATACCCTTTAATTTAGATTTTTTAAATTTCTGTATTGCTAATTGGAGTAGTCTGCATAGAAATACACTTAACTTTGAAAATGTCAAGCGTCTATATATGTATGTATATGTAACTAACTGCATCGTTGCTCGTTTTGGAACACCCTTTAAATATTAAATATCATATATTTGTTGTTCCTTTTCATCTTTAGAGTCCAGAACCCCAAAAAGGAGTTCTTATTAAAATTTCTCTTTATTATTTGATTACTTCAAAAAAATAATTTTTTTATTATTATTTTACACTATTGGACCACTGTGCATCATTGTGGTTTTATTTTATATGTTGGCATATGTATCAAATAAATCATGGTCGTTACAGAATATTTAATTCGTATAAAATTGTTAAGTGCTTTTCCTTTTGCATTTTAATAAACTTTTAAACAAAATACAGCCATTAATAATAATTTGCTCAAAGCATTATTTAAATTAAATTTTAACGTGATTGGGAATAGATAATTTGTTTTTAAATAAAAAATATTAATTTTATCAATTATCCTCGTTTTTTAATATTGATTGGATAAATGAGGTAAAGGTAAAACTAAAAAGTGTGTATTGTTAAAATATGTATGTACATACATACTTACATAACTAGAACATACATACATACATATGTATATAAGTACTTACATACGATTATATCCATGTCAATCGAGTAAAAGTGCTTATGAGCATGTGTGTATTAAACTGGATTTGTAGGTTTCCTTAGAAAACTTTTAAGCTTTAAGTACATTTTTCTTTTATGTATATTTGTTGTGATGAGTCCCACAGACGTTGGCGATGGAAATCTTGACGTTTCTGTAATAAATTAAAGGAAAGTTGTACAAGTTTTTTAATATTGTGGTCGAGGCCATAGAGACCTGCTAAATGCCGCCATTAACTTAATCAAAAAAAAATTATTGTTTTTTATGTTACACATTACTGTGCTGTTTGTAAGTTTTTTATTTTACCAAAAATTACAGTATTTTTAACCCTACACACCTAATTCTCGAACTTACGCCTCTAAACCTAACTATTTGTCGTTTCGACGAGTACATTTTGGGGCGTATAATATCGGTTCTAAACATATATATTTTTTTATTTTGAACACACGTACCTTTAGCAAATACATACTTTGTTAGTAAATAAAACTATATACTTCTTTTCTGTTACAAATATATTTATTAAAATCCATTTTTTTAAAAAAAGCACAATTTTTTGAGATCTTATTGAGATCCCATATTTATAAAATTTATATAAAAAAAGCCTTTCTCTCTTTGGCAAAACTTAACTATAACACTATTGTCATATTAAAAAAAATATATAAAATTTATTTTTTCAAGCGCATTGTGTCCAGAAATCAACTTTATACTCCGCACAAATTTCAGCCTTGCATTTTGAGCATACGGACTTTGTGATGCGCCTTTTTTATAGGAGGAGAGACTTCAAGCTATTTTTTTTCTTAGTTTTGTTTTCCTGTACCGGCTGAAGGTCATTCCTGGATGATGGATGACCTTGAGCTTGATCTTCATCGTGTTTTTCAACTAATATGTTTTTAATGTTGTTTTTTACATGCGTTGGCATTGATGGAATTTCTAGTCGGGTTTCGAATCATGGTCAGGGCTGCCGTGTTTGGTTATTTCTAACCAAAAGTGGTTATTTTTTTCTATAATGTGGAGATGTGAATATTTTTCTCAATTTGGTTATTTTTTTGCCATATTTTTTATGCTATACTTTTTAAGCTTTTATGTTCTTCAATTTTTAGTATTGCTACCAAGGCAACTGAAAATAAAACAGCTGTGACTAAAATCGCTATTGCAGCCACCTGTTATGAATTCGCCTTGATTGCTACTCACTTATTTACAATACTTTTCTTTTACAACACTGTCAACAACTTTTAATTTAAAAATGGTCGCAACTCTGTACTACAGAGCACTATGTGGTCCATAGGAGGTGACCACGTTTGTCCGCCCGTATCGCCCTAAAAAAACTTGGTCACATCTTGGAAAATCTTAATTAGTTGGACAAATTAAAATTTTTCGAAAATCTCCTGAAAACTCGAACTTCCAGTAATTCTGAGTATGCACGTTTTTAGAGTACTATGTGGTCCATAATAGGTGACCACTTTTGTCCGCCCGCATTTCCTCCTTCCCAAGGAGAGTGCGTAACCCTCAGAAGATTCTAAGTTGAAAACTTGACGATATTTGATTCAAATTCATGTTTTTCAGAAATAGATGTTTTTCAGAAATAGGGCTTTAATAAAGGAACACCTTATATATAAATTTGCGTTAATTTTTCCCGTCCCTTGTTTGTGTTCTTTGATCATATTTTTATCTAGGAAAAATGGTAAATAGTCTTTTTATACGAATTTAAGCCCGAATCAGTGATTTCATGTAAATTTAAGCAAATAACTTTTAAATTTTAACCTAAAATAAGTTCATACATTTCTTTAAAAAAATAAATTTTTTTCAATCCTAGTGAGTATTTTCTAAAACTATGGAGGAGTTACAAGGTTTTCTATGCATCGAAAAAGAGAACTTCTTGCAATGACAACCCTATGTAAAAAAATTATTAGAACGAATCGAAATTTTCACTACTTCCAGATCGCAAACTCTACTTTTTCATGACTTTTTTTGGAGTGTATTTAATATATTTTTTCATTTGGTAACACTTAAGGCGAATTTTGGTTGTAAAAATTTTTTGGTTGTGGCAGCACTGATCATGGTTCTACAAGAGTGGTTCTATAATACTCCTTGCGCTACGAGCAGGTCCTCCGGCAACATATACAATATTTATTGGAGCTGTTCTGCTTGAACTATAATGGTCTTTGCTAGTTGCCCATATATGACGGGAGTGACTGCGGATATTGCTTCTTGAGAATCGTAACATACATACATATGTATGAAGTTTCTTGTGACTCCACCAAACTATCCAGCAAACCATGTCCGTCTTCATGAAGGGAAGGGGCATCTTGATTATCGCTTTCTACATCATAAAACTCCAAGTTGTCTTTTTTTTCGCTATCAGATAATGATCCTTATCGTGGTTGGCGTTTTTCGACTTCAAATTCGATTATTTGTAGTTGATTAAAGAAATTAATCTACATTTTTTTTTAATCTATTACAATACGCCTGACTTTCACCGCAAGATCGCCAATCACAATAAGGGGGAATATCTCCAAAGCACTGACAACGTCTTCCTATTCCAATAAAAAATTCATAATAGATGCCTCAGACAGCAATCGTCTCGAAGCCATAACAAAACTATATAGAAACACCATCGACAAAAATTTATACATAAAAGAAAAAATACAAATAAAAAATTCCAAGAAAATATACACAAACCCTAACCACGCGTGGAAACGACGAACAAGTTTATAATATGTCGAGAAATTAAGTGCCTACGCACCGAGTTCGGCTGTATCCTGCAAAAGCTCAGCAAAAACTAAGTTGGCAAGAAATTTAGCGGCGATCGGTGCACGTGTTAAAAAGAAATAACTATTTGTTCGTCCAGTGTTCGTCGTTTCGTCGAAGGTTATGTGTGTCTAGGGTTAATAATTTCATATGTGAGTCAATTAGAAAAAATTTAATACAAGAAAATGTTCGATTAGAATTTATTTAACAGCTCTAGAAGTTTAAAAAAAATATTGTTGATAAGGGATACACATTTGAATCGCAGAAGTCGCTTAAATTTACTTTTTTTTTTGGGTGTACATCAATTCAAAAATATTTAATTTTATTCATTTTATGTTAAAGCTCATCTACATATAACTTGGGTGCTGAAGATGGTAGTCAAAGCAAAGTGGAAAATTACCGCCTTGCTAATTTGGTAAAATTCGCCAAAGAAATGTTCATTTATAAGAACCAGTCCATTGGAGTATTTTAAAGATACATTCATACATATATACCCAGCAAACAATCTGTAGTTATATTCAATAACTTGCGAAACGATGACAATCGTAATATATGTATGTCAATATATTTATTCGTTTGCACTAACGATAATTTCAATATGTATTCTCCTTTGTAGGATACCGTACACAAAAGGTGAAAAGCAGCCCTATTGGTTTCGCTACGCCGTCACAAGCTGTTTTCTCGAAAACACTAAAAGCTACGCACCTAAAATTTTCACAGAATATGTAGAAATTTGGCCGCTACAACAACAAATACCCCTACGACAGTCAGGAATTAAAGGGTGTTTCAAAACGAGCAACGAAAAGTTTTAAAATTCCATGTATAATATACATTAGAGGCCTGTGTAAACAGTCTTGAAATTTAAATACGTCATGTGTGCCTTTGCATTTATGTTTGCAGAAAAATAAAAGAGCATACACATAACGTGTGTGCGCATGTACATGCATGACGTTTGTATACGCGAACATGCGTATGAAGCAGCAAGCTTCACAAATTCTTACGTCACGAAGTATTTTTCCAATAAATGAAACAAATGTCTTGCCAACAGTGTTGTTTACCGTTTGTTTTAAAAGATTTCGCTGTAGTAAAGCATCCCTTATGTCTTAAAAGTTCTTGTAAGTGGTCTTGTGCAGGACTCTAATATACATACAATTATACATATATAGACACTAGAAATTTTTCAAGTTAGTGTATTTTTATACAGACTACAACCATTAACACTAAAATTAAAAAAAAAATCAAAATTAAAGGGTATTCTATAAGTTAATGTAATTTTGACAACTTGCTGTGTATTTAGGACACCGTAAGAGGCAAACTTTTTAAATATTCAAAAACGCTAAAACTATGAAATCCCAAATTTAAAAAATCGCCAAACAGAAAAAATCGAAAAAAATCGGAAAAAAATCGCCAAATCGAAAAAAAGGATCAAACTAAAAAAAATCTCTAAAACTAAAATAAATCGCCAAAAAAATCTAAAAAAATCGCCAAAATAAAAAAAACTCCGAAATTAAAAAACAAAACAAATTTATAAAAAAACGAAAAAAAGACTAAAACTAAAAAAAATCGCTAAAAACCGAAAAAATCGCCAAAACGAAAAACATATGCCGAAGTTAAGAAAACTAAAACTAAAATAAATCTTAAAAAAATTAAAAAAATCCCCAAAATAAAAAAAATCGCCAAACTGAAAAAGAAAATTTAAAAGCGAAAAAATCGTCAAAAACAGAAAAAAGTTTAGCGGGTAATTAATTAAAAAATGTTTACATCAGTACCTGGATTCAGTAACTTTTATTACGATAATCGTATTGTTATAATAAATATAACGAAATGTTATCGACTTTGCTATTCAGTAACAAATTTTAACGATATTCGCTGTCGGTTGAAGTAAAAAAAATTATGCCACAAGATCAAAATTCATTGAGTTTTTCTTTATTATTCTTTGTGCTTTTCGCTTATTCTTACATTTTCTATACAGATATACCTCATATGATATATAATTGAACGGTGAGTAAGCCACATATGTATATTATCGTTAAAAAGAATTACAGAATCACATTATCGTTACCGCAAGCGAATAAATATGTCGATAGATAAATATTACGATTTTCGGTTCGCAAAAAGTTACAGAATCCAGGTACAGTACCTGTGGAGCGATTCAGTAACTTATAACGATCCGATAATCTTAATTTTTCTCTATACGTTTTGTTGCTTGCAGTAACGATTGTGTGATTCTGTAACTTCTTTTTAACGATAGTACGCAGCTGATATTTTCTGTTGATTTTTGCCGATAAAATTAACAGCACATAAATTATTGTCGCTTATATAACGACACAGCTGACATTAACCTACAGCGTGTATCATTAAAAATGTTACTGAATAGCAAATTCGATAAATTTTCGTTAAAAATGTTAGTGAATCACACTACTGGTGATAGAAAATTTAATGAAAAGAATATTATGGCACTGCAAGCGTAGCCGAGGCGGCTTGATATGAATGGATTGCCCTTCTCTTTGCAATCAAAATAATTTTAAATTTATTTTCTGTAAAACAAGTTTTTCTTACATTACAGTGAGATTACACGAGACATATGTAGGTTTGGAAATTTTTGTGTTGGCAATTGTCAAATTCTGTTGCTAACACAAAAAATGACTGTAAACCGTAAATGTTAGTGTTCGAACACAAGTCTGCGGAATTATGTTAGAACAAAAGCTGTCAAATTTTCCTTTTTCGTAGAAAATAAAGGCGGGAAACTAGAAATAATAAGTTTATTATAAAAAAAATCAAGCAGAAGCATAAAATATATTGTTCTGTTGCAGAATTATTAAAAAATCAAAATTTAAAACGGGCATTTTGTAGTATGCATACGACTACCCAAATTTTGATTTTTAACATTATACGTCTAGCCACCCCTTAAAATATGTAAGTTTGAACACAAACTTTTATCTGAAGTCATTCTGCCGTCGTTATTTCTTATCTTCAGAAATAAAAATTGCTCGAGTATTCGTACTGTTATGACTCTCTTGCAATAAAGGGTTGATATGTACATATGTATGTATTATAATGAAAAGGGTGCATATTTTTTAAAATTAATTTTTTATTGTATTTAATAACATTAACTCAGCGTTTTATGAATTGCCTTTGATATTTTATTAAATTGAGAAAGTGTAATTAAACCAACGTCAATTTGAAAAAGTATTGAGGATAAAAATTCATATTAAATGATAATAAAATCATCACACATTTTTGAAATGTTTGTTTGACCTTGTGTTTGTTGGGTACGCATTTACTCGTGCATGCATATGTACATACATACATACATACATGCATATACTAGATCATAATTATTTTCAAGGTGACATATTTGTTTGTGCTTAAACGTAAACGCGTGTATGCGTTGTCTAAATTTTTTTATTTATGCATGTATCATCTATTGTTTTACCGAATGAAAAAAAAAACAAATACAAACTCAAATTTATGATCAAAATTAATTTTAATTTTATGCAAAAACCATAATAATAAAGCCAATGAATGCTTAAATTAAAAATATAAACTGACTGACAGACAATTTGTATATTAAAATAAGATAGAGAGAGAGAGAGAGAGAGCGATAGAGGTGTATTTTTGCAATGTTGTTAATTTAGCGATTTAATTGATTAACAAATGGTCGTCGGTTTGTTTCTGTTTTGATGTATTGGACAAAAATGTGTTTTCGAGTAAATCGATGAAGAATGTTTAGTTCATTAGTTTTATAAAAATACACAATAGAATTTTTTGTTTAATGATAAAAGTAATAGATACAAATGCTTTTTATTCAAACCTAAAGTTGATAAACTTTTTACATCCAACATGAAAAGTTATTAGGACTTCAAGCTAAAATTACAAAAATCTTTTTGGCAACGCATTCCACATTCATAACAACAATGTTGTTCACTATTGTTCACTACTTGCTCAAGTGGTTTAAATTACTGTATAAGTATATTTAAGTAGATATAAAAGGTGAACATATCAATTTTATTCATATAACATGACTTTTATACGTAAAATAAAGGAAGAAGTAAAAGACAGTGAGTGATTATATTTAATAAAAGAAATTGTCTTAATAAAAAATAAATATCAGTTAATTTCATTCACAATAGTTAAATTATTGTACTTTGCTTTGATTTACATTCTTAGTAGAATATACATTGATATACATTATAACAGACTTGAATAACAATGTTAATTTTTTTACTTGAGAAATGTGTCACATATGAAAAAAATTTTCGATTGCCGTAAAACAGATTTTACAATGTTCAAAAATTTTGGAAATGACGCAAATTTTCACCTCTATATCTCCAGATATATTCAAGATATCGGAAAACTGATAACGAATTTGGAAAGAGGACACATTATTCATAGATAATCAATCAATAACTCAATTTTATTAAAAATGTCCTATACATAAAAACAGAAACAAACCGACGAAATGTAAATGCAAGAAAGTCGGGAGTTAAAAAAAGTATAACGGATTTAAAGAAATTTTCAATTTAACGAATACTATATACGAGTAATATAATAACGGAAATATGTAAAGGGTTAGAAAGTAAATTGACTGCTAAATGATGAAAAACTTCCACAATTGAGGTGGCATCCTTTGACTTTTATATAGTAAAAAGTTGGGAAATTTTAACCCTGGAAAGCTGCACTCTTGATCAAAGAATTTGAAATTGTAAAGTTTTTGAAATGTCAAGAATTGCGCTGTCATTCAACAAAGAATTTTAATTATTTAATTTGTGATTTTATTTTGAAAGACCAGGTTTATGTGAACAAACCAGAAACAACTGACGCACTGAAAGATCAAATTCGGTGCTGTGTTGACGAGATAAGCGAAGCTTCGTTGGAAAATGTGAATCAAAAATTTGTGAAAAGAGCGAATATCTGTTGACATTTGCCAGACATCATATTCCATTATTAGGGCTACAAAAAGTGTGCTAGTGTGGACTAAAAATGCAACTGTGTGACAGATTTTTGTGACAAGTCGTGCGACTTTAGAAATATTTATGAAAAATTTTATAAAATGATAGATTCCATGCGATCAGAGTTGTTTTTATTATTAGAAAGCTGAAAATGTTGTTTTTATGTCATTTTTGTATGATAGTGTGACACCTAAAACACAATTTCGACGCGATTATTTAAAGTCGGTCAGACTTCTACAAGATTTTCTCGTAAATGAATCGTGCGATCGTATAGGGTAGGAATCAGGACCTTTATTATTGATATCAATAAAACTGAATTTGTTTAAAAACAATGTGTTTTTAATCGAGTTTACTTCCTAACCTTAAATTTCCCCATTCTTTATATCGTTCGTTGAACCGGGATACTACTGTATTTAATAATCTAATTATATAACATCTTATTTAATTATAAGTTTTTGAGCAGCAACTTATTTTATAATATATTTTTATGACCATCTTTTATGACAATTAGCGGAATTTTATAAGGTAAATTTCATGGACCTAGCACTCGTGGTAAAGATTAATGATAATGAAATTTCGTGGGCGGAAAATTGGGCTGGCATTATTACGCCAATTCAAATAGTTTTACTCAGTCGATTATTTTATAACTTTCGAAGTGTCACTTTCACTTTTCATATAATTCGTAAGTCCTGATTCACACACATCAGATTTGCCTGATCAGTTTTAGTTAAATTTTCTTTTGAAACTGCATTTGCGTTACACACCGTCAAGTCAAGTCATCAAGTCTCATCAATTTGCGTCGTAGTAGATTATTACGAAAAAGTAAACTTGACTGGTACGCTCAAGTCTGTACCCCTCTCCATTCTCATTTCCTCTCTCTCCTATAAACACAAGACTTGACGAGTCAAATCTGACGTGTGTGAATCAGGACTAATCAATCAATTATGACAATTTCCTGCAATAAACGCACAGTAGGCAGCATTGTTAAGTGTTACTAGCAATTATGCAAAATAGATAATATACATACATACATACATACATACATACATACATACATATTTACATGCATACATACATGCATACCTACATGTAAATTATGTAAATTATATAGAAAAACCCCATTAAGTGTTTATTTTACACTATTTCAAAGGCAATTAATTCACAAATATGTAAATAAACACTAATTTAAAATAGCTGTAGACAGTCGTAATTCATCTCTCAAGATTCATTCTATTTTTACACCGCTTTAAATATGTATGTATAAAAAAAGCTAAATAGATGCATACATACATACATACACACATACATATGTAATTATGTACATACGTAAATTACGCCGTTTACAAACACGTTTTAATTTGGGTTAATTGTCATTTACCAAAAACAATTACACAGGCAAACAAGTCAGAAAAATATTTGTTAAATTTATTACTCTTCGTTGTTTACCGCCACGCAGCGTTGCCATATTTTATTTCTTCTCAAAAACCTTCAAGTTGAAAAAAAAAATTTTCCTATGTTATTAAAAATTTTTTTTAGTGATTTTACTCAAAATATAATATAAGAATGCATTGATTTTACTGAATTCAAATTCAGGAGAATTTTATTTTGTTTCAAATGAACTAACAAACGTAAAGGTAAATAAAACACAAAATATTTACTGAATAGAACATACATATGTGAAGCTGAAAATGGAAAGGGACCTAAGGGTAAAGACCAGTTTTGTTCAGGAAAGCCATTTTAAAGATTTAAATACGTGTATCTTTGGTGTAACATCACTTCATAAAACGAGCATATCTCTGGGAGGGAACACTTTTGGGGGCATGGGATCGGTTTCATTCGATGCTCAGATGTTGTCCACATAAAAAAACAAAGTGAACATTTATTTTTTTACCCTCAAGGCAGAGGTCCATAACTCGCTTTTGGCGCGTTACGCTTTCTATGCATCTGTCAAAAAAGTAGAATCAATGTAATAGTATGTGACAAGTTACATTGCAAAAAGCGCAGAACGCGTAGGCGCGTTCAAAGCAAAAATAGTTCTACTTTCTACTTTTGTACGCCTTACAAGCACCATGAAAGAAAGTCAGCTGTTCTTGAAAGCCAAAGATGTTAACTAATACTTTATTTCTTACGTTATTCATAAATATTATTTTGCAATGGATAATTTTTTTTTCAATAAAAAAAATCTTAGTAAAAAAAAACTTGTTTAATAAAATGTGTGAATATTTTAATTAACTTTTCACCACACTTTTCTTAAAGCGGGTGCCAGCCACATCAATGTTCAGCTTCAATATATGTGGTTAGGTGCGTTTGTTTACCAAAAAATAGTCACATCCATACTATTGGTGTGAATATTTTTTATTAAAAAACTCACACAACCACATACATATGTATATTGAGCTGAATATTGATGTGTCTGGCACCAGCTTTAGGTAGCTGATCATGTAACTCAACGTGAACAAAGTATAGAATGAAACAAGAGGATGAAACGCGTGTAAAGCATAACGCGCAAAGAGCGAGCTATGGACCTCTACCTTTAGGTCCCTTTCTCTATACGCTCTCACATACATATGTATTCACATAATTCATACTTTTGAAGAAGAAAGTATGTCTTTACTTTAGACAAACTGAACCTTAAATAATAAACTAATAGTACCAAATATCATATTCTTTAAAATCTATTTTTAACAAAGAAATCTTCAAGATTTTTTAATATCCTGAAAATTATCTGAGTTCGTTCTTCCCATATGGTAACGCTGCCGACACGTCACGTCACCCCACCACCACCATTATCATATCATCATATAATCGTCTCACATTCTTGTTGTGATTTTCTTATTTTTATTATACCTATGTACAATATTTTACATCTATTTGTTTTCTAATTCTCATTTTTTTATCTTAATTTGCTTTTAATTTAATACACTTCAAAATGCCAGTCAGTCAGTTAGTCAGTGCGAGTCAATACTTGAAATTTTTAATTCCCTGAGTTCGCTCGGTCTGCCTGCCTGTCCGTTTGTTTGCAATTGTGTAGCTTTTTTTTAGCTTTAGCTACATTTTTAATCAATCATCTTATACTCGATTTATTTTTTAGTGTTTAAGTCGTTTTTGTAAAATGTTTTCACGCTTTTCGTTCTTATTTATTTATTTACTTACATTAGTTGTGTTTTTTTATTTTGTGTGTGTGTTTTTGCTCTGCTTTTGTGCAATTGTGTCATTTAGCAGAAGCTAAAATAAATTGAGTCATTGATGAAAGCTCATTTACTCAAACAACGTCATAACTCAAAAAATTAAATTTTTTTTGACTTAATGATGCAGAATTATACTTCATATCGTTCTTCATATTGTGTAAAAATTTCTTACAAATATTTTGTTTACTCAACTCTAGAAAGCAAAATAAAATTCACTTTGTCCATTAAGTTGTAGGTACATACATATGTACATATTTAAATTAAAAACTGTAAACTCGTTTTCTCACAAACTAGTTCGTTTGAATTGAGTTTTAGTAAATGAGCGATATGTGCATTATTAACCCAAAAATAGCATTTTTTGAGTTATGACAAGGGCAACCAGATATAATATGCTCTAAAAAAGTGTTTTATACGCATTCAATATGCACTTGAAAATATGCACTATAATGTAAAAAATATGCTCTTAAAAATAAAATCAATTGGTTTATTTGTAAATAAAAATTGATTTCTAATCCAAAAATTCAACAACATTTGCATTAAAAATAAGGTTAAAAAAAATACAAAAAAAAATTAAATAAATATACTTATTAGTAACAAACCGAAAAAGTTTGTCTTAAGTAGAACAAAAAATAAGCAAATTAACTTACATGTGCATAATTAGTAAAGAATAAACGACAATGGTAAGTCTGTTTTAAATTAGAGATGGTAAATTTGGGCTTTCATTACAAAACACGTTTTCAGCAAATTTAAATAGGATGAATCAAAACAATTCACGTATTCCATTTGCAAGAAAGTTTCGTATATAAGGCAGAAATCTACATCAACTGACCACACACAGTGGACCAACACAGAAGAACGCTGATGATGAAGGTTTAGTGGCCTTCGAAAGCGGCTGGCTGTTCCGTTTTACTTATGTGTTGCCAAAATATTTACAACTAACTTTGATGTTATTTGTTCATTAATAATTATCACATGTAATTTGGCTTAAAAAAGCGATACGAACTTCAAATAAATCACAAATATAAAAAATAACTGGGTTTGAAGTGCAGGTTAAAACAAAATTACCATAAAAATTTTGACTAAAACAAATAATATACATAAATTAATTTTTATTGGATGCTCTCATAAGAATTTAACTTAAATTTCAAAAGATCACGGTGTTAGAATTCAGGGTTTGTAACTGTATTTTGTAAAAATAAGACAAGATTTTTATTTTACATTTTTATTGCAATAAACAAGAAAATATTGGCCTAGAATTTCAAATAAAAATCGTTTCTGTCTCATCTAAATAAACTTTTATACATTGACAATGTTCCTTCAATGTCTACTCGGGGCAGAGTCCGTCACAAATAGCAAAACTGAATTTGTATTGAAACTAACGTTCGTAAAACTGAGTAATATATAAGAAAAATTTATACACTACATAGAACAGAGATTTAGATGACCAAAATTAAAACTAAAAATAAAAATTTTGACCAACCTTTTACTTGTAAGCTTATTAAAATATAAAAAACTATAAAGTATCAAATTATGTTTTAAAAAATCGAAAATATACTAAAAAATATGCTTGTTAGACTAAAATATGCAAAAACATGCTTTAAAGTGTAAAATATGCAAAAATATGCACTAAAAAACGATGCCAAAATTCATAAAAGTTCTGAAACTGATAAATATCTTATATCCGTATGTACATATCGAAATCGAGATTCTTGCATATTTCGATACGTTATGTGTTCGTCTATCGAAATACATATACAAAAAACTCGATTTCATAAAAATAACGAGTTAGGACCTTTCTGTATTAAGGTAACGATATGTGCATACATATTTATGTAAATACTTAAGTATAATTAATTAAGTTATAATTATAACATATCCACAAAATTTATTCTTTGTCAACTCTGTTCTAATACAATTTGAATTTTTCTAATACTCATTCCCTACCAAAGCACAGCGCAATAAACAAAAGAAAATCAACCACGCACACTCTCGTAGCCAAACATACATACATACATACTTACATATGTATGTACATTTACATAATATTATGTATGTTTGTATGTAGTTACATACATATGTATGTATGTTACATATTGTAGCCCCTTGCATATTTTCCACGTCTTTTACTGTCTGCGTAGTCTTGTGATTACCTTGCACTCACTATTATTTGCACTCACACTTTATTTTCAATCACAACAAATTTGTCTTAAACTAAACCACACCAAACATTGTTAAACACAACAACTACAACAACAACATATTAAAAGTAATTTTTTTTATGTGTAATGCAGAGCAAAAAAAATTGAAACAAATCGCGTACAGTTGACAAGATTAACAAGCTTTACCACCATCGTCATTATTATCATGCTACACAACAACATGATATAAGCATTACATTAATACATACATACATACATACTTAAAATGTTCAGTCATTTTATTTATTTTTTCCTTGCTCTTTACACGTCCATGTGTGCATATGTAAGTATGCACTTACATACATCCATACATAAATTCCTTGCACATCTATGCTTATATTAACTTGACGAAAAAAACAAATACCCTCACTGTTATACATACATACATACATCATTCTTGCACATGTGCATACATACTTAAAACCGTAACTGAATTGATTTTTTTCTTGCCTGAGTACAAGTAGTTATTATTAACTAATATACCCCACCTCCCATTTTTTGTTTTGTTACTTCTTATTTTTTTACCTATTTTTGTTTTATTTTCTCTTACTCGTTAGTTTCCTTGCATTTTTTATCCCCTTTCATTAAACACACCAAACTCTCCTTTTCTCTTACTTTGTTAAATTGTTGTTGCTAGTTATTTTTCCTTTAGTAACTAAAGTTTAGTTACATTCACTTTACACTGTAAAGTTTACAGTACGTAAATACATACATACAACATGCATATGTATGTATGTATGTATGTACGAATGTGTGTATTTACATATTTATGCATGTTTACTTTATTGAATGCAAGCATGTCGTTATAATGGTATCGCTGTTATTAATTTCTTGTTTCTTTAGCATTAACGCGATTTTGCTAAAGATTGAGAAAGACAAATGCTAACTTTATTAAGAGTTTACAATTTTATTCATACATACATATACTTACATACATATACTTACATTAATTTTTACATATTTGGGTTGCAAAATAAAATAAAATAAAATCAAATCAAATGAGACATAAAATAAAACAAATAAAACTTAAATAAAATCAAATTCGAAAATAAAGCAAAATATAATACATAATAAAAAAATAAAATAGGTATAAAATAAGAAAATTAAATAGGTATAAAATAAAATAAAATTAAATTAAAATTTCAATGAAAAAAAAAATTAAATATGAAATAAAATAAAGCAAAATAAAATAAAATCTAAATTTTAAAATAAAATAAATAAAATGAAGCAAAATAAAATCTAAGTTAAAATCAAATAAAATAAAATAAAATAAAATAAAATAAAATAAAATAAAATAAAATAAAGCAAAATAAAATAAAATCTAAATTTTAAAATAAAATAAATAAAATGAAGCAAAATAAAATCTAAGTTAAAAACCAAAAAAAATAAAATAAAATAAAATAAAATAAAATAAAATAACAAAAAATAAAATAAAATAAAGTTAAATAAAATAAAATATGAAATAAAATTAAATAATTTAAAATAAAATAAGCAAAATAAAATAAAACAAAATATAAAATAAAGTTAAATATAAAATAAAATAAAATTATATAGAATAATAAAAAATTAAATACAAAATAAACGAAAATAAAATTCGATAGAATAATAAAAATTTAAACATAAAAGAAAATAAAGTTAAATAAAATTTAAAATAAAAATAAATAAAATTAAAGATAAAAAATAAAATAAAATATAAAATATGAAATAAAGAAATTAAATATATGTATAATAAAAAATAAAGTAAAAATAAAATAAACTAAAAGAAAATAAGTCACGATAAAATTAAATAAAATAGAATAAAATGAAATACAATAAAATAAAATTAAAATGAACAAACAAAGAAGAAAGTAAAAATAAAATGCAATAAAAGAAAATAAAAAATAAAACAGAATTAAATAAAATATAATATTAAATAAATAAAAATTAAATATAAAATCGAAGAAACTAAAGTAAAATAAAGTTAATTATTATAAAATAAAATAAAGTCAAATAAAATATAAAAGATAAAAAATAAAATATGAAATAAAAAAGTTAAATTTAAATTTAAACTAAAATAAAATAAATCACAATAAAATTAAATAAAATAGAATAAAATGAAATACAATAAAATAAAATTAAAATAAACAAAAGAGAATTAAACACAAAATTATATAAAATAAAACAAAATGAAATAAAAATAAAAAAGAACAATGAATAAAAACTGAGAAAAATAAAACAAATGAAAATAAATTATTTACCTACACAAAATAAAAAAATTAAAAAAGTAAAAAAGAACAAAAAAAGTAAAAAAGAACAAAAAAAGTAAAAAATAAAAAAGTTAAAAAAGTAAAAATAGTAAAAAAATAAAATATGTTGCAAAAAATTAAATAAAAAAAAATATTTGCAACGTCTTTAATTTAAATTTGCATATTAAGATCCTTATTGAACGACAAGGCACGGGGTTTTCCCCCGAGGCTTCTGTTATTGGAATACTATCCGATTATAAGAAATATCACAATTGAGTATAAATATGTAGGTATTATCAAAAAATCTAAGGTGTACATAAACTATATTGATTCACTGTATATAATGCGCCCTTCCGAAAGAAAATTATTTACCGGTATAGAATTGCAAAGAGCGGGAATAAAATCACTTAAACAAAATGCACTTAAATCAGACTGCAATGTGTGCATATGTTTGTATGTACTTAGTACATACATACATACGTGGGTAGTGACATACGTAATTATGCCTTAAAATTTACTGCATACCCATAAAATATTATGGGTACATATGTTTGTACATACATACATACTTCGAAACCTGGACTTACAACTACTTTATTTCATGTTCTCTTTGCACAAAAACAAGTTTTTCCTTTTTCTTTTGCACTTACTACACTCAATCTTTAGGACACAATTTGTTATTTTCTTTTCTTATTGGTACATACATATGTACATACTACATATATTTTTATTTTAAACTTAACACAACCACCCCATTTTTCTCCCACAACAATTTTAAAATACTGTTGGAAAACAGAAAAAACAAACAACACAAACATTTCTACATGCTTAGTCATCACACATGCACATACATACATACATATGTATGTATGTACATATGCCCATACGAACATATGTATGTATGTATGTACATATATACGTAGTATTCGTATGCTTACAAACAGCAACTCTATCATCACCATCATTTACTATATTAACGCAAATATCATTATTGCGATTGTCATCAACTGCAAATGGTCATTATTATCTTATATTTATTGTCCTCATCATTTTTAATGTTTTTCCTTAAACTTTATCTCTTTGTTCCCACCCCCCATAAATCTTCATCTGCTGCTAACATCCTATTATTGCGCTTCAAAACGAACAACAAATAAATGCCTACTTACATACATACATACTTACATATGTATGTGTATGTACATATGTATTTAACTTTGTATGTAAGGATTTACATACATATTTATATACATATGTACATGTCCATCTTCATACTTCTCTCCATCTTATTACATCAATTTAAAAAACACGATCTCGCACAAATCCACACACTTAATTTCATCGCCATCTCACTTTTATCCTCTACCAACAAACACTTCTTCAACCACATTCCCCCACCATCACTATCACCAACACTTTATAAAATGTGTTCAATGTAAAAAAATTAAATCCATACCAATTAAAAAAAAGAAGAGACGAAATTAAAAATGAAAACTAATAAATAATTTTTTTCTCTTTTCTTCTTCTTGTTGTTGCCCACCATCATCATCATCATCATCACATCGTCATCGTCTTGATGTGAATTATTATATAGTGAATAGTTAAACTTCTTAAGGGATTTACAAGAAAAAGACAAAAAAAATAAATAAAATAAAACGTCTGTACTTTTGCAGGAAAATGTGCTTAAAACGCAAAACAAAAGAAAAGAAAATGCGCAAAATGTAAAGTTACAGCCATAACGCAACAGTACCTTCCAAGAAAGAGTCATAAAATCATTTACATACACAAAAAAAATAATAAATAAATAGAAAACAAAGGAAAAACATACATACAGTAAAATAAAAAGGTTAAAATAAAAGAAAACTCCATCATAAATTAAACATAAAATGGAAGCAAGCAGTCATACTGGCTACAAGCAACAATAACAACAACAAAAACTACACAAGAAAATACCTTAAGCAGCAATTTTAAACACAAAGGAAAAAGTCTATTTTCCTCTATCGTACTTTCCTTCTCAACCTAGTTAGTTGTTGCTAGCAAGAAGGAACTCTTTACAAACTAACCGATGGGGTTAATAAAGTTGGAAAACCACTTAAGAAAAATTAAGCCAACGTTGAAGAATTAAATATAACATCGACATCACACAACGACAACGAAAGAGGCAAATTCATCGGCATTCAACAGCAGCAAATAATAATATCATTAAATAAAAAAGTCTACATACATGTATGTATGTAATTGTTGTAAGTAAAAGAAAAAAAGTATATATTGACGAGAGTGGAAAAAGCGCTTGTAAAAAACACATACACACACACCCACACAAGAGTAAAACATTGTAAAGAGAAATGAGATTTTTTTTGCTATTGAAGAGCAGCGATGCCAACTATTTGCAACCCAAACGCGCTATTGCCCTTCTCAAAACGCGCTAAGTTACAACATTGTCAACTATTTACAGCAAAAACGCGCTATTTTCCTAAATTTTAATAAAAGTCGATGTATGTATCAGTAAATAAAAAGTTTTTAGTAATAACGATTTCTTTTCTGACAAATATATTCCATATACATATGTTACATGTTTTACATTTCTGTGTTCGTTTGTACAAAAAATACAACTGTGCGACAAATTTTCAATTTCTTTTCTAAATATGCTGCATGAAAAATATGTAAATATATGTATATTACCTTCACTTTTTTCAAGGTGTACATACTGCCATTTTTTACAACTGTGTTAACGAAGATAAAACCTTTGCATGTCATGCTTATAATTTTGGAAAAAGATTTCTTAAATACAAAATATAAAAATTAATTTTATAAAAATTAATATAAATAAATATTTATTCAAATATTGCAACTGTTTTGATTTTTTTAGACGTAAATAGTGATGTCAATGTGTGTTGAAAAATCATAATAGTGTGCGGAAAACCTCTCAAATATCATTTAAAATCGCTAATGAAGTACATTAATGATAAAATGTAACCGTTGTAAATAAAAGCAGCTTATTTTGTTCGATTGTAGTAACAGAATATGTAGCACTTTGAGTGATTCTAACTAACCTATACAAATTTGAAATTTATTTGCTTGTGGTTTAGCTTGGTCTATATACGTATTTCATTGGCGCTTAAACCAAATCATCAGTAGACTTCAACCACAAATTTTGAACAGTCACAAACCTCTTACTTTATGCACAGACTTTCAAAAACTATATATATATATATAGACCAAGCTAAACCACAAGCAAATAAATTTCAAATTAAAATATAATTATGACAATATGTCGAATAATAAACTTCTTAAATGTTAAATTTTAGATTTTATTTTTGCCTTGTAATTACTTTTATTGTTATCCAATGGATTTCTAATTGTATGAAGATGTAGAAAAATAAAATAGATTCATATCGAATATAAATTATTTGCTGGGTTTTGTATGAGTTTCAAAGCCTACCAAACTTATTTTGTCTTTGTGATTTTCAAAAATATTATTATTCTATGAATTCTCATATAGTTTTTGAAAGTCTGTGCATAAAGTAAGAGGTTTGTGACTGTTCAAAATTTGTGGTTGAAGTCTACTGATGATTTGGTTTAAGCGCCAATGAAATACGTATATAGACCAAGCTAAACCACAAGCAAATAAATTTCAAATTAAAATATAATTATGACAATATGTCGAATAACCTATAACCTTAACCTATACAAATGTTACATACATATGTATAGTGTAACATATTTTTTTCAGAAAAGAAATCGCCATAAGTCTTTTTCAGATTTTGCAATATTGCTTCTTCGAAATTATATCCTAAATAACTAAAACAGAATCGCCTTCCAAATAATCGAAATCCTTAGTTATAATTTGTAGGAAATTTTATTTGCGACAGCTGAATCAATAACCAACTTAATTTTATACAAAAAAAGTAATTTAGCGCGTTTTTTTATTAAAAGCGTTAAGACGAAAAAAAGCGCGTTTGTTATAGTTAAAACGCACTAATTCTAGCGCGAAACCCGCTGAATTGGCATCGCTGTTGAAGAGAAATAGATAGAGAAAGCTGAAAAAGAGAAACAAATCTGTGAAAGCATAAAAAAGCACGTGCAGTTAAGTGCACTCATGTGAGTATTCACAACAGGGAAGGCATTGAGAATTTTAAAATTGTACCAACAACTTTAAAAAATTGTACGTTTTGACCTCAATTGTACTAAAATATTTTCTTAGTTCAAATTACATATTTTAATTTGTTTTTATTAAAATAATCGACTTTGTTATGGCCAGCGAATCGTTTTTCTTGCTGCGTTTTGCTTTCACAAGACTGTTTTCAAGAAGAAGAATATGAGTTTCATTGTTCAAAAGTGAAAATTGAAAAGATATACGGAGTGAAACTGCGGAGATTACTTAAATATACCAAATTAGTCATTGGTGTACTATTGTACTTTCCGAGTTTATGTAGTACCAAAAAAGGTACAATTGTACCAACTTTGCCATCCCTGATTAAAAAATTAAGTATATGAATGTATGTGTGTAAATAAAAGTGGAGCCAAGTTAAGGCAAATGCAACAAATTGAATGAAATGAAAATTTAGTTTGCACAATATAAATATGTATGTACATATGTGTGTATGAAGGTGACTACTAACTAATCCTCATACCTAAATAAGAGCGGAAAACGTTGCGTTACCAGCAGGGTACGAATTTTCATGTGTTAAAATATTGTTTGATTGTACTGAAAATATGTACCCTGGTGGTAACGCAACGCTTGCCGCTCTTATTTACATAGGTATGAGGGTAACTACTTAATTCATTAGAAATAGTTTAGGCTTATAACAATTCAGCGTTGCCATATTTTTTTTCTCAAAAACCTTCAAATCGAGCAAAATAAATATATTTTTCTCATTAAAAATCTTTTTTTGTTAGTTATTTTACTCACAATATATGAATGTGCATTAATTTTACTGAATTCAAATTCATGAAAAATTTATTTATTTTTTCAAATGAACTAACCCTACAGGAATAGTATCAGTCAATTGACCGGTCATTTGATCGGAAGTCATGCAGAATATATTCATCGTTGCGTAGAATAAAGTTTCTATCACATTATTAAGGCAAAAAATTAAAAATGTGATGGAAACTTTTGTGCACGTGTGAGGTTGCATCTAATCTAATGAATATAACATACATATAGTCGAAATGCTTACTCCAGTTCTCTTTACTAATCAATGATGGCATAAATATTAATCAAGTTTCACTGATCATAATTGACTGACAACAATTGAGCAATCTTGCATGATTGATATACTGACAATCAATATCATTTTTATTATTTTAATTGTTTTTATTTTATTTTAAAAAAGTCACTTTAAACGCATGTTTGCTTTTTACAAATATCTAAAAATTGAAAAAAAAAATATATGTATATTAAATTAAATTTTTTTTATTCACTATTATTTTTACTTATGTTTTTTAACAATTATAAATTTGAATTTTCACAGACAGAATGAATTGTATTTTTTTTAAATAAAACTCGAGTTTTAAAAGTGTTGTCCCACTCTAACATACATATGTATGTATATGCTAGAGTGGAGCAGCTATAATTAATAAATAAATCCATCATCACTTCCGATCAAATGACTAGTCAATTGACTATCATTATTGAATTCAATGTAATTTTGTTGCAAATGTATAAGTGAAAAAATTTTTTTTGTGTTACAATGTGCTCAAGGGCGGCCTTTTGCTGAACTCTGGGGGCAAATCACAGCATTCCATACGACTCGTAATTTAAAAATATTTCCATATAAACTCTATAAAAATATTTTTAAATTACGAGTCGTATCGGATGACCGTGTCTTTTTGAATGCAACACAGGTTTTTTGATAGGAAAAATCATTGGCGGTATTGGGTGTTCGAAGAAAAAAAAATTTGATTTTGAACTTAAAATTTCTGTATTTCTTGTTGTTATTAAGCTTAACTTTGTTTGATTTTCAACTAATTTTTAAGCTTTAGCAAATTTTTTCCCGCATTTTACATTCACAGCGAACTGAAAACGGGAGTACTTTTTCACGGCAGATTCACAATAGCATTTTTCCCTTCGAGGGGAACAAAAATTTTATTTGTTATTCACGATAGGGGTGATTTGGTTTTCTCTTGTTAATCTTTTTAAAGGTTTTTTTTACTTAAGTAGGGCATTCGAGTGTTAAAGCGTGCTCATGATCACTGTTTAAAGTAACAGTGATTTATAAATATCATACGTTTTACGTTGCCTTTTTCAACTGACAGCCAAGTTGAAATACAGGGTATCTTATGACCTTTGTCGTCAGATTCAGTGCGTCTCCGTTAACGCAAGGTTCAAAAGTTGGGTTCAAAAAGTTAAAAAACTTTTAAAGTACACTGATTATTTTGACAGCTATTGAAAGTGTTCAAAGTACTCATTGTGCCAACCTTCACCGTCATTGCGTTAATGTCACGTGCATGTTGCATGTGTCGGATTCACTGGATAATCGTCCATCTCAAGTGTCAATGAATTTTAAAATGGGACTAGTTCAATTGATGTTTAGTAAATGTTGCCTGCTCGTATTATAAAGTAGTATTAGGCTGAGTTTTTTACATCTGTCATTTCTTGTGTGCTAAATGCCAAAGAAAGCGTAACCATTAATTACTAATGAAAAACGGTTTTACTGATTTAAACTGTTTTCAATCGCGTTGTATTTTATAAAATTGTCTATTAGTTATGTATGAAACTGTTAAACTTAATAAATACGTGTCTGAATTAAACAGTTTTTCATTAGTAATTAGTGGTTACGCTTTTTTTATGCTTGTGTGGCATATGGTACACTGATGTAAACCCGGCCTTATTTAAATGATTTAATATCCGCTTGACATCTCTGCAACTCATTCTCTCTCTCTTTGTCTTACTCTCTTGTGTATTTTGTGCCAAATTATAGGCGATGAAATAATTACATAGTCCAAACAATTAGCTTAAAGGTGTTTTCTGTTTTAAGGGCACACACACACACATCTTTAACAACAACTCAAATGCAAGTAAAATGTAAAAAGGTGAAATTGTTGGTGGTGGTGGTCACGCAACATTTAACACACAAACTCAAACGCAATTAGTAAAACATAATCCACACACAAAAAGCAGCTGTTAAAAAACAAAACCAACCAAATAATTTTACCGAAAAAAAAACATACAGCTATACAGCAACAGCAGGCAGCTATAAACAACTTACATATGTATGTATGCATGTATGTCTGTATGCATGCATGCATAAACCAACAACAATAAAATACACATTGTTGCACATTTCTTTAAGAAACAAAGAGAAAGGAAACTTATGCAACAGCTCTTTGCAGAGAGCGCGTCAAAGATTCAGTGTAAGAGAAAACACAGAAAATGTAACAAGCGAAAGACGAAGCAAAAAACAAACAAATGTTTAAAATTGAAAAGAAAAAAAGTAATGATTGTCCTCTAGAGAATCGAGTTTAGTTTGCCAAAGAACAACAAACAACATGGCCATACTTTAAGAAGCACATTCAATATGTGTACGTACGTGTGTGCTTTATAAATTTCTTTTTACTCCAGTGTTATTTGGATTACTAAAACCACCAGCAACAACAACAACATTAATAACAACAAGAAAAGTTGTATACATTGAAACAATAACAATAAAAACAAAAAATAAACAAAACGTACGTAAGACAAAAAAATTACGCGCCAAATGCAAACAATAAATTTATTATGGGTCGTTCTAAGTTTCCTGGGAAACCATCTAAATCGATTAATCGTAAAAGAATAAGTGTTTTGCAATTAGACCCGAATAATACATTGGTAGCGGCGGCGGTCACTGCAACAGCTGCAGCAACCACATCGACCGCAAACACAAATAGCACCACAGCAATAAGCGCAACTGCAGCAGCAGCTTCATCGGTAAATACAAATGCTGCTGCAGCGGCCGCTGGTGGGGATGATGAAGAGGAGCAAAAGAAAACGGACGAAAATGTAAGCAACGATTCTGCTGAATTGGTAAAACGTAGAAATGGCAAAAAGGAAGAGGACGATGACGAGGATGGGAATGGTAGTGGGAGTGGGAGTGGGAATGCTGGCCTGGTTGCTGCCAGTAGAATGAACGGTAGAGCTGCTATAACGGAAACAACAAATCAACAACAGAAGCAGCAACAACAAAACAATAAAACAAACAACCAACAACAGCAGCAGCAGCAAAATGATAAAACCACAGCACATGCAATTAAAACAAAGAAGATTTTATCCCCCTCAACTGTTAACGCCTCTGACCTTCCCACTCAAAAAGCAACTGCAATAAAAGAATTGAAAAAATTGTACAACTCCTGCTCGACTGCAAGTCTATCTTCATCATCATCATCATCCTCATCATTATTATCATCTGTGCAAGTACATTTCTCTAAACGTCCATGTAAAAAATTCAAAAATTTAAACATAAACAAACCCGAAGTTATGTTACCATCATCAACTAAATTAAAATTGCAACAACAGGAACAACAAAAAGAAATCACCACTAATTCTTCAGCGTCATCAACAGCAACAGCAGCCGTCCCTCTTGCTAATTTTCCCACAGCATCATCAACAACAAGTAAAACGACTTTAGCAGAACCGCAATCATCACAACTAATAAATAATGAATTGTTGTTATCAACGTCCGCCTCTTCCTCCTCCTCCTCCTCATCTTCTGCTGCAGCAGCACTTACAATTCAGCGCACATCTCTGTCCTCCTGTAATATTAATAATGAATACGACAAATCTGTTAATCATAATACCATAGATCATAAAGTAAATGATGAGCAACGTAATAATGACATTGGCGGTAGCGATCAACGTGATAATAATGAACGTTGTAATCAGCGCATTAAAAATGACGACGGTGACGATGATGTTGATGAAAATTCCTGTTTGACATTTCCAATAACCAGCTCTCAACTGGAGGCGACGGTAAGTTGTTTCATTTTATATTTTATGCTTAAAAAGAAAAATTCCCCCTCTCCCCTGATTTTGATTGTTGATTTGAGAGCGATGATGTAAAAGAGTCGAGTCAAGTGTTTTAATTATGGTTTTAAGTTTTCATATTAAAATAAATGATGTTGGCTGGATTGATTGTTGGTGGAAGTAGTGAATATATCTACATAATTTTCCTAGATTTAACGCTGTAATGCAGATCGTTTTATTAACATCAGTTGGAATTTCAGCTACACCAACTCAACTCATTCGAACTCGTTTGTGTGGTCGGTCGATTTATGCTAGGAACACAACTGGGACGACGAATTCATGGATAAGCATTTGCTGCGTAAATTCGTCGTGTGATTCACAATAACGATGAATTTACGCACCGAATTCCTCTCTCATATTTAATAAAATTGGTTGTTGTGTGTATAAAGACAGAGAGAGGGAGAGAGAAATTTGATTTTTCGTCGTTCGTCGGCGTACAAAATATAAATAAATCTAACTCAGAGTTCGTCGCGCACGACGAAATTTCGTTCTACGGCGGTGTTGTGTTAATTTTTTATGACGAAAGTTTGCACCGAAAAATTCGTCGTTCGTCGCAATTGTGTTCCTAGCATTAGACCAATGATAAGCAAACACATGCATTTATAATATAAAAGAGAGTATGCTTTCACGAATGTACATGGAAATAAGAGCATAACGAAGCGCCCACGGGCGACCTTTTGATGATCTCTGCACTAGACACAAACCTTTTATTAAACCCATTGAAATTACATTGGAGCTATCAAACCTATGTCTTAAGCAACTGACTGAAGTAGTTCGAGCGAGTTGGACCCAGCTCTACTATAATCCCTCTAGCTGAAATTCGAAATGATGGTAATAAAACGTTCTGTGTTATATCGGTAGTTTTAGACAAAAACCTGTAATCAAAAGCATTTAAATTAAACGGGTTTGATCAGAGGTTTGTGTCTAAAAAAACCGACTGACATTTAAATTACAATTACTACACTTAGATCAAACTCTTTCAATAGCTCGTTCATTGATCAAGGCCATATAATTTAAACGGGTTCGATCCAAGTCTACTTTGATCATAGGTTTCCGTCTAAAACGACTGACTCAGTAGCTCGTTTTTTACACAAACCTATGATCAAACCTATATAATTTATATAGTATATACCTATATAGTTTTATCAATGGTTTGTGTCAAAAACGAGATACTGAAAGAGTTCGATAGAAGTCTGTTATAGATATCTAAAACGATCGACTTAACATGTTCGAACTAGACTTGGATCGAACTCATTGACACAAACCTATGATCAAACCTGTTTAAATTATATGGGTTCGATATAAATAAAATTATTTAAATTAAAATGTAAATTAAATGAGTTCGACCTAATTCTAGTTCGAACGTGTTCGACCCAGCTCTAGATTATAGGGCTTTAGACTTGCATAGAACTCGTTAACTAGTTAATTTTTTCCACAAACCAATGATCAAAATTATTTAAATTACAATTAAATTTGATCATTGGTTTGTGGCAAAAATGAACTAGTGAACGAGTTCGACCCAAGTCTATAGGGCTTTAAAAACAAATTAATCTCCCATATATTTTAATGGCCGTTCCTAACTCAACTCGGTTTTGTCTTCAGGCGAGTCAACCCAACTTTTTTTTGTAGCAAATTTAAGATTATGAAGTAAATTGGCTGAAAAGCACATTTTTTTTACGAACTCAGTTTTATTGATAACCATGTAAAGTAGAAATATGTAAATTAATAATGGAATATAATGTCGGGCAAATGTTTACCTCTAGCACGTCGACAAACGTACGCTATTTTCACAAAATTTTGAACCACATTTGCAAAAAAAAAACTTCCCTTATCTCGTCAATGCAGCGCCGAATTTAATCTTCCAGAGCGTCAGTTTTTTGTGGTTTTTTTTTCATGTAAACCCGGTCTTTTAAATGGCCCCACAAGAACGACGCGGCCAGTTGACATTTAAAAAATCTAGAAACTACGCGTCCGGGAAATTTCTTATGCAATAACTGAATTTTTTGGTCGGCTGTGTGTCTTGTATCGACGTCTTGCTGAAACTAAAGGTCACTAATGTCAACATTAGCCAATTGTGGTCACAAAAAATCGGTTATCATGATTTCGTAGCGCAGATAATTCACGGTGTCGGCGTTACCTTGCTCATTGTCGAAAACCATAAACCTCACCATACGGTCACCTTCATTGGATGTAATAGCTTTTAAAGTACTGATTCTGAATTTTATAAGCCCCATATGCGACAATTTTATTTGCTTACATAGCCGCTTAATTGAAAATGGGCCCTAAATCACTAAAGATGATTTTGGTTAAAAAAAATTTAATTCTTTGTTCAAGAGTCTAGTGTTCCATGGTTTCCCAAAATGTCCCAATTTTACTAAATAAATATCAAAGGATGACAGCTCAATTCTTGACAATTCATCATTTGACAGACAATTTGCTTCCTAACCTCAAATTTTCCCACCCTTTAGTTCCATTTGCCTAGGACCGTATGACACCACTATAATTAACAAAGAACTACAAGTTCTACAAAGTTCAAACTTGAGCTTCAGTAGTAGAGAAGTATAGTCATTCATGACATGAGAATGGTGTTAAGCTAGAACAACTTCTGCAGCTGTACAACGCGTCCTATATCTTAACTAATCCATTTCTGGTACGAGTATGATCAGTCAATGTTCCAATTGATCGTCATCCTCCTCATACATGCTTAACATGCTGCATTATCGATAAGAATCGTGCTCCATGTGTAGTGTTATTACTCCTAATTAGGAGCGTCTTATTTCGACTTCAACAACGATATTTTTCTCAAGGATATTTGGGACAAGTCTCATAATCTGAGCCGGCCTCTTGAGTGTAGGTCTTTTAAGTTTTATTATCTCCTTTTGTCTTGGTTGCTTGATTGGTTTACGTGATTACCTTCTTCACGCAGGCATTCAGGTATAATCTAGATCATGCCTTTTTTAAAGACCACCCCACTCGTCGATGTAAACCTATTTAGAACCGTATCTAAGTATACGGATACGGTGAAAGGTATTAGGTAAGGTCATTCAACCCAATCTCAGATAAATCTGAAAGGTTGTCGATGCAAAGCTGGACATTCGCAAAGAAAGTGGAAGATTGTCTCTTCTTTGCTTTCTTCTCGACAACTTCGGCAGAAGTCATAGTATGGCAGTCCTAGCATGTCTGCCGACCTTCCAGAGTCTCGATATGTCCTTGCGTTTCCTACTTGTCAATTGCATTGAGCGCCATCATTGCAGCAGGTCCACATTTCTTTTAGCGATAATGCACGTGTTCATATTGAGCCATCTGTAATCAGCCTTATAGAGATAGTGCTTTTAAATGCAGTTTATAATAGTACCAAACGGCATGGCTACTAGCGATCCAGCTCTAGTCAGCTCTTCTGCCTGTTCGTTATCTGAAAAGTTGCTATGTGCTGGAACCCAGATGAGGGTGAGTCAACCTGGCCACCCAGTCTAGATAACACACTATTGCACACCGTCCAATTAGTATAGAGGAAGTGGTATATGATTTTAGAGATAGAAGAGCTGTTTGACTGTCGACAAAGATACAGACCTTCTACAGACCGCCACAATTTCAGCCTGAAATACATACAGTAGTTTCGTTAAGGAGACGGAACCCAGTCAGCATTTTATGAAATTAATGATCATATTCGAGTCTTTTTCGACTCCTCCGCACGATTAAAATAAGAATTTATGCGCTCGGTTTCGAGTTGAAAATTACTGTTCATTCGGGAGAAAATGGTACCCTAGCCGCGAGTTTACTAAAAAAGTCTTTTATGACTCGCATTTCGGATCAATTTCGATTCACTTTCAGACAGTTTGTGGTAGTATTTACAATGAGTTTTTTTGGTTTTAAATTTTTATATTTTTATATTTTCTTGATTTTACTGCATGAGCTTGCTGTTTGTTTTCTAAACATATCACTTTTTAAGTGTTTTTGGGAATGATTTTCATCATCTAAGGCAGTCGAAAAAGACTCAGTTTGGTGAAACAATTTTTCACATGCTGACTGGGAAGGACCGTTCTATACCAAGGCCGTTTGAAAACACTCCGGAGCTGGAACCGCAGACCATTCTTCTTCCATTCTTCTGCCTCCCTTCCACTCCCTTCTGGATGGAAATGCTAGTTGATCCATGATTCTGGCATAAGGTCGATCGGAATAAGGTTTAGTATAGCATTCAGAGCCTACGAAGGACTAGTACGTAAATATCCTGTTATCCCTATGGATAACAGATCTCTGTATTCTATAAAGCTGATCTAACACGTATTTCTTAGTTATGGCAGGCCACCATATTACAGACTCGTAAGTTAATATTGGACGCAAATTAATTATTTATCTTCTCTTGATTTGATTTTCTTTTACTCTTCATGCACTAGAAATCTTACAATCTGTTCTTTAATTTATTTTATTGATTTCAAAATTCAATACGATTTTGAAAAATAGAACACACCTTTCAATTTTTACATTATTTTTTTTTTTGGAAATAAATGGATACAAATGTTTAAAAATACAAATCTTTGTGTCTCAAAAATAAAATAAATCTAATTCATAATTATTATTCTGGGGTTTCGTCACATTGTTTGCTGAACCAAGTGACTAATTACGCTAAACCTGGAATTATCATGAGTGTCCACTTTGATTTAAACTTTTCTCTGCTACAGCAGCGTATTAAATTATATTAATTTCAATTCCCCTTCTCTTAACAGCAATTAACAGCACACACATACACACAAATGCACACACTCATATACACATGCATATGTACATGCATATGTATGTATGTATATGTACACTGTGATATGATTAAATTGTATACTTTTCATTAAATTTTTCTTTCTTTTTATCCAACCACTTTTAATTTAATGTTGTTGTTCTTGTGTGTGATTCCTTCTCCTTGTTTCTTTATTCATTTATTTTTTCTTTGCATTCACTTGTATGGCGAGGAATTGAACGATGATGATGATGTGTGGTTGTTGTATGTTTGTCGTTAGCGCTCCCAGTTTTATTAAACCAAATCCTTAATATTTCGTTAATTCGTTGTCAAAAAAAAAAATCCCCTAAATCGCTTCTTCTTAACCCCAGTTATTGTGAATACATTTATTTAAGAACATATGTTTACAAGTACCGTGCAACAAACTTTGTTAGATAAATATTAGGAAGATAAAGGTCCGGTCCGGTCAAAAATATCAATATAAATTAAAAGGGTTTGAAAAAACTTTTGATGGACATAAGAGTACCGGCTTGTGCATCAAATGATTTTATACAGACTGATGCTAAATATACACCCTTATTCCAGTTGTCAACATGGACTTCACTTCAATATAATGTCATAAAATTGAGACTTTTTTACCCGTTATCGAAAAAACCTGGTAATGCTAATGTAAGAGTTAATGTTAAATGGCTAGTACTTGTAAAAATATAAGGAAATAATCCTATAAAATTATTAAATAAAATTATAGAAAATAAAGAAACAAAAATAAATGTAGAACCATTTGATCCTCATGCATGAAACTCATGCAATTTTCTAGACCTCAGGAAATAGGAATATACTCTCAATGATTTTATATTGAACTACTCAGTAAGTTTAATGATTGTCTAGTATTGAGATGTTTTTAAATTTCTCAAAAATGTTTGCTAGAGATTTCTTTATGATCTTTATTATAGCAAGTACATCAGAAATATGACTCCACAACCTTTAAGAATCTCTAAGCATATTTAATTACAGTTTTTCGAAGGTTCGTAGCTCTGTAGCAGGGAAATTTGCACAGTTCCGGGAACATTGGAATCTAGATTTTGAATTCTGAAAATACTTTCAGCAGCAATTCAATCTGAACATTAAAAACTGTACAGTTCTTTAGTGTTATTTTTTAAATTTTTGCTTCTTAAGGAGATGTAGGCTATTTTCTTTTTTTACTGTCTAGACTTGTTAAATTTAATTTTAATTTGGAGGGCAGAAACAAATACGAAACTGCCAGGTTATCCCACCATATGAGCTATTGTCATCTAAGAACTTGTTGATTCCAAAATCCCCCGTAAAAGTCAGCTGGTTGTAGAAAATTGCACAAAAACCTTAAGAGATACAGTTGCTGAATATTAACAATTAATCAGTGCCAGTGAGACCCTGGCCGTTTTCAAAAACGAAGCTTATTTTGATGTTTTCCAGTTTGTAAGAAAAAAATACACATAAACAAACTGAAATATCCCCAAAAAATCCAAATATAGTACGTAATACGTATGTACTCCCAAATAGTTACAAATCCTTTTCTTTATTCACAATAACGAAAAAAATCCCAGTTTTGGTGGCACATACATAAATTCCCCAAACTGGCATCTCTCTCTCTCTCCCCTTGTAGTGTCTCCATTACACGAAGATACTTGACTTTGTGCATGTTTTTTTTTGTTAGTGATTCCTGTTCGTTGTTTGTTTTGGTTGCTTCGTTTAGTTGGTAAGGTTTTGTTATTGCTGTTCACATTCCTTACGCTCACTTTACAATCTCCTTAAGCATTTGTGTGCGGTAGATAATTGTTTATTATTTTAAAGCCTTCCCAATGTTATTGTTGTTGTTTGTTTGTTTGTTACTTGTGCTCTGTTGCTGTTGTAATTTTTAATGCCATTTTTTTATGTTGCACCTTTTGACGATTATTACTGGTAACAAAAAGCCTTAATACCTCTTTTTTTATTTTTATTTTTAAGCCTGCTTTTTTACACTTTATCAATACACATGCATACATGGTATGCATACATACATACATACAAATGCACTGTCTGTAAGTGTCTTGCTTATACCGACGAAAAGTTTTTTCGCAAAAGAAAAAAAAAACAACAAAAAACTTTAAAATAACAACAACGTATAAACTTGCTTTTTAAGTACAACATAAAGACAACAAACATTTACATAAGCATAACAATGGTAGCTGCAAGCACAGTGGTGTTAAAAAGCAAAATGATGTGATATGAAATTAGTCATGTGTGGTTAATCGATCATCATTCATAATAAAGTTTACCAAATGCTTTGGGGCGGGTGAAAACTTAATCGTGTTGTGTAGCTGGCTCGTGGCAGAGTTTTGTTGAATCCACATATCGTCCAGTTTATAATCTGCAATTGCAGGCTAAAAAAAAGTCTGTTATAATATGACCATAGCGCTCTGAATTAAATGTAATGGTTCTTCGGATTATCAGCCACACATTCTCTTAAACAAACTTTCTTTATAATCTTGCCAATTCCTTGCACAGAAGATCGATTATGACGACCATAGTCACCTCGGAATGCTCAATTCACTCCATTATATTAGTATATGTCAAACCTTTCAATAAATAAACTACACTTCAGTATCTCGTTTCTGTAACTTGTTAGTAGTTTTCGCATCGAGAAAAATTTAATAATTATGTATATTGATTGTAATATTATTACATATTACATATTATTATATTAATATTATATTGATACAAAATCTTAGACAAACTTACAAAAAATATCAACAAATATAGTTTGTTTTCTTGCTCACCCTATAATCAACATTCCTTACAAAAACGAGGCACAGATGACAGATATTTAGCAGCTGACAGCGTTGCTAAATCGCCGGTTTTGTAACCACTAAGGGCCATTTGTGTTCGAGTTTAAAATTAGTTGCTTTCTCTAATTAGCTAATCCAAAAATAAAACTTAATCTCACATTAATTGAGTTTGATGTTTTTGAGTGGTAGTTTAAACTTCATTTTATAGTGAGGAACAAAATAATGCCAACACTTTTTGTCAAGTCATACGCTCTCATGCAAAAACGATTGTTAAAGTTAAAGCATGCATTAAAACCTGTTTTCCCATACAAAATTCGTTTGTTAAACCAACTTTAAGTTTACCAATTGTTTTTGCATAAGGGGGATAATGTTATTAACACGCTTTGATTTTTTTGTGGAAATAAGAAGAAACTGCCTCACTTCATTATTTACAAGTAAAATATTATAATAGTATAAAATAATTAATTATTTTTAAGCAATTTTTTAAGAACTTTCGGATTTGATTTAAGAAAAAACATAATATTTACAGAAATGTATGAAATCTTTATTTGAGTTTGTTTAAAGATGATTTCATGTAAATTTTAAGCGCTGATATGTCTGAAATGATTCATATGCTGGGTCCAATTTCGCCATAATTTGTTCATCATATCGCCGATATCTCACGAATAAATTCGTCAATATTCAGGGCAATCATGAATAAAACTCCGCGTGAAATTTTTCCCTGGGAACAATTCCAACTAATAGCAAAAAAAAAAAGAAAACGAAAAATTCTAAGTGGAAAAGGGATAAATTTAACGCGGAATTTTATTCATGATAGCCGTGATTGTCTTCCAATGTGTCAACTGTTGTGGGCTTGTCCCTATACACATTATCCTTAGCATAGCCCCACAAAAAATAGTCTATTAAAGGCGTTAAATCGCACGATATAGGCGGCCAATTGGCCGAACTCGCCTGTCAATTGGGCCATTTTTTTGCGTAATGTGTGGTGGCATGTGGCACTGTCTTGCTGAAACCACATGTCAGCCAAGTCCAGTTATTCCATTTTTGGCAAAGAAAAGTAACACATGCCCAATTGCTGCGAATGGCGCCGAATCGATAATTCACGGTCATCAACAACTGTGACGGATACAGCTGTGATATTTTCCTCAATCCGCACTCTACGTATGCATGTTGTTGGTTTAACGTTCAATAATGTAATTTTGGCACATAGATGTAAGCACGGCCTTAAGGCTCAGTTAGCCGACTGTAATTTAAAGTAACCGCTGATCGATTTTTTTATGTGAAAAGTAATGAAAATGGTTATAGAGATGTAATGTAACGTAACCTAATTTTCATATAAAAATATCGATCAGCTGTTTACTACGTTGCAGTTACATTACATTACAGTCGGCTAACTGAGACTTTAGGCTGAGCTTGCATCTGGCATTTCATGTGTGACATGTTACAAAAAAAAGAGTAATTTAAACAGTTTCATACTTACATAACTAATAGACAAATTAATAGAATCCAACAGGATTGGAAACTGTTTAAATCAATAAGTACATGTCTGAACAGTTTTTCATTACTAATTAGTGGTTAATTACGCTTTCTTTGGCAAATGTCACACAGATGTAAAACTGGCCTTACTTTACCATTCCTTTTAAAGTAGGTTACGTTACATTACATCTCTATAATAATTTTCATTACTTTTCACATAACAATATAGCTGTTTCCTACTGGTGCAGTTAGTTACATTCCATAACAGTCGGCTAACTGAGTCTTAAATGTAAATAACAACAACAGCTATTCAAGAATAGAGTGTTGCCGCACAGGTATTTTTTACCGGGTGCAGTCATATTAATAACACAGAAAAACAAAATAACACTTTTTTTTGTTGCATAAAGTTTTTCTACTGTTGTTTACTAATTTGGGTGCGCTGATTTCAAATCTACCCTCAGATTTTTTGCAGCAGCTCTAGTTAGTGAGATACAGGTACCGTCTTAAATTTACATAAATAGTCGATAGTTTCTATCAATAGAGGTGTAACTTAACTAGTTCCTCTATAAATTTCAGTATGTCTTCCTCAAGAAGGACGTGTTTAAATAATCCTGATTGTTTTTGTGTTATTTGTGGAGAATATATGTTCCAAAAATTTCGTTTAAATGTGTCGGACTTTGTGAAAAAGGCATACTTGGACTACTTTGGGTTTCCGTTGCCGTCAAACGCTAAGCCTTGGATGCCAAGTTTGGTATGTAAAACATGTGTTGAATCTTTGCGACTGTGGGCAAACAAAAAAAGACCCACTTTTAAGTACAAAGCTCCTATGATTTAGCGTGAACCATCCAACCATCATGACGACTGTTATTTCTGTGTAACGAAAATCATAGGAATAAACCACAAAAATTGCTCTAAGTGGATATATCCAAACTTAAAATCTGCCATAAGACCAGTCTTGAGTATTAGTGACACATCAGCACCACAGCACCCATGTACATCTTCGCGAAATTCAGACCAGTGCAGCGGACAAACCGAAAACGACGACAGTGGTAGCGACAGTGATTTTGATTGCTACGGTAGTCCCCGACTACTAAATCAAGATAATCTAAATTACTGGATCAGGGACCTTGGACTTTCTAAAACGGCATCAGAAATTTTAGCTTCCCGATTGAAAGAAAGAAATTTGTTGACCAGAATAACGAAGATATCGTACTACCGTAACAGGGAAAAGGATTTACTTCATTTCTTTACTCAAAAAGATAATTTTGTGTTTTTTACTGATATTCCGGGCCTAATTAATGCAATGGGATTAAAAGAGTATAATCCAAATCAGTGGCGGTTGTTCATTGATTCGTCAAAACGAAGTTTGAAATGTGTACTTTTACATAATGGTAACAAACTTGGTTCCTTACCTATTGCTCATTCTACAAAGGTTAAAGAAGAATATCCTACAATATCTTTAGTTCTCGACAAAATCAAGTACAAGGAACATAACTGGGTTCTATGTGTTGATTTGAAAATGGTAAATTTTCTCCTGGGCCAACAAAGTGGCTACACAAAATACCCCTGTTTCCTATGCTTATGGAACAGCCGAGCTAAGGCTGAGCACTGGACAAAAAGAGACTGGCCTTCTAGGGAGGCTTTAATTCCCGGTAAGCAAAATGTAATTAATGTTCCACTAGTATCCAGAGACCGAATTATATTGCCTCCTTTGCATATAAAACTGGGGTTGATAAAACAGTTCGTTAAAGGTCTTAACAAAAATGGCGAATGTTTCAAATACATTGTGAAAGTGTTTCCAAAATTGAGTAGTGAGAAAATCAAAGGTGGTATTTTCGATGGCCCACAAATCAGGAAGTTGATAGATGATAAAATTTTTATCAACCATATGACAGCTGTCGAGAAATGTGCATGGGAAGAGTTTGTTTGGGTAGTGAGGAATTTTTTGGGCAAAGGAAATGTGACGGCTACATTCAGCACGTTGAACAGTTGCTGATACACTTCCAACAGCTTGGATGCAACATGAGTATTAAGCTTCACTACCTTCACAGCCATCTAAACTATTTTCCTGAAAATCTCGGTGACCTAAGCGAGGAACAAGGAGAGCGCTTTCACCAGGATATTCGTACTATGGAGGAGAGGTATCAGGGGCACTGGAATGAACATATGATGGCTGATTATTGTTGGAGCATTCAAAATAGTACGCATATAACATCTCACTCTAGAAAATCCAAAAAAAGGAAATTTTATTCAGAATAAATATATTTAATAAATTTTTTAAACTTAAACTATGTGCATTTTCAATGAAAAATCCTGTCACATCATAACTCCAAAACTAGAGCTGCTACATGAAAACGGCATATATTTTTGAAATCAGCGTGGAAAAACTATTCAGATTCATGTAAAAAATGTCATGCAACAGACATGCTGTTTTCCAGTGTAATTAGTGTTTTTGTTTTTGGGAATTGTTACAAATTAGATTTAACATTTGTTAGCGCAGTAATAATCCCAAATTAATTAGTTAGTGATTTTTTATTATTATTTAATTAGTTAGTGATTTTTTTTTATTATTTAATGATTAACTGATAAACATTATTAATTAATTACATATAATTAAATAATTTGTTTCGAACATTTTTTATATTATGTAAATAGTTCACTTTAAAATAATGAATGTGATGATGGTGCATTAGCTGATAAACTAATATGTATTTGTGTTGTTGCATTTTTCACCTCAACCACTTTTATAATTACTCGCATGAGCACAATTAAATTAATCTGCCCTCTCGAACTTAAATAAATTGTTTTTCTAATTGTTTTCCATTTCTTACCACCGTGCGTGCATTGACAACACGATGATGTAGATGATGACGTTTTAGTACCGAGAGTGTATAAAGTTTGCGATATGCTCGTATGTTTATTTGCATTTCTCCCTTTATTTTATTATACCAAATTTATGTATTTTGTGTTTGTTAATATTGTTTGTACTCGTACTTTGCTGGCAATTGTTTCTGGCTTGTTGACCACTTTATGTTTTGTCTTGGATGGTTGGTTAGCTGGGGCCGGTTGGTTGGCTGGTTGACTGACTGCCTGGATGGCTGTTTGCCTGTATGGCTGGATGGCTGCTTGACTCTGTTGGGTTGTGTTAAAGTTACAATTCTTTGACTGACAGGCTGGTTTTCTTAACAAAAAAAGCAAAAACAATTGGGTAGAAATTTTTATACAAATATCTGTTATATTTAGTCATCCACTGCTGGTATTACTCGTACCCCAGCCCCCCAACTATTTTTGAAAACTTTTGATATTCTTATAGTTGATTTTTATTCTTTTGGTTGTTTTGCTTGTTCTTTTTAAAAGTTTGTGTTCTTGTTTTTTTTTTTTTAATTTTCACAATTGATTTGTTATTTGTAGTTGCTGCTTAGAAGTGGAAAGAAGAAAAAAAAAAGTCATAGAGAAATTTGTTTCCTCAGCCCTAGATTATATTAAAAAAACGACTTCTTGGCTGACTGGCTGGCGTTTTTTTTCTTGCTTCTTGTTAAAAAGGTTTCTATGGCTGCTGAACTATTTTGTTGATTTCTACTTCGGTTTTCATTATTCTTGTGTTGACTGTTGTTGTGGATGTGTGTATTAATTGTTAAAATCTTTTAAGTATTTTTAAGCAGTTTTTATTTATCTTTATTTTACTTACATTCATATTTTATTTTTAAAGAAGAGGGGGATTTGCTTGTTTAAACATTTTCTTGTCTACATTTAACTGCCTGTCTGTCTGTTTTAAAGTTCTCATGTCTCATTTTTCCTCAATAGGAATATTTATGATTTAATTTTTAATTAAAGAAGAGTGGTGTTTTTTTATTTTGCTTCTTTAAGCCTGAGAAGACCATAATTGCAAACATGTTTTCCCTTGCATTGAGATGCATATATGAATACATAATGCGTTGTATTTCCCATTTTTTTTTCTTTCTTTCTTTAAGATCAAGGTCAGTTTTTAATTAAATTTATTTCAAAAGAGGGAGAATTTTAGTTATATATTGTATTTATTGTAAAGCAAAGCAAGGTGTCTGTTGAAAACAAAGATTATTTATTTTTTATTCTATAGTTCAAAAAACTTTTAGTTAGAGTTTGAGTTTGAAATTGGGGTTTTATTATTGAAACGACTTCTCAAATTTTAATAGAGTGTAAAATTCCCTCACACATTTGTTAAAAAAATCTATTTCATAAGTACTAAATTAATTAATTCATTATACACCTGTGTTAAATATAATAGGAGTGCTGCAACCCAAAATTTTTTTACGATAAATTCGTTAGTCTGGAAACTTCCAAACTGCTAAAAATTATAACGAATTTTTTAATGGAATCTAAGAAGCAAAATTAATAAAAGAATTGTACGAAAAGTCTTTTGTTTATTTATAATTTAATTAATTAATTTTTTTACATTTTCCATTTAGGTGAGTTATTCAAAAAAATAGGAGTATTTGGGATTTCTTTCAAATAAAAATGCATATTAAATTTTAATATAAGAAAAAGCGAAATGTAAGTTTGGAAATGCTATGGAATATCGTATTTTGTAATTTAAAACTATAATTATATATCTACTAGGGACGAGAAAAACATTATTTTCAAGCAAAGAGCGTTGATTAATGATCTTCGAAAAAAAAAGGAAAAACATACAGAGAAATTTAAGAAATCCTTGAGTGCTCCGATCAAATGATGGAAAATGCTTTATCTTATGAAAATAAAGCAGAAACTCGAGACTGCAAACCGTCTTATAGTAAGGTATAGGAAAGCCAATGCTTCGGCGTCGTTCAAAAAGATATTACGGGATCTTAACATTGATGTTAGTATCATAACTATCCGCAGACACTTATTACAGAACCAAATAATTGCAAGAAGGCCAAGGAAGGTTCCTCTTTTAACAAAAAAGCAAGCAGCCGCACGCTTAAAGTTCCCTAAAGACCATGCCAGATGGCAATAAGAACAATAAAAAAATATATTATGGACAGATGAAACCAAACGGCCCTGCTCTGTAAACCGATCGATTTGAAACCGAACGATTTTAGAAAACTACCTCGAACAATAGACATATTTTTTAATTTTTTTTTAAATTCTTTTAATATATAGATTCCTCGGATTTGGTTTACAGAACAGGGCCGAAAGTTGTTGTATTTGGTGAGACTAGCTTTAGATAGTGTGTCCGACGTCCACCTAACACAGATGCAAGGTACAGTATACAAAAAAAAAAATCATTTAAGCATGGTGGAGCATATGGGTACGTTTTTCGTACAGTGGTGTTATTCCAACACATCAGATAAAGGAGTAATTGATAAAAATCTTTATGTGAAAATATGAACAAAGTGATGTTTTCATATTCAGAACGGAATATACCACTAAAATGGGTATTCCAATAAGATAATGACTCAAACACACCTGTAAACTAGCAACGGAGTGGTTTTCAGACAATAGAGTGGAGGCTATATAGTGGCCTGCTGAGTCTTTAGACCTCAACCCTATTGAACATCTATGTAAAAGATGTCAAAAAACATGTTGAAGATTATTAAAATTATAAAAATTATTAAAAATGGAGGTTATTGAAAATAATGAGCTTGCAAACTTTGCTTCAATTGTTATAAAAAAATTATCGCCGTTCACTAACACTCGCTCCTATTATTTTGAATAGTGAATTTTTTACCAATTTTGTTAGTTAGTTTTTTCTGTTTCTTGACCATAAATTACCTTCTGAATTTTCTTAACATAAACTTATAAATATGTAATTAAATGTGATGTAAAAAAATCTGAACAAAACTACGAATTTTTTTTACGAACAGAAACTTTTTTTGAGATTAGCACTCCTATTTTTTTGAACACAACTGTACATACATATGTACATATACACCTTAAAAAAGAAAAATTTCTAATTCAAGTTCGAACACAGTAATGCAAAATAATGGAATAAAATAAAATTTTATGCATGAAATTTATTTTGAACACGCATAAAACCAGGGGTCTGTCTACTCGGATTTATATGTTAAAAAGATGCAAACATTTTAAGCACTAAGTAGAATTGCTTACAAATTTAGTTTAAGCAGTTACTACTTTGTTGTCATGTTGCAATTTATAGCTGACCAAAATGATGTCTAGCGTTACCGTTGGTGATACTAAATTATGGTTTACACATTCATACCAGGTGACCTCAGGAGAAATGCTACACTGCAGAAAAAAAACTTATCCACTATATGTTAGTGTTTTTGCTATCTAAGCGTTTGATATTTTCCCCTTAAATATTCATAAATCAAGCAGTATATTAGATACATATATAAATATCATTGAAACAATACAAATAAAGTTCATTGCTATCATTGGGTTTCTTTAAAACTAAACCATTTTTATGTTGTGGAAAAGTCTACATTAAAAAGTAAACATCCAACTTATAAAAAAGGGCGGTTATTTTCTTAAAAATTTCGTTGGTAATATGTACACAGAACTTACATGCAAGTATTTGCACGTCTAATCGCAGGGTAAAGCTTCAAATTGACATTTTCACCGATATCAAATCAAATATTAAAAAATAAACAAAATATAAAAAAAACAGTAAAAAAATACAATAAACAAAAAATAAAATTCAAAATGAAAAAAAACAAACAGCAAATTGGAATAAAAAAGATATAAAAAAATAAACAAAATGTAAAAAATAAAAATAGTAATAAACAAAATTAAAAAGTACAATAAACACAAAGAAATATAAAATAAGAAAAAAAGGAGGTGTTTTGAAGTTATCCACTATTTTCTTTGAGATTTTTTAAAATGTTTAATTTAGGGCCATTATTATAACTTATCGTTATGTAGGATTTTATTGGATGGATAAACACTTTTTCATTATTACAACTTCATTTTAACAAAAAGTGAGCTATAAATTAAAGACAAGTTCATCCTACCTGTAACTTTTATCGTGAGGTATAGTAATTTTAACTTGCCACATTTTCGCCACACTTTCTACTTTATAAAACAAAGCTTAATTTATTTGGTCAAAATATGGCATAAAACAAAAACAATACAACACAAAACACATAAGAATAAAAAAAAACAAAAGAATTGACAAAAATATTTTCATTATTTTTGTAATTTGGCAAATAAACAAATGCACGTTGCCACTAATCATTTTTAACAAACAATATCCACAATATCCACAGAAATGTTGCCACCAACCAAATATTTTATTATTTATTTTATCTGACAGTAGTAATAATGGAAAATTTTAAAGGTCACTTTAAAGTTCAGTTTTTCTAAAGTTAGGAATAACTATCCGAAACTTTATCGTTAAATCATAATAATGGCCCTTAATGTTATTTTATTATTATTATGTTTATTAAATTTGATAAATAGTAGTTCGTTAATATAAATATACAAAACAGCTCTTTAAACCAAACCTATGGGCAACACTGTATTTGATTATATGTATGTATGTAGGTGACTCGCCAAATGCCATTTTGGTTTTTCGCCGTAACCATAAACAACTGTTTTGCTGGTTCAGCGTTGCCAAATGTGCAGTTTTCACCAATTTTTGCAGTTTTCCTAGGCATTGGCCAGTTTTTGAAGTTTTTTTTGCTTAATATTATATTATTTATATTGATATTGACTCGAAATAAATAAATAATTCGATTTGTTATATAATGAGATAAAATATATACCAAATTAAAGTGTAGATCTCATAGAATTTGACGCCATACAAATTTTTGTTTAACTCTCTTAGCAAAATTTTAGTAATTCACAGAAAAAACAACACTTTTTTTAATCAAAATTATTAAACACATATGTACATACATAGTCTGTTAACTTTACGTTATCTACATCTGATATAACATCCCACATCCGATCCAAAATAACGAAAAATATGTAAAAATTAAAAAATTTCTATGTGCAGTCTTTTCACCTGAAAATCACTTTTTTTTCTTCTAAATTTACAGTTTTTCAAACAAAAAAAAATATTATGGCAGACATATTTGTTGTTGCACTTTTGATAGTGTCCACATCTGATGTGAATTTTTATCATGATGAATTTCAAATTGATATCATAATGAAAATTCATCATGTATAGATAGACACAATTTATTAATATTATGAAAGCGTTATGATATACTCGTAATCATCAGAGATCACGGTCTAATAGATTTCATTTTATGTGTTCCTGTGCGTTTAACATGCAAATTAGTCCTCGTCCAGACTTGCAATTTTTGTTGCAGCAATTCTTAAGTTTATTGGTGAGAGAGGTGAGAAGATTGGGGAGGGGTACACAGTTTCATGTGCTGGGCAATTCTCTTTTGATTTGAAATTCGTAATTGTTTATATCAACTTTTTAGTTGTATTTGACGTTTTTTATTTATATTATTTATTCAGTTGTGTGAAAAATAAAAAATATAACATAAAACAAATAGAATTGTTAATTTTTCAGTGAAATTTGTGGTGCAATAGACATTTTTTAATGCATAATTGCAAATTTAGAGTTTCCTAATGTGGACACTTATGCAATTCCAAAGCAGAATTTTAAAAAATTGCTGCAACAAAAGTTTTGACAATTATTTTTTTAAATATTTGTTTGATTCATCATGATATAAAATCATCAACGTATACCCCTTTGTGCTGATATTAATGAAAAAATGACAGTTGCTTTGCCGGCGTCATATTATGGGTTATGGTATAAAATCATCAGGTGTGGACACTATTATTGAAATTAATGGTAGGTACAGACTTAGCAACGTATTTATGCAACCAGGCAGATTGCATAGTCGGTTGCATATTCTGTTGTCTTGTTTATGGTTGCGTTCGAAGTTCCATTCGAAGTTTCGAAAATATCAAAATGTTTTGATGTTTATGGGTTGCATTGTAGGTTGCAGTGTTTGTATCAAAGTATTCGAAAACGTGTTGTGTAAGCAAGTTGCAAAGTGTGTACCTACCATAATAAACAAACGAAAACATAAACAGCTGTTTATTGTTATGGCAGCACTAATAGGAAAAGCAAATGTATTTATGGTTATGACGATGTTTATGACCACAGAATGTTGAATTTTTATTCTTAGTTTATGGTTATGGCTATAACATTATGGTATGAACCCTAAAGTCTTGGTCCTGTGCATTTCGTCGTATTCCTATATATTTATAACTTATGTACATACGTATTTACTTTTCTAACTAATGGCTTATTTCTTTTCTTTTCTAATTCTTTTAGAACAAAAATCAAAAAACTACCCCAGATAACAACACTACTTTACAAAATGGTACCAGTGATTTACAAACAGAAGACCCAAGTGATGCAAATAAAAAAGATGATAATAAAAACATGATGCAAAATATTCCCAGTATAACACCCCCTAATTCTCCCAGCAGAACAATGGACCATACAACTGATGGATCATTAACTGCATCGCCCTCTACATCATTTAACTCGTCTGCAGCGACTGCCGCTACTGTCACAAGCAGTAGTGCGACAGCTGCTAATTTGAACACAAATTCGAATTCGTCATCCTCGTCTGTTAGTGATAAAAAACAAAAGAAAACCGTTACATTTAAAAATGTACTGGAGACCAGTGATGACAAATGTGCGATAAAAAAGTTCTACAATCCGGATAATCGCAAGCCACTGGTTTCGATTATCAAGAAAGAATGTTTGAATCGTCCTTTAATGTATACGAGGAACAGTGAATGTATTGTAAGACCGTCGAGGCTAACCGAAATACTCAAAAACAATTCAAACATTGATAAATTAAATTCTTTGAAATTTCGCTCGAATCATTCATTGTCTGCTGCTGCTGCTTCTTTGACAGCGACAACAACAACAACAACAACTGAGAGTTCGGTATTGGCGGGTCCACTGTCGCGACTATTTGGGGCTCCCAGTGAAGAAGAGGACAGCAAGCAAAAGCTTATTAATTTTCGTTTGAGTAAAGAACAACAAAGCGACGAGGAAGACGATGAACAGGATGAGGATGACGACGATGACAACTATGAAGATGATGGCGAAGAAGAGGAGGAGGTAGGGGGAGAGGAAAAAGAAGACGAAGATGAAGAAGATGATGATGCTGAGGAAGCCGAAGAAGGTGATGAACGAGGAAATGTAGAGGAGCCTGGAGTAGTAAAGTTCAAAAATGGCCTAGTGAAATCAGATCTAGAGCCAGAAAAGAAACATAAGTTGAAAGTGGTTGGCGAAAACGAAGATGAGGATCAAGAAATGATTGTTGATAAACACTTTGTGCTACCCAAACGTTCTCGTTCTTCAAGGATAATCAAGCCAAACAAACGCTTAATAGAAGATGGTATTATATGCAAAAAAAGTATTTTAAAAAGTGCCACAGCCTTAGCCCAAAATACTGCTGTAGTAGCGAAAGAAGAGAAAACTCTTGTTGCACCTCCGCAGCCAAATTATTTCGGTTTAGGCGATTACGATGCCAAGGAATGTAAGGGCACAAATAGTAAGTTTGTTCAAACAATATTTACCCTCTATTTCTATAATATGGACGACCGACTTGAGTGTAAAATTTGTATGAAAGGAACTAATTTATTTCAGTGATTTACATATAAATTTTCTAGACGAATCGCCTGTCTTACTTATGGAAAATTCTTTATTAAAAACACTAGGGTCCATATTCATAAAATAATTACTTAAATTATTGATTTATCCCCCTTTTTTTCTGCAGTCCTGTCGACTTGTCTAGAAAATTTTTATGAAAATCACTCATTATTTTCTACTCAAGTCGATCGTCTCCGTTGTGGAAACAGGCAGATATAAGATGTTTAACAATATTAGCCTGTCAGACAGGCGACTCATCTAGAATATTTGTATGAAAATCACTCAAAAAAATTAGTGCTTTTCAAATAAATTTTCTAATCAAATCAACCGTCCGTATTGTGGAAACAGTGGACCCAGACGGTCTACTTGAGTAGAAAATGGATATGAAGAGCCCTCCTTGGTTGAAGTGATTTTGATAAAAATTTTCTTGTGGCAGCAGGGGCTTAAAACCAGTTTTCTATACTTTTCTTTTTATAAAACAAAATTATTTTCAATATTATTAAAATTTTCTTTTACATTTTTTTTCAGCCTTAAAATCCTCTAAAGACTTGAGTTTGGATTGTGGTAAACTTGCAGCTACATTTTCCTCCAATACGAATGTTTTCTCGAATTATGCTGGCAATTCAAATAACACAAATACCAGCAGCACCAGCTCAACAAAGCCCAGTAGTAGTTTTGTATTAAGACAACCCCGTTTACAATTCGAATCTCTGTCGAATTCTACCACAACCACAACCACAACCAGTGAACGCAGCAATAACTTAACGGTTGTGGTAGCGGCAGCAGCGACAGCTTTAGCTTTATCCGCCTCTTTACCCAAATCTTTGCAACATGCGATTTCATCGTCATCATCGGCAACCTCTGCAGGTGGCTTAAAAAGCTCAGCGACTTTGTTGTCGCCCACGTTTTCCTTAAATGGTGCTACTGCTACAAAAATTAATAATACAAGTGAGTAGTGCGTAACTGAAACGATTTTTAGCAATTAAAGTTTTTAATTTCTTTTATAGCTTCTGTAACAAGCCCATCTTCCCCGCCAGCTAATCAATGTGCTGTTTGTTCTTCCATTATACATTTGAAAAATTCGCCGCAAGCCACCAAATATGTGGAGCCAAGCTGCGAACATTGCCGCAAATTCATATCGAAAATTGCCAAGAAATCTCTTGCCATCAAAAATTCACCCACAATGAAAAGTATACAACTCCAGTGCAAAGCAGATGGTAAGTTTTTTTGCTTAATTTCCCTCTCTTTATTAAGTTAAAATTTTAATTTTTGGAAAAAGTGCGAGCAAATATTCAAACTTTCTTCAAAAAAGCCCACATTATAAACTTGGCAGTACTTGGTCAAAAATACTAGTGTGGCAACACTCGCATTCTTGCTAAGCCAATGAAGAGATGTTGTTGTTATTTAACAGTTATTTTCATTTATGTACGCATTTATTAAAACCACAATTCATTCGGGCTGGGAAAAAAGTGAGCCAAAGTACATTGGGTAATTTGAGCCAAAGTTTTAGACAAATATGTTTGAAATTTGGAATTTATGACCACGCACAGCTGGGTTTTTTTATTTTTGTAACACATAATGGACATTTTTATTCTTGCCATCATATGAAAGAAAAAGAAAAAACACTAAAATTTTATGGCAATCGCGATAAATTAGAAAAAAGTTTTTACTTTTTGCTTCCACGAATCCGAATCTTGCTTTGAAACAATATTTAAATCAATTTCCCATATAGTAAAATTGTAAGCAGCATCAGTTTTTTCCTTCAAACGTTAAAATGTTCACTATATTTCAATCTGAGGCTGTCTAAAAGAAAAGGATATAAATCAAAAACCGAAAAAAAATTCGAAACGAAAAATAAAAGAAATTAATTAAGAACTGTTTTCGTAATACTTTTCATCAGGGAAAAACACTTTGTTATTTGTTCATTAATAATTATCAGATGTAATTTGGCTTAAAAAGCGTTACGAACTTTAGCCCGTTCAAATCATAAATATAGAAACAAATTAAGTTCGAAAAATAATAATTAAAATTAACTAAAATTAATAGCCATGGGCCTGTGGCAAAAATTAAATAAATATACTTAATAGTAACCAACCAAAAAAGTTTGTCTTAAGTAGAACAAAAAATAAGCAAATTAACTAACATGTGCATAATTAGTAAAGAATAAAACGACAATGGTAAGTCTGTTGTAAATTAGAGATGGTAAATTTGGGCTTTCATTACAAAACACGTTTCAGCAAAATTGAAATACGATGAATCAAAACAATTCACGTATTCCATTTGCAAGAAAGTTTCGTATGTAAGGCAGAAATCTACATCAACTGACACCACACACAGTGGACCAACACAGAAGAACGCTGATGATGAAGGTTTAGTGGCCTTCGAAAACGGCTGGCTGTTCCGTTCAATTATGTTTTGCCAGAATATTTACAACTAACTTTGATGTTATTTGTTCATTAATAATTATCACATGAAATTTGGCTTAAAAAGCGTTACGAAAGCTTATGAGAAGTTTATATTTATGGAAAAGGTTATTTATTTGAGGTTAAGTTAGAATTTCACGTTTTATTAACAAAAGCAATAACGTCCACTAAAATATTTTGTTTTTTTTAATTACTTACTATACCCTCCCTTCTCCATATTCTTGTTTAATAACTTATAAAAAACGTTTTATTTCATATCAAAATTACATTTTTTGTGCTGCCACTGAGCAAGTTGTTTGCAAATTTCAACTTCAGCTGCCAATAAATCGGTTGATATTTATTTTTTATAAACACAAAATATGCAGTATTTACTTTGATATCTTTTTAATCGTACGTCATTAACAAAAACAATATTAATAATTAGTGTTTTTTTATGGGAATTGTTACAATTTAAGTTTAACATTTATTTATTAACGCACTAATAATCCCAAATTATTATTTTACTTATTCAGTAAAATATTTTTTATTAAAAATACATTGTAACAATTCCCATTAAAAAACACTAAAGGTATTCATTTCAGGTTTTTCTCTTTGGAAAAATGGAAAATTTAATTTCTTTTACATTTTCAAAAAAAAAATTAAAATTTTTTTTAAATTTTTTTCCTGGCTTTGTTGTAAAAAATTACATTTTTCTATTTTTCCAACGAGAAAAAAAAAAACTGAAATACTGAATACCTTTACTAATTATTATCTTGACGGCACCAGGTCAAAAATACTTGTGTGGCAACATTCTATTCTTGAATAGCTGTTGTTGTTATTTACATTTATTTTCTATACATACTTTTACAATTAGAGCTGAAAAAAGTCAGGCAATGTAGTAAAGTAGGAAAATAAAACACATGTTGATTATTGAGTTATTGGTTGAGTTTCTCATTTGTTTAAATGAAAGTTTATAATATAATAACTTTAGTTGCTCTAAGAAAATTTGTGTAAAGGTTTCCTGATGATCTGCATTAGCAACAATGAAATGCGCATAGGATCCAGCTAAACACCTCAATAATCAATATCAATGTATTTTTAATAAAAAAATATTTTGCTGATGAAGTAAAATAATAATTTGGGATTATAAGTGCGTTAATAAATGTTAAACAAAAATAATATTATTTAGTGTAAACAATTTTTTTGGCAACAACTCCAGTTCATATGTTAAGTTTTTTGCTTAATGTTTCCTGCCTTTCAATTTTGTAACGTAATTAATTGCGAAATTCTTTATTAAGTCAAATATTAAATTTGTTAAAAAAAATTCCCAAAGAAGGGCAAATTATAAACTTGGCAGCACTTGGTAAAAAATACTTGTTTGGCAACACTCTATTCTTGCAAAAGCAATAAACAGTTGTTGCGGTTTTTTACATTTATTTTCATTTGGATCCTTCTTACAACTACAATTCGAGCTGAGAAGAAAAAACGATCGGAAACCTTATTTCGTTTTATAATTATTTATTAATTATTACAATTTATTTATTTTTTATTGAAACTGAGGAAATAAATGAATTGTGGCCAAGTGCTCTTTTTCCCAGAAAAGTTTTTCCAAAAGTACGTTTTACAGACTATAAATCTTTTAAATACTTTTTTGTGTAGAACACTTTTCCATTTCACAAAATATTAATATTTAAGTTATATTAAGTAAAAACAAAAAGCAATTACATGTTTCTATATATATGTAAATATTTTTTAACAGGAAATTGTCTGATTTCACCGCTCAACAACAAGGCGGGTCATTTGAAAAATTTTAAAAAAGTTTACAGAGAACGTTGTAGCTACTGTTGGCTTAAAAAGTGTTTTCAAACATTACAGTTGCCGAAAGTAAGGCTTAATGCCTTGCTGCCGGTATTGAGTAATAACAACTCGGGCATGACCACCACCAGCAGCAGCAGCAGCAAATCTCTCTCGCAAGACATTAAAGCGAAGAAAGAACTACTAGAGGAAGCTGTTAAAACAGCTGCTGCTCCCATTAAGTGGAAACCTTTGCTGGAGCCTGCCATAACAACTTCTTCTACCAACACTTCTGCTATATCTCTAACGGAAACACTTAAAATAAATTTGAAAACGAATCCTTTGGTGGAAAATAATGTCACTTTTGGTAGTGTTCCTCTACTCAGACCAGCCATATTAGAAAATCCTTTGTTCTCGAAAATTTCTTTAGAAACTAAACAGGAAAAGTTGGATAGGAAACCTTTGGTGGAAGCTTTAAAATATTTAAAAACTGTTAAGACCGAACCCATAACAGTAGAGACTTCAACTCAACTGGTTTTAAAATCCAGCAACAAAAAGAAAGACAAGTCCTTGGAAAAAGAGCGCAAGGAAATGAGAATGAAGGAGATGTTGTCACCCAAAATGGAAATTGATAGAACAAAAGATGTTAAAGAAAGACTGGAGGTTCTGCTGAGCGGCTTAAGGGAGTCTAAAAACACTGAAAGCTCATTATGCTCTCCTACAATCTCGGGCGGCAGCATAAACCCCACAGTGCTAATGACTCCAACATCCAACATATCTAGTGGAGCAGCGACTACATCATCGGGGGACAAACGCCAACGTATTGCTGTAAAAGGACCACGGGTTAAACATGTCTGCCGCAGTGCTTCTATAGTTTTGGGACAGCCTTTGGCTTTGTTTGGGGAGGATGGCGAAGAAACTGTTTTTAGCGAGGAACAATTACAGCAAAGTTTAGAACAAGCGGAAACAAAAACTCCTCTCACTGATGAAAATGATAATTGTGCCTCTTGTCAAACTAAAAAATTGGCAAATGACGACTCTTTGGCCACTGTAGAGCCTCCACTGAAAACGGCGAAAATCGAAAAGTTAGACAACACAAACACAACAGCAAAGGCCTTGGTGCCGGTGTCCAAATTGTCACAGCGGCCCCATCACTACAATACCCAATTGACAGCTTACAAGAAACAGATAAACAGTCAAATCAATCCAGCCTTGTTGCCACCGCGAGCGCGCAAGGAACCGCAACTGAAGTGTAAACTTTTAATATCCATTGATTTTTGGGAAAATTATGATCCAGCTGAAGTGTGCCAAACTGGTTTTGGACTTATCATTACGGAAACGGTGGCGCAGCGCGCTTTATGTTTTTTATGTGGTTCGGCGGGTCAAGAACCTTTAATATTTTGCTCATGCTGCTGTGAACCATACCATCAGTATTGCGTCCAGGACGAGTTTAATCTCAAGCACGGCTCTCTGGACGACACCCTGCTGCTCAATGAAAGTTGTCTGAGTGTTGCGGGCTTGGGTTCCAATGCCAACACCGCCATAGCCAAACTTAATTGGCTGTGTCCCCGGTGTACGGTGTGTTATACCTGCAACATGTCTTCCGGTGCTAAAGTGAAATGTCAGAAATGTCAAAAGAATTACCACTCTACATGCTTGGGTACCAGCAAACGTTTGCTAGGCGCTGATCGGCCGTTGATCTGTGTCAACTGTTTAAAATGCCGTTCATGCTCCACGACCAAAGTAACCAAGTTTGTGGGCAACTTGCCCATGTGTACCAATTGTTTTAAGTTACGCAAGAAGGGCAACTATTGCCCGGTGTGTCAGAAGTGCTACGACGACCAAGACTTTGATTTGAAGATGATGGAATGCGGCGATTGTAATCAATGGGTTCATGCTAAATGTGAAACCTTAACTGATGAGCAATATAATTTGCTTAGTACGTTGCCCGAATCTATTGAATTCATTTGCAAAAGATGCTCACGCAAATCACAAGATGCAAAACAACGAGCTTGTGAATGGCGGGATGCAGTTAAGGAAGAATTCAAATCAAGTTTAATGAGTGTGCTAAAGCTGCTTAGCAAATCTCGTCAAGCCTGTGCTCTGTTGAAATTGAGTCCTCGTAAGCAAATGAAATGTTCTTGCAGCTCTTTAAACACCAACAATGCCTCCAACAATAAATATCAACCCAAGTCGTTGCAATTTAGCTCACAACAAGAACAGAGTCTGGCAAATAACGATCAAACTCCCTTGAATCCTGAATCTAATATTGACATTTATGAATTTGATGACCGGGAAAGAGATCAGGTGACATTAAATCATTCTCCCATGGAATTGGAAAGCAAGAAGTGTATTTGCCAGTCCCAAATTAATTCAGCTCAAACCTGTTTAACTCTAGTGGAGATTAAGCATAAAATTTGCAATGGTTCTTATGTATCGTTAGCGGAGTTCAACTATGACATGAATTTGGTGATACAGCAGGCCAACTGTGATGATTTGGTTATAGTGTATAAGGAAATTTTAAGCGAACAATTTCCCTGGTTTCAAAATGAGACACAAGCCTGCACCGATGCTTTGGAAGAAGACATGTACGAATCGGGTGGGGGAGCTTATGGCCTTAGCACTTCCATTGATAATGAGCCTGACTACAATATGGATTGTTTGCCCTCGAGTCAAGAGCAGCAAGATGATCAAGATAGATCAGCCTTGCTAGCGGAGCTGCCACCGGATTTGGAGGATCAGTTGTATAATATAAAATCTCGTACAGATGTTAGAATTTGCTTATTTTGTCGTCGCACTGGCGAGGGCTTGCCCGGTGAAGAATCTCGTTTGTTGTATTGCGGCCACGACTGTTGGGTTCACACCAATTGTGCTTTATGGTCTGCAGAGGTTTTCGAAGAAATCGATGGTTCCTTGCAAAATGTACACTCGGCCGTTGCTAGAGGTCGCATGATTAAGTGTTCAGTTTGTGGGAACAGAGGAGCCACAGTGGGCTGCAATGTTAAATCCTGTGGTGAACACTATCATTATCCCTGTGCTAGATCAAAAAGTTGTGCCTTTCTAGCCGATAAATCTATGTATTGTCCCCAACACGCCGCCACTATCAACAACACTAAGACCAGCTTTGAAACACAATTCGAAGTAACTCGTCCCGTGTACGTAGAGTTGGATCGCAAGCGCAAGAAAATGGTAGAACCCTCAAAGGTTCAATTTCATATTGGTTCGCTGGAGGTAAAGCAATTGGGGCATATATTACCCAGATTTTCGGATACGTATGAAGCCTTGGTGCCGGTCAACTTCCTATGCTCGCGTTTGTATTGGTCTTCCAAGGAGCCTTGGAAAATTGTAGAGTATACTGTGAGAACGTATATATATAACTCTTCCTCGTCTTCTCTATCCAATGGTGCTATTGATTTGGGTAAAAACTTTACTGTCGATCATTCCCAAAATAATTCGACTCTCATACAAATGGGTCTTTCGCAGATCCAGCAATGGCATTTAAGTTTAGCCAAAGGTGATTATGAAACTGCCGAAGAATATGATTATCTCAATAGTTTCAATCAACATTCGTCATGTTCGGGCAATAATGCTATAGAAACTAATGCCGCCAACGACGAGGAACCTCAAACCAACGCCGATTTGCTGCCACCTGAAATTAAAGATGCCATATTTGAGGACTTACCTGGAGATCTCTTGGAAGGTATTTCCATGTTGGATATATTTACCAAGTGCATGAATTATGAGGACATGGCCCAGGGCGAACACTCTAAAGATGGCGTTACAAATCAACAGCTTTCGGATGAAGATACCATGACCTCCATAGGGGCTTTTACCAAACAATTGACGGCCGAATTAAACGGCAATTGGTCCAGTGCAAATCATAATCATGTTGAATCCCAAGAATCCCAAGCGCAACAAGCAGTTAAGCTGCAGAAACTCAAAAAGGTAGCTTCTCCAGTAATAAGTTGCGATGTCAGTGCAAAAAATACCATGAAAAGAAGAAAGATATCGGAAAATATGTTAATGTCGCTTAACAATCATCAGCGTTCACAGAAGAAGGAAGTGGCCAGCGTCACTCGAAGATTAGATATGGAGAGTGCGAATAAAAGAACCTTCACCTGGAGTGCCGAGAAACGTTACAATTTGGACACCAACCAAAGCGACAGTAAAATCAAACTAATGCAAGTAGATGGAGTGGATGACAGCATAACCGAATATCGTTTCGTTACCCAAGATGCCACGCAAACAGCTGTCAAGTGTGAACGATGTCAATACACCTATCGCAACATAGACTCATTTCAAAGGCATTTAAACAATTGCGAACCCATGTCTTCCTCCACCAGCGAGTCAGAATCGGAACGCAACTCCCAAACTCCAGACACAACTCACCAGGCACCACAAGCTATAACCTTGGAACAACTACAGGAATTGAATAATAAACTACAGCAGCAGCAGCAGCAACAGCAACATAGAACCACCCAAATGCCCTTCATTCAAAGCATACCAGCGCAAACTTTGAGCCAATTGCAAGGTTTACAAACAGCCAACATTTTGCAAGGCGTACAATTGCAGGGAGTCCAAAATATACAAAATCTGCACAACATACAACAGTTAACACAGCCGCAGAATTTGGGCGGAAACTTTTTCATTTCTACGGCACAACCAGAAATGAATCAAGCCTCCGCAGATTTGCAATTGTATGCCAACACTCTACAAGGTTTGACCGCTAATTTGAATGGAACATTTACCCTACAAGCGGCCCCCACCACACAATACGCAAACGCTGCACAACTACAGCAGAACCAACCCCAACTGATAGCACTCTCCACAAATCCAGATGGCACACAGCAGCTTATACAATTGCCCACTGCAACGGCTCAGCCCCATCAAAATGCACCAGCTACATATCAAACTTTACAGGCCACCAACTCGGACAAAAAAATAGTGCTGCCTGTGACACAGGGAAAGCCTTTGAAAACCATGGCCACAAAAGCGGCCCAACAAGCGGCAGCTAAAAATAAATTAAAAGCCACCACGGTGGTGAAACCCATACAATCGAAGATAAATGTTACCACAACAAGCACCACCAATCACATAACGCAACCGCAGACGGTAAATGCTACGCAACTGCTAAATCAGCAGCTACTGCAGCAGCTGCAACAACAAGCCCAACAAAACAATACGCAGCCGCAAATACTTTTCCAAACAAGCCAACCGCAACAACAACAACCCCAAATAATAATGCAGCAGCCGCAAAATATTATATCATTCGTAACAACGACAAATGACGGCACGCAACAACCCCAACTGCAGTACGTGACTTTGCCGGCAGCACAACAAACTACAGAATTCAAGCCCCAGGCACAAGCTTCTCTATTTACCACAGCAAATGCTCAGCCCTTATTGCAATCAGCCTATTTGCAGACAGATGCCAGTGGCAATTTGGTTTTAACCAATGGCCCGCCCCAAACTTCAGCTCCCCTACAACTGCTGACAACGCCTCAAGGTCCCCAGGTTATAGGTGCTTTGATACAGCCTCAAACCATTCAACTGCAAGGAGGCAATGTAATAACCACCACCACAACGGCTACAGCAGAGGGGGGAATACCCCAACAAGGCACTGGCCAAGCGCAACAACAGCAAGTCATCATAAGCGGCAATCCGACTTCGGCCACAAACGGCTTAGAAATGCTAACGGCAGCTACAACACCCCAAGTTATATTGGCCACTACTACTCAGCCCATGTACTATGGCCTAGAGACCATAGTGCAAAATACGGTCATGTCTTCGCAACAGTTCGTATCCACGGCCATGCCCGGTGTTTTGAGTCAAAATGCTAGTTTTTCGGCCACCACAACCCAAGTTTTCCAGGCCAGCAAAATAGAACCTTTGGTTGACATACCCGCCGGTTATGTCTTGCTCAACAATGTGGATGCCAATAATGCGCTAATGCAAACCCAGCAAGCTACAACGGCAGCCAATACGGCACAACATCAGGCCAATCAAAATAATTTCATACAAGTCGCTCTGCAACAACAGGCCCAAGCCTTGGCTGAGCAGCAGCAGCAACAACAGCAGCATCAAACCCAAAACAATGTATTCCGTTTGCAAACTCAACCCGTAACTGCAACAACAACACAAGGCTTTCAATTGCAGGCACAGCCTCAAGCCCAAATAGTAGTGACCCAGCAGCAGCAACCGCCAGTAGCTCAAACTCCTACTGCACCAGCACAATTCGTAGAGCGTGCCAACAATAGTCAACAGCCCAATGTGCATTTAGTAAGTGCAAAGGTAGCGCCTGTGGCTCAAATAAAGAGGACCAAAGCAGCTGCTCCCGTAGCAACAGTAACTAAAGTACAGCCCCAAGTGGTGAATAAAGTAATGCCGAATGTGGTGCAAGTAAGCAATCACCAGTCACAGCATCAAAAGATTAAGCAGCAGGCCGCACAGATGACGCCACCCGACGGGGCCGCCGCCGCCGCACATGGCAACACAAACTTAAAGCAGGCTAATAATCAAAATGTAACAAATATAACACAGCAGCCACAGCCACATTCAGCGGCGGCCAAGAACCAAAGTGACGTGATCAAACCGGCGCAGATAAGTGCAGCAACAACAGCGGCAGCAGCAGCAGCAGCAGCACCTATCATAACTACAACTACAGCGTCAGCCGCAGCCGCAGCAACAACAACAAATAAAAAGACCAACCTGATCAGACCTCTGCACAAATTAGAAGTGAAACCGAAAGTTATGAAGACAGCCGCAGCTACAGTCGTTAGCAAAGCAACTAATAACAACAACAGCGTAAATACCACAAACCCGCCTTTAGTTCAAATCCCTACAACAACACCCACAAATCCGAATAAAACGGTAGTGCTAAAAACGCAAAATCAACTGCAGGCAACTCAGGTCCAACAGCAGCCGCAGCAGCATCAACAAAAGCAACAGCAACAACAGCAGCAGCAACAACAATCCCAATCCCAACCCATTATTACAAATAACTCTTTATCAGCAACCCAACCAATAACCGAAGAAGAACCTGCCACAATAATACCCCTGACAAATTTAGCTGAAACAACTGAAACTTCGGAATTTATAAATCTGCAACATGTAGCCAACGCCCACCAGCAACACTACAATGTGGCCGATGCTTTGTTGCTGGACGACAGCTCTCAAATGGCTCAACAAAATCTATCACATTGCAGCTATTCAAATACAACGAACAATTACGAGGCAGTTCAGCAACCAACAACAGCAGTCGTTACCACACACAACACTTCGTCCGATAATGTGAGCAACATATTGCCGACAATACAAAGAATGCCACAGTACACAAATATCAATATAGTGAATCCTTTGCAACAATATTCCACTACAAATTCGCTGACAACAACATCAACGTCAACATCATCCACGACCACCACTACAGTTACACGGCCCACAAATCGTGTATTGCCAATGCAACAGCGCCAATACGAGCAACATGCTCAGACAACCTGTAGCAGCACTACATCATCCACCTCTACGGCAGCAGCAGTAGGAAATGTTACACAATTTACGCATACAACAACAACCGCTAATTCACAGATCTCACAAAATCACACAAATTCTGCCAGCACAGTGGACAGCAGTCAACAACAGCAACAGCAACAGCAACAACAACAACAACAATCTGCGATTAAGGCCAACATAAACAAAATCGCTTACGAGGCCGAGGTGAAACAAATGTTGCTACACTCACCGCAACCGCATACGCCGCATCAGCATCAGCAACATGAGGCTCAGCAAGCCACACATCAACAATTGCAGCAGCATCAACAACAAGTTATGCATGTGCAGCATGAGGTTATGCAACACAATTTGGCCAAATCCTCTCCCCCTCCTTTGTCCTACGACATAGAAGAAAAGCCGGAGGATGCCGCCTCAAAAATGTGTTTACACGACTTGAACTATGTGCACAATGGCATGGCAGAGTATGTAAATAGCACTACGCCCGAAGGCTGCCTTATAACAGATCCAAAATTTCCACCTGAAGGCGAGGTTATACTCGGTAATAGCTGCTGTGAAAACGAGGAAGACGTATTAAGCTCAAATGCAAATATGGATGAGGATGAAGCCGAAGAACAACAGCTGCTAGATGATGAAGAAGAAGATGATGGCTTCAGTTTGAAAATGCCTTCTGCCGATGGTTCCGATAACATGTCCATGGATAGTGATGAACCGGCTGTAAAGGACAAGATCAGCAAAATTTTAGACAATCTCACCAATGAGGATTGCAATGACTCTCTCAACACCTCGACCACGTTGGAGGCTCAAGTAGAAATGGTCTGCAATAATCAATACCTCAATGCTGCTATTGCAACACAAGATTTAAAAAGTAGTAGCAATCAGAATCTCAATGCAAATGCAAATGATCATCACAACTCACTAACGCCACCACAAGAAGCTAATGAATATTATACACCTACAACCGAAGAAACGTCAGCATTTATAGCAGCCCAATTGGCAGCCGAAAGTATGAAGGAGCAGCAAGTCGCCGACAGCTACAACAACATTATGAAAAGTCATCAAGCATCGAATAAGATGCAAGAGCAGGTAGACAACTCCCTCAACACAAACTATTTACAAAACTGTACGAACTCTCTACAACCCGCCTCGAATATAAATAGTCTACAGCAACAGGAAACACCAGCGGCCGTCAACTTGGCAGCTCCATTAACTATGGCGGCGATTCAACCGCCTCAGCCGCCCGCAAGGGATCCCAAACGTGTCATGGGGCCGCATTTACTTTACGAAATACAAAGTGAAGATGGCTTTACCTACAAATCATCTTCAATTACCGAAGTGTGGGAGAAAGTTTTCGAGGCAGTACAAGTTGCTCGCCGCGCTAACGGCCTATCGCCCCTACCCGAAGGTCCCTTGGCCGATATGAGTGGTGTGCAAATGATTGGTCTCAAAACGAACGCCTTAAAATATCTCATTGAACAGTTGCCGGGTGTAGAGAAGTGCAACAAATACACACCCAAATACCACAGGCGCAATGGAACAGTCTCAACCACACATTCATCTTCCTCCAGCAGTTCCTTGTCCTCTTCATCCTCGATGAGTGGTAATGCTTCTGGTGCCGCTTACCTTGATACAGATAGTAGTAGCATGGATTATGCTTCAGATCAAGAGGATCTGGCGGAAAATATTTACGAGAGTGCCCGCTGTGAACCATTTTCGAAAAGATCGGAATATGATATGTTCAGCTGGCTGGCATCTAGGCATCGTAAACAACCAGTGCAAGTGTTTGTGCAACCTTCCGACACGGAACTGGTGCCAAGGTAAGCAAGTTTATTATATATTTTTTTAGTTTTAATAACGTTTAATTCTTTTTTTCTTTCGTAGACGTGGTACCGGCAGCAATTTACCCATGGCCATGAAATATCGTACATTAAAGGAAACTTATAAAGATTATGTGGGTGTATTCCGCTCCCATATACATGGGCGTGGTTTATACTGTACAAAGGACATTGAAGCTGGTGAGTACTTAAACTAAGGCTGAGTTTAAATCTGAGATTTATTATGTGCCATGTGGCCAAAAAAAAAGCGTAACCACTAATTACTAATGAAAAACTGTTTGACTCAGACATGTATTTATTGATTTAAATTGTTTCCAATCAGCAGCTGTTTGGTGGTTAACGCTACAGAAGTAAAAACCATCAAGGCGAATACGAAAGTATTTTGAGAATATTTGCAATCATGCAATTTTTGGGGTTGAGATTAAACTTAGTTCATTTCTCTAATTAGCTAAAAATGCCGATACTAATTTACGACGCAAAAGGGCGAGAGATCTTCGTGTGCCAAAGTACTGAGGCGTGAAAAAGCTCTTTACGCTGCCCCTCGGGATAGTAACAGCTTCTGGTCATTCGTTAAAAAAGTAAAGAATAATGCTACTCCGATTCCGATTATTTTAAAGGACGACCTAATATTCACTCACTCCGCTGATAAAGCTGATAAGCTACTAGCTGAAATATTTGCAAGTAATACTTGCCGGAAAGCAATCGCTAGCCTGTGCTAGAGAGAGTATCCACTACTATGCCCAAGGTATTCTATCGAGCTCGTGCAGTAAAAACGAGGGTTTTGTCGGAACTCAATATAAACAAGTCTCCCGGGCCAAATGGCATTCCAGCATTGGTCTTGAAACAGTGCTTCTCGCGCTAGCACGTCCATTAGCTAACCTGTTCGGCACATTGTTCCATGCTGGTGAGTTCCCAGTATGTTGGAAAGTTTCTAATGTTACGCCAATCCCTGAAAAAGGAGAAGCTCATAACCCTGAAAGATATTGCCCAACCACAATACGTTTTGTACTTCCCAAAATAATGGGAAGTATGTTGAATTTTCATGTTGTGAGCTATCTGGAGTCCAACAGGTTTCGTAGAGGCCAATCTACGGGAGACATACCTGAGCTCCTCGGAGAAGTGGTGTAACTCGATCCACCATTTTGGCGAAAGTAAGGCCGACTACACACTGTAGCATTTTGTATCAAATATGGTAAAAATAACAGTGGGAACTAGTGGCGACGTTTGTCATTTCCGATATTTTTCGTTGTGTGGCATTACCACACAAACTGTTTACGCATCTGATGTGAGAATAAGTTGGCTGCATTGCAAACTCAAAAAGAAAATGTCAGCGTGTTGACATTTTCACATTGAGAAAATACCGAATAAAAATTTAAAAGTATGGAAAACGAGTAAGAAAGTGGAAAAGCATAGAGAAGTGTGAGCGAAATACAACCGCCCTGGGGGTCTACTCGGTAATTCGATTAAAAAGAAAAACCTTTCGAATTTGGATGTTTATAACATGTAAATTCGAAAGCATTTTCTTTCGAATCGAATTACAGAGTAGACCCCTGGACGTATGACATTACGACACAGCCAATTCAGGTTGTGAAGGTTCGTGAGGCTGTATGGAAACAGCCTCAGGAAACAGTATGTATGCATATGTAGCATTTATAAGGATATAAATGCAAAAGAGGGAAGAAATTTCGGTGGAGTTAGGTCTTCATGCACATGAAATTTTTAAACTAGCTTGCATCCTGCTTCCGTAAACTGGAATGCAGAGTACAATAGAATCCTTTGGGGGGGTCGCATATTAAGCCCTGGTCTTTTCCACCACTTTCTTTTCAATGTTTTAGATTTTCTTAATTTTTTTTCTTTTATGTATTGATAAACACACGTTGACACTAGCCAGTTGAATAATTTTGCGATTATCCATTTGTATAAATATTAATTAACAAACAATACAGAAAACAAAGTCTCACAATGATAAAGCAAACGACACTAAATGTCATTATGTCAAAATTATGAAGTTCTTGATGTAGACAATGATATGCTTTTGCCATTATTTAAGGATAGGACTGTTTTTTTTTTAATATCACAATGACACAACAAAATTGTGTTTCATCGAAAAATTTGATGGGCACGCTATTGCAGACATATGAAAATGACACCGGAAAAAGGCCAACACATGAAATGTCCGATGTAAACTTGGTGGTTCATGAACAAAATAGTGGCAACACTTTCTGTGTAAAAGTCATACATACATATGTTGTTACACGCTGTGATTTTTTTTATCGGAAGAAGAAGAAATTGCCTAATTTTATTATTATTTACAATAAAATATTATGCGTGTTAAAGGAAATAGATAAATACATAGTATAAAATATCTATATTTATTTATGTATTTTTAAATTATTTTATATCATATAATTTAAATTTTTTTTTTGCTTTTGGTTAAGCATGTCTATATGCATTTCATTATACGTAACCCAGCAAATAATTTAGATTTATTTTTGTACACGAGTATAATATAATATGTCAAATAATAAATTTCTTAAATTTTTTAAGTAAGGCTGAGTTTACATCTGGCATTTCTTGTGTGTCATTTGCCTAAAAAAGCGTAACCACTTAAAATAAACTTAATAAATACATATCTGAATCAAACAGTTTTTCAATAGCAATTAGTTGGTTACGCTTTTTTACGGTTGTGTGGCACATGGCACACAGATGTAAACCCGGCCTAAGTTACATATATTTTTCACAAGTTTATATTGTCAGTATTAATGTAAGTTGAAACCAGAGGGCAAATTACGGCATTCGATACGATTCGTAATTTAATAATATTTTCATATAAACTCTATTGATTTCTCGTAATTTCGTTCGATAGCCTGTGCCGTAATTTGCCCCCTGTAGTCTAACCGTCGCTTTCGATAACGAGCTGATTCGATCACGTTTTTTAAGTTTTAGAATTATGGCAGTCGTTATCGAACAATGTAATAATATGGTTCGATATCTATTGCCATAATCTCAAACTAAAAAAACGTCATTGAATCAGCTCGTTATCGAAAGCGACAATTAGACCACTGCACGATTGATCGCTTAAACCATATAATGGAATTCCCAAAAACCACAAATAGAGATTAATGTTAATTTAATCTTTAATTTTGAACTAAAAAAGTTGCCCTTGGCATGGATTAATAGCAACTGTGGTCATGCCAAAACTTTAGCCACTATGATTGTGGAACATCCAATTGATTATGCAACATTTGAAAGTTATTTCCAACCAAAACTTATGTATGTTCTGTAGATTGTGAGAAATTTTCTCGTCGAGGAACATGGAATAATTATATTGGTTGTCTTGTTCTCCTGCTTCGTATAAAAACTGCAATAACTTTACAAGAAGTATCCAAGGCGAATACAGTATCAGGTGACCTTTATCACTACGACAATACAACTACAAAAAAAACAACATGTAGTTTGCTATGCTACAAAGCCAATCTGTCAGAAGATTTCTAAGAAAATTTTGAAATTTTGGTTAAAATTTTTCAATTTGGTATCAACAGCTGCTAATTAGACGGGCGGAAAAGGTCACCTGATACTGAATTCGCCTTGGAAGTATCATCGGGAAACTAAAAATTACAATGATAACAAATTTTTCGTCTGGAAAAATTCTCGCAAAGTTACAGCTGCAGCTCAGCTCTTACTGAAGCATTTTTTTGACAATGAATAATTTTATCTTAAGCCCTCTACAGACGTTTGTCAGATCTTATAATTTGGATAACCTGACCGAACATCCAGCTTTAGGCGGGATTATCCTGCTTCCACATGTCTAATACGATATTTTTTTTTTGTAAGACAAGTACACATAAAAATCATTACTTACACAAAATTTCAGGTTTCTTGCTGGAAGATATTCCAAAATGAAAAAAAAAATCAGGGAGGTGCCACATTAAAAAAAATAGCAAATTCGGTGCAGCCGCTCTTAATTGATGCGATTACCAACGAATGACATTTGATTTTTATTCATAATATATGTAGATAAATATTTTTGTTTATTTAAAAGCGTTGAAAACTGTTTCCTAAGTACAAAAAAAAAACTGTATGTGTGCATATTATACGTCCCACTTTTTAAAAGGTATTTATTTCAAAATCTCGCTTTTTGCGGTATTTTCTTCAAAATCCCGCTTTTTGATCGATCATAACCCGCTTTTTGCAAAAACCATCTGGTCACGTTAAATATGGATAAATTGTATGAATTTGCTTTGCCCAACTATTAAATAACAGTTAAGGCGAATTCATAACACAGTTACAAATAATAGTATTTAACAAGTAAGTGAGTGTTCTAGTTGTAATAAATATTAGTGCCAGGGATGACACTACGGTTTAATTGTTGTCTCAAAGGGAAAGCTTTAAAAGTCAATCTTTGTATTTATTTTTCGCCAATTTTTTTTTATTAATTAATAATGTTAATAAAATGTTAATTTATTTTTAGGTGAAATGGTAATTGAATATGCTGGCGAATTGATACGTTCCACTTTAACCGATCAACGTGAACGTTATTACAATAGCCGTGGTATTGGCTGTTATATGTTTAAAATCGATGACCATCTGGTGGTGGATGCTACAATGCGTGGCAATGCAGCGAGATTTATAAATCATTCCTGTGAGGTAATTTATTAATTTTAATTAAAATTAAAAAATTTGTTTAGAAACATATATGAATGTATGTATGTACATACATAATTTCGATTTTTTTGTTTATTATAGCCCAATTGTTATTCCAAAGTTGTTGATATCTTGGGACATAAACATATAATCATTTTCGCCCTGCGACGCATCGTTCAAGGTGAGGAATTGACTTATGATTATAAATTTCCATTCGAAGATGAAAAAATACCCTGCTCGTGCGGTTCGAAAAGATGTCGAAAGTACTTAAACTAAAACAAAAAGAGAGTGTAAGAGAAAATAGTTGAAAGCAAATGATGAAAACAAAAAGCATAAAGTGATTTATAAAAGAAAAATAAAAAGTGATTTATAATTATTTTTGAGCAAAACATTTTTATGTGTGTAATTACTATATATACTCATAGTTTAAATATTATTATTTATGCTAAACATTTATTATTATTACTATTATTAATAATGCAACTATAAAAAGTTTAAACAACAAAAACATTAAACACTATTAAAAACAAACAAAAAAGAATAAACATTAAATAGACAACAAAAAAAGCTAAAAACAAGCAAATGACAAAAAATATATCAACGAATATTAATAAAAAATATATTTTTTTTCGCTATTACAACTTCTTTAAAATTAAAGAAAAGTGTAGGGGATTTTCGGAAAATTATTTAAAAAAAGTATATATATTTTTTCCCAAAATGTTTTAATTGATTTTATTTTTATTAATTTAAAATTTGTTGAGAATTTGTGCAAGTATTAATTATGTCCTTACTTTTCCCTTTAAACTTAAGACTTATGTAGAATTTTTTTGTGTCTCTTTTGTAGTGTATACATATTTTATGTTGTATTTATTAAGATAAAAAAATTTTTTATTCCCTTTTTAGTTTTGCTTAGAATTTGCTGTTTTAAATTTATGAAAAATTTAAATTTTTGGCCAAAACGTGTGTGAAGTAGACAAATTATGGTTAGATAATTTTACCAGCGAAAGTCGAAATTTGCTGAATAGGAGTTTACATATTTTTTTTAAATCTTTATAATTTGCAAGCGTACATTCCAAAAATTTTTGTAAATCTTATTTATCTCTGCTATAGTCTGCGAGTTTCTTATTGATATTTTTTGTGTTTGCAAATTAGGAAAAAATTTTTTAACACATTAAATCATTTTAATAAAAAATTATACTTTTGAAAACAAATTAGAAACTAAAACGATTACGGCTTTAATCCAAAGGCAAGTTTTTATTTAATTCTTACAATTTAAAAAAAAAATTAGTTTAGTAATTTCAATAACCAAAAAATATATGTATATGTATGTATATTTATATGTTTGTAAATAATGTATGTAAACATATCGCTAGCTAAAATGCAAAAAGGCCATAACTAGCAAAAAAATCAAAATCGAGTTTTTAATTGATTAGTTCTATCTAATTTACATTATGCAAGTCTTATTGCTAACTTGATTAGTTTGACAAAATAATAAGTCTTGCATAGCGTAAATTAGGACTTATTATGAACAGTGTTGCCAGTTTTTTCCAGAGCTTTATACCCAATTTTTGATTTGTCATCCCAAAAATCCACAAATTTTTTATTTAAATTTTTTCTTTTGTGAAAAAAATATTTTTTTTTTTTAATTTTATTTAAAAAACAATGACAAAACTAATATAATTACTCCATAAAATTCATTTATGTCGATAGCCATATTTACATTCATATTTATTGAATTTGTACTTATAAAACTTGTGAAGAAAAAATATGTATAAACATTTTTTAACCAAAGAATCGAAATCTTCTGATTCATAAGCCTGAGAAACTTTTTTGTACAAAGGCTAAAATTATCAGTCGACAACACCGGCTGAACCGGCAGTTTTATATTACAAAGTATAATTATTTAGGCATTTCTGCTTAAACAAAATAACAGAAAGAAATTTCATCCATTTTATTTGCTTAAAAGAAATAAATGATAAAAAACGTGCCGTTTTTTCTTTCAGCCGCCATCGTAGATTATTTTGTTCAGCCACCGCCGGTCGAAAAACCAGTCGTCTTCGTTGCCTGGCCATGTTGCATTCTGTTACGTAATACGTATTTTTGTTTTGGTAGTGCTCATTATTGGTTAATCTACCTTGATACTTCTTTATTAGAAACCATTCACAATGAATAGTAACGCACATTTTTAGACTTGCCAGACGCATACTTCAAAAATCATTCTTGTTACTATCAGTTATAAAAATAAAATCCCTAAAAAAATCGCCTAAAATTTGGTTATCATCCCCAACAAATAATCTCCATATACCCAATACGAAATTTTCATCCCCAATTGCGAAAAAAATCCTAATTTCGGGACAAATCCCCTAACTACACTTCTGCGATCAAAAATTACGCTTTTATGTTTAGTTTTTACCTTCTCCTATAAAATTATGGGCCTAATTTTGTAAAAGGGCAACGCCAGGCGTTGTCAAATTTTATATGGAAAATATTTAAATTACAAAAACAAAATACATACAAAATTTATCAACGCCAAGCGTTACGTTTTACAAAATTAGGCCCTATATATTTTGCACTTTAGCTAACGATATGTATTAATTTTTGCTAGTAATAACTTTATGGCCCACATTATTTGGAATAGTTAATATTTTTGCTAATTTTCCGAAAATCCTTCCTTATTACTTTTCTTTAATAAAAAAAAACTAGAAAAATAATGAAATAAACAAACACTATTTAAACGTAATGATATTATTACATACATACATACACACTTACATACATATGTATGTATTGTAAATCAAAAGTTTTATTAAGTAATTCTTATTTTTGAACAGTATTCATTATATTATGAGAATAAAAAAAATAAAATTTTATTTTTTTATTATTATCTATGTTAAACAAAAAAAACTAAACTCTACTTAAGCTTAAAAATTAAAGTAAAATTGTAGCTTATAAAAAAATCTCTTATATTAAAATAAAAAACAAAACAAACAAACAATAACAAAACCTAATATTAAATTATTATTGATTAATTGAAAAAAAAAACAAAAATTTATGTTAATAAATAAATAAATAATAAACTAAAACTAAAGAATAATTGTTATTAAGTTTAAATATTTTATGTTTACTATAAGATTGAATAAAAAAAAATTATGCATATACATACATACATACAAACAAACATATATCTAACTAACTAAATATTATGACTACATTAATTAAAATCAATAAAAAAAATATAATGTAACTTTAACTTAAATCTAACAATAATAATAACAAGAATTTTGTGAAATGTTTTTAATATTATTATTATTAATTAATTAATTAATTATGTATTTTATTTACAAGACGCAAAAAAATAACATTACAAACAAGTATAAAAATCAAAAAAAGTGCAAATTATAAAATGCTTTCACTTTTATTTTTTAATTTATATATACATACATACATACATACATGCATAAAAATAAAACTATATTACACATAATAAATGCTATACATATTTAATACTTACATACATGCATATACATTTAAAACATACATACATATGTTTTATTATTATATCAAGTTTATTAAAAAAAAAAAAGATTTTCAATATAAATTTTATTTAAAATTTAACTGAAAAAAAGTTTTACAGGGGTTTAAAATTAAAAACAATAAAATATAAAACAAAATCATAAATAATTGATTGTATATACATATAAAAAAAAATACTTTATTTTTATAAAATTTAAAATTATATATGTAAATTATTTATGTACATACATACATACCGGCGTAACCTTATGTTTGTGCGTGTATGTATGCATGTACAGATTTAAAAACTAAGTTGCGCTTTTAACTGATAAGGTCACTTATTTTTTGTTTATGAAAAAAAAAATTCATAAGATAGGCAACTAAATGGAGCTACTCGTACATATAAAGATAATTATAAGACAGTACAATTTCTTTTCAACAAGCATACGTTGTCATATTGCTGCATGCTATTGGTATTAGATTAAGACTAATGTGGTCGAGTTGTAAGACAAACTGAGTTTTGGGAAATAGTAAAATCTTGTCAATATTTTCAATTGCAGTCCATGCACAACGACTATGAAAATGCCAAAGTTTGTGGGCAACTTAACGTGCTTTTTACCCACCATTTAATTCTATATCCCGAACAACAGCGCAATCCTGCATACAATATTGCAAAATAAGCGAAAAGCTCAAAGTATTGAAGAAAATCTAAATAAATTTGGGCTTGTAATATTACTTTTTTTACTGCATAGCAAAGTCAATAAATTCGCTCTGATAGAATGGTTAAATTTTCACAGAATAATGGGCCGCATCGTGATTACCGTATTTCGATTTCAACTATCGATATTTTGGTACTACATTAAAGAACAAATTTTGCATTATCTTTAATCTATTACAAAAATGTCGTAGTCGAAGTCAAAATACGCCAATCACGGTAAGAGAAAATTTTAATTCATATAATCGGGATTTATACTACGATTTTTCAGCTTGACTTTTTTATTAGTTTTTATGGACGAAACGGCTAAAAATTTTCTAAATGGGCTGGCAGCACCAAAGAGCATTAGAGAGAGAGAGAGAGAGAGAGAGAGAGAGAAAAAAATATAAGGGAAAAGTCCTTTTGTAAATCCCGCAAAATACCCTACAAAAAAATTAATGATTGAAACTAACACAAAACAAATTTTTTAACTAAAGCCTGGTTTATCTGTTCGAAGTTGCCAAAAACCTTGATTATTTCACATGAAAAATTTTACATGTACTAAATGTAGCACAACTCGCGGTTTTTTTATAAATTTCTTGCTTTTATTGCTTGAAAGTATGCAACATTGTTAAAATTCCGTGCGAAAAAAGCACTGCTCATGTTGTTTCGCAGCTAAACTAAAATGATGCCACACTAATTTTGCATGGAAAGACATGACTTTACGTGTTTTTCTAAACAAGAACAGAGTACTACTTTTGCGAATTTATTTCGTAAATATTTCATACCAAATTCTTTTTTATCTAGCTTGACAGCATTTCGCACGAAATTGTGAACAGAGTATCAGGCTTAACACATTTAAAACAATTTAACATTGAATTCAATAATGACAGTCAATTGAATAGTCTTTTGATCGGAAGTGAGATGAAACTTCACAGGTACACAAAAGTTTCCATCACATTTCTCATTTGCCTTTAATAATGTGATAGCAATTTTGTTCTACGCAATGATGAATATATCCTGCATGACTATCGCTCAAATGAGCAGTCAATTGGCTGGGTAGTGTTCTTGTAGGGTATTCACTGCACGTGAAAAAAATTCTTACGGTACTCACTAGTTTTTGTCAATTATTCGTGTTTTAAATTTGTTTGAATAATATTTCATGATATTTTTTTGTTGGAATACACGAATAATTTTAATGATTTATTCGAATATTCGAACGAACAACGAAAGCGACATACATATGTACATACATACATATGTATATGTATTAGTTTAACTTTGTTTTAACAAAAGCAAAAAAAAAACAATTCATTACACAAGCAAAACAGTCACCCCTGTCGTGAATACATTTTCCCTCGAAATAGTTTCCCATTTCACCAAATTGCAATCGTGAATAATTTTCCCCTTTTTTTATTCCACTTATCATGAATATTTTCCACAGAGATTTTTCATTTTTCCCTTGGTTTTGTACACTTAAAAACCTTTATCGGGAATAAGCGGCGTACCATTTTGTTCACGTGAAATATTTCCCACGAACAAAAAAAAATGGCGAAAAAATTAGAAAATAGTACATTGACGTAACAACAAAGTAGAAATTGGCGATTAAAATTTTAGGGAAACAAAATTCGCGGGAACTTTTATTCCCCATATGGTTGAATTTTTGCAGGCGAACGGAATTATTACACCGCATAATTTCGAAAATTTTCTTCGAATTAAATATTAAAAATTACAAATATTTATTTTTAGGACAAGATTAGTATGCACATAAAGTTTACGGTTTGTTAACAATAATTCGCTGCAACATCTCTCTTCAAGGAGTATGGATCTCCTTAAATTAAATTTTATGGTGCTTTACTGCGTTATTACACTGAAGAACTTTTTTCCACTGCACCAAAAATGTAGGAAGAAAAACAAACAACAAAAGTTAAAAAAATTCCATTTGGAAACTAAAACTTTTAAATTTCTTATTATTAGCCTTAAATTAGTTTGATTTTCAATTAATTTTGAAGCTTTGCAGATGTTTTCCCCGTTTTTTTAGATTCACTGTGAATTGACAGCTGCGTTAAAAATTGTTCTCGGGACATTCACGATAGCATTTTACCCTTCGAGGGGAATAAAAATTTCCTGGGAACAAAAATTCCGCTTCACTAATCAACTTCAATGTATTTTTAGTAAAAAATGTTTTATTGAATAAGTAAAATAATAATTTGAAATTATTAGTGCGTTATGTTAATGTTAAACTTAAAAATTTCACTTGTTATTCATGATAGGGGTGAATAATTATATAAAAAAATTTCAAGTATTCACCTTTATTCCAGTTGTCGCCATCGTTTATATCCGTTTTCAAAAACATCTGACTCTTCTTGGCAGGTTTATGCTATTTTCTAGACCTTAGGGAACGGAGATAGATAGATTGTCAGTTGCACAAAGTTTTTCTCGAGAGCGTGTAAACAAGCCACAATTTTTTGGTATTGTGTTAAAGTGGTTGAACATAATTTACATACATATGTAGATAATATTTATTTTATTATATTTGTCATTAGTATTTATTTTAATTAATTTTGTAATTTATAAATACTTCATAACCAGTTTAAACTAAAGGATATGATCGTCGTCGATCATTAGTGTCAGGTAACAATGCATGTGTCATGCATTTTCACCGTGAATACTGCTCTTAACATACCAACCGTTGAACGGTTAAGTTTTATTGTACAAATTTAAAAAAAAATTATGACACAATCAGCCCAATCCTGAATATTCCCTTGGAATTTATTTACCATGGAAAACAATTTTCTCGAGAAAAAATTCTTCCAATCATAAATTTCTTGGGACTAAAAAAGAGTAATAAGTGGCATCACTGCCCTTTGAAGACAGCTGCTTGAATTTCAACAACTTGAAAAGTAAAAAAGAGTTGAATTGTGTATTTAATTTTTCTAAATACGCAGTCTATAAAATGCTATTTTATTTAAATAAATTTTGTTTTAATGTAGTATTAATTATATTTTAATGTAAAGTCCCTTATTTTTTGCAAGGGAAAGATTTCTAGTGATAAAAACAATTTCTTTTTTCCCCGGGAAATTTTTTTCTTCCCGAATCTGGAAAAAACAAAAGAGTTAAAAAAACTAACGCGGAATTTTTCTTTATGATTGGGCTGAATGACTTTTTCAGCATTAAAGAAGCGATATGTAAATAAATAAACTAAATATCTCATTTATTACTTTTAAATGATTAAACAGAATTCCGGCCTAAACACATTTCCCATACAATTTGACACAAAAAACCAGCCGCAGAAAGCAGTCGTGAGATAGAATCTATTTTATTTTGAGAACGTTTTTTCTTATTCTCTCACATATCAATACTGATTCTCACAAAAATGTTACCATACTTTCAATAAATTTCATATATTTTGTAAACAAAACTACAAAGAAAATTAAGCACAAAAGAAAATAAAACAAAAATCAGAGAGCATTTGAAGTTACTGCCGTCGATTTTATTATGGGCTTTATTAATTTGTCAGCGATTTTCCTGAAGTTGCAGACTTTATTCTGTTTCATCATTAAAGTTATCATTTCAAAAGAGGCAATAATCCAGCCTTTAAGCTTGTTTGCATACGCTTCTTCTTTTTTATTAAAAAAAAAACAAATAAGGAAGTTTCTTTGACACATTTTTTTTGTTATCATCGAGTATATCAAGTGGGCCTTTTTAAAGTTTCCAAATAATTTAAATTAAACTCAATATTGTTCAAAATTTTTACGTTAGACAGACTTTGTTTAGATCAGTTAATAAAACGACGTCACGTCAATACAATACCAAACAATTGAGGCTTGTCTTACCGTTGTCGAAAACAAGTGCTGCTGATAGGTTCATATTATTTTCAAGAACTTAGGAAACATAAATAGGGTTTCCAAAGCACAAAATTGTTCTCGAGACTGAGTGGACAACCCCAAATTGCTTGCTTTTTGTATTGACGTGACGTCAATGTTGACAACTGGAATATCACAAAATAATTGTGATACCAAAATATTTGCATATTCTTTTTTCATGCAAATACTTAAAATCCTATTAAATGTAAAATATTTTTTTTTATACATAAAGAAAATTATTCGAATACTCAAACAAAAAAACAATATTCGAATAATTCTTTTTTCCAAATTGAAAAAGTTTTTTTTGTTCGAACAAAAATTAAAAAAAAGTTATTCAAATATTGGAATATAAATTATTGGAATGACAACACTAGTATCCTCACAGTGTTGCCATATATTTTATGCAGCAAATTATACTCAATACCCAGCAGTTCAATAGTCTACTAAGTCACAATGACTTCTAATGTTTTGCATCATTATTTTTAGTGCTTTTAAAATGTCGTCATAAAATATTTTCTGCTATTTAACGGCTGAAGCTTTGTAGAAGAAAGAAAATAGATTTTTTTAAGTAGTTTTTTATTACATAATAATGAAAACAAATGCTAAAGGATGTTTGTTGTCTTTATAAAATAATATTTTAAATATTTTTTCATAAACCCAACAAATAGTAGTGATCTTATCATTTTAAGGCGCAGCTTAGAAACCATTAAACTTATAAAGTTTTTTTGTTTGTTTTATTATTGAAACAAACACACACACATACACTCTCTACTAATTACACACACAAAAACATCACATGCGAAAATTCACGATTTTTTTTTGACTTGACAATGTCTGTTTTCTAAATAAAATTTTTTTTCATAAAAATTTTTCTATTCCCTAAAGTATAAAGGGAAATTTATTTAAATTAAATTAATATTTTTGTCCTTGTATTTAATTTTTTAAATTTATTTATTACAAAAAAAAGAAATTAAATTAATTTTTTTTCAAAGTTTGGTATTACATTTGAATGATTGACGACTATTCAGATAAACCTAAATAGTATACCTATATATACACATAAATAAATTATATTATTTGTCTAAATTGTATAAAGTTTTGAGATATTCGTAAACAAAATTAAATTTACCGAAAAAAAACTAACTATATTACACCAGTAAAGAAAAAAATTAAAAAAAAAATTAACAAAAAAATGTATAAGTATATATACATCCATATACATATATAAAAGAAACTTTTAAACCTTAACTTATATAAATGTAATAAAAATCCAACAATAAAAAAAATTAAAAACTAAATTTTAAATGATTGCTTCTTATTTTTCAAATCAAAATCTTCCAGTGGTTTTTTGACAGATCGAAAATAATAGATTTTCGTAAAAAAAACGAGGTCCAAAATATGTATCGGACGTGCTGTCCAGCATTAAGACAGTTTGGGGATACAAATTTCCGGGCTGTCCCACGATGTCACCACAAATCGTTCGATCAACAACTTGCATTACAAACAACAATAACATTAGAAAATTTGTTGTTGTTTTCAATATAATTATTCGATCGAACGATTTCTGGTGACATCGTGAAAAAGGTCGTTCGTGTTGGAGATCTGGGGTTTTTTTGCGGATGATAACCAAATTTTAGGGTTTTTATTTTATAACTGATGGTAACAAGAATGATTTTTGAGCTAAGAAATGTGTGTCTGGTAAGTCTAAAAATGTGTGTTATTATTCATGGTGAATGGTTTCTAATAAAAAAGAAGTATCAAGGCAGATTAACCAATAATGAACACTACCAAAACAAAAATACGTAATATAAAATGCAACATGACTTGTTGGAAGCACTTCTTAAGCACCACATACACGATTCAATTCATGGCCTATTTCCCACCTGCGAAATATGAAATTTTTTTTTGTTTTCAATATAAATTGTAAGTCGAACGTTTTCTTTCGCAGGTGGGAAATAGGCCATCAATTTTCAATTGAGTCGATTGTTGTCCAAATCAAAGCGTGTATGGCTTTGTCAATTGATTAGTTTGGCAGTTGTCGAGATAGTTGAAGAAAAATCAAAAGATTTTTATTTTTCATGTTCACTAGTAAATCTTTCAATTCAATTGTGCTGTGTAAGTTCGAGTCTCTTGATTAGATGTCACAATTTCTGTTGGTAGCTTTATTTTGTATGTATTTTTAAAATTGTATTTAATTTGTGTGTAAGATTTAGATGGTAACCCTATCGGAGTTAACTTATAGTTAACTTTTCTTAGACTGAGTAAAAGCTAACTGCAATGTCATCCAGAACAAACCCAAAATTAATGCTTAAGTTGAGTACGTAGTCGAATTTGATGAGAGCCAACAAACTTGTTCTCAGCTACTTTGAAACTCATTACAGTTTTATGGTAACATTTTGCTGTTGTTATTTTAGATGGTAGCTTAGCTGAGTGGTAGCGCGTTGAGTACACAAATTGTGATTATACATGTTCAAATCACAGACAATTTTTTTTAATTTACTGACTACAAGTTGGTTTAAAAAAGTCAACTTTAAGTTAGCTGAACGTAATGCAGAGTGAGGCAATTGACTACCGCCTAGGACATCGCAATGTTAAAGTAGTCAGTTGATTACATTACGAAGTAATCCAAGTGTAGTCAGTACTACTTGCGAAATAGTTAGCTTAAAATAAGTTTAAAGTTAGCCAAATTTCCGACAGGGAAGCTATTATGTTTGTGTTTAAGGGAGGTTTTTTAAAGCAAGCGCACACAACTCGTGTAAATGCATGTGTGCATTTGTATGTGCGCAGAAAAATAAGAGCGCGTAAGAGAGAGTATGTACATGCATGACGTATATGTATACGCACCAATGAGAGAAAAAAGCCAAGCACCACAAATTCTTTAGTCACGAACTATTTACTTCTTTACTCTTATACCTGCAATAAGTTAAACAAATGTATTGCCGAACACGTTGTTTAGCGTTTGTTTCAGAAGATGTCGCTGTAGTAAAGCATTTGAAATTGCCCTCATGTCTTAAAAGTTCTTATAAGACGTCTTGTGCAGGTCTTTAGTGTATATTAAACTATCAGGGCGATTATGAATTATGTATGTATGTATGTATTGTATGGCAAAAATATTTTTTGAAACGAATTTTCGTTATTTTGCATACAAACTTGAAACGTTTAGAAACGAAATTTTTTATAAAATAGGTTGTGTATCAGCTTATTTTATTTCTCCAATAACCGCGATTTCAGCCAGTACGAATGGATCCTGGGGGAAAATCTCGTCATCCGATACGACTCGTAATATAAAAATATTTTTAATCAGAAATAATTCATAGTTAGGCTCAAGTTCAGTAATTTCAATTCTTATTGAATGAAAATATTTTTATTAATTAATGTGAGTTTCTAAAGAAGAGAAGAAAAATTAAACTTAGACTTTAAGCTGGGGGAAATGCCGATACTTTTCTGTGCAGCCACGCACTTCATCAGCACCCTAGTCTATCTACTTGGGTAGAGATTCTTATTAATATCAGCTATTTAACTTAAATGTACAATGAACGGAATATGAGAAACGATTGTTGTGTATACAATTGATTTACCTTTGGTAAACACATTTATAAGTATCACTATTAATTTTTCTGTTTTTTCCAATTTTTCATTTTTCTATTTAGGTTAGCACGAAATTATTTTACTCTACCTCAGTATGTTTAACTATTCTTACTTATCTTTTTACGATCATCACATTAATTATTTTTACTTATTCGATGTACCATCGGTACATGCATGTAAGTATTATTGTAGTGGTCTATGTTACTTGTTGTTGCATTCTACAGTTTTTACTTGGATTTCCAGCATTCTGAAACTGTGATGGCCAAGTGAACAGTGATTGCCAAGTGAACATATTTTTGTCACGTGCCCATGATGTATTAAGTGAGAAATTTTTAGATATTTTAATTGAACTGTAGTGAATTTTAATCAGAAATAATTCATAGTTAGGCTCAAGTTCAGTAATTTCAATTCTTATTGAATGAAATATTTTTATTAATTAATGTGAGTTTCTAAAGAAGAGAAGAAAAATTAAACTTAGACTTTAAGCTGGGGGAAATACCGATACTTTTCTGTGCAGCCACGCACTTCATCAGCACCCTAGTCTATCTACTTGGGTAGAGATTCTTATTAACATCAGCTATTTAACTTAAATGTACAATGAACGGAATATGAGAAACGATTGTTGTGTATACAATTGATTTACCTTTGGTAAACACATTTATAAGTATCACTATTAATTTTTCTGTTTTTTCCAATTTTTCATTTTTCTATTTAGGTTAGCACGAAATTATTTTACTCTACCTCAGTATGTTTAACTATTCTTACTTATCTTTTTACGATCATCACATTAATTATTTTTACTTATTCGATGTACCATCGGTACATGCATGTAAGTATTATTGTAGTGGTCTATGTTACTTGTTGTTGCATTCTACAGTTTTTACTTGGATTTCCAGCATTCTGAAACTGTGATGGCCAAGTGAACAGTGATTGCCAAGTGAACATATTTTTGTCACGTGCCCATGATGTATTAAGTGAGAAATTTTTAGATATTTTAATTGAACTGTAGTGAATTTTAATCAGAAATAATTCATAGTTAGGCTCAAGTTCAGTAATTTCAATTCTTATTGAATGAAATATTTTTATTAATTAATGTGAGTTTCTAAAGAAGAGAAGAAAAATTAAACTTAGACTTTAAGCTGGGGGAAATACCGATACTTTTCTGTGCAGCCACGCACTTCATCAGCACCCTAGTCTATCTACTTGGGTAGAGATTCTTATTAATATCAGCTATTTAACTTAAATGTACAATGAACGGAATATGAGAAACGATTGTTGTGTATACAATTGATTTACCTTTGGTAAACACATTTATAAGTATCACTATTAATTTTTCTGTTTTTTCCAATTTTTCATTTTTCTATTTAGGTTAGCACGAAATTATTTTACTCTACCTCAGTATGTTTAACTATTTCATTCAATAAGAATTGAAATTACTGAACTTGAGCCTAACTATGAATTATTTCTGATTAAAATTCACTACAGTTCAATTAAAATATCTAAAAATTTCTCACTTAATACATCATGGGCACGTGACAAAAATATGTTCACTTGGCAATCACTGTTCACTTGGCCATCACAGTTTCAGAATGCTGGAAATCCAAGTAAAAACTGTAGAATGCAACAACAAGTAACATAGACCACTACAATAATACTTACATGCATGTACCGATGGTACATCGAATAAGTAAAAATAATTAATGTGATGATCGTAAAAAGATAAGTAAGAATAGTTAAACATACTGAGGTAGAGTAAAATAATTTCGTGCTAACCTAAATAGAAAAATGAAAAATTGGAAAAAACAGAAAAATTAATAGTGATACTTATAAATGTGTTTACCAAAGGTAAATCAATTGTATACACAACAATCGTTTCTCATATTCCGTTCATTGTACATTTAAGTTAAATAGCTGATGTTAATAAGAATCTCTACCCAAGTAGATAGACTAGGGTGCTGATGAAGTGCGTGGCTGCACAGAAAAGTATCGGTATTTCCCCCAGCTTAAAGTCTAAGTTTAATTTTTCTTCTCTTCTTTAGAAACTCACATTAATTAATAAAAATATTTCATTCAATAAGAATTGAAATTACTGAACTTGAGCCTAACTATGAATTATTTCTGATTAAAATTCACTACAGTTCAATTAAAATATCTAAAAATTTCTCAAATATTTTTATATAAACTCTATTGAAATATTTTTAAATTACGAATCGTATCAAATACCGCAATTTGAACCCTTAATTTGCTTGATATAAAATATTCTTGTGCAGCTCCAAAATGTTCCGTTACTTTTTGCCTCGTTTGAGCATATACATAATTATCAGTGTTGCCATATGTGCTTTAAATGTGTTATGCAAAAAGCGCAGAGTTTAGTGGACAGTTCAAAAGAATGAGCTCTGGGATTTCCATAAACAAAGTTAAATTCTATGGGATACGTAAAATTGTTTTTGAGCAAAATTTTTTATGTGGCATTTATGTATTATTATGTGTGTCATTGTACATATAAAAAAATCCTCACCCTGGCTCCAAAATGCATAATTATTGACAAATACTATTATTAAAATTCAAATTACAAACATGCATACTTTCATATGTTTGTAGACTTATAATATATTTTTGTTAGTGTTTCTCTTAACAAGCAAAATGAAACTTATCATATATTTAATATTTTACAATTTAAGCAATTTTATATTAAACACTCAAGGATATGCAGCGAAGCCGGTAAATTTCAAACAAAGCAAAACAAACAAGAACAATTAATGTAACAGCATTTTTATCTTTAAGAAATATGTCAAGCGTATGACTCCCTCCATATATAATGATTTCGCTACAGCTGATGACATGGTAGCGCTTGGTGGTGTAAATATAGGCGACGAAGAAGGCGTACATGATTTTAATACACAATCCACTTGCAATGCTGATTTTTCACGTAGAAATTCTAAGGAAAAAACAACTACTATTGCTCAGAAGGCTGCCCAAGAAGCTAAAGCTGCTTCAGAGGCTCAGCAAGAAGCCGGTCAGGCGGCCTCTCGGCAGGTAAAAATGCAATTGGCCGAAAAAGCCTTGCAAGCAGCCAGAGCCGCTGAGGCTGCTTTGGCGGGAAAACAACAAATCGTAGAACAACTCGAACATGAAGTACATGAAGCCGAAGCAGTGGTGCAAGAGCAATCTGCCTCCCTTCAAAATGCTCAGCAAAATGTTCAAGTCGCTGTACGTGCCGCCCAGCAGGCTGAAACTCAACTAAAAACTCTAACATCAGCCGTGAAAGTTGCCCAATCAAATGTGGGTAATTCAGAACAAGCAGCTGCTGGAGCACAACAGGAGCTGGTCGAGAAAAATCAATTAATGGAAGCGGCCAAGTATCGTGTAGAACAGTTACTGCGTCAGCTAAATGCTGCGAAAGCAGATTTCTCCAATACTAAACAAGCGGCCTATAAGGCCGCCTGCGCTGCTAACGATGCAAAGGCTAATGCTCAGCGCGCAAGAAGGCATATGGCGAAACGTCCTCTGACGCCACAACGGCGGCAACATTTACAGGAACAGAGATTGCGCCAACGTTTGGCTCGTCAACCGTATTATTAATTAAATTGGGTATAAGAAGGAATTTATTTTTATATTAAATTATTTATTTATTTTTTTTTTATTAATATTATTATTAAATATGTATTTAAGAAGTTTATTATTCGACATATTGTCATAATTATATTTTAATTTGAAAATTAATTGCTGTGGTTTAGCTTACCAAACTTATTTTGTCTTTGTGATTTTCAAAAATATTACTGTTCTATGAATTCTCATATAGTTTTTGAAAGTCTGTGCATAAAGTAAGAGGTTTGTGACTGTTCAAAATTTGTGGTTGAAGTCTACTGATGATTTGGTTTAAGCGCCAATGAAATACGTATATAGACCAAGCTAAACCACAGCAATTAATTTTCAAATTAAAATATAATTATGACAATATGTCGAATAATAAACTTCTTAAATGTTAAATTTTAGATTTTATTTTTCATTTTGCCTTGTAATTACTTTTATTGTTATCCAATGGATTTCTAATTGTATGAAGGTGTAGAAAAATAAAATAGATTCATATCGAATATAAATTATTTGCTGGGTTTTGTATGAGTTTCAAAGCCTACCAAACTTATTTTGTCTTTGTGATTTTCAAAAATATTACTGTTCTATGAATTCTCATATAGTTTTTGAAAGTCTGTGCATAAAGTAAGAGGTTTGTGACTGTTCAAAATTTGTGGTTGAAGTCTTCTGATGATTTGGTTTAAGCGCCAATGAAATACGTATATAGACCAAGCTAAACCACAGCAATTAATTTTCAAATTAAATATGTATATGGAAATATATTTACACACATATATATATGTATATGGAAATATATTTGTGTTGTTTTGAAGAGTTCTCTAAATTAATGCAATTTTCTATTTAAAAAAAGTACAACATTTGATCTTTAAAAATTATCACATGTATTTGGCTTACATAGCGATAAGAACGAATCTTAAAATATAGTGCAACATTTAATTTTGTTTTGAGTGAGAGTGAGTTTAAACTTCTTTTTGTATTGTAGTATTGCCATACTGAGAAACAAAACAGAGGCAACACTTTCTCAACAAAAATCATAATGCTATTGAGGTAGTTTACACGAGAACAATTTCTAAGCCGCACAATTTTTGTTCTTTTCCAAATTACACGAGACTAATTAATCTGGCATAAAATGTATACGTATACACAGCTTTGCTTGTGTTAGTGTTTTATTTATTCATTTGAAGTTTGGTTATCGTTATAAACGTATCGGAACATATTTGCAGGAAAAATGGTAATAAATGAGCAATTGTTTATTATTGGCAATATTTGCTAAAAAATTAAAATGAAAAAATAGTTTTCATTATCTTTTATGAACTAATGCGAAAATGTATTCATATTTCTAAATAGTTACATTATCCAAAAGTACTTTTTGTAACTTTTTTCAAAAGAATTAATTAAATAAAATCTCGTTCATTTTATTTTCATACAGCCATATTTATAAAACTTATTAAGGCTTTAAAAAGGCTTTCTTAAAAAGTCTATAATAATAATTATTAATAATTTTTATAAATAAGACTGATATAATTTATTTAACACGTAAAAACAATAAATTCACTTATTAGTGTTAAAGTTTGTTGACGTGACCAACGCCCTTCTTCTTTTAAATTCATGTTTCCACGACGATGGCCAACTAAAGACTAAATACACTCTGTAAAATAAAAAACACCGAACCTGTGGCTTCGCAAGTGTGTATGTATTGGTTTTGTGCTGCTAATGCGGGGTTGAAGCTGGTTGAAAAATTATGCCAACCAAAAAAACACTCTCTTCACCGAAATTGCCTACAAATTGGCATGTTGTGCCAGCATAATTAATCCCGTGTAAACTACCTCATTTACAAGTAAAATAGTATGTGTGTTAAAGGAAATAGATAAACTTGCTGGTAATATGCTGAATATATAAATAGTTCCTTTTATTGGGTTTTTATTTTGTTTATTTTGCAACATTTTAATAAAATATTAAAACTAAATGCTCAGTTAGCTGACAGTAATGCAATGTAACTGCAACAGTAGAAAACAGCTAATCAATATTGTTAATGGAAAAGTAATGTACAGATTCTTACATTGAGGTTACATCTCTATAAAACCACTTTCTTTACTTTTCACATAACAATATCAATCAGATGTTTCCTACCGTTGCAGTTATATTCCATTAAGGCTCAGTTACCCAACTGTAGTGGAATTTACCTGCAACAGTATTATGTGAAATATTATGTGAAAAGTAATGAAAATGGTTATAGAGATGTAATGTCACGTAACCTATTTTTCATATAAAAATATCGATCAGCTGTTTCGTACGTTGCAGTTACATTCCATTACAGTCGTGTAAATGAGCCCTTAAGCCGGGATCCCACTATGTACCGACTTTTGTCGGCTCACTGCAATAAAGTCATAAGTAAAAAACCAAAACAGTCTTATTTCTCACTTAATTTCGGGATAAGCCTATATGGCTCTATTACCAATGCAGTGTGGTGCATTTATGTCCACAGTTGAAAATTAAGGCCAATTTAGCTTGGTACTTGTGACTTTATTTCAGTGAGCCGACGAAAATCGGTACATTCTGCCGATAGTGGGATCCCTGCTTTGCAGTCAGCTAACTGAGACTTAAAAGAATCATTATTCTCATCAATTAAAAAACTTCACACTGTTAATCAATCCGGAAGTGCAAAATATTCTCACAGTGTTCATCGTTATGGTAACAATTGTTAAATTATATAACACGTTTGTAAATCCTGTTAATGGTTATTGAATTATATAAACTGCTGCCAGGCTCTTTTGATGACAATGGAAGAGGAAAAGGCCTCTTTAACCTTTTCCATAAAAGACAATCGTTAATAATTGCCAAAAATAAAAAATAAAGAAGATAAGAAAAATACGTGACATGAGTTTAATGCTTTTTATTCAATAAATTAACAAACAAACAAAATATTAAAAAAAAAATAAACAACAATAGTCATGCAGTTAGTCATATCTTACATATCTTACATAATTGCACATTGTTTTGTTTTTAAGAAAGAAAAAGATCCAAAAATAACATGAGGAAAAGAGGAAAACGTTAAAATTAAGGTTTTTTAACCTTCTCGGTATTTTTAAAACGTCTTTTAACGATTGAATGAATCTCTTGCTCCTCCTTTTCTGTTTCTGGCAAATGAACATGAGTTGTTGCTGCAGATGCGCTGTGCGACGACTCACTATGCAATTCAACATTCGCATGCAGTGCAGCATCGTTGGCATTGAGATGTGCCTCTTGGGCGGATAGTGTGGCTTTTTCAGCTGCATCTTTTGTTTCTTCGTAGTCGAGGCGGGCCGTATACATTTGTGTTTCGATCTGTTCCAATTTTGTTTTGGCCTGAGCAACCATATCGATTTGGGAGGCTAATTCAGCGGCAGCCTCAGAAGCAGCCTTCTGTGCCAACTCTGAAGCTGACTGGGCATTATTGAGGGCAGCTGTTAAGATGGAAACGTGATTGAGTGCTTGTTGTGCGGCATATTGGGCAGCTTTGGCTGAGCGCTTGGCTTGCTGTAGCTGCTGCAGTTCACCCTGCAAGTCCTTGTGTACTTCTGCATTTTGCTCATCTAAACGCTGCAATAGCACTTCTTTGCCCTTGAGTACGGCCACAGCTGTGCCGGCTGCCTGTGATGCCGCTTGAGCCAAAGAATTTTTGGCCACATAAGCTGCTTGCTTGCCAGCTGCATTTTGTGATGCCACAGCTGAATTGGCTTGATCAGCTGAGCCCTTAGCTATACTGCGAAGACCGTTATCTATTAGATAAGAGCCGCTCAGGATGGTTTGTTGGCCGTAGTGCTCATGGTTATGCGTTGAAAAGCTTTCTTGTTGGCCATAGCGTTCGTTTGGAAATTGTTGTGGCTGCGAGGTAAATTCATCCAAATGAACTTCTTCGAAGTGATATGGTGGTGGACTGGGCGTACTTGGTGGCAGAGGAAAATGTGCGGGTATATGTTGTTGGTGTATAAAATGGCCGTTTCTTTTTATTTTGCGCGCCAAAGTGAACGATGCTAATGATGAAAGGATAAAAAAGTAGTTGAAATTAATAGCCAAAACCCATATGAAAGAAATTCGCCATGACATGAGGGAAAATCGTTGCAATTTAAAATTAAAAGGCTATAAATGACTTGGCTGGGCCTAAATTAGTAAAAAGAAACTAAAATTTCACCAAGAATATTTTTGTAGCATAACACTGTGTCTTGGATTAGAATTAAAAATGGCAGCGGCATTCAGCCAAAGAGCCAGGGCATCAACCCCACGTGTAAGAGATTAGTTTGGCAGTTGTAATACGAGTAACGGCAAATAGTTGCGTTGTCGTAGTTTGTTCTGTCTTTACATTTTTAAACAAACTATGTACATTTCTTTGGCGTAATAGTTTGATAGTCTAAGGGCCATTTTCACAACTTGCCCTTAGTTAAAGGTAAGATTATTTAAAATTTTTTTTGTTATTATTATCAATAATAATAATATTTAATGGATAAAAAAATAATAAATAAAAATTTTATTATGTAAAGCCAATTATCGGGCAGGCAAAATCCTGCCTTTAGCTAAAGGCAAGTTGTGAAAATGGCCCTAAGAGTCAAAAATCTCGGAAGTTGACTTTAAATAATACTTACGTATCAACAGAATTAGGAAAATATAATTTTTTAATGACATCATCTGAAAAGCAAAAAAGAAAACGATAAGTGTAATAAATTTTAATTTTATTTTTGGTAAAAGCTTTAATAAAGCTTATAAAGTACGAGTATGTATCAATATATACATATATGTATATACTTAAATTTTCTGTTAAAGGGTTTGCACACGATCAAAATGCTTGCTGTCAAATTCGTGTACGTGTGCTTGTCGGCTTGATGTTACCATGCTTGATGGCCCACCAAGAATTCAATTTTATTTTGGTTTTGTGCTGTTCGATTGTTTTAAAACAATACATAAAAGTGTCTAATAAAAGGCAAAACTAGAAAGTTCTAACACTTCTTTTTTCTTTACCAGTAAAATTTATGTTTTTCTTCCTTTTAATTCAGGGAGCAAATCACGGCATCCGATACGACTCGTAATTTAAAAATATTTCCATATAAACTCTATTGAAATATTTTTAAATTACGAGTCGTATCGTTTGTCGTGATTTACTCCCAGATTTTTTGGGGGCAACCGTTCACAATGGAAATATAATTCTAATGAAAATTTGTACGGACTTGATAGGTTAACAACAATATACACGCATTAAAAAGTGACAGCAAGCATGCCAAAAATCAAAATTTTTTCGTTTAACATCAAGCATCGTTGGTGTCACACATACTAACAAATTTTCACTCATACTAAAACCAATCTCAGCAAGCATTTTGACCGTTTCTAAATCCATTTTCGATAAAATTTTAGAGCCTTTATTTTAAAAGTTATCAATAATTTTCGCATTTTGATAATTCTTAACTATGGGAAGGCCCATAGGGCACTGCTACACATTAAATATATATTGTGATACTTGGATCGCGATCCATTTTAATGGATTGATGGATCACGAGCGTATGATACACGTTCAATATTTATCGCGTCAGTATTTACGTTATTTTTGTGCTGTGCGGATCGAGAAAACAAAAAACACAACTCCGGCAATGCCTCCAAATTAAAAATAAAGTCTTTCAAAGTAATTTTTTCCGTCGTTAATTCCGATTCCACCGGCAGAAGCCACTAGCTTTCACTATCTTCTGTCCTTACCCTTTATTAAAACAAACTTTACACAAATGTAATTAACTTTTTTATTTCACTTCTTATTAATGTATCGTGATCTAATATCATGAAAATGCTACACGTTCAATATTTATCACGTGATCCGTGGACCACGAAATGCAAAGTGTTAATGACAATTACAAGTAATTTCTCATATTCCGTTTCATTGTAAATTTAAGTTAAATAGCTGATTTTATTAAGAATCTCTACCCAAGTATATAGACTAGGGTGCTGATGAAGTGCGTAGCTGCACAGAAAAGTATCGGTATTTCCCCCAGCTTAAACTCTAAGTTTAATTTTTCTTCTCTTCTTTAGAAACTTACATTAATTAATAAAAATATTTCATTCAATAAGAATTGAAATTACTGAACTTGAGTCTAACTATGAATTATTTCTGATTAAAATTACAAGTAACATATAGTAGAATCTCACAAATTCGAACCGTCCAAAAAGTAGAACTGGCAATTTCAATGTATTGGACGCTCTGAAATTAGAACCACAGAAAGTACTTCTTTTTTTGGTTTTTATTTCCACAACAAAATATTTTTTACTATGATTTTGAAATAAATAGTCGAAAAACCAAATTAAACGTTATAAAATTTGAACAATTTCTAATTTCTGGAAATTGTTTTTGAATTTTTGAATTTTCACTACAAATTATTTTTTTCACTCATTTAACAAAACGGGGAATAACCGAGTTATTCGTGCTGTATAGAATTCAATCATATGTACATATACATATGTATGAAATTTTATATGCTTGTATAAATTTGGGTCAATTTTGGATTAAAACGCTCTAAATGAGATTCATTGTCTTTTTCAGAAAAATTTAAAACTATTCTAGATCAAATTAGTCTGAAATTATTTTGAGTGGACCAGAAAATAGTGAAATGTAACAAGGAAAATTTTTAGAAATGATTTTGAAAGTTAATGAAAATTAAAACTTCCCGTTTCTAATAGGTTAATAAACATTTAGTCCTCAGTTCAGGCGGAAATTTGTTGGTGCAATAAAAACTTGTTTATAGACCAAGAAGAAATAAATGAAGATGATAATTTAGCTTATTTAGAGAGTGAAGCAGAAATGGATTCGGCTTCGAAAGATGAGAGTGATGATATCCACAATTTACAGCTTCCATCAACATCGAAAAGACTTCGAACCATATATGTACAAGCTTAAAATATTTATATTAGTTCCAGTCAACAAAATGACAACTCTACGTTTGCTATTGTATTAAAACTTTTTAAACACATTTACATTTTATTTAATAAAACAAAAAAATCTTAAAAATGTATATTTTTCAAAATCTTTAGATCACATCCTGAAAATAAATTGTACTATTCAATAGAATTTCAGATTCATTTGATCTAGAATAGTTTTAAATTTTTTTGAAAAAGACAATGAACGTCATGTAGTGCATTTTAAAACAAAATTGATAATTTCTTTATATTTGACCACGCCTATACCGCGCACTATTTGTTGAAATGAAGGAAAACATATATATTTCCACCTTGGAGTTAATGCAACAATAACACTTCATTAAATATTTTTATATATTTTATGTTTTTTTTTTTTAATTTTCACTCATAGTGCATAGGTCTTTTATGTATGATCATTAAAAGAATTAAGAAACATACATGAAAATGGGTAATCCGCAAATTTCATGTATGTGTCTTAAGTCTTTTGTTTTCTTGCTCTAGCTGAATTTATTGGAAGAATAAAAATTACAAAAGACTTGAGACCCAAACCTGAAAAAATACAAAAGTTCAGGCGAGTTCAAATTTAATGTTAATTTTCGGATTGAACGGGTGGAATTCGCACCCAAAAAAGGGTTAAAGGGCGATTTTCGGCCGCGCTTTTCCGAGATAAATTCAAAAAAATTAAAAATTCCAAAAATTCACTAATTGCGTGCTGCTGTCTTAAGTCTTTCGTTTTCGTTACACATTTTGCAGCCAGCTTGAATGACAAGGAAATCGAAAGCCTGAAGAAGGTATGCTTTGATATTATTTTAGTAACTATTTGAAAGAGTTTATTCAATGTTCTAGCATTTGTGAGTTATTTATATCTTTTTTAATTAAAATCAAACTTCATTTATAATTCATATATCGTCATATAAATTCAAAAAAGTCGTAATCTGCGTTTAACATATTTTAACACATAAGTTTTAGTGCATAAGTTTTAGTGCATTAAGTAGTTCTCAGTAGTCTTTTGAATTTCGTTAATAAATTTGATATTTTATAGCATACTGGGATAAAAATATTGTAGTAACATCATAATCACTCAAAAAGACGATTTTAAACATTTGCAAGTTATGCCCTTTTTGAATTTATGTGACGATATATACATGTATAATTATGTATGTATGTAACTAGTTTATACTTTCGCCTTTAAGAATCTTGCATGTAATTTGATTAAATGTTTAAAATTATTACATGAAATCACAATTTCTACTTGGTGATGTATGTATGTATGTATTTCGTATGTTGAATAAAGCACATACATATCGATGGCTTAATATAAAAAGGACGTATCTCGATTGTATCGCGTTTTCAACGTTTTTTGGAAGACAACGTATAATTGCATGCTGCTTGAAGATCTTAGTACGTTACAGTTCAAAATCAAGGACTTATGACGACTTAAGAAGTTATTTCCTCATGTAAATGCTTTAGTTTTTCTTCATTGTTTTGCTTCTCCTGTAAAATATCGAAAATTTTGAGTTCCGCCTTTCTTATAATATTAAGCCATCGATATGTAATAATTTGAGAGATTTTTTTCTCAAATTATTTCATTTTTTTTAATCCTGAAAGCTCCTTTTCAAAATCAATTTAAACACATCTATTTATTATTTATATTGGTGTCTATTCTGGAATACGCGTCGACTTGGTGAAACTTACATGGAAAACAAAAACAAAACTGTGTAAATGTAAAAAATTTCTTTTTGTTTCTCATACAAAATAAACTGTTTTTAAAAGAAAGAAAAACGTGCTGAAATTCTCACGTTTATTTGATTTAAGAAATGCATGGCATACAAAAACAATTTTTGAAAATTTTGTTTTTGTTTTAATGTAAAGTTTCACTTCAGTCGTACAAGTTCGGACTGTTTTGTTATGTATCTGGAACAGACCTAATATTTCACAATGGGGGCTATTCTGGAAAACGTGACGAAGAAGTGAAACTTTACATTAAAAAAAAAACAAAATTTTCAAAAATTGTTTTTGTAAGTTAAAGTTAAAGTTATCCAAAAGCGTTCCAGATACCAATTTTATGTGCAATTTTGAGAGCGAATGAGAGAGTAATTTTTTTCATTTGCTGTACAAACTAGTACGAACTTTCCCGACAAGAATGAAATAATCAGCTGTTTTCTGTTTACATATGAAACTGAAAAACTAATCAGAACATTTGAAAATACAGGAAAAAGTTTTTACATACAAATTAAAGTTGCAAGTACATTTGTGCATATTTCTCCATTTCATTAATATAAAAAAATGTTTTTTTTTAATAATTCACGTAGCTTGTACTTTTCTGGAACTCATTTTCATTTACTTCTTTTAGCTGCTGCCAATGATGCAAAACTTGTCTTTTTATAATGTTATGCGTTTTAAGTGACTAAAATCACTTAAATTAAATTTTGTCCAAACAACATTGGACACTAAATATTAAACGAATTAACACATACTTTTTTTGAATTAACTTATCTAAAATTATCATATTATAGAATAAAATGTCTACAATATGGTAACACTAAAATTTAGAACAAACAAAAAAACGAAAGAAATGTAGCTTTACTTTGAATCGGTTTTGCTCGAAAACAACCGAAAGGTTCTAAGTTATATATTTGTTAAAATTACTTACTTAACACCCGTCAAGAGGTTTACTTCAGTAGTCTTGCCTACCCAATTGTACTTAAAATCTATTTACTTATCTAATTAAATCACAAGTGAATTCTAAATAAACCCTGAAGAAGAAAAGAACTTTCATCGCTTTTTTTTAAACTGGTTAACTGAAAGGAAAGGTGAGCATTTATTACCACAATTACTCCCACAACTCAGTCCAAGAAATGAATTGATTTCTTTTCATCCATTTAACCCCAATAATCATAATTGCCTTTACGAGCGATTATGATTATTATCTCAACTATAGATTGACCCTTTACTCTACATTCCCCTCACCAGAGTCACATCTATAGAAGAGATTTAGTAATAATAACACATATTATTCAAATTTAAATTGCGTTCCAGCAATTTTCTATAACTTTTGTATATTCAGAGCGTAATTTTCTTTTTTCTCTGATTAGTCCGAACTTGTAAGAAATCTTGTGGAACACACCTATTATTTCATTCACTTTTTTAAATACTTTTCTAAATGAAATTCACCTTTCTTTAAATTTTTTTTCTTTAAATTTCACCGAAATTAGCGTCCTTTCAGCTTGAAATGCCAGCAACTTCTGTGTCAATAATATGATTCAATATACTCGATTTGGTTTCCACAGCAGCCAACAGATTGCCATTGAAAAAAAAGAAAAGAAAAAAATCATATACTACTACTGAAATTCAATGTCAGTATACAAGATTCCAAGTTGGGTATTAGAAAAATTACAAAAATTGTACAAAAAAAAAAGAAAGACTTACACAAAACGCTTTTACTTTTCATACAAGTGCACAAATTTCACGTAATAATGATAAATAAATAAATGTTACCGGAAAAACCACTTTCAGTGGCCAAGCAAAGAAAGACCAGCCAGCCAGCCAAGCATCAGCGGAAAAACCGGATGTCAAATAAAAGCAAACTTAATAAAAATTTTAGTTCCAAAGTGGATTTGCTTGACTTTAAGTCACAATATAAAATTAAGCAGCAAAATATTTGCAATTGCTAATTGTGCGGCTTTTCGTTGTGAGTTCATTTATGGTTGTTTTGAACCATTTCGTATGTGTGGTTTTTCAGAGAAAACTGTTAAATCTTAGTTAATGATTTATTGTTTTAACACTTTTTTGATTTTATTACTTTTCAAGGTATTTATTTGAGTTAAAATATGTTAAGCTTTCTATTTCTTAGCTCTTTAGATTATCCGTTTTCCTTTAGCTAATGAAGCCTACAGTTAGTTAAAATGCAAAATCAAAAATAAAACTTCAAAAAAAATTTTCAAGTGACTGAAGTAGTTTGTTTATTTGTAAACAACTTCATAAAAAGCAGGATGTTATCAATTCGTCTGTACTTTTTTGTTGTTGAAATTTTTACTTCATAACTCGGTACATTTTAGATCGATGGTAAAAATAATTTTTTTAACTGAGAGGGTATAACTTCTAATTGGTCTCATTGTAGAAAAAAAAGTGGGCGGATACACAATTTTTTTATTTGATTTTATGATATTCTACTTATTTGATTGCTGCTAAACCTAACAAACACCTTTAATTCGTGTACTCACAAAATTTTAATGTTAAAAAATTGGACGGGGCTACACCCATTAATATTTATTATTATATATCAAGTGTACTTAACCGATTTTTATGAAACTTACCACACACACTTTGAGTTCTAGAATAAAATTTAATCATTCCTATTGTGAATAAAATGTTAAATTTTTGTTCTCATGAAATTTTCATTCTCCATGAAGGGAAATTTTGCAATTGTGAATTTCTTGGCAACGTTTGTTCCCGCTATCAATGCGTAGTGAATGTAAAAAACGGGTTAGAAGACTTGAAAAGCTTAAAAATTAATTGAAAATCAAACAAATTAAGTTTAATAATAAGAAATTCACATATTTTGAGTTTTTAAATATTTTAGGTGTCGTTGAAAAAATTCTTTAGTATACCACAGCCATTAAATCAAAGACATTCATATCCAATGAAAAAAGGTGTTGCAGGAAATAATTTTTATTAATCGTGGACATCATTTATTGATCTTGTGCTAAAAATAATTATTTATAACTTTTAATATATAATTGCAAGGTATAATATTGAAATTACGCAGTGTACTAATTTAGTTCGCCTGCAAAAATTAAATGAACAAAACCAAGGGAAAAGTGAAAAATACGTGAGAAAAATATTATTCAAGATAAAGGGAATCAAGAAAGGGAACATATTTCAGGGGAAAAATTATTCACGATTGCAATTGGGTCAAAAGGGAAAATATTTCGAGGGAAAAAATGTTCACGATAGGGGTGAATATTTTATTTTAAGTGGTTCTACTTTACCTAAATTTATTTAAGCAAAAACAGATATGTATTTATATTAACACACAATCTTACTGGCAATGAAAACATAAAATTTTTATTAAATTTCTATTGCTGAACTCTTGCGTTAGTGCAGAAAAATATGTAAACATTAAACAGCTGATCTAGATTTTACTCTCCCGTATTTGCTCATTCCTCGGCTATTTAGAATAGGAGGATTATTCCCCGAGAAAAAATAACAGGGGAGAGAAAAAACTTCCCGGGAATATTCATAAGTGGGCTGAATAATTAATTAAAATGCAATTTTGAATTTTTTGTTAATTACGTGATTTTGTGTTTCAGCTGACAACATGAACTATTATATTAATAAACACTATTTAATTTTTCTTGTGACATTTGTGACTTTTTCTATGCAGTCGTTTATTTATATATGTACAAATATGTCGCCTATGTACTCAAAGTTAAAAAATTAAAAAAATGGAATTTTATATTAATAATAAAATTTTCTTCCATTAAGTTGTTTGTAAGTTAAATACTGAGAACTTCATAACTCAAAAATTGGAATACAAAATTAATTCCCATATCGTGCTTGATATTGTGAACAAATTTCAATCAAAAATATTTTTTTACTCAATTCTTTAGATAAAAATAAAATTTTCTTCTTCCATTAAGTTGTGTGTAAATTGAAAACTTCAAACTTGTGTTCTGACAAATTGATTTTTTTTTTGAGTTATGACGTTGTTTGAGAAAATGAGCGATATGTATGTTTGTGTGCATGGTGTAATTATACAAGTGACTGCGTAGGGATTTGTTATACAAAAATACGGCAACCATAGCTGTGTAAAGAACCGAAGAATGTCAAAAGCACAAAAATAATTGTACTAAAACCAAAACAAAACGAAATTTTTGACATTGTACAGCTACAAAGCACATAGAGCAAAAAATTATCAGCTGAAGTAGCGCTGCCACCTGTTTAAATACACCTTGTTTGTATGTATGAATATTTTAAACAAAATATTACCTTTATATTTTTTCGATTTTTTTTTAATAGAAACTAATAATTTTATTTGTTTTTTTATTAATTGTTTAATAAATAAATAAAAATATATGTATTTCCACAAAAACATACCTTAATATAGAAGAAAATTATATGTACGTATGTATGTAATTTTAAGAAATTGTACAAAACAGTTTATGTAACTATAATTAATTATAAATGTTAAAAGGTCCTTAAACTCAAACCTTAGGAATCTTGGGGAAAGCACTTAAAAATCTAAAAAAAATATTCTCTAAAAACAAATGACTAAAATGAAATTTGAAATGTTTTTCTTTTCTTAATTTTTTTTTGACACAAAAGAGACAGACACATGCTACTTACAATTAAGCTAAAAATAAATTAATTTAAACTAAACACTTATGACTCGTTCAGCTGTTGATGCTCGTCTTTAACATTAGCTGCTATTGTTTCATCTTCGTTCTCTAGGTCATCAATGATTTTACTACGATCTGCACTATCCATAGAATCTTTTAGGTTCTGTATATTTAAACCACCATCTTCACCTTCCTTGGTTTTTGAAAATTTCGAAAAATATGTCAGAGATTTCATTAGCTGATAACTTTTTGATATGGGTATATTGGAATCGTAAACACTTTTCGAGGAGGAACAATCAACATAAAACCACCAATTGCATTTCAATATAGTCTGATCAAAGAGAGTATTTTCGGGACACAGGAAAGACTTACGTACCATGCCATCGTCGGTTAAGGCGCACACATGAAAGACCTGAAATTTTTTCTGTTAACATTTTAAATTAATAAAATATTTCTTTCCACTCACCATACAACCTAAATCGGTGTCAGCGTAAAGACCTGGAAAATGTTTCTGTTTAGCACAAGCGAAACTTGTGGGTGGCAAATCTACTTTCGATTTAAAGTTGTCATCAAAGTTTTTATCATAAGCCACAGGATAATATTCTTTGGGAGCATTCATGACCTAAAATAAAAATATAAAAGAAATTAAATTCTTGTTATTTTCCATGTTTTTTATTTGTATAATATGCGAAATTTAATTTTTCTTCTAACATACCTTGGAAGTTTTACTATCCGTAACCGAATTTGTGCTTTCAAAATATTGCAAAGTGGGCCTAGGAGTTGTTGTTGTTGTGGTCGTAGTAGTAGTCGTACTCGTTGAACTTGTCGTTGTCGAAGTCCTTATAAATTCTTCTCTCAGCTTAGCAGCCAACATGGCACGATGTTCTGCTCTCATTTGCTGTTCTCGCACATAAATTGCATGTTTTATTGTATCCACACTAACGTTCGCCGTTCTGGCCAATTCCTCCACCGATATATCTTTCAAATCGAATTTGGGTTCCTCAAACTGTAAGTAATTCGGATGATTGTCAGAGGGCAAATCAATTTGTTCAACGGGAGCTGATACAGCAGGCTTTAATACAGCCGTTATTTTATTAACCGAATCGGGCATGGCTTGGAAGGCTGGCACTGCTATTGGCTGCGAAACAACGGGGTTGTGGGCATGAAACGTGCGATTCGCATTAATTTCTTGCGTATACAAGTCTATTAGTTTATTATTTATGCTCATTTTTGAGTTGGGTGCATCGACAGCGATGCTTGATCTTCGTTGAGCAGTTTGCACTTCATTGAGGCGTTTTCCAGGAATTGGTTTAAATGCGGGCACGCCCAGCGGTAGCGGTCGGGCTTCAGTCATTAGGGGACCTTGTCTAGCTCTTTGTTTTAATACCGCCTGTCTGGCGGCAGCCTGTTTAGCCGCTGCTTGTCGTGCTAGCATATCCGCCGACGCAGCAGCCTTCGCCTGTTTTGTCAGAGATTCTCGCAGCTCGGGGCTTATGACCATGGGTGAACGCGAAACTACGTGTTTATCATTCGAATATTGTTGTGTGGCCTGGATGGAATGTGAAAGGAAAATAATTAATTTAAAATATCTAATTTTTTTGCTTTCTGCAAATAGCTAAGTCGAAAACTAGCTTATGCGTTAAGTCGGTTCTACAATTGTGTTATCACGTCTATGGGCGGAAAAAAACCGTAGTTGTGATTCTTTAGAATAATTATTATATATTGTCTTTGCTGGAAGGTTCGTGTATATGCTTTAGGCTTTTGTCTCAAACCACATCGTATCCAACAAATTGTTAAATAATCGCCGAAAAAGCTTAAACGACATAATTTTCCAACTTGATTTTTTGACCAAAATCTATTATTTTAAATCGTAAATAATCGAGTTCCAAAAAAATGTGTCGTTTAAGATATTTCGGAAGTTATGGCTGGACATAATTTTCATATAAATATGTTTCTAAAATTATCCTTTAATTTATTTGTTATGTTTGAAAAACGTGGTAATAATTTCTTATTATTCATTGTCAAGTAAAGCCATTTTTAAGGAAAAAGAATTCAAACCCAAAAAGTCAAAAGTACTCGTATTTTCATGAAAACAAAGGTCAAAAATACTTGTGTGGCAACACTCTATTCTTGAATAGATGTTGTTGTTGTTTACATTTGTTTTCTTTACATCCTTCTTACATCTATGTACAATTATGCTATAAACACAATCAAGTCCACGGACCATCGACTATAAAATGTCAAAAATAGAATACATGCGTGCTTATGAGAATAATGGCCTATTTCCCACCTGCGAAAGAAAACGTTCGACTTACAATTTATATTGAAAACAATAAAATATGAAAATTTGTTTTTGTTTTCAATATAAATTGTAAGTCGAACGTTTTCTTTCGCAGGTGGGAAATAGGCCATTAGTATGATTTGTAGTAACGTGTATCTGAAATGCCCTACTACAACTCATACTACGCCAAATTATGAAATTAAGTAACGTGTATAACCTGCATAAGTATTACCATACTGAAGAAAAAAATAGTGGCAACATTGTTTTTGCAAAATATTATAGTGTTATCAATATAGCTCAATTTTTGATAGAGAAGAAGAAGCTCAATATTTACAACTAAAATGCTTTGCGAGTTTTTAAGAAAATATTTAAATAAATAATAGATATTAAGATAAAGTATAAATACATTTACCACTCTAGCATTTTGTATTATATTCCAATTTTATGAGAATTAGCAATACGGCCGCATATGAACTAATTTTTCATTAATACATGATACTCTCGTTGTGAGAAAATGTACCCTACAGACGAATCACATCAAAGAATCATAAATGATACCATTTTCTAATTCATGTGATTTTAAGTGCAATCACATTTTTATCGTCTGCATGATATTTTTGCGATCTCTGTACATTTTGTATTTGTATTTTAAAATATTTTTTCATACTTTTTTTTAATTTTTGTGTTACGTACATATATAAATTCTCAAATATCATATCTGAAAGAAATTATCGTCATACATATATGATTTTGAATATTTCTGCTGAACCATTAGCAATATTAGAAATAAAACGATTTCAAATCGATTCGATTTACAGAACAGGACCATTAATCTCTAACCTCGATATACTTTATATATGTATGTATCTTATTACTAAATATTTTTATAATTTATAATAACTTTTTCTGAATGCTTCATTTCATATTTGTTATTAAAAACTCACCTGGTGATTTCCGGGCAAAACTCCAACAGCATTTGGTGGAGGGCCATTTTTGTAACCAATGGAACGTCGTCGACCACCTTCTACGTTCCCCAATGACTCGGCGAAACCCAATTCGTCACCCAGACTAAAACCTGTTAATTAAAAAGAAAACAAATAAAAGCAATAAATCTCGATTACAACAAGGTTTGGAAAGCGTTTACAAATTGTATTGTCACGAACAGATCTTGAAATGGAATAAAATAATCTGTATGTAAGTGGAATTAACGAAATTTATGGCCTGTTTAATGATATGAAACAACTGCAAACAAAAGCAAAATTTTCATATGTTGTTGTTGTTTTCAATATAAAATTTTAAATTAATGTATTCCTTGGACATGGTTGAACATGCCATATATGAATTTCAACAGTGAGATCCGACTTGTAGTGACCGCTGCACACATGATTATTTAATATCACAACTAATAATATCACGACGGCAGAGCAACTATAATTTTTTCATTAATATCAACGCAAAGGGGTATACGTTGATGATTTTATATCATGATGAATTAAACAAATATTTGCAAAATGCTTGCCAAAATTATCTAATTTGCTTGTTGTTTAATTTGTTGGTCACAAATAATTGTTGTGTTGCCTATTTGAAGCGGAAATTGTTTAATAATTAAACGTTAAATGCAGAGTGATACATAAAATGAAATTTGCTATCAAGATGAATTTATCAGGCCGTGAGATCTTATGATTATATTATAACGCTACCATAATATTAATAGATTGAGTCTATACGTGATGAATTTTCATCAAGATATCAATTTGAATTCATCATGATATAAATTTATGAGGTGTGGACACTATGTTACTATTGGTTGATAGATATATCCATACAATCGGTTGCCGCACCTCGTGATGAATTTCATTTCTATGGTTTCTTTTTAGCCACATATACATATGTAATTCTGTGGTTTTCATTAATAACAGCGTATGTCTTCAGTAGAGCCAGAAAAAGTTTTTTTTCAAGCTTATTTAAAAAATATGTAGAACGAACTTTGTTGTTGTTATAGAAAAATATTATTATGTATCTACATGGTCCATATTTTTCAAAAATGTCTTAGAACTTTCTAAAAAGCATTTAAAATATAATAATTTGATACCATAAACTCGAAATGAAAAATATATAACATACACAAGGTTAATGAAAACCACATAATTCATCTAATATTTTTTTATTTTGCTAAAAATTTTAAATTTTAATTGAAAAATTAATAATTTGTCGTTTTTTGTTTGCTTCAAATCAATGTGGAATCTGTTTGTAATAAATTCTATTATGACATTTTTAAACCGCCGTCGTAATAAGAGTCTAAATTTTATAGCAAGTTTATAAAGTTTTTCATTGTTGTTGCTCAATATTAAATTTGATGAGAATGTTGCCAACCAAAGCAAAGAAAAGTAACATCAAAATACACTTCAAAAAGACGATACGTATGTATGTATTTACATATGTAAATTTGGAAGTAAAGTGTTGTTTTATGTAAAATTTTTAAAGGAAGATAAAAAAAACTTTTAATAAAATGTGCAAAATAGACAATTTCAAATACTAAATAAGATATTAAATAAAGGAAAGAAAGGAAAGCCGTAACCATTTAAATAAATTACAAATTAGTAAATACATATTGTAAAATATTAAAAAAGTTTTACGGCCTTATGTACATATACACAAGCAAAAACTGTCGTGAAGTTAGCGTAAGTCGCAAAATTGAAAATGCCATGAAACCTCATATTAAAAATTACACTGGGACTTGTGGGTTAAAATTACATAATGCGTCCATTTTTAATGTCGAATTATATAGAGGAACTCGTTAACACCTAATTCAATTTCGTCACTTATGCTAACTTCATGCCAATTTTTGCTTATACATAAGGTCGTTAATGTTTACTTGTTTAAGATTCATTTACCTAAACCAAAGTGCGCTTTTAGGCCTCCCAAATTTCTTACACGAAATAGTCCAGATTTTTTGAAGTTACAATTGAGTATAAAACCAAAATCGGATTCTAATACACATGTCCCGCAAGCCAATCCTAAAAATAGATTAAAAAAAACAAACACAGAAAAGTTATAGGAAGCTAAAGATTTTATTTAGTTATATATACAAAAGTTCGGAAGGATGGGTTTTTTTTTGTCAAATGAAAAAATTTGTAAGTAGACAGACAGACACTTATTAACTATTGAATAGAAAGAAGTGGCGATAGAGGATAGAAAGGTAATGAGGTTGTGTGAAATATTTTCTGTGTTTTGTTTTTTCTTTTACTAGGGAAATAATATATTAAATATTACAAAATAAATTTACATATTTACAATTATTTAAAAATTTGGAAGGTGCATAATAAGGTGAAGATAAAAATCGTAAAATAAAATGTGTAATAGCATTTTTGAACATATTATTTACATAGTTTAAGTAAATGCATGTAATTTTTATACATATTGCGAGTGATTTAAGTTTTGCCAAACTTTCTAATTTGTTTCAAATATATTAACCGCCAGGTTTATTTGACAAATTTCCCACAGAAATACGTCAAATAGGCGCTTAATAAACCTTAAATATTTTTTATGAATACGGCGGTAAATGTACATATGTATATAAAACATTATGTATGTATATTCGGAATAACATATGAACATGTATTTATTTTATGTCATTATTTTATTTATTTATTTGTTTTTTTGCTTACAATTAATTTAATTAATTTTTACCCAGGCAATTTAATATAAGGTATACTCAGCTCAATTCGCTTTGAGAAATTTATATTTTAAATGTCAAAAAATGTACTTAAAAATGTGTTTTGACATCCAACGTATATTCAAATTACAAGGGGCGAAAATAGTCACCTAATCCTGCGACCACCTAGCACGAATTTGCTTGATGCTTACCTTTTATTTAATAAAAACTTGTTTGTTTTTTAAGTTTAATTTTTTTCAAACTCTTATTTAAATTAATTTAAAATTTTGAAAATATTTTTGAAGAGCAATTTACGCATATGTTTTAAAATATAAGCAATTTACAAATACTCTATCTTCAAAATTTCGAAAATATTTTCGAATTTTCGAACTTAAGTCGAATATCAAAACTAACGGCTAAATTTTATTTATTTTTATTTTTTTATTTGGTTAAGCATGTCAATATGCATTTCATTGGTGCTTTGCCAAATCATCAGTAGACTTAAACAATCAAATAAATAAACTTATGAAAGAGAATATGTCAAATAATAAATTTCTAAAATGACTTTAAATTTCGAATTTTATTTCAAATTTGTAACTCATCCATTGTATGGCTCAATATAATGTGTGTATGCAAATAAAATTTTCGAGTACCAGGCTACTCTGTTCACAATTTCGTGCGAAATCCTGTCAAACTACATATATGTAAAAGTATTTGGTAGGAAATATTTGCGAAATAAATTCGCAAATACTCTTTTCTTGTTGCTAAGAACACGTAAAATCTATCTGGCAGCATCTTTTTCCATGCAAAATTAATTTGGCATCATTTTAGTTAGCTGCGAAACAGCATGAGCAGTGCTTTTTTCGCAAGGAATTTTGAAATGTTGCATACTTTCAAGCAATAAAAGCGAGAAATTTATAAAAAAAAACCGCGAGTTGGGCTTACATTTAGTTCATGTAAAATTTTTTACGCGAAATAGTCAATGTTACTGAAAATTTTTCACAACTTCGAACAGAGTACCAGTCTTAAGCACATTATTCACGGTCAAAATGCATTACCTGCATTATAATAATATTAGTGAAATGTTGTTTGTATGAGTCACACCAACGATGCATGAAGCAAAACCAAATTTTTTGATTTGAAACATGCATGTTTGCAACAGAAACATAACAAGATAAACTACTCAAAGCGGTAGGTTATACAAAGAACTATCAAATTCTATACGCAAAAAGTTTTTGTATGTAGTTTGTCAATTGCGTTGCAATTAGCTTGCAAAAAGATACTATTAATTTATCGTGCAATGCATGCACGTGTATGCTGAGTTCTTCATGCACACGCATACAATGCTTCTGTTATGCATTTTGACCGTGAATACTGCGCTTTATGCTAGAAAATATTCCCCTTATTGTGAATCGCGTTGTTGACGTCACATCAATACGACGGTAAAAATTGTCATTTGTCTACTATTTCTAGACAACAATTGACTACTATTCACATGCTACATTAATTTACAAAGCCTTAGAGATTAGTAAGATATTGTCAATAAGAGCCAATTGTTGCCGATAAAGAGTAGACAAGTGACAATATTTACTGTGACGTCGACGACGCCATTCACAATAAGGGGGATTTAAAAATAATTTCGAGCATTCGAGAGTATATTAATCAAATTTGCCATTAACTATTATTTTTATACTTAGACGCTTATTACGAGTTGCATTCGAAATTCCGAAACAGACTATAGAAAATCTAATTTCAAAATCGTGTTATGTATGCTGGTAATAATGTCGAAATTTTCATTGGGCATCGAATTTTCTATCACACTGATTTTTTTTCATGTTTATCACAATTTCTCCCAGGGAATTTTCATTTCCCTTAAAGGGCAAATTTAGTATAGTGGCATTCATGTGAAATTTTCTTCCCGCTATCAGGTCTGAGTGAATGCAAAAATGGAAAAAATAAGTGCGAGGCTTAAAAATTATTAAAAAAACAAACAAATTTAAATTTAATAGAAAAGAAATAAAACTTTTGGGTTTTAAAATAATTATTTTAAGTGTAAGGTTGTGTTTTTAAATATTTTAAGTGCAGTAAATAAAAATTCTCTAGTATACCACCGCCACAAAACTTAGTGCATATGAACCAAAGAGTTGTTGCAAGGGTTATTATGTATTAAGAAACCAGAAAATTATTTACTGATCATGTCCTAAAAATAGAAATGTACTTATATAAATTAATTTTAAATTAGGAGGAAAATATTGTAATTTTACTGTATATTGATGTATTTATTCAGTTCGCCTGCATAAAGGAAGTGAACAAAAAAAAAATAAAGGGAAACTATAAAAATATCCGTGAAAAATACTCTTGAAGATAAGGAGAATTTCGGCCTTGTTCTGAAGATCACGGTGATTTGGAATCACGTGATTTCAAAAACAAAAATTGCAATGTTGGTCCTATCGCAGGGGAGGTGTGTAAGCATCTAGTAATGAATTTTTTTTTAATATTAGCTTATGGTAACTAAAATAAGATATATAAATTTTTGACTCTACTGTATTTAAACATCTATAGAAAAATCCATCTGTAGGTACTGTATCTTTAAGAAACTTAGTTTGTAATTTTATTTTTTATTATATTTTTATTAAAATTAAAATATATCAAATATTCTTTTATTAATTTGTTAACTTTTAAAATTCATTCGAATAATAATTTTCATTATCATAACTTCATTGTCTTAAATAAAAATAATAATTTATAAATAAATATATATACTTTTTATATCAACGTAAAATATAAATGTGTTTTATGTGAATACGCATCTATAGTAGTGGAATTATTAGTTGTATTAATTGCCATGAAATGGAGATTGTTACCCAATTGTCGTGCACCAGCTTCAGTGTAAGGCAACAGTACGTAATGCAGATATGTTATAATATAATATTATAAATTCTTTATAAAGACTGTTATATGTATATCTTTTTAATAAATATTTGAAATTTAAAACGCTCTTTTATTTAAAAGTTTATATATATTTTATTTATTTTATATTTTTCAACTTTTTAACAAAATTTACCCCACTGGCAACATTATTACACTTCACAAGCAATTTTTATTACAATTAATATTTAAAATTCGGTTGAGTGTATTTCTTTCTATGCAGCTGTTGAGTTTATCTATACTTCTTGTTCGTATGATTACACTAATACACTCATACATAGCTCACACCTATTTGATAACGCTTTACGATCTTACTCAAAACTTGTGATTGCATTGTGAAAAAGATTTTTACCCCCTAGCGTACAGATGTTTACACATAAAAAAAAAATATCAATGGCTGACTTGTAGTTCGTTTAGAGATGCATTTTCTAAAAGCAACTGATAAAAAACAGCCATGTCTGCTTAATTTATTTAAAGAGAGAGAGAGAGATACATATGTACATTTTGCGTTATTATTATTTCCTTACAAATGCAAAATAATTAAACATAAAAATTATTTTAAATGGAGGAAAATTACATTTGCTTCCATTAGTGACATAGGAATATGTTTTTGCAACTTTTTTGTGTAATAGTGTGGCAGCTATAAGAGATTTTGTTGCGATTTCTTTTTGAGTGTGACAGAATTCGGTCGGATTTTCTAGTGAATGAATCGTACGACTGTGATAGTGTAGCTTTTTCGAATAAAACTACTTTGTCTGAAAAATACTACTTTATATAAAATTTAAATTAATATTATTTCAATCCTATCACATATGAAAAAGCCAAGTAATAATTATAAAATTTTAAGACAATTAATTAATTTAATTTTTATTGTTATGCCGATTATTTTTCTAACTGAAATTATAACTATATAAATACAACAAGAAATAAACACGCTAGCAAAATATAAATAGATAGACAAGCACTTAAATGCACATTAAAGTTAAATTATTTCCTCTAGATTTCAAACAAGAAACAACGAAACAAAAACCTAATATCTTATGTACACGTTAACATAATTGAATTAATGATGCTAATTATGAACTTTACACTTGACAGTGAAAGATACTCGTACACACACTTCCAGCCACTTACTCGTCAAACCATTCACACAAACACTTTCAATTATGTGTACATCCCAGTTGGCCAACTTGTCGCAGAGGACGCTTTGTCATGCTCGTTATTTGTCAATCTAATGGAAACCGTAATCAAAGACGCGGTAAAAGAAAAACTTCTCAACCGGTCATGCATCAAACTAATTGGTCGATATTTTTCGCAAGCTGGTCTTGCAACGTTCAATGAAAATATTGGTTTAATTTCATTAATGAAAATCTTACATAGTATCCATCCCCCATTTATTTTATATCATATAGTGTTTTCACACTGACATGGTTTTAATAAAAGTTGGTTTTAACGTTAAACCCAACTGCTAAAACCTGGTTTTACCATACAAATTGTTTTTGTTAAAACCAGCTTAAAACCATTTTTGAATTGATTTTAAGTTGGTTTTATGATATGGAACCTTGTTTTCGCTGTGATAAATTCAGTGCTGCCAAGTCAAAATGACCAGAAGCAGCTGATAATGTTTATTCCCAGTGAGTAACAATAGATGTCGCTTGAAAAATTTTAAACTTAAAAATGGATGCAGCAACGACAGTAATCAAAAATTTATGGGAAAAAGCAGTTTTTTGAAAGAAAAACAACGAAAATATATATATGACCTCTGGGAAGTGAAAATAGACGATATGGGTAACATCGATTCGCCGATAAAAAAAGTTTTGTTTTGTAATTTATTTGTGCATTTTTTATATACAATAACTTGATTTCCAAGCACTTCCTCACTTTGTATAATTAGTTCAATTTAATTTTAAAATATTTATTTACAAAATATAAAATAATTTCAATTTTACAACGCATTGTAAAATTTTCGAGTTTTTCATACAAACAAAAACAGTTGTACAGTTTGTCAAATTATTGTTATAAAAAGCAGAAAAAAATACAACAACAAACACATGCATTTCTGCTGGAGTTTTATTTTATTTTTGAGCAAAGTTATTAGACAGTCTGTGAGTTAAAACCTAAATTTAATCAAACAAATATTTGAAAAATTCTTGCCAAAATATCTAATTTGCATGTTGTTTAATGAATAAACGTTAAATGTACAGTAACACTTAAAATGACATTTAATATCAAGATGAATTCATCACGCGGTGAGCTCTTATGATTATATCATAACGCTACCATCATAATATTAATAAATTGAGTCTATACGTGATGAATTTTCATCATGATGTCAATTTGACATTCATCATGATATAAATTCATCAGGTGTGTACACTATGTTATAGAAATTGTCAGTTCTACAGGGACAAGGAATATATGAGCGAAAGTGTCTCTCTTTTTGACATATTTGAACTTAGCGGCCATTTGTTCGAAAATTTCCTCAATGATCTGTTTTAGCTGTCGAAAACAAGTCTTCCACGCTTTATCCGCTTTGTTGTGCATCCGTTTTGCAAGATATCTGAAAGACATGGCCAACTGGGTTATTATTCATATGGAAGTATGTATGTACATATGTATGTGTGTACGAATGTGTACTTAATTTTCGAATGAAAAGAAAAATAAAGTAGCAGAAAATATAATAAAATTCATATAACAAATTAATTTGCTTGTTGTTATAATCGCAAATATCCACATATTAGCCAATAGATTTTTTACACATTAAAGTTTATACTCGTAGCATGCAAAAAACAAAACCAGTAATAAATAATTGCTCATGCAAATGCTCGTACATACATACACTGTAACGAATTAAAGCGATCAAACCGAAAGGGATGCCACATTGTACGAGTGTGGTGAGCGGAAGAAACGTAACATAAATCGCTAAAAACAAAGGGTGTTTTTTATAGAGTGACACAAGTTTAAATGTTAATAAAACAAGGAAATATATATTTTTAATATAAATGAATCGGGTTTTATTGGAAAGAAAATTTTGTGAAATTAATGTTTAAATATAATTTCTGCCATGTGGCCGCCACATTTGCAGCCGTATTTTGGCGATAACTCTTTGAATGTTGATTGCCAGCTGTTCAATTGTTTGTGGTTTTTATCGAGACGTATACCATGATACAATTATAACAGGTACATGCACAAGCCCATCCTGTTAATGTATACAACGCAAATAGTTGTCCAACTTTGTTTACAAGCTGCAAAAGTGTATGTGTGCGAATAAAAGGATTACAGTGTTGCCAATGAATTTACACATGGCTGTGTCTCCAATTACACATTGAAGAAAATTACACTACACATCTTTTATGTATGTTAAAATTAAAATAAAAATAAATCAAAATAGAACCCAAAGTAGAATTACACAGATTATACAAGAATTTAATTATATGGAATACACATGTGAGTAGAAATTACACACTACCTAACTCCACACATACTGGCAACAATAAATAACTATATTCATGCAGGAATGCCGCGTCTGCAATTGTACTTTAGTTACCCTGCAATTGTTATTTTTATAAACAAAAGACATTTGTTTCTGACAATTTTTCGTTTGTTTATACCAAAAAAAATACATGTGTTTTTTGTGTTGTATTTTTGTTTTAGTCATGCATGTACCTAGTATAATTGTACCATGACGTATACAAGTGACTTTACATAACTCCAAAGAAGATAATCCAATGGGGTTAGATCACACGATATTGGTGGCCAACTAATTGGGTCATTGTGTGAAATTATTTTTTTATCAAGTTTCTTTGAGTAAATCAATTGTAGCGTCCGCTGTGTGGCATGTGGCTCCGTTCTGTTGGAACCACATATCAACAAAATTAATGCCACGAAATTGAGGTTCGAAAAAATTTCGAATCATGTTCCTATAACGTTTTCATCGTTTTTGAAGAGATTATGGACCAATGACTCCGCCAGGCTATAAAGCACACCAAACAGAAATTTTCTGTAAATGTAATGCGCCAATTCTGCTTATTCACGTAGCCATTCAACCAGAAATGGGCTACATCGAAAAATAAAATTTTGAATGAAAATTCAATCGTGTTAATAATGAAATCTCGAAGCAAACTAAACAAAAAGTAAGTGTCAAACGTCTAGAGCCAACGTCGTAAAGCTCAGTTAGCCGACTGTAACGAACATGCTATTGTGAATTGATGTACATAATGAATATATGAAAATAAATTCGTGTATTTTAACTCCTTTTAAAAATAAAATCAAACAAGTTTAAAAACATCAACAAAATTACTTATATTGTGCTTCTTTTTTTAGTCCCAAAAAAACGTGTGTGAAAAAATACAAACATTTTTTGGGGAAAAACTAAAAAAAATCGGCGATGCCTTATTTTTTCAAACATGCGAGTTTTTTTCACATGTAAATAATTCACGATGGAAAATTTAGGGAAATAGGAAATATTTTGAGGGAATAAATATTCACGATTCGCGTAATTAAAAATTGGTCTGTCACTTATAATGTCAGAGGGTAGGGATAATCTTATAAATCAGAATTATTTTATATTGCGAATATATTCAAAATAAACATTTCAAAATTTTTTTATGTTATAATAATAAATAAGAGTAGTGTAAAATAATTTATAAGTATCTCGCAAATTAAATACTAGTTTGTAGTTTAATGTTTTTTTTAGTGTAAGAGTTAGCAATTAGTGTTTTGTTACCAACAACATGTCACTTGTCAAGAGTTCGTCGCATGTTGTGGGGCTGGACACACAATTGTTGTACAAAATTTCGAAATTAATTCGCGCATAAGATAACATGAAAATCCATTTTTTGATGTGATTTTTTTTCTCTAAAAATTATCTTCAAACCCTCCAAAGGTCATTAAATTAACAGAGATGTACAAATATGAAGTAATACAAATTGAAATAATCTCTAACACATGCATTTGCATACATATATGAAATTATTATGGGGAATGTGAATGCATACATATTTGAAATTAAATACATATTTGTTATGATTTTGATTGCCTAAGACTTTAAATAAATTATTAGATAGAAAATATCGTCACCTAAATTCCAAAATTCCGCATTTACAATATTTACATTTATTTTTACAGCAGAGATGTAAAAGCCATAAATTTAGACAATTGCAAGACTGTTGTAAATTTAGAGATGGTAAAATTGAGCTTTCATTACAAAAAAAGCTTTCAGCAAATTGAAATACGATGAATCAAAACAATTCACATATTGCATTTGCATAAAAGTTACATATATAAAGCAGAAAAATACATCAATTGACACCACACACAGAGGACTAAACACAAAAGAATGCTGATGATGAAACTTTAGTGGCCTTCGAAAACAGCAAGTTGTTCCGTTCAACTATGTGTTAGCCGCAATATTTACAACTAATTTTAGTGCTATTGGTTCATTAATAATTATCACATGTAATTTGTCTTAAAAAGCGATACGAACTTTAGCCTGATCAAATCATAAATATAAATTTAGTGTATTTAATTTCCTTATAGCCTTTTGATTTTCGTTCATAAAATTGGGATTTTTATGCTTAGATGTATTTCGTTTAATTACATTATAATCAATCACAAAATATATTTCACATTTTTTTTAGTTATGGTCTTTAGGATTTTAGGTAACGATAAGTATATTGTAATACTGGAATTTTTTTTAACAAATTTTCAGCTGTATTTTACATTTAATTTGCTCTACTTTTTAACAAAATTTAATTTCACTCTTCATTTAGTTCGCACCATTTGATAATATTGATTGTCATAAAATTTTAATTTCTATTACAGAAATCTTGTTTTATCACAATCATTAAAGAAATACATATGTATGTGGGTTTGTTTATTTGATTTTATTTATAGTCATAAAATTTTTATATCTAATTAAATTTTTATCGAAAAAAAAAATTACAAAACTTTTTAAAAGCCTATAAACAGCCAACAAATTTAAAAAAAATATGGAAAACAAGTGAGCAAAAAAAAAATATCTCATTAATGGTAAAAGGTTAAGGTTTCTCTATTTGTAGTCGTATGTTTTGCAGGCAAAAGACGAAAACGACAGACTTTGTCTGTCGACTTTGGTGATTTGTATTCGCACATGAAAAAAGCGATATTTGAAACAAAAAGTTAAGTTTTACCAAACCAGAAGTATTAACACGAATAATTTACAAACAATAGTACAAAAGTGTAATCAAAAGCAAAAACAATAAACAAAAAGAAACTGCCACAAAAGAGATCAATAAAGATAAACTCGATTGAAAACTTAATATTTATGTATGTATTATATGCATGTGTGTATTTTAATTTGAACGCGCAGTCAATACGTCTGTCGAATTGAATGAAGATGACTAAACTTTGACAAAAAAAAGATGAATTTTGGATTGTCAAAAGAAATTCCTTATCTTGACCTACATACATTAAAAAGCTCGTTTTCATAACTTGACTAAACTGTTGATTATACGAATATTTTAGGCTATCAGCTCAGAACTGGTGTAACCCACATTCGATTTTTGGCTGCTGTTCTGGTGATAAATATATTTATTTATTAAAAGGGCGTACATGAAATTTACTCTCACCCATGATTAAATATATTTTATTCAAAATTAAACATATTGTGCTTAAAAATCAACAAACGGTTTAAAAACGTAGTTGTGTAATTTTAGGTCGAAAGTAGTCTGTAAAGTGTTGCCTACTATTATCGACCTAATTTTCAACAAAAGTGTTTTAGAGTGTACATAGGCCCTTATTATAAGCAACTTTATGCTAGGAACACAATTGGGACGAACGACGCATTTCGTCCACGTCGACGAATTCGTCTATACGCATTTGCTGCGTAAATTTGTCGTGTGAAGCACAATAACCAGCGTTGTCAACTTGGTGCTTTTCGCACCGTTTTTAGTGCTTTTTGAAATTTTCGACGCGGAAAATTTTGTAGTTAGTGCTCAGTGCTTTTTGAAATTCATTTTCGGTGCTTTTTGTTTCGAGGTTGTGGCACTAAACCAAAAATTCAAAGAGAAGTTTCCTAACCCATAATTTTAAAAGCATAAGCGCTTAAGTTAACTGGAGCATTTCAACAAATTGTACTAAGATTGTACAAGGCTTGGTTGAAAAAATACGTGACATATAACCCTTAAAATTTAACATTTAAACGCAGAAGTAAAATTTACATAAAAAATTTTCCAGAAAATTGTGTTGTGAATATAGCTGCCGTTTTTGGTTATTTGTAACCAAAACTGATTCTTATATGTATACATAATTAAAATGTGTATCGCATGCCTCAAATTTAAAATTTTAGGAATGGAATGCAAGATCAACAGTTTCGTATATTTTTTATATACATACATACATACATATTTATGAATAACAACTTTATTAATATAATTTTTTCTTATTTAGTGCTTTTTTACTTAGATTACGCGCTTTTTTCCTGGTTTCAGTGCTTTTTGAAATTTAAAACTTGACAACGCTGTATCTCAGAGTTCGTCACGCACGACTAATTTCGTTGTACGGCGGTGTTGTGTTCATTTTCATATGCACAAATGTGTTTTATTTTTTATGACGAAAGTTTGCACCGAAAAATTCGTCGTTCGTCCCAGCATTAATCGAAAGTACTGATCGAAAGAATTTTCATTTGGTATTATGAAGAGCATTCGAAAAAGAATGTCCTTATTGTGAATATCACTCAAAGTGATTTTTAAAATTTGCAACAACTTTAACTAAAAATATAAACTATTGGTATAATAAATTTTATACTAAACTACTTCATCGAAAGCTAAATTCTGTTCCATAAAAAATTCTTTGCTCAACGAAATTTTCGATGCTCATAATATAAATAGAACATTCGATTTTCGATGTTCGAGAGCCAGCGAAGATCGAAAATCAAATGCAAGTCATAAGTATCAAACAAAATTAGAGTAAACCGCATTTTTAGACGAGTACTCTAAAGAAAATGGAGCTGAAAAATCGTTTTTGCACAGGTCGTAATAATGCAAAGTAACAAAGCAATTAAATAATTAATAAGAGCAATTGGTTAAAAAACTAGATGTGAGTTACACCACTTCTGTGCTGGTGGCCTCATTTGATACGAGCAGTAATACTTTCAGCTTAAAGGAACCCACACTACAGATAACTTAATTTTTAACTTTTAACATGAGCATTAATTATTTCGTAATAATAAGTGCATTTACACATGTACATATATGCCTTTGAGACCTTTCACAAAGTAAAAGTTAATAATTAAGAGTTTAAGATTATAAATTAATTATACGTTAAAGCCAGTCCCACGATGTCGACAGAAATCGTTTGATCGAATTCTTTTATTGAAAACAAAAACTAATTTTCTTGATTACCTGGTTTTGCTTGCTATTTTAAGCGGCTAATTTTGGAGCTTCAATCTTACATCTATAAATACTGACAACACACACTTGTGAAACATACAACTTTTGTAAAAAATTATATCATAAAATAATAAAAAACACATAAATGTAATATATATTTATATATATATATATATATATATTATTATTTTAATATTTACAAGTAAATAGATAAAAAAATAAAAAAAATATCTATTTACTTGTAAATATTAAAATGTTGAAGTTTCTTCTTCTTCACACAAAAAAGTCAAAGTGTGTTAATAACATTTACGGTTTTTGCACAGAGAGTGTTGCCACAGTTTTGTTCCTCAGTATGGTAATACATACTAGAGGCCTGCGTAAATAGTCTTGAAATGTAAATACGTCTTGTTTTTTAAATGTATTCTCGTGGCATGTATTATACTAAACCAATAAGAAATGCTGTCGTTTAATAAGCGAAGCACGATGGATGTATTGATGTTCATGTATGTGAGTGTTAACAAGCGATGTCGCGAAGACTTCTTGTTCGTAACAAACAATCAAAAGAAGTATTGTTGATGCGTGTATGATTGTTATTTTACATATTGTGCGTTTGAGTGTGTGTGTGTAAGATTTATATGCTATCTAAGCTATTATGTGTTTAAGGGTGGTTTTTTAAAGCAATAACTGAAACACATATCTTGCCAACAGTCTTATTTAGCGTTTGGTTTAGAAGATTTCGCTGTAGTAAAGCGTTCGAAAAATCCCTCATGTCTTAAAAGTTCTTGTAAGTGGTCTTGTGCAGGACTTTAATACATACTACATACAATAAGTAGTTTAAAATTTCACTCAAAAGCATCAAACTCAAAATTTATGTAAAAAGCACAAATTTTTATGAGTGGGTTGCTTGGTTTGTAAAAACAGGGGATAATTTAAATTTCGTATTAGCTTATTAGAGAAAGAAACCAACATTAATTTCGAACTCAAAAATTTGCCTTAAGTATATTTTAAACCAGTTAGGGCTAAAAACTTAATGTAAGTTAATCCCCCTTATTGTGAATGGCGTCGTCGACGTCACAACAAGACGACAGTAAATATTCTCACTTATCTACTCTTTATCGGCTCTTATTGACAATCTCTTTATAATCTCTAAAGCTTTGTAAGTTAATGTAGCATGTTAATACAGTCGGACTTCTCTATAACGTAGCAGTTGGGGACCGTCATATTTCTACGTATTACAGAAAATTCGTTATATAGAAACTGCAGAAAATTTTGACTTTACATTTTTTTATGTAGAAAATATATTTATTAAGACAAAAAAATTGTTTTTACATGAACACATTAATTTTTTTTTATTATCACAAACATATGTAGAAAAAAATTATATCTATTAGGAGAACATTTTTTTTTATTTTCTGTGACTAAATTGATGCAAAAAACCGATTGCTAAAAACTTCGCAATGGAGAGATTATTTAGTGTGAAAAATTCTATTTAGGTCTTAAAAAATTTTACGTTGCAGAGAGAACTTCGATATAGGGAAGTTTGTTATAGGGAGATCAAAATGTATGAAAATACTCACAAAAATGTTGTGTTCACGAATTTGATTTGTTATAGAAAAGATTTCTTTATAGAGAAGTTCGCTATAGAGAAGTTCGACTGTAGTAGTCAATTCTTGTTGACAAAGAGTAAACAAGTGAAAACTTTTCTGTCGTCTTGATGTGACGTCGACGACGCCTTTCGCAATAAGGGTGATTATCTTTTTGTGGTTCAAAGTTTGTTTAAACCAGCAAAACAAAATATCATTACATTATTTAAAAAATCTCTAAACGCATAGAATTGGACGCTTAAACTATATGATCCTGTTACATACATATGTATGTATATACCACATGTTTTGCGTTAAAAGATCACTCGACTCTTTGCCAAGCCACTCATTTTTCTTCAGATCTTGCTCGATCTGTGTTCTTAAACTCTATTGTTCCTTTATATTTTCCTACTGTCTCAGTAAAATTTGGTGAACTCTAATAAATATAACTTCTAAACTTTTTTTGCGTTTTTATTTGTGCTGCAAAACAGCTGCGTTTCGAGATTTGTTCTAGTGCTGCCACAGTATTATTTAAATAGTGCCAATTTAGTCGGGACAGTGGCTACAGTAACTGGTAGTGTAGGAATAATAACGGTGCTCAACTAGCGCATGACTCCCTTTTTTCCCCGCTTGTATAGACGAAGCTTTAAATAAATTAAATTAGCCAGAACGGCTATATATTTCCGTTCTTAGCAAATTTGTTACTAAAATTCAAATACGATCAAAAATCGTAAGTAACAATTTGTGGAACTTTTGAGTCGGCGACTTCTGGAGATAGGGATCAATCTCTTTATTGGTTCTAACTCAGCTTCTAAGGTCTATATGTAGTTAACTAACGCCCATGGTTTAACTAACGATTTTTCTTATAAATTTCATTGGTTAAACCAGCTTCGTTAGTTAACTAAAGACTGTGAGTTTGAGCGGAAGTGAGTCAAACAATTCATGAATAAGAGTTGATTAACTTGCGAGTGACAGTAAGACAGTTTGTCGTAATTTACACTATGCAAGTCTTATTGCAAAGCTGTTAGCTGTTAGTTTGTGGAAGAGAGAGACGAGGGGAACATAAACGTTTCTTTTCTCCTCCTCTCTCTCCTAACAAACTATTCAGCTTAGCAATAAGACTTGCATAATGTAATTTAGGACTTTTGTAGTTAAAGTAAGATACTTTGCTGGCAAGAGAAAATGTGTCTCACCAGCATGAGTTAGGAATAATAGGTTCTTATTAAATGCCAATAACGCATCGATGACCTAAGTCCTGTTATTAATAATATTGAAATTGTAATATTGTCCAAAAATTTTGGATATTTGTGATTTTTACTCTTTTACAACTAAACTGTGATAAGATAGCTGTTGAGTAAAGAAGGCAGTTAATCCGGAATATATGCATCTATGAATGTGTACACATTTAGGTAAAGCTTGTACATATCAAAATGAACGATTTGCTAATAATAAAAAATATTATAAAACCTCACAGAAATTTTAAAACGAATAGTAAGTGCATGGTACAGCAATTAAATGTTTGGGAATGAAATCTCAAAATGTTTTGAATGAATTGATTCTTCAAGTTTTTTTTGCCTTCAATGAATTAATTACACATTTTTTTCATCTTTATTACAAAGATGTTAAATATTATAAAAGTGATTTTATAAAAACACGTTTTAGCGTTAAAAACAATTGCTTTTTGTCTTTGAAAAAGTTTGCAAATTCAAGCATATTATAACTTTAAAATATTTGGCACACAATTAATTTACCATACCGTGCTGATTGCCAACTTTACTCTTTAGCATCGTTTGTTATTGCTCTGTTAATGAGTTAAGTTGTTTGTATGCGGTTAACAAGCACATGCTGCCAACTAAAAACTGTGTCTCTGTCTGTCTGCCTGTCATGTTCGAAACGTTTAGCGAATATGAACAATAAATTTTATTCTCATACGTTTAATGAAAGAGATGTTTTTGTTAACAACTATGTACTACTTGCATTTTATGGAATTTCATTAGAAACAATCGTTAAAAACAAAAAAATTCAATTCTTATGCTGAATACACATGAGAGGCAATTGTCTAAATACATTTAAAGACACATTTCGTCAGATGGTTACTGGTTTGCCGCACAGACTATTAAAATATATTATTATTGCGGTAAACCTGTAACCACCTGACGATTTGTCGACAAATATATAAAACGGTCTAATTGTACTAAAATAACATAACGATAAGTTTGGCAATGTTTTACATTGCTAATATAGTCTGGCATATTGTTCAAAATAAGTTTGCCTCTTTATCAAAAGTACCGTTACTGTTAATTTTAATACGAAGTAAAGCAAAAAGAAAACGTGGGTACAGTGTTGCCAAATGCTCAAATTTGTCTGTTTTTTTTAATCAAAAATAAGTTTTTATTTTCTTTATATCTTTCATATCAGTGCAGGCTCATTCAGACGCTTATTCTTGTCGTAGAGTTAAAAATATTAAAAACTTCTTTATGTTTTTTATAATGGGTGATCCAAGTAGAGATACTTTTTTCAATAACCTTTTTTTGACAGATCACGTGTGAGTCGTGTCATGCTGTCACGTTATAATGTCATAATGGAAAGACTTACGCCTGAACAACGACATCGCTTCGCTCTTTAGGCTCTTAAAAAGTTCCAAGAAGATCCGACATTTCAGAGGCAAATTTTGTTTAGCGATGAAGCCCATTTCTGGCTCAATGGGTATGTAAAGAAACAAAATTGCCGCATGTAGGACGAAGAGCCATCTGAAGAGATTCAAAAACTGCCACTTCGTCCAGAAAAACCAACTGTGGGCCGGTGGAATCATCATTCCATATTTATTTAAAAATGATGCCGGTGCGAACGTAACCGTGAATGGCGACCGTTATCGTGCCATGATAACCGACTATTTGATGCCTGAAATTGAAGCGCGTGATCTCGGTGACATTTGGTTTCAGCAAGACGGCGCCACTTCCCACACATCTCATCAATCAATGGATTTATTGAGAGAACATTTCGGTGAGCACATTATTTCACGTTTTGGGCCGATTAATTGGCCACCAAGGTCGTGTGATATCACACCATTACATATCAACCTAAATTACGACGCAAAGCGTTTTCCGGCTGTCAAAATTTTTCATGCCCATACAAAATGTATGAAACCAACCGAAATAACGCAGCGTCAACGCTTTGCAATTGGAATATCCAATTTTGACAGCGCGTAAAGCAGCGAAGTTGGCTGCAAAAGTAGTGTTGTTTTTGTTAAGTAATGTAACTTTAGCTACTTTCAGGTAAATTTAGCGTTTTTATTTTATATCTTATTTCTATTTAGAGGTTTTTATTAATCAAAGTGAGTAAATATTACTGCTTCTGGCACAACGTTAACGCTCTAAATTAGGTTACTCATTTCAGCGTAAAGGCTGAAATGAGCGCTAAATTAAGTTGCGTTTTGCGTCACAATTTAGATTGGTCTGTTAGACTTTTTCCTGTGTGGATATGTTAAGTCTAAGGTTTTTGCGGACAAACCCGCTTGATTCAGACCTTGGAGGAAAATGCTCGAAAGATTCATCGAAAATTGGACTCAACGGATGGACCGTCTGCGACGTAGCAACGGTCAACATTTGATAGACATAATCTTCAAAAAATAAATGCCAAACAATGTTCTTTCAAATTCTCCATTAAATTTGAATTTTCTGTGTTTTTTCTTTAAAAAAGTAGGGAACCTCGAAATGGATCAGGCGTTACAAGTTTCATAAATTATGAAACCGCAGGCAAAGTATGAATTCCAATAATGTTTCTTCGGTTAAGAATTTTTGTATGAAAAAGACACCAACAATTTAAAAAAAAATAATATTGAAACATTTGTACGTGTGAGCTAAAAGTATTAGGTAGAATATCTGATTTAATGCCTCAGGCTGTATGTAGCGTGGTCATGATGGCTTTAGCTTCTAATAAGAAAAACAGGGGGCAAATTACGACATCCGATACGACTCGCGTAATTTAAAAATATTTTAATAGAGTTTATATGGAAATATTTTTAAATTACGAGTCGTATCGAATGACTTGATCTGCCCGCAGATATTTTATTCCGTATGGGCAGTTTTCCCGAAACGTATTTGAAAACACTGCATGCTTGCCTTATCGTGTTATCGATCATTTACGCAACAACTAAAAAATTATGCTTAATATGTAAGGGCGTAGTGTCACTGCCCACTTTTTATAATAATACATTTTTATTACAACAAAAACCTAAATTTACATAAATTTTTTTGTAAAAATCACTTAAGCACAAATTTAAAAATATTATAGAAGATGGGTGTGGAATTGCCTACTTTTATAATAATAAGATTTTATTATAATTTGAACCAAATAATTGCTAACAATTTCCTAAGAATTGATTAACGAATTGGCAAAGGATATTTAATTACTGTAGGCGTATCCCTGCCCATTTTCATCATAAATAATTATAAAATTTATCTTATACATATCTAATTTGTGTGCAAAAGGTTTCATAAGAACACAGGGTTGCCTTAAAAGTAGCTTCGTGTGTATTCAGCTTTGCGCTTTCAACTACGCTTTCAATGTACATACATACATATCTCAAATATTTTACTGATATAAATTCCTAACTTGTGTATGTTCGCATTATTAGTTAAATACTTTAGGATTCCTTTTTACACACGCACATCATATAAACACTGATAAGTTTAATACAAAAATCAAAGTTAATTTCATAAATGCAATTATTTAAAAAAACCTGCAAATACGAGTACCTTGAACTAGGCACAGATTTTGACTTGAAAAGTCAATAAGTTTATTATTGTTAATTATTTTTTATTTATTTTTTTTGTACGAACAACTAAATAGAAAATGAGTTTATACTCCTATTTAATTATAAGTTTACTAGATTTTTATGTAGAACAAAAAAAGAATATACATACTTATATTTATATAAAAAATGTTTTATAACGATATGTATTTAGAAATGTTTGCATTAAAAAAAATTAAAGTAGTTGAACTTGAAAATGAGGTGAAGACTGGCAAAATAAAAGAAATCTAAATACCGACTTTGAACAATAAATTATAATAAAAATTCAATATACATATTGTAGTTGAATGTTTGCTAATGATGTTTAATATTGACTCTGCTGCTATTATACATAATTCATATTATAGGAGGGCAGCAGCAAAATTCATGAAATTGGCAAGACATCTAACACATGTTTAATATGCCGACCACACGAGCAATAATCTTGGCAATTATTGCCGTGTCAAATTCGATTGCCGACACAAGATATTAGCGTGTGGAACGTATGAATATGTGTTCAAATATATATTCAGCAACAAATGTCAAAATACATTGCTGAGCAATAATCTCTTAAGACATGCTGTCAAACTGGAATAATGTTAATTTGTTTTCAACAAAAAAGTAAAAAAAAAGTTTTTTAACTACATAAAACAAATAAAAGTTCAATTTAGAATTAGAAAAATATCTATTTATTATTAATTTAAGTGTTTATATGCATAAAAACCAAATACATTTGAATATACGTGTTCACCACCTCTAAATACATTGTTGAACACAAGCAATTTGACGTCATCGCCCTGCAGGCGTTATTGCTTGCGTTAAGATACATTAAATAGGTCGTGTGCTCGTAGTGTAAGAAATTAGCAGCAATATATTCGTTTAACCGGTTTAGTTATTAAATTAAATGAAAACTCACTAAAGTCAGCGAGAAAATGAAAGTGTTTAGTTAAAAATAACAATATCAGTACTTACAAAGTACAAAATATATCAATAATTGTTATCAACTTCGAAATGATCAAGTTTTACTGCTAAATTGTTGTTATATAAATTATTTTATTGTGGCTTACTTACTCAGCAATCTATTCACGATTACATAGTGTCCACACTTGATGAATTTATATTATAATGAATGTCAAATTGGTATCATGATGGAAATTTATGACGTATATACTCAATCTATTAATATTATGTCAGCGTTATGAGATAATCATCAGAGCTCACGGCCAGAGAATAGCTTAGAAAATATTAAACATTATTAAACTTCATTCGTTAGAATCTGCATGTGTTTTTCACGTTAGTGTTTTTTATGCTTTTTAGATCTCTAAATTGCGCTGTTTAGTGATTTTTTATTTTTAGAGCTAAAAAAGTTGGCATCACTGGTGTGGACACTATATTTTAAAATGCTTCATCAGGTTGCCACATTAACAAATGTTTGCTAATAAAACACAATAAATGTATAAGTATTGCAAATAAAAAAGATTGAAAGTAGAAAATATTGACAATAAAAACCAATAATTATATTGTAAACATAAGCAACTTTTCCATAGAAGTGCTACCAAGTCTTGCACATTTAATATGACGTATAAACAGTGAGTTAATTTAATTAATTAATATTTTTATTTGCAAATAGTGCGCCTATAAACGTAGTACAAGTATGTGAAGCGTATTTTATTTAAAAATTTAGAGCATTGAGCAATTCTATTATTTAATTTTATTATACCTCATATATTCTGTAAATAAAAGACAAAATAAAAAAACAAGTAGCTTTGCAAAGTATCGTCCAATAAAAACGTTTGATGTTTGACAGGTCATATTGCTGAAACTACATCTCGTCGACCCAGAATAGTTTTGCTCCACCGACCATTCTTAAAAAAATTACTTAGATATGGAATATATATATTTTGAATACCCTCTTTCTGAACCAAAACCGCATTTCACGAAATTTATTATGGTTTCTGAGATATTAATCATTCATTTTGCTCCATATCCACTATTTTTAGGTTTAATAAGTATTGTTTTGCTATACTCGCTACTGTTTGGCGATTGAGTAAAATTTTCCATACAAAAATGTACAAAGTAAAGTAAACTTTTGTTTTGCTTCACTTATATAAGAAATTAATAATAAAAAAAGAAAGTGCCGTAAGAAAAATTCAACGGCGACTGTTAGGCAAAAACATCATCACCCAAAACGCTTCCGATTAAATGTTTTAATATAAACTTATTCAATACTAAAATAAAATAAAAGAAACCTTAATTTGCATGTTTGAGTATAACAAAAATCATTTAATTTAATTCCTTATAAGCGAATCGATAGTTAAAAATATTACGGCGGCGGTTTCGTGGTCGGCGTTAAACGATCGACTTATTTCTCTGGACAGCAAGAAAAATAAACAAAGCAATAAATTCTCAATTCACAGCTGTGAAACAGCAGTTAAGTATACATACGCATGGAGCACAAAAAGATATTTTTTGAAAATAAATTAAGAAAACTGCTGTATGTGGCACAATAAAGTAATATTAACTTATAACTTCATTGATGTAAGCTCACAAAAATTTAAAAAATGTGGCAGAAGCAATGGTGCAAATAGAAAAGAAATCCATCGGGTATATTTTGAGAAAACTTCATGTTAACCTTCTTAGTCGTTTTTCTCCACTCCAACTTTGTGAAACATGGGCTAAACCTATTCTGAGGCGACGATCTGTCGAATTGGCTGTCATTTATTTGGTCTGTTTTGATAAGTCACAATTATACATATATGCAGTTACATTAATATAGAAAGCCCCCAACTAATTACTTTTGTTTTTAATCGAGATTTTTGCATTTTTCGATATACAAAAAACTCCATTTCAAACAAATAATGAGTTGGGGCTTTTCTATATTAAAAAGAAATTACAATCATTTTCATTATTAACATTATTCCCTTAAGTTCTTTTAAGTAGTTCTGGAACTTCCATCATATATTCATGCAACAATTTTTGTACTTTTTTTCCTAAACATGGAGCAAACTATTTTCTATGGTTATTTTTTTCATAATGAATTTGCTTTTGCCATTTATTAACATCAATTAAGGTACAATTATATGTATTCATTTTTATTGTTCTCTTGAATATTTAATGATTAAAAATAAAGAAATATTAGTAGTAATTAACACATGTTTTATTTGAAGTTCAAAATTGATGTCTTATCAGTCTAGAGTCCAAAGTTAAAAATTATTTGGAAGCAAACATCTCTAAGGGAACAAACAGTAAGTAACATACGAGTATACAATAGAATAATAAATTGTATTAACACTTTAAAGCTTAGAGTTGTCATTTTTATTTGTTGTAATTTATCATTAACAATAGTTAAATATTTTGTATAATTAATATTGAACCGAAACTAAAAATTTAAATATTAGGTTAAATTTATAATTTATAATAGTTATAGTAAAATATCGGTAGTGGAAACAATCAAGGTTTTCTTTTCTCATGGTTTATAATTAACTAAAAATTAATTTATAAAAATCTATATTATTATTGAATTAAAATGTCAATGGCTGGTATAATGTTGAATTTTTATTTGTTGTGCAGTGTATTACATAGCGTCTATACCTGATATAATATCAAATATATTTCTGTCAGCAAACGTCAAATTTAATAGCAGAGAGAATCATATCACGAGTGGACTGCAATATTAGTATTATATTAATATTATATTAGATATTATAATATTGTTTTTATAATATATATTTAGAAAACAATATTATGATATCAACTGTCAAAAAACGCACACATGCATACATAGATACGAGAAGAGAATTTTGTGTATTAAAATGAAAATGAATATTTTTTTGGTAAACAAATGCTGAAATGTTTTAATTATACACGATGTTTTAAGGAAATTCCAAAATTTTTTATAAAACACACAGTAATATTAAAATAAACGAAGATGTTCACTGCGCGGCTGCCTGATAATTATGAAATATTATGATATTTACAAGAGTACTTTTTCCCCTACATATTATTAATATTAATATAAATATATGTTTCTTCTCATTCTGCCGACGTTCTATTTCATATTATATCAGATTTAATATCTGGTATTATCATAGCGTCTTCAACTGCGATTAACTCTGACATAATATGTGAGAGAACGTCGGCAGAATAACAGATTTAATATCTGGTATTATCATAGCGTCTACAACTGCGATTAGCTCTGACATAATATGTGAGAGAACGTCGGCGGAATAACAAAAATAAAATGCCGATATTTCTCTTCATGTCATACAAGAGGACTTCGTAATTTTACTTTTCTTATAACATTTCATTTTATGCAAATTCTCATCGAGTTAAGATGTATTAATTTTGTATAATTAGTTATTATATTTTCACTTTTTCACATAAACTTTAATTTATAAATCAATTAAACATATAAAATTACAGAAATTTTGCCCAAAACATAGTTTATTATTTATTTTAATAAAAACTCACACATGCATACTAATTTATTTTCACGTACTTGTGTTTGTTGACAGTTCATTTCATAAGATTGTTGTTATAAGATTTCTTATAACAACGCTCTCATAAAAAATCTTATAAGTTTGAGATAACATTAATTTGAAGTCTACACGTAACACAATTCTCTCTGCAATTGAATTTGACGCTCTCATCTTACATATTATGTTAGGTGTAGGACCTATGTTGGCAATATAGCAATAACGCCGGAAGAATAGCGAAAAAATATTGCTTTTTGCTTTAATTATGTTACAGTAAGATGACACCAGACATAAGTTTGGAAATTTATGTGTTGGCAATTGTCAAATTCTGTTGCTAACACAAAAAATGACTGTGTAAAACGTAAATGTTAGTGTTCGAACACATGTTTGGAAATAATTGCTCGGACACAAGTCTGAGCAATTATGTTAGAACACAAGCTGTCAAATTTACTTTTTTCGTAGAAAATAATGGCGGGAAACTAGAAATAATAGCTTTATTGCAAAAAAATCAAGGTAGAAGCATAAAATATATGTTCTGTTGCAGAATTATTAAAAAATCAAAACTTAAAACTTTTCTCTTACAATGATGCATAAACTTTGCACATCTGACAATATTAAAATGTCTGACAAATATCTGGCAATAATTTTACAATGTGTTCACACGATTGTAAGATATCTGACAATTTGTTGTAAGCTGCTAGTCTTTGCAATGAAATGAAAATGCTTTTTCTGGCAACGACACCTGACAAAATTTGTAAGTTCACACGGTTGTAAGAAATTTTGAGCACATTTTACTGGCAATATTGTAAGATCTGACAACCGTCTGTACATAGCTTTAGTCCATAATTCAAATCGCAAGAAAATACATGCATAAATATTTTCGAAATGCAATTTTATTCACATGCAGATTCGAATAAGCTTTCTTTTCGAATTGAGTTCCAAAGTAAGCCGTCAGTGATTGAAAAAAATGGAACTACGAGTATAACATTATTCAGGTTTTATTAACAAACAAAACAACAAACAAATAAGACAAAAATAATACAAATACCATTATTCGTGGCTGTTTCCAAACTTGCTAATAACTATTAATGAAAGTGGAACACAATACTAATAATAATAATAATAATAATAATAATAGTAATAAAACAAGAAAATCAAATATCAAGTTGAAAGCAATAAATTTCCTTAAAACTAACATCTTGCATTTAACAATAATAGAATATAAAAATCTACATATTAAAATGTCAATAAAAAAATAAAGTAATAGATCATTACTTAAGTTATTGAAGGTTTCGAAAATAAATCTGTGAAACTTTTTAATTAATTTAATTGTTACCTTAATTTATAACTATTCAACACTAAGTCGAGATGCACGTAAATATTACAAAATTTATTTGTGTCTCTAAGGTCAGAAAATGCATTAAGTTTTTTTTTAATTTTTTTCTTTAAATGCATGCACTAACAGGCGGTGAATAATTGATAACCATGATAAAAATTCGGCATTTGTTGCTAAATACACCATCACAAACAAACTATTAACAATTTATTATGAACTTAAATTGATGTGAACCTCCTAAAATTCAATGTGAAAATTAAAGCTAGTTTGCAAGATCGAGATTAAATTTAGTTTTAGTCTACAAATAATGAATGCAACGCCAACTGAATTTAATGCTTTTGAGTGGTAGTTTTAAAGTTCTCAATGTTGCCATACTGAGGAACGACAAGTGGGCAACATTGGTTTTCTGTGCAAAAGTCATAATGTTATTATTTACACACTTTGATTTTTTTGTGGAAAGAAGAAGAAACTACCTCATTTTATTATTTACAGGTAAAATATTGTGCGTGTTAAAGGAAATAGATAAATAATATAAAATATTTATATTTATATTTAATTATGTGTTTTTGAATTCTTTTATCATATAATTAAAAAACAAAATTATATGTTCGACAAGTATATGTTTGTAAGTATTTATGTGAGATGAAGCCACCACAATTGGCCGCTTACACCAGCAAGTAAAACCATATAATCAACTAACCAAAAACTACAAATAAATAAAATAAAAAAAAATAGAAACAAATATTACTAATTGGATCTTTGATCTCGAACTGAAAACCTGGTCCTTGATTTCTTCAACGGTCATTAAAAATTTTAAAACCATTTTTTTATTGAAGATCAATCAATTGCATTGTTTTATTAAAAATATTTTAAATGCCCATTTATAAATCTGTTGGGTAATCGAAGGAATTATTAATGACTTTTAGGTGAGAATATTTAATTTATTTGTAGCTCTTTGTTTTGAAGACACATTTTCAAAGTAAAACTGAAGGTCCATTGTTTACATTGGCAAATAAAATACTATGTAAGCTTAAGAAATTTTCTTTTAAGAATATTTCGGTCTCGAGTCTTATCGAATTTGTAAGCATATTTGACTTGGATATAACCACTTGGACAACTCTTATGCTTAAGAACAGGTGGATAATAAGTAGCTAGGTAAGGGATACAAAAAGAAGAGTTAAAGTGTATATACATATCTTGGAAGAGCATAGGGAGGCATTTAATCTGCCTTATTATGGGTTACCATAATACACACCCTACTAAGGATATTATCCGACGAAGTATTTAAGACCATCTGTTGCCCATACGGTCTGGATATTAATAATTAGACAAATACAAATAACCAGTAATGCAAAAAATGGCTAAAAATACAACATAAAACCAAATACCAAATAATAGAGTACGTTCAAAGCTACTTTTTCTTATAAGAACACAAAAAAGAAGACAACTAAAATAAAAAACTTCTTTGAAGTAATAAAAAAACTACCAAGAAATAAAAATAATAATAATAATTCACTACGATTACATGCATTAAAAAACGTTTGAAACTAAACAGTGCTGCCAAGTTATGAATTTTTAGACGTCAGATGTTCATGATGCTGCAGACGTGCAGTGCAAATGCTTTTACGAACGTACCCAGACTTAAGCTTAAATTAGACGTGCCATAGCCATAACCAAACCAAAATTCAATTGGCTTATATGATACTGGCTATGACGTTATGGCGAATCACCTATAATCAAATACAGTTTTGCCCGTAAGTTTGTTTCGAACAGCTGTTTTCTATGGTTATGGTTATGTGTTATGTTATGGTTGAACCTTTATGTATCCTGCATAAAATACAACGTTACCAATGATACAAATAATGCTTTATTGCAATTTCAACACCATAAAGTATAAGAAAATAACAAAATTGGGGATTAAACCAGATGGGTCAAATATTGGTAAATGATCGGGTAGCGGATTCTAAAACATGAGTCGAAATCTACTTAAATTCTTTTAATAATACAGTCTTTCAGACTACCAATCCACATCTTTACGCATAGCAGAGAAGTTATCGACGCTTTAAAAATCAAAATGTTCAATCCCGAATCGTCGTGCAGTACAAAAAATGAGATACACTCATACAGATACGACGGCAGGTAAATAGGTTCATGAAATTGTAAGGAAACACCAGCTTTTTTGACGAAAAATAATTTTATTTTTTAAAGTAGTCTTCTTTGATCTCTCTACATTTTATCTAACGTTTCTCAGATTTTTTGCTCCCTTCTATCATCACCGTTGTAGTCTCCCTCTTTCGTCAAGTTATTTCTTCATATTCGGCACAAGAAACAATCACTCGGCCAAGAACTTTTTTCTTGGTCAAATGCAGTCGTTTCTTTTAAAACGGGGTGGCATTGGCTGAAATATTCAGTACTTTGACCACAAAACCGAAGGTTCTGGATTCGAACCCGGTTCTGACAGTCTTAAATAACAACACCATTTTTATCAGTTGCTGTGGGAAAGTTAAAATGATGAAGGCATAGGCACTGGCCACTGAACTACTCCTGCTTCAGCGGATACTGATCCTAATGTAACATCAGAGCGCCCTAATTCGTGCTTGTTGTGTAGCAGAATCATCGGCGAAGTGAAATAACCAATAAAATGGCTACAACATACAGGTTCGAAATTTAATACACCTCATTAACACCAGAGGCGCTGCAATACATCATTATTTAAAACGTGCAAAAAGCAGAGTTTTCAAAAGAATGAAGCTTTCTCGTCCTTCAGCAACTGTCTTCGCTATCACTTTCCTAAAAAAGGCTAGTAGTTAGTATGCATTCATTGCCTGGGGGTTACTTCTCTTAAAAAAAAAGAGGAAATTTAATTAAGTAACTTAACTTTTGATGCTGAAAATAAACAAATGTTTACATAGAATCATAAAAACCTAAATTATTTTAGTGTAAATGATGTTACAACTGTAACTGCAAGCCATTGATTGTTGATGTAAGTAAAATAAATCCAGCATAAATTTATAACATAATTTAATTCATGCAAAACGTGTAATGACACCCTCGTAAATTTGCGATTCTTTATTTTTGTACATATTTATTTAAGTTTGTTACATTTTGGGAATCTTGGCGAGGAAATGTTTTTTTTTCGCACTGAATGGCTTTCATTTAACAACTAAATATGGTTTGGATTATGAATCATTGCGTGATGGAAAAACCAAATAGATAAAATTTGCCATACATAATTTCAAAGATGACTAAATACCTGTTCGACCTTTGAATCCAGAAATACGCCAACGTGAACTGTAAGATCATCAAAGTCAAACTGGCTGTCTGTGCAATAAGTACATACATCTGATTAATTAGTTTTTTTTTTAATTTCTAGCATTAAGTGCTTGTTAACCTAGCATAATAATTTGGCAAATTAACGTTTTTTTTATTTCTTTACATACACACACGTGCAGGTAGATACGAGATTGCATCTCGTCGATGATTTTAACTAAAAGTAGAAGAAATAGTCTTTAGTTGGGAAATTTAAAAAATGCTGAACATTTGGCAAAAAAAGAAATAAATTCAGTAAAGTGCGACTTTGACCCGCGCACGAAGGGTTCCGTACGGACACGATATATGTAATTCAATACGAACTTTAGTAGCCTATATAAAACATAGTTTTGGCATTTATTTTCGTTTTTAACGTTTTTTTAATTTTGGCGATTTTTTTTATTTTGGCGATTTTTGTCATATAGGCGATTTTTGTTTTGTTTTTGGCGATTTTTTCGGTTTTTGGATTCTTTTTTCATTTTGGCAATTTTTTTTAGTTTTGACACTTTTTTCCTCGTTTTGGCGATTTTGTCGGTTTTTGGCGTTTTTTTTTTGTTTTTTGGCGATTTTTTTCGTTTTGGCGATTTTTTTTTAATTTTGGCGATTTTTGGTTTTTGGCGTTTCTTCATTTTGGCGACTTTTTTCATTTAGGCGCTTTTTTAGTTTTGACATTTTTTTTCTTTTTGACGGTTTTTTTCGGTTTTCGGCGTGTTTTCAATTTGGCGATTTTTTTTAATTTTGGCGATTTTTTTCATTTTGGCGATTTTTTTTCATATTAAAGGCTCAGTTAGCCGACTGTAATGTAAAGTAACTGCAACAGCATGAAACAGCTGATCGATGTTGTTATGTGAAAAGTAATGAAAATGGTTATCGAGATGTAATGTAACGTAACCTACTTTTCATATAAAAATATCGATCAGTTGTTTCCTACGTTGCAGTTCCATTACATTACTGTCGGCTAACTGAGCCTTAACAATTATTTTCGTTAAGAACGAAAAAAAATCAAAAACAATATTTTATATAGGCTAAAGATCGTATTTAATTAAATATCTCGTGTCCGTACGGAACCCTTCGTACGCGGGTCAAAGTCCCACTTTACTGAATTTATTTTCATTGAACATGAATCTCTTTGGTTCACATGCAGTAAATTTTATGGCTGTGGTATACCAAAGAATTTTTTGCACAGCACCTAAACTATTTAAAAAGACAACTTTACACTCAATAACATTAAATTTAAAACCCAAAATATGTATGTGTATTAAATTTAACTTGTTTGATTTTAAATTAATTTTTAAGCTTTCCCATCATGGGGAATGAAAATTTCATGGGAACAAAAATTACACATTTTATTCACGATAGGGGTGATTATAAATACTCGTATCTGTGCTAGTTCTGTAAATTTTGTAAACGATAAAAATTATTGTTACAATTCAAACAAAGTGCAACAACATGAAAGCAATATATAAATGTGAATTGTACAATTTGTGGCGTGTATGTAGGTATATATGCATGTACATAATGTACATACATATTTATATATATATAATAATTTTTTATTGTTCATATTTACAATAATTTTAAATTTGTATATTATGCTGCGGTTAAAACAATTATTGCCTTATTGAGTTTAAGAAACAAACAACATAAAAGCAAAACTAGTCTTGTGGCCAACACCAAGTGGAATATACTAGAGTTGTGCTTATCAGCTCTTTTGAGTGACCGCTCTTTTTAGCTCAGCTAGCTCCCTTTACTGAATTATATCATTCAGTTGGCTCAGTAGCTCAGTTCACTTGAAGTGAAACATTTTGTAGAGCATAAAGAAAGAGCGAAAACAGAAGCATAAAAAGTGACAGGCTTATACAGTGTGTGTGGTGATACATTACAAAACAAAGCAGATGAAGTATACAAAATATATAAATCTTAAATAGTTTAATGAGTGTAATTTGTTAATAAATATATCTACATTAGGGTGGCCGTTATTTTATTTTTTTGGATTTCCACCACTCTCACCCCACACTCTCAGCCCGCTTGAAGGCCAACTTTGAGGGCCGGACGCACCCGTAAAGCACAACTTATCGGTGTAAAATTTTTTGTTTTTTTTTACATAAAACTGAACCGATTTGGGGGGCGAGAGTAAAAGAAATAAAACTCTCCATAGAATTAACGGCCACTCTAATCTACATACATATACAGCCCAATCATGAATATTCCCTCGGAATTTATTTCTCACGGAAAATAATTTTCTCGAAAAACAATCCTCCAATCATGAATTTCTTGGGAACAAAAAAGAGTAATACGTGGCACCACCGCATTACGAACCTCATTGTTTTGCTTGTTTGTTGACATTTTGTTTCTCCCTTTTTTTTGAGTGAGAGAGTAAACAAAATTATTAAAATTCACCAACTTGAAAAAATATGTAAAAAAAGTTTATAAACCCAGCTAAAAAAATATGTATGTAGCATATATGATATCCCATATATGGTTCGGATCCAAAAAATGAGGTTATATGGGCATATATGATTATATATATTGATACATTTTCATACATGTATGTGTAAATTCCCTCCACAGTATGGAAAGTTCGTATTCATACACTCTTGATTCACAAAAGCGCACTGCTGTGCAATAAATTAAATTACTAATATTAAATTTTTTTTTAAGACTTGAGAGAGAAGTTGTATTTAATGAAACAAATAATTCAAAACGAAAATAAATCATATTCGTACATAACATTAAGCTTAAGAAATCAGATTAAAAACTAATGCAATTAATTATAAAAGAAAAAATTATCAGTCTAACAATAGTTTTCAATACAGTAAAATGAATTTTGTTTCTTATCTAGAGAATTTTGTTATTATATAATTATTCTTTTGATTATTTGATATATTAAATGGGGCCACAATGTATAAAATCATACAAGAATGGTTTTTTATAACAAAAAGTTTTTCTTTTTTAAACGTTGAGGGTACGCATATAAACTTTGCATACCGTATGTATTTTCTAATGGATTTCCAATTCGGCAGTGATAAAATTTCAAGCTTTTTTGATTGCAAAAACGATTTTATGTGAGATATCATGTATGCATACATTCTTATATGGCTCCATATATAAAATCTTATATTTATATATGGATCCACATATGAAGAGCTTCATAATTAAATTTTCATATATGAGCTCATATGTTATAATACATTTCATATATTAGTCCATATATTAGTTCATATATAATAGTTTTGCCATGTATTATCCCATATATTTAAATACATGAGTTCATATGTAATTCATATATAGTTATATACATTCATATATTAAAAATATATGGACCATATATAATTTTTTTAGCTGGGAATGATTTATTTGTGTATTATTTGTGTGTTTTTACATACAAGAACTATAAAATAGAAGTTTATGTATATGAATTGTGTTTTAATTGTGTATTAAGTATGTTTTTATGTAAACTCCCTTCTGTTTTGCAAGGGAAAGATTTTTAGTGAAAGAAGCAAGTTCAACGGCGTTCATAATACCTACTTTTTTCCCGGGGAGTTTGTATTCCCGCATTTGGTAAAAAAAAGCAAAAAACAAATTCATAATTGGGGAAAAGGGAAAAGTGAAAAAACTCGCACGGAATTGATGTTCATGATTGGGCCGATACTCTTTTATGTGCTTTTGCGACACAAAAAATTTGCAGACAAAACACAAGACTTGTATCGAAATATTTCATTAGGTCGTTTTAGACACAAACCTATAATCAAACCCACTTAAATTACAAGGGTTTGTGTCTAAAACGAGCTGCTGAAAGAGTTTGATAGAAGTCTACATGTAATTTAAATAGGTTTTATTATACACTCAAAAAAAAATAATTAAAACTTGGGAAAATTTTCTAAATTTGAATATGGCGTATGGCGCCAAAGCTGTTTTTTTACTTGAAACCAGTAAAATATTTACTAAATTTCTAGTTCATTAATGAACTAGTTTAAAGTAATTATATTTTCATATTTAAGTAAAATTTTCCTAAAATTAAGTAAAATTTTCCCATAAAATTCGGAGCTTTGCAAAAATTTTTTTCGTCTTTGATCTCAAATTTAGTAAATTTTCCAATTTTTTTTGTCTTTAATTTTGGGACTTATTTTTATTTTTAATAAAATTCTATAGCAAATGATATGTTATTTGTTATATCTTCATACTATATTCTTAATTATAATTCACCATACATACATATAAATTCCTTGAGAGTTGACAAGTATTGAACCAGCAACCTTCTGATTGATAGACAAGCACTCTAACCAATTGCTTACCAAGGCAGCCTGAATAAGCATTGAAATTATTGAGTTTTTAAATTTTATTTTATTTACATACAAAAAAGTAAATTTCAAGTTCAAATATTCCTCGAAAATATGAAAAATTTACATAGATTTTTTTGCTAAATGCAAATTAATATTAAGTTCTATAATTCAAAGAAAAAATACTTAAAACTGGTAAATATTTTCCTAAAATTTAGTATACCTTTTTACATCCTTTAAGTAAGTCAAATTTCATGAACTAATCAGGAGTAATTTATTTCCTAAAGTTTATTTTTTTGATTTATGACGAAATTGACTAGTCCTTAATATAAAATTTTCTTCAGTTTATAACCATTTTCCTACTCTTAGCAAATATTTCCTTTAAGTCAGTGAACATTTCCTGAAATGTGAGGAATTCATTGTGTATTTTAATGAACTATTTTTGAGTAAGTGAACTTTTTATTTTTTACTCATATTAAGTAATTTTTACTAGATTTTTTTAAAAATTTACTTAAGCTTAGAAAAAATTACTTAAACTAAGAAATTTTTTTACTTGAATTTAGGAAAAGAAAATTCTTAATAAATGTACATGTATTTTTTTTTTTTTTGAGTGTAGGTTTGTGTCTAAAACGAACTACTAAAGAGTTGAGAAACCACTCAGTACTGAGCTGAAAGCGTTCAGTGGATTGAACGACTCACGGCGCTTAGTGAAGTGAATCGTTCAATTGAACTAGTTCGGTCATCAGCTGCACAACTCTATACGATTTTATTACCACAAATTCAAAAAGTCATTGTTAAAATAGAAGTGGCCAATTGTTGTATTAAATCTTTGCAATAAATTGATATTTATACATAAGAAATTAAACATTTTATAAAGTTTATCAAGCAACTTCAAATTAGAAATAATACATATATAGGCGTATCATAAATACCTTGATAGGTATAATTGTAAAAGTATTTATTTTGTAATATTTTCAAAGTAGAATGAATGGTCGTCGATCGATCACTCTTGTAGAAAAGCAAAGGCTATTAAAATCAAGATGTAATGTTTTTGCTTGTTTGTATGTATGTATGTATGTTATATGTATGTGTATGTATGTATTTACATGTGTACAGCCGCCGCTTTATGTTGCGACAGCTCATTAAGATTTATGTGAGGATAAAAATTTCCTTTATTATACAATTTAACACTTTGTTAACAGTTTTGATTAGTTTCCTTTAAAGATTACGTATGTACACATGTACATAAGAAGTTTGCGCAAAACTGTGACGAAACAAATTAAAAAGATATTAAAGTTAGATTAAACATTTATTTCTTTTGTTCAAGAAACACTATCATGAGGTTACCACTAGAAAAGAAATCCCATTGCAGAAAATCCCGCTATTTTTGTGTTTCTTTTTATAAATAAATATTAGAAAATTTAAACTTTTATTTCTGAAGGAACAAAAGGAAATTACTTGCAGATTAGTTACTGCATATATGCACATATGTATGTATTTGAAGAAAACAATTTTGCCAACAACTATAGAATGCGAAATAAAAGGTATTTTTTTATAGAATGATACAAGTTAAATTATAATAAAACAAGGAAATATATTTTTAATATCACTGAAACGTGCTTTATTGGAAATAAAATTTTATGAAATTAATGTTTAAATATGATTTCTGCCATGTGGCTGCCACGGCTGGCGCATAGAAGGTGCAATCTAACACCAATTTTAACCAACTTTTCGCATCATTTGCAGCCGTATTTCGACGATAACTCTTCGAATATGGATTTCCAGGTGTTCAATTGTTTGTGGTTTATCGACGTAGACAAGTGACTTAACATAACACCATATAAAATATTCCAATGGGGTTAAATCACACGATCTTGGTGGCCCATTAATTGGGTCATTACGTGAAATTATTTTTTCATGAAAAGTTTCTTTGAATAAATCAATTGTTGGAATTGGAATTAATTGGAAATTAATGTCAGGTAATTGAAGTACGAAAAAATTTCTAACCACGTTCCTATACCGTTAACCATTGACAGTAACATTCTGACCATCATTGTTTTTGAATAAATATGGGCCAATGACTCCGCCAACCCATAAAGCGCAAAACCACTAATTTTCTGCGGATGTAATGGTGTTCCGACAAAAGCTTGTGGCTTCTTCTTCTACGTACCCATTCAACCAGAAATGGTCTTTATCGGAAAATAAAATTTTGAATGGAAATTCATTAATTCATTTTGATGAAAAAAATTCAACAATTTGCACGCGTTGTTCTGGAATAAGTCGATTCACAATGAAATTTCAAAGCAAGCTAAACAAAAAGCAACTATCAGCTGTAAAATGGATGCTCAAATAAAGCAGTGATGCCAACTCAAAGTTGTGACACTCTAAAAAACCCGTTTATTTTTATTTGGAAAATCAAGTTGTTGTTATCAAATTATTTAATGGAGAGTATACACGTCACTACAAATCTTACGATAAATCGTACAGGTATGAAATTAGTAACGTTTCGTACTTGTGGTATGAAAATAAAAAATTTTTGATTTTCATGGGCGGAGCTTCGTTAAGTACGATAGTAAGTATTATGTATCATGCTGTTGTACAGAAAATATTGTTTTATGGCGAGCTGATTTAGAAAACGAAGAGTTTCTGCGCTCAATTTAAAAAATTAGTTTTATGTAACGGATATTTTACTTAAAAAAAAGAATATAAAACATTATTTTAAACATTCTCTACAACATTGCCCTTTTCTTTTAGCATTATTATTTTTAATTATTTTGAACTGCAGTTCACTTATTGTTATTAAAAACCATTATTCATTTACCCGCGTGCGTACTGCCTTAAAATTCTCTTTCAAATGAATTAATACACCCAAAGGAAAAACAGCTTAAAATCAATAAAAAAAACCATATTAAATTAATAAGAAACATTAACGAAAATCTAGTCATGTTGAAATTTTTTATTTCAATTATTTACAGTATTAATTTACTAATTTTATTTATTTTTAAGTATCACAATATACATTTTATATTATATTGAAAATTATTGCATTAATTTGACGCGTTCTTATTTTTAAGTGCAGCTTTTCTCTTAGTATACGATTTGTAGTAACGTGTATATTAAAACCGTACTACAACTCATAGTGCGCTAAGTACAAAGTTAAGTAACGTGTATACACTGCATATTAATATTGTGAATAAAATGTGAAATTTTTGTTCCTATTAAAATTTTAATTTGCCATGAAGGGAAATTTGCTATTGCGAATTTCCTAGAAACTTTCGTTTCCACTATCAATTCGCAGTGAATGTAAAAAACGAGAAGAAGTTTGTAAAGGTTATAAATGAATTGAAAATCAAGCAAATTTAACATCCGTATTCTGTGACAAATTATAACAAATGACATTTTACATACATATAAAATATAAATAAATAAATAAATAAATATGTCATTTGTTATAATTTTTCTATTCTATTTGTTGATTTTATTTTATTTTAAAAATTCGCATTAAGAAACTCATTATTTTGCTTTTTTCCTACTTCTGATATATTATGAAAATTTTAGTTTGGGCGTTTTGTGTTTCAGGTAACGATATGTATTCAAAAATGAGCACGAGTATGTATAAATCTTGTTTTCTTTTTATGATTTGTTTAAAAATTTTATTGCATTTAAAAAAAAATTGTTTGTTCGTTTATTTTTATGGAAAATAAAAAAATGTTCCCCACACAAGTTTTATTATTTTATTAGTTTCTTTGCTTCGTTAATGTCTTTGAAGTGACAAATGACAGCAGTTCTTTTTTTTCTTGCATTCTTCTCTTTTATTAAAAATTTTAATATTTGTTTTAATGTTAAAGTAAACAATTATTATTTACTTATCTTTCTATTTATTTTTGTTTGTTAATTTTTTATCATAAAACTCATCTTTTCACTTTCGATTTACAGAAGAAATAGTGAATTCAAATGTTTGTAAATTGAGTGCTGCACAACGGGCACAAAGTTATTTACATTTGTAACTTTCGTTAAATAGTTTTCCCAGAAAGTTTAGGTTACATATTAATATTTTTTCAGCTAGCGAAGGCTGTTGGGCAATATTTGTCGATTTGCATGCAAAGTATCATATTAGTTTTATATTTGTTGTAGTTAAGAAACTAAAGGGATTTCTAATAAAGGTGGGTGTTTTTTTATGTTTAATTAAACAATTGATTACACTGAATACCACAGGGTAAGTGGAACACATCGTTAATTTCTGTTAATTTGGAAACATTTCAAATCATTTGCTTTTTCAACTCTACACTGAAAGCAAATATGACGCAAGCAAACGGATAATAAAATTATCAAATTACGAGTAAATTAGACGACTTAATGTAGCTCACATATAAAATAAATCAAAACAAACGATCTTTTAAACATTATTGTGAAATAAACTTAAAAAAAAACGCCAACAATAACCATCGTTTCACAGAAATTACATTTCAATACAGCAGTTTGTAATTCTTCTCTCCCCCCCCCCTGTCATTACTTTCAAACAATTAAATTACGAAAAATAAAAACACAATAGGGTTTTTTTTAATGTTATTAAACAACAAATCAAGAAATTATTGTTTATACTCGCAGATGCGTAAAATTAAACTTGTGTCATTTAAAGTTAATTTAAGTAACAACAAAACTATTCTATCTCAATCATTTCTGTCATACAATCATCAAATTTAGCACTAAAAGAAAATCTAGTGACTATTTTAATATGACTTAATACATATTACAACACACATACGAGTAGACGACAACTAACTACAATGAAGTCAACATACTTGTACTACTTTAAAAGAAGAGACTGGTTTTCGTAAACAAAATCTGCTGTTTAGAATTAGATAATAATCGTAGTTTAAACTTGCAGTCAGAGTTTCATGCAAAAAAAAGTAAATAGAAAGAGATAGTATGCAAAATGTTGACAGGAAAATTAATGCTAAAAGAACTTGTTTTTCGCGCTTTAAAAAATAATTATAAGCAATACTGACCTTGCTTGATTTAAAAATATTGTGTAATTTCAATTTTGATTTCATTTGAAAAGAACGATATCTGCAACTACTAGTTTTAAAGGCCATTTATCATTTGCATGTTCTTTTCGTTACCAATAACGCAACCCAGCAAACATAAGGGTTTCAAATTGAGAATTAAGTGAAGTAAATACTTTCTTCTTTCTTTTAACAAATCCAATTTTTAATGATAACAACATAAAGAAGAGAAATATGTTAATGACGAACACTAACAGAACGGGAGCAACATGCTGTTTTCATCAGCGTTGTTGTATTTGGTGCACTGTGTGTGTTGTCAGTTGATGCAAATTTCAGCTTTTTTTTTGGAAATTATTACAAAAAATGTAATTTGACTTCTTACCCCCTGTTTGTGTAAAACGTTGACGTTAGACATCTTGAAGTTTCTGTAAAATATTAAAGAAAAGTTGCATAAGTTTCCTTTAATCTATTACAAAAACGTCAAGATTTCTAACGTCAACGTCTTACGCAAACGGGGGCTTAAAAATACAAACTTTAGCCTAATCAAAACAAAAGAAATAAATTATTATTAATTATTATCAAGAATTTCTGCTTGCTATTGATTAATCGGCTTCTAATACAAATCAATACACATATGTATATAAATAAATTTCTCTAGGTGAGCACCACTGCTCTATATGCATTTTTTCCTGCTTAGGAAACTCATCAGTAGACTTTAACCAAAAAATTCTTCAAAAAAGCTAAAAAAACAAAACCTCATATGTATTATTATAGCAAAACTCTGAAAATGTTATTGAGCATTACGTGATTGTTATTGTTAATAAAATTTCCCTCGGATTTTATTACCTGTTCACTTGAACATATGGCAACTTCAAAAAATATTCCCGCTATCATGAATGACTTTTTTCAGGGGAATTTGTTCGCCATTTTTATAGTGTTTACAGTGATTATAAGAAGTGTTTACAGTGATTATAGGAAGTGTTGCCAGTTTTTTTCTAGAGCTTATTCCCAATTTTTTATTTGTCATGCCTTAAAAATATCCTAATTGAGTTTTTTTTTTAATTTTTTCTATTGTAAAAAAAATAAAATTCTTTTAATTTAATAAAAAATTATCAGCCCAATCATGAATAACAATTCCGTGCGAGTTTTTTCACTTTTCCCTTTTCTCCAATAATGAATTTTTCCCCCTTTTTAACCAAATGCGGGAATAATAAAACTCCCCGGGAAAAAAGTAGGTATTATGAACACCGTTAAACTTGCTTTTTTCACTAAAAATCTTTCCCTTGCAAAACAGAAGGGAGTTTACATAAAAACATAGTTAATACACAATTAAAACACAATTTGTATACATAAACTTGTAGTTTATAGTTCTTTTATGTGGAAAAAATTAAATAATGCCCAAATAAATCATTTTTAAACTTTTTTACATATTTTTTCCAGTTGGTGAATTTTAATAATTTTGTTTACTTTCTCACTCAAATAAAGGGAGAAACAAAATGTCAACAAACGAGCTAAACAACGAGCTTCGTAATGAGGTGATGCCACGTATTACTCTTTTTTGTTCCCAAGGAATTTATGATTGGAGGAATGTTTTCTCGAGAAAATTATTTTCCGTGAGAAATAAATTCCGAGGGAATATTCATGATTGGGCTGTAGACAAAAATAACATATTTATTCAATAAAATTCATTTGGTAGCTACATTTACATGCATATTAATTTAATTTGCACTTATAAAACTTGTAAAGAAAAAATTATTCATACATAGTTTAAATATACACAAGCATAGAAAATTTTTAACCAAAGTTTATTATTTCAAAAACGTCAGAATCGAATTCTTCTGATACAACAGCCTGATAAACTTTGTACTATATAGTACTTGTGTTAAAAAGATTTAGAATTTCAGCAGAAGGATTAAATTTGTCACAACAAATTTAATTATTTTTAAAGTGTGTGGTTATTCTAAGAAGTGCTTCCAACAAGTCATATTGCATTACATTGTTACATTTTTTTATTTTGGTAGTGTTCATTATTGGTTAATCTGCCTTGATACTTCTTCTTTATTAGAAACCATTCACTATGAATAGTAAGACACATTTTTAGACTGGCCAAACGCGTATTTTTTAGTTCAAAAATCATTATTGTTACAAAAAAATCCCATAAAATGATCATCCCCAGCAAATCCCCAGATCCACAATACGAAATTTTTATCCCCAATCGCGAAAAAAATATCCCCTAAGTGGGGATAAATCCCGGGGTACTTTTAAACTTAAATGCAAGTATGTAACATCAGTATAGTTTATTTTTTTAAATAATAATTTAATTCTTAGCAGCAATTCAAAATATAAAAAGCTAATTGACTAAATATTAATTATTTCAAAGTATTTCTAATAAAAAAAATATTGTACTGAATAAGTAAAATATTAATTTCGTATTATTGTGTTAACAAATGTTTAACTTAATTGTAACAATTCCCCCCCCCCCCACCAACATCAAATAAACAACAATTATTATTGCAAAACGTTCACTTTTTTCACGATAAGGGTGAATAACCTAAAAAGCCTCGAACTAATGTTTTAAGTTTATAACACAAATTTGTATTTGATTTTAAATAGATTTTTATTTTTGCTTCATTGTGCAAAAATAAAAATGTGTTAACATCATTTAAATTCAGACGCTTGACTTTATATTTGCTGGGTTGTTTTACAGATGTAAGAGTATTATAAGCCTAGCTTTTGCATTGAGCAGGGAAGAAATGAATGGACACTATTCACGTGACTGTTGCTATCACACAAATATATTTATACTTACATATTTATGTAAATTTAAGTCAAAGGAAATCGATTAGACAACATATTCAAAGGTAATATTTGAAACATTCAAATTATTTTTTCATTGTTGTTCGAGTTATATAATTTTTAATGTACATTTAAATTTAATCTTTTAATTGATTGACTGGTTTTTTTATGTAGCGACGACTTACGCCACTTTTAATAAAAAGTTGATAGATATAAAACAATATTTTGAATTAAGTATGTGTTAAGGCTTTTTATTGCTTCTCTTAGGCAGAAAAGCAAAAAAGAAATCATTAAGGTAGTTCACAATATTATTTTGATATATGTACACATGTATATTTTAACGTTTAAATTTTAATACCTTAAGCTGGGTTTCCAAGTTTGAAGTTTTTTCTGTGTAAATCAAACCGAATATAAGGTGTCAAAAAATCCGAAAAGCATGTTGCATTTCGCGCATAAAAGCTGCTAGCAATAATTATTACCCTGTACTTAGCTACTTAACTATTTTGGAAACGAAAGCAAGCAGCATCATAAGGAACGGATATTCCAGTATATGTAAATACCAGAGCTCGCAAAATATGTTCAACCAAATTTCTCTGTGCGGTCTTTTCACTCAAAAGACCTAAAAAATGAGACATAATCACTCAGTGTCTGAACAGCAACCCTCTTTTTTGTTTCAATCGTGTTCTCGCTCCCGGGTTATGGGTTGAGCGTAACATAATTATCGGTCTCTTACTGACCGCATGATGCGAACAGAATCGTTCCTTGCTCAGCTACTGAGGGTCAGTAAGTGAGAAAAACAAGGTCTTTATTTTTGTTGTTGCGTTTGCTTTATGTTGTTGCCTTAGATATTCCGTCACAGGCAAAGCATTAAAGAGGAAGGGGGAAGATAATAATAAATAAAAATAAAAATATCTGTAAATCAAACTATTCGTCAACGAGGTGTAAATGTAAAATAAAAGGCAAATATGTGTACAACAAAAACAAAATTAATCTACATGTATTTTTATTCCATAATGTTTATAAAATAAAATAATAAAAACAAGAAAAGATCGTTTGCCAAGATTTTACAAAATAAAGGGTCTCGAGTGAACACATGAGCCGAACGATCGAAAAAAACGGTCGTTGGTTGAGCGAAGAGCAAGCCAAAGAAGAACGAAGTTTGAGGGTTTTTTCGCGACGAGTGTTTTTTTTCTGACAACAAGCACGAGAAAAGCCAATTATTGCGAGCTCTGGTAAATACATATTTCTCTCACTTTAAAATGTTTCACATATATTTTTTTAAATAAAATTACTTGTTTTATTACTTATGACTTTATTTCAGTGAGCCGACGAAAATCGGTACATTGTGCCGATAGTGGAATCCCTGCTTAAAATGTACTTATATCAATTAAGAATACAAAAACAAATAAATTTATTTCTTTATATGAATTTTGAGATATTCTTTCTGTTAAATAATATTAAATAATTTTAAGCTATAGTTCATTTAAATTTTTTTTATTATGTTGGCAATACTCTATTTGCTTATGATCACCAACAAAAATAGTTGTGTAGTCGTGTTGTCTTGTCTTGCCTTGCTGTCGTGAATGTGTTTAATGAAAATGGAAGACGATAAAGTAAAATATTTTTTTGCGAATTCTTCAATTAAAATTTATTGAAAACTAATAATAATAAAAACAAACTAACAACCAAAATTACAGTTATTTTAATACATTAGCGGAAATCACTCTTCGTTGCATACTGCCCTTGCAAGTCCTGCAGATATTGCAAATGTAGCATACGTGCTATATTCTGCAAGACCACAACAACAAAGTACATGCAACTGAGATTTGCATCACTTGAATAAATATGCATAACCAAAAACCATTGCATATTGAAAATTGCAAATGTTCTCAATGCTACAACAGCTGTGCTTTTCGTTTTTTTTTTCAATAAAAACAAGTAAACCCCTGCGTTTAAAAAATTTTACGACTGCAGAGCAGCAACAAAGACTGCCTGTGCTGAAATGAAATTTTTGCTAAAGCTGGTCAAAAATTATTTCTAACATAGTAAAAAGTCAATTCACATAAAGCTTTTATGAAGTTTTATAAAATTTGTTATAATTAATTTTCTGAGAACTGGAAAAATACACTCACGCTTTGTAGCAAAAAAACATGCTATGTTTGCTAAAATTGCCGATGTGCAATAAAGGGTGATTTCCGCTATTAATAAATTCTATTTTGTAGAGTTATTCACAGTAAAAAATTCAAGATGTCGCAATGTTGCCACATTAAAATTTTAAGATGCCCATTGTGAATACCTTTAATGAATACTGCTATTTCTCGGTTAGAGATTTAATTATTTATTTATGTACATATTTATATTGTCATCTATTTAAATTGTTGCAGCAGCAGTATAAGAAATAACGGATATTTATAATTTGATTTTAATATATGCACATATGTACATACGTGTGAATGTAGAAACAGAAACTTTCACTCAATTAAGTTATCAAAAACAAATACATTGCAAAAAAATATACATATATATATGTACATATGTACATATTATTGTAACTATTTTATATGTTTTCTTGGAGTTTTATATATTATATATAAAGCATATATTTGTTTCTAAGGGCCAGTAAATCAAGCTAATCTCTAATTATAGTTTAAAATAAGTTTAAGCCAGCAAACCTAATTATAAATCAGAGCAGTAATTAAACTATCTATAAACGCATGAAATTGGCCATTTAAACTATCAATACAGGCCATATGATTTTGTTACTTACATACCATATGTTTTGCATTTAAAGAACACTCGACTTTTTTTGCAAGCTTCTTTCTACTCTTTCCTCAAGTCCTGTTCGATTTGTTTTCTTACACTCTATTGTTCTTTTGTACTATTCTACTACGCCAAAAATATATATAATTTCTTCCTCAGTAAAATTGGGCGAGTTTTAATTAAAATTTATTAAATTTTTTGCCTTTCTTATTGTGCAAAGAATTGATAGCCTGCTGTAAAACAGCTGTTTTATGCTGCCACAATATTCTATTTTAAACTAAAGATAAGGTATGGTTCACTGATTTACTCCTGTTGAGTTTAAACCACATATAAAGTTGAGTTTAGTTCAACTAAAACAGAGTTTAAGCTTTCATTGATTAAGTAAACCTAACGGAGTAAAATCCTTAGAACAGTTGGTCTAATTGCCAGACTGTATAAAATCAAAAATATTTTAGAACAGAAAACTTTAAATAAATTTGTTTTTTCGAAAGCCCATTGCAATAACTTTTAAACATATTTTCTTAAATGCGCAATTTTAATTCATTCCTAGCATTCTATTTTTCATAAAAATAATTTGTCACGTACAAAATTAATTATTCTCAAGTTAAAAATCAGTCAGTAATTTTTAATAAAATCAGATAGAGGAAGGAACGCGATTACCGTCATTTTTCATTATTTGTTAGTGTAAATTGGTTCTTTATTGTAAGGAGGAGAAATAATAGTTGGAAATGTTTTTATCGCCTCAACTTCAACTCTTGCTTAAAATTTATTTATTTTTTTCTTATAAGAAGGAGAATAATTAATAAGGGCATTTCTACAGGAATTTCAACTTTTTGTAGCGTGCGACACAAAGCAAATATGCTTGTTTTTTTCACAGAAAACGAAACATATTTTTACTTATTTATGTATTTGTGTAGGACGTCAGCAGCTCTACGTTAGATAAAGTTTTAAGAAAAATCGAGTCACGTTTTTCAGAAATACAAGGTTAATTGTTTGCTGTCACACGCGACAAAATTGAAATTTCTCGGAGAAATGACCATATGTACATAAATATGCATGTAATATGTGGCATTATTATTATTTTGGTTAGTGTTAACTAAAAAACTAAAATAATGATTTTTGTATTTTTATACTACTCGTACATATGAGTACATATGCACATACATATGCATAATTTTGTAATAAAAATACATAATAAATACATGAGTACATATAGGTATTTAAGTTTTTTTCTCATAAAGTACATACATAAATTTCAAAATATTTAAAGCTACATATTTTAACTATTTTAAGAAATTTTTAGGTAAAATTTAATAATAACAAAAATAAATATTTTTTAAGTATTACTTACTTGCAGCCTGCATTATTAACATGCCAATCACAACGAAATTCATATTGGTTTATGGTTTGTTGTTAAATTTTTTTACTGTTTTTACTATTTCAATTTTTTTGCCTTTTAATTTTTTTAATATTATTAAGATTCACTTTTTTTAAGCTAAAGATGTATCATATGTACATATGTATGTATGTATTTATGTCTGTATGTGCGTGTGCCAATTTGTTTAAAAAAACCCACGATTACATGAATCACATCAAAAATTTTTGAATGAAAGCGAAATTTATTTTCTACAAGAAAAAAATTAAAACAACAACAGAGATGAAATAACGAAAGATACAATACATCTTAATATTATTTAATGTTTCTAGTTTAATAAACACTCAGATTACATATTTTGCAAGAAAAAATTATTCGCGCTTGTCTCTTTCTATTTTTTTTATTTTACAAAATTGTCCATATGTAAATTTGTAACACAGCGACCGACAAACAGGTGGAATTAATATTTAAAATAAAAAAACAACAACAAAAATCCAACCATAACCGGTGTTAAGATAGGTACAAGAAAAAAAATCGAAAAACAAATATCACTCACTCTCTCTTAACGATTTTATTTGATTTGATTTTTGTTTTTATTTTAGTAAATGTTCGTTCGTATTTTTTTGTTATTGCGATTTTTTCCGTTGAAGTAAAAGTGTTAACAACAACAAAAACATATTCCTTTTTTACGGTATATATTCGTTTAGTTTGTTGTTCTTCTAATGTGACCGCAATGCTGCCAGATTATGATATTAATTAAATGATAAATCATTACGAAATTTATTATATTATTATTTATTATTATTTTAAATGATAATTATTTATGAAACCGGAAATAAAAATTCTTAATTAGTTAAGCACATATCGTCGGTTTGCTTCTGTTTTGAGGTATAGGACGTTTTTAATAAAATTGAGTTATTGATTGATTATATACCTATGAACAGTGTGTCCTCTTTCCAAATTCGTTATCAGTTTTCCGATATCTTGAATATATCTGGAGATATAGAGGTGAAAATTTGCGTCATTTCCACAATTTTTTAACATGTCTGAACAAGTCTGTTTTACGGCAATCGACAATTTTTTTATACATATGTAGTACATTTCTCAAGTAAATATATTAACGTTGTTATTCAAGTCTGTTATAATGTATATCAATGCATATTCTACTCAAAGAATGTAAATCAAAGCAAAGTACCAAGACTTAGCTATTGTGAATGAAATTAATTGATATATATTTTTTATTAATACAATTTCTTTTATTAAATATGTATAATCACCGTCTTTTATTTCTTCCTTTGTTTTTCCTCTAAAAGACATGTTATATAAATAAAACTGCACTCAAAAAAAAGACATGTACTATTAGTTAGAAATTTTTTTTTCCTAAATTCAAGAAAAAAGAATTTCTAAGTTTAAGTAATTTTTTCTAAGTTTAAGTAAATTTTTACAAAAATCTAGTAAAAATTATCTAATATGAGTAAAAAATAAAAAGTTCATATTCTCAAAAATAGTTCATAAACATACACAATGAATTTCTCACATTTCAGGAAATGTTTACTGACTTAAAGGAAATATTTACTAAGAGTAGAAAAATGGTTATAAACTGAAGGAAATTTTATATTAAGGACTAAGGAAATTTCGTCTTAAATCAAAAAATAAACTTTAGGAAATGAATTACTCCTGACTAGTTCATATAATTTGACTTACTTAAAAGATGTAAAAAGGTTTACTAAATTTTAGGAAAATATTTACCAGTTTTAAGTATTTTTTCTTTGAATTATAGAATTTATTATTAATATGCATTTAGCAAAAAAATCTAAGTAAATTTTTCATATTTTCGAGGAATATTTGAACTTGAAATTAATTTTTTGTTAATAAAATAAAATTTTAAAACTCAATAATTTCAATGCTTATTCGGGCTGCCTTGTTAGGCAATTGGTTAGAGTGCTTGCTTATCAATCAGAAGGTTGCCGGTTCAATACTTGTCTCCTCTCAAGGAATTTATATGTATGTATTGTGAATTATATATAATTAAGAATATAATATAAAGATATAATAAATAAACATATCATTTGGTATAGAACTTAATTAATAATAAAAATAAGTACCAGAATCAGAAACAAAAAAAAAAGTTGGAAAATTTACTAAATCAGACGAAAAATTTTTTTGTAAGGCTCCGAATTTCAAGGGAAAATTTTAGGATAGTTTTACTTAAACATGAAAATATAATTACCATAAACTAGTTCATTAATGAACTAGAAATTAGTAAATATTTTACTAGTTTCAAGTAAAAACAGCTTTGGGGCCATACGACAACTTTTTTTTATTCAAATTTAGACAATTTTCCAAAGTTTTAGTTAATTTTTTTTTCATTTTTTCTTTAAGTCCTAATAACTTTTCATGTTGGATGTAAAAAGTTTATCAACTTTAAGTTTGAATAAAAAACATATGTAGCTATTACTTTTATTGTTAATCAAAAAATTCTATCGTGTATTTTTATAAAACTAATGAACTAAACATTTTTCATCGATTTTCTCGAAAACACAATTTTGTCCCATACATCAAAGCAGAAACAAACCGACGATATGTATGTATTTCTATTATAACGGTCCTGCAAATATGTGTACCAATGAATATGGGAAAATCTTAACATCTGGCAGCCTTACTAAGAAGACGATAGTTATAAAAATAACGCTAATTATGTCTTAAAAATTGTATGCGAGTTTTTTGTATCTTTAGTTTGTTGTTATTCAGTTTAAAGTTAAAAAACAAATTATTAAGCACTTCATAATTAATAAACGGTTATTGACCATATCTTGATATGTATATTGTATTTGTTGGTCGTCACTTTTTCTTTCAATTAGCATGATCAAATTTTAACACACATAATTTCAAATTACAGACATCACTACATACATACATACATACATAGGCACATACATACATATGTACATACATACATACATAAATTAACAATTTCACTTTTTGTGAAAACTTTCTGCTTTCATATTTTATTAAAGATTTAAGTTAAAAAGCCATTCTTGTACATACATATGTGGGGATGTATTAACTGAAATTACATAAATGCATTTATTATTTTTCTTATATTGTAATAATTTGTTATGGCTTGTAATTTAATTTCGAAGGTTACTCCAAATACAGTTTAATTTTTTTCAGTCTCATTTCTTGTATTCTATTTATTTGCTTTTTTTGTTTAAAAAAATTATTTATAGCCAATCGCTTATGTTTTCTAAGCCACTTATTATTATTTTTATCTTGCCTTCACTCACTTCTTTTACGTGATTCTTTTTAACCGATTTTACGTACAAATTACAACAAAAATTTTTTTTGCCGCTACTTGTTAAATGAAACAATTCAAACAGATTCGTTAACGTGTGCTTTAAAACTAAAAACTTTTTGATAAGCTCACTAGTCATAAAACAACTAACTAACCGAAATACAAATTGCGTGCATTTACGCTTGCGCCACCACTTCAGGTATTGCTGTGCATACCTGCTTGATATACACACATACTTGTTCTTTTAATTTGCTCAAATATTTTTTTAAAAAGTGCCTCTCTGAATTCGATCTCTTTTAATCGTTTAATAAATCCAACATTTGGAAAGGTGTTCGTTGGTTTTTACTGCATAAGAGTGTTTTTTAAATATGTAAAATGTTTTCGTTTTCAATGCGCCCTCATTTAATACAAAAATGGTTTAGTTAGCTCTATCTTAAATAAACTACATAAATACAAATGTGTACCTACAGTTTAAATTTTACTAAGGTGTGTATTAATAACTGAGTAAAAAAGCAGACATGTATCTTTATAAAACAAAAAGATTTGCACAAATTATTGTTTTAGCGCATAAAAAACTAAAAGACTAAAGTTTAATAATATCAGTTGAATTTCGTTTAACTTGTTTTTAAAATCATGTACATATGTAGATAGTTGTACTTGAATTATATGTTCTAAGCTACCGCTTTTATAATCAGCAGTTTTGTTTAAATTAATTTGCAACCAAATGCAGCAAAGGATTAAAGCTTTAAACAACAGTAGTAGAAAAATAATAGATCCATTTTATAATATAAAATAAATGATATTAATATATTTAAAAATTATGTTGTAGGCAATAATTCATTATAAATAAAAACACTTAGGATTCTACGCAAAGTATGTCGGTTTCGTAAAAAATTCCCAAGCTGTTTACTTTTTAATGCATGAAAGGAAGTGCACCACAACTATATTAAATGTGTTGGCAACATTGTACATTACTTTTCTTTTCCTTTTCAAGGCGAATTCATATCAATTCGCCTTGTTTCTTTTGAGCATGGCTGCCAGATCTGACGATTTATTATCGAATGGACGATTTTCACCTTAAATTCTACGATTTTCATAACTTCAATATATTTTTGTGATTTTAAAACAATTTTGACCTCTACACATCTAAATTAGTAACATATGCTAGCACCACTGAAAATTGACAGAAAGCAGTAGAGATCTGGCAACCCGAGTAGAAGACGAGAAGAGAAAAGGACAGTTCAGCCGCGGAGTTTAAGACGAAAAATATTGTAGAGATTAAAAAAGAATTTGTGAATTTAAATAAAAATAATTCTTAATTTTTAAATAAAAGATAAATGTGCATCTTTTACATAAAGAAATAAAACTTCTATATATAGCTACGGTTTGAGGAAAATTGAGAAGATATTTAAGAAATAAATTTACCAATATTTAGAGTACTATAACATTACAACAATACTATCAAAAATATTAAAAGGGCATTGAACAAAATACATGAAAAAGTACGTGCAAAATGCTTCGGATCGTCATCTCGTTTGAACATTCTGTGATTTACGGTACCAAACTTTCAGCATTAGCCATCGACCTGGACATGACATGAACATGACACCGCCAGAGCACCTGTAAAAAATGAATCAACGTGCTTGGTTTGGTGAACACGTGCGATGTCCATGTTCAGGCATATCAAAGTATTTTGCGGTAGTGCAATGGTAATGGAATATTTACCAATTTTGTTTTGTCTCTTTTTGTTTCTATTGCAGTTGGTTGCGGCCGGCGAATCTCATGGCGAACATTGTTGCTCAGACATATGCTCCGACATTGATGTCAGAGCATGAACAAAATTTGGACATGAGCGGTCTCCATTCGTCATTTGCGTTGTCCGACATAATGCCCATACCAAGATCATGGCTAGTGGAGACCCCTATTGACGTCATATGCATTGCAATAGAAACTAATTGAATTTTGGTTTGGTAATTGCACCTTTAGCTCGAGGTAAACTTAAGTTATTATACATAACGTAAAATTAATGCAGGTGTCATAGACTAACATATTCATATTATGTCATTCGGATGCCATTTGCTGACGAATTGATATCGCTCGCAAATCATCGTATTTTCGAACAAGTTGACGACCCCAAGCACAAGTTGGAATTAAGAATATAAAAATTAATCATCCAAAGTTAGAAGAAAAAAATTTGGAATGTACGATTTCGAATTTTTTTTAAGCCTATTCTATAAGAATATGTTGCAAAATCAGCAGCAGGCAGCTTTAAAAAGAAGTCATCTTGTATTTCTACAACTGTTGATAAGAAAAAAATTTCCAAGTGTATTTTTGGGTCCCAAAGTTATTTACTACCATTTCATGCAACTATGGTAGACTTTTTTTAAACCGTTTGTATCAACAGCTGAATTTTGTTTACATTTGTATTTTTTTAGAAAACGAATTTTTAATTCAATCGTTTTAAAGTAGGAAAAACATTAAAATTTCAGCTTAAGTGGCCACAATGAAGGCCTCCATCTTAACTATAATCGCAGGCAAATAATGTGGCCAGCGGAGTTGACACGCCTGCTTAAAAGACGACTGATTTACATTGTGATAACAAAAAGATTTCGTAAGGTAAATTTGCTTTTAAGTGCTGTAAATAAAAATATTATTTCAATAATTAATTTAAAAGCATCACAATCGTCATTTACTGGAATATAATGATTTTACTGTAGAACGAACAAAACCCTTAATATAGCGCACTTAGCGCACTTTGCCGGATGAGCCAAACAAACTACGTACATACATATGTAAGTGCCCGTCCAGACTTGCAAATTTCTGTTGCAGCAACTTTTTAGTTTTTAGTGCAATGGAGCAAGAGAAGAATACAAAATTGATATATTTCTATATATTTCAACACTCTCACACATATTCGAGAATTGCTGCAACAAAAATTGCAAGTCTGGTCCAGGACTAAGCAATTCGCCACATATGCGCTGCCACAATACCATACAAGGAAAATTTCTTTTAACGGATGATCGGGGATTTATTTGCCTTCAAAAAGCACACATTGCTGCGGCATATATGAGTACGGTGTTTCGTGTTGCTTACACCCAGAGAAGAGACCCATACTGAAGCTAGGACTGGAAGTAATTAAGGGAAGCTGTATGCCCAAGTAAACTATCAATATGAATTGTGTATGTATTGCAAAGTGCCCTACTAATTCACATTCTGTTGTACATGAAAATCAGCGTTTCTGCTATGGACCGACAAAAACCTCATGAATCGCAGATAGAAGTACCAGGTACGGGTGTGTAGCACAAGAATCTTGACAATACATGCATTTACGTATAAATGCCTTTTAATAACTATATTTTAAAGATAGCACTTTAACTTTAGTATATATTTTACATTTGTTATTAATTTAATAAGTTAAGTTTTATAAATATATTTTTGTATGATTAATAAAAGAGAAATGTGTATTTACTGATGCTTTATTTTCTAAAAAAAAAAGGCAAAATTGTTTGTTTCAAGGAGAAGAAAATAAATTGCAAGTTCAGTCGTTCAGGCTGGACAAAATCTTTTCATTATCACCGTAACTATTTCTTAATAGCGGACTTAAGTTATTTTTTCGGTTCTATTGTGTGATTACCTTAATGAACAAAAAATTGCACTACAGCTCAACAGCTTAAATAAATTCATATTCAAAAACCAAACCATTCTATAACGGCTAAAATATCTTATCACACGATCACGAAGAGTTGTATTTTTAAATAATAAAAAAATACTAATCAATACAACTAATAAAGTAAAGTATCGTGATAAGAATCCGAGAACAGGTGTGCAAATTTATTTTTTTTATTTTTCAATTATTGCTGTAGAATTAAGTGTACAATGCTAACCCAGTTATTAAACAATGTCAGGTGAGTCCAAAGAGCAAAGCATAAAGCCACTTATTTATTCTCAATAAAAACAAAACTAAGCAAAATTTTATATAAAGGAATTTAAAAAAAATCACTACACTTAATGGTTACATAAACACATTCCTTAAACAACAAAACAACTACACACATAAATATGCCTATTTAATATATAAAAAATTCTAATTCTTTCAGATCTTATGCCACACATGCAACTAAAGTTAGTCCCCTGGTCCGGCCAATTAATAAGATTTTAATAGCGAATCGTGGTGAAATTGCTTGTCGTGTTATTAAAACAGCTCGCAAATTGGGTGTACGCACTGTTGCCGTTTATTCCGATCCCGATGAGAAGTCCTTGCACACGCAATATGCCGACGAGGCCTATCGAGTTGGCGAAGCAGCTTCTGCTGCTTCATATTTGCGTGCTGAACGTATTATAGAAATAGCCAAAAAGTCTGGTTGCCAAGCCATACATCCCGGTTACGGATTTCTTTCCGAATCCGTGGAATTTGCCGAATTATGTCAACGGGAGGGTGTAGTATTTATGGGTCCGCCCAGTTCGGCCATACGGGATATGGGCATAAAAAGTACTAGCAAACATATAATGGAGGCAGCTGGTGTACCCATTATTAATGGCTACCATGGTGATGAACAATCGGACGAACGCTTGCAAGCTGAAGCGAAAAAGATAGGTTTTCCTTTGATGATCAAAGCGGTGCGTGGAGGTGGTGGCAAAGGAATGCGTATTGCCATGAAGGAAGATGAATTTATGACTGCCTTGAATTCTGCTCGCAATGAATCACAAAAGGCATTTGGTGACAGTTCAGTTTTATTGGAACGTTATGTTAGATCACCACGTCACGTGGAAGTGCAAGTATTTGCCGATCAATATGGCAATGCGGTGTATTTATGGGAACGAGATTGTTCGGTACAGCGGCGCCATCAAAAAATTATTGAAGAGGCACCAGCAGTAAGTAATCGCGCATTTTATTTTGCTACGTTTTAAATATTAAAATAAACCATAAAATTTTAGCCGGGTTTATCTGAAGAGTTACGTCGAGAGCTGGGAGAAGCTGCCGTACGCGCCGCCAAAGCTGTTGGATATGTGGGAGCGGGCACCGTTGAATTTATAATGGACAAAGAGGATTTAAGTTTCCACTTTATGGAAATGAATACTCGCTTACAAGTAGAACATCCAATATCTGAAATGATCACCGGCACAGATTTGGTAGAATGGCAAATACGCATTGCTGCGGGTGAACCTTTGCCCGTTACTCAAGAACAAATTGCACGCAAAGGTCATGCTTTTGAGGCTCGTATTTATGCTGAAAATCCCCGTAGTGGTTTCTTACCTGGCGCTGGGCCATTACGCTATTTGGCCACACCCCAGCCAATTGAGGGCTTAGTGCGTGTTGAGACTGGTGTGCGCGAAGGTGACGAGGTGTCTGTACATTATGATCCTATGATTGCTAAATTGGTGGTATGGGGTGAAAATCGTACTCAAGCCTTAAACAGTCTGATAGCGCGATTGGGAGAATATCATGTAAGTTTTGAATCCATAAACTTGTTCCTAAAATTTTAAAATTTACCTTTATTTACATTTAAGATCACCGGTTTGGAAACAAACATTAATTTCCTTATTGACTTGGCTCGCCATCCCGAGTTCCAAGCCGCAAACGTACACACCGGTTTCATTGAACAACATTTTGATACTCTATTTCCTGCTATGGAAGTTCCTGACTCTGATTTATACAAAGCCGTTTTAGCCGTAGTTTTAAATGAGTTACAAGCTACGCAGATCAACAGCATTAGCAAATGTGATCCATTTACGGCTTCGCCTAACTTACGACTGAACTATGATTTAATCACACAATATCAGCTAAAAGCTAATGATCAAATTTACACTGTTTCCATGAAATATGGCAATGATTATAATATACAAGTTAGAATAGGCAATTGTGACTGGACTACTGTAAAAGCGGAACGCGTTATTGATGGTGAACGTTTGAAGATACGCTCAAATATTGACAATAATATTTCAACTTATAATGCTCATATTGATGCGTCTGAAGTTACAATTTTCTCAGAAAATGGCAATAGGACTTTTGAATTAGTACAACCTAAATTCGTTAATCTTGCTGCGGAACAAATGGACAGTGCAGGTGCTAAAGTGATTGCTCCTATGCCGGGGATTTTGGAAAAGGTATTGGTTAAGCCTGGCGATAAGGTCAAGAAGGGCGATAGTTTGGCAATTTTAATAGCCATGAAAATGGAACACATATTGAAAGCCCCCAAGGATGCTGTTATCAAATCTATTGGAAGTGCCGTCGGATCAAATGTGGCCAAGGGTGTAGCTATTATTAATTTTGAAGAAGACCAGTAAAACTATGTATATAAGATGGGTTTTCTACACTTCCCTAGTACCAGAATTAAAAGTGCATTTGTCTATGTACATAGTACATAATAAACCTACATCTTTGTTAATTTTTTTATATATTTACTTATGTATACACACATTCTTAATGGAAAATATTGCATTTATTATAATTAAGGCATTTAAATCAACTTCTTATACTAGATAATTGTTATACAAATAAAATTTGTAAATGTTAAATTAAAGAAATTTGAGTCGCTTTAATTTTTATTATAAATTACATATCGTCCTACAAAATCAAAAAGGGCATAACTTATGTACATTCAAAATAGTTTTATCTCTATATTTGTATACCAATCAATTTACATATTATCACTTTCAGCATTGCTGGAAATTTATATGGATTCCGTGCATCTCGTTAACAACTTTCATGTTACCTATTTTTACCCGGCTGCCAAGAATAGTTATTGCTACATATTTATGAATTTGATTATGAAAAGACTCAGCCAAAATCGTTTGATCTTTAACTTTATCAGCCATATTGTGAAAATGTCTACGAAAGAATGCTTTTTACGAGAGATTTTGATAAATCTATGGGTATTATCCGAAAAGCTTGTTGAACTCTTTAAAGTGAGGTTAGGAAACGTTTGCATGCACTTAATGGAAGTCCCATAGAGGTACGAGATTCAATATCACTATTTTTCAAAAGGATAATGCTAAATGAAGATGGGAAGCCAAATTTACAATGGAATAAGTTATCAAACCACTAAATTAACACCTACATACATACGTGCATATGCATACGTTGATATGCGACAAATCAATAATTTATAGCTAAACTTACCACTTTCAACACATTTTCATTATAAGTAATGGAATAATTTAGCAAAAACCACAAATTTTCACATTTTAAAACATTTTTATTAAACACAATTCCACAATTTATAACATTTGATCGCGCGAACTTTCGTCACAAAGTAGATCCTCTGTGCTTTCGTTTACCAAACAAGCTGTAGGCAAAATTAACAACAACTAATAATAGTGTTGCCAGCATGTAAAAAAGAAGCAAAAGGTGGTGAATTATTGTGGAAATATTTAACTGTAAATTGAACAATGCTGCCAAGCTAAAATTTAAAAATAACACCAAAAACCGAAAGAAATCCTCAAAACGAGAAATAAAAGTGCCAAAACTAGAAAAGTCGCTAAAACAAAAAAAATCACCTAAATGAAAAAACGCCAAAATTAAAAATACCAAAACTCAGAAAGCGCCAATAAATTCAAAAAACACCCTAACTAAAATAAGACCTTAGAACTGAAAAAACTCAAAAACGAAAAAAATGCCAAAACTATAGTTTATATTGGCTAAAGTTCATATTGAATTACATATCTCGTGTCCATACGGAACCCTTCGTGCGCGGGTCAAAGTCGCACTTCACTGAATTTATCTTTTTAAATCTTTAAAAGTAATAGATTAAGGAACACCGCAACATATTTTTTTAATCTATGCCAACCACGATAGGGTCCAGAAATTAAAATTTTTCCGTTCATTAGAACTATTTTGCACTTTTAATATGTTTGTAATTATGTCATTGGATTCGAATTATATTAAATTATTAGTAGAATAAAAATATTTTTTTCTAATAAATATTAGTTAAAATTACACAAATCGATGTTTATCGTTAGCAAAAATATTCCTATTGGGCCATTGTCCGGGATATTGGGCGAAGTCACCAAACTGTGCTTGGATATTTAAAATATACTGAAAACTATGGAAAGTATTACAAGGGAATGATTCCAACCGCTTAAACTCCAACTGAAAATAGATAATTCTTGAGAATTGCGTCAAACTCTGCTCTTTCAGTCAGTGTTATTAAATTTTTTTTTATAAAAACAACTAGATACATACATTCTTGTTAAATAATTTTGTCTGCATGATAAAATTTTCTACTAGTCGGTTTTTCGATCCAGTAAAACCCATTAGTTTTGTTTGGTTTTATTTATAACATTTATTTGTTTTCTTTTTTTTACCGATTTGTTGTTTTACTTAAGTATTAATAAGTATGTTTAATGGGTTTCTTATTTAATTTCCTTTTATAAAGCGTAGTAATAATTATTTTGGTTTTTTTGTTCATTTTTATGTAAACTTATTTCCTTTCATTATTATAGTATATAACATAATTAATTAATTATAATAATATACGTTTTTTCTCGTTAATGTTTATTTTTTTTAAATAATTTTATATATATAAAAAATAATAGTATAAATTGTTATTCTTTTATTTTAAGTTTTACTTAAAAAATTTAATAAATTATAATTCAATGTCAAAATAGTAGGTGTCGTGTGTTGTTTCGTATTTTTGTGTTAATAAAAAAGTTTTTTAATTTAAAATTGTTTATATTTATTCGTAGTAGTCATCAAGGTCTATTAAATAAGTTCTATGCAAGTACTCAAGTGATCGATTTTTTTTCATGTGATTCTTGTAAAATTTTTCATAATTCTTCTTGTTAACCATTTTGCTTGATATTTTTGTTGTCCGTTTTCTGGCAACGTGAAAGTATTTTACAAAAAAAACGTCGGCTTGTTTTCCATTGATGTAGAATTGAATGTACATACATATGTATGTACTTGAATTAATTAAGAATTGTTAGCATAATTATATGAAGAGTTAAAAAAATTACACAACAACATGCACTTGAAGTTTTAAGAGAACTAGAACAAAAAATTATTAAAATAAATACATTAAAATGTTTAAAAATTAATTGATTTCAACACAATTAATGATTATTAAACTAAAAAGCTCAAATGCTGTTTATGTGGTATTTTTTTTTACACAATGACGTTTTTCAAAAGCAACCTTAATCATCGTATAGTAAATCAATTTTAGTTTAAAACAAAAATAAAACCAGTTAAAATTATAAGTATATATTATTTTGTTTATATTTTTCTTTTCTATTAATCAAAATGTATGGCCAGCAATAAATGTTCAGAGATTTTAGTTTAAATCAAATGCATTTGTTTATTAGTTAAAAAACCATGCGTGTGTGTATGTATATGTGGTATTGCCATAAGTAATTGTCTTAACAAAAACCCCTATGTTGGCCACACTAAAATCCAACTGTTGATTTAATGTTATTTTTTGTTTGTTTTTGTTTTTTCTTACCACTCGACCTCAACTTAAAATAATCGCAAGTGCATGTTATTTTTTCATATTTAAAATACTGTCTTATTCATACAAAAATATGTTCGGCTTATAAGAAGTTTACACTAAAATTTTGTATAGAAATTTGTTTTATAAATTTTTGATATTCTTTCATTCATTCATGTTCATAGAAATTCACACGAAGTTCTTGATTTTGGGATATATTCTAACTTTAAATGAAAACTTGAAAGAAATGCATACGTATATTTATATAAACTATTAATTAGAAAATTAGATATAAAAAAATAGTGATATAAATTCATAGTAATTGTAGGGAATAAAATTTAATTTAATTGTCGCAATAAATTCATAGTCATTGTAGGGAATAAAATTTACGTCCTGGCCCACGATGTGAACAAGAAATTATCATCGTGGGCAAGGCCGTTAATCTAATTGTCGCAATAGTCCGTCCCATTTTTTTTCTTTGACAGTTAGGGGGATTGTTCTGACATCCGAAACGGAGTATTTCGATTTACAATAAAAAAAATTGCGATTTGTAGCATTTTTTAATGAAAGCAAACCAACTTAATGATTGAAGTTAACATTAAATTCCCGTTTTAAATATCTTAAAAAATAAATAGTTTGACGGCATAGATTGACATACACATACATATTTAAATCCATACATACACATGTAAATGCCCATACATAACCAAATACGCATGTATTTATTACAGAGCTGGCCACCGAGAAAAATGTATTCACGTAGATATGTGTATTCATTTGTATAAGAAGCCGATTGATGTTCGGCACTCTGGTGCTACTTTCGGCAGCTCAGATCTATTTGCATTTAAAAGTTTATACATCATAATTTAATACCTCTTTTAGACACGCAAAGTTTACTTTGCAGTCTTAATTCAGCTGGGTGACAGACAGAAAGGGAAAGTATTTGCTCCTCTGTCTCGCACACAGAGAATATCTTTTCAAACTTTTGAATTTCAATTCTATAGCAAATTGTTTAGTATCCTCACGCCCAGATTCATCATTCACCTACTAAAAGTTTGCAATATAAATGGACAGAATAATATGAATTTTTTATTTGCGGAACAAATTTGTATGAATTAACATTTATTTAGAACAAACTTGAAAAATTCTAACCATGTATTGATATAACAAAATTTAATTGTGAACAATGCAGTTCACAAGTTCCATAAACAGTAATGTAAACATCATTATTTTTTCCCCATTAATCACCCCTATTGTGAATAAATTGTGAAATTTTTGTTCCCATGAGATTTTCATTCCCCTTGAGGGGAAATTTGTTTGTTTCCGCTATCAATTCACAGTGAATGCAGTGTTTTTAAGTGTAAAGTAGCGTTTTAAATATTCTAGGTGCCGTTTAAAAAAATTCCTAATTATGACATCGCCATAAAATTTACTGCATGTGAACCAAAGAGGTTCATGTTCAATGAAAAAAGGCGTTGTGCGGAATAATTGTTACTAATCCTGGACATTATTTACTGATATTGTTCTAAAAATAGTTATTTATAACTTTTAATATTTAATTGGAAGTTTAATAACGAAATTACCCAGTGTATTAATTCAGTTCACCTGCAATAATAAATTGAACAAAACCAGGGGAAAAGTGAAAAAAATCTATGTGAAAAATATATTATTCACGATCAGAGGAATAAAAAAGCGAAGAGATTTCTGGAGGAAAATTATTTTCGATTGCAATTTAGGGGAAAGGGAAAATATTTTGAGGGTAAAACTGTTCACGTATGGGGGTGAATATTAACATCAGTGATCGTTCGCTTCAGCAAATCGGCGGTAAGCGAAGTGTTTCTAACAAATATGGTTCAGAATTCTATAAAAAGAAAAGTGTATGTATGTATGTATATTTGATAGACATCATATTATTATTAACAATTCCAATATTTCTATTTTAAGGCCAAATTTTGTAAATAGAAACGTTTTTTTTCGTTTTGAAATTTGTATGGCAAATATATTTTTTGAAACGAATTTTCGTTATTTTTCATACAAATTTGAAACGTTTAGAAACGAAATTTTTTACAAAATCTGCCTATTAATTTCGTATCAATAAAACTGAAATTGTTAAAAATAATAATTCACTTCATAACCTCATATTTGCCCATCCTTTATTGCATTAAACATTTTCTTAAGAAGTCACAACTACTTCTCTTGTGAATCTAAAAATTTAATCACTCAATTATGGATGGCAACTCAACCGAAATTAAAATTAGATTACATATGGCAATTTTCTACAGTTCGCTGAAAATGTTATCAAAATCACCCCTATTGTGAAATATTGGCATTTTTGTTCCCATGAAATTTTCATTTCCCATAAAGGGAAATTTTCTATTGCGAATTTCATGTTAACGTTTGTTCTCGCTATCAATGCGTAGTAAATGTAAAAAACGGTAAGAACATTTGTAAAGGCTGAAATTAAACAAATTTAGTGAGAAATATAAAATTTTTTTGTTTTACACGACAGGTGTTACATACGATTATGTTATCAAAGCTTATAAATATAAGAAATATATGTATGTGACTGCTGAAAACATGTTAAGTACAGATGTTTAGTTAAGGGAAATTATTTTTCGATGAAGAGAAGAAGGCACGAAATGTGGCATCTATTAGATGGCACTTAAGGGTCAACTCAAATCCTTTGGAATTACCGACTCTAGAGTGATTAAATGTTATTGCCTAAAATTATTTTTAACTAAAAATTTCCTTTTTAATAATTTAAATTTTTTTTAATTAAAATTTAATTTTTAATAATATAATAATAAATAAATAATTTTTTTTTTGAATTAAAACTAAAAATTTGTGGTTGCCAATATTATTGTATTATGGCAAATAAAATTAACAGCTGTTGGTGGTCAGTTAACATGCGCAATTGACAACGCTACTAAAGTTGAGTTGCCATCCATAATCGCGCCATAAACTTTTCCTTTCACTATTTTTTTTTAAGAATTTTGAAAAAAAATTTGGTTAATTTAATTACCAAGGCAAATTGACACCACGTGATCGCGATTCAGCATATGGTGACCAGCTGTTAATTTATCTTATGTCAAATCAAAGCAAAACGTTCGGAAATTTTTTGGCAGCAGAAAATTTTACACTAAAAAATATACATTTAGTAGACATAAAAATATTATTTTTATTCTTAGCCGTCTTTAAAAAAGTTTGTTCTTGGCTAAGCACGTCTAGACGCATTTCGTTGCTGCTTAACCAACAACAAAGAAACCTTCTTTTTAAATTCGTATTCATTTTGACACGCGTTAAATAAAAATAAGAAATTACAGCAATTCTCAACCGTTTTCCTATAAGAAAAAAATAAAAAATGTATGTAAATTAATTAATTCCATCATTGAATCAAGTACTCGTGTGATAGAAAACGAAATTCTCGAACAATTGAATAAATAATAATTAATTAATTGAAGGAAGAAGTGTTTGTAGTTTAAGTCTGGGGAACACTTACGGCATTGCAATTCGAACAAAATGTTAAAATATTAAAATTTAAACTATTTTGGAATACAGTGAAATCTCTCCTAACGGATACCTCCCATAACGGGACATCTCAAATAACCGGTAAAGTTTTGTAGAACCAAAATTAAAATAAAAGAATGTGTACCACTCCCTCATAAGCGGACACCTCTAAAAACCGGACAAAAATACGGCGACGGTGAGTGTACGGTTATGAGAGGTTTCACTGTACATATTTTTAAATTTCATTGTTTCCTGCACACATATTAATCAAATTATCTTGACCTAAAAAAAATAAATTAAATTAAATTACTGAAACTAAAACTCCAAAATTCTTCTTTCTGTTTAATTTCAAATGACTCTCTTTGTCATTTCACATAATAGTCCCTCTCTCATGAATAATGTATGTATAAGTAGAAATTTTTGAAAACTAATTTTATGCTAATGACTTTTTATGCAAAAAAAAAAAATCAAAGAGAAAAAATTATTATTTAATTATAAGTTTCTTATTTGATGTTGTTTTATTATCTATATTTTCTTTCTTTTTTTTTGTTGTTGCTTTTGTTCTCATGTAATTTTATAAATTAATAATTATAATTATTCAATAATATTATTTATTTTCTTTATCTTAATGTTTTGTTTTATTTATTAATTAATTCTTTAGTGTGAAAAAAGAACATTATATTTAAATTTTTTTCTGGTATTATTTATATATCATTATTAATTATTATTATTATTATTATTATTATTTAAAAAGTTTTTGTTTTCTTTAGTTTTTTTCGTTTTTTCTTTCTCTTTTTATATAATTTAAATAATATTTCAATATTTTTAAACTTCATCTACGTTTTTGTTGTTGCATTAATTTGCTGCAGTTGTTGCTGTTGTTGTGTTTGTTGATGTGATTCTGATGTAGAAGTCGTAGTATCAAGTAAAATGTTTTGGTCATTTACGTTTGAATTGGCAACAGTTATTGTTGTGGTATTTACAGTTTGTTGTTGTTGTTGTAGTTGTTGTTGTATATCAGCAGCACTATTATTGCCTATCGTGGTATATGTTGTTTTCATCGTTGTTGCATTATTTAATACATTTAATATATTTGAATCATTGTCCTTTGCCATCCCTGTCATTGTAGTCACTGCTGTTTCTGCCATTGGGGGCGTTTCCGAATTAATGACGCCGCTGACGGACTAAATGAAAAAACAAAAGAAAAACATTTACCCAGCTTAGAAAATTATTTACGAATTTCATTTACTTTTACAAACTAAAAACTTTTGTAATTTTTGTTATATTTAAAAAAAATGCCAAGCGCAACAGTGAAAAAAGCGATATTCTTTGAAAAAATGATTTTGGTAAAATTGGTGAAGCGTTTTGAATTTGATTATTTTTTTTTCAGTGTACGATTTTTGTGTGACCTTTTTATTTTGCAGTGTTATTTGTAAGTATATAATTAAAATTATATTAAACTAGTACATTTTCAAGCCGTTGCAAGATTTTAATGTGATAAAAAAAACAAAACAGAAAATTTGGTGATAACTCTCTTATAAACTAAAGACAAAAATTTTATTCTTGATGGCGATAAAGATGAAAACGTAAACATTTCAAAGATTTTTCAATATGTTTTTTTTCAATATTCTTTTACTCGGCACTTATATACATATATGTACATATACATAAATATTAATTAATTAAGAACATTTTCCATAAAATATATGTACAGCCCAATTATGAATTTTCCTGGGGAGTTTTTTTCTTTCCTCAATAATTTGTTCCTGGGAAAGAACTCCTATTCTAAATAGCCGTGGAATAAAAGCTAATACGGGAGAGAGAAAAATATGGATCAGCTGTTTAATGTTTACATTTTATTCTGCACTTAAGCAAAAGTTTACTAATAGAAATAAAAAATAAAATAACTAAGGGTAACTAAGCCTTTAGCCGACTATAATGGAATGTAACTGCAAGATTAAGAAACAGCTGATCGATATTTTTATATGAAAAGTAGGTTACGTTGCACTACATCTCTATACCAATTTTCATTAGTTTTCACAGAACAATATCTATCAGCTGTTTCCCAATGTTGCAGTTACATTCCATTACAGTCATCTGAGCCTTGAGAGGTGTAACCCGAATGTAAGAATCTGTACATTACTTTTCACAGGACAATACCTATCAGCTGTTTCCTACCGTTTCGGTTACATTCCATTACAGTAGGTTTTTCCTCGTTGGGAAAATGGAAAAATTTTATTTTTGACAACAAACACAGGGGAAAAAAATTAAAAGATTTGTTTCAAATTTTTTTTTTTATTTTTTTTCAAATTTTTTCCCTGTGTTTGTTGTAAAAAATTAAATTTTCCCATTTTTCCAACGAGGAAAAAAACTGAAATGAATACCTTTATTGTTTGATTTTATTTTTAAAGGGAGTGGAAATGCATAAATTTATTCATATATTCCCCGTTTCAAACACTTCAACTTTTGTTGATCAACTCATAATATGCAAGTCTTATTGCTAAGCTGATTAGTTTGTTAGCAGAGAGAGACGAGGGGAATAGAAACGGCTCTGTTCCCCACGTCTCTCTTTCCCACAAACTAATCAGCTTAGCAATAAGACTTGCATAGTATAAATAAGGAGTAATTCAGCTGTAAGAAAGACGGAACAGGAAATACAAATACCATTTTTTTTCTACCAGATGAATTAAAAGTTGACCAAAAAAAGTTGAATTGTGTGAACCGGGACTTACATACATATGTATGTGCATTAGAGTGGCCGTTATTAATTTATTTTTTGATTTCTTTTATTCTCACCCCCAAATCGGTTGTTTTATGTAGAAAAAAATACCAAAAAAATTAATAGCGATAAGTTGTGTTTTAGCCTATTTTTCAATGTAATTTTTTTGCATATGACTATCTTTTTAAAAAAACATTTTGCAAGAATATGATATATGGCAATATTTTAGCTCTTCTAGTCTACATTAGTCTCAAAGAAAGTTTTTTGCTAAAATTAATATTTTAGGAAATAATAAAGAAAATAACCAAGAAAATACCAAAAATTATATTTAACAAAATTGCATTTATATGGAAATTATTTTACTATTCGTTAACAATAAGGGTTTATATCTATTAAATTATTTCATACATACATATATTAAGTATAGTCATACAAAAACTTTGAGGGCCGGACGTACCGCTATGAAATTTTATTTTTGTATTTTTTTTACAAAAAACTGAACCGATTGGGTGAGAATAAAAGAAATCAACAAAAAAAATTCTCCGTACAAGTAACGTCCACTCTAATGTACATACATACACACTAAGCTAAATGAATAATAAACAAAATGCTATCCATTTCGCTGAATAGTAACAATTTATTAAGAGATAAAACAAATAAAATAACATCAATTCACAATAGCGACTTGCATGGCATGTTTATTTTATTCCCTAACAATTGGCTGGCAATGCCAATTTATTGTTCATGGAAATAAAAAAAGTATTCTCTAGAATTTAGTGGTGAATAGTGGAAATGGGAAAAGATAATGAATTCCCAGGAAATTGTTATTCATAATTGGGCTGAATGTATAAATTTTCGAACGCAAATTCCTTTTCGCTTTAACTGAGCTGCCACAAATTATTTAGGGCTGAATTTGTAAAACTGATAAATTTTATATATGTATGTACAGTGAAACTTCAATATAACGAACTCCAAGGGGATCCGAAAATACTTCGTTATAGCCATTGATTCGCTATAAATATAATCAGCAAAGCCTTGATACAACGAAATTTAAAAAAATACGAAAAAAATCGTTATAATTATAGTTTTCTTTATTCAAATTATTTTTAACATCAGAATGCTAATAAAAGCTTATATTTGCTTATATTTCGTTGTATAGAGGCTTTTGTACGAGTACTTTGTTGTATAGAGGGTTTACAAATGCCTTTGTAAATACGAGTACATTTAGTCCTCGTCCAGACTTGCAATTGTTGTTGCTGCAATTTCTTAAAATTCTGCTCTCAAATTGCATAAGTGTCCACATTATGAAATTCTAATATTGCAATTATGCATTAAAAAAATTATTACACCACAAATTTTCTTGAAAAATTAATAATTCTATTTACTTTTTGTTATATTTTTTTGTTTTTCATACAACTGAAGAAATAAAATTATAAAAAACGTCAAATACAACTAACAAATTGAAATTAGCAATTACGAATTTCAAATCAAAAGAGAATTGCGAAGCACATGAAACAGTGTACCCCTCCCCAATCTTCTCACTCCTCTCACCAATAAACTCAAGAATTGCTGCAACAAAAATTGCAAGTCTGGACAGGGACTTAGACTTCGCTGTTTATTTAACGGATTTATTCTGATTTCATTATATTAAGGCATTTGAAGGAATATTTTGCTATATAGAGGCTTTTTTGCTCAGAATTCGTTCGTTATAGCTATAGTGTATTTTTGTATGAAAAACTTTGCAATAAAGAGGTTTTCTCAAGGGACTCAAGAAAACATACGTTATATTAAGTTTTTCGTTATAATGAAGTTCGTTACGTTTTACAAAAATAATTATTATAAATGCGTGGAAAAACATAATTAAAATTTAAAAAAAAACTTTCTTTATTTCATATAGGGGCTGTCCCACGATGTCAACGGAAAACGTTTGTTCAACCAACAACAATAAAACAAGATTATTTATTTTTGTTTTCAATATATGTAACTAATCAAACGAACATTTTCTGTCGACATCGTGGGACAGGCCATAAAATAAAAAAAAATCTTGCTGTTCAAGAATTGTAAAACGAGTTCAAAGCTGACGAAAAACAAAATTAATAGTAAAAAGTGATAGAAAATATGAGTTTGAACTGAAATATGTAATTTGTGTGTATAAATACTTTTAAATAAATAAACAAAACAATTGCAAAATAATTGCATTCAATAAAAATGATGATGGCTGGTTGGTACATATGTATGTATCTACAACACAATGATAACTTAACAATTAAGACGAATTTGTGCAATTTTGTTGTTGCTAATTGATTGATTGATAGATTGATTGATTTAAATACAAAATATTATGTATTAATCACAAGCTTAGCTGTCATGAACTCATATTTAGCTAAATTAAAGTAAAACATTTACATAGAAAATTATTTGAATTTAGTCCTTTTTTTTAAATAAATATCATATAAAAAATAATAAAACAAAAACATTAAAAAAAGAGTAAAGCAAACATAGAAGATGAAATATTTGTTAAAAAAACTAATTTAAATTTGATCAATTGTACAAATACAAGAAAATTTAGTAACCGATAGATATTGAAATTATTAAATAAACAAAAAAAAAAAGAAACAAACTCAAAAAACTAACTTGGCAGCAAATCATACTAAACGGCTTGAAGTGTTACCCCTTTGTTGTTTTTGTTGCTGTTGGAGTAGCTGTTGTTGATGTTGCTGTAATTGTTGTTGATGAAGATGTTGTTGAAGTTGTTGCTGTTTACTGTTGCCCATTAAACGCTTTTGTTTTTTGTTTTTTTTTTATTAATATTTTCGATTTTTCACAAAACATTCAAATAAATTTCAAAACAACACAATAAAAAAACACAAGTTCGAATTGTTTTTAGTAGAAAAAAGGAATAAAGAGTTTTCAAGGGAAAAGAAGAGCCAAAAAGTATTTAAGATTTGGTTTTTTTTTTCTCTCCCTCTCTCTTTTCAATAACAACAAATACAAAATCAATATAACTAATAAAAAAACTCTAAAGTTGTGTTTAAAGGAGGGAAAATAGAAGAACAAAAAGCAAAAATTAAACGAATTGGAACTTACTGTTTTTGGTGATAAGGTCATCTGTTTTAGATTACTAGATAATCCGTTTAAGTTGGTTTCATTTTGTGATTCAGTCATGGCAACTGTAGAAGATGATGGTGTGTTAGATGATGAATCCGCTGTGTTAGACGGGGAAGAGGTATTCGCAGTCGAGGTAAACGGTGTTTTAATCGTTGACATATCGCTTAAAAATGTATTGGATTTCCAATCTATTGATAAACCAGGAGCTACTAGACCAACAATAATTGTTGATTTACATATGTAAAGTAACATTTGATATTAAAATTTCACCTGTTTGCTGCAACTGCTGCATTTGCTGTTGTTGTTGCTGTGTTGACTCCTCGGCAGTCATATTAGTTCGTATTATGTCTGCTGCTATACGGTTCTGTTTTTGCTGTTCTTTCTGTATTTCTTTTGCTAACGGTCCAGTTGTAGTCGCCTGCTGCTGCTGCTGTCTTTGGGATTCGTCGCAGGGCTCAACGTCTGATTCATTGGTTTCTTCTTGTTCCTTAAAAATGCAGATATATAAAAATAACATTGTATTTATACACTGTTTTCACACAAGTCAGGCAGACGACTCGTCTAGAAAATGTTTATGCAAATCACTCACTCAAAAACATGAGTTCTTTTCATATAAAATACTATATTAAAGTCGAGCGTCTTGGTTGTAGAACCGGGGAGTTACTTTTGAAATTTTCATATATGTATTTTTTTTAGAAAAATACAGTACAACCCCGATTTGAGCATCTGAAAGGAAATCGTGCTTGCTGATTTTAACGAAAAGTTGCAATAACCGACTAGAACTGATCCGAGTTAAATTCACTTATTTTTATTATTTAAAAAAATCATTTATTAAGCAAAGATATAAAAGAGTAAAGCGAATATAATTATTTATTAAGCAAAGAAATCTGTTGCACTCACACACAGTGCAACTTAAAAAAAATTATATGTTGCTCTAATAGGGAGGGCTGTTTCGGAAATCGTACAAAAATTCACCTCTATGGTGAATAACAAGTGAAAAATTGTTGTTCTCCTCGAAAGGGAAACGCGCTATCGTGAATATCACTTGAAATTTTTTTCCCATACTATCATTCCCAGTGAATGTAAAAAGGGAAAGAAAGTTTGTAAAGCTTATAAAATTATTTGAAAAATGAACAAATTAAAATTTCATAGCAAGGAAATACAAATTTTAGATTTGAAATAAATTTTTTAAGTGTAAAATTGTTTTAATTATTATAGGTGCATTGGGAACAATTTCTGTAGAATATAACGATCAGAAAATTTAATGTATGTGAGTGAACTAAAGAGATTGGCCTACTTCCTAAACGGAAGTTGCAATGCATAATTAAAAAAATGAGTATGGCCGACTTCCTAAACGCAAGTTGAAATTCATATTTACAATGCGCATATGTAAGCTTTCTGGCAATGTTCAATGTTCCTAAGCGTTTGGCAACTCATTTTAATGAGTATTAGTTATCAAAATCGTGCATTATTTTTACTTTGTAGGCAATCATATGTATGAGTTGCATACCGACGTTCCTAAATGCCGATAAAATGCAAAAAATGTCTCGACAACGCAAGTATGCTCTTAATAAATGATTAGCATTGCACACACATTTTATTAAATTGTGCATTGCAACTTGCGTTTAGGAAGTCGGCATATGTCTTAAGTGCAACCTTGCGTTGCAGAGACAGTTGTTGCATTTTATCGGCATTTAGGAACGTCGCTATGCAACTCATACATATGTTTGCATTCAAAATAAAAAATCATGTGGGATTTTGAAGTGTATGGATTTTAATTGTGCATTGCAACTTGCGTTTAGGAAGTCGGCCATTCATACTCTATGAAAAAAAATGTGTTGCAATGAATTATTGTTAAGAATCGTGAACTAGAGAAACAAGTCGACCGGCTCGAAGCCGATGGCACGCCGCTCAAAACCAGTCGAAATTTCATCTGCTCAAAAAGACAAATTTCGGAGAAAAAATTTTGAAAATCGATTTTCAGTTTCAACTTTTATTCACCCCTATTCTGAGTTCCGATTCAGATCGTAAATTTCTCCGTTTGGCAACTTTGGTATTCTGCGTTCCGTTCTTCGATTTCTCTTTCGATTCTATGTATTCTGCATTTCGATCGTAACTACGTTTTTGTAAGTTGTTATTTTAGTGACGGAGCGTTTTCAATTTTTTTTGTTTAGCTTCAAAAAGAGATTAATTCAAAAAATAATGCAAGTATTAAATGCAAAAGAAAGTTTAATTAATGAACTACACATTTTGTTTTGTTTTTCTGTGCTGAAATGCTATTTTTATTTAATTTATTCCAGGTAGAACAGTATACAAACTTGACATACCTATTTAATGACAACGAAAAACGATATTGTCTGCGGATTTTATTAAATTTAAACAAATAAACTTTATTTTTGTGTTACAATTATGTCTAAAAAAAATTAAAATATCACCTCTGGCGCGACAGGATTCTTCACACTGGATAAGTTTGGCCACAAATAACTCTCGTTTTTTTTAGCTCTCTGCACTTAAATTTGCAAGAATTTATTTAATAAAAATTTTCACAATATTTCATTATCATTTGTTTTAATGTTAAATCACTGTTTTTTGCTTTGTTTGTTTCATAGCAAAGCAGCATGTTTAAACATACTCCTCTTCTTCTTTTTCTTTCGATTCAGTTTTTTTGCAGAATACCTCTTTTCGATCCGTGCGTAACTGAATACGGGAACGTAATCGAAATTCAGAATAGGGGTGATTTTCTCTTAAATTATAATATGCTTATTTGAGCCGCCGAAAATTCTCTCAGCGCGCCGGCATCGGTCACAAATTATTGCGCCGCCGATAATTTTGCCTCTGTCGTGAACTTTATTATTAATCTTCTAAAAACAAATATTTATAACTTTTTATATTTAATTCGAAGGAAAATATCAAAATAATACGATGGAATATGTAATTCAGTTCGCCTGAAAAAATAAACTTAACGAAAAAAGCTAGGGAAAGATGAATAATTCCCGTGAAAAATATTTACCCTTATAGCGAATCGCAAGGGAATAAATTCATGGGACAAACCTGACAAATTCCCGTATTTTAGTTTACTTTTTCAGGCACCATCTCCTACAAAAATGGAGTGCATTGGATTCCGTTTCCGAACGGCATTGAACTCTGTGACATGGCCGAGTATATTTAATTTTTATATGAAAATTTCAAAGAACAAATTTTACACTCTTGTATTTAATATGATAATACAATATATACAGAGATACAGAGGTTTTTTTGTGAATTAACCAAATAAATTAATAAAACCACTTAAAATGTTGTATTAACTTTCGCTTAAATTACACGCGGGAACAGCGGGAATAGGCTAGTAAAACAAAAGAAATTTTTAATGTATATATATTCTCAAAATTACCTCTTCAGGGCACAATTCATATGCCATTGACCACGTAGTCTTAGCGGAATGTGATCTCTCCAGCATATAGCCATTCGTATTATCATTACTTTGGGCCGGTGGCGACCATGAGTACGAATTATATTGGCAACCGATGCCACGCTGACGATCCAATTCATCTTGTAGCCACTCAACCGCTATAATCCATTGCCTACCAATACCAGGATTTGAATTTAACATTTGCAATGCAACCGGCGATTTATGGAATAACTGCGTGAGACACTTGATGATTTGATAGGCTCGCTTTTGATAGTGCGTTTTCGATCTTTGAATTGTATCTAAGAGACCTTCTCGCTCTTCAGCCACACCATTGAGAGCGTTGTGTATCCGATGATGCTGCCACGAATCTTCAATGAGTAAAATATGCAATAAAAGTTCAGTATGATGGCGCATGTCATGGCAATAGGCATAGCCGCACTGCCACAACAGTTCGGTTAACACGGCACGTGAGAAATGAGGATTTTCCCAACTGCAATACTGTAAGAGTTTCAAGCCTTCCTCGCCCACATTTGTATCCTCAATGAGTTTTTTAATGTACCTAAATGAAAGTTTATCCAAAAATTAAATAAAAACAAATTAGCAAATAAATAAATAAATAAATATGTATGTATTTCAATGGTTTTCCAACTAACCCCGTTCTATTGAATAAAATATCAACACATTCCGGTGATAAAGGCATTAAATCTTCATATCTTATACTAGGATCTTTGTAGGGATTTGGTAAGGGTCTGCCGTTTTGATTAGACGATTGACATCTTTCGGAGATATCACTGCAACGTATTAAATGTGATACTACTTGGTGTAGTTTACTTAATTCTGGGTACTGATATTTTATTGAAGGACCTGGTCCCTCATCCAAAGCCACTTGCATAAATATAACGGGAACATTTAACTGCAATTTCAAGTAATTTTTCTTTATATTTTTACTGGAAAAATATTTTTTTTTTCATTTACCTTTAAAAGTTGCTGTTTTTCCTGCAGGCCTAGGCCAACGTACATGCTAAATAAACTAAAATAGTGTGGCAAATGTTTACCATGGTCTGCTACTTCACATTTTAATAACTTAAGAACACTTATCAGTATTTGTTCACACAAGTTGTTGCCATCATGGCCAGCCAGCGGCTCATCATTGATGGCAAAATGACAAAAGAATACAACTAATTTAACAAAAACAGTACGAACTTCCGGTGATGGGGCTATTAAAATGTATTCACCCAAACGTGTTGGTGGACTTAATAGTGCATTGCTTGCAAACCACTTTCTAACTGATGATGAGTATCGTATATGATGTGACAGTGTATCATACCTAGATAAAGTAAATAAAATTAAATAAAATCAATATTAAAAAAAAGTATATTTTGTAATAACCATTCAATAACTGGGCCACGCAGCGATTTTTTGGTACGAAAACCGGTGTGAAATAGAAATTGTGAAGCCAATTGAACACCTAACAAAGAGAGCTCTTCAGCGGCGGGTGTCTGAAAATATGCGAAAGTATGTATGTTTTTTTTTAATTAAATTTCTTTGGTGAGAATTATTGTATTAAATATTATGGAATATCAAGATTTTGGTTCCAATTTTTAAACCCCTGTTTCTACAACCCTGACGAACGACTTGAGTAGAACATTTATATGAACAGCTTTCATGTCTTTAAGAGTGATTTTCTTAAAATTTTTTAAGGATGAGTCGCCTGCCTGAATTGTAGAAACAGTGCCTCGTTTCTGTAAGGAATGTGAGAACTTTTCGAGTCTAAATTTTTTTTGTCTTCTCGTGAAATACAGTGTGAGTAAGAAAAAAACTGTATTTTTTGATATTTTTTGTAAGTTAATATAAATTTTATTATAACTACTTATTTCTCGATGCGAGAAGTTCTCACAAGTTACAGAAATTGGACACAGGATGTACATTTACACGATGTACATTTACTGTTTATCAAAATCTTAAAACTAATTTTATATGTATGTATACATATTAGAGAAAATAATTTTTAATTGGTGATTTTTTTTGGGAATTGTTACAACTTAAGTTTAACATTTATTAACGCACTAATAATTATTAACTTGACGGCACCATGTCAAAAATACTTGTGTGGCAATACTCTATTCTTGAATAGCTGTTGTTATTATTAGGGTTGCGTACACAAAAGGTGAAAGGAAACCCTATTGTTTTCGCTACGCTGTCGTTCTATTCGTCACAGGCTATTTTCTCAGGAACCGTAAAGGCTTCATTAGTCTTTACTTTCTGTTGCTGTTCCGTGCCGTTCTTTTCCGTATAAAATATTTTGCAATTACTTTTTCTGTGAAAAAATATCAGCTGGCAGCCTATAGAATTGATTACACTCAGCGTGACCGTTTGACAGACTAAAGTGGCAAATTGACACTTTTTCGACTTTGTCTCCCTTTTTTAGAGTGAATTATATAAAAATACATTAAAAGACAAAAAGTTTAATGTAGTTTTCTCGTTCTTTTTAATTTTGGCGCTTTTTTTTGACAAATCCCCTTTTGGTGCCACTTTTTGAAAAATGTCATCGGTCACCCTGATTACACTTGTACAAAAAGTATCACAACACACTGATACATAAACACTTTTGGCTGTCACTTAACGTTGAATTCTATTTTCTACAGATCTGTCCGCAACAGAACAGAACGAAAAAGGAAAAACTAATCAACATACAGATTTTCAACTAAACAGAAACAAAACAGCTGATTCAGAACAGAGCAGCACGTACAAACTAATTCTGCCTTAAGAGCTACGGACCTCAAATTTTGACAGAGTATGTAGAACCTTGGCCGCTACAACAACAAATACATGAGAGTATAACTAAAAAATCTCAAAATTATAAAATCGCCAAACCGAAAAAATCAAAAAGAAATATCGCCAAAACGAAAAAAAATCGCCAAAATTAAAAAAAAACAAAATCGAACACTAAAATAAATCGACAAATTCGAATAAATCGACTAAATGAAAAAAACGCCAAAATGAAAAAAAACGCCAAAATCCGAAAAAGTCGCAGAAAAGCGAAAAAGGCGCAAAAACTAAAAAAAATTTTTATATGAAAAAAAATCGCCAAAATGAAAAAAAATCTCCAAAATTAAAAAAAACCGCCAAACTGAAAAAAATGCCATAAACCGAAAAAGTCGTCAAAAAGAGAAAAAAAAAATTGTCAAAACTAAAAAAGCGCTTAAATGAAAAATAGGTAGCAAAAACAAAAAAACGCCAAAAACCGAAAAAACCGGCATAGCTAAAAAATCGCCATAACGAAAAAAAATCGGCACAACTAAAAAAATCGTCTAAATGAAAAAAAAAATCGCCATAACGAAAAAAATCGCTAAAATGAAAAAAACCGAAAAAATCGCAAAAACCAAAAAAAATCACTTATATGAAAAAAATCTCCAAAATTAAAAATAAACGCCAAAAACCGAAAAAATTGCCAAAATATAAAAAAAACGTCAAAAACCAAAAAAATCGGCAAAACGAGAAAAAGTGCCAAAGCTAAAAATGCACCAAAACTTAAAAAAATAGCCAAAACCAAAAAAAAAAACGCTTAAAACCGAAAAAAACCAAAAACGAAAAAAAATCCAAAAGTACATATATTTTATAAAGGGTAAAGTTCGTATTGAATTACATATCTAGTGTCCGTGCGGAACCCTTCGTGACCGGGTCAAAGTCGTACTTCACTGAAGTAATTTACATTTATGTATGTATTTTCTTTACACTCTTTTACAAGTACAATTAAAATTAGAGCATGTTGCTTATTGAGTTCTTGTTTCAACTTTGTTATTTGTTTAGCTTCTCATGTTTAAATAAAAGTTTATAAAATAACTCTAGTTGTTCTAAGAAACTTTGGGTAAAGTTTCCTTATGATCTGCATTAGCAGCAGTGAAATGCCCATAGGATCCAGCTAAACCCCTCAATAATCGATTTCAATATATTTTTAATAAAAAAAATATTGTACTAAATAAGTAAAATAATAATTTGGGATTATTAGTGCGTTAATAAATGTTACAACGAAAATAACTTTTATTCATTAATATTATTATTTATTATTATTTTTTTTAACGAAACTTACCATTTTATCAGCCCTCAGTGATGGAATACTGCAACTAACTAATTTCTTTATAAAGTTGAAAAACTCTACAGAAAATATACTTTTTGAATGAAGGAAACGTATATTTTGATTTCTAAAGTTAGTTAAAAGAAAATATATAAAATAAAAAGAGAACAGCAAAATCCATCTACAAAACCACAAACTTACCTAACACTTCGTTCAATTGGTTTTGGCAATGGCAAAACAAAATTACGACTCTCCGCTAAGGAAAGTTGTTCGACACTCGCCTCAAATTGTATGGGCTTTTGATCACAGCGTGTGTAGAATAACATGTAGGCGTTCCACCAACGTTTCTGTCTACGATATTGCATGCGTTTTAAATTGCTATCATAGATTTCACCCATATAATCGCCACCAAAGCATTGAGCTTTCATTTCTTCATCTTCATTCATTTTACACTCAGTCACGTCGCCATCATCAAACTTATACCATTGTTCTTTGCCAGTGGAGGGATTACTATGTATGAAAAATTAAAAAGAAAAAAAAAAACAATTAGATGCAACATTTTTTACACATTTGCTTTATAAATAAATTAAACAACTTACTTTGAACGAATATAACTGAAATAATGTCCACCAGAAGCCTGACCACTATGAACAACAATGCCAGTCAATTCATATTTAGTACATTCATCATTCGTTTGACAGTTATCGCCCACTTCAATTACTTCACCTTCGAGTTTGGCCAAACCGGAGACTGTTAAGACAGTAAAAAGTGTTATTAAATTTAAAAAAATAAAACAAAAGTTAAATTAAAATGTATTCAATAACCAGTATTTTTAAATTTATTAAATTTTCGCCATTAAAATCTCTGATAATTTGGAAAATGTAGAATTATTATAACAAAAGATTATCATCCTTATGAAAAAAAAATAATAATTTGAGTTTGAGTTTGTACCTTAAAACAAAATTTCAATGCACTTGAAGTACAAATTACTTTGTTTTGCATAAGGGATATACATATATTTTAATAAAGAATTTTAAAATACAAGCGTAACGTAGGATTAAATGAATTAATTTATTGTATAGGGCGTCCGCCGGGAAGATATACTAATCGCAGTAATTCCATTGTAATCCTGGCTGTAGGCGATGTGGCACCGTCTTGTTGATACCACATGTTAACCAAGCCGAAGCATGCAGTTGTGGCGTTAAAATGTTTTCTCAATCATATCACAATATCGCTACCTATTCACAGTTACCGTTACGCCGTTTTCATTTTCAAAGAAGTAAGATCCAATGAAGTGCACACCAGACTGTCACTTTTAATGGATGCAAAGGTGACTGATGAATAATTTGGGGGTTTTCCATTGCCCAGAACCGACTATTCTGTTTAATTCAATATTATGGTTTATCGAATATTTTTACATAATAAATTTTCCACGTGTCTACTTCACGACTGCCAAATATGAACTGTCAAGACTAATATTTACCAAAATGGCGGCAAAACAAAGTGGTATACCATACCGGCGGACACGCTGTATTTAATATCTAGTTAATTGTATTAATTTCTAAAAAAAATATAATTTTCAAGGAAAATTTCTCTTAAAGAATTAGACAAGAATTTGTAATACTTCGAGGGGAAATTTTTGGAATGCAACTTTTAAGCTTAGTTTAATATTTTAATTATAATTTGCAAATTTATTTAGTGCATTATTAATTGAATTTTATATTTTTGTAGTATGTTTGATTTAACTTCATAGCATTGCCATTCTAAAAAACGAGGTGGCAACAATTTCTTTGCAATGTTGTTATCAAACTAACTCAATTGTTCTAGAGAAGAAGAAGAAGAAATTATTGGTTTATAGAAATTAAAAAATATAAACTCGAAAACAACTGCCGACCTATTTTATATATACATATGAATGTTAATGCTCTTTTTGGATTCTAATGAAAATAACACTGGAAATAAACGCCAACGAAGCCTCAAAGCTATAATATAATACGTGCAGAAGCATCTTTCGGGAGCTGCCATATGTATGTATGTACATTGTACACTTTCGTACAGGAAGTAGAGGTTTCCTAGATGCACTCTTATAGATTTTTAAAGGCACCACTATAATAAATCTTATTAAAAATGTTCACAATTTATAATAAAAAGACGTTGACGATTTTATATTATGATGAATCAAACAAATATATGAAATATACTTGCCAAAAATAACTAATTTGCGTGTTGTTTAATTTTTTGGCTACAATTAATTGTTGTGTCGCCTTTTTAAAACGAAATTGTTTAATAAATAAACTTTAAATGCACAAAAACACATGAAATGAAATTTGATATCAAAATGAATTCATCAAGCCGTGAGCTCTGATAAATATATCATAACGCTGACGTAATATTAATAAATTGAGTCTATACGTGATGAATTTTCATCATGATATCAATTTGCCATTCATCATGATATAAATTCATCAGGTGTGTACACTATGTTATGACGTTGTTTTAGTAAATGAATAACGGCGACCTGTTCACCTAAGAGCAATGATAAGTTGTGCCTTTTTTTTACCAACTATGGAAAACTTAAACAAAAATAATAAGGGGCGATTAAAAAAAAACATATGCCCATAAAATATACAAATTCTTAATACAATAATTATTTACCAACCTGTATAAGGCTCCATATCTAATAGTCGTGGAAATTCAAAGTAATCATTGAATTTAATCGCACAAACACGTTCGTAGTCATATTCAAAACGTTTTAACTGTATGGCTAAAACGGGCGGCAATTTTTTCACACACAACCGCTTAATTGTAACTACCTAATTTTTTTTTTAAATAAAATTAAAGAAAAATATAATTGAGAAAAGCAAATTTATTTCAAGATTTCACTTACTTTTTTATCACATTTATCACAATGGTATGCATCAGCGCCCTCCAAGAGTTCGCCTTTAACGTACTGTTCTAAAGATTCAGTTAGTGAACTATGATTTCGTATATCAACACTAAAAACACTAAATGGTTCCTCTTTTGAATAACGATGAGGACATTCTTGGCATATTTTCTGATCACTGAATGAGCCACCTAAGGTGTTATTCATAAGTTGCGTTTGACCTAAAGCTTTAAGACCTTCATCTAAACTTTCGAACAGTGACATGAAAAACTCGACAGCATCTTGTTGTTCACGCAAATTAACCGGTTCACCTTGGAGTCTGGTAGTTTAGAATATTAAAATTTTAATACTTATCAAATTTAATTTTCTTGTGCATTTACAAACTTACTTAAAATGTGTCCACAAGCCACGTGGCACATAGAATTGCAATGCACTATGCCCTAAATGAGCAAATATGGCCTGAACATGTTTCAGTATGACCACATGATAGTTCTTTCGCACATCATTATTATCATCGTTTGAATTGAAGAGGGCAGAGCCCATGGCATTGGTTTCCGGTTCACCGCTAAAGTCTTCATTTTCATTTGTTGCCGCTCCGTCGGCTTTAAGTATACCCACCCGTATTGAGGGAACCATATAAAGTTGTTGCAGCACTGAATTCATATAACAAGTGGCACCGGCATTTTTTAAACCACAAAAGCCTTTGATCGGTCTAGCGCCGACTGGTGGCAAATAGTCCCATTCTCGCAAAGGATCAGTGTCTGCAAGAGAAATTGTCACAAAAAATTAAATTTAAAGTTGCATGAAATTTAGAAGATTTCAATCTTCAAATCAAAATTGACGTGCAATGATGGAATATCGTTCCAAGTTAAAGAAATTCATCCCCATCGTGAATATTTTTCCCCTCCAAATATTTCCCCTTTTCAGGAAATTACAATAGAGAATAATTTCCTAGATATGTTATCCCTTTTCTTGATTCCCTTTATCATGAATATTAACCCATATCGTGAAGAGTGTTTCCCTCGAAATATTTTCATTTTTCCCCCAATTGCAATCGTGAATAATTTTTCCTTGATTCGCCTTATCGTGAATAATGAGGGCAATTATGAATAAAATTCCGCGAGAAAATAATAATAATTCAAATAATAATAATTCCAACTAATAGCAAGTAATAGGAAAAACAAAAAAATCTAATTGGAAAAGGGAGAAATTTCCTGCGGAATTTTATTCATAATTGCCTGAATATTTTTCACATAGATTTTTTTACTTTTCCCTTGGTTTTGTTCACTTAATTTTTGCAGACGAATTGAATTTATACACTGCGTAATTTCAATATTACACTTGCAATAATATATACAAAGTTATAAATAATTATTTTTATGACTAGATCAATAAATAATGTCCACGATTAATAACAAAAATTCACATGCAGTAAATTTTATGGCTCTGGCATACTAAAGAATTTTTAGCACGGCACCTAAAATATTTAATTAACAAAAATTAAAGAGCCTGGACCGATTTTTTCCAAACATAGCTAAGAACACTCTCCATCAAGTCACCTTTCAAACAGAATAAACTACATAAATATAAATCGGTTCAGTCGTTAAGTTGCTCTGGGTTAGGGAACATCTCTCGCGTCATCGTAATTATTTCTTAAGTGCGGTCAGGCTTGTGTGTTGTTTGACCTTCGAGAGTTTTTCGTCTCGTAAATACTTTTGCGGTTATTTTGTGAAATTTCTTTAACAACCACGTTGCTACTTCCTATGTGAAAGCATAGGTCGTGTACAGTCAGTCAAAAAACTTTTTAAAATACTGTTAATAACATCGTGGGCATATGGTCTACGTTACTCCGCCCATATTTGAGCAACACCATTTTATGGAAATTTACTTTGTATAATACCTTTGAATAAATAAATAAATAAATCGGTTCAGCCGTTTGGTCTGTACGATTATTTGTATAGACACAGAAACACAGACACACACTACCAACTTATAACACCCCTCTTTTTGGTCGGGGGTTAAAAATAAAACTTTACACTCAATACCATTTAATTTGAAATCAAAAATATTTGTATTTGTTATTATTAAAATAAAATTTTTTTGATTTTTCATTAATTTTTAAGCTTTACAAGTCTTCTTCCCTTTTTTACATTCACTACGAACTGATAGCGAGGAAAAATGTTCACGAGAGATTCACAATAGCATTTTCCCCTTAAAGGGGAATGTTGTTATTCACAATAGAGATAATTAAATTAAATTAAACTACGGCCACTTACCTGTGCAAACAAAATCTACTATAGTGTCCGTAAGCACCTTCATATTAGGAACGCAATTCTGGCATAATGCAATTAATAATTCACAGGCAGCTGCAATCGTATGAGGACTACGGCATACAGGTGGAGGGGCAGTATCAGTTTTTAATTTACCAGTTTTACGTAAATGCAAGTATTCTCTGGAGGCGGTAAACAGAAATGTATCAATAATCTCATGAATCAAGTCGTTCAGTTGAGCCTTCGTATCGGGCGATAGGAAAAACATCAATTCTTTCGCCAGACATAAATGACCTTCTAGCAGGTCCTCATGCACCTGTATATCTCCGTTGTTGGTGACATTTTCTCGTATCTTTTGCAGCCATTTGATTTCTTCGGCCAACAAGCCTTCGCCAATGTTTAAAGGCCAGTTAACAGCATAGCCATAGGATAGAGTACGGCAGAGAAGTTGAAAGAAATCAGCACAAGTGGCTTCATGTTGAGGCACCAGAGTTTTCAGAGAGCTAACTAGTAAATTAACCATATAAGCGAAAGGTCGTCTATCACCGGCACAATAGGTGCAAGTAAGGAATAACTGTTCCGCGGCCACTTGTCTAACATGACGCGACTGATTCTTAAGTATCAAAGATGTTATGAATTTATTCCACAAAGGATCCGCACTCAAAGCTTCATTTGCACCGGGATTTAAGACCAGCGAGATAGTTAACACCTCCAAGGCCTCCTTGCAAACCATGAAATCTTGGCTATCCGGTATAGAAGTATCATCGGCAAAATCGTTTTTTGTGCCCAAGGCTTGCAAATTGCCACAGGACGATGCCCAGGCCAATTGTACTACTGCTTTGATGGTGGAAATGTCCGGACAAGACCACTGCAGTGTCGAAGCAAACAGTAAACGGCAAACCTCACCCTCAGGACTAGCAGATAACATTTCCCTGGCTAAAGTATCGGCCAACTTTTGTGAAATGGCCCTTAAAGTGATCTCCGAGGTATTTGGAATCGAGGTCAATATTTGCTTAAGTATTTCCACCTGTGAACGCGAATCCATGTCATAGTCACACAGCATAGGTTCATCGCCCACGCGTGACAGTACACAGCCTACAATGTAGAGGAAAAGTTTAGCTAGCCTCAATACACACTGGAATGATGCACGTTTGGTGTGCATGTCGGCGTTGGGTAGGAAATTGTTTTTTGTCAGCAGCTCGAGTACGAAATGGGCGCAACCCGAATGCAGCCATGACGATTGAACTTGTAAAGCGTTTTCCCCATAATGATCGAGAGCGGGTACAAGCAGACTGTTAAGTACACACAAATTGTAATGAACTTGAGCCGGGGTGGGATGCAGGAACATCATTTCCGGAGTGCAGTCATTGGGGTTAATCTAAAGATAAAAATTTAAGAAAGACACATACATACATATAAATATTTGTTTCTTTTATTAAAAGTTACTCACCGTTTCATTAGTGGAACTGCTTTGCTGCTGAGTTGTGTTAACAGTGACATTTGCCGAAGAACTGTTTTCCTCTTCTGCACCTTCTTTGGTTACATTAGCAACATTTGCAACATTTGCCACCGATTGCAACTGCTGCAACTGTTGCAGCTGTTGGGCCGCCGACATGCCACACATGATTTGTAGCATTTTCACAGTCTGTCGATCACAGGGCAACAAATGCAACAACATTTTAGCGCTTTCCCTTAAGCGACCATGTTCCAAGTCGCTGCCCAATTGATAGAGTTTTAGGAAAAATTCTATATAATGAAAGCTTTGAGATATAATCACTCCCGGCAAAGTGCTTTCGGACTCAACGCGTTGCATGTCCGGACAGGGTCTGGGTGGCGAGCCGGTGCTAGAGTCACTCGATGTATCCGGACTGCTGGCCAAGCCCACACCAATGGGCGTTAGTTTTGCGGTCAGTATCATTTTGTCCCTTATGGAATACTGAGACAAGGGATTTATCTCATCGCTTATGTCAATCAATTCGCCGTTGTTGTAGTAGAGATCGACTTTTATGTTGGCCGTCGATGTGCCTTTAATTCGTTTAAGTAAGTTGCGCTTGAAGGAGGAAACCATTTCATTGTTGTGTGTTGTAATTTCAATATCATCTATGGGTCGCCCGGGATTTTGAAAGCGTATATAGAGACCAGTGTATTTACCGCGAGTGGCACGTATTAACGGCAAGAAATAACGATCACCATTAAAGGAACGATCGCATTCCTTGATGTATTCCTGCAAAACCTTGAGAATGCGACACATTTTCTCGGCTTCTATGAAACGCATTTTCGAATCCTTCGTATCATTTTGATCCGCCTGATTTGCATCATCTGCAACCACAGGTACAGCATTGTTGCTACTCAGGGCCTTGCCTAATATCATGATGTTTGTGTAGTGCGTTTTCAGACGTTCACAACATTCGCCAATGAACATTTCATGGAAATTACTAATGTTCTCCTGCAGACGGGGACCCAAAGCCGTTGAGACTTCTTTGAGTAGGTCAATTGCCTTGTTGGCTATTTCTTCGCCGCCAGTGGTTATGACACGCCACAGATAGTCTTTGCCTATTAAGTCCTCATTGTCCAATATATAGCCGCGGTGTATGGCCTTGAGTTTATCTTCTTTAGAATTTACAGCCTTAAAGAAACGTTCAAAGCATTTTATGCCACTCTCGGTCAGAAGATGTGGATCCAATTGCAGTATATTGTTTTCGAAAAAATCTTTATTGATGCCGGGATCAAGATCTGGCTCCTCTCCCATAAGTTTACCGAACCAGCGGAAACATTCTTCACGATCCGTAGGAAAGATGGCATTAACAGCCAAACAGTGCCAGATTTGTTTCGCTTGGTCGGCGCATAGCCAAAGTTGACCGTCCTTTAGCAAAAACTTAAGGAAATCCAAACGCTCCGATATCTGCATATTATGAGGATAGCGACCGTCTATGCACAGCGAGATAGGATCTACTGTGGGCATATCTGATATCATGATGCGAATTTTATCCATGTACGATGTTAGACTGTTGGTAACTAAAATGACTAACGAGTGATCGTTCTGCAGCCTTTCGATCACCTGCTGGCGATTCAATGACTGCTGAGAACGGGGTGCATGACTGGGCGAAGATTCATAAAGGCAGCATATTTCACGGATCAAACGCAATGCGGGCAGTACCCAAGATTCACCATTTTTCAATTCGACCACACATTTGTCCAGCCACACGATTTTCTGGGCATCGCGTTCTTGTGAACAACTATAGTCTAGGATTTTGACATGAGCGGCCAGAGCCTGATCGAGCACCTCTGGCGGTATCTCCGAGCTGTGTGCTAGCGTCCAGAACAGCTTTAGCACTTTCTGAGCCATCACTCCGTTTTTATCATCCTCCGCTAAACGTCTTATCAATTCCAAAAGTCTTTCTCTTTGGCGTTTATTTGCTGTTGTCATGCTTGCCTATTGGTGGTTGATTTAAATGATTCCAGGATTTACCAGGATATAAAGTAATAAACTACATATTTGCAATATAATATTTTATATGTATTTTTCAAAGATTACCTGGAATGATTCAAATAAATGATCTAACTGTTCGGGTGTAAAGTCCCAGGCCAATTTCGCTAACAAATCATGAACATTCTTAACTATTGCTTCATGTTTGCCCGCTTGCGCTCTCCATACGGCATCCAAGTCTTCGAGGGTTAAAGCATGCTCCTTAATTAAAAAGCGTATAATTTTTTCCAGCTTTTCCACATATTGGGGCTGATGTAGGGAATCTTTTAATACGATGCCCAACACATCAGATTCTTTGATCCACGCCTAAGGTTAGAAAAAGTATGCAAATTATTATTACTACATACTCGTACATACATACATACATATGTATATCGTCGCCTTAATATAGAAAGGCCCTAACTCATTTTGCCTGATTAGAATTGTCGTATTTTAGACTACGACTCAGACAATTTTGTAGTAGTTTCAAAAAAAATAAAAAAATATTAGTGGTCGAAGTCGAAATGCGATACCGAATAGTACAAAAATCTCGATTTCATTAAATAAAATAATGAGTTAGGGCCTTTATATATTAAGGTAACGATCAAGGCAAATTCAGTATCAGGTGACCTTGTCAGCACAGCTGATTATCAGCTGTTGATGCAAAATTGAGCAATTTGAACCAAAATGTCAAAATTTGCTCAGAAATCTTTTGACAGATTGGTTTTGTATTATAGCAAACTACATGTTGTTTTTTGTGTTGTAAAATTGTTGTAGCGATGAGTTCACCTGATACTGAATTCGCCTTGGTAACGATATGTATACATACATACATATTTTGTTTGTTTATTTGTTTCCTTTTTAAAATAAAATTTCTACTTACCGCCATTCTTTCAGCTGTCAACCAATCCAAATCATCGTCGGACATACAATGTGGCAATTGTGGTGTTCTATGAGCGTAATATGACACGGAAGTTAAAACCTTATTGATTTCGTTCAAGGCGTTCATTTTGCCATTAAAACTGGATACCTGCAGCAGGCGTAAGATCATTTTTAAGCGAAACATTTCCAAATTACGTATAAGCTCCTCTTGACCTGGCAAACGGCTTGCTAAATAGCGCGCCGACTTTACAATGCCATTTATGTAGTCATTTCGTCCCTCGGGTTTCGCTTCACGTTTCAATTCTTCGTCCGAAAAACTATCCAGTAAATCCAAAACCACATTCCAAATGGGCATGAAATATTTAGAAATCGTAGCGGGTGTTAAGAGTTCATAGCACTGGCCGAAGGGCCTTAATAGGCTGTATATTAAAGCTAGTGTTAATTTATTCTTTTGTTCTGGATCAGGTTGCAACATGGCCCGGGACCCAGAAGGCTTTGAACAACCGGACGCTGCGGCGGCGGCAGCCTGTTCCTGTTGCTTCCGCAATAATTGTAAGCCCCTGTTAAAACGTTCTTGCAGATTATCGAACCCATCCAATTGCCCGAAACGATTTATCAAATCGACTAACCAGCCACGTGGATTTTTGGATTCGGGCGGTGGTTTGGCAAACATTTTGTTGCCATCCAAAACGCCCCATAAGTGATCGGGTGGCGAGAAGCATTCAGGCTGTCGTGCTGCATTAAATGTATTGAATTTGTTGTCGGGATCAAAAACAATTGCCAGCAGATCCAGTAAATAGGGATTATCACGGGTCATATGAATGGCAATCAAATGCAACAATTTGCCACATGAGATCAAAATACAGTGATGAATATTAAATTTCCATGAGTTGACAGCCTCATCGGTAAGAATTTTTGTAAACGATGTCGTTAAAGCACCGTGATAAAATTCTACGCAGTTTTCACATTCGTGATCTATACCTGAATGAGAGAAAAGAAAAGAGAAAGAGAAAATATTTAAGCATATTTTCCATAAAGTATAATTTTTTTTTTAATGCGTGTAAGATAACATTTTCTTGCCGAAGCTGGTAACTCTTTTACCATTTATGTGTATGTATGTATGTATGATCGGTTTCTTTTGTAATTTTGTTATGATAAGACCAACCGTTCATGGTGGAGCAAGGAGAATTGTAGAGAGCAGGGAGAATTGCAGAGAGCAAGTAGAATTGTAGAGAGAATTGAGATCTATATGGCCAAAACTTGACTTCCCGGACACGTCGGAAGGAACCAAAAAGGCAGACAAAACGACCAGGAGTGAAGTTAGCACACACGTGGTTGGACCAGAACCGTTTTGTGCATTCGGATCAAATAGAATGGGAGAAGATATATTAAAGGATATCAAGAATACCAGGCAACATCTCAGGTTCAATCTCCCTGGATTGAGGCATGAAAAGCTAATGATTCGAGACTTATAAACAAAATCGTTTTAAAGCTCTCATGTCCTTAAGTAAAAAATAATCACTGGTTTACCCACAGGCCATAGCAGGTTGAGGAAACACCTGAAGAGACGTTACATTGAGAGTAGCAGCCGGTGAAGATTCTGTGATTATGACGATGAAAATCTAGAAAATATTCTGAAGGACTGTAAATTTTCAATCGATAAATCGACAGAAGATACAGCCAGTTGGACAAGCACCTTTCGAAATATTTGGACCTATCAATACTACAACCCCAATGGCAGTCTTAAGCTTCCTTAGGAGAGCAGATCTAATATCCTGTGTTTACCGTAACAATTTTAATTAATTCATTGATTCAACCTAATTTGCTATAAATGTAACAACAACCTGATTATTAAACATATTCTTAGTGTTACCCTTCTTTAGTAAAGGGATCCAAAATGATTCAAAAGAGTCAACTGTAAAGAGATCAATGAATACATTTGCCGAAACTGGGTCTGTAAGTGATGTAAATACAACAACGCGCCTTCGACCAGGGCTCAAATCGTCACATACGTGATCGTATCGACAATCGCACGAAAACAAATTAAATGATACGTCACTCGTATAAACTGAATGGTGTTTTTACGTAACGAGTTGTACGTTCACGGATGTGACGATTCGACCCCAGGTCGATCGACCGAAAATGTCGCAGCTGTACGTGATGATGTCGCTCAAACTCCATCCATCCCAATTCGACACCGAGCTCAGCAAATTGGTGTCTCAAAATCCACTATGGAGTGAATTTTGTATGCATCTTCATGCATACAAAGTTCAATTGACTCAGGAAACGAAGCCAGCTGACCATGGACAGCGAAGGGAGTTCGTTAATTGGGTATTGGAGAGACAACATGAAAATGCTGATTTTGCCTATAAAATCATCTTCAGTGACGAGGCCCATTTCCATCTTGATGGTTTCATCAATAGGCAGAATTGTCTCATTTTGGCTGAGGAAAATCCTCGAGTGATTTACGAGAAGTAAATGCATCCTCAACGTGTCACTGTGTGGTGTGGATTTTGGGCTGGAGGAATCATTGGACCTTTTTTTTATGAAAATGAGGCAGGTCAAGCGCAAACAGTCAATGGTGTTCGGTATCATAAAATGATAACCAGTTTTTTCGCGCCTAGAATTGAATAAATGAATGTGGAGGGCATGTGGTTTTAAAAAGATGGCGCCACATGTCATACAGCCAGAGAAACAATTCAATTGCTGCATCAGTCATTTCCCGGTCGTGTTATTTCGCGTTTTGGAGACCAGAATTGGCCGCCTAGATCGTGCGATTTAACACCATTAGACTTTTTTCTTTGGGGTTTTTTGAAGTCGGTGGTTTACGCGAATAAGCCGACGACGACTGAAGCCTTAAAAGAGGATATTGGACGATGCATTAATGAAATACCGCAGCATTTATGCGAAACGGCCATTGAAAATTGCATTAAAAGATCGCGTGTGTGCCAACAAAGCCGCGGCGTCCATCTGCCCGATATGTTGTTCCACACATAACCTCATTCTGTCTACTTTACGATATAATAAAGTTTCACGATTTTTTTTAAATATCTGTGTTTTATTTAAAATTTAAATCTTGCGTTCTTGTTGGAACACCCTTTATAAGTTACCTTACTTCCCCGACCAGATTTATTGTAAAAAATTTCGAGGAGGGAGGGCTCTTTGATGTCCAATACCATTGACACTAATGTATATGAGCAAAAATCTATGATATGTTGATATTACTGAGTCTGGTCAGGGATTGAAATCAAGATTTCAAAGTACTTCAGCCAACGGCATTTGATTGGTAGTGATGACGAATATATCCATCATTGCGTAGAAAAAATAATGCAAACATTAGTAAACATTTCAATTTAGTGCCAACACATTTGCAAAAAATGTATTGCAAGTGCTAGATTCGGCCACGTCATTTCTTTCTACCTTATATTACTCCACACCCGTCTTCTTTAGCGAGCCAATCATCAATTACATACAACATACGATTTACACGATAGATACGTTCCTGAGAAAGTCGTGTTAATCGAAATTTTAAAGTTTTGTATGAAAAATTGTGTAAATCGAAAATAAAGGCAGCATCGCGTAAAAAATTGATTTTATTAAAGAAACTATATATGTATGTATTTCAACTTAGTTTTTAGGGTTCCGTACACCAAAGGTGAAAAAAGGATCCCTATTGTTTTCGCTACGCTGTCCGTCTGTCCGTCACACGGTATTTTCTCAGGAACCGTAAGAGCTACGGACCTGAAATTTGGACTTAGTATGTAGAACCTTGGCCACTACAACAAAAAAAAATACATGAGAATTAAAAATTAAAGGGTGCTCCAAAACGAACGACGAAAAATGTTAAAATCCCATGTAATATACATACAATTGTATGTACATAAGTATATTGACAGAAATTTGTAATGTTAGTGTATTTTTATATAGACTACAGCAATTAACATTAAAATATTAAAAAATTTAAATTAAAGGGTGGTCCATCAGTTAATGCAATTTTGACTATGTAATTTTGACAAATTGCTATATTTTGGAAACCGTAAGAGGTAAACTCTCGAAATTTTGAAAAACGGTAAAACTAAAAAATCCGAAAATTATAAAATCGCCAAACCGAAAAAAATCGACAAAATCTGAAAAAATCGCCAAAAATGTAATAAAAATCGCCAAATCGAAAAAAATCGACAAAATTAAATTAATAAATCTAGCACTAAAATAAATCGCCAAATTCGAAAAAATCGTCTACTTGAAAAAAAACGCCAAAAACCGAAAAAAGTCGCCAAAACGCGAAAAATGCGACAAAACCAAAATAATTGTTTATTTGAGAAATTTTAGATTTTTTAATTGAACTGTAGTGACTTTTAATCAGAAATAATTCATAGTTAGGCTCAAGTTCAGTAATTGCAATTCTTATTGAATGAAATATTTTTATTAATTAATGTGAGTTTCTAAAGAAGAGAAGAAAAATTAAACTTAGACTTTAAGCTGGGGGAAATACCGATACTTTTCTGTGCAGCCACGCACTTCATCAGCACCCTAGTCTATCTACTTGGGTAGATAGACCAAATTTAAAAAAAATCGCCAAAACGAAAAAAATCGCCAAAATTGAAAATAAACGCCAAAAACCGAAAAAAGTCCTCAAAACGAGAAAAAAAGTGCCAAAACTAAAAACATCTCCAAAACCAAAAAAAAATCACCTATATGAAAAGAACGCCAAAATTAAAAAAATCGCCAAAATAAAAAAATCGCCAAAATAAAAAAAAACGCCAAACTAATAAAAATCGCATAAATTAAAAAAACTTCAAAAACCAAAAAAAAAATCGCCAAAACGTGAAAAAATTTGCCAAAACTCAGAAGGCGCCAATAAACTCAAAAAACCCCCAAACAAAAAAAAAAAAAAGACGCTTAAAACCGAAAAATCCCAAAAACGAAAAAAATGCCAAAACTATACTTTATATTGGCTAAAGTTCGTATTTCATTACATATCTCGTGTCCGTACGGAACCCTTCGTGCGTTGGTCAAAGCCGCACTTCACTGAATTTATTAAAATATCAGAAGCGTTTACTCAAAACACATAAAAATAAACCTATTAGAGCCAAAATTATTCAATAAATCACATAAAAAAATCGTTTAAATCGAGGTATTTCATAAATCTATCAATTTACACGAAAACCAAAATAATCGTGTAAAAGTGAAATATCGTGTAAAAAAAGTATAGCGTAAATCGAGGGATAAGTGTAATATTGCTTAATGTCATAGAAAGTTAATATAGCCGTTGTATATTTTTTTAGTATTAGAATTTATTCATAACATTAAATAAACAAAATAGGCAACACATACTGAATCTTGTTTGTTGTTTTTTTAAGTTTCTTGGCAAAATAAATAATTCAGGGGGTCTAGTCTGTATTTCAAAACAACAACAAAATTCTTTCAAATTTATATGTTATAAAGAAAGCATTTGTTTTCGTTTCGAATTACAGAGCAGACCCCCAGATTGTACACCTTACACCCTGAACCTGCAAACATTTGTACATAATAAAGAGTTATATGCTCATTACTTACCAGCCGCAGTTAGCTGAATGGCAGCATTTAATAATACTTCCAATTCTTGTTCGGGCAGTACAGGCACAACCCATCTGGGATTTGAAATTTTTTGTGTTAATGATCGGAGTTTCAGCGAAGGAAATGACGCTATCAATTTCTCAGGTGATCTGCAATGGATACAAAAAAAATTAATAAATAAAAGTCAAAATAAAAAATAAACAAACAAAATAAAAGAATTCTTAATTCATGATTCATACATATGTACATTCATTATAAAGAAGCTCAAAATATTTCTCCACTACATATTTATCAAATTGCTTTTATTAACGCAAAACAAAAAGAAAAATAAAAGCTAAATAAAAATAAATAAATAAATACTCGTAATAGTTGCGAATACGAAAACTTATTCTCGTATGTAACTGATTAGCATTTAAATTAGATGGACTATGAGAGGTTTGTTGAGTTGAAGCGTATCTTCGGCACGATTACACTGGCCCAAACATTTGAAAAATTAAACGTAACCACTATATGTGACAATGCATAGAGAAAGGGACCTAAGGGTAAAAAAAATCAATTTTCACTTTTTTTTTATTTGGACATCTGAACATCGAATGAGACCGATCCCATGCCCCAAAAGTGTTCCCTCCCAGAGATATGCGCGTTTTATGAAATTGAAGTCGACGATTCTAAGCGCAAATAGAAAGGGACCTAACGGTAAAATTTATTTATTTTCATTTATTTATTTATTAGAATTATAAATAAGTATTATAAATGAGTATTTATTATAATTCACAATTAATAATTTCAGAAAATAAACCTGGATTCGAAAAAACGCGAGCAAAATTGATATCAAACTCATGGAAACAGTGCGCTATGTAGAAAACAGTAAAAACCAACTACACAAAACAAGAGGCAGGGACGACATACGCGCGTTTTCAAGGTTGAACAACACGTTCCTGACGGCATGAGCTGTGTCGCTTTCAAATGAGACCAATATCAACACGATCAGTGATGGTACACCAAAGACACATGTATTAAATATTTAAAATGGTTCTCCTGACCAAAACCGGTTTTACCCTTAGGTCCCTTTCTATTTTGCGCGTCACATATAGTTTTCTAAGCTACCTGTACATAGTGCAATATTATTGTGCACTAATTGATATTGAGCAATAAAATTGCTTGTGGATGTTTCTTACTGTATGGCTCCAACTGACATTAAAATAATTGTCACACAAGAAATAAGAAGGGAAGCGAAACCTTTTATTTTCTGTTCGTTTTTGAAGTTGAAGAATTTTTACTTTTAAGCATTTAAATCAACCAGTTAATTGAAGTGGTTCGTATGAGTAGTTGTGGTGATTTTTAGGGTTCCGTACACCAAAGGTGAAAAAAGGAACCCTATTGTTTTCGCTACGCTGTCCATCTGTCCGTCACACGCTATTTCCTCAGGAACCGTAAGAGCTACGGAACTGAAATTTTGACAGAGTATGTAGAACATTGGTCGCTACAACAACAAATACATGAGAATTAAAAATTAAAGGGAGTTCCAAAACGAGCAACGAAAAATGTTAACATCCCATGTAATATACATATAATTGTATGTACATATGTATATTGGCACTTGAAATTAGTGTAATTTTATATAGACTACATCAATTAACACTAAAATTTATAAAAATTAAAATTAAAGGGTGGTCCATCAGTTAGTGCAATTTTGACTAAGTAATTTTGACAACTTGCTATACCGTAAGATGTAAACTCTTGAAATTTTCAAAGACGGTAAAACTAAAAAATCTGAAAATTATAAAATCGCACGAAACACGAAAAAATATCGCCAAAAATTCAAAAAAATCGCCAAAATTAAAAAAAATTTCTAACATCAAAATAAGTCGGAAAATTCGAAAAAATCTTCCAAATGAAAAAAATCGCCAAAATGAAAAAAAGCGCCAAAAACCGAAAAAAATCGCCAAACGCGAAATAGGCTCAAGTAACAAAATAATTGTTAATATGAAAAAAATCGCCAAAAAGAAAAAAATCGCCAAAATGAAAAAAGTCGCCAAAATGAAGAAGCGCCAAAAACCGAAAATCACCAAAAAATAAAAAAAAACAAAAACCCGAAAAAAGTCGCCAAAACGAGAAAAAATTGTCAAAACTTAAAAAAACTCCAAAAACCAAAAAAAATCGCCATAATTCAAAAATCGCAAAAATAAAAAAAACCGCCAAAAATTATTAAAAAAAAACGTCAAAAACGCCAAAACTATATTTTATATAGGCTAAAATTCGTATTGAATTACATACAAAGAACCGGAAAAATCGACAAATTGAAATAAATCGCCAAAGTGAGAAAAAAAATCGCCAAAATGAAAAAAAAATTGCCAAAATTAAAAAACCGCCAAAATTAAAAAAGTCACCGAAATGAAAAGAAACCCAATAACCCGAAAAATCGCTAAAACGAGAAAAAAAACAACAAAAGTAAAACAATCGCAAAACCGAAAAAAAGAAAATAAGCAAAAAAGAAACGCTAGATTAAAAAAAAGCTTAAAACCGAAAAAATCTCAAAAACGAAAAAAATTCCAAAATTATATAATTATTCATTCCGTTCAGGGATTGCGAAAAGCATTTTTGTGCAATCATTAATTCCGTTGCTGCACTATTACCAGATTATTGATTCCTCAATATAGACGTTTTTCTCTATTTTGCTTACGCTCAAATTTTATGACGGAATGCTTACGGAAAGAACAAATTTGCAAAATGAAAGCTTATTTTAATTTAATTTGTTTGTTTAATTTTTTTAACAATACAAAAAAAAACAAACGTGATTGTTAATTTAATTAACCTTTAATATTTCTTTATTTCAACTAGCTCTCTGTGATTAATCTGTAACTCTTCTTTCTATATTTTACTTTTTTTAAACTACTTGCGCATAATGTATTTCGTGTTCTCTTTATGCACTTTCTAGGTATTTAAGCTTCCAGGATGGAAAAGTTTCAATTTAACAACAATAGAACAATTGGTATTTTCTGTTTTTTGAAAAAGTTTCTTACCATTGTAGTTTTGGAATTCTCTATAGTCTATTGAGAGTTTTTCTTTAAGCATTGATGTATTGTAAACTTTTTTTTTTAATTGTGGTTGACGTCTACTTAAGTTTTGCTTAGCAGAAGCGAAATGAATCTAGACGTACTAAGCCAAAAAAAACATTTTTTTTAACATTCATTATCTAAAGTTGCATATTACGAAAGTCAATCTACTTTCGAATTCTTTGATTAGGCCGCTAAAAATATTTTTATAATGTTTGTTAAAAAAAATTTTCATTGATAGCGCCTACAAAAAAAGACAAAGAAAAAAATACATATGTATGTACATACATATGTGGTTCTAATCAATAAAGCAGGAGTTTGTTGTTATTCAGTTTTTCGGCACGTAAAAAATGCTTTGTTTGCCTTAAAAGTAATACATAAATAAATATGTACATATGTATATGAAAATACCCTGCAGGAGAATATGCGTCAATTGTCTAAAAGTTACTAGTATAATTACTAGAACAGCAAGAACTAGTTGTTGTTGTTGTATAAAATTACTAGTTCTGATGAGTACCTAGTATATGAAGTAGTTCCAAGGCACTCCATTACAAAATAAATTTTGACTGTCTAACAGAGCACATGCACTGTACGAAAATTGCTATTATACAATTATTAAGGTTTTAGGTTCACCTAAAAATAATTATAATCAAATAATAATTAACTTTTTGAATTTTGATAAATAATTGTGAATTTTAACTAGCAGTTGTTACTGGGTAACAAAGGAATAAAACCACCAATTTTATAGAACTGGTAATAAACTAGTCCTAAACTAGTGCCAATGGCACTAGTAATTTTCTAAACACACTCAATGCTAATTTGAGCATTAAGATGTTATAGGATAGTTTACAGTTGTGAACTAGTGGTGGTGGTTTCTGTACTAGTAAAATATCAGTTGGACACTACTTCGATCTCCTGCAGGGTATATAAAACATTCATTATGATGACGTTGATAGATTTGTATGTATGAAAAAATATTGCATTGTAAAATTGATAATAGAGAATTCAGTAATTAATAATCTAAAAGGTATAACAAAAAAATAGTTGTTTAATCGAAGAGTATTAAAACACTGTCTAATAATAACAGAAGTTATCTGTGGGCTTTTTTTCAACATTTAAATGCAATTTAATTCATTATTAATCGTAGCATGTGCATAATGGTATAGTATAGGGTACGTTCGTAAAATCATTTATAGTGCACGTCTGCAGCATCACGAACATCTAACGTTCAAAAATGCATAACTTGGCAGCACTGTTTAGAGTCAAGCGTTTTTAAATGCATGTAAGCGGCATACCTGACGCAAATCTCTGCAAATGGCGCAGTAAATTATTTTAAGATGCAATAAGTTGCAGTGAAACAATAAGTTGAAGATCTGCACATATTTTGATATTTAAATTACATGTTTAGAATTTTAACAAAAATGTAGATTGATTTATTCGAAAATTACTTTGAAACACATAATCTTGGTAGTTTTTTATTACTTCAAAGAAGATTTTTTCATTTTAGTAGTCTTATTTTAAGGGCCAAATATGTTTTTACAAGAAATGGCCGCTTAGATTTTCTTTCCATCATTTTTCTTACTATAATTTAGAAGAAAAATTTAATTTTTTTGTTATCAAGATTTTCTTAAATAAAATTACTTGCTGACTTAAAAATTGTTAGCAGTTCGTTCAAAAATGTCAACTATGCACAGATCTTGAGCAGTTGCAAAGCATGTGCAACATCTAATCACGCATACGCAGTAAAATTTGGCAGAATTGCTGCAGAGATGCATACATTTTCTGAATTTACGAACGTACCTATGTTTATACTCACCACTTAACAATTCTTAGTGGTGAATTTTAATCTACTATACCATTTTTCATATGAAATATTTATAACGAAAGTTGCGCGACATTGTCTGAATCAGAGATTTCGTGCAAATGTCTGAATTCATTATCAGAGACTTCGTAAATATATGGATATATCGAGGTATTTTATGTACCGATGTCTAATACATTTTTTACTGAATTCGTATAGAATGTCTAAGTTGTTATAATTCCCTTTTGTTGTGTGTTCCTTTTGAATATTAAGGGGACTTTTCCTTTTGCTTATTTTATCAAACAAAAATTTCAAAACATTATGACACTTAAGACTTCCGCCGTTTGAATCCCCCCAACTGTTTGTATAAAATAGTTTTACATTTATTTTGTCAAAATATTAAACAAACAAACAAATCAAAGAAAAAAAACAAGTGTGCAATATCATTTAAAGGGAACTTAAGGAAACGGTTGCTTGTTAATATTAATTCAGAAATAAAATGTAAAAGTAATACTCTTTCTATATCATATGAAATTCTTAAATTTTCCGGCATTAATATGCAAAAATTTTTCTGCACAACATGAATAAAATATTCTTAAGGAGAAATCGTTAATTTGTACACTTTCTTATTTCTGTTTATATAAAGGTACCACTTGAAAGTAAAAATTCCATTCAAGAATTACTTCCTGAAAATTCAATATTATTTGACTTCTTAACTTAATGAAGAAATTATTTTTTTCTAAAATTTACATTTGCAATTTGCAATTTACAAAAGTGCAAAACGAAAAAACACCCTTAAACTTGAACAAAATGAATTAACAACGAAAAGGAATATAAATAAACAAAAAATTCAAATGAATGTATGAATGAATGAGCGCATTAGAGTGTATGTAGTATCTATGTAATATGTATAAACAATTTTATTAGAAATTTATATATACTACACGTACTGGTACGAGAAAATAAAAATATAAATACAGCAAAAAAAAAATATGTTAAATAAATAATATTTCTGAGTATAATAATTATATATATTTTATAATAAACTATTTATGGAACAAAAGAAATGAAACGAAATAAAATAAATATATATACATATAAACAAACGTATGGTCACATAAAAATCAACAGGTTTTATTCACTTAATAATCAAGAAATTAAAAAGTGAGTTTTCAATTGATAAATGTTATACAAGCGATCACAAATTATTAAAAGCAAAAGCTCTTTTTTTGAGTGCTGGGTCTGAAGAATATTTTTTTTTCATATGAGCTGACTATATGTACTAATATACATCATATCGTTACCTTAATGTAGAAAGGCCCTAACTCATTTTTTTAATCGAGTTTTTTCTACATTTCGATAGAAGAACATCTAATGTATCGAAAAATGCTAAATTCTCGATTTTTAAAAAATAATGAGTTAGGTCCTTTTTATATTAATATAACGATATACTTACATATCGTCACCTTAAATGCAAGCGGACGTAACAACACAAAAATTCGAAATCGAGTTTTTGATTGATTATGGTTCATTTTATCAAACTGCATGTTCACACAAATATTTAGACTTCTGCGATCAAAAATGACGACTTTATTAAAGGAATTCAAAAGGAAGTAATTACGAATGCATCTATTTTTTATTGCAAAGAACGTAACTAAAATAAAAACTTAAATATTAATAAATAGGAAATAAATGGTTAAAAACATATATGTAAGTACCCATACTTTAAGCAAATTTCGAAGAAAATTTTTACGAAAAGTTTATTATTATTGGGTTAGAAACTTTTTTGTTTCTCCTGTAAAGAATATAAAAGTGTAGTTAAGTCCATTTGCATTTAAGGTGACGATATGTATCTGTGGCAATAAGGAACAACATATTTTATTATTTAAACTTTCGATTTTCAGATTCGATTCGATTTTTTACCGTTAAATTGAAAAATTCGGTTTTCAGTGTAAATAAAATAAAATATTTTGCTTTATAATATTTAAATATTTGAAATATACGAAAGTATAAGCTAAATTATAATATTATTGCATATGAGATTATAATTCAAAAAAGATAAGCCACAAGTCAGTCATTACGCTTTGATTTCCTAAAAAAAAATCGCACAAAATAATTGAAAGTTTACCCGGGGGCATTTTTAAATATGAAGATTGCTGGGGTGTCATTAACTCGACTTAAACAGTTTTTAATTTTTGCCACAGATATGTATGTACATACTAGTGATGTAACGAATTTTTTCGTGCGAATATTCGTGCATCACTAGTACACACTCTACACTGTGCAACAACAACATCAAACTTTTTCTAAATAACGACTGATACTGGCAAAGGAAACAAAACAAAATGCATATATCGTTGGTCACAAGTAGAAAAGCCTAACTCAAATAATTGTAACTTTATAGGATAAGGTAAAAACATAATAATAAGCAATACAACTGCTTGTAAAAGCGTTATTTTTTATACTTTTGCAATAAATATTTGTGACGAGGTTTGTTTGTGTTAAATGTATTGGAAGCACTGAAAAAATCAATTTCTTGAAAATACGAGTTGTGGCCTTTCTACTTGCATCGACTAATTAAAAATTTACGTCTGCATCTAGTTAAAGATGGATTGATTTCCTTCTTCCCGTTACATATTTTTAAGCTGAATCGGTGTAATTTTTTCTACTAAATACATATCTCGATCAAAGAAATACTTATATGAGTTAGACCACTTTCGCAATTAAGGGCACATTTGTATTTTGTCGAGACTAATGTGTAGTTTCCACAATGCAAGCAACCGACTTGTCTGGAAAATGTGTATAGCAATCACTCAAAAATTTTAGTACTTTTCATATGTATATTTTTTCTAGACAACGTGTTAGCCAAATTGTTGGTTCAGCGTACTTTATTGTTGACCTTCCATCAGTAAACTTGCATAGATTTCTATAGCAATAGTAGGTATTCATTTCAGTTTTTTTGTTGGAAAAATTAAAAAATTTAATTTTTTCCTGAAATGAATACCTTTAATACTTTAATTTTATTTTTATAAAGGTATTCATTTCAGGTTTTTCTCGTTGGAAAAATGTAAAAATGTAATTTTTTGACAGCAAACACAGGAAAAAAAATTCAAAAATTTTTTTTAAATTTCTTTCTTGTGTTTGTTGTAAAAAATTACATTTTTCTATTTTTCCAACGAGGAAAAAAACTGAAATGAATACCTTTTATATTTGAAATACATGGAAATAATATTTTTATTTTTCATTATCAAAGACAACAATAATTTTTGAAGAAAATAATTTAGAGAATTCAAAGACAAGAACTCAAAAGTATTTTTATTCTGGCAATAAATCAATTTTAAATCGGTTAATATTAATTTTAACGCAAAAATTGCGCTTCTACATTTTAAAAATTAATCAAAAAAAAAAATAATAAAAATCACAACGTAACTGTGAGGAATAAATAAAAATCAAGAAATAATGATTAAAAAGTAATTTCAAAAATAAAAATTATAACCGTTACGTTCCCAGACATAAATAAATATGTATGTATAGGCGGGGAATTTTACTTGTCTTCTATAAACTGGCAGTAAGACATAAAATTTGTATAGAAATCCCTCAAAAATTTGGGCGTTTTTTCACATATTTTTTATAGACAAGTTGCTTGCTTGCATTGTGAAAACTACACCTTAAATGCATAATTTTTGTTTGAAGATAATTTGCTGCAGTAAATTATTTTAAAAGGAAAATAGTTTACTGGAATATATTCAAATGTACCAACACATATAGAATTTAAACTGAAAAGAAAACCTTAACAATAAAAAAAATTTTTAAATACAAAGAAAAATATTTTTAATAATTAAAAACACGCGATTTGCCACACAGCATAAATATATGTACATATGTACATACATATGTAAGTTGCACAAATGTGCCTTAAAGTTTTAAGAAAAATAAAATAAAAGAACAGTTTTGAATACGAAATGCATATATGTATGTAGATATGTATGTATGTGGTATGGTTCTGTTACTTACATATTATCCATTGCCGACGACACAGAGGCGCCTGGCGATTCTGTTAGGGGATTTATGGTGGCCGCAATAGCCGTAGACTCTAAGGGATTATGCGTAGTTAAGTTAGTTGAAGATGGTGATGACTCGAGCGTTGCAATGCCACCCACCCCCACCAGAGTAGACGACGATGAAGTTGTATTAGATGATGTACTTGTTGTTGATGAATTGTCATTGCCACTACTTCCGCTGCTGCCTCCGCCACCACCACTACTGCCACTGCCAGATGATGACTGGCCACGACCACGCGTATCAGTCATTGTGTGTGTGGTTGTAAAGTGGCAGCTGGTCGTTAAGAACGCAAAAAGTAACCAAAAGTAAAATTCCTTAAATAACTACAGTTTTTTTTATTTGTTCTCTCGTGCTGCATAAATGAAATATCAAAAAAAAAAAAAAAATAACATAAAAATTGTGTTTCAAAATGCAAAAATTGCAATTTTCAAATTTTGCATTAAACTTTTTTTAAAGATCTGTCTACGTTTTATTGTTTTTACTTTTTTTGTTGTTGTTGTTATTTAAAATAATAATTTATTGAGTTTCTTTTTTTTGTTTTTTGCTTATTTCTTTATCATTAGTTTATAATTTTTGTTTTATTTATTTAGTACAGATGCATGTATGTACGTACATATGTATGAATATTTTTCTCAATAATAGAAAAACGAAACAAATTTTGGTTTTTTTGCTCTCTTTTAGTGGGAGTAGGAACAAAATGTTCCTAAGCATATGTATGTACATATGTATGTATGTACTCGAACGTTTCTACATTTTCCAACCTAACAAAAAGACAAATGTTGAAATCCATAAAACTGCAAAAGAAATGAAAAAATATAATCAAAAGCATAAATGAAAATATATGGATGAATGGAAAGTTAAATAAAAAAAGAACATAACCTTAAGTATGGGTGTTTCCATGAAGAGATTTTGCATCGGTAATCAATTCTTAGCCAGCTTTTACTTTTATTCCTATATTCCTTCTAATAATAAAATTGCAAATCGATTATAAGTTACAAAATTGGAACGATTCGAAATTTTTTAAGTCTATCTACTGGCGCAGATATGTATACATAAATATGGATTTTTTTAATATTTTTTATATGGATTGTATTCTTCAACTATCATTAATCAGAAATACCAGTGATAGTGATCCATTGCCATCAAATTTCATTCTTCATAATGTATGTATGTATGTACTATGTATGTACATATGTATATAAAGTTCATTATAATGCAATACACAAAACTTTTAACACTGTTATGGAATAGCCCATCAGAGAATGAAATCAATATTGATTTTTTACAGATTATTTTTTTATATGGATTATAATATTCTTAACTTTTTTTAAAGAAATTTTGCGGCTTTGGTGCCATCAAATGTCATACATTCGTACAGCTTACGTTCTAACCTAATTAGAAAACTGCTCCTTCTCAAGGAAATATTGAATGACGTACATAAATATACACATTACATATAGTATATATACATACATACATATGTATATGTATATATACATATGTATATATATATATATATATATATATATATATATGTACGTCTGTATGTACGTCGGCTACTAAATAGATACATATCGTTTTCTTATTATAGAAAGTCATATTATTAAATTAGATTTTCGAAAGTCCCAAAATTGTTACAGATATGCCACTTAATTTGCTCTTTAACGAGCCATCAGGAGCATCATTTCTTTATAGTGGGATATACATACATACATATGTACTCATCTCCTGTTTCCAAATCTCGGACCTTATTTTCCATTAATTTTTGGTTATAGCATCAGTCCCTGTTCCTAGATTTCGCCACCGAAATAATATTCCTTTATTTTACTAAAACTGTTAAGTGTTTAAAGCGGCCCATACACTACAACAGCATGCATGCGCAATCAAGTGTTTGTGCCAGCGGTTGGGTCGTGTATGGGCATTTTGTGTGATTGTACATGTTGCTGTAGTGATGTCAAAAAGAGTTTGATATTTTGCTGATGGTACAAGCTTGCTGGTGTAGTATATGGTGAAATTAGCTCAGTTGAGCAAAGTTTTCATGAAGTAAACATGCATTTAAAAAATATAATTTATTGAAATATAATATTTTTCAATGGAAAAGAAAATTTTAGCTCTTTAGTTATACATAGCTGCTAATTTTAACAACATACCAATAGTAATTGTAAGAATTTTTTGTCCATAGACTGAAAAAAATAAATAAATTGTAGCAAAAACTGTGTCACTATTCATAACCACCCTTACCGCAATTTTGTAAAAAATGAATATTGTACCAGCTTGTTGGTATAATGTGTGCTTCGAGCATGAATGCTCAATCGCTTGATTGTGCGTGCATGCTGTTGTAGTGTATGGGCCGCTTAACAGTCTGCTGTTAACTGCAAAATGATTTTCGGTTTTTGTCTCTGCTAGTTAAATTTAAATTTATATTCACACACATAAATTATTTGTATGAAATAGTAATTACCCAATATAAATAGCAATATGAGCATGAAGAAAACGAAATTTTTGACTTATTACTCTTTTGCTACAAAGACTCGATGTGTACTAAGTTTATTGACCTCACACTGCATAATGAAATCGAAAAAATGTGCTGGATTACCACATGAATTAATGTGATGGGTCTCATATTCGTTTAATAAATACAATTATTTGATTTCACATACATCATTCATACATATCGCTCATTTACTTCAACAATGCCATAACTAAAAAGCTGGTTTTACAGAAAACGAGTGAGTTTTCAAAGGAAAAAATTTATTTAGCTCTCAAGAATTGCATTAATCTTTTTCAGAATAAGAATAACGTTACGAAGATAGATTATTGAGGCTAATAAAACATTAAAACAATTTTAGAAACTGCATTAAAATGGCCCCAACAATCAGGAAATGAAATGAAATTGCGCGTTTTGAAATCGCATAATTTATATAAACTTTTATATTGGAGCTTTTCAATTGGTTTTCAAAATCATTCGACCAGCAGAACACTGCTTGTCGTTTCTGAAAATCGCACAATTTTAAAGCGCACGATTTACAGAACATCAATAAATATCAATGCATATATGGCTCTTTTATTATAGAAATGCAGAATAATTAAAAAAAGCACTAAAATGCGCAACTTTGAGATTTAAAAAGCGTAAAAAGCACTAAAGTGAAATCGAGTGAAGATCCAAACGAATGAATTTAATAATATTTCTGACATTTTTCCCAACTGCGAAAAAAACTTTCGACATACAATTTATATTGAAAACAAAAATAAAATATGAACACTTGATATTGTTTTCAATATAAATTGTAAGTCGAAAGTTTTCTTTCACAATTAGGAAATAGGACATTAATATCTTCTAAGCTATTCTCTATTTAATAAAATATATCAGACGAAAAAAAGTATGCTCTACACTGAAAACAAAATACAAGTTTATGTATATTAAAGTAATTTTAAGAAATACACAAATTTCTTAAAAGCACTACATAGTGCATCGCTAAAAATTTGGCGTTTTGAGTCTTCAAAAAGCACTAAAAATAGTGCCAAAAGCACCAAGTTGGCATCGCTGGTATGTAAATACAGATGGCCACAAGTAGAAATGCCCTAACTGTATTTTCACGGAATTGATTTTTTCAGATTCCAAATTCATTTTACAAAAAAAAATTTAACTCGTCACAAATATTTATTGCAACAGTGTAAAAAATAACGATTTTAAAAGCAGTTGTGCAAGCAGTTGCACTGTTTATTATTATTTTTTACCTTCTCCTGTAAAGTTACAGTTATTTGAGTTATGACCTTTCTACTTGTGATCAACGATATACATATGTAGGCAATTGATAGATTCCCTATGAAGCATATGCATGTCCTAAATTTTTTATTGACACTAACACTTATTTGTTCTGTAAAACTGTAAGCCAGACACTCTACAACTGTGCCTATCAGCAGAATACAAATTCTATTTGTTTATCAACTTTAATGGTATACCTAATTGGAATTAGACAAACGCGATGCACAAGTCTACAATGTGCTGCAGTTTGGCATATACATATGTATGTCATAGTGACCTGCACAAGACCATTTATAAGACCTCTCAAGACATGAGAGATTTTTAAAAAGCTTTACTACAGCGAAATATTCTAAAACAAACGCTAAACAACTCTGTTGGCAAGAATAAAAACTGAAAAAAATTTCTTGCCAACAATGTTGTTTAGCGTTTGTTTTAGAATATTTCGCTTTAGTAAAGCATTTGAAAAATCTCTCATGTCTTATAAATGGTCTTGTGCAGGTCACTAGTATGTATGTACATACAATTCATATTTGAATTTATATTTCGTTCTATACTAGGAACATAACACATGAACGTTAAAAATCAAAGAAGTAATCAAAAGCTTGCTTCAAATTTTAATTTTTTTCGTTATTGTTCATAAAATTTAACAGTTTTATTTTTGTTATCCAAAAATATAACACACATACATACATACATTCATATGCACATACATATTTATAAATAAGTATGACTATTTTTCTTGTTATCACTTTTATCGCATTTATTTAAATTGTTTTCATTCCATTACAAAAATAAAAATATATTTTTCTTCTTTTAGTTGTATTTTGATTCTGTATTCGTTGGTTCATTTAAAAAAATTAATTTATTTAAATATCTAATATGTATACATACAGTATGTCAAGTAATTGTTTTTACATAGTTAAAATCGTTTAAATTTTGACTTTTATCGTAAATATTTTTCTCCCTTTTTGCATTATGAAATTTTTTTGTAGTTGACTTCATTTTATATACATTTAAGTGCACATATAGTCGTAAGTTATAAGCAAAATTAAGAATGAGATCATAAAAATTACATGAAAACCAAAAAAACTCAAAAATTTCTTTGTCAAGAAAATGTTTTTACATCCTTGTATTATATAGTAAGCAAATGGGAAAGATTTTAAGGTGTACAAAAATTAATATTGTTTTTGGCCGCCATTGGCATCAAATAGGCCTGTAAGACGACTTCTCATAAAAAAAAATTTTTTTTTCATATATACCGCTGAAATTTCTCACTTTCCCCTTGTATTACTGTTCTTAACTCCATTTAGTTCTTGAAATATAATTTGGAAACACTATTTTTCAGTTAAACCCATAAATTTTGAATAGGATATAGATCTGGACCTTGAGATGGAGTATCCACAACTTTACCGCAATTGAAAAGACAACATGTTCTTACCCAAAGTGCCCTACATTTCAGGTCAATACATTAATACAAATCTAAAACTTTCACGTTTACCAGCAATAACGCCAACCTTACTCAAGCTCTCATCCAAAAAAATACTTCAATATATTGAGCTACTGCCCCGCATCCATAATATTTTCAATAAAGCAAATTTATTCCTGCTTTTACAGCATAAACATATATATGTACGTATACATACTATATATAACTCCAATCCATCAACCAAATTATTTTAAATTTTACAGTTGGGTTAATGGTTTCACTTCCCAATATTTTAAAAATTTTTTCATCCATACTTTGTTAGATCTGTAATTCTAATAAAGCAGAAGTTTGGTTTCGTTGCAGCAAATCACATTATCGTAGTAGCCATCAAGCTTGGAAGTATGCGTTATCGCAAAAGGCAATTGTTGTTCTTTGTGCTGCACTCTAAGAGGCGGGGATTTGCGAGCAGTTCTTGAAGTACAATCTATTTATTTATTTATCTTTTTAGCAATTGCCTTTGTCTCATGGGAGAGTGTTACTGAGCAGTACTTCAATACGTTGAAATGGTTTTTGGTTGACAGCGCGAGTAAGGTTGGCTTTATTGCTGATATGTATGGACGTTTTAGATTTTTATTAATGTATTGACCTCAAACATGAGGCACTTTGGGTAAGAACATGGTGTATTTTCAATTGCGGTAAAGTTGTGAATACTCCATCTCAAGGTCCAGATCTATATCCTATTCAAAATTTATGGGTTTAACTGAAAAATAGTGTTTCCAAATTATATTTCAAGAACTAAATGGAGTTAAGAACAGTAATACGAGGGGAAAGTGAGAAATTTCAGAGGTGTATATGGAAAAAAAAATTTTTTTTATGAGAAGTCGTCTTACAGGCCTATTTGGTGCCAATGGCGGCCAAAAACAATATTCATTTTTGTACACCTTAAAATCTTTCCCATTTGCTTACTATATAATACAAGGATGTAAAAACATTTTCTTGACAAAGAAATTTTTGAGTTTTTTTGGTTTTCATGTAATTTTTATGCTCTCATTCTTAATTTTGCTTATAACTTACGACTATATGTGCACTTAAATGTATATAAAATGAAGTCAACTACAAAAAAATTTCATAATGCAAAAAGGGAGAAAAATATTTACGATAAAAGTCAAAATTTACAACGATTTTAACTATGTAAAAACAATTACTTGACATACTGTATTTAAAATTGCATATTCATTTCAAGTTTGTTCAAGAAAAATAATAAAACATTTTTGTTTGAAGAAATGTATGTATGGGAGTAAGCCGAGCGAGTACATATGTACATACATATTTAATAATGTGTTAAGAGATGCCAACTATTTATAGATGACGTTTGTATAATTAGTAGAAGATTTGTTTACATTATTAAGTTTAATTTTTATTTTAAAATAAAAAGCGGAATAATAATGTACATAAATAAAACGAGTTTATAATTGATTTTTTCTAACTATTAAAAAAATTTATGAAATTGTAAGAGAATACCTGCTCAGTGACAAATGTAAGTCACTATAATGTTTCAGTTTTGCAACAGAAAATAGAGTTTGAAATTATTCACGTTTTAAAACTGTTAATAGAGATTCGAGAATGTTTGATTCTTTTTATTCGAAGCATCGAATAATTAAAATAATTTTTTCTATAAAGGTATGTTTGGAATGTTTTTTTTTAATTTGGTTAAAAAGTTAAAAAAATTCAAATTAAATTAAAAAAAAATAACGTCATAACTAAAAAAAATAATATTTGACTTAATACCCATGCGGAATTAATCCCCACATCGTTATTCACATTGTGTAAAAGTTGTTTTCTTTAGAGAAAATTTTTATTTAATTTTTCCATTAAATTGCGGCCAAGTTGAAAACTTTTAACTCGTTTTCTGTAAAACTATATTTATTTCAATTATGACGTTATTGAAATAAATGAGCGATATGATGTAGATTTTTCTGTTTATCATTTTTTATAGGAATAATAAAAATTAAAAATATTAAGATAAAAATTCGCAATATAAAAGCAATCGAAAAATATTTTTTTTCGGCGAAGTAGATACCTATGCACATACATACATACATACATCTAAATATTAATGAACAATATTTTTTAACGTAGCTTAAAAATTCTCAGACGACCTGTTAACGATTTAATCGTAAACAGCAATCAGCTGTTTATTAAATAATTAATATGATTTTACATAAAAATAAATAGTTAAAAAATATTTAAGTTTCGAAATTAAACAAAAATACGTATGTATGTATGTATGTTCTATTACTTTCTTAGCTTAACTCCGTTTTTTATATTAAACTAGGTAATCAAAATTAAAATTTTAATTGCAAGAGGTACTATTTAAAAAGAAAATAATTAACTACATTTTCTTTACAAATATCATTTTAATATTATCAGTCGATAAATATCGGCAATTTAATATAAATTTAAAAATATAAAGCTGCAAATAGCAAAACTAACAACATCAGAAAAATTAATAAAACGAACAACGATTTACTATCGATTTTCATCCAACACAGTAGAGGAAAAAATCAGCCGTCTAACTAGAAAACGGAAAGATACTGGAATCAATCGTTGTTTTACATTATTCGCACAAATTACACATACATTTTATTTACGCACTTATTAAATTATAATATATGTACTATATATAAAATTTATTTATTATTTGATTTTAATTTATTTTTTTTTATTATTTATACAGAATATTTTATTTTTGCAAGATGCAATTTAAAAAAAAATCCAACACCGTCTGCCACAAAACTAATTGCAATTTATTGCACTTTTTCTTTAACACAATTTTATTCACTCTTTTAATGCAATTTTTTCTTTTCTTTATTAGTAACTATTTGCTTTTTTCATTATTTTCTTTTCTCGTGCACTTTTTCTTTCCGAAAACACCGATTTTGTTTTTTACTGCTAATATTTTTGCATCCGCCCAATTAACATTTGATTTTTCTCTTTTTAACTCTTGCTCTTTTTTGTTTGACTTTTTGTTTTTCGGACTTTATTTTTTACAAGCTTTTTTAGCGACTCTTTTTTTATTCTTTTTTTTGTGGCTATAAGAAAAAATGTTATAACTTTATGATTGTCGTTTTATGTTGTTTAAAGGATATTAACAATTAATTATCGATTTTAAATATTTTTTTGAAATTTTTTTAAAAATCCATCAGCGCACAGACAAAATGGCGACCTTTTTGCTCGTCTTATTTCGTTTAGAAAAAATATATTTGTTCTCTGCCTGCGTTGCGTTTTTTCTTTTTCATTTTTTTAACACTGCTTACTTCACCTTACAATATTCCTTGTGATACAGCAATATCTGCTTTTCAGCTTATTCGGCATTAAGCAATAAAAATGTTTCCATCAATGTTATTATCTTACTTTTTATCGACTTTATAAATATATATTTATTGTATTTTTTAATTAAATATCCCCAAAAAGTTGACTTTCCGTGCTTAAAGATTTTACATCGACACTTTTCGGGAATTTGCAAAAATTATTCTCTTGCCGAAATACTTTTCTATCAGCAGAGCTGCCAGAAAATCCTGCTGAAAAATCTGCACTTGTTTGAAAAATCATCGGCATTTTCGGCATATTAATTTCGAAAATCGTCAAGGAAATCGGCATGAGTTTTTCATTAATTTTTATTAATTAGACAAAAATAACAATCTTATGTAATTTCAGTTATCTTATAAAATGATAATACATAATTATTATATGTTTAAGTTATTATTTAACGTGTGTCAAAATCGATAAAAATTTTAAAAATTTACACGTTAAATTTTTGCTTAAATTTTTGTTTGTATTGAACATCACACTTTTTTATTAGCACACATAATGAATACCAGGTGGACTTCAATTTTTCTTTCAACGCTCCATTAAATTTTTCTTTGAATTTAACAGCTTTTTTAAAATAATTTTTGTGTTTGTAAAAAATTTCAAACATAAGTAATTTTCTTAGCTGAAATAAAATATGCATACGAAATGTTTAATTGTTTCCACACGGTCCCAGACCCAAGGCGAATTGATACAAGGTGATCTTAATTTGTAACTCTGCGTATTCGCTTTTATATTTGTTAGTGAAAATTTAGTGCTGTCAGAATATTTCTTCGATTTGACAGCAGGGAAGTTATGTGAGCTGGGGAATTAATAACACCTCAAGGCAAATTCACCAGGTAGTAGCGGTAACGCAGCTGAGTTTTTTGTCAAATTAAAGATCATAGGAAGCTTCAAAAATTATGTATGAAAGAGAAATTAAAAAAAATGTTAAAAAATTTCAATATGAAAAGCATTTTATTAAACAAATTCTTTGAAAACAAATTTAAACATATGAAAAAACTATTAAAAAATTGTGAAAAGTGCTAAAAGATCCAAATTTTGTTAGTGGTAGCTGCCGTGGAGATATTTTTTCGAGTTTATGTGAATAATTTTTTATGTTAAACAAATTCTATTTTTGAACATTTTGGATAAACTAAAAGCCATGTTGTTTATCATTGTTCTTGTAATCCCGATATTACCTGGAAATAAATGTGCCTTGGATCACCTTGCCCAGGCCCATGCACGTACAATCCAAGGCGAACCATACTAGGTGGTCGCAAGGGATCAGGTGATTATTTTCGCCGCTTGTAATAATTTTTAAAATTAATATAAATTGATGATATATTATAACAAATAAGAGTTTAATTAAACACGAGTCCTATTTTTTCACTCGATTATTTCCGAAATTGAATTTCTTTCTTCTGTCTTGACCCCTTTTACACACTTAAAGTTTACTTTGCAAACTCCGAATTCAGCTAGGGGAAAGAGAAAGTATTTCTCCCTCTGTCTTAAACTCGTCCGTGTTTCGGAATTATATCTACGTTTAATCTGTCCATTTCTTGTTACATTAACATAGCGCAGTTACATGTTAACAGTTACATTAACTATATGCAACGGTAACTTATAAGTTTTTATGAGTGTATCTACTATTTGTTCATGTTGGCAGTACCTTGATTGTTTTGACATTCCAATAAGTAAGAATGATAGCAAAGAAAGTCAAATAAGGAGAAGGCAAGAAAACGACGTACGTGTACTCTAAAAAATTTTTTTACCAATTATTAAAAATTTCTCGGCATTTATATTTACAAATTATTTAACAATATTAAATTTTTTTGTTGCTTTCTTTTGTATATATATAAATGGAATAATGTGGTTACATAAATGTACATAACTAACTTTTTATAACGGGATAAAATATCGGTTTTTTTTGCACATACTGGACCACAAAGATAAAAAAATAAAGATTTTAAACTATTTGTGTTTTTAACATATAAGCGCTTATATACATATGTATATACTTTAATTTTTAATATATTTTTCCCAATAGTCTAACAAGTTTTATAATTTACTTGACTCGGAGCAGACAAATACAAACAAAACCTTTTGACTCCTTCGGAATAGAAGACACAAAATATTTTCAAATCAAAATTAACATCTTCTTTGTGACAATCAGCCAGTGGGCTGTACGTGTCAATAATAGCAACATTATGCAGCTTTTGCTGTCTACAATATGCTTAGGCTTAACCAGTGCAGTCATTGGAAATGCCTGGTATCAGAAGAAGCAATTCTATCCAGCTGTAGTATACATCACTAAATCCAATGCCTCTATGGCGGTAAGCGAGACCTATAATATTTTATTTGCATTTGAGAAACGAAGGAATCAATGTATGACATCATTAATTAATGTAATTTATTTACACAAATTTCAGGTAATTTACATACAATTCTTTGCAATTGTTTTTTTGTTTGGAAAATTACTGCGCAAGGTACGTACGTGGACTTACGCCTAACAGCTACAGCGATAATCAGTAATCTTGTTTTTTTTTTACTTCAGATATTTTTGGGCACCTTGAGAGCAGCAGAATTTGAACATTTATTAGAACGTTTTTGGTATGCCATAACGGAAACCTGTTTGGCTTTTACTGTTTTTCGCGATGATTTTAATCCAAGGTTTGTGGCTCTATTTACCGTACTCTTGTTTCTCAAATCATTCCATTGGCTGGCTGAAGAACGTGTTGATTTTGTAAGTACTTATTTTAATAAATACTGTTGTTCTCGTGATCAGTGTAGAGTGTTCTGGAGATTAGCACTACATACTTGTTTAATTTGTTTATATTATATACATTTATTATATATACGTAGACGTATGAAAACAACTATATTTATCCATACATACATATGTATGCGTATATAAGTATACATCGGCATTATAAAAGAAAAAAGAAAAGAAAAACAAATTCGTATACTTATTTCAACCAATTTTTTTAGGATTCCCATGTATTTAGAATTAATTTTTTGCATTAGGGAATTAAGTTTTTCCTATTCTAAACAAATGGCGAGCAAAGTATTTTATTTATTTATTTTATTTTGTTGTTTTATCTGAAATCATTTATTAATATAGGGAAACAAGGAAGAGGGGAAAAACTCCCCTTCGATATTCTTAGTGACTCAACAGGGCATCGATACCTTAGCTCATTCAATAATCCGAACCAAATCTCAACAGGTACTAAGATATCACAATGATAACAATCGGGGATACCCTTATGTATTCAAATCCATATACATATACTTTTAATGGTAACCGCTCTGCTGATAAAAATAAGCATTTAAAAATAAACAGCTTAAGAACTGCCACCTTTTAATTCTTTAAAATCATGATTCATATTTTAAAAATTTTGTTTAAGGGAACAAATTCAATGAAGTCAAAAATAGAAAAAAACCTTCCCCGAAATGAGCAAAACTTTTAAATATCAAAACGCTCTTGCATTATAAATAATAAAATATGTATATCCTTAAATTTTTTTGTAGATGGAACGTTCTTTACATTACAAATAACAAAATAATACTTTAAATTTTTTCCAGATGGAACGTTCTCCCGTTTTAGGTTGGCTTTTTCACATACGTGTTGCTAGTCTGTTAACGGTTCTGGGCACTCTAGATTATATGCTGCTCATGCATGCCTATAATTCAACATTAGCTCGGGGTCCCACTGTGCAGTTGGTATTTGGTTTCGAATATGCCATACTTTTGACCGTTGTCGCCAGTACAGCCATTAAATATGTGTTACATGCCGCCGAAATGCGTACCGATACACCATGGGAAAATAAAGCCGTATTTTTGCTGTACACTGAATTATTTATTGGTTTTATCAAGGTTATATTGTATGTACTTTTTGTGGTGATAATGGCAAAATTCTATGCCCTGCCAATGTTTGTATTCCGACCAATGTTCTTTACCATAAGGAACTTTAAAAAGGCTCTCAGTGACGTCATAATGTCACGTCGCGCCATACGTAATATGAACACCTTGTATCCGGATGCAACACCAGAAGAATTACGATTATCTGATAATATTTGCATTATATGCCGTGAGGATATGGTTAATCATTCAAAGAAATTGCCTTGCGGTCATATATTCCATACAATTTGCCTACGATCGTGGTTCCAAAGGCAGCAGACATGTCCTACTTGTCGTTTGAATATATTACGGGCACCTGCTACCAATTCTACGGCTTTGCCAAGATCTGATGAGAATAATGCGGCGGCAGCGGCAGCAGCTGGTAATGCAGGTGCTGGTGCAGCGGGAAATGCTCAAATACCTACAGCTAATGCTGCTGCAAATGATATTCGTAATGCTCAACACGCTGCTGGCAATCCTTTCGAGCAGTTCGGTAAGTAAACGTTAATAATTTTTTAATGTTCATTTTCCATAATAAGTATTATAAAGAAAAAATGTATGTCTATGAAAAAAAATTCTTTAACGTTATTAAATAAGGATATCTTTATTTCATTTAAAGGTCTACCAAACTCATTGCCCAACTTGCCGGGCTCAGGAGGCAATGGATTACCTAACTTTGCTGGTCTACCTATGGCACCGCCACCATTTATGATGCCTCCTCCATTTCCATTTGTTGCACCCTACGCTGTGCCACCACCACCAATGCCTCCAGATCTAACTAATTTTACTGATGAAGAACTGCAAGCATTGGAAGGAAATGAAAGGAAAAACATAGAAGAACGCATCAAGGTAATGATATACATACATAAATGGTTGTATTTCATAAATATTTAAATGTAAATTAACAATTTTCTTTCTTCATCTAAGCTTTTGCGCAACATACAAGTTATGCTAGATGCAGCTAACATTTTAATGAATAATTATCAAATAGCCGCTGCTCGTACGCAGACTGTAACTCCAAACCCTGCTACAACAAGGCAAGCACCAACAGAAGTTGCTCCTTCTCAATGTCCCACAGCATCCGCAGCAACAAGCACTGCTGAAACTGAGTCAGCAAAATCAGAAGATCTACCTTCAACATCAGCTGCAGCAGCAGCTTTATCGAAAACTTTACCTAAAACTGAAGTTGTAACCACCAAAACAACAAATAACATCACAGACACACCCAGCCAAGTAACTGTAGAAGATTTGGGAGGTGAAGATAATACAGATGTTCAAACTTCTACAACATCTTCATTGCAAAAAAGTGATCCGAACACATCCAGTTCTCCGACAAATTCAATAGAACATATAAATGAATTGCGTAAAAGACGCTTAAAATTCCTCGAAGAACGTAATAAAACGAATACTGATTAAAAAAAATATGTTAAGTTGCAAATTATTACTTAACAACTTTAAAAAATACTACACACTTCTGAAAGTGGACTGAAAAATGTTTTTTCTTTCTTAAAAAAAGAAACAGGTTTTCTTTTTATATTATGGTAGTAATGTTTTGTACGCTTTTCTTTTATCTTTTTGTCTTTGTTGAAAAAATATTTTATTATTATTAAAATTACTATACTTTGTGCATTAAATGAAATTAAATATTTTGTATTTTGTTTTTGTTTTAAATTTCTTTTAAATTTTAATTTAATGTCATTTATATTCTTGTAACCATTTTTATAACAACTTGTCTCTCATTAAAAATAATGCGATTCATTTATTAACATGAGCATGAGCATTATTAACAAACAACCTTTTAATAATTAAAACATGGATACAAAATAAAACAAAACAAAAAAATAAGAGATATATTTAAAATTAACAATATGTTATTATAACATGTACTATGTGTAAATTTAAAAATATTGGATTTAAAAACAAATTAAAAATGGGAATGAAAAAAAAAATATGATTAATGTACATGTATTTAAATAATTTATATTAATTACATTTAGAATAAAATAAAACATACGCAAACATGTAAAAATCAATGGATTTTATTATTAAAGTGGGCATAAATATATTTAAATTTGGCGGCCGCATTCTAAAAAATAAATAATTTGTATTTCAAGTGTGATTTAGTCAAGATTTGTAATGAAATATTGTTAAGCTGTTTATTGAAAACAAAAACAAATTACTTACCTTATTTTTTTATTTATTGAGAACAAAACTTAATTGCAGATGTCTGCAATTTAAAACATTTTCCATTGAAATTTTTGCGTCTGAAATGAAGGAATTCTTTAATAGTACATAAATTTATTATACACTTAAAAAATCACCTTAACTGTTGCGTGATTCTACTTCCCGAAACTCGGCCGGATCTGTAAAACGTACAGTTAATATATAAAATATGGAAGGAAAGGGCACTAGACACAGCAAGGCATAGTGTTGACCCAAAGCTATAATGCCATAAGCTAGCAATAGCCATTGTATGCCTAAAACAAGATATGTAAAAATTTAACATGTGAATGTTCGGCCCTGTTCTGTAAACCGAAGCCGAATAAATTTCTCGTTTTCAAAAAATTAATAATGGTGCTGCAGGCGTGTTTAAGATCATATACGATAATTTTCTTTCAGATATGATATCTGGGAATCTTCTATATATTAAAAAAATTTTAAAAAATCTAAAAAAACATTTATATTATCAGAGTTAGTTTTCTAAAATCGTGCGGTTTCAAATCGATCGGTTTACAGAACAGGGCTGGTTATTTATTAGTTTTTAATAAACTTACATATGATCACAAAATTTTTAATTTCCAAACACGAAGATTTTATGAGAGCCTTAAAAGATTGGTCCAATTTCATCGAATAGTGTATAGCATTGGAGATCATCGATATAGCAATACTCATGTAGGGAAAGGAATAATCTGCAAGTAAAAATATATCAGTATGTATAAATAGAAAACATTTTTCTCCCAATATTTCAATTAATGTTATTTAAAGGCATTTACTGCAAAATGCACAAAGAACATAAAGCTGAGTTTGATTTAATTTTGCCAATAATAGAGTGAAAAAAAATCAAAATATCAACTAAAGATGTTTACAACACTAATTCAGCAATAATTTGGAGCACTTTTAGAAATCTATATCAAACTTTGCTACGCTCAAGAAAGATTTTTTTAAATTAGATTACACCAATGATATGAAGCTTACATATTAAACCACAAGCCAGGGCATGAATGAAGGTTATCAATGGTAAAAAATATAAAGCAGCATAAATAGGCGCCTTTCCTCTAACCTCCAATATTGTGGTAACCAGTGGTCTTATAATAAACATTGTAATTAAACACAAGAAATAAAAAACTAGTATAATAGTTTGCCTGGAAAGAAATACAAAAAAAAATTAATTACAATACACATAAATTGAATAAAGTTTTAATAAAAAAACATACAAGGGATAAACAGCTTCTTGGGTACAATGCAGGGATTTCTCGTAATGTGGAGCTGGATTATAAAATAAAGTGTACCAATCCGAAAATTTTCGCACTGGGCATGAAAATAAACGAAACTCGCCCATTGGCTCCATTAATAAAATGGCTCCTATAGCCGAGATAACAATTTCCAACCAAGCACACGAAGTTAAAATTAGTTGATTGCGGGAAAATCTAAAGGAATAACATACATACATAATTAAATCCAGTAGTGTGTTGTTATATTCAATAATTGTATTTTACTTTCTGTTCTTCGCATCTAAGTCGATAAAAAAACAATGCATCATTAAAGGCAAAGCTGCCATGAATCCCAAGTAGTACCAGGAATAGGCATCTAAATCTTCCTCGCACTGAGTGCATGCATAACTTTCATTTACCCGAAAGCCTCTGGGGCAAGGACCACACTCACCCCAAGTATCATTTTCTAATTGTATGCGACCACAATATTGGCCTGGACAACGTGACAATGTAGAAGACATTTTAAAGCACAAGTTTTAGTTTTCTAATAATTATTTCAACATTTTTGCGTAATTTTCTGAACACAAATAATAGTTTTTTTTTAGTTATGTTTTGTTTACGACCAGCTGTTAAATAAAAGCGAACGAATAACAAAGAAGTTTATCAGCACTGTTTCGGCGTAGATTTAACAGCAAACAAAAAAAGTTTACCAACACTGTTTCTTTTGTTTAACAGCAATAATATTAGCAACGTTTGGAATATGACTTTCACAGCAGGAAGTAAGGGTTTTGAGCGAATTCACATAAGAAGTAAATGTCCCTTCTGTTTACTGAGAATTCTGCAATTAATCAAATAAATGTCTTTCCAATTTATCAGACCAGTCGTTAAGCAGCTCTGGGTCGGGGAACGTCTCTCGCGTTATCGTAATTATTTCTTAAGTGCGGTCAGGCTTGTGTGTGTTGTTTGGCCTTCGAGAGTTTTTCGTCTCGCTCGCACTGGTTGACTGATCTGCCACTGATAACCGTATAATCTTGCGGTTTTTTGTGGAATTTCCTTAACAACCACGTTGCCTACTTCCTATGTGAAGGCATAGCTCGTATACAGTCAGTCACAAAACCTTTTAAAATACTGTTAATACCATCTTGGGCATATGGTCTACGTTACTCCGCCCATATTTGTGCAACACCATATTATGCAAATTTACTTTGCATTAATATGTTTAATAAATAAATAATAAATAAAATAGTAGGCAGATAGTAATTGTAATCAAATAATTTTTTGCAGTACAAACCAAATAACATCCTCAAATTTATAACATTATTTTGAAATTTTTTTTGTTTACAAAAAGCTTACAAAGCGAATTTGTATAGAAAATTGTTTTTGTTAAACGTTTTGTTAACCAAACATTCATATTTTACAGTTAAATATGTGTAATATGATAGATAGCCATTAAGCACTGAGAGCGTGGTATTAAATTCGAAAATAAATTAAACAAATAATTTAATATCAGGAATATGATTTTAAAAAGATTCGTTTTGGAAGAATGTCATAAATTTCGAACGATTTCCAATTAAATAATATTGATCAGTATGAATAGAAATTTAACAAAAAATTATAAAATATTTCGAAAACGCAAAAATCCACACCACTTTTCTATTTCAAATCGATTCGTTTTTAAAAATCGATTTCTATCACATATCTGATAAAATCTCAAATTGTAAAGGATTTTTAATAAAAACATGAAGAAATCATTTATTCTCATTTTCTTTTTCCATTGCATAATAAAATTCTCGCCTGCCATGTATATACCACAAAGTTTCATGATAGGTTTTCGGCAAAATGTATTTAACATTATCCGCTGACGAAAATGTGTAGTAAAATGTATTTGATGTTATAGCGCCTTTATCAATTGGATTTAAAATCTCTGCCACGGTCATAATTTGCATAAATTTATCTTCAGTATAAACAATATAAGCAATCATTTTAATAATCGAGCTTATTTCAACTGGTTTTTCAAAACTAATATCACAAGAACTTTCACATGTTGGACGTTGGCCACAATACAGGAAGGCACACATCCAACTTATTTCATAAGATTGACGCATTAGGAAACCACCAAATACGGTATTTTGGGCATTACGATTTTCTGGAAACGACAGAAAGGTGTTAACAACAAATGAATCATGCATCCAACGACAGTTCTGGGGTAAAAACCGATTATTTAGTTTTAGATTTGTATTGTCAATAGTATTTTGGAATATATCGTACATTAAAGCATGTTCTTCTTCCGTTGGTTTTATTTTGAAAATCGAAGTTTCATGCAAAAGTTTTCTAGTTTGACGTCGTCGTTCGCCCAAATTGAAAATATCCCTTTGCTGTTCATTGCAAGGTTGCAGAGGGTTGACGGGAGCAGCTTTAGTATTTATGGCATTACGAGCACCCATTAGAAATACTGCATGTGTTATTAGATGAAATGAATTTTCGTTTTTTTGTTTCAACCACATACTCACTTCCAGAGAAGTAGTACCCACCCACGATACAAAACCACGTAAGTGTATATCTTGATTATAAACTGGTACCAGCTTTGAAAACATCATTTTGTCCACCAAAATCGTAACAAATGTATACGGCAAATGTTCATTTGGCGGTAGTTTGGGAAGCAATACATGTTGTTGACATATCCATACAGCGAACAAGTCCAGTTGTTCCATAAGCCGACCCAAGCGCACGGTTCCCACCTGACTGACATATTTAACTTGCATTTCCTCGCTAATACTTAAAGGTATAATCGCTTCAACATACGAATCTGACATATGGCGTACTGGTAATTCCTCTCTTACGGGTGTATATTTTAAAAGATGTTCGCGGTTTTCGGTCACTTTTATATAGCCAGATTCTAAGCCCAATCTTTGCCTTATTTTGATATTAACTTTTGAGGAAAAATACGAACATAAAAGTACATGCATACATATGTTCATATAAGATCACAGTAAAACTAATATTTACCTTCATTCATAGTTCCCGATATTTTGGGCTCAACATTTTGTAGTCCAATGTTCGGTGATGAGCTACAAAACCACATTATTAATTAATTATTTACATGTTCTATGAATTAATAATTCTCTTACCTAAAATATTTTATAAGACATGCAAATTTTATGGAATTTTCATATTCCTTGGTATAATGAAATTTTCTAAGTATTTGAAATAGTTTTAGCATAGAAAGTGTGAAAAATAATTGAATTGTGTATAAAAATATTTGAGCAAAATATTTATTATTTACTTTTATTCGAACTTTATTGAATTGTTATTCAAGGAATAATTTCTTAGTTACGCTCAAGTTCAGTATTTTGCTCAATTTATTTTTTGACATTATCATTTTCGTTATTAATCAAAGTGATTTTCTTAAAATATCCAGGAAAATTAAATTATACTGGTTGATGGCGATATCCGCATCAGCTATTAAACGTAAATGAATTTTTTATGTACAAGAGTGCCCGCTTGGCTAGCAGGAAGTGTACTAGGCTAGAAGTTGCAGGTTCGATTCCTGCAGACAAACTTCGCAGTTTGTTAAAAAAAACAACTATTAATTTTTGCTGTCGATCACAAAATTCTATATCCCCCACAAATATGTTCAACTATTTTTTTATTTAAGATAAATTATCACAAAGTCTTTAGGCAAATTACCACAAGGTCGTGTTTGTAAAATTATAAAAAAAATAAACGTTCAAAATTTATAATTATAGGCAAATTTTTTAAAAAATTTCGTTTCTAAACGTTTCAAATTTGTATGAAAAATAACGAAAATTCGTTTCAAAAAATATTTTTTCCATACAAATTTCAAACCGAAAAAAAAAGTTTATTTTTACAAAATTTAGCCATTAATGGGTATTCTTCATAAAAATATTTATATTATATCACGATCAAAAAAATTGGATTCCACACAATCAATAGATAAGTGCAAGGAATGCATACAAATATGGATGACATTAATAAAATTCAGAATTTTTAAACGTTTTCTAAATACATATCGAGGGTTTATATTTAAAAAATGCTATCTGCAAAGCTTGAAAATTTTAGAAGAGCGCAAAAAACTGTTATTTTCCCTTAATTATTTATTTATTTATTTTCTTAATTCTACTAATGTTACACAAATACAGTTATTGCTCTTGGACTTCGAGAAAATAAGTTTTATTTTGTATACAAAAATATTCAAGAATTGCAGATAGCACATTTTGAATATAAAGCCTCGATATATTTTCTTCACTGTGGAGTTTCACTGTGTCAAGAGTTCAATTAAAAATAAATATGTATGCAAAAAAGGGGGTTTTATTTATTGAAACGGACGATTTTTCTTTTTTAGTAAAGAGTAGCCATTTTTAATTTAAAATGCTTATAATAAATATCCTATTTCCTATTGAGTTTCCACATCAAAGCAGGAAGTCAATATATACAACAGTTGGCAATGCGAAAAAACCAAAAGCAAGGTTAATGGTTTTGAAGTCACTTGCTTTATCAAAATAATAAATAACATAAGAGATAGTATGTAGTTTTAAATTATTACTTTCCCGTTAAAATAAATACCTGCCAAATTTATTAATAACAGTGTTGTAAAACGTTGATCTTTCCATTTCATTGTTAAGAAAACTACTATGTTATTTGGTTGTATTTTGTTGCTGTTTTCTTACAAAACACAAGGAAAAACAATTACGTCACGGTTTTATACAGTTCTAAACATATGAGAGTACATACAAAATACGTAAATAAGTATGTGTTATATGCAAATAGTAGACTATCAGATTCTTAGATTTTTCTTCAGAGATAAGCAGTCACTTTGTATATTCCAATAAAAACGGTTGAATACTTTTTCACAAAATTTAAACATGTTAAGAAATATATTTGAAACTACAAAATTATTAACAAGAGCGAATGGTATATTATTACAATTACAAAAAGAAAACTTTTTTCCGGCAGCTGTGTAAGTACAGTTCTTTTTTTTTGTTCAGATTGTATTAATTGATTAATTCATTTTGTATGTATTATGTGGTTTGTTTTGTTTTTAGAGGCTACAGACGTTACATTGGCTTGCAACATGGCCAAAATGATCCCTACTATGCGGGTACAATGGCTGAAGGTAACTGAAGTGTATAAAATTATTGATACCTATTTGATGTAAAAAAATATTTAAGATTTTTAAAATATACTTATGTACATAACTCTTATATTGTGATGGCGATATGGAAGATTCCGTGGCCAAATAGTTCCCATATAATAATTCTTGTTAATAGAGCAATTTAATATAAAAAGAATAATAATTGTTGTAAAAGAAATTTCAAAAATCTTTTTTGAAACGAAGTCCTCATAGACTGCAAAAATTAATAATTTTTGTAGTTACATACATACATACATACAGATATGTACATACATATCGTCACCTTAAGTGCAAACGGACGTAATTACAAAAAAATTCGAAATCGAGTTTTTGATTGATTGTGGTTCACTTTGTCAAACTATGTACATGTTCACGAAAATGTTTAGACCTCTGCGATCAAAAATGACGACTTTATTAAAGAAATTCAAACGGACGTAATTACGAATGCATCTATTTTTTATTGCAAGGAACGTAACTAACATAAAATCTCAAATATATATGTATAAAGGAAATAAATTATTAAAAATATATACATACATAAGTATCCAACCTGCAAGTAAATTTCGAAGAAAATTTTCAAGAACACTTTATTATTCGGCCCTGTTCTGTAAACCGATCGATTTGAAACCGCACGATTTTAGAAAACTAACTCCGACAATTGAAATATTTTTTAGATTTATTTAAATTTTCTTATTACATATATAGATTCCTAAATATCATATCTGAAAGAAAATTATCGTGTATGATTTTAAACACGTCTGCAGCAGGACCATTAATTAATTAATTTTTTGAAATCGAAAAATTTACTCGGATTCGGTTTACAGAACAGGGCCGGTTATTGACTTGGAAAAGTTTTTCGCGTCTCCTGTAAAAAATATAAAACTGTAGTTACGGCCGTTTTGCATTTAAGGTGACGATATGTTTACATGTCCATACATATGTATGTATATAATATTTAAAAAAATTATCAATTAAATAACCAATTCCCATTTAGTTTTTAAGAAATCCCGCAGATATACACATATCGCTCCTTTATTGCAACATAGTCATATCTCCAAAAATAGTCTGGCTTATCGTGGGTGGCGTATTTCAAATACGAATACGACTGTTTGGCAATAGATTAAAGAAGACTACAAATCTTAAATCTATTACCAAGCAGTCGTAGTCGTATTTGAAATAAGCCAACCACGATAAGGCAAATTATTTTATTGAGTTATCTTATTTAAATTTGTGTATAAATTTTATAAAAATGTTTGCACACTTGCCTCTTCAGAGAAGAAAAATTTTAATACCATCACTAATTAGTGTGTAAATTGAAAACTTTTAATAATTTTTATTGGAGTTATGATAATTTTGCAATAAAAGTGCGATATTAATAACCCTTCAAAGTTTTTAATTGCATCCTTGCTTTAAATCTCTACTCTACAGTTAAAGATGAAATAATGAAACGTTTAGGTTTGGAGCCCGGCTACTCACCGGTGCCAAAAACCCGTGAACATCTACTGAAATACGAACCTAAACTGTCTGATTTGCCACCACGTTCCATGCAGGACTCCTTTACATCCGCCATTTTACCCCTGAGCGTAGATAAGTCCTTGCAAGATAAATACATGACATTTCTGGGTAATGTACGTGTGGGCCGTTTAATGGAAGATATGGACATGTTCGCCGTCTGGGTGTGCCATCAGCATGTTAAACTCAATAATCTGCCCGAAAATGTTCACTTGCCATACACTTTTGTCACGATTTTGGTAGACAAAATAACATTTACCGACATTAAGGCCAAAGGCACTGAAGATGTTAGACTATCGGGTCATGTCTCTTGGGTGGGTAAAAGTTCTATGGAAGTAGTCGTTTGGTTAGAAAAGAAAGATCACAATGTTTGGAAGAAAATCACTAAAGCTTTGTTCCTAATGGCTGCTCGTAATGCCACCAACACGGCCGCAGCACCTGTTAACCCCATACAACCGGCCAATGAAGAAGAAACTAGAATTTTTAATGGTGGCCTTGAACGAAAAAAACGTCGCCAAATTCTTCAAGCCTCTTCCATTTTCAAAGTAGAACCCAACGACTATGAGCAATCTTTGATGTATGAATTGTTTAAAAGGACTACGTCTCAAACGACTATGGAATTGAATAAACGTATTTTGCCCGCCAAATGTCGTTGGATGTCCGATTCATTTGTCACTAATGTAACGGCCTCATATCCCGAAAATCGTAATGCTCATAATAAAGTATTTGGAGGTTTCCTAATGCGTATTGCTATGGAAATTAGCTGGGTGGGAGCCAATCTCTATTGTAAGAATCGTCCTAAATTGGAACACATTTGCGATGTTAGTTTTGAGCAGCCGGTTAGTGTTAATTCGTTTATTAAAATGACCGCCTATGTGGTTTACACGGACGTTAACTATTTGCAAATGATGACAGTGGCCGATATCATTGACCCATTCACTGGCAATCAATTGACTTCGAATGTTTTCTACTATACTTATTCTTCGCCTGATGTTGTGCCGGAAGTTTTACCCAGATCGTATCATGAAACTATGTGGTATCTGCAAGGGCGTCGTAAGTTTAAATATGCTTTGGGTTTGGAATAATTTATTTTCATACATACTTATTTTGTACACATCGCTCGTTTAGTTGAATAACGTCATAATTAAAAAAACAAGATTTTTGTGTTAATAATGCAGAATGAATCCTTTTATCATACAAATATGTATATAAATGTCTTGTATTCGCAACTCTTGAGAGTAAAAAAAAATTTCTTTCTCCATTAAGTTGTGTGTAAATTGAAAACTTTAAACTCCATTTCTATTAAACTATTTTTTTGAGTTATGATGTTGTTTTAGTAAATGAGCGATATGTATGCATTTTGCTGACATAAATTCGTCATATATTAAAAAGAAAGTTTTAAGCTATTTAATAAGTTAAATTTTTCAACTCAAATTGTATTTAAGAAAAATGTTTACGTTTGTTTATTAAGCATATCGTCATATAAATTCAAAAGGGGCTTAACTTACAAAAGTTCAAAATCGTCTTTTTGATTGATTATGATGTACATAATTAAATAAAATACATCTATCTATCTATCTATCCACAATATCTTTTACGAGTATGCTCAAAAGTATCAAATTTATTAACGAAATTCAAACCCCACTAAATTTTTTAAAATGTAACTTAAGCCTTTTTTGAATTTCTATAACGATATGTGTGTATACGTGTGTATGTACTTATTTGTTAAATCATTTTAAAAATTTATACGAAATTTATCACGACCTTAATCCGCCTTATCGGAAAAAACGAACAGTTCATTCCCGATAAGGGAAATAGTTATTTGTTAATTTTAATTTTTAAATAAACGAATACTCAAAAATATATAACGACTTTTAAATTGGGTGACTAGACGACCGATCGGCTTTCGTTCTCTTAATTTATTTTTTATTGTATTCATTAAAAAAAACTTTGGTTTACAAAAGGTTTTGTTTGTTAAACGTTTTGTATTATTTTTTATGAGCAAAGCCTTCTTCTAACTTGAACGAGTGATTTTTTTGCTCTTGTGAAATTAAATGAAATGAAACGTTAACCTCATCATAGGAACATTAGCAGCTTACATAAGCAAATAGCATGAACCTTGTTTTTTTTAAGTATAATCTCATGGCAAAATGTTATCTAAATTACATGCAATTTTTCTTATTTATATGAAAGATTTATGTGTTTTAGAACTTTACATTTGTTAGCGAGATGGACTTTTAACTTGGTACATAGTTTAATTACTTATAAGTCTTATTTCTGCTTTTTTCGAAACTCAACCTTGGCTACAGAATGCGACATAGTAAAATATATCAAATAAAAAATACTTCCGTGTGAGAAATAAAAGGAAATATTTTCTAAGTTGTTTGTTACGTTTTTTACATTTGTTTTCTGAAAAAATACGATGTATCATCATATTTTTTTATCGTTTTCAAATTAGTTTTGTATCTAAATCGTTTCTCTAATAATCAAACGAAAAAAATCAATATTTGCTTTGATATCTAAAAATACAAATATTTTACTTTAAATTTCTTATCCTTACCCAAGTTTGATGATGCTTTCTTTTGAAAATTGGTAGACGCATGTTCAGACAGTTGTTTTATTCCAAAACTTCTCATTTCTAATGAATTAGATATTCCTTTATCCTTATCATATCAGCAGATTGTTTTTGTTCGCTAACTTTGTAGAATTTAGTAATTGTTTTTCTCTCTCTACATTTCTAGTTCTATGAGAAAATGCTGCATAAATAGAAAAATAAACAAGTATTTTTAAAGTAAATTTTATTCTACGAAACACCATTTTGTCAAGTAGTAGTATATCTTTTAGTAATTTATTATAAAAAAAAAGAATTCAACTCCTTTCTTCTTCACAAACATCTTAAAATTCTAATTGGAAACTTTAGAACCTCATGCGATGAGGGTATTGAGATGAGTGCAAGGCGAACATACTCTTCAAGTATTTGGCGATGAATTTGCCATCTTCGTTAGCCTTAATGGCTTTGACAACTTCGACATCGACTTCCTTTTGGTCCTTTTTGCGGGCTTCGTTGGGAACAAAACGCTCCTTTTTGGCAGCGAAGATGTCACCTTCACCAGATTTCTTTTCTTTCTTGACCTTCAAGCGACGGAAGTAGGAATCATCCAGACGCTCAGGTACTTTGTAGTTACCCAAATCGATGCGTGTGGAAGTGCCGATAACGTAGCGTTGAGAAACGCGACGTAGTGGACAGGAGTTCAAGCAGAAGGGTCCGGTGACTAACAAGAGACCAGAAGATAAAGCTTTCAACAAAACAACACGCTTGCCTTGATGACGACCGGCCAACAAAATGAGTACGGTTCCGGGCTTCAGATTACGGCGAACGTTGCGTTTGTGTTGGCTAAAATAATCCTTGGCGGGACGCTTCGCTACAAATTTCTTTGTGGGGTAGTTGGCTTTAGATTTCTTCTTGTAGACCACACGTTCACCACCGTTCTTGGGACCACCAATTTTCTTAACCTTCTTGATCTCGGTCTTGACAGTCTTTGCAACTGGTCGCTTGGTACCTTTCAAACGCCATTGGGCACGGCGTTTATACATCTATAAGCATCAATGATAATTATTTCATTATAAAAAAAAGAATTGACAAAAATAAAAAGCATTTTAATATAAACACAAACACGTTTAAATAAAAGAAAAAACATTTCCAATAAGCGCACAGAAACGAGGAATTTTCATAATTGGTGTACTTGTTGCATTTCAAGACCTTTTCAGTCATCATAAATTTGTAGCTCTTTCAATTCGGCTTTATAAATACATAATTTACCGATTTCAATAATTTTCTTTTAAATTTATTTACGCCATGTTGTTTCTTCATTCAGCAAGTATATTTGCCTTGCTTGATACACACACACACACATTCGCTTTCTTGAACAGCAAGTTTTTGGAAACATTTTTCTGTGCATAATTCCATGATTTTTTACCTGGCTCTTGGAGTAACGCAAGACTCCGCCACGGAGGTAAGTATTTAAGGGATGTTTGTTGGGTTTTTTACCCGATTTAACGGCTTTTTTAGCTTTTTCAACGGGTGCCATAGTAGAAAACACGTGTACACCGCACAGAAATTATGGTAAAAAGGAAGGTTAGGTAAGGCAGTATTGCCAGACAAAAATTGTGTAAAACTGACAGCAAGTGTCAAACTAAAATGTCACTGCCTCTTCGGAGTTCTTGTTTATAGCAACTCCTCAAAACAGGCAATGCCATTTATATAAATTAGAGGCAATGTGAAAAATAGTTAATTAATAGGGCTCAAAATATATATAAACTGTTATATTTCATTGTTGTATTACTTTAGTTAAGTTTTTGAACATATTACGTTGATTAACGTTAAGTTTTTTAAAATCCAGTAACTATTCTATCCATCTGGCAGTTTTGAGGTCCGAATATTGTCTTGATAGTGGCAGCTCTGTCAAAACTGTGTTTATTACGTGCAAGGCAGAGACAGTACCGGATGAGCATATCCGCCCAGCTGATTATCAGTTGACTTTAAACCAATAATAAGGCGCTTGTTATTAAATCGCTTTGATTACGAATAAGAGTGCTTTTTAAAGCTATTGAAGCGGCGACCCCTTGGTGGGTTGCGCATTGTAGTGAATGAAGGAAGAAGAAGTTGAGGAATCTGCTGAGAGTATGTATGTACATACATATTTCGCTATCTTCTATTAATGTGAAGGCTGGCAGGCCTAGCGTAAGTTGCGAACTAATATTAATAAAATATATTAATAAGCCATAATTAATCACATAACATACATAGGTATGTATATATGCATATATATACATATACATACGTACTGTTCTCGAAGCAAATATTTTTATCTTATAATCTAACAAAATGACAAACTTTATAGCAATAAAAGTATATTTTAAAGAAATCTGCGACAAGAGGTGTTCTTGATGATTATTTCAAGGCTCAAGGGTTGTTTGAAGTAGGAAAAATAGTCTTACACGAATATTTTCGGTACATCCTAGAAAATTCACTAAGGATATTGTTTCAAGGCTTGTTTTAAGTGGGAATAAAAGAGTCTTAGACGATTGTTTTCCGCGCACGTGGTAGAAGATTCACTAAAGCAATTGTATCAAGGATTTTTTAAGTGGAAATAAGAGAGTATTATACAATTCTTCAAGGTTCAGCGTACGGAAGAGTCGCCAACTTGACACGCTTGTTTCCGTTGCATTGAACTTGCTCGATCGACGCACGACATCACTGAGGATTAGTTCAATCAACCGCTACGATCACGGCAGATTCTTCTACGATTGAAAATGCCAGCTGGGATATATCACGTACATATGTTCATATTTCTATACATACATACATGCGTACACTTATTTTTTATTTTTGATTATATTATATTGTTTATATTCTCTCCCTCCAAATAAATGTGCTTGAGGATCAACTTTGAGGGTCGGAAGCATCCCCTAAAACACATCTTGTCAGTATGAAATTGTTTTGTAATTATTTTTACATAAAACTGAACCGATTTTGGGGGGGGGGAGGGAGAGAATATAAGTCCTAATTTACACTATGCAAGTCTTATTGCTAAGCTGATTTGTTTGTTAGGGGAGAGAGAGACGGGCGGAAAAGAGACGGTTGTATTCCCCTCGTCTCTCTTTTCAACAAGCTAATCAGCTTAGCAATAAAACTTGCATAGTGCAAATTAGGACTAAGAAATAAAAAACAAATTCTCCATACAACTAACGGCCACGCTAATGTACATATTTACATACGTACATAAAAACAAATTTTCCAATTATGTAAATTGCAAAAATATTTATTTACAAAAACATAGTTTACTCTTATAATTATAAGTATGAATGTATGTGTGCATATGAAAATTTCTCGAAGTCTCTACAAATTAATTGACGTCATGATTAAGTCCTTCTATCCCCTCTGCAGCTGAATATATAAAAAAATATGTTTCACTTTTCATTTTCATATTAATATAAGATAAAGAAAATAAAAAAATAATTTAAGTACTTGTACTTAACCTCATCTCATCAGTATCTCAATCTATAAAAGGATATAGATTTTTTTCTTCAAAAAATAAAATAACGTACATATTTCACGAGCACACATACACAATAATAATTATATGTATACATATGTACATAATTCTTTGTGTTGGTATACAGTGTATTAGTAAAATAAGTATACATCTATGCAAAAATAAATACCGAGTTATTAAGAACATCTAAAAAAGTTTTGAAATTTTTATGAAAAACGAAATGAATCCAGCGATGCCAACTTGGTGATTTTGGTACTATTTTTAGTGCTTTTTGAAGACTCAAAACGCCAAATTTTGTGCTAAACTAAGAAAAAGCATTAAGTAGTACTTTTAAGAAATTTTTCTATATCTTAAAATTAGTTTAAAAAAACTTATGTGTATTTATTTTTTTTAGTGTAAAGCATACCTTTTTCTTTTGATATATTTCAATAAAGATGTTGATGGTATTGCCAAAATAGAGAATAACTTAGCAAATATTAAACATTATTAAACTTCACTCGTTTAGATCTTCCTGCACTTAGTGCTTTTTACGCTTTTTAGATCTCAAAATTACGCTTTGTAGTGTTTTTTTAATTGAAGTGCTGTTAGAGCTAAAAAAGTTGGTTGGCATCACTGATTGAATCTCTTACTTGCTCCTGAAAGTATGCACAATAATATTCACTATTCACAATAATAACTTCCCTTTCCTACTTAAAAGCAGAGAGGGAAAACAAATGAGACATTCGCAAATGTTTCATGAAAAGAAGCTAACTTTAATTTATTTAATTATTTCATTAATTCTTAATTAATTCTTGTATCTAAGAATAATAATATATATTAATTTATGTAACTAGGTGCGGGTGGGGAACAATTGAGACATTTGCAAATACATAAGTAGGATTTGATTTTATAGGATTAATGGCAAATTTGGTATCATTGCATCATTTGGCAATCTGAGCAAGATTTTGCTGGATTAGATGTGCCAGGATCCTACAGCGTTGGTAGGCTCCAATGGATGTAGGAGACGCGATTAGGGTCCAAAATGTTTTGTTTTAATAATACTTGCTAAAGCAAGATAATTTCTTAACAAATTACAGTCTTTTCTCGTATAACATAATTTGCTGTATTCCTAGTTATATAATAAACTGTAGATTATACTAGTAGTGTGAGTAACTATATAGTTTAATTTGTATTGAAAAGGTTAAGGAAGCTTAGGGTTACCACTACAAGCAGCAACAACCAGCAGAGCTACTGAAAATTTTACTTCTACTACTTACTAACACTTACAAAACACTACGGTTAAATAATTTTGAATAAAAGTGAAAAAAATAGAATTTGAATAGACGAATATAATAGAACTAGCAAAATAAATTTACTTGCTAGGTACACAAAATAAATTGAAATAAATAAATTTATATGAAACAAGATATACAAACATTTTTATTTATTACGAAAAATAACTTTCTATCTCTGCTTACATACATATTTTTATGCCTACATTAAACTAAAAAAAAGTTCCTTAAGTCTTGTTCCTCTTTAAACTGAACCAAAATAAACTATAGAAATGAAAAAAAGTATAGAGAAAATAAAAGAAAATAAAAAAAAAGTTTAACATGATGAAGATGATTTTTAAAGTGCAATATCTCAAGTGTGTTATTATCGCATCAGAGATAATTTAATAACAACCTCAGTTCTGTTTTATGAATGCATGGGAAGAAGAAGAAGAAGGAATATAAAAAACTGTTTTAAAAATGTATGATTCAAAGGACTACTGTAAGCACAAAGGAGAGCAGAAAGGGTAAAGAAACGTTTAGTGAAAGAAAGACAGTTTCTTCTTCATGGGGTTTCAAAGAAAACGTGTGAAATTTTTCTTATGCGATTATTAAGGGTGAGAGTAAATTCAAAATTTATTGTATAAAAATTTTTATGTATATATTACAAAAGCAAGGAAAGCCAAACAAAATTTAAGAAAAAATACCATAAATGTAGTTCACATGTTTATATATGGATGGTTGCATAGCGTAAATAAAATTTTAAGCAGGTTTTCACAAAATAAATTGTATTCTTCTAGGAGAATTATGCAACGAATTCTTCACACTATGCGCCCCCAATTTGTTATGGAAGCAATAATTTGTTATTTTGTTATTTTTTTGTATTTTTGTTATTTGTTATTATTAACAGTTGAGCTTACGATATACATATATACATAATATTTAAGCAAATTTAAGAAGTTCGAAAATATATTCGAAAATTCGAACATACTTAAAATATTGAGGTTATCACTTTTTATCATTAAAAATTTATTATATAGACTAAAAACTAAGTTTCGAAGATTAAAAACTGTGTTCGAATTTTCGAGAAAACAAAAAAGTTAAAAAAAGAATAAAACGGAAACACAAATTGTAAAACTAAGTAATAATAAATATTTTTCTTGTTTTAATTACAAGAATATTGCTAAAAATTGGTATTTTACAATTAAGATATTAATTATTAAACACAAATTTTTCTTTATTAATTTACGCGGTATGGAATTACCCATGCATGTGTATTAATGTACTTAGTATATGCAATACGTAAATAATGCATGTAAGATTGTATGTCGTTGATTTCGGTTTTTATAACCTTGATAGCTTGGAAGAATAAGTACATTCGTATGTTTGAGTTTGAAACAACAATTTCTATTCTCCAAGCAGAGGTTTGTCAAAGCGTGCATTGTTATCAGTCAGTTGTTTAACATTAAACTCACTTCAATAAATTTTTAAATATTTTTATATGTATATGATAGAATCTTTAAAAAATTATGTTTGCTACAAATCCTAATTTACATGTGATCATGAAAACCACACTAAACAAAATTGTAAGATTGAGATTTTTTTTGTATGTACATATAGTATATTTCAAGGGAAATTTCAGACCCTTGCGACAATAACCAACGGCTTTAATAACAAAAGAAAAAATGTCCTGTCTACAATTTTGATTACATTGTCAAACAAAACCAACTTTATTTTCCAAAATAACAAGGTCTTAACGGTTTTAAAGGGGTTTGAAACTCCCTTCCCCCTTCCTCATCCACCGTATAAGTACCCTTAAACGAGGATCTGACTGACTAAAGTATTCTACATAAAGATTCACTATAAAAATTTTTTAAACACACTTGATACAAGTATTAAACATTTCTACAAATAATTTGAAAATTCATACCCTACCAATTTCTCTATAACACTTTACTTTACCTTCTATAAAAGATAAATCATTAAATACATCATGTGATAGAAATTATTCCTCTTATAAAAAAAACTTCAAACATTTTTCCAATCAATTTACTTGTTAAAATTTTAAAATAAAACATTGCAGAGACAAAGTTAGTGCAAGTGTTTGTACTCAGTGGAAAAATAATGTTGAGATTTTATTCTCAAGAGCACTACTAGTGCAACAAAAACAAAGTCATACAAGCAAGATTAAAAGTGGATAACGGTAAACTACTAATGATGCATCATCATCACTCGAATGGCAAGATAATAGAAAAACAATTTTTGAGTTGCCATATCAATCAAAAGTTCAATTATGGCAAACTAAATTACTTTTTTTTAATATAACGGGAAAAATCATGCTGGTGTTTGCTGGCGTGGGAGTAAACAAAAATGGAGTTGTATTACATAAGCCAATATTAGCTTTATTTTTATTTTAAAGACTTGTAAAAAATGCAGTTTTGTTGACTAAAAGAATCATTTCTATAGATATCAAAGCAAATATGAAATATGGGAATTAATAACAAAATTTGTATGTAGTTTTTGAGTAGTATGATGTTACCGAATATGGCCCATAGGCTAAGTATAAATAATGAATAAATAAATAAAATGAAAATGAAATATTTTATCATTTAGCAAAAAAAACTTACACTTTACACTATGCGACAAATAAAGACTTTTGGAAAAACACATGTACTGGACATGGACTAGTTCGATAGTACTATCAAAGGGTAATAAAACACTATACTCAGTTTGACGATTTAGATGACCAATTTCTTTTTATTTTTGTCCAAAGATTTCGAAAATCAGTGCAACCTCAAAAACTGGTGTCAACAGTTTTTAACCAACAGCTAATACAGAATTGGCGATAGCGCTTAAATACATATACATACATACGTATATGACAATAATGTAGCTAAGAGTCCACCAAACAAATCTTATTAACATTTTACTCCAAATAATAATTTTTTCTTGCAGTTTTTTTTCAAAACTAAAGGAAATCCCTTTATTCACTTTTTTCAGAATAACTTGTAAGAACTCCTAATTTTTAGGGTTCCGCACACCGAAGGTGAAAAGGAACTCAATTGTTTTCGCTACGCTGTCCGTCTGTCCGTCACAGGCTATTTTCTCAGGAACCGTAAGAGCTATGGACCTGCAGCTTGGACAGAGTATGCAGAACCTTGGCCGCTACAACAACAAATACATGAGACCTAAAAATTAAAGGGTGTTCTAAAACGAGCAACGAAAAATGTTAAAATCCCATGTAATATACATACAATTGTATGTATATAGACACTGGAAATTTTTAAGGTTAGTGTATTTTTATACAAACTACAACAATTAACACTAAAATATAAAAAATTTAAATTAAAGGGCGTTATATCAGTTATTGTAATTTTGACTATGTAATTTTGACAACTTGCTGTATCTTGGAAACCGTTAGAGCTAAACTCTTGAAATTTTCAAAAACGTTAAAACTAAAAAATCCCAAAATTATAAAATTGCCAAATCGAAAAAAAATCGCCAAAATTAAAAAAAAATCCAACACTAAAATAAATCGCCAAATTCGAAAAAATCGCCCAAATGAAAAAAATTGCCAATATGAAAAAAAAACGAAAAACCCCGAAAAAATCGCCAAAGCGCGAAAAAGATGCCAAAATTAAAAAAATTTTTTATATGAAAAAAATCGCCAAATTTAAAAAAAGAAATCGCCAATAACCGAAAAAAATTGTCAAAACAAGAAAAAAAGTGTCAAAACAAGAAAAAAGGTGTCAAAACTAAAAAAGCGCCTAAATGAAAAAAATTGCCAAAATGAAAAAACGCCAAAAAGCGAATAATCGACAAAACTAAAAAAATCGCATATGAAAAAAATCGCCAAAATTAAAAAAGTTGCCAAAACGAGAAAAAAAGTGTCTAAAAAAATCGTTAAAATGAAAAAAGCCAAAAACCGTAAAATTGCCAGAACTAAAAAAATCGCCTACATATAAAAAATCGTCAAAATTAAAAAAAATCGCCAAAACGAGCAAAAAGTGTCTAAACTAAAAAAGTTGCCAGATTGAAAAAACCGCCAAAAACCAAAAAACACCAAAACTAAAAAATCGCCTAAACTAAAAAATCGCCAAAAATAAAAATAATCGCCAAAATGAAAAAAAACACCAACAACCGAAAAAAATCGCCAAAAACGAGAAAAAATAAAAAAACGTCAAAAACCGAAAAATCCCCAAAACTAAAAAAAATTGCTTATATGAAAAAAATCGCCAAAATAAAAAAAAATCGCCAAAAACCGAAAAAAAGCGAGAAAAAAGATTAAAGAAACCAAAGCTTAAAAAAATCGCCAAAACGGAAAAAGCCAAAAATAAAAAATCGCCAAATAGCGAAAAGCTGCCAAAACTAAAAAAATTTTCCATATAAAAAAAAATCGCCAAAAATAAAAAATTGCCAAAAAGAAAAAAATCACCAAAATGAAAAACGCAAAAAACCGGAAAAAATCGTCAAAACGAGAAAAAACCGAAAAATCGATACAACTGAAAAAAAAAATCGCAGAAAAAAGTGTCAAAACTAAAAAAATTGCCAAAATGAAAAAAAAACGCCAAAAACCGAACAAAATCGCCAATACGAGAAAAAAGTGCAATAAAACGGCGAAGCTTAAAAAAATCGCCAAAACCGAAAAAACGCCAAAACTAAAAAAATGTCAAAACTATATTTTATACATTTAGGCTAAAGTTCGTATTGAATTATATATCTAGTGCACGGAACCCTTCGTGCGAGGGTCAAAGTCGCACTTCACTGAATTTATTTGTTAATAATATTTGGAGTTGTAGTTACGGTAAGGCTAAGCAGCTTTGTGAACATATCAATATAATCTGAACGTGTCTAGGCAGACCACTTTTTACCTTAAAAATGTCGACTGTTTTTTTTAAATGGTTGAATCAAGTGCACACTTTTCTCTTGGGTCATCAAAACTGTGCAAACAAAATTAATTTTTACCTGCACTTAATATTTTGTTTTCACTTTCTGAAAAATAAAAAAAATTATTTTCCTCTATTTTTGCAAAAAAGTGAGCGTGGTAATTGTTTTTTTTTTGGTGAAATGCTGAAGAAATTTGTTTGATGGACTCTTGCATACTTTTTTTCAAATATTGTTAAGCGCTATCAAGAAGTCTGAATCAGTTGTAGCAAATACAAATGCAATTATCTGACTAATGCTAATTAATTCAGCTAATTTAAAACAAATAGTCCGGCAACTTTGTTTCAAAAGCCCAACATTGCTTTTATCGAGGGAAGGTATGAATGAAGTTCAGTGCTAAACTGTACTGTTGCTCTTATCGTTTCATTATTATCATGCTATTATCAGAAATTTGATTTTTAGTGTTAAATTTATATTTTCACATAAAATACTGCACAAATATGTATATTTATATAACCACCGCTTTTATTTCTTGACGTCATAAATCACTTAAGAGACTATTTTTAGAATATCACCCTGCAATGCACATACTTTCATACATTTATGTATACATATGTATATGCATTAAAAAAATATATCCTAATAAAACTGCATTCAGTCACATTTTAACCTTGATTCGAGTTAAAAAAATTTAATGCGATTAAAAGCAAATATGTAACTGTAAAAACAAACTATTAATGTAATCATTAAAATGGAATTAAAAATAATAATATGTAATATGTAACTGTATGTATGTGTGTATGTATATATATATGTATGTATGCAAATTATCCAATAGTGTGTTTGTTTGTTTAAAACAAGGACATGTTAGGAAAAACTAAAACTTTTTATAAGATAATTATTATTGAAAAGAAATTTCCATACAATACTATACTATATCTGCCCCTAATTCTGAAAGTGGTCTAAGTCATATATTTCTTTTGTCGAGGTATTTAGTCGATTACAATTGAACAAATTAAAAAATATTTTTGTATTATGAAACATTTTAATTTACAGTTGTTGTAGTCTCGATTTATATAAATTTATTTATTATTTATTAAATATTTATTGAAGTTTTTTTAAAGATTTATTTAATATTTCGAAGAAAAAACGAAACAACTTACATATTAGTGTCCTGCACAAGACCATTTATAAGACCTTTCAAGACATGAGAGATTTTTTAAGTGCTTTACTACTTTCTAAAACAAACGCTAAACAACACTGTTGGCAAGACAAAAACTGAAACAAATGTCTTGCCAACAGTGTTGTTTAGCGTTTGTTTTAGAATATTTCGCTGTAGTAAAGCATTTGAAAAATCTCTCATGCCTTGAAATGTCTTATAAATGCAGGACTTTATTACGTATCGTTTGCTGAAATGCAAAATCACGTAACTGCACTTTTTCAAATTTTACAGGCAGGAGAAAAATTTAAATAAAATTATTCAAGTGATTGAAGTATATAATTTTAATTTTTAATTCGTATAATTTTTATGATAAATGTTGTACAAAAAAGTTATATACAAAATAATTTATTAAAAAATGCGATTTTGAATTTTTTTGTTAGTTAAGTGGGTTTTCAGTTTATCTAATGATATATTGATATAATAAAAATTTCAAAATTTCAATAAATATTTGCAAAAGTTCTTGTGGTTACTCAAGCGAATAGTTTTTAATATGACTTTTAACCGCGCTGGCCTTATGAGCGAAGCAAACAAATCTTATTCCTACAATATTTATTCGATTATTTTGAAGAATTTCATTAGAGATACCAATATAATATTACACACAGGATATTTAATGTTACAATATTGATTATTGCATAATATTATTGCAAGGTACCTTAATAAGTGCCCATGTGGCTGAGTGGTAGCGATGCTATTCTCTCAGTCCAGAGGTCGTGGGTTCGATTCCCACCATACCCTCTGGGTGTTTTGAGAAAAAAATCCAAAAAGTTTTTAAAATTTTCAAATATCGGAAAATATTTCAAAATTGACCCAAAAATATATAGAAATACAAAAAGTGTCTAACATTTTCAAAATCTGCAATCGACCAATTTTATTTATTTTTGTGTTATATGGCCTTTGAGACACGCCTTGGGGGACACTCCGCCATTTTGATTGGTAACAATAGTTCTCTATGGGTGAAAGAAAAATGTAATAATCGGGTTTTGTTTTATTTTTCTACCACCTTGTACATATGGGCTATTCCCAGGCGACGCACGTGACATTCCTAAACTTTTATTTGAGCAAAAACAAGAAAGGAATGAAAAGATCCAATATATGTATATCTTAAGTGCTGCGAAGCAATGAAGGAGTAGTATATTTAAGAAAATATGTTTGTAAAAAGAAGTGGACGCGACATAAATAGAAGTTATTTTTGTGCACTTATAGAAATATACAAAATGGTGTAAAATTTTTAACGAAGGACAATATTTTTGTTATAATTTATAAATAAGATGAAAGAATATGCTAAATTAATCATAAAATCTCACGTAAAATTAAAATCTCCAAACAATCCCAAATATATAAGAAATATTCTCCATGAATACCCTAATTCCCAAAACCAGTTACACATATTCATCCCCATGGCAGTAAAATTTCCCAATTCTGGATAAATTCCCTAAACGATAATCACAGTTTTTGAAGATATACATACATACATACATATGCTGATATGTACATATTTATATATATACGAACATATGGATCAAAGAGGCCATATGCAATGATGTTTTGACAAAATAACACCGTATCCGTCAATTACGCAATTTCAAAAAGAAGTGCACTCAAAAAAAATTAACTAAAACTTTGGAAACTTTTCTAAATTTGAATAAAAAAAGTTGTCGTATGGCGCCAAAGCTGTTTTTACTTGAAACCAGTAAAATATTTACTAAATTTCTAGTTCATTACTGAACTAGTTTATAGTAATTATATTTTCATATTTAAGTAAAATTTTCCTAAAATTAAGTAAAATGTTCCCATAAAATTCGGAGCTTTGCAAAAAAAATTTTTCGATCTCAAATTTAGTAAATTTTCCAAGTATTTTGTCTTTAATTCTGGTACTTATTTTGATTTTTAATTAAATTCTATACCAAATAATATCTTATCTTATTTATTATATCTTTATATTATATTCTAAATTATAATTCACCATACATCCATATAAATTCCTTGAGAGTTGACAAGTATTGAACCGGCAACCTTATGATTGATGGGCAAGCACTCTACCCAGTTGCATAACAAGGCAGCCTGAATAAGCATTGAAATTATTGAGTTTTAAAATTTTATTTTATTTACAAAAAATAAATTTCAATTCAAATATTCCTCGAAAATATGAAAAATTTACTTAGATTTTTTGCTTAATGCAAACAAAATATATATTCTATAATTTAAAGAAAAAATACTTAAAACTGGTAAATATTTTCTAAAATTTAGTATATCTTTTTACATCTTTTAAGGAAGTCAAAATTCATGAACTAATCAGGAGTAATTCATTTCCTAAAGTTTACTTTTTGATTTAAGACGAAATTGACTAGTCCTTAATATAAAATTTCTTTCAGTTTATATGAACTATTTTTAAGGATATGAACTTTTTATTTTTTACTCATATTAAGTAATTTTTACTAGATTTTTGTAAAAATTTACTTAAACTTAGAGTCGCCCTTGTCGCGTTCTACAAACAGGCTATTAAACTTAATAATAGTACATGTCTTTTTTTGAGTGTGTGCTTCATCATATTTTTCTGTAACCTTCAAAATGCAAATGTTACACTTATTTTTCTAGGAAATTAATACGAGTATTATACTTTAAAAAATATTTTATAGTTCCAGTTAACTTTAGACGGTTTTTCAATATTTATAAAAAAGGGATATACATACATATGTACATACATACATATGTATATGTGTAAACATATGTATGTATGTGCATGCATATGTATTTTTAAAGGACGATGAAATAAATCAACATTATTTAGAAGATGAAAGATTTCTGCCATGATGTGTCTTAATAATCAATAATTAATAGAAAATTATGTAGATATATATGTAAGTGTGTCCTTAGGGGGGAAAAATTACAGCAACTACAAATCAACATTGAATTAGACAATAAATTTTCTAAGAACTTGTTCAAACAACAGACAGAGAACAAGGAAAAAGGATCCTTAAGAATGGCTGCAGTTGCAGCAGAAGCAAATGAAAAGAAGCAGAGGGAATCAGAGAGAGAGCGAGAGAGATGAAAGAAATATAGCCGAGAAAAAACCAACAGACTGCCAATAAAAATAATATTAGAGCCACCAAATAACATCAATTGACAAGTGTCACTAATACATCCGTCTCATAATGTCACGAAGTACTTAACACAAGGCATACGTTTTATTGGGCAATGTCATGCATGCACTGGCATGAACACACATGCCTACTAATATACTTATATACATATGTTTGTATGTATATATATATATATATATATACATATATATATATATATATATATATATATATATATATATATATATATATATATATATATGTATGTATTTGTGCATGTATGTATGCTTATAGTAAAGGAATAAACTTAAATGTGTTAAGAGACTGCAGTAAAATTTTGTACAACTTGTTAAGGACTTAAAGATGAAGTTTGAAATTGTAATTTAATTTAACCTTTCATATTGTTAAAAATTTCTACTTTTATTTCTTTATGATGTCTAGTCATTTTGCTTGCATTTTCTCACCCTTTGCAATATTTTTATTTCTTTTATTAACAAACATCCATCTCCTACAGCATCTTCCAGTAGTGCTAACAGCACTGGGGTAAGAGAAGGGGCAGGCTAAAGTAGATAAAATCCTTTATAATTTTTTTTTGCTTTGTATGTGGTTTTTTGCACTGCGCTGCACACAAATTTTTTCACTAGTTTCTCATTAAAAAAATGTATATTAAATATAAAATAAAAAAAGTCAGCAAAAAGGTTTCAAATTCAAAATCTTTTTAAGCAAATGTCAGTTTGTATCGGTAATTCAACGTTGTTAGTTGTTAAATTTGAAATATAACGGATACAAAAAAAATGTCACCCAGAGACACTAATTTTTAGAAAGTGCAATGAAATTAAATTCTACAAATTAAGAGAAAATTATTAAGAAAAATTAATTTAAAGAAAATTATAAAATAAATAAATATTAAAAAAATTAGATAAAAAAAATATTTATTAATACACACATAATCATGTAAAAATATTTAATTTGAATAAATTTAATAATTATTGGCTCTGTGAGAAAAAAAATATTATTAAATATATTTTTAATTAGAAATTTGTGTTATTATTCCACAAAATTAAAAATAAAATTGGTGAGTTTTTAAACATACTTGAGCCAAATTTTAATAGAAAAAGCCTAAGCTTTAACTAAATATATAAGAAACAAATTTTAAAATTTTTCTCGATACCTAAATACATTGGGGAATATTCATAGTCAAAATAAAGTAAACTTTAAAAATTTAAAACCAGTATTCCCATACAAAATACTGGTTTTAAACTCATAAAGTACTCATAAAGTACACTTTTGACTATGAATATGTGCCATTTTTTAGAGTGTATTTAATTTTTAATTTAAAAAAGGATGCAATAATATGAAGAAAACAAAAATAAAAACTTATGATATTCTTTTATAAGTTTCAAATTAATTTCGTATGAATTAAAAAAATTATGTTAAATCATATACTCGTACTAAGAGCCTATTTCACCAATCCTATTTAAATAACAAATAACTTATTTAAATAGAATTGGTGAAATTGGCCCTAATAGTTTCCCCAATACACAGAAGAAGATTAAAAAACAGGTTTTAAAATTTTCACATTAAAAACATTTAGTTATTGTTTCTACAATCCTTAAAGCACTAATTTTTTTTTGTTGATTGTTGGTAGTGTATGAAATTATATATATAAAATTATATTAAAAAAATTTATTTATCTAATAAATTTTATTTTTGTTTTAAGAATGACTTTAGTTACACCTCTGCCTGATCGTAAGCAGAAAAAAATTTCATAAAAACAAATATTTTTGTTTTAAAAATAATCTAGGACGTACGTACGGACACTAGATATGCAATTCAAAACGAACTTTAGCCTATATATAAAAATATAGTTTTTGCATTTTTTCTTAGTTTTGGGGGTTTTTTTTGATTTTGGCGATTTTTTTTAATTTTGGCGTTTTTTTGACACTTTTTTTCTCGTTTTTTCATTTTAGCGATTTCTTTTTATTTTCACGATTTTTTTTAATTTTTTACGATTTGGCTTTTTTTAATTTTGGCGATTTTTTTAGTTTTAACACTTTTTTTCTTGTTTTGGCAACTTTTTTAATTTTTGGCGATTTTTTTTCATATGCAATTTTTTAGTTTTGTCGATTATTTGGTTTTTACGTTTTTTCATTTTGGCGATTTTTTTCATTTTGGCGACTTTTTTTCATTTAGTCGATTTTTTTTTCATTTAGGCGTTTTTTTGGTTTGGCACTTTTTTCTCGTTTTGACGACTTTTTTCGGGTTTTGGCGTTTTTTCATTTTGGCGGTTGTTTTTAATTTTGGCGACTTTTTTTCATTTAGGCGATTTTTTTTCATATAAAATTTTTTTAGATTTGGTGCCTTTTCGCTCTTTGGCGATTTTTTTCCTTTTTGGCGTTTTTTTATTTTTGGCGATTTTTTTCGGTTTGGCGATTTTATAATTTTTGAATTTTTTAGTTTTACCGTTTTTAAAAATTTCAAGACTTTGCCTCTTACGATTTCCGAGATACGGCAAGTTGTCAAAATTACATTAACTGATATAACACCCTTTGGTGTACCGAACCCTAAAAACTAAGATTTTCGATTTAAGAATGATTTTTATGTTCAGTGTACGAAAACGGCATATAGGCATTTCGACAGGAATGTCAACTTTTTGTAGCATGCGACACTAAGAAAATATGTGTTTTCAAAGAAAACGAATTTTTTTTTTACTTATTTATAATATAAATACACAAATGTATATATTTTATATAAATATATATATATATTTCATATAATATATATATTTTATATATTTGTGTAGGCCTTCAGCAGCTCTACTTTAGGTAAAGTTGTAAGAAAAATCGACTCACGTTGTTCAGAAATACAAGGTTAATTGCTTGCTCGGACAAATGCCCATATTCAATAATTTTTGTTTTCCAAGTTCACCCAACAACAAATAAATAAAAAATTTAACATCTAATAGTTTAATATCTACTTGCAATTTCTCTTTCTCAATTTAAATTTTTTTTTATAAATTTATTCATTTAGCATTTTTAAGTAATATGTCACATCATTCATTACATTCCGCAATTGCGGAATGCTGCGATTAACGGCCTGGTCCAAAATGTCCACAGAAAATATTCGATGTAAAATAAGATTTTTTTTTTCAATGTAGTCGATCTGTCGAATTATAAAGAATTGCCACTTTAACGATTTTATAGCACTAAAGCGACCCAACAACTTGCAATATAATTGTACAATTTTCCCTATTCTACAATAATATCGCTAATGTGTATGTCATATTCGGAGGTGGTACAATATATTGGCAAATATCAAAAGACTTTTGATTTTTATTGTACAATCAAGACAATTGTGTAATATGGTGGCAACATTGTTCAATGTTATTTACTATTTCACTGTCAGGAAAATTGTGCAATATTTTCTTTGGAAATGTTGTACCATTTATTGCATAGTATAGGTCAAAACGACAATAATATATACAACGACATTTGTAATAATATTGTATAATGAATGGGCCGCTTAAGGAAATATATATAACAAAAAATATAATATTAAGTATACGACACGGTGCCCGTGATAATTTTCAAGGCAAGTAAAGCAATTTTATCAGGACCTTTTTTACTTATAGATCATTAATTTTACTCGTTCAAAAGGGAAAGGTAGACATGTCATATTTGTATCAAAATTTATAGAGTTATGTGTAGTAAGATTTTAACAATATAAAACTTTTTGAAAGATTTTTTGTGTGGTTTTTATTTTATAAAACTTTATCATGTGGTTTTAAAAAGTGGCAAAGTTTTTAATGGCAGCCTTGGGATTTTAGAATTTATTTGAAAGCATCTACTAGATAAAAGTTTTGAAAAATTCAGAAATTTGAATTTTTATATGAAAATAGAAAGATATGTAATCAAACAAACGATAAAAATTCTATTGAAAAGTTGAACCGCTTACGAAAATTTTAATTTTAATTTGTCTGTTTTGTCTTTTCATTTTGCGCTACTTACATATATAAATATAACAGTATTTATTCATAAGAGTGTGTCGGCAGTAAACTAAAAATCTAAACTAAAATAAAAAACCCGACTGGAAAAAACACAATTTAAAATTAAAGAAGTAAAAAGACCAAAAAAATATTGAGAATAGAAGACAACGTTAAAATAAAATATAAACAAATCAAAAACTCTACATCGGCTTACCAGGTGAGCAGACAACCTAAGTTAATTATCCGCATTAAATTTATTAGCAGACGGAACCCATTAATTTTATTTCGGTTTATAGTTTGCAATTATGTTCAGCTTGATATTATCATGAAAGTGGTCCCAGTCATACATGTGTGTTTTGCTTCAAGAAAATTACACTTGAATTAAAAAAAATATTTTTATATTCATGATTAAATAAATTTTTATATATGGGGAATTCAAACAATAGGAATAGAAGCCATATTGTCATAATGTTTTAAATTTTTAAATGCAATAGTTTAAGTTTTAGCTTTCGTTTTTTGCTTTCAAACAAAAATTTTAGAACCTTATGAAAATATGAACTATATGACCAACATTTCAATCCCCAAGTTATTTATTTAATTTTTTTAATATTTAGTTAATATTTCGAAGCAATAACATATAAATACACTTATCCCTTAATTTACACGATACTTTTTTAAACGATATCACTTTTACACGATTATTTTGGTTTAGGTGTAAATTGAAAGATTTATGAAATACCTCGATTTACACGATTTATTTGTGTTTTGAATAAATACTTCTGATATTTTTAATTATGTGTTTGTTTTTATGAATAGCATTTATTTAGATTAATGAATAAAGGTTAACTCTTATGTGTTTTGAGTAAATGCTTCTGATATTTTAAAAACTAAGTTGAAATACATATATAATTTTTTAATAAACTAAATCTTTTACGCGATTCTGCCTTTATTTTCGATTTACACGATTTTTCATATAAAAATTTAAAATTTCGATTTACATGACATTCTCGGTAACGTATCTATCGTATAAATCGAGGGATAGGTGTATAATTTATACCACTTTTATAATTATGGACGCATACATACGTATGTACATATGTATGTACACATGTCTGATTAATCTTGTCTGACGTCATTTGAAAATAAAATAAGAAAAACTTACAAGAATTATAACGATTTCAATTTACATTGCAATCTCTACCTCGTACCCGGCTTTTTTTTAAACTAAATGCATACATATGAACATTTCTACATATGAGCTAACATTTTTATTCAGGTACGTTTTTCTTTTATTTTTACTAAATGATACAATTTATGCTTGATATTTCTTTTATTTTGCTAAAAAATTCTGTGGTAATTCACAAAAGAGCACGCTTACTCACACATACAAGCATACATATGCACATACATGCAGGCTACTTAACGGTTCTTGTTGTTGCTGTTTTTGTTGGTTGCTTTGAAGAGGTTTTAATTGTGAATTAAGTAGCTATTGTGATGGGAGACAAATAAAAAAATTACTATAAAACAAAAACAACAACAACGATAAAAACATAACGACTGACTGCACGTCAAATTTAGATGAAAAAAAAATAAAAGAAACTGTGTGTTAGAATTCTAGGTTACTATTTTTGCATTAACGTTTTTAATGATAAAATACAAGAGAATACAAATTTATACATAGACTCATACATACATGCATACAAACATATGTAGATATATATGTATGTATGTACATTTATATGCATTTAGATATCAACAGACCTAGCCGTCAAGGTAGATAATTAGAAATGACAATGATATCTTGTCATTGCTGTTTTTTGTGTGAATTGTTACAATTGTAAGTGTTTTCCTGTTTTCTTGCAATGCAATAATAATAAGAAAACAAGGATTTAAGGAAATTCAATGTTAAAGGCAAGGCAGTTTTATTTGTTAAGGTAAAAAATTTTATAAATTCATTTAATGACAATAATTGTTCGTAATAGAAGAAAAATTATTTAAGTGTGCATGTGTTTACTTAAAATTAATACCAGAGCGTATGTGAAATATTTAAATTTACTGCTGGAATATTGCACATACGTATGCATGTGTAAGCTGTTCAATTACTTTAGTGAAAAATTATTAAATTATTTTCAAGTTTATTAATACTTTTTGAAAATGTTTTGTGTGTTAAGAAAGCAAATATATTCGATATACGAATAATTTTTGGCTAGGAATTTGGAAAAAACAAGAACGGGGTTATTAAATATTTAATGTTACATCTTAACGTTGGAATTAAAATATCTACAGAATACTTTGGCCCTATTTATAAATGAATTAGATCTGGCATCACAAAAACACATAACATGGGAATTACTCTTTCAACAATTATGAATTTTACGTATAACATCCATGTATACATACATACATACATATTGTTACGTAAAAAGATTCCTACAGGTTTAATGCAAAGAACTATCTAGAAGTATTTAACTAAAGCAACAAACGTACACACATATTCGCGTGCAAACACTGTAGCAAAGAAAGATCGTCTGGACTATGCTTGAAGCTTCTGGTGGTATTGGTGCACAGTATAAAAAGCGCGATGCAACCAATGGCAAGTCAGTCGTGAATAAGTCAGTTGTGAAGTTCAGTTGTGTTGTGAACGAACAAGTCAGTCAGCACAAATTGGAATTTAGTAGATTGAACATCGTTGAATGTAAAAGACATCGTGCCGTGGATAATAACGTTAAGAAGTAAATAAGAAAAGACAAGTTGTAATTGGTTTAGTCAAGAATAAATAGAAGTTCACTTGCAAATAAGAAAATCGTGTTGTTATTTATTTTTATTTTTGAGCAATCAAAAGAACTCACACGTTTAATAAAATTTAAACGTAACAATATGTAAATAGAAAATTAGTAAGACAGTGTGAGTTATTTTGGAGTTGCCTGATTTGTATTATTTAGGAAAATATTAAAGTAAGCAGTTACTTTTGAATTTATATTATTTTAACATTCTCACCGACTGCAATAGTTTGTGAATAAGATTTCTGCATCTGACTTAATTGAAAATAAAACCAATAACCACATTTTCAATTCCAGTTTATTTTTAATAGATACAAATTTTTCAGTGCAAATAGAATACGTGAATTGTTTTTATTTCATCGTACCATAAATCGCTTTTATATAATTATGTAATTCAAATATCTCTTTTTTATAGCAATGAATTCCCCAATAATTCTGTTTATAATACTCTCAGTAACTTTGGAACACTTAACACAAGCAGAATTTCAGTAAGAAAACTTTAAATTTCATAAAAAGTCCTAAAAACTTACGATTATAATTTTCCAATTTTATTTCCCTCAGGCATAGCTTAGAAATAACAGATATTTTGCCAGAAGATATAAAACGTTACGACAAAATGAGGCCGCCCAAGAAGGAAGGACAACCCACAATTGTCTACTTTCATGTCACCGTCATGGGTCTAGACTCCATCGATGAAAACTCTATGACTTATGTGGCCGATATATTTTTTGCCCAGACCTGGAAGGACCATCGCTTACGGCTGCCTGAGAATATGACACAGGAATATCGTTTACTCGAAGTGGATTGGCTTAAGCGTTTATGGCGTCCAGATTCGTTTTTCAAAAATGCCAAGTCAGTAACATTTCAAACAATGACCATACCAAATCACTACATGTGGCTGTACAAGGATAAGACAATATTGTATATGGTAAAACTCACGCTTAAATTATCCTGCATTATGAATTTTGCCATTTATCCACATGATACACAGGAGTGTAAGCTACAGATGGAGAGTTGTAAGTATGACAATTAAGTGGGCCTTTGTTACTTTAATAAAATGTTCTACCATCCTTTCAAAGTGTCACACACAACAGATGACATGATTTTTCAATGGGACCCCACCACACCTTTGGTGGTGGATGAGAATATTGAATTGCCACAGGTGGCGCTGATACACAATGAAACGGCCGACTGCACCCAAGTGTATTCAACCGGTAACTTTACGTGCTTAGAGGTCGTGTTCACGCTAAAACGACGTCTCGTCTACTATGTTTTTAATACCTATATACCAACTTGTATGATTGTTATCATGTCGTGGGTTTCCTTTTGGATTAAACCAGAAGCTGCTCCCGCACGTGTCACACTAGGTGTCACTTCACTATTAACTTTATCAACGCAACATGCGAAATCTCAATCATCTCTACCCCCCGTATCATATTTGAAAGCAGTAGATGCATTTATGTCCGTTTGCACGGTGTTTGTGTTTATGGCTCTAATGGAATATTGTTTAATAAATATTGTACTAAGTGATACACCCATTCCAAAGCCTATAGCCTATCCTCCTAAGCCCAAGCCGGAAGAGCCTAAAAAAGAAGAAGCAAAACCAGAACCACCACCACCACCTGCTCATCCCCCGCTAACCGATGAAAAAATCGAAAAAATTTTCGATGAAATGACCAAAAACAAAAGGGTAAGTTAAGGCTTTGCAAGCATATCAAATTCATTGCCTATATTTAGGTGAATATTTAAATTAAATTTGTATACTTACAATGTTGTAATTTAATTTTCAGACGCACGTGTGTCACAGTCATGGAACACGTCGGGTAATGCGACCACCTCTAGATGCCGATGGTCCTTGGATTCCGCGCCAAGAATCTCGCATTATTTTAACGCCCACAATAGCGCCCGCGCCACCAGCACCCAAGCCCGCTGAGCCCGAACCACCAAAACCTAAATTAACACCTCAGCAGGAACGTTTGAAACGCGCTATTTACATCGATCGCACATCTCGTGTAGCTTTTCCAGCTTTATTTGCCTCTCTTAACGCCATCTATTGGATAGTGTTCTATGAATACCTTTAAGGACACAAATATGTCTCAAACACTTTATGTCTAGCTGCTTAGAGAAAATAATTTAAGAAATCAAACTAATAACTAATGAGAAAAACACAATGGCACAACACATTGGAGTATAAATATTTCTTTAATTGAAATTAATTAAACAACATTGTGTTTTTCCAAGCCTAAATCATAACCAAAACGTTCAAAAGCTCGTAAATTAAGTAATTTTAATAGGTTAATAATATAAGAAATAATTTATATATATAAAACCAATAATTATGTTGTAAATAATAAAACAGTAAATAATTTTTGTTATGTTTTGCAAAAGAATATCTTAAATAATCCCTCATTGTTTTGATGGCCTTTTCATGGAACCCTATTGTGAATAACAATTTTACGGGAATCTTTTCCCTACTCGCTGTTCATCTATTTTAAAACATAGCAAAATTCAAAATTATTTCTCTCTCTCTCTTTATAACTTTCGCCATGTGTTTAGTTAGAATGGAAAGATTTTATTCTGGGGATAAATTAATTTCCTGAAAATTACTTCCGGTGAAGTATTTTGAATTGGACTGATGGCAAATATTTTTTGTGTTTTTATTACATTATTTGAAAAAGCAATTATAAGAAAAATTTATTTTTTCAAAAATATTTTTTACATGGTAAAATTGAGGTGACAGTAAAAAGGCTAAGCGTTGACAAATTTTATATGGAAAAGTATAAATTACAAGAAAAATACATACAAAATTTGTCAATTTTCTTTTAACAAAATTAGGCACAAAAACATAAAAATTTGTTAAATATCTTTAAACTACAAAAATAAAAAAATTAAAATAATAAACATGTACATATTAGCTTAAAGAATTATTATAATTTTTTTTAATCAAGAAAATATTTCTTGCATATTTCTTTTTCTCATCACAGAGATTTGTGGAAACAAAATTTAATTTTGATAACAATTTAATTACAAAAAAAAAATAACTTAGTCCCATTAAGCTTTAGATTTGATAGCATTGTGATTCAAAAAAGTATTTATAAGTAAATAACATAAAGATTTTAAAGATTATCATAAATAGAAAAATATATCTACACATGTATTGTATGTCTGTAATATGTTAATTATATAAGTGTTAACAACGAATAAATGAAATGTGGTTAATTATTTAAGCAAATAAAAAAATTAAATCATTAATAAACCAAAATATTAAGGTATAATTACATACATAAATACAAAAAACAAACGCATTGAAACTATTTAATTCTAAAATCTAAAAGCTTTAATAAATTTAGGCAGAAAATTTACTATATTAGCATCACTGAGATTTGCCGCTGTCTAGAGCTGTCAGATGGTGAAGAGAAAATAAATGCAACTGAGAGACATTTTTTAGTCCTTTCTTAAATCCACGCGCGCTTACATGAAGACTTTTTTGTCGCACATAGTCAGGGATGTTTTTGTTGTTAATTTTATCAATGGTTTCTGTTCGTTCATTCGTAGCAGTGTTGCCATAAAGGAACTAATTGTTACGTTAGTTTGGGAAATGTAGAATTAATATGTCGACATAATTTTACTTTTTTTAAATTTACCACCAAAATACAATAATTCCTTTTCTCTTCTTTATTTATTTGTTTATAGTTTGTATAATATGGGCCTAATTCATAAAAACATATATTTTGATTTTATAAAAGGTTTATTAATCAATAATAAGTGTACACATTATGAAATTCTCTGAAAAATTAACAATTCTATTTATTTTTTATTACATTTTTTATTTTTCAAACAACTGAATAAATTATTTTGTTTTAAAAAACGTCAAATACAACTAAGAACTTCTACCCCTCACTAATCTTCTCACCACTCTCACCAATAAACTCAAGAATTACTGCAACAAAAATTGCAAGTATCGGCAGGGACTATATATTTAATGCACGATAATTTATAACTAATCACTATTTTGTCAATACCATAAAAAATAGGACTAACTGGCAACACTGATCGTACAAAGAATAACAAAAATATGAGAGAATGGGATATGTATGTACCCAGCGGGAAAAGTGGTAATTTTATACATAATAATGGGAGAAATAATGTATTATTTTCCAAAGTAAGAAAGACAATGCTTGATCGAACACAATAAATTCACATTGATTACCACGTGCATTACCGCATCTGCAGAAGAAGGAATGTATGCATTAAAACAAATTCATTACTTTCCTGGGACATATTCTGCGTTAACACTAATGAATTCTGGAATGAAAATTATACATGCTGTGGCATTATCTTCTACTTTACTATTCATTACCTTTTCCCACTGGATAAAAGCCAAGAGTTAAAATTCCCAGTTCTTAAAAGGGTTGCCAAAATTGTTACAATTGTAATCTTTTTACGGTACTATTCAAACTCAAAAAGAACAATAGTACAACAATTGTTAATTTAGTACATTTAAGGAGTCTCCCCAATACATAGTACAATTAAGGTAAAAAAATTAAAATTTTTGAAACGTTGTTAGTACAATTTTAAAATTATCAATTCATACCTGGTTCTTTAACATCGATTTGAGCGTGAAATTCATGTTACTCGTAATATTTTAATTTTTTCTAACTGTACTTATATACATTCAAAGTCACAGCTTTAATTAATTATTGGGTATAACATCGTAACACAATCCCTAAAAATTTGCGAACCTCTATCATAGCAGGCAGCTGGTTTTAAAATGAAAATAGAGGTATTTTACTTCAGCCACTTGAATAGTTTTGTGTAGTTTTCTCTCTCCTATACAATTTCAAATAGTGTAGTTAAAATGAGTTAGCATTTCAGCTAACGGTATTTAATTTTGTTATGGAAGTTCATACGTGTAAATGCATAAGAATGCATACATAAATACATATGTAGGTATATACATACATACATATGTATGTACATGTGTATGTTATAAACATCAATGAAGATTATTGCTTCTTTACCTTATCCAAAAAAAACAACCATTCATAAAATTGTTCAATGAGCCATTTTGTTTTGGTTAACAGAATCAAACATAATAAAATTAAAATGAATGAAAAATTAAGCAAATGAGAGTATGAGAGTTGGAACAGGTACACACAAAGCAAGATTCACAAAATCAGTTAGAAATTACCAAGAAAAACAACAACGGGTTGTTATTTATTGTTCTCGTCAAGTACACATCCATACATACATACATACACACAAGCCATGCATGTGCATACACACAATTTGTTGATAAACAACCCATTAAAATAGAAGCAACACGTGTTTCAAACAATAAAGTAAAGCCAGTTTTCAGGCGCACGCGTGTTTAAGCAGATGGAGAGGGAACAAACTTTTTGACAAATATGACAACTCACAAAAGTTACAGCAAAAAGTATACATATTGATTTTTCTATAACACAAAGAAAAATAAACCTTCGCAGAATAAAAGGGAAATATAAGAATTAAAAAAACGCAATAATAATAATAATAATTTGCCTGCTTTAAAATAAAGCCTATGCTAAGGCTAAATGCAAGCTCCTTTTAGAAAACAAACAGAAAGGAAATAAAACATAATAATCAACAGCAACAAACAACAAAATATAATAGAGAGAAAAATAAAAAACAGCAATCTTTTTCCTGCAAACAAACATATTTTTCCGGTTATGCTCAACATGCGACCATATGTGCCCTCAAAACATATCGCTATACGCGATTCCATTGATGACGACATAAGTGATGATGTGGATGATGAAGTATTCATTAAGGATTCAAAAACATCAAAGGTATTTATTTCAAGTGTGACTTAGGATTGAAAAAGCAAAGCATTCCTCTTTGTGTGAATTTTTAATTTTAAGATGAGTGAAGAGAAAGGCTTGAAGCGACCGTTAATGGCACCCAGGCGTAAGGATGGTAGGACGCACAGTGCAGTGCCTATAATGAAAAAGCATCGTCGCTGCTATTGGCGTTGTTGTGAACCTTTTTGCTATGGCTTAGCTGCCTTGACAATTGTCATAGCTTTGCTTAGCTTGATAGCTTTGATACTAACCATGGTACCAGTTTCTATGCAAAAGATAAAATTTTGGTTTCATCATCAAAGGAATATATCTGCATTGCCATTGAGCCGCCTTAATGATGGACAGAAATCTTACGGTGACAGTATGGGCGGTGAATTTGTGCCTTGTACACAGATTAGCGTACAAAAGTTATGGTCACGCACCTTTCCTCGCATGAACAGTGAGAGTCCAGTGCGTAAGGCTGATCTCAATGGCGACGATGTGTCGGATATTATATTCGGCTTTGGAGTAGATGATAATATCCAGTATGAGGGCTATCCTTTGCCGAAATGCAAAAGTCCCGTGCAGGGCGATGAAGTGCCCTGCGAGGGCGGTGTTATAGCTGTGAATGGTGCTAATGGAGATTTGTTGTGGCAAGCTTGGAGTGTGGCTAATGTTTTTTCACTACTTTGCTCAGTAGATATAAATAAGGATGGGTATCCTGACTGTGTGGCAGCTGGTAGATTGGGGGTAAGTTATAAATTGCTAGCACAGTGATAGTGTCATTACAGAGCGACCGACCCACTTGGACCATAAATATGCTGTCAGAAATTTTTAGCCAATGTGCATTAATACCAAAAGACCTTATCAGCTTAGTTGACTTTACCCCATGCGTCATAAAAGCATAAAATCTTAACCCGAACTGTCAACATTCAAACTTCATATAAAATAGCATAAAACACGCAAATAAAAATAATCCTACAACAAATTTGTAAACATGTTGTTGTAATGATAAGGCCATTTGATTTTAACTATTTTTAAATAAGTAATGATCAGCTGTGATAATTCTATTTATTCTAATTTCCAGATGATTTTTGCCATAAATGGCCGTAATGGCAATAATATTTGGGAATTCCGTGAAGTAGAGATAGAAACCAACTCTCCTATTGTCATGGATCTATATACCATAAATATAGTGCGTGATCTGGATGGTGATGAAATCTCAGAAATATTGGCTGTTCATTTAGAGGAACGAGAAGAATCTAAGGCGGGCCATATTAAAGTAATATCAGGTAAAACGGGCAAAGTAATACGCAGCATACCGACACCCTTTAAGGAGGAAGTCTTCGTGCCAGTACAAATTATTACCGATGAAGATGGCACCGAGCTGCTGCTCATCATAACCGGTGGCCAAAGTACTGCAGGTGGTGTTTATTCCATACGTTTATTGTCCCTCATGAAATATACCAGTGAAAAGGAATTCACCCCTCTCTACAAACACAAACATTCTGGCTTAATGTCACCCTCGGTATTGACCGACATAACAAACGATTATGTGGCTGATGTAGTGGTGTCCTGCTTTAATTCCACTGTCATAGCTTTTGATGGCCGCAACTTTTCCATGCTGTGGAATTATACATTTCCCTCGAGTGAAAGTGTTAGTGCCATAGTGCCGGGCCATTTCAACCATGACAATATTACAGATTTTATGGTTAAATACAATACTGGACCTGGTTTCCCGGTATACTATTATTCGCAAACTACCATTTTGGATGGTAGAACTGGAAAACCTCTATTAGATGCCATGATGACAGATTCTGGGGGCTCAAATAGTCTATTGGGTGGTGTTTCAATATCTCAGACGTTTGGTGGAGATTTCTTTTTGCACTGGCAAATGCAGTGTAGGGATAAATATGATGCCAAGGATGCCTACGAATTTATACCGGGTAATGAAAATTTCAATTTTACAAGATTTTACTTTAAACAGCTGTTTGTAATTTTGCTATTGCAGATAGTGATATTATATCACAAGCTCGAGCCGATACCTGTCGCTTGAGGTATAATACTTCAAGTGTGGTGAAATTGTATGCCATAGCGCGCCATATCGAACCACCAGGAGCGGTATTATTTAGCACAGGTAATAAATTGAACTGCTAGTGACTGATTTTTAAGCTAAGTCTTTCTGTATCTGAATATAGAAAGGACTCCAGTCATTATTTTTTTAATTTAAGATATTTGTATTTTTCGATATATTAGATGTTGTTTTATCGAAATATACAAAAATTTCACTTTAAATAAATAATAATGAGTTAGGTAGGACCTTTCTATATTAAGCTAACAATATGTATAATAAATTTTAATAATTTTCAGATGACCTGGAAGTCCACTTAAATCGCACACAGCATGCAAATCTAATGGTTGCTCATAAAAACCCTAAGTCTCCTTTGAAACATCCCAAACTGTTGAAAAAACTTTTAGCCAACCGAGAGCTTTTGGAAAAAGTTGTGGCCGCCGAAAAATTGGAAAATTTAGAAAATTCCAAAAATCAATTTAGACAAGAAACGGCACGAAATCGTCTGCTATCGCCTGAACTAATGCAAGAAGCCTTAGAGAAAAATGAGCCACCACCAGTAGTTGATGCTTACGAGGCTTTGAAACAACTAAATTCACCCTTTTATGGTGGAGGCTACGCTGCTAATGCGCCAACATTAAGGGAATTTGTAAGTAAAAAAGAACTAATATAAAAAAATCCATAGGCAATATATAAACATGCTTCCTCTAGGAAGAAGTTCGAATCGACGAACGAGAATTCCTTATTTGTTATTTTATTAGGCTAAAGTTCGTATCGCTTTGTAAGCCAATTCCATTCTTCGTCTTATTTGACTTTCGATTATGCACATGCCTACATATGTATGTATACAAATAGTTATATTTGAACTAATATTATTTACCTAAAGGCAACTGATACTTTGTACAGTTCACCAAAAATGTTAAGCCTTGTGTATCCATGTCTATCCCATTTTCAAAGCCCCCGGCATAGCGCTATCATCCTTTAACCAAACATTTCTTAGAAACTTTCATTTACACAAATGATAAGTTCAACTAATATCAAAGTTGAAACAAGAACTCAATAATCAACATCCCTGCAAGAACACTACCAGTCAATTGACTGCTCATTTGATCAATAGTCAGGCAGGATATATTCATCATTGCGTAGAACAAAGTTTCTATCATTTTATTAAGGACAATATTAAAAATGTGATGGAAACTTTTGCGTACGTGTGATGTTGCATCTCTCTCTAACAAAGGAATATAACATATAGTTGAACTGCTCACTCCAGTGTTGTTTACTTATCAATGATAGCATAAATATTACTCAAGTTTGACTTATCACAATAGACTTATATATCCCCCACAATTGAGTAATCATACATGATTGATATAATGACAATAAATATAGTTTTTATTATTTTAATTGTTTTTTTATTATAAAATGATATAAAAATAAATAAATTATTTAAAATAAGAGATATACTTATATACAAAAGAAGGATAAACTAGGCGGTATATTGCTCTCTTCACACCTTTTCACCACTAACGCATCCTGCTTTTTACAAATACATATCTAAAATTTTGAAAAGATTTATAAATTTCTTTATTAAATATTGTTTTTACTTATCTTTTTTAACACTTTTAAATTTTACTTTTCACAGACAGAATTAATTATAGTTTTTTTTTCATAAAACTCGATGTTGTAAAAGTTTTGGCATATGTACATTAGATGTCCCACTCTGACTAGTCAATTGACTATCAGTATTGAATTCAATATTAATTGCTGCAATTGTGTTAGTGGAAAAAATTTGTTTGCGTTAGTTTCAGTCATTCATTTCTTGTAGGGATATTTTTTTATTTTCTTACTGTAATAAAAATAACTGTAAAAACACAACAATAGCTATTCATTGCTTTCGCAGGAATAGAGTGTTGCCACACAACTATTTTTGACCTGGTAATAATGTGATGAAAATAACTGTAGAAAAAAAAACAACATCATCTATTCATTGCTTTCGCAAGAATAGTGTTGCCACACAAGTATTTTTGAATAAAAAAAGAATTTTTCAAAACATCCTATCGCTCCTTTATTACAAAATTATTAGAGTTAATAATGCAGAAAATATCGTTATATCATACATAATTCGGCTTAAAAATATCCTTAAGCCTTCATTAATTTGTATATAAATTGAAAATTTAAAACTTATTTTCTGCAAATTTAGTTTAACATACCGTTGTTTCATATTTTATAATATTCATTAATATATAATTGCATTACAAACTAAATAATCGTTATTTGAATCACTAACACTAACCTTTAACCGTTAAGCAAAAAGACTATGATGTCATTGAGCCCCAAAGACTACCACCAGATGACTATGAAAACGCCTATACAGACAGTGAGGTGCCCCAGATTGTGCCCGCAAACGAACATCCCATACATTTGCGTACCAAATATCCTGGCAATCGGGATATACGCAGTGGCCTATCCACCTTTGATGATGATTCCAATTCCACTACAATAATGCCTGCAGGACTGGACTCACAAAATACACTCGAGAAAGATGAGCCCTATAGTTTATGGGACTTGGAAAGGGAAAAAGAAGAAAGAGATGCTGCGATGAAACAACAACAAGAACAACAGGAACAAAGTTATGGCTTACAGCAACAGCCAACATTAAAAGGACAAAAAGATGAGGAAATTATTGAAGGAGTAGCTGCGGAAAAGCGAAAAAGACGTGATGATACTACAGTTTTAAATGAAAGTGATACTAACTGGTTCTTGGCTTCAATATCCTCAACGGGTGTATTAATGAAATCCTTGAATAATACACGCTCCAGTATAGATTTTGCATTTGTTTTGAATATACGTGAATCGGAGGCCTATCCACCTTTATTTAAGCCACAAGATTTAAATTGTGTAGAGGAAAAAATCAGCGCCTACAAAAGTAAGTTGTTGCACAAAAATTTTCTTTAAATAGATTAGAACATATAAAATTTTTCAATTCTCAAGGTTACACTATGGACAATCAAAGAGCTTTGCGCAAACAATTCCTAAAACAATGCCTTAATGAGCGTTTGGTCAATATGAATTCTGATTTGCCTAAATATGAATCTCAATTGGTGATCACCCGTTTAGGTATCACTTGCAGCTGTCGTTCTCTGCATGCTGGAGAGATATGCTCCGAATTGGATGATATACAACATCAGAAATGGACTGAATTTATGGGAAATGATGGCGATGGTTTTTATAAAAAATAAATTAATTGTTATTACAAAACAATATTCGTAAGCAAGCGGTTTGACGATGTGACAAAAGTAAACAATTTACAAAGACGAAAGGTTGCAGAATGTTAATTATTTGAAAACTTACTTTATGAAAAAAGAAGTAATTTTCAATGATTTTAAAGCACAATTATTATTTTTATTTACATGTGTATATTTATATAATTATTTTGTTTTCTTAAATTTTTTATACTTTCTAACTTAAACATACATTGCATACATACATAAATGCAAATATATTATACCCACACATTTTTAATTTACAACTAAAATTACTTTTTTGTATTGATATGTATTTTTATGTGCGTATTTTTTTACTTAAAATTTTAAAATCAGTAATTTTAATTTAAAATATTAGTTTTAATCTACAAATAAAACGAATTTAACAGAAAAAAAATGTCTACAGCGGTTAATTATAGTTAATATTAATTAAAGTGCATTAAAAAGTTTGAAATCTCTAAACATTAAAATTAATTAATAATTATGCCATATTTTACTACTTCAACAGGTTTTACCTGGTGGTGGTACTGTTTTTATTATTAAAAATTTGTTTTTCTAACGTACCTTTTCTTTGGAGACAACTATTGTGATTGATATGTTGGGCTATCACTCTCTTGAGAATGCTCTTAAGTAAAAGCAGCATTGTCAAAACATCATTCATCTGTACAAGCTTGTGCCGGAATTTTTTTAATATCGAGAATAATTTTTCTGCTGGTAAATATTTTTTAAACAATTGCCCACGAGTATTATGCTTTTTGTTGGTAAATAACGCAAGAAGATTGTAAAAATATGGGTATATTAGATAAAATTGCTGAAATCGAAAGAGAAATAGCTAGAACACAAAAGAACAAAGGTAAATGAAAAAAAGCGAAATGAGGTGGCTGCCATTAAAGCAAGGTTATAATGATCAATCTTAATCTGAATATATCTTTCCAGCCACTGAATATCATTTGGGTCTGCTGAAGGCAAAGTTAGCCAAGTATCGTTCACAATTGTTGGAACCCTCTAAGAAGGGGGAAAAGGGTGAAGGTTTTGATGTACTAAAAAGTGGTGATGCTAGAGTTGCATTGATTGGTTTCCCTTCGGTGGGTAAATCTACACTGCTATCGACATTGACAAAAACTGAATCAGAAGCTGCCAATTATGAATTTACAACATTGACTTGTATTCCGGGAGTAATTGAGTATAAGGGTGCGAACATACAATTGCTGGATTTGCCGGGTATTATTGAAGGTGCTGCGCAGGTAAAGTAGCAAATTAATGTTAGATGAGTTGCATTGTAGATTATATAAGGAGCTAAATTCTGAAACTGAATGCTATAAACAAAATAATAAATAAAATAATAAAATAAATAATCATTAAATCAGACATTGCCAAAAGATGCAACTCTTTAATAACAGTTGAGAGAAAAATTCACGTGTGCGTTATTCTGAGGACGCTTGCCATAGCCTTAATAACTACTTATAAATAGTTTTCTTTTTTAACAGGGTAAAGGCCGTGGTCGTCAAGTTATTGCAGTTGCTCGCACAGCCGATTTAGTAGTCATGATGCTGGATGCCACTAAGCCGAATGTTCATCGCGATTTGTTGGAACGAGAATTGGAGTCAGTAGGCATACGTTTAAATAAACGTAAACCAAATATTTATTTCAAACAAAAGAAAGGTGGCGGCTTAAGCTTTAATGCCACCTGTTCTCTTACCAGCTGTAATGAAAAAATGGTACAGACAGTACTACACTCCTTCAAGATATTCAACGCCGAAGTGCTATTCCGTGAAGATTGTTCTGTCGATGAATTTATTGATGTTGTTACAGCTAATCGTGTTTATTTGCCTTGTCTCTATGTCTACAACAAAATCGATCAGATATCTATAGAGGAAGTAGATCGTTTGGCTCGAGAACCCAACTCTATAGTTGTTAGTTGTAATATGAAATTGAATTTGGATTATTTGCTTGAGGCTCTGTGGGACGCTCTGCAGCTAATTAGGGTCTATACGAAAAAACCAGGTGCACCTCCGGATTTCGATGATGGTTTAATTTTAAGACGGGTATACATATGCATACGTATTATAGTAAAAGATTAATTAATTAATATTTCAAAATTTTCAGGGTGTTAGTGTAGAGCATGTTTGTCATGCTATACATCGTACTTTAGCTGCTCAATTTAAATATGCCTTAGTATGGGGTACTTCTACCAAATACTCACCCCAACGCGTGGGCATCAGCCACATAATGGCAGATGAAGATGTTATACAAGTTGTTAAAAAATGAGAAATTAATCTCACATTTTCCACTCGTTTCCAATTACATTATTTCCTAACTTTGCATAATTTTAATTTTTTATTATTTGTATACTGCCTGCTTTCGAAAAAGACATCTTCATTCTGGCTTCCCTGCTCTTGGCTTTAGTGCAGAAATATATTAAATAATGAAAATGCAGTTTCTATTAAAAATTGCGTTTTATATACTGGTTTCGTTTTATAAATGTTAAATAGTAAGCAGCATCTTTTCGTATATCTTGTTTCTATATACATATACAAAAAATTGGAACTCATGGAATAAGAAATAATTAAATAAATATGTTATTAAACATCATATTCACAACAAAAAAAGGTAAACAATTTTTATTTATTTAAATTTCTTCATTTATTAAACCTTTTAATTTTCATGTTAAATCAGCAAAATATATAAAGGTTCAAGACTCGAGTTACTAAAAGTAAATATTGGCTGTCTAGCAAGATCCGTTTGTAATTATGCACTAACAATCTATAAAATTTCATCATATATCAATCAAGACTCAAAATATTTAAAACAAGCAGAATTTCAAGCTTAAAAATTAACTGAAGTCTAAGGTATGTGATATAATTAAGAAAAGACAACTTTCCAAGATAGTGTTATTAAATTTCCCTTTACTAGCGCCCTTTTGCCACAACACGGACGGTTGAGTTAAGTAGAAAATGTATATGAAAAGTACTAATTTTTTTGAGTGATTTTGAAACGAATTTTTTTAGACGGCTTGACTGTCTGAGTTATGGAAACAGAGGTTAAAAATCTTGGAATTGGCGAACTTATTGATAAAAATTTTAATAAATTTTTTTTAGTAGAAAGTAATAACGCTGACTTCCAAAACTTGTATAGTTTAAGAACGCGGAATTTGTATCGCATACAGTCACAAAACAATATGCAACTTTAAAACCGATACGCTATTACTTGTTTGCAACTTTTTTAATACTTGACGTTGTCAAAATTTTGCCCAGCGGCATTATAAAAACTCCAACTTTGTTCGAAGTCAAATTAATTGATGTTTTGGAAGTCGGTTTAAATACAACTAATTTCAGGGCCTAACTGGAACTACAATACTGCAATATATTATTCTTTCAGTATAAGTATATTTATTTTCGAATTAGTCACGACTTCATGCACACTTTATTGAGAAGAAAATTCAATGTGCTTTTAACATCATATGAACCGTTAGCGAATTTTGTACTTATTTTTTTAATTAAATTTTAAAAAAGAAAGTTACAAAAAAATAATTTACAAAACTTTAATAACGGGCAAATTTCACTATCATTTTCCGGTTTGTGTTGTTTGTCCTTTAGAAGCCGCCGAATTCGAAAACGATTTACCAAAATTACTAACTGCAGTAATATTTGAAAATGGTGTAGGTCCTGCTGTTATGCGTGTCGTATCCACTTTATCTTGAGGATTATCCAATTGTGAAAATACATTTGTACTATCTCTCAAACGATATTTACGCAAGTTAAGATATTGATCTTTTTGCGCTTCTACTTTCTGATGAATTTCGTGCAGGCGACCGGCTAGTGATATAAAACTTTCGTTAATTTGACGAAAACCACGTTTAAGATCTTCAGGTGAGACGTTCTGAGGATGGGTTAAAGAATGCATATGTCGTTCGGTGAGAGCGATTTGTTGGCGAAAGGTTATGAGGTCTTGTTCGTATTTGGCTATTAAATATTGAAAGAACTGAAATGGTGCATTGTTTTCGAATTGCAACCCCACCGGTGTGTCCTGGGTGCGTTGAGCCATTTCGACAGATTGTATGGTTTTAGAGGTTTCTTTGCGTAACAATTTAATGTGATTGTAGTTGGCCTCCACGGAATTTGCAATTTCCTGTAAGGCCCACTGCAAGTTCAAGATTTCACCTGAAACATTGCTGAGTTTAGAGGTTGATGTACGTCCTATATCCGAGGACAGAGTCTTTTGTGTCTTTATGTAGCTTTTGAGGGTATCTACAGTTTTGGCAATTTCATCTGGTACCTGTGTTTCTTTCACTTTAATATCCTGTTTACTGTCGCCGGCTTTGGGCTTATTGGCACTGACATCTAAGCCTCCCAAGCCTACGAAAGGTGTCGGTGCAGTGGCTGGTACAGCTGAAGTTGTTGCTGACTTCCCAAATAAGCCACCAGCAGCTGCTTGTCCTCCTAAAGTGGTTGTAGTAGTGGTACCAAAATTTATACTAGCTGAAGTAGAGGCTGCAGGTCTTGCAAATGAAAAATTACCACCCAATCCACCGCCTATGCCTCCTAAACCTAAGGAGGGCCCCGTGTTAGTAACTGTTGCAGAAGTAGTTGACGAAGCTGCAAAGTTTAGAGTTGGTGCGGCCGCACTGCTGGCAGCCGGTGGTGCACCAAATCCGAAATTTGATGTGCCTGCCGTGGCGGGAGCTGTCGATGTGGGAGCTCCAAAATTAAAAGATGTACCACCAAAGGCTGGAGCGGCAGAGGTTGCGGTAGCTCCAAAAGCGGGTGCTGCAGTCTGTTGATTTCCCCCAAATGCTGGAGCATTAGAAGTACCAAAAGCAGGTGTTTGCATAGTTGTGCCAAAACCAGTCGTTTGTGCTGGTGCAGCTGTTTTAGGCGCCCCAAAAGAAAAACCGCTCGTTACTCCTTGCTGTTGGGCTGGTGTGCTCGTTGTTGCTGTGCCAAACGAAAATCCGGACATTTTTTACTTATTTATATTACAGTTTCTTGTTTATAAATGTTTTTCCGACACTACTGATAAATTTAGCTAATTTTTTTAATAAACGCAAACAGCACGAGAAATTTTTTTTATGATTTTTGGCAGAATGATTTGTTGATTACCAGCTGTTTGCTGTTATGTGTTTCATTCACAATAGCCGCATTTTAAATGATATCAGTCACGATGCATGTCAAATGTGTAGATACACTGATACAAAGTTTGAAATATTATTTACAGTTTTTGGGACTAAATGATGGTGTAAGGGTATAAATAGAAAATATTTGTTGTAAAGATGGCTAAGGAAACTCTTATTTATGATTTAGTACTTTGTTTGACCTTTGTAGCTCAGTTTTCTGCATTTTACGTCATTTGCTAGCTAGATCAAAATTAGTGCTGGCAGTACCAATTATCATGTTGACTTTTTCACATATGGCAACATCACTAATCATCTTATAGATGAGAATAATGTTTTCCGTTATCTTTTTAATGTTTTGAAAATATCAGTAAGCTGTGTTTTTTAAAAGTGTATAAAAAAAACAATTATAACGTTGAGTAAGCAAATATATTAAAATATTGCTTAATTATTGATTGATTTTCATATAATAACGAAATTTTGCAGAAAGTTATTGTTTTCTTATTTAATTTTTATACCCAATGGAAGATTGAAAGTAACGCCTTTAATTTTTGCTAACCACTGTGGTTTTTTAATTTAAGAATTTTTATTTGAGTTCACTAAATTTCAATTTAACTTTTGTTCACTATGCTTTTTAGCGTTTTTACGAAATGTTACGTAAAAATGTTGGTTAATTTTGGGTTCAAATAAAACATTCCATAACTTTATACGCTTCTTATCAAAAGTGATAAGAAAAGCAAAATATGTATGTACGTACATATATGTATGTTTATCGTGTATATTGGCATAAATATGTAAATAAGGGCTAAATGAAAAAGTAAATTGCAACTAATTAAATATTACGATAAATGTAACATTCATGCGATATTGATTGACTTCCTAACTGAGTTAAATGAATCTCCTCACGCCAGAGCTTATATTTTTCTAATTATTGTCATATTTTTTTCGTTTTAGCTTACAACGATAAAATAAATATTAAATGTTAAATGGTTTATTATTAAAGCGCTAAATTATGATTCCTGTTTGGTAGGGAAATGGAAAAAAAGTTTATGTACATATTGCGAAAAATTCTTGCATGGTTTGCTTAGGGTTATTTTGTATGCCATAAAATAAAACAAATCAAAAAGTAATAAACATTCAGCAAACACATAATTGTATGTAACTTAAAACTAAATAAATTTAGCAAAATAAATTAAACAATGATTTCTGACACAAAAAGACCTTAAAACAAATAGATTTACACAAAAGATACACAGTACCGAAGCAAAATGGGAAACAACCATGCAAATTAAATACGCATGAGTGCATTCGTAAAACATTTGCATTGTTTGTCTCTAGAATAATAGAGCCCCCCAAATTCAAATTCAAAGCCAACATTATTATGATTTTTTCTGTTACATGTGAATGTATGTGAGTGTGTGTTGCTGTGACCCTTTTCCATGTCAGGAAAATAATATTACATAGTACATATTTTCCAAATAAACTCATTTACTTGCTGAATCTCTTAATTCATTTCTATGCTGATAATATTTTAAGGCTTTTAATGATGCCATTACAGGCCACCCCAAAACTCTTTGCTTCTTTTATTTTATTTTTTGGCATTTTATCCGCGAAAGCCTTTGGCAAAATTTATTTCATGTTTCAACAAATTTGGCTAATCTCCAGCAGAACATATTAATGTATTATTATCTGTACTCTTATATAGTATAATAGAATTAAATTGAATTTGCAAAGTAAAAATAAAATAAAAATTATTTTGAATGAAATGTAGACGAATTTGAAATAGACTTGCTGACAAGTGAAAATAACTTCTTCCTTTTATAAATTCAATATTTCTCTCTTCAGTTCATATAGAATATTCTTTTTAATATTATAAATTGAATCTTTTCATTTGATTAACTTCCTATAAAACTTTCTTCACATTTGCCTATTTGCAAGCACACAAACTTAATTTTATTCTGCGAGTATTTACTACAGTTTGTTTTAAAAACACTTTCCCTTTTTTTTCTTGAAAACAACCACAAACAGCGTTAATAACAAATAGAATGAACATACATACATTTGCCCCCCTTCATATGCAGATTATGTGAGTCAAGTTATTTCCTCTTTTTTTCGAACTTCCTTCTCCCCATTTTTTTGTCTTCTATTTTGTTTGCAAAATATATGCCACATAATATTTTCCGCAATTATCTTTACGCAGTAGAGCGCATAAATTTTAAAGCCCTTCTCACCCACAACACAAGGAAACACAAAGACTGCAACAAAGTATTCAAATTTTACGCGTTTTTAAATTACATCGGGGCTTGTGTTTAAAGGATTGAACAATTTCATGGTATAAAGTCTCTAGTTAAAATAAATCTTTTTGTCAGTTTTGTGGGAGGATATTAATTTTTTCTTCGTTTTCTGCTTGCAAGTAAAATATATTTGAAACATTTACTTGCCAGCGATAACGTATTTAAATAGGAAAACTGTTAAAATAACTCTTAACATTTAATTTGGTTTGGGTTGAGTTGAGTGGTCCTTTAAGATTTGTTAAGTATAAAACGAATGATTTTTACGAAACTTGGCACACACCCTAAACAAAAAAAACCCAATCTTGCTTTTAAAAAAGTGGGCGGGTCACGCCCATTAAATTTTAATATTACATTTCACTTGCTTAGATTCTATCGATTCTTACGAAAATTGCCACACACCTTTAGCTCTGAAAAATACTTAATCTTGTGCTGAAAAAAGTGGGCAGGACTACGCCCATTAAAAATTATTACAAAAATGTATGTACTTCTACTTATCCGATTTCCACGAAACTTGGCAAAGAGTTGCGGCTCTTAGAATGCCATAATTCTGTGCTTAAAGAAATGGGGCGGGGTCATCCCCATTAAAGATAAATTTTATACTTCACGTGCCATATTTACGAAAAATTATTATAAATAAATAAAATAAATCGTTAAAATGATACAAAGTAAAAACGTCGCCAAAAAAAAATTAAAAGAGCATTAAAACGAAAAAAGCGCCAAATCTAAAAAACGTTAAAACTAAAGAACAACAAAAACAAAATCGCTAAAAACCAGAAAATAGTCGCCAAAACGAAAAAGGCGCTAAACAAAAAAAAACTAAATTGCTAAAAAATTAAAAGAAAATGCGAAAAACTCAAAACAAAAATCGAAAAAGCCATAAAAATTGTTATAACTAAAAAACGCTTAAGCAAAAAATTAAAAAAATCTCCATCAGGCAAGATATTCGATTATATGACTAATGCTGAGTTCACATCTGGCATTTCTAATGTTGTCATTTTCAAAATGTGTGCAACGCCGTTTACATTCACCTCTATCGTGAATAATTTTTCCCTTGAAATATTTCCCTTTTCCCCAAATAGCAGTCGTGAATAATTATTCCCCTGAAATGTGTTCCCTTTTTCGGTTCCCCTTATCGTGAATAATATTTTTCACATGGATTTGTTCACATTTCCCTTGGTTTTGTTCACTTTATTTTTGCAGGCCAACTGAAATAATACATAGCATAATTTCAATATTATACTCGCAATTATGTATAAAAAGTTATAAATAATTATTTTTACTACAAGATCAATAAATAAATTCAGTAAAGTGCGACTTTTGGCGATTTTTTCGGTTTTCGGATTGTTTTCCATTTTGGCCATTTTTTACATTCACATATTACATATCACTCATTTACTCAAACAACGTCATAACTCAAAAAATAAAATTTTTGTATTAATGATGCAGAATTAATTAATTTAAAAGTTTTGAAATTTTCTCTTTGTTTTCATACACCCAATTTTTATTTTTTGGTGTGAGAAGTTTTCTACGACTAGGCTCATAACGATTATACTAACTTCTTTGCAGCATTGCTCACATTAGGCTAAAATTTATTTAAATTAGAAACTAGTTTCACTTATAACACTTTTGTGAATAAAAAATAATGTTACATATCGATGGCTTAATATAAAAAGGGTGTATCTCAATTTTTTTTTGCGAAATCGCATTTTTAACGTTTTCTGGGAGACAACGTATAATAATTGCATCCTCCTTGAAGATCTTAGAAACGTTACAGTTAAAAATCAAGGACTTATGGTAACTTAAAAAAATATTTCTGCATGCAACTGTGTGCTAAAAATAGTAGATATAATACAGTGGAATCTCACTTAACGGACACTTCCTATAGGAGGACACCCTCTTTAGACTGACAAAAGCAAAGGATTGCTTTCTCTTTAGCGACAGTCCTTCGGTGTCCGCTCAGGAGAGATTCAACTCTATATAATTTAACGCCGCAGGCTGTACTTAGCGATGTTATGATTTCACTTTCTAAAAAGAAATATTTAGGGCAGTTTTTTTCCTCAAACTTATATGGCAACACTGTTTGTTACCCATCTTTCTAGATTTGATAACAGATAGCTCTTGATATTTTAATTTATGATATTTTTGTGCTGTTTGTTCTTAATTAATTATCGCCTCAAGCTTGTTTTGACAAAATATTGTTCACGCTCCGTTCTCAATATGATATCAACCCAGTGTTGCCATATTTATTTTTCAAAAATCTTCAAGTCGAGCAAAAAATTCTTTTTTTAATCAAAAATCGTTTCTGTTATTTTATTAAATGAAATCGAGTTAAAATTTATTTTGTTTCCAGTAAACTATTAAACGCAAAGCCAAATAACAAAAAATATTTATAGCCTGTTTGTAGAACGCGACAAGGGCGACTCACGACGAGCCGTTTCATGGACGACTACGTAATGAAAAGCGTTTGTATAACGCGACTCGACTTTGTCGTGCAGCTTATGTTAATTCGCCTATATATCCCACTCTGTGGCAAAACATTATGTTGCCAACATGTCCAAAAATTGTTTTCATTTATCTTTTTTCATAGAAAATTATAAATTCAACTTAAAAAAATGATAACCCTACTCTTGTGTTGAAAAAACACAATTGACAATTGAATGAAAAATTATTTGTATGTATTTTTTTATTATTTTGTTATAAAAAAATCAATTGTTCTTCAAAATATCTGCTGTTATTTGAAGAACAAAAATTAGGATATGTATGAAACTGTGTAAAATCCATGTGAGTGTATGTGTATTGTCAGTATTTATTCATTTTGGTGCACTTTTTTTGAACACGATTATAATTTTTCATTCGCCCATCTTGACATTTATAATGAGCCAAACCGTGTTACACAAACCCAAATAAATTGAAAGTTGTTACGTTTTTTAATTAAAAACGTCAACAGTCGCGATCTAAAAACCAAAAAAAGAAAAATGCTAACATGTTAGCGATTATTATCGACGAGTCGTGTTCTACAAACAGGCTGTTACTGTATAGAATATGTGTAAGATTATTACAAAGCAAATCAGAACATTTTTAAGTAGGTTAGTCTAAAAATCCCTCAATAATATATTAAAAGTAGCAAAAGTAAAATTTTTAAAAATCTTATTTTTAGATAAGAAATCTTTTTTAGTCTAAAAAATTCAAAAATAAGTTAAATCTTCAAATATGGTAACACTGTAGGTATCAACCGTTAATAATTTTAGAACGGTTTTTTTTCTCTCTGTGCATATATGGATGTGTGTGTGTTTGTGTGCGCTTTAATATTTTTTGCGTATGGTCGCATATTAATGTTTTATTTGCATTTAAAATTCATTGGAAATTGTTTACAAATTGTTATTTAATTGAGGTTTATTATGTCAATCAATCGCTGACCGTTGTTGTTGTTGTTGTACATAAATATATTTTCCTCAATAGTCTGTCTGTTTTGTATTGATGACTTATTTGGAATATTCTTGTTCCCACCCCTTAATAATTTGTCGTTTTTGATTCTTTCTTGCGGTTGTTTTTGTGTTTGTGTGTGTTCATTTACAACGAAACTCTCGAGAACCAATCATTAATTAAATTAATGATTACATTTTATGGGTAATTTTCTTTCGCACTTCTTTAAATTGATGGATCTTGTTAATGTTTTATCTTTCAGTTTTTTATTTTTATATTTGTATTCATTCATTTATTTTCCTCAACATGTGATGAATTAATAATTACATGTTCTTGAGTTTTAGTGACGACAGTGATAATGTTATTTATAATGCTATTTTGATAGCTAATTCTTGTTGTTGTTGTTGCTGTCATTGTAGTACGTCTTTAGATTGATATACATACATATGTATGTACATATGTAACATGGAATTCGCTGTGTTCTATTCAGTTTTGAAACAAAATTTATGCAGATTTTATTTGTCTAAAAAAACTAAAGAGAATGAAAAATGAAAAAATGAAAAATTATAGGGTGCATAAAGGAATTTTTAAAGAAGACAACTAATCCAATGAATAGTATACATTTCCTTTAAAAGCTTCTTAAGTTATGTATTTGGATTCTGGAATTTGCAAACGTAATAGCTTAATTTATTATTAATGATTAAAAAGAGTTTTCAAGTACATTTAGGGCCACTATTAACAATAATTTGGCGTTAGTTAAAATTAGGATTTTATCGTTTACATAAACACTTTTTTCATTCATTATTACACTTTATTCACTTTAACCTAAAAATGAGCGATAAGTTAAAAGCAAGTTCACTTTGGCTGTTCTGTACGGACACTATAATCGAATATCTTACCTGATGTAGAAATTTAAAAAAAAAACAGTTAAATAGCCGGTAAACTTTTTCGGTTTGGAAATTTTTTTTGGCGATTTAATTGTTGTTAATTGTTGATGACTCACTATGCTCATGACCACGATATTGAGGTTTGATTTATTTAAAATTTTAAATTTTCATAACAACCCTCGTTATGTTCAATTTTGCAATTAATTATGTTTTTAATTTTTAGTTTATTTATTTATATATAGTTTTATGGTTTTAGCGTTGCCGCGATTTTTTTTTTGTTTTTATAGACTCAGACTAGATTTAGATGGAGACGATTTTTTTAATTTTGTTGATTTTTTCAATTTTTTTAGATTTATTTAAATTTAAGCGATTTTTTTAATTTTGTTGCTTTTTTCGATTTGGCAACTTTTATCGGTTCTTGGCAATTTTTTTCGTTTTAGCGATTTCTTTCATTTTCATTCATTTTGGAATCGCCAAAAAGAAAAAAAGCAGCAAAACGAAAAAAAGCGCCAAAAATAAAACAAATTATTAAAACGAAAATAAATAGGCAAACGTCTTAGCGATTATTTTAATTTTAGCGATTTTTTTCGGTTTTTGGAGATTTATTTTAGTTCAAGCAATTTTTTTAATTTGGGTGCTTTTTTCGATTTGTCAACTTTTTTCGGTTTTTGATCGATTCCAAAATGAAAGAAATCGCCAAAACGAAAAAAATTGTCAAAAATAAAACAAATTATTAGAACTAAAATAAATAAGAAAAATCCGAAAAAATCATTAAAAAAACGCTAAAACTCTAAAAACCGTAAAAAATCCAAAAACGAAAAAAGCACCAAAACGAAAGAAAATCGCCAAAAAAAATGAACCAGATACTTAAATTAAAAAAAATGTTCGCACTCGTACCTGGATTGAGTAACTTTTATTGCGCTATGACAAATCAAAAATTGGGAATAAGCTCTAGAAAAAACTGCCAACACTGATATAGTCAATAAAGATTGAAGTTAGTTTAATCGCCTATTTCTCACCTGCGAAAGAAAACGTTCGACTTACAATTTATATTGAAAACAAAAACAAATTTTCATATTTTATTGTTGTTTTGAATATAAATTGTAAGTCGAACGTTTTCTTTCGCAGGTGAGAAATAGGCCATAAAACAAGTTTAAGTTTGGCTTAAGTCTCTGTCAAGCCTAATTCAAGTTTGTTTAAAATAGAGTTTAGGACAAACTTAAAGCAAGGTTAATTTAAGATTAGTTAAAAAGTTATTAAAACTAGTGTTACAGAAAATTTGTTTTATAAACCTCGTATAAAACAGAAATATTTTTTATGAATAAGGCAGTTAATATTATACATATATGTACATATAAAAAAATTAGCTTAAAATGCATTCGGGTAAGAATGAAAATTAATTTGTGCTAAGCTTGTGCTAAGATGATTAGCAGAGCATTACGAGTAAAAGTTTTATTAACAAATAATTTATTTATGGTGAATATCACGTTAATAAATTCTAGGAAATAATTTTTTTTATTCTCAAGAACAATAAATTGGCATCACCTATTGTTTAGGAAATTAAAGAAACATCTCTGGCAAGTCGAACACATGCTATTGTGAATTAATTTAGTGTGGTTTTCTACTTTTAGCGGGATGTTGGAGGAATTTTTAGGGATTTTTTGACAACAAACTTTGTCTGAGGTAAATTTTTTGTAGGAATATAAAATTAATTGTGAATTAATGTAATTTTATGTCTTAAGGCTCAGTTAGCCGCCTGTAAAGTAAAGTAACAGCAAAAGTAGGAAACAGCTGATCGATGTTGTTATGTGAAAAGTAATGAAAATGGTTATAGAGATGTAATGTAACGTAACCTATTTTTCATATAAAAATATCCATCAGCTGTTTCCTACGTTGCAGTTACTTTACATTACAGTCGGCTAACTGAGCCTTTACGCGTATTTTCGTAATTTTCTTAATAAATTCTTAATAAATTATTCAGCAAAATAATTCAGCACTTCACCACTCCGATTAATTTTGTTAGAAGAAAAAAATTTATTGGAAAAAATAAAGAGACCAATTTTGCGAGATGAATAAAATACTCGTACACTTGCTCAATTCACATTATTTTGTGGGAGTAGTTGTAGTAGTTCTTACATGAGTTGTTGTGTAATTTCAATAAAAACATTTCTTACACAGAAATTACCAACAATTATTGTACGAACTACGACTTCTAAAAAATATTTTGTGAATTGAGCAACCGTGTGCGAGTCAAATTACTGAATTTATTACGCTTTTACGTAAAAATTTGTAATTTCATTATTATAAATGTGAAATCTGTGAAGGTGAAAAGAAACGTTTCAAACTAATCAGCTTAGCAATTAAACTTGCATAGTCTAAATTAGGACTTAAGCAAACTACATAGTTCACTTACTGTAAGCTCATTTAGAAGGGTTTATAAGAACTCTCTGGCAACACCATACTTGGCATTCAATCCATTCAGCTTTTAACAAGCCAATCATTCATTCATTCATTCGCCTGTATCATTTAATTCTGCCGCCCGCCTGAAAATGACAAAGTGTCAACGCGTGAACTTGTGTTTCGTACACATGTATCGCAGCTCAAATAATTAATGACATTTGGTGTCAGTTGCAAACCTTTAAACATGAAATCAAAAATTGTTCTTTTAAGCAAAAAAAATAAAAAAAAGGAAAATAAAAATAATTCATAAAACAAGTGGCGTATGAATTTCTCTACTCTGATTGGCCTCCGTCGATGAAGCAGCAAAAGAAATGGGATGTGCAAAATCATGACAAGATAAACAATAAAAGTGAACACACAATCGCGCAGCAGAAACAGCCAGCACTAGCTAAAAGCAATTGACACTGAAAGAAAAAAAAATAAACAAAAATAACAGATGGGTACGTAGAAATAAATGAAATACAGACAAGATGAGAGTTTTGTTTAATTTCTAAGTTTTTGCCGGTTTGCTGCTTACTTACCCCGAAGGTAGTATATAACAATAAGTCAATATGTTGCAAAGAAAATATTACTTCAAGCAACAACGACTTGCGATTATATGTATGTAACATAATTGTCAAACAAAATGTCAATGTTAAGTGTCACATAGCAAGAGCACAATAAACAATAACAATACCCGGCCTAAAATATACATACATAAATGTGTTCGTGTTCAATGTTAAAACAACATCAACACACATCAAGAACTAAAAATATTGTAAAATCAAAGAAATAATTAGGGAATTCACAATGAGTATATTAAAATTTGAATGCGGCAATATTGCGCCATCTTAATTCTTTCATTGTGAGCAGGCAACGGTATAAATACGAATTCTGTCTATAACAAAGTAAGGTAAACACACATACATCTTTATATTATTTATAAATTAGTGTATAATATGAGAGAGAGAGATAGAGTTTAACATTACCACATTGCCATATTGAAAATGACATGCATTTTATACTTTTAAATTTGCCACCTGGGGGCAAATTACGGCACTCGTAATTTAAAAATATTTCAATAGAGTTTATGTGGAAATATTTTTATATTACGACTCGTATCGAATGCCGTGATTTGCCCCTGGTAATTAATTTGACTTACACAAAACAAAAACAACGAACTTGTCAGACCATATTAAAGTATTAAAATTGAAACGTTGCAATATTAAGACATATGTATTTTAAAACGCTATTGTGAACTCCCTAAATATATTTTTTTGGGGTGGGGGCAGGGGCAAGAAAAAAGGCGTTGCTATTGATACTACTTAATAATAAATTGCTTTGTTTGCTTGTAATACAGTCAATAATTCAGGCAGATTATTTTAAATTTATACTTCAATATTCCCACGCAAACTTTGACAACACACGCCACATTAGCACCTTTTGCCAGCAGCTGGAGTGCTGCAAAGAACCAACCAAGCCTTTTCAATATTGGCTCTCTGCTTGATTTATATTTAAAAAATGTGCATATGTTAGCCTGTGTAATATATTATTCTTGTTGAGTATTTTCCCACATCATCAACATCAACATCCACACTTTCAGCAGGCATCATCTCCTCCGCATCATCTCGATTTCATTTGGCTTCGCATTCCCTTCTGTTTTTTTTCCTGCTCGCCCACAATTTGACACCTTCTGTAAATCGTATTATATGCGCTTGATTAAGTTCATTATTATTGCATGGTTATTTCTCTTTTATTTATTCTTTTGCCTGGTAGTTGTTGTTATTGAACTTCCTGATTTTTGCTGGTAAAAAACGAAGTCTTTGCCTTTTATAGCTGTCAACCGTACTTCCCTCCCCACCCCCTCTCCATCGAGCGTTTGTATTGATGATATTATCCTTGTTTTACTTCTTGCTTGCTTAAGTAAGTTTTTTTTGTTGTATTATCATGCTTAATATATTTTTTTTTGTTATTACTGGTATGATTTTCTAATGTAATTTTTTGCTTCAACTATGGCGTGTTTGTGATAAAGTATTTGAAAGTGTCTAATGTCGTTTGAATTTCATAAATTTTGTCGGATATCAAAGAAACTTTATGTTTATGTCTTATAATTTTTTTATGAATAAACAAATGATACTCCTACTCCCACATAAATACTAGTACGTATTCTTTTTTAGTAAGATTAACTAAAACATTCCTTTAAGCACATGAAAAAAAATTAATGGCAAAAGCATAACATTAAGCAGGAGCAGATAATCAATTGCCCTATTGTGAATATTTATTCCCTCGAAATATTTCAGTTTTCTCCAAAAATTGCAATTGTGAACTATTAATCCCGTGAAAGTTCCCCCAAAAATTATAAGAGTTTTTGCACAAAAGTTTTGTTTGGGTTATAAAAAGAAGAATAAGAACGATGTTGGTATTTAAAAAAAGGTTTTAATTGCTTGATTTTATTTTTACAAGGTGTGTAAATGTCAAAAACTCTTCATGCTCTTACTAACATTTCGGTCCTTTATTTTTTCCAATAAGTTTTTTTCTTCTTCTAATAATATAAATCGTAGCGAAATTCTATTCATTTTGCTGAATAATAACAATTTATTAAGAAAATTACATTAATTCACAATTAAATCTATATTCGAACAACAAAATTCACCTCAGACAAAGTATGTTTTCAAAAAATCCTTAAAAAATTTCTCCAAAATCCCGCTAAAAGTAAAAAGCCACACTAAATTATTTCACAATAGCTTGTGTCTCGACTGGCCAGAGATGTTTATTTACATAATTCCCTAACAATTGGCGATGCCAAATCATTGTTTATAAGAATAAAAAATTATTCGCTAGAATTTATTCTTTTGAGATTCGCGATGAGTGTGAATATGTAATAAAGACGTTTTCGCACAAGCATACAAACTTTCGCATTTATAATTTTAGTAGAATTTTTTAACAGTAATGGGTTAATTCGTGTCAAAAATTTTGAAACTTTTTCGTTTTGGCGCCGAAGAAAAATTTCTTGCCTTCTTTTAGTGCTTAATATAAGCTTAACGCTAAAGTGTTCCCCAATCCGAATAACCCCCATATTCATAAAAAAATAAAAGGATTTTGAAATCCTTTTTAAGAAAGTTTTGTATGAAAAATTTGAATTAAAAACATTTCAAATTCGTTTTAAATTATATGAATATGGGGGTAAAAATATAAACCAAAATCAGCAAATCTTTTGGCTAAGTACTTAGATTTAATAGGGTTAAGTATTTTTTTTTGTATTTGTACAAGCATATTGCTCTATAAAAGAAGTTCTTAAACATGCCCTAATCCCATTAGCAAGTTAATGCAAAAGCATAAATTTTTATACTGGCCTGGCACATGTGAATGCTTTTCCTTGTTTTTTTTTGGATTTGATATTTGGAAGTCATACAAAATCATCAAAATACCGTTCAATGGCATTTTCATGTTTGATTTATTTTTCTTGGCAATCGAAAATCGTAAACACCTTAATAAATATTAAGAGAGTAAATAAGCCAATAACCTTAAACAATTGCCAAAAAGAAATAAGAAAAATTAAACTAACACTCTTGAAGGGTAAATGCTGTGTTACTTGTAACGAGAAAAAAAGGGCAAGAGCAACTCAACTATCCGGAGGACAATAAGGCGAGAAAAAAGCTTAAACTAAAATAACAATCATAAAATTATGAGCATGTACACACACACAAACTCTTATACAGACGTTATTGTTTTTTCCTGTAATGTGCTAGGACAGTTAATGCTCGATAATTATCTCTATTGTGAATGAGAAGTGAAATTTTACTTCCCATAAAATTTTGCATTACCCCGAAGGGAAAATATTCTTCCAGCTATAAGTTCCCAGTGAATGTAAAAATCATTTGTAAAGCTTGAAAAGTAGTCAAATGCTTATACAAATATTTGATATCAAATGAAATTTTCCCTGAGTTTTTAAATATTGTAGGTGTGGTAAATAAAAATTATTTGGCATACCACCGCCATAAGACTTAGTTAAAAAAAATAAATAAATATATTTTATTGATCTTTTCCTAAAAATAAGTATTTATTAATTATTTAATTAGATGGATTTAACATGATGTATACTATACATATTTATTAATTTCGCCTGCAAAATTAGGGAAAAAGTAAAAATATTCCCGTGAATTTTTTATTCCCATGAACAATAGCTTGTCATCGCCAATTATTAGGGAATCAAACACACATCTCTGGCAAGTCGAACACTCTATTGTGAATAGATTTAGTTTAGTTATCTACCTTTAGTGGGGTGGTTGTTGTAGGAATTTCTAGGGATTTTTCAAAACTAACTTTGTCTGAGGTGAATTTGTTAATCAAATATAAAAGAAAAAATACATACAGGAAAATCTCGTTATAACGAATTTCGCTTTAACGAAAATCCTGTACAATGGAAGTCCAAATTTTTTTAAATCAACAACCTCATGGATATAACGAACTATAAAGAATAAATTCTAAAAAAGAAAAAAACAGAACCTTGCTAGCAACATATTTCTAATATATAGTAACATTAACTGTCTAATATAGCAACTTTTTGATAAATGTGTGTGAGCCACAAATAAGTTAAACAAAATCTACAGCAGCAATATAATTGCAAAAAATAATGTGGTAAGGCTAATTTGTATTCGGCAGCTTATTTGAAAACGAATTGCTGTCATTCTTTTTAATCGACTTCAGAAAAAAAAGGAGGAGGTTATCCATTTGTCCATATTTTTTGTTTCTTTTAACATTATTACTTCATAACTCGAGACATTTTAGATCGATTGGAAATTTGTTTGTCTGAGACGTTATAGCTTCCAATTATTCCCATTGTAAAAAAGTGGGCGGGGATGCACCCAAAATTTTTTATATATGATTTTATAATATTCTACTTGTTTGATTGCTGCGAAACCTAGCAAACACCTTTGATCGTGGAATTATAAAATTTTAAAGTTTAAAAAATGGGCGGGGCTACAACCATTAAAATCTATTATTTTTTACGTGGCTCTACTTTACCAATTTTTACGAAACTTACCACACACCTTAAGCTCCAAAATAGACACAATATTCCATATAAAAAAATGAAATTTACAATTTTATTTTAAGTGGTTCTACTTTATTGATTTTTACAAAACTTAACATACATCCTGGGCTCTGGAAGGCACTGATAATGGCATTTAAAAAAATGGGTGGAGGCACATTTATTAAAATTCATTTTTATATTTCGTATACTTCTTCACAACCAACAGATTTTTAAATTTTTACTTCAAGCTTGGTGCCATAATATTTTTTCGAAAATATTGTTTCAGATCTTTGCATTGAATTTGTTTTATTTTGGCAGAATTATTATTTATTATTTGATTGTATCATGTCTACAATAACAATAATTAAAATACCACCTAAAAAAATTTGCGAAGAAATTATATCGTTCGTTATACCGGGACTTGCCTGTATTTATATTGTTCAAAATGTTTTTTAAAAAAATTCACATAATTTTTGGGAAAAAACACCAGAATAAATAAAACCGTGATACCATATTTTTTTCGAACATGCGATATTTTTTCATATTTAAATAATTCACAATAACAACTTTGGAGAAAAGAGAAACTTTGCGAGGGAAACAACATTCACGATAGGGGTGATTATTTATGATAAAAAAGGGAATTTATTCACGAAATGATCATCAGAAAAAAGGGAAATATTTGGAAGGAAGAGTATTCACAATATGGCCGAATTTATAGTTCAAGGTATCACAGAAAAAGTTCAAATATCAGCCATGTCCTGAATATCAAATTTTTCAAATCACATGTGATTTTAATAAGCAATATACATATAAATAAATATCCTGCAGATATATTTTCACTCTTTTCTTGAATTTTTCTCTTGTTTAGAGCATAAAATATCATTTCTGAAATAAATTTATTGTGTATGATTTTAGAAGAGTCCGCAGGATCATTATTTTCTCTAAAACCACATGTGATTTGAAAAAATGTGATTTTCAGAAGAAGCCTGAATTTACTAAATTAAAGGCAAATTTTGTTTTGAAATTTTTATGGAAAAAATATTTTTTGAAAAGAATTTTCGTTATTTTTCATACAAATTTGAAATGTTAGAAACGAAATTTCTTACAAAATCTGCTTATTAGATAGATTTTTTTTCGAATGTTTTTCAAAGAACTTGGGAAACAGATTAAAATTAACTAGTAGCAAATTATCAAGCGCTGACTGTATATGAATTTTTTTTGGCAGCATATGGCCAAAAGACCAAAGGAAAATATATATATATTTTTTTTGCTTACAACCAAGCATTGACTTGGTGGGAAATCAATGACTTACAAAAATTGGCTGCTGCATGGCAAAAAAAAGTCAAGTTGTTTTGTTTTTTTTAATAAATAATAAACAGTTTGATTTTAGCTTCCTGTAACCTGCCTAGAGTTTGACTGCTTATAGCATTTCCCATCTTTTTTTCTCCGGGCTGTTTTAATTCTCCATGGCAAAAAAATAAAAAGGTTTATCTCTTTTATTTACACCACTTTAGTTTTTTTTTATTTAATTTTTGTTGTTTCATAGTTGGCGATGTTAACGAGCCGTTGATTTTTCAAATCCTCTATATGAAGTTCGCCATTTTATTGTGAATGTTTTTTTTTTGTTGGTTTGTCAAAACAATGTGTTGCCACTTGGTGGGAATAAAAAGAGTAACGGTTGGTTCTTTTTTGCCTTCCAAAACAAAGCAAAGAGCCATCAGCGTCCTGTATAGTGTAACAAAATGCATGTATTGATAAGAAAAAAAAAGATTATTTCTCTTGCATATAGGCCTGCTTACATTAACCCCCACACGAGCTTAAATGCCATTACAAATACTTGCGACCTTTATAAAGACAAACAAAAAAAATTTTTCAAACGACCACAAACACCATTTAAAATGTTGCTTTTTTCAAGCATATTTACGCAGAACAGAGCGAACGATTTGCAGCACAATGAATTTATTCAATGAAAAAGAGAAGAAAGGAAGGAGGAGTGAATGGCCCGGGCTACATATCTAATGTGTATATGCTGGCATTCTAAAACATTTTAAGCTTTCAAAAACCATTCACCAAGAACCACAACAAACCCTTTATGTAACTCAAAATTTTATTTATGTTATTTTTGTTTTTGCTTGTGTATTAAAATTTCTGCAACTTTCTGGCATTTTTAAATGTTTCCGCTGAAATTTGCATGGCTTGATGCCTTCCCCCTTCTTAGCGCATTTGGTCCTTAACGTTTTCATGCATACTGGTGCTGTTGTGTTATCCTTTTAAAAATCACTCATACAACAGCCGCACAAAGAAAAAGTTGAACTTATTTCTAAACGACGCCACATATCATGAGGGTCTTATTGACACTGAAATTAAAACAAACAATAAAATGAACAAAAAATAAATAATAAAAAAATGTACTGAAAATCCCCACAATAACAAAACAAAGTTTATCTATTTTTTTTAGATTGCCAAAAATTTGGTGCAGATTGTTTTAATATTTATTTTTATTTTTTTGTTAAGCAATTGTAAACTAATTGTTACAACGACGGCTGTGTAACAATTAATAACGGGCCAGTAAATGCCTAAAATTTAATCAAGTTTCTATTCCAAAGCATCCGGAGGAAGGAAAATGTTAGCACAGCATTTAAAGTTTTTTGAAAATTTTTTTAAAATAGAAAATTTAAGCAACACCTGGTTTAAATGTTTTTCTTGTTATAAAAAAAAAATTATTTAACTTTATCTGCATTAAGAAAATCTTTAAATATTATAGAGGGTGTTGCAGGCCGTCTTTTGCTTTATATTATATCAATTTTTGTTTAACCAAATGGCCATGCTTACGGCCATTCTTTTTGTCATATCATTTTTATTGTGAATTTTTCACACACCATTACAATAATCATCATCATCGTCCTCATTGTCTTTGTGCATTAAACCAAACATTAAACAATCCCTTGAAAACAAAAATAAAATATACTTATTTATGCATTCAAATGAGATCATAACGAAAAAAACATCAACAGCCAACCAACCTTCTTTTACGACATACGAGTATAAAAATGATAATAGTCTGTCTTGTCAGCTTTTTATTAAGACAACTGACAGTGTTGTGCGGCAAAAGATACAAAAAGGTGTCACACATGTTATGCGCACACGACTTTGATGTGATTGCTGCTGCTTGCCTGGCAGTCAGCCACCATGATGGGAATCATGCTTTGCAACTTGAAGTGTTAATGACTGTGATGATTTACAATGAACAGACAACTATAATTGAAAGATTTGTAATGAGTGAGATATTTCTATAACCAGCCTGGACAAATTCCCAGGGAATAAATTTTTTCCGGCAATAAAATCCTCTTATTCTAAACAGACTGCTATGAATATAAAAAGTGAGAGAGAGACAATATCGAATTTTTGGGGTTAGCCATTTTCTTTCCAGTTCTTTTATTTTTCGTGAAATAAACCAACAATGAATAGCAGTAAAAACTTCCGGGAAATTATTATTCAGAATAGAACTAAGCACAATGACATCAGCTTTCTTAAACTGGGCTAACTTGCTTGGGATACTTTAAGCAACAATTTTGCATAAAGCTCTCCAACTTTTCGGTTATAAAGCTTAACACTCCCTCCAGAATTAAAGACAAGCGGCAACACCTTTTCAGCAACATATTTTTAATAATTTCTACGGTATTTTCACATATGGAGTTAACGAAATCCAGTAATTACTTCTTATCACAAAAATTTGTTTAATTTTCAATTAATTTTTAACCCCTGCAAATCTTCTTTCCGTTTCTTACATTTACTATGCATTGATAACGAGAACAAACGTTGCCATGTAATTCGCAACAGCAAATTTCCCTTCGTAATGAATGCAAATTTTATGCGAACAAAAGTTTAATATTTTATTCACAATAAGCTGTGAATGAAAATCTAATGTAGTATCAATAAAAAAAAAATCCGAATGTAAAGCAATGAAAAATTTAAAAACCGGTAAAACTAAAAATTCTGAAAATTATAAAATCACCAAAACAAAAAAAATCGCCAAAAATTTAAAAAAATCGCCAAGACGAAAAAAATCGCCAAAATTAAATAAAAAATTCCAGCACTAAAATAAGTCGCAAAATTCGAAAAAATCGTCCAAATGAAAAAAATCGCCAAAATTAAAAAAGTGCCAAAAACCGAAAAAATCGCCAAACGCGAAAAAGGCTACAGTAACAAAATAATTGTTAATATGAAAAAAAATCGCCAAATTAAAAAATCGCCAAAAACCGAAAATGAGAAAAAAGTGTCAAAACTAAAAAAGCGCCTAAATGAAAAAATTCGCCAAAAAGAAGAACGCCAAAAACCAAAAATCGCCAGAACTAAAAAAAATAGCCAAAACGAAAATATCGCCAAAAAATAAAAAAAACGTCAACCGAAAAAAATTGTCAAAACGAGAAAAAAAATGTCAAAACTAAAAAAATTGCTTAAATGGAAAAAAACTTCAAAACCCGAAAAAATCGCCAAAACCAAAAAAAAATCGCCAAAATTAAAAAACGCCAAAAACGAAAACAAATGCCAAAACTATATTTTATATAGGCTACTAAAGTTCGTATTGAATTGCATATCTCGTGTCCGTACGGAACCCTTCGTGCGCGGGTCAAAGTCGCACTTTACTGAATTTATTATGTTTCGTTTATAAACAATAATAAGAACATGAGGGCAATTTTCACAACTTGCCTTTAGCTAAAGACAGGATTTTGTCTGCCCGATAAGTGGCTTCACATTATAAAATCTTCATTTATTATTTTTTTATCCATTAAATATTATAACTATTGATAATAATAACAATAAAAAGTTCAAGTTAACTAAAGGCAAGTTGTGAAAATGGCCCTAAATCTTTTAAATATAAAAACTTCCATCACTGATTGTGATAAAAATTTTCTGTAAAGATATGTCCATATAATTTTTTTTTCAAATATCATGATATAATTTTCTCTTTAGAAAAGGATCGAAGAACTTTTGTTTCATTTTAAAAACATAACCTGGTACCAACCATTTTTAATATCACAGATGTGATAGTTTATCATGCCACTTTTCTTTTAATAATAACCTAAGCTACTTGTCGTAATATTTTGACAAAATGAAAGATTTGTTTGTTATTGCTATATTTTATTTTGTTACATAATCATACGTACATATAAACTGAACTGTAGAAAAATAAAAAGCAAACATAATGATTAGGACAAAGTAAGCAGGATGATGAGCTGCGAGTGGACTCATAACAAAAGGATTGAAAACGCCACCAATCACACACATGAATTTAAACATAAAAAAATACCCTGATGATAAATAACATGACTGACGAGTTTAGGTCATGTCTGACTGACTAACGGTGTGATTGTTAAATATGTATGCAATCGTATGTGAACATATATCTATGTACATATGTACATATCTACTAGTTTTATTTTAATAAACCTTCATTTATAATTCTCTGTCGTAGTAGACTTCATTTTGTTTGGTTAGTTATGCCTGTGATGTTTTAATATTTTTTTTTTTCACTCGTAAAATTTAGTCTTATTTTGCAACAGACAAAAACCGTATGCTAACGCTTCAATGATTACAAATCGCAAATAATTTTAATGCAGCTCGGTTGGCGAAACGACGACTGCCATAAGCAGCGATGGCAACTGCTACGCCAGCAGAAATAATTCTAAATTTATCAACAATAGCAGCACCAAAGCGTGACTGTTTAAGCGAATAAACGGTGGCAGCACTTTTTTTTTTGTTCATTTTGCCTTTAACATTTGCAGAGATGTTACTACCACCATATTAATGACAACATTATTTCTATCAACTTCATCATTGTCAGGCAGGCATCATCGTCACAGAGCGTACGACAGCATTCACAACAGAGCCGAGAATTATCATTACAATACAATTGTGAATTCTGTTAGAAATAAGTATTATCGGTATGCGAATTTTATTTTACTTGTTTTGTTTTGCTACACACTCTCACACATTTCTTCCAAAATTTAATAAGGCACAGTGGGGTTTAGTTTGATAATTTGTAAGTTATTTTTCAAAATAAAAATCATATTTATTTTTGATTCAAAATAGTAAAAAAAAGATAAAACAATACATTTCTAAGATTTTCGAAAACTTTGTATACCACAGATTGTGATGCAATTTAAATTAAAATTAATTTTTTATATAAAATTTTTTTTTACAAAATTTTCTATAATGAAAATTCTATTACAATTTTTGATATTTTACTAAAGTTTAACTTTTAAAGAAATTTATTAAGGCCTTTAATCTATTTAGAAAATTTTATAATTTTCCCTACCACTGCATTTAATTAAATTAATTAATTCAACAATTTAATTTATTTAAATTATTTAATTAATTATTTAAATACAGTAGTTTTGTTTTATCTTCAAGTTATAACGACATTGTAACAGAATTGTAAGTGTAAATAATTTCATCACAGTGTGTGACAATTTCCCTAAACAAAATTTTATTTCATAATCTTGAAATTGCTATATAAAAAATCTTAAGACAATATGTGACAACATATTACATAATTACAAAATTTTATTCCAAGTCGTAATAAAATTTCTTTGCTAAGAAAAATTTTAAATCGTTGGTGACAAAAAATTTTATATAAAGAATCTAGCCACAATTTGTAACAAAATTTCTATCTAGCAAAACTTATCGCAGCTTCTAACAAAAATTTCTTTATAAAAAAATCTATCACAGCTTAAGACAAAATTTTTTTGTTAATTTACAGCAACAACAAAAAGCAGTAACAAAAATTTATTTAAAGCTAAATAAACTTTAAGACAAAATATTTTGTTAAAAAGTTTAATCATAATTTAAGAAATTTTACTTAACACTGGTTGTCACAAAAATTGCTAAATTAAAGATTTTTGTCACAAATAGTAATATATTTATTTATTTTGAATTTTTTTATTAAGTAATTTTTTTTGTATTTTTTTTGCATTTTGATTTTTTTATAAAGAAATTATTTCTCTTTTTTATCACATGATTAGAATTTTTTTGAAAGAAATATTTTTATTACACTAATAACTACATAACATAGATTTTTTTATATGAAAATGCTGTCACAAACTGTGACATAATTTCTGAATTAAAAATTTTATCACCGCTCGCGACAAAATTATCATACAGAATTTTTTTCACAGCTTGTGACAAAAAAATTTCTTTAAAAAAATTTTCATCATTAATAAAAACTTTATAAAAATAATTTCTTCATAGCCTCTGAAAAAAATTTATAAATAAATAAATCTCTTACTGTTTAAGACAAAAGTTTTTGACAGAACATATTACAATTTGTGACAAAATATCTTTATAAGAAATTTTATAGTCGCTTGTGTCACAAATTTTATAGAAAACATTTAGCTATTCTTTCTGACCAGACTTCTAAATGTACAAAAGTCTTTAACAAAAGTCCTTTAAATAAAATTTTGTGACAAAAGTTTTTATTTCGAAAATTGCATCACACAGCTTGTAACTTAAAAAAATGTATTAGAGCTCGTGATGAAGTTAATTTTAAACAATTTTATAATCGCTTGTCACAAAAATTTTATATAAAGAATTTCGCCATAATTAATGGAAAAAATAAACTTTAAGGCAAACATTTTTATTGCGAATATATTAATGGGATAAAATTTGAACTAAATTGCAGATTGTGACAAACTCTGGCATAAATTTTTTTTTAAAATCGCCTTGTCACAAAAACTACATTGTGAATTTTTGCACAATTTGTGACAAAATTTCTATACACAAAAATTTATTGCAGCTTGTAACAACAGTATGTATCTTAAAACAATACTTACCCACTATTTGTGACAAGATTTCATATATCAAAAATTTACAAAATTAATTAAAAAACTCTTCATAGTTTGAGGCAAAATTTCTTTTGAAAAATTTTCTAATCGTCATAATTTATGACAAGGTTTTTAAATGTACCAAATTATGACTGTTTGTGACAAAATTTATTTAAGGAAAATCTTATGACAAAAACTGCAAAATTTTATCACAGTTTGTTACAAATTCTGGCATAAAAATTTATAAATCGCTTTATCACAAAAGTTTTATACAAAGAATTTAAGCAGAATTTGTGACAAAATTTTTAAACAAATTTTTTTTTCTGTAATACTATTTGTGACAAAGTTTCTATATGGAAAATTTCATTACATTGTCAAATTTGATATTAAACATTTTAGTACACAGTTTGTTACAAAATTATAATATAATTTGTGACAAAAATTTTTATAAAAAAGTTGTATACAAAGAATTGAGACACAATTTATGACAATTTCTAAATATAAAAGTTTATTGCAATACTTATTCACTATTTGTGACAAAGTCTTTGTATACAAAATTCTTTATACGTAATCAAGTTTTCATGAAACATTTTAGTAGAATTTGTGACAAAATTATAATACAATTTATGACAAAAATTTTTATTATTTGAATCTTACGATAAGTTGGGACAGAAATTTTAGTTACGAAATTTTACAAAATTGCAGAAATTTTATTAAAATAATTTAAATAAATAGTTTTATAAAATTTGTATGCAGAAAATTTTGTCACAAAACTTTTATAGTTTGTAAGAAAATTATTATAAGGTGGTGTCCCATTTTAACGAATGACGGTATTCGCTAAACCGGGATACCATTGCATAGCGTCAAAAATTTGCAGATATTTTTAATAAATTTTTACCACAGTTTGGGACATAATTTTTTTATATAGAAAATTTCATAACAAAATTTATGTAGGTTGAAGCAAAGTTTTAATATGATAACGATGTAAGACAGTTTATGTTATAAATTCATACTGCTTCAGCCCACAGTGTTTTGGTAGATTTAGCTTTTTTCCATATTTTGTTGTGCTCTTCCCACTGTGCTGTTCATTGGTATCAGTGTAACGCGTGTTACAGTTAAATTTAATCGTTTGTTACAAATATTTGGTTTGCAATTTCAATTGAAATGCGCAAACACACACGCACACTTACATATACACAATTTTGTAACACACACACTGGCATTGAGTGAATGTCCTGGCACAGTGATTATGATTAGAATATTTCAAAAAAATGGCATAACTTTGAAATGAAAATTCTTAACAGAGGGCAGCAAAACTTTCAAAGTGAAATCGGTGACGTTAAAAATATGTAGTTTTATAAAGAATGCTTTACAGTGGGCTTAAAGAGATAATTTTACTATATCATATATACATACATATATATATAACATCTAATCCACTGTGTTATTTTTTTAATGTTATTGACAGTGCATTAAAGATAGCAATTGTACCAGCAGCATTTTCATTTCACTGTGTGTGTGTGAGTGTGAGTGTGTGTGTGTTCGTGTAAGGATGTTTGCTTTGGAAGTTTCTTTGAAACGCGTGTTAGAGGATAAATGTGTTGTTTATGACTTTCAGATTTGTTATTTTATAAGAATAGTATTTTGTTGCTTTTATTTTTATTTTTGCTTTAGCTGGCAGCTCTTAAGACCGGTCTATTTTTATGTTCAATATAATTTTTCGTATTTGTTGTTGTTGTAGTTCTTGCTTTGCAAAGGAAATAAAAACATACGTTTTGTTACACAACTAACTTCAAGCACTAGCAAAACAATGACACTACTGCAGTGTTATTCAGCTGACAGTGGAAAAATATTATCAATAACAGCCTCTGTCACTGTTACCGCAGAAGCCGCGGCAGGGGAGAACAGTGAGTGGTAAGTAGTGAGCAACTGTCACATGTCTGGCTCATGTTTGCCAGATTTGATAATTTTTTGTCAATTTGGGGATATTTTTTTTGATGTGTAAAGATCTATACGCTAGAGGGTAAAAATTTTTTCACAATACAATTACAAATTTTGAGTAAGATCGTAAAGCGTTATCAAATCGGTGTGAGCTATGTATGTATGAGTGCATTAGTGTAATCATACGAACAAGAAGTACAGAGAAACTTAATAGCTGCATAGAAATATAATCAACCGAATTTTAAAGCATACCTTCAGGAGCAATGTTAATTTTAATAAAAATTGCTTGTGAAGTGTAATAGTGTTGCCAGTGGGGATAATTTTGTTAAGAAGTTGATAAATATAAAATAAATAAAATAAATATAAACTTTTAAATAAAATAGCGTTTTAAATGTAAAATATTTCTTTAAAAGATAAATAGCAGTCTTAATAAAGAATTTATATTATTATATTATAAAATACATATCTTAATTACGTACTGTTGCCTTACACTGAAGCTGGTGCACGACAATTGGGTAACAATCTCCATCTCATGCTTATTATTATGGGTGGAGATTTTCATAAAAATTTTGCAAGCCCACAGTCGCAAGATTTATAAAAATATTTATTTGACGTTTTCCACTTGCATGTGAGCAATTCTCCACAAACCTCCACAACTAATAATTTTACTACTATAGATGGAGTTTCTATAGATTTTTAAATACAGTAGAGTCAAAGATTTATACTATATATCTTATTTTACTTGCCATAAGCCAATATTAAAAAAAACTTTCATTACTAGATGTGATAAGACTCACATTTATATATTTGCTTAGGTATTCGTTTTATAAATTTTATGGTTAAAGGATCATTTACGTATTACGTCAACGCTATTTTCGCAGTTATTTTTTTATTTCGAGAAATGGACAGGTGTCTAAGGCCAATATTGTTTTGTTTTATTCGTGACATATGGCGAGCAATGTTTGAAAAAGTGGCCTAAAACTGGACGTACATGTGCCCATAGGCGCAGAAAAAACATTTTGGGGGAATATTGCACCCCGATCTTAAAAATTTCAAGTTATTAGATATTTATTGTATTAATACTTACCAGTCATAATGCCCCCCCCCCACAAACAAATTGAAAAAATGTCTAGCTACGCCAATGCAATTTAGAATTAAAATTATTTGCTTTTTGTCTTATTTTTCAGAATTTGTATTAGTTTTTCATGATTCAAAAATAAAATGTATTTAAAATCCATTTGAATGAAACTTTCGTGTGAAATTTTTTAAAAATTTATTTAAATTCAATTTTATATGAAAATTATTAAAAGTAATACATTTAAAACTCATTTAATATTTTATTATGGGGGTATACATACACACATACATATGTATGTATGTATTACTTCATGATATGAAAAAAAAAATCTTTTATTTTGTGTTAAAAAAAATTCTTGTCGTTCACACCGGCCAAAATTTGGTCTATAATTGGGTGTACCTGTGACTGAGTGGTAGCGATGCTAGCCTCTCAGTCCAGAGATCGTGGGTTCGATTCCCACCATATAACCTGGTTGTTTTCCGTAGACAAGCTAATGGCTTTGCGGGTTGTGATTATTCTTAAAAAAAAATTTAATTATACGTCCGACTACTGGGAAAATTTGCGGAATACTTTGTAGGCGTGGCCACGCTCATAACAATTTAATATTAAATTATATAAACTTTTACTTATTCGATCCTTACTAAACTTTAACACACACCTTTGGCTCTTAAAACGGCACAATTCTGAATTTATACAAGTTGGCGGGGGCACGCCCTTTAATATTTCTTTTTATTACATATCTATATTTTATGTGCTTTCAGCCTTAGTATTTCGTAGTGACACATATGTAGCTGTATTTACCAAAAAAGGGCGGTGCCACGCCTCAAAAAACTCAGCATGGTATTTACATAATATACTTCCACTCAACCAATTGCCACGATACCTTCTCAAGCACTTAAGGCTCTTAAAATTACATAATCTTACATTTACAAAAGTAGGCGGGGCCATGCCTTTTAAAATTTAACATTATATGTATCATGTAATACCATATAAATTAGGATTTAAAACAACCACTTTAACTGATTTTACGGCTTGTTTATGCGCAAATTGTATACAAATTCCAAGCTGGCAACGTTGTTCTTAAGCCATTTATTTGTACATGAATTCGTATGTGGTTTTATGCAGGTGCATGTGTTTGTGTGCAACCTGGTATTTGTTTTGTTTTTATTATATCGTTTCTTCCTTTTAATGTTGCCGTAACTTTGTGCGTTTGAGTGTGTGTGTGTGTGTGTTAGTGTGGTGTGTTTGTTTTTAACTTCTTCTGCTCCACATGTTCCTTTTGCCGGTTTTATGAATAACCAACTCTAGCGCTGCTGCTGTCACTGCAGCCACTGCTGCCGTGACTGTGTGTCTGTCCCTTGTCTTCTACATCTTTGTGTTTTTTTTATGTGCATTAGACCATTATTAGTCCGTTAAGATTTTTTCGATATATTGTTTTTGTCATTGTTTTTGTTGTTGTTATTATTATTTGCTCTGACATTTTTACATTTACGACGCGCATTCATTTAAAAATTGTGAAACAATTCAGTTGTTTGGTTCAATTCATTCACTCATTCATTCATTTACATCACTTAAACAATACAAGTACAATACAACGGATTTTATTATCACACTGTGGTCTTCTTCTAATTAAAAAAGAAAATATTTATCATTTACTAACATATTATTATTAATGTTGTTGTTATCGTTACATAAAAAAACGTGCGCGCCAAAGAATAAAACTTAAAAAAAATTTTAGTGGGTCCTACTCTTTTAATTGTTGTCCTGTTTTTTAAAAGTGAAAGTGTTTCCAGTTTGTGTGCAGAATAAGGAAAGCAAGTATGTACATATGTATAAATAAAGGATTTTTCAAAAAACAACACTTATGAGAAAAAAACCAACAAACAATTTTTTAAGAATTAAAAAAAAGAACGTAATGTTTATCTGGTAACAAAAAATATTAAAAGAAAATTTTTTTGAAAAAAATATCGTTATAGTGCTGTCTGTGCTGCTGCATAGAAAAATTGTGAGTAGTACATATTTACAATTTAATAAAAATTTTAATTAACTTAGAATCGAAAACGGGCATTCCATATCGATAAAAATTTTCATAAAGTTTTAAAATTGTGTTTGTATGGAAATTTCGATCAATATCGAATTTCACATTTTTGGCCCCTGTAAAAAATTACAGTTTTATACTTTCATAGTTATCTTAGTAGAAAAAAGAACTTCCAAAGAAGCTAATAAAATTCGAAAGTTATGAAACGTTATTTGTGAAAATGTTTATAATTTGTAATTATTTTGCCCTAAGCTTGGATTTGCCAGAAATTCTTCTTTGTGAACTTATCTGGGAAAATTAGGGAAAATTTCATGGAAAGAATATGCTCCTGCTGATATTATGTTTTCCATTATTAATGGTATAATTTTCTCTTTGAAGTTAAATAAACATCCGATGATTTTACGTAAAAATTCTCCTCTTTTTTATATATCGTAATAAAACCTCTTCTTAGAAGGTACTTTACCTTATGCACTTAAATATATCAATTACAATATGAACCAAATGAGAATTATATTACATATACGCACATTATTAAAATCAACTTGCAGCTAATTTGTCCAACGTCGTCTAATTTTAATCAACACCATAATCGAGCCATAACCGCCAAAAAAGCTTAACCGGGACATTTTGTGGACCTAATTTTTTATTTTATTTTTTGACGAAAATCGATTATTTACGATCGCAAATATGCCGCTTAAAGTTTTTTTTGGCGGTCATGGCGTGTAATGACAGTATTGCCTGCTTCTTTGCTTTCTTCTTTTTTGATTTATTTACTTTAAAATCAATAGGCATCTTTTAACAAAGTTTGGTTAAAAGATTTTTCGCTAATTTCCTGGACTTTTCCAATTCCCGGAAAACGGTAAAGTAAAATGTTTTTTATCGGGAGTTCCCTAGAATTTCATAAACATATGAATTTAATTAAATGGCCGCAATAAAAAATATAATTTTATGAAAAAATTATCATTTAAATTAAAAACAAAACAACTTAATTCGTTCATTTGATGAACAAAAATATTTAAAAAACAAAGCAAAAACAAATAAATTCATATGCTCTGAGTTAAAGCATGGATGGAAATTCCATCTACATCTGACAATCTAGATACTATAAAAATAAAAACAATATATATTAAATTGACCTAAAACTTAAAAAAATAGTTTCATTAAATACTATAAAGACTTTTTATGTTCGTAAACCTCTTTACCTCTGCTTACAGATTTGTATTTTTAGGTAATACAACAACGAGCAGCAATGTAAAAAAGCAAATTCCCAAAACGTAAATATTAAATTCCCAAAAATTCCCCTTGGAAATTGCCCGGGATTCCCACGTAGAAACTATACTCTTCGCTCTCTAAAATTGGTTCCCAATTAATATTTTCAATTAAGAATTTAATTAATTTAATTAAATTTTTATTGCTCTAACTAATTCCATTGTAAAAACTTAATTGATATTTTAAAATTTTTTTTTTACAGGGGAAATATTTATTAAATTTTCCATTGACGTCCCTTTTCACAATGTATGGTTAAGAGTTAACGTGAACTTTAACTGACAGTTCTTCATACAAAACTTGCCGTTAAAGTCCCTGTTATCTTTTAACCATACATTGTGAAAAGGTACGTGATAGTACTAAATTTGAATTTATACTACAAAGTTTTTTTTACATAACTTTTTCAGTGCTTATGTAATTAAAATATTTTTTTATGAATAATGTATTATACCACATATTCATAAAATTTAAAATGAGTTTGAAATGTATTTTATTTCAAATGTTTCATAAAAAAATTTCTTAAAATGGATTTCAAAAACACATTTTATTTTCTTATAAATTGTATTTATTATTATTATTTTTTAATAAATCAACAGATATCTATGAATTAACGAAATACCTATAGAACTTTCACTTATTGCTTTTTCTTGATTGGCTAAAAATGTTCCTAGAATTACCAATCCGATTCTTGTACTAATTTCAATTTTTCGTGTGCAGCACCCTAAAAAGAAAATTTTATTTTTGTATTACTTGTGCAAAATAATTGTCTTTGTGATTGTTAGATTTTGGAAAATTTTCAAATTTGAGCTTTTCCGCATCGTTGCGGAAGTTATGACGTGAAATACCTCTGCTGTATTTTATTGCTGTCGCCAGTCATCCTAAAGGGCAATTTAATCTCTCACCAGGTCACCACAATTAAGCCAATAATTCATTTTATTTTGCAACTTAAAATTCAATACGAGTACATATGTAGTGGAAAAATTCCCATGAATTTAGCTACATACGCACATCTAAAAATAAAACAACAACAACAACAACAACAACAACTGATTAATTTCCTTTAATTAAAACTCACTTGAAATTACAATATGATAAAAAAAGGCGCCATACATACTCTCAAGCCTCCAAATAGCATAAAATCATCAACAATTCCAAGAGAAAGAGTGAAATAAATTCCCTCAGTTTAATAGAATATGAAGGACAAATTAAAAAAAATACAAGTGTAACCATTTTTTTCATTTATGCCCATTTTTCTTCTTTATTTAAAGGGGATTTCACACACACACACACAAACACATTTTAAACTACTGTATACTCTCTTGTTAATTGAAAGAGATCTATTATTATTATTATTACTGTAAAATTTACAATGTAAATAAATATTGATTGAATAAAGAGAAAACGTGAGTGAGGCTGCAACAACAATTTGCTTACGCAAAGAAAAAAAAAATATAATATGAATGTCGTCTAAGCAAAGCAGACAACACAAACAAAAGATCAGTTATAAATAAACGTTTGTGTCGTCCGGTAGCGCGATAAAAATCGAAGATAAAATAAACTATAGAAAAATAAAGCAAAAAATAAAAATACTTTAAATACGTACATACATTACATTTATGAAAATTGCAAAGTGTGTGAAAAATAGCAACAATTTATTAAAAGTATGTTTGTATGTTTATTTTTTTCAAAGTAAATAAAAATGTGTAAAAAGAAAAGTATTAAAAAGTATTATGCGAGCACATTCATATATACATAATGATATAAAATTTTACAGTTTATCTTGTCTGGGCACTCATTTGTGCCAAATTATCGTATGCCAGTAAAATCAACTTTTATAGGAGACTTTAAAACTTTGCTTTGGCGGGCAAATAAGACCGCTATGATATTTTAAAATGAATTAAAATCAAGCAAATTTCTGCAGAAAATCATATGCAAGTGTCTAAAAAAAGTTTATATTTTGTGAGTCGATAAGATAAAAAATAAGATAAATATACATACATACATATACATACATACATATACATACATACATACATACATACATACATACATATACATACATACATACATTAGGGATCAGGGAAGGCATTGAGAATTTTAAAATTGTACCAGCAACTTTAAAAAATTGTACTTTTTTGACCTTAATTGGAGTAAAATATTTTTTTAGTGTAAATTATATATTTTTATTTGTTTTTATTAAAATATTCGACTTTGTTATTGCCAGAGAATCCTTTTCACAAATTTGCTTGCAAGTTACACCTGTTTAAGTTGAAATTTAAAATATACGCCGACTTCCTAAACGCAAGTTGCAATGCACAGTTCAATAAAATGCATGTGCAATGCTAAGCATGTATTAAGAGCAAACTTGCGTTGCGGAGACATTTTTTTACATTTTATCGGCATTTAGGAACGTCGCAATGCAACTCATACATATGTTTGCCTACAACATAAAACAAATTCAGTAAAGTGCGACTTTGACCCGCGCACGAAGGGTTCCGAACGAACCTCGTGTAATTAAATACGAACTTTACTAGCCTATACAAAATATAGTTTTGGCATTTTTTTCGTTTTTGAAGTTTCTTTAATTTTGGCGATTTTTTTATTTATGTGGATTTTTTTAATTTTGGCGACTTTTTTGTTTTTGGCGATTTTTCAATTTGGCGATTTTTTTTTAATTTTGGCGATTTTTTCCATTTTGGCGATTTTTTTCATATTAACAATTATTTTGTTACTGGAGCCTTTTTCGCGTTTGGCAATTTTTTCGGTTTCTGGCGCTTTTCTCATAAAAATAAAATAATTATGTTGGTTGTCCTAATTTAAAAAAAATATCAACAAATATAGTTTTATTTTCTTACTCACTCTGTGTTTCACAGGATGATAAATATTTTTCGACTCGAAAAGTTCCCACATTCGTTGCAAAAACGTGACAAAGGGCTAGAATCATGACATCCGTGATCGTACGTAGTGGCATCATGACATACCATTGCAAAAGGATCGTAATTTTGCTTAAAATTCACAATAGTTTTTGAGTTCTACAGCACTTTCAATATTACATTAAATTCACAATAGATATATGGAAACGGGATTATTATTTTTTATTTAAGTTCGAGAAAACGAAATAATAATGTGTTTCGTAAAATTTATCCATTAACGCTTTATTAAGGCTTTCTAAAGCGCTTCTGTTTAAACTAATAGGCCTTTTTATGTTTCCGGGATAAACTAAATTTAAAATAATAATAATAACAGATTTTCTCTGCGTGTTCATTCATGAACTCTGTCATTATTTCTGTGTATATATCTTGGATTAAACTTATTCGGGGCAATCATGAATAAAATTCCGCGGAAAAAATTTCAAACCTAAGCAAATAATAGGGAAAACAAAACAAGACTAATTGGAAAAGGGGGAAATTTCTCGTGGAATTTTCTTGAAACATGATAATGTTATAAAAATATGATTTTTTCATTAAAATCTTAGTTTACACAAATTTTTTATTTTGAAATTTATTTGCTTGTGGTTTAGCTTGGTCTATATACGTATTTCATTGGCGCTTAAACCAAATTTTTTATGAAATATAAACTAAAATTCTTCTGAGCTCGCATTGAAGTTTGTTGCACAGATACATTTCGAGATATGTAGATTAGAGTGGCCGTTCATTGTATGAAGACTATTTTTTTTTTGATTTCTTCTACTCTCATCTCCCAAATTGGTTCAGTTTTAAGTAAAAAAATTACAAAAAAAATTCATACCGATAAGTTGTGTTTTAGAAGGTGCGTCCGGCACTCAAGCCCATATATTCAATGTAATTTTTTTTGGTTTAGTTTTTTTATGACTATGCTTAATATATGTACGAAATAATTTAATAGATATAAATTCTTATTGTAAACGCTTAGTAAAATAATTTCCATATAAATGAAATTTTGGGAAATATAATTTTTGGTATTTTCTTCGTTATTTTCTTCATTATTTCCTAACATATTAATATTAGCAAAAAACTTTATTTAAGACTAATGTTGTAGACTAAAAGAGCTAAAATATTGCCATATATCATATTCTTGTAAAATGCTTTTTTAAAAAGATAGTCATATGCAAAAAATTACATTGAAAAATGGGCTTGAAGGCCAACTTTGAGAGGCGGACGCACCCTCTAAATCACAACTTATCACTATGAAATTTGTTTGTATTTTTTTACATACAACTGAACCGATTTGGGGGATGAGAATAAAATAAATCAAAAAAAATAAATAACGGCCACTCTAATGTAGATATTTCTGTGGCAACACTTTCGCAGTACAGTAAGGCGGTGCTACCACATTTGTGGAAACACAAAATATCAAAAGTGAAAGGGGAATATGATCGATTTTGTACGATTTTTCTTTCTAATCACAATAGAGAGTAACAAACCTGTTTTTGAAATTCTTGTTTATGAAATATTAATAAAACTGTTTTAAGTTTTTTTATAAATAAAACTGTTAACTTTTATTAAAAAAATAATCTCAGTAGTTGTTCTTATTATATCATGTTATGAAAAAATTAATTTCCTACAAAAAAACGTCCATAAGACAATTTGGTCCAAATGAGTTGATAAATTGATTGTTTGTTATTAAAACAAATAAGTAAAAAAATTATCAGTATGTTAGTACGCACATATCTAAATATGTGCGTTCACGTTCGTATGCTTATCTATTATGAAAATAAATAAGATAAATTAAAAATATTAATATTTAAGATCTGCAAAAGCACGTGCGACCAAAAGTTTAAAAAACCGATAGGCATGTAAAATAAATTCTTAAGAATTATTATTAAAAAAAAAATTAATGAAAAATCGTGCTTTATGTTTGTTTTTGAATACCAAATAACTTTGACATCAAATGTTATCTCAATGTTATCTGGTATATTGAAAAAGAGAGAAAACACGCATGTTTTAAATTATTCAAAAAGTTTTTTTAATAAAATAAAAAAAATGTTTTTAAAATACCAGAAAAAAAAATAAATTTGTTTTCAGTTCCATATATGTTAAGGCACAAATTAAAATATATTGAAATTGATTATTGCGAATTTTTTATTTTTTTTGTTGTTGCTTTCTGTAAAAGTGAAAAAGTATTTCTCAAAAATCTTATCGAAAGATTGTAGGCCTACTTGAGTAGATTATTTTGTAATTTTTAGAAATTCGATCACATGCTCAAAAGCGTTAGTTTTTGATTATATATCTCAGATATTTTGGAACAGAAATATTTTTAACTAAATCATTTGTGTACTGTTTCAAAAGTTTCCAGCGGTATTGACTGGTAGAAAAGTTAGTCATCTTATTAAATTATGAAAAAAAAAATTCTGCGTTATATTTTAGCATTTACTTGATTTCATATTTTATTTATTTTCTTTAAATAGCATTTAAACAATTTATTTCACATGTTTTTTTTTAACAAATACCCTTTATATTTTGAATTTAAATGTCTAAAGGTAGGATCACACGATTGCCGCAAACACACCCATCTGACCCAATTTTTATTGTGCCGAATTGATGCACAATAACTAAATTATCCCAATCAAATAAGTTGCAGTCACATGATTGCCCAATTTTATAAAAATTTGATTGACACAGATTGGTGAAGAATGAATTTGGGACAATAATTGCCGCAAACCAGTCATACGATTGTTCCAAGTCGAATTCAGTATCAGGTGACCTTATCAGTACAACAATTTTACAACAAAAAAAAAACAACAATTAGTTTGCTATGCTAGAAAACCAATCTGACAAAACACTTCTGAGCAAATTTTGACGTTTTGGTTCAAATTGCTCAATTTCGCATCAACAGCTGATAATCAGCTGGGCTGATAAGGTCACCTGATACTGAATTCGCTTTGGATTGTTCTAACTTGCGCAATATGAGCAAGCAGCTGTTGTGGTAGTTTGTTTTGTTTTACTTGCAAATATTTTATTTTTAAAGAAATAATTTTTTCTGTTTCATTTTGTACGTGAAAATTGATTGTTCGCTTAAAACAAATAAAATTTCCTATGCTTTCTATATTTTGTACTTATTAAATATACAAATCAGAGGCAATTTTCGTTCTTTTAAACGAATAAAAACTAATCATATGGATTAAAGATTAGCTCACAGTTCCATCTTAACATTTCAAATAAGTTATAACTACATACCTGTAAAGTAAATTTAAGTTTACTGTATTTACAAAAACCCTTGGCGCACACGAAAAAATAAATTAATTTAAGAATTGATTGCTGGTCGAGAACACAATAAATATTGGCGCATTTTTAAAATTTTTATTGGGGAATGGTTGCCTATCAACCGTTCACACGTTCACACGATTGCCGTACCAAAGTTGTATTCGATTGCGACAAATTATCAGAATATTGTTTTCGTTTATCGTATGGGACAATAAATTGTGAAATCACACGATGAGCGTATAAAATGGACCAATAATTGGTGCATTGTGGCAATCGTGTGATCTTACCTTAAGTATGTTTTAACATGCTTACTTTTTATAACTTTGTTTGAATTAAATACTTATTTATCGCTATCGTGAATATTTATTCCCTCGAAATATTCCCCTTTTCCCTAAAGATGCAATCGTGAATTATTTAGACGTGAAAAAAACTTGCATGTTGGAAAAAATATGGCATCGCCGATTTTTGTTTCCGGGGAAGTTTCCCCAAAAATTATGAGTGTTTTTCACAAACGTTTTGTTTGGGAATAAAAAAAAAGAAGCACTTTTGTCACTTGTTTAGATTTTATGGATAAACTGGCTGAGAGAGGCAAAGGTTGTCTTACGCCCCCCCCCAACTTGAATGCATACACAAAAATTTATTCAAGGCGATACAGCCGTTTAGTTGCAGTATAGATAAATAGCCTAGATAACGATTGCTGTGCCATCTGCCTGATTGATTTGTGAATCAGGGCGCCATCCAAACGCATTCAAAAAAAAATTCATTCAAAGCGGTCCAGCCGTTTAGGAGGAGTTCAATGACATACGCACGTACAGTGGAATTATATATTACAGTCGACTCGATTTTTTCTCTAAAACGTAGTTCGGATTACTGAGATTTGTTACAGTTAAGCATACTGCTTAAAATCAGTACAATATAATAGAAAAATACAGTAAAGTACGTAAGAGTGAAAAGGACAAATACATTTTGCCATTTAATTTTTTAACGGACCATGTTTTGTCCCTTCACCAATTTTTTCAGCCTTAAGTTATGCAATCGATTTCTAATAAATAAATCTGTCATTGTTTGTTTTTTCACTAAAGCGAAGTAAGTTTCATAAAAATCGTAGTTGTGGTCATGCTTTTGGTTCTCAGTAAGGCGATATTTTCAGTAAAGCGATGTTTCGCTAAAGCGAAGTGAATAAGACTAGCTGCGTTTAAAATCAGTGCGGGGATTTCTATAGCTTTCAGTAATCCAATTTTTTTCATTAAAGCGTTTTGCGCTAAAGCGTATTCGACTGTATGTCTGTATGTGTATTAATCATTTATTTGAATTTCTCTATTTATCTGATTTATTTTTGTATATTCAGCTGTCATTTGCACTAGAATTGATAATACTCATATAGACGAATTATTTTTAATTTGTTGGCATGGTTGTTGTGTTAAGTATTATTATTTGATATATCTAAAAGATTTGTTAATTGACTGGCATTAATTTTTATTATTATTATTCAGGTATTTCTATATAAATATTTAGCTGTCATTTGCATACAATTTAAACGCAATTGTTATGCCACTGAAAACTATTCATATGATGCATCATCACTTAAATTTTTTTCTCTCTAATGCAAAAGTACCTACTGCTGAATGTACAACAGCTTCATTTAGGCTCAAGTATACATTTACATTTTAACTATTATCTATCTTAAAAAATTTAAAACAAAAGCTCTCCACAAATTGGCTATAAATATATTTATGCGTGATATTTGCCAGCAATAATTAGTAACGCCTGACACTCATCGTTTATCAGTCTAGTAGTGCGGATTTTTTTTTGTAGAATCAAGTGTTGACCACTTGAATTCAATATTGATTGTATAAACATATCTATATATATACCTGTATTAGCTGGTGGCCTAATCACTTAGTTAGTTATCAGCAATAGAATTTCAAAGGTAAATTGTTGTGTCAGCATTGCTTTGCAGCGCGTCGCAATTCCTGGCAGACCACATGTTTTTTCCCCTGCTGCGGCTATGAAAGCCGCAGCAGATTGTTTTTATCATTTAAATTTTTATAAATAATTTAATTCTAAATGCCTAAATGACTTCTTGTCAATACTCATAAATCTGACGTTTTTCCGTTTTTCATTGGTATTTTACCCACCTTCATTCAGGTGGCAGAGATTATTTTTATTGTTTCATATAATTCGATTAGCCAAAAATAATAATTGCAAGTGATTTATGTTTTAAAAGTTTTATGATCACAGTCATTTCACGGGCGAGTGCTACGAAGGTCGGAGCTGTCGTTGTGGCGTTCGCTGTTCTGTTTTAACTACAACCAACTTTTTTTTATTTTGCCTGATTAGTGTTTCTTCACTGGCCCACACCGCAGTACGAGTGATTTGTTTTAATTTTTAAAATATTTTTTTTTCAATCTTAGAGTAAGTTAAAAAAATATTTTTTATATAATTTTTTTAGATTTTTCAAAAATTTAACTTTAAATAAAATAATAATTTATTTGCTTAAGCTCAAAAGTGAAATAAACGGGTTTTTAACAACATCTCTATTGTGAATAAGAAGTTTATTTTTTTGTTCCCATACAATTTGCATTCCACTCAAAAGGAATATTCATATTGTGAATGAATTTGACATGAAATGTTATTTCCGCTATTAGTTAACAGTGAATGTAAAAACTGGCAGAAGTTTTGCAAAGTTAATTAAAAATCATATAATAATAAAAATTTAAAATTAAATAAAATAATAATTTAACGTTAAATAAATAAAATAAATAATAAATAATTTAACATTAAATAAATAAAATAAATAATAATTTAAATTTAATATTAATGAAATGCAAAGTTTAGGTCTTAAAATAAATTTTATTTAATTTTAAACACCAACCTATGATCAAACTTTTGTAATTAAAATTAAGCGAGTTCTACCCAACTCCCTTACATAGTGTCCACACCTGATGAATTTATGTTATGATGTTTGTCAAATTGATATTATGATGAAAATTCATCACATATACACTCAATTTATTAATATTATGGTAGCGTTATCATCAGAGCTCACGGCCTGATGAATTCATCTTAATATCAAATGCCATTTTATGTGTTATTGTGTATTTAACGTTTATTTATTAAACAATTTTTCGTTTAAAAAAGTGCCACCTTCTTTCACAATTATTTGTGACCAAAAAATTAAACAACACGCAAATTAGATATATTTGGCAAGAATTTTTCAAACATTTGTTAGATTCATCATAATATGAAATCATCATATGATTTTAATGAAAAAATCACAGTTGCTCTGCCGTCGTCATATTACGAGGTATGATATAAAATCATCAGGTGTGGACACTATGTTAGGGATGTATCTAGTATGTCTGATTTACACGAACTTCAGATTTTTGTCTTAATTTTCCACATTTGTTATGTAAAATTTTCCAGTAATAAATACTCGTTTCGAATTTGAATATTTTTTTTTAAATTCTACACTAAAACTATTGTTAAAATAACGCAAATACATATGTACATACATACTTCACCATCGCGGCCAATCCGGCTCGAAGGACCATGTTTATACGTGGAGCATATAAATAGTTAGTGACCTTGGGAAATAAATTCAAGCAGAGAATTTAGTTGTTAGAGAAATGGGAAAATACATGGAGGTGTGCGTTTCATGGAGAGCAGAAACAAGAGGGGATTCCTGAGGATATGAGGATTTACGTTGCCTCTCTGATAAGGAGGCACAATTAAATAAAGGGCATGCCGAGATACCTGGATCACTTTTATTCTTTCAATTCAGTACTTACATAGTTTGAGGTTTTTATTGAATTCAATTTTAATGGATAAAATACTAACATACATATGGGCAATTCCCAGGAGACGGACACGACATTCGTACACTTTTATTTGAGCAAAAAACTAGAAAGGAATGGAAAGATCCAATATATATCATAGTGTTTTAAAGCAATGAAGAAGTAGTATACTTAAGAAAAAATTCTGGGCGATATCAATAACATAGTAAAAAGATATAAGCAAATGTCAACAAGAAACGGACGCGACAAAAATAGAAGTTATTTTTGTGCACTTATAAAAATATACATAATTCAGCGAAATTTTATGAAGAATTTTTTTTTGTAAATTTAGAAAAGAAGGTGAAAAAATATCTTTTATTTGTAGATTTAGGAAACATGAAAATTTTGTTTTAATTTTTTTAAATGGTTAAAGTACAAATACTGACGCGACAAGGCGGACGCGACATTTTTTTCCCCATGATAATTAAACGCAGTAACCTTTCTAATATTGATTGAACTTTAAATCAAAAGTAATAAAACGATAACAAGCGCTTATTTGCTGCTGAAAAAAGTTAATAAATATTGATTTTATGAGACGTCTGCAACATTAAGGTATAGGTGGAAGCAAGGTCAAACAATTTCCCTTATTAGAGCTCCATTCTTCTCTTTTTCTGCTAATGCGTAGGTTGTTGTTACTGGGAAATTCGGATATTACAAAAAAAGGAAAATAATACAAATTACTTTAAATAATCGCTAAAAAAAGATTCAGCAAAGAAAATACTTCTTTTAAAAGTCCCATATTTTTCTCAAAAAATTTCACAAATTAAAAACGCTTTTACATTTGTAAAGCAAAACAAATATTTTTGAGCAAAACAAAAATTTTTTGTGTAGACCTTTTTCTGGAATTACCCATATGTACATATATAAAAAGGCACGAGCAGCAGGACGTCGTCTTCTTTCTCTCGTGATAAGATTAGTAATGTAATGACTAATCGCAAAAAGGAAATATGAACGAACAAAAAAACCGGAGAATTTAAAGTTAATTTGTATATTCACAATGAATGCAAAGATGGGAATGCCCGTATAAATAATTAGTTATGTTTGTGATTAGTTGTAATAAGCAAAAATTATAAAAACCTTTCGTTTCTTTTTGTTCGTTTAAAGGAGTGCAACTCGTTTGAACAACATACAATATGTTAATACTCACATATGTACACTCAAAAAAAAAATTAACTAAAACTTTGGAAATTTTTCTATATTTGAATAAAAGCTGTGTAAAAGTTGTCGTATGGCGCGAAAGCTGTTTTTTACATGAAACCAGTAAAATATTTATCAAATTTCTAGTTCATTAATAAACTAGTTTATAGTAATTATATTTTCATATTTAAGTAAAATTTCCCTAAATTCAAATTTTCTCATAAAAATTTTGCAAAATTTTTTTTCCAATTTTTTTGTTTTTAATTAAATTCTATACTAAGGGCCAGTTTCACCAACTCTATTTAAATATCAATTCATATTTAAATGTCTATTTTCATTAATTTTTATATGGAAAAATGACTTTTAAATATTGTTACGTTTAAATTTTTTTAGTTAGTTATCAGCAATAGAATTTCAAAGGTAAATTGTTGTGTCAGCATTGCTTTGCAGCGCGTCGCAATTCCTGGCAGACCACATGTTTTTTCCCCTGCTGCGGCTATGAAAGCCGCAGCAGATTGTTTTTATCATTTAAATTTTTATAAATAATTTAATTCTAAATGCCTAAATGACTTCTTGTCAATACTCATAAATCTGACGTTTTTCCGTTTTTCATTGGTATTTTACCCACCTTCATTCAGGTGGCAGAGATTATTTTTATTGTTTCATATAATTCGATTAGCCAAAAATAATAATTGCAAGTGATTTATGTTTTAAAAGTTTTATGATCACAGTCATTTCACGGGCGAGTGCTACGAAGGTCGGAGCTGTCGTTGTGGCGTTCGCTGTTCTGTTTTAACTACAACCAACTTTTTTTTATTTTGCCTGATTAGTGTTTCTTCACTGGCCCACACCGCAGTACGAGTGATTTGTTTTAATTTTTAAAATATTTTTTTTTCAATCTTAGAGTAAGTTAAAAAAATATTTTTTATATAATTTTTTTAGATTTTTCAAAAATTTAACTTTAAATAAAATAATAATTTATTTGCTTAAGCTCAAAAGTGAAATAAACGGGTTTTTAACAACATCTCTATTGTGAATAAGAAGTTTATTTTTTTGTTCCCATACAATTTGCATTCCACTCAAAAGGAATATTCATATTGTGAATGAATTTGACATGAAATGTTATTTCCGCTATTAGTTAACAGTGAATGTAAAAACTGGCAGAAGTTTTGCAAAGTTAATTAAAAATCATATAATAATAAAAATTTAAAATTAAATAAAATAATAATTTAACGTTAAATAAATAAAATAAATAATAAATAATTTAACATTAAATAAATAAAATAAATAATAATTTAAATTTAATATTAATGAAATGCAAAGTTTAGGTCTTAAAATAAATTTTATTTAATTTTAAACACCAACCTATGATCAAACTTTTGTAATTAAAATTAAGCGAGTTCTACCCAACTCCCTTACATAGTGTCCACACCTGATGAATTTATGTTATGATGTTTGTCAAATTGATATTATGATGAAAATTCATCACATATACACTCAATTTATTAATATTATGGTAGCGTTATCATCAGAGCTCACGGCCTGATGAATTCATCTTAATATCAAATGCCATTTTATGTGTTATTGTGTATTTAACGTTTATTTATTAAACAATTTTTCGTTTAAAAAAGTGCCACCTTCTTTCACAATTATTTGTGACCAAAAAATTAAACAACACGCAAATTAGATATATTTGGCAAGAATTTTTCAAACATTTGTTAGATTCATCATAATATGAAATCATCATATGATTTTAATGAAAAAATCACAGTTGCTCTGCCGTCGTCATATTACGAGGTATGATATAAAATCATCAGGTGTGGACACTATGTTAGGGATGTATCTAGTATGTCTGATTTACACGAACTTCAGATTTTTGTCTTAATTTTCCACATTTGTTATGTAAAATTTTCCAGTAATAAATACTCGTTTCGAATTTGAATATTTTTTTTTAAATTCTACACTAAAACTATTGTTAAAATAACGCAAATACATATGTACATACATACTTCACCATCGCGGCCAATCCGGCTCGAAGGACCATGTTTATACGTGGAGCATATAAATAGTTAGTGACCTTGGGAAATAAATTCAAGCAGAGAATTTAGTTGTTAGAGAAATGGGAAAATACATGGAGGTGTGCGTTTCATGGAGAGCAGAAACAAGAGGGGATTCCTGAGGATATGAGGATTTACGTTGCCTCTCTGATAAGGAGGCACAATTAAATAAAGGGCATGCCGAGATACCTGGATCACTTTTATTCTTTCAATTCAGTACTTACATAGTTTGAGGTTTTTATTGAATTCAATTTTAATGGATAAAATACTAACATACATATGGGCAATTCCCAGGAGACGGACACGACATTCGTACACTTTTATTTGAGCAAAAAACTAGAAAGGAATGGAAAGATCCAATATATATCATAGTGTTTTAAAGCAATGAAGAAGTAGTATACTTAAGAAAAAATTCTGGGCGATATCAATAACATAGTAAAAAGATATAAGCAAATGTCAACAAGAAACGGACGCGACAAAAATAGAAGTTATTTTTGTGCACTTATAAAAATATACATAATTCAGCGAAATTTTATGAAGAATTTTTTTTTGTAAATTTAGAAAAGAAGGTGAAAAAATATCTTTTATTTGTAGATTTAGGAAACATGAAAATTTTGTTTTAATTTTTTTAAATGGTTAAAGTACAAATACTGACGCGACAAGGCGGACGCGACATTTTTTTCCCCATGATAATTAAACGCAGTAACCTTTCTAATATTGATTGAACTTTAAATCAAAAGTAATAAAACGATAACAAGCGCTTATTTGCTGCTGAAAAAAGTTAATAAATATTGATTTTATGAGACGTCTGCAACATTAAGGTATAGGTGGAAGCAAGGTCAAACAATTTCCCTTATTAGAGCTCCATTCTTCTCTTTTTCTGCTAATGCGTAGGTTGTTGTTACTGGGAAATTCGGATATTACAAAAAAAGGAAAATAATACAAATTACTTTAAATAATCGCTAAAAAAAGATTCAGCAAAGAAAATACTTCTTTTAAAAGTCCCATATTTTTCTCAAAAAATTTCACAAATTAAAAACGCTTTTACATTTGTAAAGCAAAACAAATATTTTTGAGCAAAACAAAAATTTTTTGTGTAGACCTTTTTCTGGAATTACCCATATGTACATATATAAAAAGGCACGAGCAGCAGGACGTCGTCTTCTTTCTCTCGTGATAAGATTAGTAATGTAATGACTAATCGCAAAAAGGAAATATGAACGAACAAAAAAACCGGAGAATTTAAAGTTAATTTGTATATTCACAATGAATGCAAAGATGGGAATGCCCGTATAAATAATTAGTTATGTTTGTGATTAGTTGTAATAAGCAAAAATTATAAAAACCTTTCGTTTCTTTTTGTTCGTTTAAAGGAGTGCAACTCGTTTGAACAACATACAATATGTTAATACTCACATATGTACACTCAAAAAAAAAATTAACTAAAACTTTGGAAATTTTTCTATATTTGAATAAAAGCTGTGTAAAAGTTGTCGTATGGCGCGAAAGCTGTTTTTTACATGAAACCAGTAAAATATTTATCAAATTTCTAGTTCATTAATAAACTAGTTTATAGTAATTATATTTTCATATTTAAGTAAAATTTCCCTAAATTCAAATTTTCTCATAAAAATTTTGCAAAATTTTTTTTCCAATTTTTTTGTTTTTAATTAAATTCTATACTAAGGGCCAGTTTCACCAACTCTATTTAAATATCAATTCATATTTAAATGTCTATTTTCATTAATTTTTATATGGAAAAATGACTTTTAAATATTGTTACGTTTAAATTTTATTAAGCGTGTGAGTTCTTTTGATTGCTCAAAAATAAAAATAAATAACAACACGATTTTCTTATTTGCAACTGAACTTCCTTTTATTATTGACTAAACCAATTTCAACTTGTCTTTTCTTATTTAGTTCTTAACGTTATTATCCACGGCACGATTTCTTTTACTTTCAACGATGTTCACTCTACTAAATTCCAATTTGTACTGACTGACTTCTAACATCTGGCAGCTCTTTTTATACAACCAAAACCGGATCTAGAATATTCGCAAGCAGATGGTGTGGCAACATGCATTCATGTACTTAGTAAAGACCAACACAGAAGAAACAATATGGCCGTATAGGCGTGTTTGTGTATTGGTAGCCAGATGTTCAAACAGTCTTCTAGCATAATGGGGAAAATTCATGTCGCCGTTTCTAGATGTTTGTAGGTGATTCGATTGGCCGTTAGTCTTTGAATTTTCAAAGTAACGACTTGTATGTTAGTAGCGCAGTGTGCTATTTTTAGTACAGGGTGGTTACCATAAGTGCTCGCACTTTTATTTGTATACGTGTACGTCTGTAGCTTTGTACACAATTGTTGTTGCTATAGTGCTTGCACGTGTATATGTGTGTACGTTTAGCGCTTTAGTTAAATACTTCTAATTAGATAATTCTTTGTATTAACCCTGTAGGAATATTTTTACGTAACAATATGAATTGCTATTTAAATAAGTTGGTGAAATAGGCTCTAAATTATACATATGTTATTTATTATATTGTAAGTATTGATTGATAGGCAAGCACTATAACCAGCCTGAATAAGTATTGAAATTATTGAGTTTTAAAATTTTATTTTCTTTACAGAAAAATTAATTTCAAGTTCAAATATTCTTCCAAAATATGAAAAATTTACTTAGATTTTTTGCTAAATGCAAATTAATAATAAATTATATAATGCCAACAACAAATACTTAAAACTGGTAAATATTTTCCTAAAATTTAGTATACCTTTTCACATCTTTTAAGTAAGTCAAAATTCATGAACTAATCAGGAGTAATTCATTTCCTAAAGTTTATTTTTTGATTTAAGACGAAATTGACTAGTCCTTAATATAAAATTTCCTTCAGTTTATAACCATTTTCCTACTCTTAGTAAATATTTCCTTCAAGTCAGTAAACATTTCCTGAAATGTGAGAAATTTATTGTGTATTTTTATGAACTATTTTTGAGGATGTGAACTTTTTATTTTTTACTCATATTAAGTAATTTTTACTAGAATTTTGTAAAAATTTATTTAAACTTAGAAAAAATTACTTAAACTTAGAAATTTTTTTTACTTGAATTTACGAAAAAAATTTTCTTAATAATAAGTACATGTCTTTTTTTGAGTGTATATATGTAATTTCATAAATTATTGAATAAAAATGATAGTTTATCTGTATTAAACGATCTTTCTGTAGAAGCAATTTCTTATAAAACGCCCCTTTTCAGCTTTTCAATATAACTTTAAATATTAACATAAAGTATATGAAAAGTTTTATTTACCTAATTTGCTTATATGCACATATGTACAACTAAGTATATGCATGCATTCATGCATTCACAACCTGTTATTCTTTTTGTTTTCTATCCATTAATTCCCCTCTACTGGCTGACCTTGTTAAATATTCTTGTTACGAAATTTCCTGGCAATTGAATATATATTTTTTTCTCAGTTTATCTTTTATGAAAGCATGCAAAATTTTGTTATCTTTTACTTCTATGATTTATATACTTACGAGTATATTTCTTTTTTATTTTTTAATCCACTCAACCCAAATCAACAAACATGTTTGAGTCAAACCAAAACAATGCATTAAGTGCAAAAATGCAACCAAATGATAAATTATATTAAATATTTATGTACATAAGTACGTATTAAGAGAGCTTGTGTAAAATTCTCTTAAGTGATAATATTTCGCAGATAGCTCTCCAAAGATTCTGTTGAAGTTCGTTAACAGAGACCGGCAAAATATTGACATTCACATTGAGAAAAATGTGGTTAAAGCAACGAGATTTTCAGAATACATTAAAGTTACCATATTGCCCCCAGAAAAAAAACTATAGGAATTTTGGTATTTGTTAGCAGTTTTTTTAAGGATTAGAAAAAGAAAACAAATAATTAAACAAACAAATAAATTAAACGCACCCCCTAAAACGCAACTTATCGGTATGAAATTTTTTTGTATGTTTTTTTTTACATAAAACTAAACCGATTTGGGGGTGAGAGTAGAAGAAATCAAAAAATATAAAGTAACGTCCACCCTAAGGGGCATGCATTTATTAATTTATTTTATATTATTATTATTTTATATTATTTATTTTTGATATGAATCATGCAATAGCATCTTTATTTTTTTTATGTTAAGTGCTAGCTCAATATTCATTTTAGAATATATAAAATTATGCCGTTTGAATCGTAATCATGCAGATCACTGATAAATACCGAAAAATTATCAAAAATACCTGTAATAAATAATAAGTTCTGGCAACGCTGTCTGGCAACCAAGATAAATAAAAAACAAAATAAATGATCAGCGTTGTCAACTCGGTGCTTTTCGCACCGTTTTTAGTGCTTTTTGAAATTTTCGACGCGAAACATTTTGAAGTTAGTGCTCAGTGCTTTTTCAAATTCATTTCGGTGCTTTTTGTTACGAGTCGGTGGCACTAAACCAAAAATTCGAAGAACAATTTCCTCACCTATTTTTTCTTTCGAGGAAATGTACATATATATAAAAAAATGAGCTCTGAACTTAAGTGGAGAATTTAAAAAATTCTACCAAGTTTGTACAAGGCTTGGTGAAAGAAATAAGCGCCATGTTTCCTTTAAACTTTAACATTTAAATCATAATTAATATAAAAAATGTTTTGCCACACAACAAAGAAGACATAATAGAAGTAATTACCCAAGTATACTTTAATATCGAAATTTTGTCTAGTCTAGGGAAAATATAACTATCGAGTTTTCAGTTGAGAATTATCGGATATTTATACATAATTTGATTGAATTCGAAAAATACGCTTGTTTCCTGACGAAAAATTATTGAACATAACATTTTTTTTATAATAACTACAAACTGGGAGCAAATCACGGCACTCGAAATCGAGTGCACGTTCGTGTAGAGAATTATTTCGATGGCTACAATTTTTTGGATCACGGTATTCGATCGTATTTTATGTTACCTACTACTATTTTTTACATTGCTGTTAGCATAAGACAATAAGAAAAACAAAACGAAAAACAAAACTTTATTTGTATTTGTTCTGGAAATGATTTTTCCCTTATTTATTTTTTTGCACTGCCTATTGGACAGTTTTTGTATTGATATTCACTTTCCTTAAAAACAATTAAAATTAAATTAAATTATATTTTCTAAACTAATTGTTCGAAAATATCCGGAAAATACTTATATTTTTATTACATACCTACTTCTTTCTTTTTCCTTTGTTTTGTTTCTCGGCAAAAAGCTAAGAGTTTACTTGTTTTCGATAGTAGACTACCAATCGAGTGCAACTTCGAGTAGATACGTTTCGTTAACGATTGCCGTGATCCACGTTAACAACATTTCGAAGACAAAGTACTCGATTTCGAATGCGGTGATTTGCCCCCTGATTTGAGAATTCACTGATTCTTATACAATTAAAATGTGTATCGGATGCCTCAAATTTATAGCTTTAAAAATGTATTGCAAAGTCAACCGATTATTATATTTTTTATATGCATATTTATGTATAACATTTTTTTTTAATATATGATAATAATTAAAAATTTCGTGCTTTTTTTACTTAAATTACGCTATTTTTACTGGTTTCAGTGCTTTTTGAAATTTAAAAGTTGACAACGCTGTAAATGATGTTGTAAAGAGAGTGCCCCCAACAAAACCCACTTGTTGAGTTTTTAACGTGTTTTTGTTGTTTATATATTTTTTGGGGAAGCCGATCATATACATACACTCGCATGCATTAAGTACTCACATGACGTGTATTCGTTTATATTGTTTCGTTGTTATTGTTGTTGTTGTTGTTATTGAATCGGCGGCTCATATTGTATGCATACGTACTTACATACAGACATATGTACATACATACATACATGTATGTAAGTTAAAAATTCAGGTATTGTGTGAGTTCTTTACTAACTTACGAAAGCAACAGTCAACAACAAACACTTGAAGACTATTCATCATTAAAATAAGTTGCTAAAGTTAATTTAAGAGCGCGTAAAAAAAATAAAGAAACCTTAAAAAAATGAGCTGACTTTTTATTGTTTTTGTTTGGCAGGTTGAAAAATCAAATAACGAACAAAAAGAAGAGCCAAATTGAACAGTTTTTTTTTCGGTGATACCTACATACCTAAAGTGTTTTTGCCTTTTAGACAAATTTTAAGAAATTATACGAAGTATCAGTCAGTTGATTGTTGTGCGTCTCGTGTTTAAAAACAACTGCCGGTAGATGCTAAAATAGTGTTTCGCGTACATAATTAGATACAAAAGAAATAGTGAAAAGTGTATAAACGTGTGTACCTATCTATAAAATCATTTAATTAAATCTCAATATTATCTGTTATAAAATAGAAAAGAATATACCAAACATACATATTATTTTGTGTGTTTTTCTGTGATCTTTTTAAAAGATATTTCGAATAAGAATAAGGTGAGAAAAGAGAAAAAATAAACCTACAAACTTACATACATGCATATACTGTTGCAAACGTTTGCTTATGCACACATGCATAAATAAATAATATTCCCATATGTATGTGTGTATGTATGTATGTATAGCTATGCCTCCAAGAAAATCGGGAGTAGTATGTAAATGTGGGAAAAATAACTGTTAAGAAAACGAGTTGTTTTAAAAACCATGTGTTTGATTTTACAGCCTGTTTTAGGAATGCATATGGACTTGTCTATTAAATTCCGTCTATGTAGTACATATTTCACCTTGAATTTATTTTGTTTACTTTAAGAAATTGTCTCGTGTGGGTGTGTACAATTAGTTGATTTTGTTTAAGATGACTAAAACCCGCTGCGTGGTCTAATTATTAAAATTTGGGACAAACAATATTAAACGAGATATGGAAAGTTTTGTTTGTGACTCGTTCTATAAATTAATTTCGTTAAAAAAATAATGTTGACTGAATTCATTTTATTTAAGTAGTACAATTTGAATAAATGGTGTCATAGTCAGCGTTGCCACAACCAAAATATTTTTGTAGCCAAAATACGAAAAAAAGTAACCAAAATTGTTATGTTAATCAGAAATAATTCTTAGTCAGGCTTAAGTTCAGTAATTTCAATTCTTTATTGAATGAAATATTTTTATTAATTAATGTGAGTTTCTAAAGAAGAGAAGAACAATTAAACTTAGTCTTTAAGCTGGGGGAAATACCGATACTTTTCTGTGCAGCCAGAAAATTAATAGTGATACTTATAAATGTGTTTACTTACCAAAGGTAAATCAATTGTATACACAATAATCATTTCTCATATTCCGGTTCATAGAAAAATTAAGTTAAATAGCTGATGTTAATAAGAATCTCTACCCAAGTAGATAGACTAGGGTGCTGATGAAATGCTGCACAGAAAAGTATCGGTATTTCCTCCAGCTTAAAGTCTAAGGCTGAGCTTACATCTGGCATTTCTTGTGTATCACTTGCCCAAAAAAACGTAACCAACTAATCACTAATGAAAAACTGTTCGATTCAGACATGTATTTATTGGTTTAAATAGTTTGCAATCATTCATCATGAATTCTACAAAATTGTCTATTAATTATGTATTAAACTGTTTAACTTAATAAATACATGTCTAAATCAAACAGTTTTTCATTAGTAATTAGTTGGTTGCGCTTTTTTTACGCTTGTGTTGCATTTGGCACACAGATGTAAACCCGGCTTAAGTTTAATATTTCTTCTCTTCTTTAGAAACTCACATTAATTAATAAAAATATTTCATTCAATAAAGAATTGAAATTACTAAATTTAAGCCTGACTAAGAATTATTTCTGATTAAAATTCACTACAGTTCAATTAAAGAATCTAAAAATGTTTCACAAAATTTTTATGTACATATTTAATATACTGACTTATTTCTACTTCAGTTCTTAAATATATCTGTGACAGTATGGAATAATCGCTTAAGTCCTCTTAATCGAAGAATGGGTTTTCGTACGTTTTCACGCTACGGGATTAAACGGCTCCAAAGCAAGATTATACTCTTGTGTGATCCTTTGTTTGCACATGTAGGCATTGCAACCACTCCAACTTTCAACTTTTGCCTAATATAATAATACAGTAGTTTTGATTTAGCTGCCTTTTGTTTAAGTACACTGTGGACTTAACTGCCTAAAATGATACATTTCTGTCACTATTCTTTAAAATCCTATACAAATTCGTTTTTTAAGTGCACTTTGTATACCTGCACATTTAATAAGATAAGTGCCCTAAAATGTTGGTATTTTTAAAATATTGTCATACAAAAAATCAATGTTAGCTGCACAAAATATATTTCTTCTGTAATTATTGCTCAAAATCCTTTTTTAAGTGCACTTTGTATACCTGCGCATTTAACATATGTATTTTTAAGCAGTTTTATATTATGTATTCTTATATAAAAAATATGGCTACATAAATATGCAACAATGTATGTTTATAAAACTGAAGTAAAAAATTGTATACCTGCACATTTAGGCAGGTAAGAGCATTTAAGATATGAACATTTTTGTATTATCTGCACAAAAAGTCGTGCAAAGTTGATTGTTCAGCTAAGTTTAAATTACTGTAATAGTAAATAAAGCTTAATTTGCTTAAGCATGCTCAAGCAAGTATTCCATATTGCCATAGATATAATCATTATTAAATCATATAATATAACTTGAACTATTACATTTAGATTTGTAATTCCATTTCCTAATTATATTGAGCCTTATTTTCCATTTTACCGTCAGCGAAAATATACTTTTTTATTGGCATTGACATTTTATTGGCCTACCCATAGTTTAGAATTATCAAAATTCCAAAATTTTGATAACTTTTAAGAAAAGATCTTTCAAATTTTATCGTAAGCTATAATTTGTGTATGTAAAACAAATTTTAATATTATAAAAAACCTTCTCCTGAAAACTCTAATTTTTGTCGCTTACGATTACATAGAAAAATAAAATAATATCAAATAATAAACAATAACAAAAGAAATAAGTTCTTTCTAATAAAAAAAATTTATTTATTTTTACATTCGTTATACAAACACATGAATGAATATATAAAGTACAGGCAAATCCCGGTATAACGAATCTCGCTTTAACGAAAATCCGATATAACGAACGTCCACATTTTTTACATTCACAACCTTATATAGCGAATACTATCCTAATTTTTTACTGGATATGACGAATGATGAAGAAAAAATCGCAAAATAAAAAAAAAACTTGCTAGGAACATATTTCTAAGATTTTGTTCTACTTTGTATTGTGAATATTATGATAAATGTGTGCTCTGTATAGCGAATCGCATAAAATATTAAACTAAATCTCCAGCACCAATGTAAATGCAAAAAATGTGATTCCGTTAGTTTGTATTTGGTAACTTTTTTTAAAATAAATTACCCTCATTCTTTTTATTGTATTGTATCGTGTCTGCAATAATAATAATTAAAATAACACTTAAAAAATCTTTGCGATACAACGAATTTTTCGGTATAACGAATGTGCCTGATATTAAATGGTTCGTTATACCGGGATTTGCCTGTATTAAGAAATAGAGTAGTTTATAGAGTTGGTAATAACATCCAGCTCCCTGCATTAGTTTTGATTAAGCTTAGCTACGTAAATATGTTTTCAGAAGCCTATGAGCTGTGTAGCAATCAATTCATTTGTATGTTTGGAAACTTTTTCTCAAAATACCTACATACATACATACATACATATATCCATATCAATACTTTTTATTTCCAAGTGGGAAAATCTGAGCAATTGCTACTGGCGTACAATTTCTTCTTCTTTATAATGTACCCACTAAATTTGAAAACCTCATCCACATTTTTTTTAGCTACGAAATTCATTTAAAAATGTAGTTAATCACGAAATACGAATTTAAATACCATATAACAATGGTTATTTTTGTGTTAAAAAAAGTAACCAAAATGGCAAAAAAGTACACAGTACATACATACATACATACATATGTACCTGTTAAAAAAATTAAGGAATTTTTGTTAAAAGTAACTAAAACGGCAACGCTGTTCATAGTGCCGTTTATTTTATTTTAATTACAAAAATAGTGCTAAAGTTACCACTCGTCTCATTACTCATACACATCTACATACATACATATGTTCATATGTATGTATGTAAAACCACAAGTCATGTTCTGTATGTAAGTACATACATACATGCATACCTTCATACATGCATGCATAAGTGTTCATTAAATTTTGTTTTTGCCTTTTATTTTTGCTGTTTTGTTTTGCACTAACTCATGATGCCGGTTTGTTTTTATACACTATCTTACTCCCCACCTCAAAAAACGCTAAGACAAGCATTTAAAAACGTTAACTAAATGAGCGATACATTTGCTTGAACAAAGTCATAACTCAGAAAAACTAGTTTTACAGAAACCGAAAGTTTTCAATTAACACAATTTAAATTATATTTTTCTCTCATACGATATGAGTATTAATATTGAATTATTAAGTAAAAAATCTTTTTTTTTTGTTATGTTGTTCCGGTAAATGAGGTATATATCGAATCAAAACCACTAAAATAGCTTCAGCGAGACATTTTTTGGATCTCTTTTTTTTAAACAAAAATCGATTATTTACGATCGCAAGTAATCGATTTTGGTCAAAAAATTAAGTTAAAAAAATATACAAATACTGTCCCTTAAGCTTTTTTGCGGTTATGACACGATATGAATATGTGCATAAATTTGCGTGTATATGTATGTAAGTGTGTGTCGTCATAAACATTTTGTAGAGTATGCAGAAATATTCTTTTATAATAAAAATATTCACAGTGGGCTGATTAATTGAAAATAAGTATTAAAATACATATGTAATTATTAAGAGCCGATTTCACCAATTCTTTTTAAATATCAATCTATATTTGAGAGTTGTTTTTCATTGAAAAAATAAAATAAAATACGTATGTATGTATATGAAAAAGAACTTTTAAATATGAATTGATATTTAAATAGAGTTGGTGAAATTGGCCTTAAGAAAATCAGTTTAGAAAATATTAGGGCCTCTTTCACAAAGTCGACGATCGATAGCTTGTATTGAAAAGAACAATACCTATAATAAGAACATTTTGTTGTTGTTTTCAATACATCGTCGGGTGGTTACTGGTTTGCCGTACAGTACGTAATTAAGACATATAAGTTATCAATTTGTCTGTATTTTTTATGTTTATCAGTCATGTTTTAGACCATAGCCGGCCATTTGCAACTTTTTTCGTTGATTTTATAATCTTTTATAATTTTTTCGATTTCTTCAAAACTCAGGACACACACCCATTGGGCTTTCGTAATGACACAATGTCGAAGTTAAGTATATTTCACATACTTCTTCTACTTGACCGATTTTTGCGAAACTTGGATCACACTCTAAGCTATAAGACAGACACAATCTTGTTTTTAAAAAATTGTTGGCGTAAAGGCCATTAAAATTTTATATAATTATATTTCATGTACTGTTCTACTCAAACTGCCTATTTTTAAAAAAACTTGGCGTACACTGTGAGCTCTGAAAAATACCCCATATTGCATTCAAAAAAGTGGGCGGGGCTACGCCCATCAAAGTTCAATATTATATTTCATGTGTCTACTGAATTAATATTTACGAATCTTTGCTAACGCATTCTAAGCTTAGAAAAAGCATCAAGCTTGCATTTACAAAAGTGAGTGGGTCCACACCAGTGAAAGGCTAGTATTAAATTATAAATACTTCTACTTATCCGATTTCCACAAAATTTGGCAAGCAGTTTCGTATCTAAAGTTCTGGTCACACTTGCCAAACATTTGCCCAAAAAAGCGTAGCCAACAAACGTTAATGAAAAAAGTTTTGATTCAGATACTTGTTTATCAAATTAGACAGTTTCGAAAACAACTAATAGACAATATCATAGAATCCAACATTATTCTTTAACTTGACAAACTTTTATTGGTTACGCTTTTTTTGGGCAAATGTTTGACAAGTGTGACCATACCTTTAGAGTTAAATAATTTGTACTTAAAAAAGTGGGAAAATTGGACGTCGCCAAGACCCTTAAAAATAAAAATTAAAAAAAGAACTGACTTAAAAATTAAGCAGTGCAAAGCTAAAACTAACTTCAACGCATTTAATTTTGGACCGTCAATTGTATTCGAGACTTTCGAAAATAAACAAAATGTTAGTTGAAGAGGGGGAGGACGCTTATATCACACTCTGGTAACTCTGTCTGATTATTAGAGAGAATTTAGCCACTGTGCGCCTGTTCTTCAAAAAGTCTTTTTTTTTAATTTTCAATTTATCATAAAAGTTTTGTCTTGTCTTTCATTATTGCTAAAATCTTTTTAGATTTATTTTCTTTTAATTTCCTAATTCTATTTGTTTATTTGGTTGTTATTTTTGAGTTATTTGCTAATTTATTTATGTGCATACTTATATACATACATACATACATACATATGTACATATGTACATGCGTGTTCAGCATTTTTACTTGTTCAGTTCAGATACATATATACATACATATATGTATCTAGTATACTGTATTTCTGCACTTGATGTTTTTTTCTTCAAAATTTTTATACGCTCGAATATGTGGTTATCTTACTTATGTCTTTGTATATTTTAATTATTTGCCCATAAAAATGAAAATGGTTTAGGTCAAAATTTAAAAAAAGTTGCGTTTTATCAGTTATTTTAATAGGTATATCGTTCAAAATAAAAAGCTTAGACTACTTTTATGTAGGGTTGTTATCTGTCCTCTTTTCCCCGGACACTATCCTCTTTTTCGAATCTCTTTCCTCGTAAAAAATTAGCGTCTGCAAAGTCCTACTTTTTAAGGACATTTTTTGCTTTTACATTGCTTGACAAATGGTAATTACACTGAAAAATAGGCTTGAAGGCCAACTTTCAGGGACGGACGCACCCGTTAAAACAAAACTTATCGCTATGAAATGTTTTTGTATTTTTTTTACATAAAGCTGAACCGATTCGGGGGGGGGGGAGAGTGAATATAAGAAATAAAAAAATAGCGGCCACCCTAATGTATGTACATACACACATATGCTTGTATTTATTTCACTGCATTAATCTTTCTTGTTTCTAACTGAGGTGGAACAGATTTATAACGCTAATTAAACAATTTTTTAATTTTCTCTTTGTTAAAATTTCTTTAATTTCTTAAACAATGATGTTAATATCTAAGAAGACCAAAAATGTGCAATTATGCACAGATAAGAGTAAAATAATAACATTCATATACATATGTACATATTAGTGACGAGCTATAACGTGATTTTTTAATAATGTTGCTCCTTGTGAACGTGTTTTCTAAATCGCCGTTCTTTTAAACTGTGACTGTGATCACAGTTTAGCAGTATTTTGCTTATAGCAGTTTTTTTATTTTGAGAAAATCTAATAAGAAGAGCAGCAGTGAAATTAAACAGTGACTGTTATCACGGTTTAACACATTTCAGCTCTTCTGCTTTAAAAGTATTTATTATTATTGGTGGCTTCATAAATACTAATAAGAAAAGCGACAACAACAAATAATTAGCAAGCAACCCCGTCCAAATATTGAGAATTGTCTTATAAGAGGCAGAGACAATAAAATTGCAAATATAAAAATGTGAGCTGTACATAGTTGCCAGAAAAGACGATTTAACGATTTTTATTGATAAAAGATGAAGTTATAAAAAAAATTAATGTGGTAGATTTATTAACTGTAAATTAATCATACAAGAACAATCACAGTTTGTATGAAAGAACTTTATTTTTAAAACCTGTTACTTGATAAATTCAGTCACAATTTTGATTTGTGATATTTCAATCGCTGTGAACAAGTAACAGGTTTCGAAATATCGCTCAACTCTAGTACATATACATACATACATACATATGTACATATGGTATGTATGTATGTGAGAATATCTTAGAAAAATAAAGGGTCCGCCAGATAACTTTTTTTGAAAATGCTATAAAAAAACTTTTGAAGTTTCGGCTGTGTGGCACGTAGCGCTGTCCTGTTGAAAGCAAATGTTGCGAATATCCTCCTCTTCAATTTTTGTGAACAAAACTTCGTTCAACATGGCCCGATAACGATCGCCATTGACTGTATCGGCCACTCCTTGCTCATTTTCGAAATTATGCCTCTGGACCAAAATCCGCACCAAACAGTGAGTCGTTTTGGGTGCGTCGGCTTTTCAATGTATGCGTGCGGGTTTTCTGTGCCCCAAATGTGACAATTTTGCTTGTTTACATATCCGCCAACATCAAAATGAGCTTCATCTGGAAAGATGATTTTTTTGGTTGGCAAAATCGGCATCTTCTGTAAGTCGATCGCAGGCCCACTTAGCGAATCCAAAACGCATTGGATGGTCAGTTGGCTCGTTCAGCGGAAGGATAAAACTAATTATCTGTCAAATCAGACATGAGCTAAGTGTTACCATTCACGAAATAAGCACTAGTTGAAAGAACAAACGTTAGATGGCGGGCCCTTTATATAATAGGGAAACATTTTTCATTAAATACATTTGAGAAAAAATTTTTTTGCCAAATAAAATTTTCTATAAAAAAGTATAGAAATCAATTTTTCTATGGAGAACAATTTTTTTTACTTAAAACACTTTTTATAAAAAATTTTTTAAACATAATTCTTTTATATATAATTTTTCACACAAAAATTTTTTTTCGCACATTAATTTTTTATGAACAGTTTTTCGCACAAAAATTTTGTTATAAAAAGTTTTTTTATGAAAATATTTTGTATTGAATTTTTTTTCTTTGTTGAAAATTTTTACCTACATAAAACCTAAAATGCAAGATTTACACGGTTTGCCATGTCGATGCACTATAACAATGTGAAAAAGGGAACTTTATATTCCCTCTTATAGTAGCGTCATATTTATTTTTCCTCCTCAGCCACAATCCGGCCTAAGAACCTTGAATTAAAGAAAATTTTATTTTATTTCGAGTGTGTATCATCTAACTACCTGTTATTAAGATTTAAAATAGTTTATTTTTTATATATTTTTTTTTTATTTAAATTAAACTCATTAATGCTTAAGTACATACAAAATGGTAAAAATTTAGCAAAATTTTTGATTACAGTCTTATTTCGCAATAACCATATGCTAAATAATAAATAAGCACAACAAACATCTTTAATTTTCATTATTCTAGCACGTATGTATGTACATATATGTAAATGTAAATAAAATGTACAACGTCTAAGATGTTGAGGAACGTGTATTTTTTTCTTCCGAAAAGCATGCTGAATTCTGAATTCGTATAAATTTGTTATATAAACTAAACAATACAATAAATTCACCGCTATTGTGAATATTTTTTCAATTTAAATAATTTCCCTTTTCCTAAAATTGCAATCGTGAATGATTTACCCTTTTTTTTTGATTCAGCTTATCATGCATGAAATTTTTCACGAGGATTTTTTCGTTTTGGCTTTCTTTAATTTATAAATCCACAATAAACATTTTTCTATTGAAACGAATTTTCTGTAAAAATATTTTTTCTACAAATTTTCCAGAAAATTAAAAAAAAAATATTTAAAAAAACTTCTAAACGAACTTTAATTTTTTTTAATCTTTCAAAAAATCTCTGAACACACTCTTGCACAAATCTCTTATAAATTATTATAAATTTTAACTCAGACACTAATTAAATTTTTTTCTTTTTAATTTTCATTTTCAGTCAATATAAAATCTCTGCTTGAAATTTTAATAAAAAAGTGCTAAATTAAATTTGCAATATAAAAAAATAAATATTAAATATTAAAAAGTGAAGTGATAAGTGTTAAAATAATCTCTAAGAGATAGCAGCTCAAATATTTAAAATATAAAAATAAAAAAAGTTTGTTGAAAGATTAAGTTGCCATAAAAAATATCATAAGAATTTAAATTTAAAAGAAAATGGCAACATTGATTTTGAATTCACCAAGTTACACTTTAAACAGCGAACTCAATCTTAATACAGTTAATGTCGATAACAGCAGTGTTAATAACAGCATTAGCAGCAACAGCAGCAGCACAAATAGTTGCAATAGTAAAACATCCTGTGAGGAATTACCCAAAGTCAGCAAATTCTTTAGCAGCAGCTCCAACTATCAAAGCAAAATACAACAGCTGATCAGTTTCAGTTTCACCTCAACCAATTTCATTTTCATCACTTTCATTTTGAGCATCAGCAAGTTGTGCACAACAGCTGCCACAGATCCCGGTCAAACTGGCGCTCCCCAACACTCCACGGCCATGCCCAGTTTTCTAATGTCGAATATAAGTGGTTCGGCTTTGTTGGAAAAACTGAATTCGTTTCGCACCAACACGTGGGGTGCACCGCCACCACCAGCAGTGGTCAAAGGCAAAAATACTCCAGCCGCAGCAAATAGTTTAACGCATGGCGGTGGCGGAGCCACTAGTGCATTATCTCCCGCAACAACAGCTCCGGTTTCATCTAAAACTTCTTCACAATCAACCGCGACGTCGTCGTTTTCATCACTATCAAATGACTTTACAATCTTCGGCATCAAGAGCTTAATAATTAAGGAAAGCAAATTCCTAAATGTCTCCGGCAAGATCGGTACACCCTTGGGCATAGGTAAGTGGGCAGCTTTGCATTTTAATAGTTTTAATTAAGTAACTCGTACTTTAACATTTTCTAAAAATATTTCTTCGTCATGAGGAGGATGATGATGAAGAAAATGCCTTTGTAATCAACTCTTCTGGTTTATCCAGTTTTATTTTTAGCCAAATCGTTTAAAGTCTTTTTTTTTATTTATTTGTAACTATTTTAAGATTTTTCTTTCTATTTATAAGTCGACTAGTGAGAGCCTTAGGAAATGAGCATGAGCTTTTCTTTTTATAGTTTTGCAACAAAATTATTGTTTTCTGCTGGTAGTTATTTCTAAGACTTTTTGTTTGCAGTCGTTCGTTACTTTAAGCAGAGAGACCCAAACAAACAATTTCCTTGATTATTATAAGATAATCGACATTGTGATGGATTGTTGTTGTCTTTTGAAAATTTTCATAAACCCCATCATACCAGAGTTGTATTTTTTTTTAAGATTGCACGACTTTGTATGATAGTGTATCACGGCCTTAAGAGTCAACTAAGAAATATTTCAAGTGCAAGGGATTTGTTGTAAAATTTGTAAATTCAGATACACTTTACGGCTGTGGTTGAAATCGAAATGGGAAAATATGGAGACTTACTCCTTTTTAGGATTTGATTTTATGTGCGTAGATATTTTTTAGAGTACACCACATGGTCCTTTTCATGCACAAAATATTATTTCGCTAGAAATTAAAATAAACATTCTTTTAGCCGAAAAAATCTGAATTTTTTAAAATAAATTAATGCTATTTAAAACATGTTTAAAACAAAATTTTTTCCCGAAAAATCGAGGCGCTTCCCCTTGTTAAAGGGTATTTTTTTGATGTGCTAGAATGGAATAAAAAAATACATTAAAATTAGGGTTAGAGGGTTAATATGTTCCACATGTATTTGCTGAGCATACCCTACACCTCAAATGTAAAGAACACATAGTATGCTACACGAGCGGGCCCCTAAAATAAAATAATCGCGAATACAGTCCGATTCGATTCCAAGGACATTAATCAAAATGATGAAACTGGATTTTCAAAAATTGGGTTAGTGTCAGTAACTTTCTATTGCGGCAAGTTACAGATATCTATAATTAAAAAATTTTATAAAGAAAATTTCCAATTTTTTTACAGAAAATCTTTAAGACTTTTCTAAAAATTGAGTAAAAAATATATATAAAAATTTCTGTAAAAATTAAAAAAAAAATTATAATAAAATAAATTTCTTTTTGCAAAAAAATATTTCTATAAAAAAATTAAAAAATGTTTCTTAAAAAAAATATTTAAGTAAAAAATTTTATAAAAAATTTCTATAGAAAATTTCTAAAAAAAAAGTTTTCAATACCAAAATTTCGATGAAAAAATTTCATATAAAAAATTTCTATAAAAAATTTTCTATATAAAGTTTTCTACAAAAAATTTCTTTAAAAAATTTTCTATAAAAAATTTCTACAAAAAATTTCTATAAAAAATTTTCTTTAAAAAATGTCTATAAAAAATATTCTATAAAAAATTTCTATAAAAAAATTTCTTTAAAAAATTTTCTATAAAAAATTTTCTATAAAAAATTTCTATAAAAAATTTTCTATAAAAATTTCTATAAAAAATTCTTACAATTAAACATTTTATTAAAAACTTCTATAAAAGAATCCATTAAAAATGTCTATAGAAAAAATTACATAAAAAGTTTCTAATAAAAAACATTTTATAAGCAAATTTCTGTTGAAAAATTTTCATAAGAGCATTTCAGTAAAAAAATTTTATGAGAAAACTTCTATATATAATTTTCTACAGAAAATTTCTATAAAAAATTTTGTATAAAAAATTTCTATTAAAAATTCTTACAATTAAACATTTTATTAAAAACTTCTATAAAAGAATCCATTAAAAATGTCTATAGAAAAAATTCCATAAAAAATTTCTACTAAAAAACATTTAATAAAAAAATTTCTATAAAAAATTTTTATAAGATAATTTCTATATATAATTTTTTATAAAACAATTTCTATTAAAATTTTCTTTAACAAGTTTCTATGAAAGCATTTTTATAAAAAAATTCTATAAAATGTGCAGAAAAAGTTTTTAGAAAAACTTTCTATAAGAAAGTCTAGAAAAAATATTTATAAAAAATTTTTCTATAGAAAACTTTATATAAAAAATTTCTATGAAAAATATTGTATTAAAAATTTTTATAAAGAACATTATATAAAAAAATGTCGATTAAAAAATTTTCTAAAAATAAATTCTATTAAAAAATGATTTCTAAAAAAATTTCCATTACAAAATTTTCTATAAAAAAAAATGCTATAAAAATTTTCTCAAGACCTGCATGAACATTTTTCGTGTCCACGTACAGACCAAACGGCTGGACCGATTTTGATTTAGTTTTTTCTGTTTGAAACGTGATTTGAGAAGGTTCTTAGCTACATATGTTTTAAGATAAACGGTCCAGACGTTGGGAAGATATCAGACCTTTTCTAGATATATACGGGGGTTTTACAATTTTAAATTTTTGTTATCTTAAAATAGATTTGAAATACATACGTTGCCTTTTTTTCTATGAATATGAGCTATTAATGTCTTTTTTATAAATAAAATTTTTGATTGGGGATTTATCTTGAAACCCAAAATACTTTATAGTTTTTTATTGTTGTTTTTAATATAAGTAATCAAAATAAAATTTTTTATTTTATTTTATTTGCGAGTAGTAGATACTTTTTTGTTATTACTTCCTGTGAAAACATTCACGATAATTTTTGTTTTAAATATTTGTGCTAAAAATAAATTTTAATGCACCCAAAAAATTTAAATATGGGCATTTCCACAGAAAAGTGCATCTTTTGTCACGTTACATCACCAAGCAATTGAGTTTGTATTTTAGAGATACTCGTGTATTTTTCGATTTTTTTCTATCTTTTATTAAGTGTAGAGCGAATTACGCTCTACACAAACTTGCAAAAAAGTATATAAAATATAAGTTTTCTTTGAAGAAAAGGTAACGTGTCAAAAGGTGGACTTTTCTGTGGAAATGCCCATTATCAAAAATCGAATTAAAATTTATTAAAACAACTCGGCAAAAATCTTTCATAGAATAAATACACTTTATTATAATATTTCTTCGTTTGTCTTAAATAAGAGTCTGTTGAAAATGTTTCGTAAAATTTTTTTGAAGATATTTTGTTTTTAAATTTGCTTAACACAAATCGGGCAACGTAGCAAGTTCTTTTTTTATAATAATTCAACTAAAAAAATTAATCTAAATTTTCCTTTATTTATTTTTGCAAAAATTTTCCGTAAATATTTTGCTAAACTTTATTTATTTGTTTTTTGAATACGAGTGCTTTCGTCAAAAAAGTGTTTCTTCATGCCAAGTTAATTCTCCCTCCCACCTTTTTATTACGGCTTCTTCGATTTTAATTTGACAATTGACAGCCATCCATAGTACGTGGTGGCATCATTCCTTAATTTATCATCTATAAATGATTTATTTTATTTTCGTAGTGTAGTATGAGTTTCCTCTTTATTTAATTTAAATTAAATTAATTTAAAATAGTTTTGTACTTTGTTCTTGAAAATTTGATTTCTTGGGTTTATTCCAATTTTTATAGAATTTTTTTAGTTGCATTATAACCTGAACTGAATTTTAATATATGTATGTACATACATAGTACATATGTATGTATATAAAAATATTTTAATTGAAAATACTTTTTGAATTTAATATCGGGAAATAAACCAAAAAAAAGATATTTATTTATTTCCGGAATGAACTTTAAGAAAAAAGTTATTTTGAAACAGAGAAATCTATATAATAAATTTATTATTTAAATATTTATTATTAAATTGAACTTATTGAGCTTTTTGCATTTGTTTTCATTTACATATTTCAAAACAGCTTTTCAAAATAATTTTTTTTAAGAAATTTTTAAATAACTTAAAGGAAAATACTTCACTCGAGCTACTTCCCTCTGCAAAAGTTTGCAACTCTCTGCTCAGCCCAAAAAAAAACTTTATTAAAGTTCTATTTTTATTTTTCTTACTACCAGTTTCTTATGTTGTTGTTTTATTGCATTGCCAAGTTTTATTTTATTGTATTTTTTTTATTTGTTTTGGGAGGCTTGTTTAGTTTTATGTGTTTGTGAGCAGTCATCATGTGAGTGTGTGTGAGGGAGAGAGTATCTTTTTAACATTATGTATAACGTCATCATCTTGTTTAATAATGATTATAATAACATTTAATGATGACGGCACCACCGGCATTGATAATAATGATGGCTGCTGCTGCCTGCATTCGCTTATGGATGTTGTTTGTTGCTGCTATTATGATTATCGTTAGTATTTCTGTACACGTTTCAACTTGTTTTTGGGTAATTGGTTACTGCAGACGGTCGTCTGCATTCTCGGCTAAAACAACATCAACAATGCATGCATGCATTTGTGGTCGAAGTTAAGCGATCCCCGAACAATAAACTGCATACATATTTTCTTTATAAGTTAGTTTTACTAAGGCAATTATGTACAGTGAAACAAAATGGGGCAAAAGTTTCTAAACAAAATATTCTTTATAGAAAAAACAATTTTTTTTGGAAAGAGGAAATCTGCAAAGCTAAGCAAAGCTTCTTTTGTCTTAGAATTTTTTTTAATAGAAAAATTTTTTATACAGAAGTTTTTATGCGAAAAAAAAATATTTTTTCTCTATTAAAAATGCAAGAAATAATTAAAAATTATAAAATTTTTTCCAACGAAAACTATTCTAGTATAGTAAAGCTTCTTCTTTCTTAGAATTTTTTCTTTTTAATAGAAAAAATTTTTATATAGAAGTTTTTATGAGAAAAAAATATTATTTCTCTATTAAAAATAAAAGAAATAATTAAAAATTATAAAAATTTTTCCAATGAAAACTATTTTGGTATAGTTAAGTTTCTTCTTCCTTCTTAGAAATTTTTTTGAACACATTTTTTTCTATAGAATGTCTTGTGAGAAATAATATATTTTTATGAGAAAAAAAATTTTTTCTCATAAAATTTTTTTAATAGAAAAGAAATATTTATTTTTAAATTTCTTTAAAAGAGATTTATTTAAAAACTACATAATTTCTAACAAAGAAGAAGAAGCTTTACGGTAGGAAAACATTTTTTATTGGAAACAATTTTGTTATTTAATTTAAACAATTTATTTTGATCTTGCTTAAGCACATTTATAATCAAGATGTATTTCGTGGCTGCTTAAGCAAATCATGCAGTAGATTTCAACCATAATTCCAAAAAAAATAATTTTTTGCCAATGAAAACTATTTTGGTATAGCAAAGCTTCTTCTTCTTCCTTAGATATTTTTTTGAACAGAACATTTTTGTTCTATAGAATGTCTTATGGGAAATAATTTTTTTTATGGAGAAAAAATATTTTTTCTCATGAAATTTTTTTAATAGGAAAGAAATATCTTTTTTTTTAATCTTTAACAGAAATTTGTTTACAAAATAATTTCTAAGAAAGAAGAAGAAGCTATACGGTAGGAAAACATCTATTTCATTCATATTTATTCTTGCTTAAGAACATTTATAATCAAGATGCATGTCGTGGCTGTTTAAGCTCATCCAGTAGATTTCAACCATAATTAAAAAAACTAACTAAACTCTCAATAAGTTATTGAGAATTACAAAACTACAATCATAGTAACTTAGAAGCTTCCTCAAAAAATAACAAATGTGCCCTTAATTATGAAAGTGGTCGAAGTCATATATTTCTTATCACGAGTTATTTAGTAGATTACATTAAAAAAAAACAAAATTTTTTTTTGTATTATGCAACATATTAATTCGATTAATTTAAATTTATTTAATATTAAATATTTATTGAAGTTTTTTTCAGATTTATTTAACATTTTGAAACAAGAATCCATATGACTGACTAAGACTAGTTTCATTATTGAGAGTACAAATACATATGTATGTAATATTATTCAGTGGCAGTAGGTAATACACTACCTACCTTTTTCCTTCAAGACAATCTTTGCTGCTCATTGAATGCAAAACAGCCCAAATGATAGAAAAAAATTTATGAAATATTTATTTTAGTATCTATTTTAGTTTTATTTAACACGTGTCAAAATGAATAGTGCAATAATGAAACTGTAAATAATGTTCAAATTGTAAATGACGATATAAGCATTAATTCAGCTATGATTTTTGAGCTATGACGTTGTTGAAGTAAATGAGCGATATGCTCATAAAAAAAACTGACAATGTTATTGGGAAAAAACTCTCTACAGAGTAAATTGATATATAAATTTATCGCGCAGAGTAGTATGTTTAGGAGGGTTCTAGACCATGTTTACAATACAAATGATCAAGCATGCCTAGATGGGAGTATGACAACCCTGTAAAATTCAGTATTGAATATTTGTACTGAAAAAATGGCCTAGAACCGTCCTAAACATACTACTTACAGAATTTTCTACGAATGAATATTTTTTATGGAAAGCAAATAATACAGTGATTAAAAAAATCTTGCGAAAAAATTGTGGAGAATATTATTTCTTTAAAAAGAAAAATACTAAAATCTAGGATTATTCCTTAACCCTGTTTTATATCAAAAGTCGTACGATTGTGTAGAACAGTGAGTCCCAGCCTTCAGCAACAAATTTACACAATAATAAGAGATTTATGTAAGTATGTAGAAACAATCTTTCTAAAATATTACAGCTATATTTATAAAAATTTCTAAGGCTTTGTAAAGGGTTTTTAAAGCGGCTTTCCATAACAAATTTTGCTTCGAAGCCGTAATCGTTTTTATAAATAAATGATTAAACATAATAAGTCAGAAACTTCAGAAAAATTTGCTGCCAAATTAACAAAGCCCGTAATAAAATTGCTATTATACAAAAAAAAAAAAAAAAAACAGAAAAAATTGCACGAGTAAAAATGTTTTTTTAGGGAAATAAATGAGTTTTTTTTATAGAATAATATATTTTAAAACATCATCGGACTGCTAATAGAATTTTTCTATACACAAACATGTTTAGTAATTGGAAATTTTTACAAAAGAAAAACGCCATTCATTATCGAACTTTAAATTCAATTAAATTAATTATGAATTTTTCTATTAAAAACATGATGATGATAGTCGTACCAAATATTTTTACAGAAAAAATATTATCGGGGACTATACTAGGTTCACACACGCCAATTTTATTTATTTTCAAAAGAGAGAGGAAAAAATAATGAAGAGAGGAGCCATTACATTTTTCTCTCTCGTTCGTGAACTAAAAAGTTGCTCAAGTAAAATTGCCGTGTGTAAACCGGGACTTACTAATAATCAATATCAAACTTTGGTTATAATCATCATTGAAAAGTAAAAATAAAAAGCAGACTCCTGTTATAAATTTTCCTTTAAATGATTTAATAAAATCTGACCTGTAATTTTATACGAAAATAAAACTGTTCGAATTTGTATGTTATTCGGACAGAGTAAACCCTGTGATAAATTATTGTTTTTTTTTTTAATTTTTGTGAAAACACTAATAAATCTTTGAGCAAAATTAAACTGCTCAGTCCCACTGTTAATGCCGCTTGACTGCCTGCTTTTTAGTACTAACTCCATTTTTTTTTGTTAAAGTTATTTTTTAAGATATTCTAGACTCCATATTTTTCCCCATCTCTCTGCATATTTTGAGTTTTATTTGTGCATTTTTTTTGTCTCTTAAAAGTTTTTCTTTCTTTCCACGGCTGGTTTTAAAGAGCAAGAAGAACAGTGAGCGTGAAGGGGTTTTAATTAAGATAGGGGGCAGAGAGTTTAAAAAATTATGTAAGTTTCTGTTTTTGTTGCCTTTTACTTTTACCGGCCGGCTTTAGCGATTCCATAAATATAAATTTTTTTAAAGAAGAAATGCCTATAAAAAATACTCTGCTGATATTTACGCTTTAATAAATGTGACACTGGTTTGTCTATTTAGCTGTTTGTTTTCTTTTTCCGCGTCTCCAAGATGTCTAATACTAATCATGTGTTAAAGTTTTACTTGACTTGTTGTGTCTTTGCAGTGCGTGAATATCTTCTTTATATATACATACATGCAGGCATACATACATACATACATATTGAATTCTATTTATATTATACATACTTGAATTGGCAACCACGTTATTGCCTTGTTTGAACCAGCTGACTTTGGCCAAGAACAATAACAACAACGATTTGCATGCATATCTCATACGTGTTTGTAGTTGATTTGCAAGTATTCTCTCTCTCGCTTCTTTCTCTACGCCAAACAAACAAGCAACTTTGATCATTAATCAACAACAAGTGGCTGCGTTGCCAATTTGTTGCTGTTGTTGTTAAAGTGTTTTTTTTAATAGAATTATAACAACGAAAAGCGGAAAAAAGAGAATATTAATAAAAAAAATAAAAAAAAAGAAAAATCTAAAATGTGCTAATGGGACTGATTATAGTGTTGCTTTTGGTTTATTTATTGCCCACTTTGAATTGTTAATTCTTTTTTTATGTTGGATTTTTGCTGTTTCATTGTTTTGCATTCATTAAATTAAAAAAAATAAATTAAGAAAAAAATTGCATAATTTAATTGCATGCTTAACAAAAAGTATTTTAATTATATATTTTTTTTAAAGTACGTATTGCTTTTATTTTGCTTCACTTATGTTACGTGTACGTGGGATTATACGTTCAAAGTGATTTTATTTTCTTAAAGGCTTCTTATTTTTAAGAACCACTAGGCAACATTATTTGGTTTTTAAATTTAAAAGTTTTTAACTTAAGTCTGCAACATCTTGGAAATTCGGAATGTTTGGAAACAAGAGAGCGGAACTGTACTTTCTATCTGACTTGTCAGCTATAAAATTCGTGTAATTACCAATTTACAGGGCAACTTACAATTTTTTTTGCTTTTAAACGTACAATTTTAATAACGTCTGATATAAACTCTTCCTAAAGTTTCATGTTATGTTTTTAAAATGTGCGTGAAGATAAATTTTAAAATTTATAACCCTAGACACAAACCGTCTTCTTTAACAGAGCTCTGTTAACAAAAAAACAGAGCTCTGTTAACTAATAATAATTAGTTTTTTCCCATAAAATGGACTTAATACCCAATTTTTCAAGCAAAATAAACCAGAAAATTTAAACCAAGAGACTTCTCTATGCCTCCTTTATATAGATATAACATTTCATAATACCAAAAACACAAAAAATCCATATCTTCACCCACAGTCATAAATTGGTTTTTAGTAATTTTTTTCAAAAACCGTAGGAGATGGGGTAAAAAAGAATATTGGAGGAGACTCCTGGACGCATCTGGATCAATGTTTAATAGTCAAAAGTCTTAACAGCCTGTTTTTGTAAAAATTACAGCACAATTTCAAAAAATAAAATTTGAAACTTGAAAAATAATGTTGGTCATTTTTTTAAAACACCGTAGGAGATGGGGTAAAAAAGAATATTGGAGGAGACTCCGGGATGCCTCTGGATCAATGTCCAATAGTCAAAAGTCATGAATTTGAAATTTGAAAAATAATGTTTGTCATTGTTTGTGCTGTAATTTTTACAAAAACAGGCTGTTAAGACTTTTGACTATTGGACATTGATCCAGAGGCGTCCAGGAGTCTCCTCCAATATTCTTTTTTACCCCATCTCCTACGGTTTTTGAAAAAAATTACCAACATTATTTTTCAAATTTCAAATTTTATTTTTTGAAATTGCGTTGTAATTTTTACAAAAGCACCCTGTTATGACTTTTGACTATTGGACATTGATCCAGAGGCATCCCGGAGTCCCCTCCAGTATTATTTTTTACCCCATCTCCAACGGTTTAAAAAAAAATTACTAAAAACCAATTTATGACTGTGGGTGAAGATATGGATTTTTTGTGTTGTTGGATTTATGAAATGTTTTATTTATATAAAGGAGGCATAGAGATGTCTCTTGGTTTAAATTTTCTGGTTTATTTTGCTTGAAAAATTGGGTATTAAGTCCATTTTATGGGAAAAAACTAATTATTATTAGTTAACAGAGCTCTGTTTTTTTGTTAACAGAGCTCTGTTAAAGAAGACGGTTTGTGTCTAGGGTTATAAATTTTAAAATTTATCTTCACGCACATGTTTTTAAAGGCATATTGGTGCCCACTTTTCTAGCAATGGACTCAAACTGCTGCTATTCTTTTAAAAAAAATTAATTTCGTGTTTCTTTGAGAATATTGTTCACTAAAAATGCAACAATTTGGTTCATGGAAAAAAATGTGCCCCACCCATGAACAGAATATGTCAAATAAAACGTAGGAGAAAGCATAATAAGTGTTGCCAGACCTAACAATTATGTGACAATGTAATTGATGAATTTGAGGGGGAAAAAACACCATTTAAAAAAATAAAACTTTTGAAATAAAAATTAAACTGACTTTAAAAATAAGCAATGAAAATTTATCAATAATGTAGATTCAGGTTAGCAAATTCTATATTTAAAAATCGGTCTAGTAGAAGTACGTGAAATATAATTCTAAATTATAAGGGGTGTGGCCACGCCCACTTTTTGTAGACAAGATTGTGTCTTTTAACGAACCCAAGATGTTTGTAAAATTTAGTGAACATTTTTTAAGCAAAAGTACGTGAATTAAAGTATTAAAATTAGTAGGCGTGGTTCCGCCCACTTTTTTCAATGCAGGATTGTGTCCTTTTAAGAATTCAAGATGTGTGTAAAATTTCATGAATAAATTGTAAGTAAAAGCACATGAAATATAGTATTAAAAATTAATATGCGTGGCCCGCCCACTTTTTTCAATGCAAGATTGTGTGTATTCTAAAGTTCAGGCTGTGTGCCAAGTTTCGTAATATTTGGTTAAGCACAAATACGTGAAATAATGTATTAAAAATTAATAGGCGTGCTTCCGCCAACTTTTTGGATGCAAGTTTATATCTGTTTAAGAATTCAAGACGTGTGCCAAGTTTCGTGAAGATTTTTTGTGTACAAGCACGTGTAATGTAGTATTAAAATTTAATAGGCATGGCTACGCCCACTTTATTAAATGTAAGATTGTGTCGTTTTGCAGGTTCAGCATGTGCGCAAAGTTTCGTCAAAATCGGTCAAATAGAAGCATGTGAAATATAAAATTCAGTTTTATTGGGCGTGACTCTGCCCACTTTTTCAACTTTGAGATTGTGTCGCGACGAAAAACCAATGTGTTGGGCAAGTTTTGTAGCAATCCAACAAGCAGAATATTCTAAAATCAAAATAAAAAAATTTTGTGAGCGTGCCTCAGCCCACTTTTTTTGCAATGTGATCAATGAAAGCTATATTAGATCTCAGATAAAAAAAAGAATTTTCGCAATCCGTTTGAAATGTAACAAAAAAAAAATTAAATACAGCCGAATTGATAACCTTCTTCTTCTTTTTTGAAGTCAGATAAAAAATATATAGCTCTATTGTGAATAACAAATCCTTACCCTAAGTTTTTCCCTATTTCTGGTTTTCTGTTTAAATAAAATCATTTGCTAGATTTTCCTTATAATAAAAACCTAAAAACAAAATATGTAGCGGACTTCGAAATTCTCTCTCACCTTTTATTTCTCCTGCCATGTGCTTAGAAAAGCAGTATGTTTATTATTCTGGGAAAAATTAATTCCCTAGGAATTATTTCCCAGAGCTGACAAACATTTCAATTCACTATTTTTCAGTTCAAAAAAAAACTCTAAATTCATTAACAAGTTTTTATGCTTTTAAGCCCACATTTTCCTTTTGAAAATCTCAATGAAACTTAGCATGTAGAAAAAAATTTCGCTCAAGGCATATTAACATAGAAAGTAAAATAAGAAAATAAAAGAAAAATAGAAACGCTTAAAAGTTTAAGCATTTTCTTTTGCTCCTGTGGCGTTTTTCTTTAATTTTTTTTCTTTCTACCAACAAAAAAAAAACTCAAACACACTCAAACACTTAAACTAAAACTAAAAAAAAAAGTTTCTATGCCGGCAACATTTCACCAATTTACGGTTGAAAGTGAGGAAATATCTGTTTCGACCGGAGCAGAGTCTTTTTTTAAAAGAAACACTTGCATTTGCACAATGAAAATTAAAAAAGAAATAAAACTTTCTGCTCTCTCAAACGCTTTAATCTGAAAAATAGTGGGTGGGCAGGACACAAGGAAAAAAACGTAGAAAAAGGAAATTGGATTAAGTTGGGAACACTTTTAACAAGCTTTATTTAGTAACAAGTAAAAAGACCGACAAATCTTTAATGTTATGGCCAATACTTCTTTAAACTGTGAACGTAAACTAGTTAAAGGCAAAAATAATTAGAAAGAAAAAAAAAAATAAAACCACCAAGAGTTAACAAAATACAAGAACAAATAGAAAAAAGTTTTAACGAATTTAAAAACTTTTAACAAGGATGGGAGAGAGGAGGAAGAGGAACGAGGTCATAATCAATGTAAAACACCAGAGAAGAAAAGTTATGGTTAAAAGTGAATAATTTGCTTATTATAAATCTAAAAAAGAATTGCTTTAGCTGCCGATTTATTGAAAATTTACCAATTCTCTCACTTTACATATTTAAAAAAAAACTAATGAACCTCTGAATCGATTTGCAGAGGATTCTTATAAGGAGGAGGCGTATGAAAAAAAGAGTAGAAGGAGGATGAAGAGGAAGAGTAGCAGGAATAGGAGGGTGAGGAGGATAAGGACCTCATTCACCTAATTAAGAGAAAGAGGAGAATTAGAAGAAAGGGATAGAGAGGAGAATGAGGATAATGAGGACAGAGAGGAGAATGAGGTTAGAGAGGAGAATGAGGATAGAGAGGAAAATTAGGACAGATAGAGGAATGTGGATAGAGAGGAGCAGGATTAGGAGAAGGGGCAGGAATAGGAGTAGCAGTGGGAATAGGAGGAGGTGCAGGAAGAAGGATGTTCAATATAGAAGGAATAGAAGGAGGAGGGGGAGCAGGATGTAGGTCATAGTCAATGTAGAACATCATAGAAGAAAAGTTATCGATAACAGTGAATCTAATTTTTCTAAAAAGGAATTACCTTACCTGCTGATACATCGAAATTTTACCAAGTCTCTTAACTTAGATTTTTTAAAAAAACTAATGAACTAGAAAATCGATTTGCAGAGGACTATTATAACAATTAGGCAGATAAAGAAGAGGATGAGGAGGTGGAGAATGGGGAAGAGGAGGAAGAAGAAGGGTAGCAGGAACAGATAGGGATAGGAGGAGAAACTCATTTAACTAATTAAGAAAAGGATTAGAATTAAGAGAAGGAGCGGAGATTGAGGATAAAAATTAGAATTAGGAGAAGTAGAGTAGAATGAGGATAGAGAGGAGAATGAGGAGGAGTAGGAGTAGGAATAGGAGTAGGAGTAGAAGTAGGAGTTGAAGTAGGAGTAGGAGAGAAGTAGGAGTAGAAGTAGAAGTAGGATTAGGAGAAGGTTATGGAATAGGAATAGAAGGAGGTGATGAGAAGGAGGAGCGAGGTCATAGTTAATGTAAAACATCATAGAGGAAAATTTATCGATAAAAGTGAATTTTTGTGTATTGCAAATCTAAAAAACAATTGGTTTAGATTCTGATCCAGCGAACATTTACCAATTCTAAATTCCTGAGTAAGCTTCAGTCGAGGTTTTTCAATTCCAACAAGAAAAAAATAACGATTTGCAAAGGACTTTAGGGATTGTTGAAAAAATAATCTTTTTCCCGAAAATTTTCTAAGCAGTTAAGTTATTTATGCTAAATTATTTTGAAAAGTTTTATAGATAAAAAACGAATTTTAAGGGTGGGGAAAAAATTATTTTCTCTAAAGGAATAATCTATTTTAGTAAATTACTAAATGTTGTGTTTCGCGCTAAAAAGTTAATTATATTTTTGATTTAAAAGGCTCAGCAAATTAAAATTTCTTGTGGGATCGGATGTTAAAACACATGCTACACCTGTTTAAGTTGAAATTTAGAAAATAAAAATTAATAGTATTTGTTCTACCATCCGAATTTAGATGAAAACGATTTTTAAATGAACGATTTCAAACTTTTTGATTGTTTCGTTTTCGTTTTCGTAAAAAAAACTCGTATTCTTTTCACTTGTTAACAGTCTTTGTGAAAAGCCAAAACATAGACGATTATTTTACTTATATTTTTTTTATTAAAGATACATTGCAAATGATTATTGATGGGTGTAGCTCCTATTTGGATCCTTTGCACAATTCACTGTTGCTAATGCAGATCATGAGAGAAGCTTTCACCAAAAATTTCTTAGAACAACTAGAGATATTCGTATAATGTTTTAAACTTCCATTTGAACAATTGAAAAGTTCAACTAATATCAAAATTAAAACATTCCCCCTTATTGCGAATGGCGTCGTCGACGTCACATCAAGACGACAGTAAAAAATTCGCACTTAAATACTCTTTATCGGCAACAATTGGATCGTATTGATAATCTCTTACTAATCCCTAAGGCTTTGTAAACTAATGGAGCATATTAAGAGTAGTCAATAGTTGTCGACAAAAAGGAGACAAGTGCCAAATTTGTCTGTCGTCTTGATGTGGCCTCGACGACGCCATTCGCAATAACGGGAAAGAACTCAATAGTCAACATGTTTTTTTTTATTTTCTAACCTTACCTTTGCTACATTGGCAATACTTTTTTTAGCTTGAATTTTAGTTGTAAGAAGTATTCAAAGCAAATAACTGTAAAAAGCAACAACAACTATTCATTGCTTTAGCAAGAATAGAGTGTTGCCACACAAGTATTTTTGACCAGGTGCAGCAGTCAAGTTAGTTTATTTGTTTTTGGGAATTGTTAAAATTTTTAGTTAAACAGTTGTTAACGCAAATTATTATTTTTTAATTATACAGTAAACTATTTTTTATTAAAAATACATTAAAATGGATTATTTTATTTTATGCTGACGTTTATACAATTTTTAAACTGTCCTCGTAGAAACTTAAGAATTATTGTATGTACATTTGAGGGGAAGTGAATAATTGATTTTTTTTATGACTATAATTAGAGCATATCTTATTGACAATAAGATAAGGTAATAAGATAATCAATATAATTTTACTTTGAAGAATTATTATACTCTTAATATTGCAACATTTGCACATTTATGGCATATTATACAATTACAATCGAAAGCATAAAATCTTGTTGGCAGCTGTCAGTCAACATACTTAAAATTATTCTTTAATAATATAGTGAGCTGGTAATTTGATCTAGGGTGTAAAATAATATATCATGCAATCTTGATATTTGATTATTGATTGCGCTGTGACAATGACAAAACTATAACAAAAGTGAAGGGATGGACATACGAGTATTTTATTTCGTTTGATTTACAAAAATTAATTTTCTTATAGTTTTGATTTGCCAACTACCGATGTTAGAATAAAATTTAATTTAAATATTCAATACCATGAATATTACATTAAATTCTTATACATACTCGTATAACGTGCCATAAGCGCCAAAAAGGCTTAATTTTCAAACTTCTTTTTTTTTACAAAATCGTTTATTTATGATGGTAAGTAAATGATTTTCGTCAAAAAACCATGTCCAAAAAATGTGTCGCTTAAGCTTTTTTGGATGTTACGGCTCAATATCATGCCCATATTTCTGTATTATCTAGACCTTCTATGAGTGTCAAAATGTTATGAACCTTATTATGAATAAATTAGAAGAAGCCAGAAAAAATATAACATACGCACACATTTAAATTTGAATGGCCATAATAACTGCTATAAGCATCATTGGCTAAAAACAGCAATAGCAAGAACGAAAATTAATCTCTGCAAAAAATAATCACAAGTCAATCATGGTTTGATGAATAAATGGAAACAGCAAATGCTACACTGTTTCCCAAAAGAAAATTTATTTGATTGCAAAGAATTTGCTTATTTCGGTGGATATATAAAAAATTTCGATTCTTTTTCCAGTTAAACTGATTTAAATTAAAAAAAATATTCCGCCCATTTCCCATAATTTGGAATACTTTCGTATTCCAAATTAACGACTTCCCCAGACTTTTTTGACTGGTTTACTTATGAGGTTTTGGTGAAATAGATTTTGAAAACTCTTTCATTAATGGAAAGCTACTTTACCAGCGTTAAACAAGGTCTATTTTTTATCCGGTTCGGAACCGGTTTTTTGTATCTGGTACGGATTTTCAAACCGCTAAACCGATTTTGCAAACTCTTTCGCCAATGGAAAGCCCCATTATCAGCGTCAAACATATAGGCTATTTTTGTATCCAGTTCGGACCGGTTTTTTGTATCTGGTACGGTTTTTCAAACCCCTGAACCGAATTTAAAAATTATTTCACCAATCAAATTCTATATTACCAGCGTCAAAAATAACCTATATTTTCTTATCCGGTTCGGAACCGGTGTTTTGTATATTTGGTACGGGACGGTACGGTTAGGAACCGGGTTTTTGTAAATTTGGTACGGATGTTCAAACCGCTTAATCGATTTTGAAAATTCTTTCAACCAATTGAAAGCTGCATTACCAGCATCAAGCACAGCTAATATTTTTATCCGGTTCGAAACCGGTTTTTTGTATATTTGCTACGGATATTCAAACCGCTGAAGCGATTTTGTAAATTCTTTTACCAATAAATATCTACTTTACCAGCGTTAAACAAAGTAAATTTTTGATCCGGTTTGGAACCGGTTTTTTTATATATGTATTTGGTACAGATATTCAAATTGCCAAACCGATTTTAAAAATTCTTTCTCAATCAGTCTCAAACATAATATATTTTTTATCCGGTTTGAAACCGGTTTTTTCTATAGGGTTTCGATATATTTTTTTTCCAAAAAACAGATTTCTGGGCTGGTTAGGGTAATTTTCATTTCGGTTTTGATTATTTAATTACTTTTAAAGTCGGTTTTAATTACGTTTTTTAATTTTTATGGCCCTTTTGACGGGTTTTTCGTTTGTTTTTAACATTATCAGTGGTTAAAAATTATTAGCATTTATAAATTTTAAGCATAGTTTTCAAAATATCCGTTAAATGCGAGCGGAGCCGCGGATAATCTAATAAAATATAAAATATAAATATATTTTCAACCCCTGGATTTGTTTTTATAATACTGGCCACAGTGTATTTGGTCTTGCTACAATTAAATTAATTCCTTATATGGACATATGCTCTATTCAAATGTTATGAGGGTTGGTTGATTTGCCTATTGACCGACCGACCGACCATTCATTCATTCTCATCGAGCAGATAATGAAAATAATCATTGGGATTTTATGCCATATTGATAGGTCGTACTAGATACTTGTGCTGCGTGAGTATAGATGGTTTGGATTGGATTGATGAATGCATGAGTGAATGTTACAAGCATATATTATGTGGCATATACAAGTGGCAATATTAATATTAAATATGAAAACTATGCAAATAAAAAGTAATAAATATGTACATATGTATGCATGTGTGTAGTAGGAAGTTGAAAATGATTTTCATAATGAAAAGGATAATGGGAAAAGTAAAGCTTAAAACAACAATGATGGAAATATATAATGGAGTGATAATAATGAACTTGATTTAAGTGTTTAATTTTTCCTGTCACTTTTAGAAATTTCATCTTGAGGCAATTATTTGAGATGAATTCAAAAAATTAAAAAAAAATATTTATGTTAAATTTATTTTCTTTAGAATTGGATAAACATAACTTTTTAAAGATATGCTGAAAAATTAAAAAAAAAATTTTAAGGAATGTGGAAGTATTCTCTACTTATTCAGGGCTATCATAAATAAAATTCCGCTTGCAATTTTTCCCAGGGAACAATTCCAACTAATAGCAAGTAATAGGGAAAACAAAAAATTCTAATTGGAAAAGTGATAAATTTCACGCGGAATTTTATTCATGATAGCCCTGATTATATCAATATAATTGGATTAGAAAACTTCAAAACAAATTTTATATTTGCTTTGTAAATAATAACGTATGTGCAAAAGTGTTTATATTAAATAACAACTTGTTTGTGACATACGCTGCATTGCTAAAAAATGCAATTGGTCTGTTAACACAAGTTAAATCTTTTAAAAAATAAAATCGCAACCCTGTCCTCGACGAGGCCCTAAAAAATTGGCTCTAAATACTACCAATCAGCATAAATGGACTTATGCGGTTTTTCATAAAAATCACAAAACTAAATAAAAGAACACACAAAATAGAATTAGAGTTGACAATACATATGCCTGTTTATATAAAAATAACGACAAATGAATGTGATATTTACACATACGTTGTTATTGCTAAAAATGAAAAATTCGAATCTGCATGTGTTTAGTTTCTTAAAAATTTAGCAATTAAAATTAAAGCAAAATATATTATTTATCTGTAAAATATATACAAATATGTATATATGTATGTATATTGTCTGCAAAATATGTATCTTGGGAAATAACAACGTATGTGCTTCACAAAAGCTGACCTAAGCGCATTTTGCATATTATGTAATGAAAGAAAATATATTTAAACGTGTGCCGAATTAACAATGAAACTTAAATCTCCCAACTGACTTAAATGGACTTAAGCGGTGTTTATAAAAATCACGAAAATTTTTTAAAAATCCCAAAATTAAATCAGATTAAAAAATACTTAAATATATGCCAACAGAGGCATGACTAATTTTTTTTTGCTCTAGCGATTTTTTTTTTTGTAATAAACGAGCGTAAAAACTTTTCATTAAAACTTTCATCATTAAGCAAGAAACAAAAATATCTTTGAAAAGAATAACTTATGTGCGTGACAAAAATTGACTTACGCGGTTTTTTTTTCATAAAACATACAGAATTGTAAAAAATAAATTAAATAAAACCTGTGCGGAGTTGACAATGAATGCGGCTTTAGATGAACATAAAAAAATTACTATTAAAAACTAAAATCGATAAAAATTACTTACACGGTTTTTCATGAGATCCTTTGAACTATTAAAATAGCTAAAAAGTATTTAAACTTAGGAAAGCATATGCTTTTTTATATAAAATCATTCATAAACAATGATTTGTTTTGCACTTACGTTGTTATGGCTAAAAAAATTTAAATAAATATGCAAACAAAATATTTTACTTTTAATAATTAAATATTCAAAAGTGCCCCCTGATGAAATTCCGAAAGTCCTTAGCGGTATACAAATTAGGCATTAAAGACAAAATTGCACTTAGGGGTTTTTTAAATCACACAATTATAAAGAAAATATCGAAAAATTATTCGATATACGTCATTATTGCTTAAAATTATTTAAATACATATTAAAGTGTTTACTTCTATATGAGTTGGCATTAAGAACTCAAAATTTTCAAAAATGGACTTGTGTGGTTTTTGCAAAAAATAACTGTTATATGTATTTAAAAAACACCCACAATGTAATTGGAGTAAACCTTTAGGATATTTGATATTATCTAATCATGAGCAAACTATCACATGTGTCTGACATACATACATACATATGTATGTACATACATACATACGTTGTTATTCTTAAAACTATTTTAATAAATATACCAGTCATGTAGTAACTTTTAGAAAAAAAACCCTTAAATCATATTATAACACTCCAGAAGTTCTTAGTTACATTAAAATTTTACATTAGTAATGTAACATCGGTATAAATGGACTTAGGTGGTTTTTGCTAAAAACGACTTATTTTTCCAGCTAAAGGCTAATATGTACACAAGTTCTATTTTTAGGGGCATATATTATTATGAAAACCTAGAGTTGCTTATATTTAAAAAAATTTTCTGTGTGTTCCTTTGCCATTTTGAAGAATGTGAGTTATGCTGAGTATACACATCTGTCATTTTTTGCGCTGCCATTTTCAAAATTTGTGCACCGCCGTTCACATTATGTTTTTTTTAAATGGAAAGCAATGTCACACAAGGAAAAATATCGGAAATAACAAACCTTGCCACTAGTACACACTATTGGGATGTCACATAATGCCATAGTGTGTACTATGCATTAGAAATATTTTTTTTTGTAAAATGCATAAGCAAATATGTAATTAATTGTTTACACATAACATTAAGTTTTTTTTTTTTGAACAAAACAAAATAATTTCTATTTTCATGCTAACATTTGAACTCTGTGTTTGCACATTTCCATAAAAGTGATCTAATGTGACTTCCGTTACATTACGTCACCATCGTTATTGTGTGCTATTTGAGAACTTTGCAATGTATGCATGTCTATAATTTGATGAATTGCTCTTACAATAAGAGTAGCAATTAATTTATTACGATAAAATACAATTAAAAAGTATGTATAGTGACTGAATTGTTTTATTGTGTGGAAACGCCCATTTTGCCAGCAGCGAAAAGAGATCGTGACATGGGTTCACCTACCTGAAAACATATATCTACCTTTATGGTTGTAAAAAAGCCTGCCGCAAATCGCGTGATTTTGCTATTTGAATGTAAGTGAGTGAAAATTTTTCTGCGTGAGTGCAAGTGACATGACATGTTTACATTTGACTGAATACATTTACCGTCATGGTTGTAAGTAAGCCTATAAACAGAGTAATTTTGGTACTTGAATGTGCGTGAGGAGAAAATTTTCTTTGTGAGTGCACGTGACAAGACATGAGTGCATATGACTGAATACGTTTAGCTTCATGATTGTAAATAAGTCTAAGAATTGAAAAGTTTTGTTACTTAAATATGCGTGAGTGAAAATTTTTCTTCGTGAGTAAACGTGACATGACATGAGTGCATTTGATTGAATACATTTACCGTCATGGTTGTAACTAATCCTGCAAATCGAAAGATTTTGGTACTTGATTTCGCGTGAGTGAAAATTTTCTTCGAGAGTGCACGTGACATGACATGAGTGCACATGAGTGAATACATTTAGCTTCATGGTTGTAATTAAGTGCGAAAATCGCAAGATTTTGGTACTTGAATGTGTGTGACTGGAAATTTTACTGCGTGAGTGCAGGTGTCACGACATGAGTGCCCACGACTTGATAATTTTACCGTCATGATTGTAAATAAGCCTGAATATTGCAAAATTTTGGTAGTTAAATGTGCGTGAGTGAAAATTTTTCTTAGTGAGTGCGAGTGACTTGAGCAAAAGTACTCACGTAGGCATGTAAATTTTTAAAAATAACAATAAAATTAAAATAATTTTGTAAAATTTTTTTTTAAACTTTTTAAATCACAAATTCGGCTTTGTTACACTGACTCACATAATTATACGTTCATGTAAGAGTATTTGTTTGAACCCGCAGTTAAGCCTTTGAAATTTATGTTTCTCCATATTCAGCATCATTTTTTAATGTGTGAATACATAGAAATATAGATCAGTATAAAATACATTCCTAAAAATTTCCTTTTTTTTTTGCTGTAGACTTGTGTTGCTGCATTGGCAGCCAGCACATGTGGGTCTGCATATTTAACACTATCATTTAGAATGTAGCATCAAGCAAGCAACCAACCATCAACCAGTATTTGTCAAAGGATTTTCCAAACGAATAAACAAACATTTCAAAACATTTTTATTTATTTAAGAGGATACCATACACTTTGGATGCAATAACACCAAATAATAAAAAAATACAACTCAAAACCGTCTCGTATGTAAAACATGACGTGCTCGAAAAAAGAAAAAAAGATTTTGCCATGTTATACCAGGCCTAAACTGCAAACATCAAGTGAGATGCAGGCAAAAGACTTGCAGGCCAATACTTTTCCTTCATAAAAAAAATATGTACTGGATAGTTTTTTCTTTTTTTTCTCTTGCCTCAAATGACAAATGATGGATTTTTATATGATGGTTTTAGGCAAATTTGTGTGCTTTTTGTATTCCTGTGAAATATATATATGAATATGTATGATGTGCAATGGAAGGAATTAGTTGGGGGATAACAGAAACTATTTTTGTAGGGTAAATCAGTTGTTTTGTGACGTCAACACATTGACACTTAAAGTTGCTGGTGGCTTTAAAAAATATTCTAAGTTCAATTTAAAAGTTGTTAAGCTTAAACATTAAGAAATTTTTAAATTAATAAAAAGGCTGCTGTAAGAGTTTGTTGGACTAGCATATCACTTAGCAACTAGTATTGCCTTAAATTTGTAATATACATATGTAAATTCGTAAATTTTTCTTTCCTTAATTTTGCGTTCTATTTATTAAATATTTTATTAATTTAGCAACAACTTGCTACTGGTTGCACTAAAACATTTCTTGTGCAATACTATTTGACTAAGCAACAAATGTTGCCTGCATTCTTAAAGCATTTTTATGGTCTGTAAGACTGGATTCACACATGAAAATTCTAGTTGAGTAACTTTTGAGTTTATGGGAGAGAGAGAGAGAGAGAGAGAGAGAGGAGAGCATTCATATATTCTACTCCCACCCGTGAACTAAAAAGTTGTCCAGCTTAAATTGCGAGGTGTGAACCCAGTCTAAAAAACTGTTGCTAATTAAAAATCTTATTTTGATCAGGAATTTTAGATTGTTTTCTTTTTGTTAAGCAATATCTATATGCATTTTACTGCTGCTGGTTCCACATAGGTTAAAATTTACCGTCTATAGTTAACTAACGCTCGTGGTTTAACTAAAGACTTTTCTTATCAATTTCATTGGTTAAAACACCTTTATTAGTTTATTGAAGACTGTGAATTTGAGCCATAATTTTCTTTTGCTTAGGCAACAAATGTTGCTGTATACTTTTAACTATTTCTTTAAAAGAAAATCAAATTTTTTATAAGCTTAATAAATTCTGTATGTTATTTGCTGTTAAAACTGTTTATTTTTTTTAACTTTAAATATCTTTGTTGTCTACTTTATTTTTTAAGCAACAAATGTTGCTCCATTCTACAAAAAAAAACTAGATTTCTTATAATTTATCTGTCTGCTTCAAATGTTTTCTTTCAATCACGAGGACAACTTCTCTTTCATTGACAAAAAAAAATTGCATTAAATTTTAGGCAACTTTAATGGTCTAGTAAAGATTCTAAATGTTGTTAATTTTGACAACCGGAGGCAAATTAGTGCATTCGATATGAATTGAAATTTTCAAGCTAAAACGTTTTAGGTTTATTTTTTTTTCATGTTGTCTTTAAAAAATCACACAAATTAATAAAAACTTATTTATTTAATAAGAATTGAAAATTCTGTTATTATTCCCGATTAAAATTTAAAATAAATGTATTCCGAAAATTTCCATTGAATTACATTTTTATAAATTTCGTATGATATTGAGTCCTTTGATTTAGTCCCTGTTATTTTTGTTTGTTTAAGATTTTCAATCAAATGAAAATCAATACATTTTTCTTTCCTTGTTTCTGCGGCTTTTTCACTAAAAATTATCCATGTAAATTTATCCATAATTTCTTGTGGCTTGTAGCAAAATATTTGATATTTGTATAGTTAAATTTTTACAGCCTTATTTATAAAACTTATTAAAGGTTTATAAAGGCTTAGTAAGAAAAAATTTTGTGTGAAAATTTGTTTTAAAAGCAATTTATGAAGCCTCAAAAGTTTTTATAAATAAAGCACACCCCTTGTGTGATAAACGAATATTTTGTCCCCAAAGCGGCATCACTTTTTTACTCTCACTTGACTCCTTTTACTGGAAAAAATCCATTCGAAATACATATTTTAATTAAATTTTCTTAACTTGTTTGTTAACTCTGTTAACAACCTCTGTTAATACCTTCTTTTAACAGAACTATGTTAAAGTACAAGGTTTGTGTCAAAGGTTATACATATACATTTTGGCTGGAAAAGTCCTTTCGAAATGTCTTAATTAAATATTTATAGATTAACAGAGCTCTGTTAACACTCTCTGTTAATATACTTTGATAACATAGTTCTGTTCAAAATCAAGGTTTATGTCCAGTTCCCCGTTTCGGGAAGGAATGTTAGAACTTTTTGAGTCGAATAAATTTTTATCATCCTGTGAAGCACAGGGTGAGTAAGAAAAAAACTGTATTTGCTTCTTTGTTGAGTTTTTTTTTGTAAGTCTATATAAGTTTTTATGTGAGTAACCCTGTGTATAATAGGACAACCAATATAATTCTCGCAAGTTACAGAAACGGGACACAGGGTTATAAATTTAAAAATTTAAAATAAAAGCAACATATGTTAGTCTTATGTCAAGCAACATGGAATAAAATTAGTTTAGGAGCTATTTACATGTTACGTAACAACGTTTTCGGAGTTTTCTCCGCCAAATGTTGCTGTATACTTTAAATAACTGCTATGTTTTTGGTAAGCTAAAGCTTTTGTAATCAAAATAGAATTTGTATTTTATACGCTATCATTAATTAAAATTTTTGTTACCAAAATTTTTATTATTTGGCAATATATATTGCTCTGTATTTCAGGCAACTTCTTAGCTATTATAACTTAAAGCTTTAAAATTTTTTTTTGCATAAATACAGCATCGTTAAAAAAGTTTTGTAACAGCAAGTAGTATTAGTGATAAAGTTTCAAAATTTCTATTTCTGAATATTGCTCTGCATTTCAGGCAACATCTAATAACTTAAAGCTCTTAAAAGTTTTGCAACAGCAGTTAATATCAGCAACAAGTATTGCCCAGAAATACAGCTTTAAAAATTTTATTGCTGCATATTTTATTAGTTAGCAACAAATGTTGCTCTGTACTATAATCAACTTTTTTCAAAAATTTTTTTTCTTTGCATAAATGTATCTGTGGCAATATGGAATAATAGCTTAAGTCAACTTAAGCAAAACAGTGCATTTCGAAAGTTTCTACGCTTTCACTAAGAGATTAGAAGGCTCTAATGCATGATTCTACTTTCTTGTGATTCTTTCTTTCAATATGTAACATTTTAACTTCTGCAAATTCCCACTGGAACATAATACAGCACAAATAAGCGTAACTTTCTTAAGTCTACTTAAGCTACTATTTTGCCACAGATATATTTCCTATGCAGAACTATTTTCTTAACAATACCGTCAAAAAAGCTTTGCAGCAATAGCTGATATTAGCAGCAAGTGTTGACAACTGTTATGCTGGCAATTTTTTAAGCTAAAAGGACAATAAATGTAATTTTATAATTACGGCAACTTTTGGTCAAGAAATGAATGTTGCTGTGCTTGCAAAACATCAGCTATAACTAGCAACAAATGTATTTAAAAAAAAAAGTTTATTACATTTAAAACAAATGAGAATTTTTTTTAGATTAAATTTATTTCGTAATAAATATTGTTCTGCTGAAACAAATTGCTTAAGATTTTTTCATAAACAACTGTGCTCTAGTGCTGACAACTTATTTGCCTAGCAACAAATGTTGCTAGGTTTTTATATAGGTTATAAAGCCTCATATTGCAATGTTTTCTTTAGCCCATGGAATTTAAGTAACAAGCAATATAAGCCTAGGCAATCTTTATTTAACTAGATACTGCTGTTTGCTACGAATTAAGTTTGCAACATGCGATAATAACATTAGCAGCAAATAACAGCAGTAGTAACAGGTTGAACAGCACTTGGTTGGTGAGGCAAAAAGAAAAAAAATATGTATGTATATGTATGTACATTTATAACATGGTTCATTGAATATTGCCGGCAATGCCAAAAGTTATGTAGCCAAAGATGTGAGTGATGATGATGATGATGAGGAGATGTCCATGCTCTGGCTTGGAGTATGATGTTAATCATTTTATGCATCATCATGGTCAAATTTGGAATTTCTATAAACATGAAATACGATTAAATCGAAAATGCACAGCACGTAATATTTTACATCAGTAGCAGCAACATACATTTACACAAGCAATAAGAGTAAACACTAATAGCGCCACATTGAAATTTTACAATGAAAACAAACAAAATACTTTCCACCAGCAGCAAAAGCAACTGCCTGCTTGCCAAACAAAGGCAGTTTGAACCATCGCTCTAAGGGATTCGTAAAACTCAACTTAATGACAAATAGTGGTGGGGCTACTGCAGCAGCAACACCTACCCGCAAGCAACATCTATGTGAGAATGCTGGTCTAATCATATTGAATGCACGCACAAGTGCACGTTTTAGGCAACGTTTTTGCTTATAAATTTAAAACGGTCAGAACTGTATGGATTTATTTTTTTGGGAGTAAAATTCGAAAGAATATTTTACTATAAAAAAATTATTAAATTTTTGCTGAAAGCAACACCATAAGTGAATTTCATTTTGAACAGCAATAAATGAAAATACTCACAGAATAAAAAATATAAAAAACGTTATAAAAAAATTCTAAACTCCATATAAAACTAAAATATTTTAAAATATATATTTATATTGAACTTTCGTTGTTATTCTTGTTGACAACATGTGTGTGCATGACAGCAACTACAAAGTGTGAGTGGCAAATATTGTTGGCTTATTGATTACAACTTGTACTGAAAATTCCATTAGTACCAGTATTTGTTATAAATTATTTTTATGACTGCCAATGACCCAGCAAATTTTTTCTTGTTTAGGAAAAAGTCATCATGTCATGTCTTGTTTTTGCTAAAATTCTTAATTAAATTAAAATTGTAAAGGATATATGTTTGTGTACATATAAATAGAGAAAATTTTTAATTTTTAGGGTTCCGTACACTAAAGGTAGCAGTCTGTCTTTCACATGCTGTTTTCTCAAGAACTCTAAGAGCTACGGATCTGAAATTTTCACAGAACAAATATATGACAGTAAAAAATTAATGGGTGTTCCAGACCAAGCAAGGAACAATTTTTAAATTCTAATGTAATATACAGACAATTATAGATATATAAGCACTTGAAATTTTCAACTAACACTGAAATTTACAAAAATTAAAAATAAAGGGTATTCCATCAGTTAATGTCATTTTGAAAATATAATATTGACTCTTAAAATTTTTAAAAACGCAAAAAATTAAAAAAATCGCCAAGATGAAAAAAGCGCCAAAACGCAAAAAATGCCAAAATAAAAACGCTTAAATGAAAAATATCACCAAAAAGAAAATAAATCGCTCAAATTAAAAAAAAACATCACTAAAAGTAAAAGAACTAACGGCCTGGCCCACGATGTCGACAAGAAATTATTTGTAGCTTAGTTATATTGAAAACAAAAACAAAATTAAAAAAAAAATCACCAAGATAAAAGTGCCCAAATAAAAAAATCGCTTAAATAAACGTATCATCGTTGAAATGCAAAAAAAAATATTCAAAAAAAAAACGCTAATAGTAAAATATTCCAAAACTAAAAAAATCGTCAAAACGCGCCAAAATAAAAAAGAGCTTAAATAAAAAAACACACAAAAAATAGAATAAATCGCTAGAATGGAAAAAAACATAAAAACCCCCAAAAAAGGCTAAAATTAAAAAATTCCAAAATTAAAAAAATCGCCAAAACGAGAAAAAAAGTGCCAAAACTCAGAAAGCGCCAATAAACTCAAAAAACCCCAAAACTAAAAAACGCTTAAAACCGAAAAAAACCCAAAAACGAAAAAAATGCCAAAATCAAAAAACTATAGTTTATATTGGCTAAAGTTCGAATTGAATTACATATCTTGTGTCTATACCCTTCGTGGAACCCTTCGTGCGCGGGTCAAAGTCGCACTTCACTGATTTTATTTTGACATTTATGTCCGTATGGAATTCTTCGAGAGCGAGTCTCATGTGGCATTTTACGGAGTTTATTTAATTTCTAGTGAATGTGTTAAACCAAAGGTTTTAAAAAAAATCTTCTTCAATGTGTAAAGTTTTTCTTTAAACGACGGGAACAAAAAGGCGGGAACTAGAATTGTTATCATTGAAGCAAACTCATTCATATTTTGAAAAAGTTTGCATTTAATGGTAAAAAATTTATTTATATGTATCTACTTCAATAGCAAAACACCTTGATATCTTTGGTACTTATAGTTAAAGTTTAATAATAGTTTAATTATACTATAAGTCTAACTAACTAATGAAATTGGTTAAGCTAACCAATGTGAAGAAGTAACCGATGATGTTAAACAAACTGTTAACGAAATATCAAAAATTTGTAAAAAAAATCAATTACAATTTTATAAAATTAACTAAAAAGGTCTATAAAATTATGTAAAAAATTTATAAAAAAAAAATCTTAAAACTACCTTTGCGGCGAATTATAGTTTTAGGAATGCTTGCTCTTCATTATGCCTCTGAGTAAGCTTATAGAATTGTCATCCGAACCATCCAAAATTTAGATTCTATAGGATTCTGCGATAAAGTTCCTCGTATGATTTTAAGCAAAATTTTGCTAAACGTATCCCTCTGGCTGAAATGCTAGGTTTGCAAGTTTTCCTGTGCCGGTTTATCACAGTCTTGCACAAAAATGGGCAGAAACTTTAATTTCAAATCCCGTTTTTTTTTATATGGATATGGGATACCTCCGTCCATAAAGAGAAACTATTTGCAATATAAATAAATATTCTTTTAAGTTTGAAAAAATTTTTATAAAAATTTGCCTTTTATTTTTACTTTTAGTTTTTGCTGAGTTGCTTACAAAAAAAACTTTAATAGATGTTTATAAAATTTCTTTTCCACAACTTAATAAAATGGCACACAACAAAATAAGAAACTAAATATAAAACTTTCAAAAGTGTCTTCCAATAGGGAGTTCCGAGCTTTGAAAAATGAGAGCAGCCATGCTCAGGCCACCACTGTGGACGGAAAACGCTACTTATGATATGAATAATAATGATATGCGGTTTCAATTTTGTTTCAAAAAAATAAAATAAAAGATATAAAGCTTTTATTTAAATGCCCTTTGTTATTAAGACATTTTTTGTGCTCATGCTAAACAAACTTAAAAATGTGTTTAAAGTTTAAACACAAAAAAAAAGTTTAAACACAAAAATGGCTGTAAATAAATTACTCACGACACACGTACAATTTACGAGAAACATAAGAAAATTCTTTAATATTTTAAAAAGTGAAACGCTTCAAGAGAAAAAAAATAAAAAATAAAATAGAAAAACAAAAAGAAAAAGAACTAAAAGAAGAAGACACACGGTATGAAGAGTACCTGTGCAAGTGTAACAAACATCTTGACACAGTAAAGTCGTTAAATGTCAACAGTGACAGCACAAGAAAATGAACTTGTTTCTATATTTTGTTGCGGCGAAATAATAAAAGAAAGAATCTTGAGAAAAATAAATGTTGCCAGGAAGAAAATGAATATACACACACACACACACACAAAGCCAACAGTTAAGTGCTCTCAAGTGAAGCCTGAGGTTGTTCAGCGGAAACGGAAATTTAAGCTACACACCAACACACACACACATGCACACAATTACACAAATGGCAATAATAAGTCTACAACAACTAACTACAAACTATAACTACTGCTGGTATGTAAGAAAAAAAGGAAAAAAGAAATTGTTCAAATATTTTATTCATACACAGGAATTCATGTTCATACATTTTGAATCAGTTGCAGAGTTGAAAAAAATACTTCAGTATATGTATGTGTACACATTAGAGCCCTGCGTAAACAGCCTTGAAATGTAAATGCGTCTTGTTTTTAAATATATTCTCGTGTCATGTTTAATACTAAACCAATAGTAAATGCTGTCGTTTAATAAGCGAAGCACTATTGATGTAGTGATGTTCGTCGATATGAGTGTCTACAAGCGATGTCGCGAAGGCTTCTTGTTCGTAACAAACACTCAAAAGAAGTAGTGTTGATGCGTCTAAACTTGTTATTTTGTATATTGTACGTTTGAGTGTGTGTGTGTGTAATATGTAGATGGTGGTAAGCTATTGTGTGTTTAAGGGTGTTTTTTTGAAGCAAGCGCACACAATTTTTCAGTCACGAAGTATTTTCTCCCTTACTCCTATACCTGCAATAACTGAAGGAAATGTCTTGCCAACAGTGTTAAAAATTCTTGCAAGTTGTCTTCTGCAGGGGTCTAGTACATATGCATGTAAATATAAATACATATCGCACTTGTTTCTCTAAAGCAGGTCAACTTGAAATTTTTTAAGTTCCAATTTTTGCAAGGAAACGGTTTACAGTGGTCATATGCTTACTTATACCCACTGTAATCCTTCATAGAAAATATAAACTCTATATGATTGATATGAGAGAATATTAAATATTTTTTTTTGTAAATTTTGAGTTCTCCCCCTTTAGAAGAACAAGTGCGATATATAAATATACAAATTTTTCTTGAGACAAAATCTCTGTTGCCTCCACACATATTTCACATATGAGCATGTATAGTAAATTGCAATTTTAAAACAAATCATGTGTAAAAAGTTAGATATTGCAATTCCTAAACCTCAAATACAAATTCCCTGTTTGTTAACATAATTCTGTTGACATCTTAACAGGGCTCTGTTAGACAAACAAAGAAGTTAGTAATGCATGGAAAATGCAGCAGCCCGTTATGTAAAATTTTTATATTAAAACTTCCCCCCCCCCCCACAAAATTTCGAACATTAATCTTGTCCGTATGTGTATTTTTGGCCATTCAAAAAATGTTGCCCTCTTGCAGCAACAAATTAGGGTGTTGCTCTCTTTCACTAACAAAATTTTAGGCTTGCTTTATTCTATACTACATAGATTTGTATCAATTGTGTAAGGAATTTCTTTACGGAATAAGCAATTTTATTCTGGCAACAAAAGTTGCCTTGTTTCTTAAGCAAAATTCTTGGCTTGCAACAATTATAATTTAGAGTATTCAGGGCAATCATGACTAAAATTCCGCGTGAAATTTTTCCCGGCGAACAAGTAATAGGAAAAACAAAAAATTCTAATTTGTAAAAGGGAGAAATTTCCCGCGGAATTTTATTCATGATTGCCCCCTGATTTAGTCTTGGAAATTTTTTGTATCGCTCAAGGATTTGTTTATATATTAAATGGTTCTATTTTTATACCTTTTGAAGCTGGCAACAAAAGTTGCCTTCTTTATTAAGGAAAATTCCTGGCAGGCAACAAAGACGGCTAAATATATACCATGTTACCTTGACTTTTTTTAATTTTACAGCAATGTCTTTGTGAAATAAGCAATTTCATCCTGGCAACAAAAGTTGCCTTCTTCCTTAAGCAATATTAATGGCTGTCATTAAAAATGATTTAATATACATATTTTGTCTTTTAAATTTTTATGTTGCTTACAGAGTTGTTTAGATAATGTATGGACGTTTTTTTATACCTTCTGAAGCTGGCAACAAAAGTTGCCTTCTTTCTTAAGCAAAATTCCTAGCTAGCAAGAAAGATGGCTAAATATATTCCACTCTACGTAGGTTTTTTTTAATTGTTCAGAAAATTTCGAACTGGCAACAAAAGTTGCCTTCCTTCTTAAGCAAAATTTCTGACTTGCAACAAGTATAACTTGAAATATTATGTCTCGTGTTGCTCACAGAGTTAGTTAAATGTCCTATGTATCTATTTTTATACCTTTTGAAACTGGCAACAAAAGTTGCTTGTTTTCTTAAGCATAATTCCTGGCTAGCAACAAAGATGGCTAAATATTTTTCATGTTATATACACTTTATTTTAATTGTTCAGCAATTTCTTTGCGGTATGGATAATTTCGTTGTGGCAACAAAACTTGCCTTGTTTTCTTAGGCAATATTCCTGGCTTGCAACAATGATAACTTAATAAATTTTGTCTTGCAAATTGTTTATATTGCTTATATAACTTGGGTTTTTTTAATACCTTTCGAAACTGGCAACAAAAGTTGCCTTCTTTTTTAAGCAAAATTCTTGGCCGGCAACAAAGGTTAATCAATATATTCCAGGGTACATATACATCTTTTAATTCTTTAGGAGTTTCGTTTCGTAATCGAAAATTTCGTACTGGCAAAAAAAGTTGCCTTTTTTCTTAAGCAACGTTAATGACTGACAACAAAGATGTGTGATTATAACTTGGCTTGCAATTTAATTTTATTGTTTAGTGAGTTGTTTATTTTTGGTATGGACCGTTTTGAAGTCTTGCAAAACTGGCAACAAAAGTTGCCTTCTTTTTTAAGCAAAATTAATGGCTGGCAATAAAAACGTCTAAATTTTTAATTTTCTCTTTAATTTTATTTTAATTTATTTTCAATATGCCTTAAATTAAATTTACTAGCAGTTTTTTTTCTTAAAAACAGAGAATAGAGGTGTCTTAGGACATCCGGTTAAACCTATACTGCTTAGTTATGTATATAAAACAAATTTGTTGAGTTAAATAATAATGCAATAAAATTATATTATATGATGATGTCAAATTCTTAGCAAATATTTCAAAACGTTTCCATTTATTTCTCATTATTTCTTTATGTTTTCTAGCTGCGTACGATTAAATTAAAATCAAATTGAGCAATCGTTCTCATTGTTTACGTTTTGTTGTTTATTTCACTCACTTCAAAGAACGAAACTAAAGAAAATGAAACATTTTCTTTTGTTTATTTTCCTACTCTGCTTTTACAACAAAAATAAATTTATAACTGTAATAGTATCGATTATTTTTGTTACCCAAAACACGGCCCAGCTCCTGTGTAGTGGCATAAAGAGCATAGCTCTAAAAATGCAGAAGGCGGTATTCGGTGTTTGATGCAAATGATTTTAACTTTTCTTTAAAATCCAATAACAAAGTATACAATTAATTTAGAAAAAATAAAAACAAATGTGAGTCCGATCACAGGGGAGATGTGGAAACATTTAGTAATGATTGTTTTTAACAAAATTATTCCCACTGGCAACACTATTATTACACTTCACAAGCAATTTCTATTAAAAATGACATCCATTGCTCCTGAAGGTATGCTTTAAAATTCTGTTGAGTGTATTTCTATGCAGCTGTTAAGTTTCTCTGTACTTCTTGTTCGTATGATTACACTAATACAGTCATACATATTTAGTAGCTCACATCGATTTGATAACGCTTTACGATCTTACTCAAAATTTGTAATTGCATTATGAAAAGCGTATAGATGTTTACACATGAAAAAGCTACCGATATTTTGGACTTACACTTGCGCAAGACCATTTGCAGCAAACACCGAATACCGCGAATATTTAAATAACTTTAAATCAACAAAAATATGATGGCAAACGACTGAATGAATTCGCGTAGGAGTAAAGAAAAAATGAAATGTGTACTCCCCATTTAAGCAACCAGTAAAATTGTACGAGTACAACAATCGTCAATTACTAAAAAAAAAAACAACAATACTGGTTGTAAACAACAATATGTTTGTGCACAATGTAAGACATTAAAGTAAATTCATCACTCAGTGTAACAACAAACATTTCACCCAGTTACACAAATTTCCTTTTATCTCCACCTTCTCCTACACTCCTGTTGTTTTCTCTTTGTTTTTTGTTTTTTGCCTCAATTATTAAAACGTTAGCAAGATTTGTTACTTATTGGTTGTTTGTTGTATGCTGCTGCAGCTGACGCGCTGGTAAGATGAATGGACTCGGACTGGCTGCTGGCTGCATGATTTGTTGCTTATTGCCAAATAAAGTTTAAAATAAAAAAAGTAACTGAACTTAGCGATGCTCTAGTAAAACATGATTTGTGGTAAAAAATAAACAAGCTGCTAATGAAAGCAAAAGTATGTTAAGTAATTTTTTAAGATATTTGCTGGTAAACATCAATTGTCATTGACTGATGTTTGTATTTAATTAAGGGAAGTGTTGCTTACATACATACAGTATGTATCTGACAGTCGTATTTAGAAATTACCGTATTTAGAAATTACACTGTGCAACACTGATGAGAGATTCTGGTGGAGCAGCAAAATAAAATATTTTTTGCCTGTTCACTCCTCAATCTTGTATAAAGGCGAGTTGGAAGTTTCTCCTTTTATTTAGATTGTTGTTTTGAATCGTTTTTGGGAAGAAGTTGATATAAGATGTGTTCCAAGGTGATCTCAGTAGCAGGTGAACTCATCTCTACAACAATTTTAAACACACAAAAAACAATATTTAGTTTGCTGTGCTACAAAACCAAATTGTCAGAAAATTTCCAAGCAAATTTTGCCATTTTGTTTCAAATTGCTCAATTTGGCAACAGCAACAGCTGATAATTAGACGGGCTGAAGAGGTCACCTAATACTGAATTCGCCTTGATGTGCTCAGTGTTTTCATGCAAAGTTTTACGACAAAAATTTTTCTAAAGTATTTTCATTCTCTAACACTTTGGTTTTCATTTCGAAAAATGGGTAAAAAAAGTATTTTTAAACGGGGATGCCACACCTTCAATTGTCTTACAAAAATATTCGCCCTAAAATTCTTTTATAAATTGTAATATAGCAAAGCTCAAACTTAAATTTAGTGGTGGGGGGGGGGGGGAAATTATCCTAAATTTTGAACACCTTTAAGGGTTAGTTTCTAACTTATTCACACTTCCCTATTCGATATAGAATTTCTGTGACAGTTGAGTGTTGAATTACGCTTTTATTCAAACACCCTCCCCCCACCATTCCGCACGACACAAAAAATTCACTACAGTTCAATTAAAAGAATCTAAAAATTCATGTTACCTGAAAAAGAAATTTAGAAATGTTTGTTGCAAATACTTTATTCCTCTTTTGGGAATATCAAACACATTTCGTTTGATAAGATTTCTGCTATTTGTCAATCGATTGTCTTTTAAACTGTTTTGCAAGTTGTTTTACATAACAAAAAAAAAAAAGTATTCCCATCCCTAAATACAGCAGCCTTTCAAACAGTTTTTTTTAATATTTTATAGAATATGTAACACAATGTTTGGCATAAAAAAAAATTCATACAAAATTTTATTGACAACATTTCTTGTTTTTTTTATAGGACTTTGATGTTTAACTTGTTTATTCTCTAGAGTAATGTCAGAACATTAACGAGAAAATTTTCTTGCAAAAAAAGAATTAAGAAAGGAAGGATGAGCCAAATAGAATTTTTAAAACAATTTATTATGGCGCATTTTTTTTTTAGTGTAGGCACATAATTTTTGTTTGTACATTTTAAGAGAGTGTGTTAATAATTTGTTTATCTGCATTTTAAAGTCTCGTGTCGTATTAAAAATTTATGCTATTAGTATGCTAAAACTTAAAACCAATCATGCTATTTCAATGCTAAAAAATTTCACAAAATAAACATTTTATAAAACCTTAAAAGAATGTAATTGTAGTTGTAAAATTGAACTGAAAACAATTTGAAGATAAAAAAACCTTAAAGAAAAGATGCTACGAATTTGCTAAAAGTTTTAACAGTTTATGCTACAGCGATGCTATAAGACATCAGGCATAGCCATATCATTCTAGATTAAATTAAAGTGCTCCTGGACGACAAAATAATTATAAATCGCTTACCTTTACTCAACTAAATTTGTGCACTGAAGGTATAAGTTTGCTACGAATATGCTAAAAAATATGCTAAAGGCTGTATCAGCTCATGCTACAGCGATGCTAGAAGATATCAAACATTAGCAAAGCATTCTAGATTGAATTAAAATACTCCTAGTTGTCAAAACAAGGAATCTATGAGTTTGCTAAGAGTATGCTAAAAATATGTTAAAAGCTAAAACACTTCATGCTATAACGATGCTACAAGATATCAGATATAGGCAGAGCATTCTACATTGAATTAAAGTACTCTTAGTCGATAAAATAAACTTGAGCTCCGAAGGTATAAGTTTGCTACGAGCTTGCTAAAAATATGCTAAAAGCTGTATCAGCTAATGCACAGCCATGCTAGAAGATATAAAACGTTAGCAAAGCATTCTAGATTGAATTAAAATACTCCTAGTTGTCAAAATAGGGAATCTATAAGTTTGCTAAGAGTGTGCTAAATATGCTAAAATCTATGACACTTTATGCCATAGCGATGCTACAAGATACCAGATATAGGCAGATCATTCTAGATTGAATTTAAGTACTCTTAGTCGCAAAAATATGGAAGTGCTTTAATATTTAACAAAGTACATTTGTTTCACTGACGCTATGCATTTGCTAAGGTTATGCTAAAAATATGCTAAACGCTATAACAGCTTATACAGCGATGCTATAAAATATCAGAAATAGACATACGATTCTGCATTGAATTTAAGTGCTCCCAGTGCTTTAAGCTTTAATGACTTTGGTACGATTATGCTAAAAATCTGCTAAAAGCTATAACAGCTTATACCACAACGATGCTAAGATTAAAAAAATATACTCTTAGTTGTAACAATATGGATTGATTAATTTTTGCATTGACGCTATGATGAGTGTGCTACAAGTATGCTAAAAATATGCTAAAAGGTATAACAGTTCATTCTAAGGCGATGCTACAAGATGTCATAGAAAGTCATAAAGGTAAAGTAAAAAATAATATTAATTGAAAGGATGATAATATAAACGCTGACTTATTTCCTTATTTCCTTTTTTAAAACACACTCGCTTTCATGCTTAATATATATTTTTTTTAATTTAAAGCTTTAAATTTGTAAACCAGAAATTAAAGCTTTTTATACCAATTACCCTGATGAAAGCCTCAGTCAGGTCTTTTACAAAGAAGCAATTTATTTCCAATCGAACAACCATTTTCCAAATAGTTTTATAAAAATATTTTTTTTTAAATTAAAATTAAGCAAACTGAAGTAAAATTTGGCTTTAACCATTAAATTACCATTATCTCTCTACAAAATTTATTTAACTCCGTTTCTTTATAAATATTTATTTTTTATAACAAAACACGTTGTTGCTCAACGAATTAAATAAACTGGTTCCTTAATTTGTTAATAAAATTTAGTTTTTTTTTAACATAATTTTATGTCTTGGCTTTTGAAAAGAAGGATGATAACCTCCTTGATAAACAAAAAAAAATATTTTATTTATTCTCATCCTTATGTTAAGCACATTCACCTGTAGTTATTCACCTTCAGGGAATACAAATTTGTGAAACATATTCGTACATTTTTGCATTTTATTTTTATTTTTTGAAGTGATGGCTTTTAAATGAGGGTTTTATTTTGATGAAAAAAATGGTAATGAAAACAAGTTTAAGGTTTTTCTGCAAAGAAAAAATTTTAAAAAAGGGAAAAATGTGCCTGACATTTTTTTTATTTTAGGACACTCTGTAAGTAAATGTAAAGGTTTGAGAAAAAAATGGAAATTATTTAAAGAGAAAAAAGTAAAAAATTTTATAAATAAAAAAGACGAAAAAATAAGTAAAGCTCTAAAAACTTTGTATCCTGCTAAACAGGGCAGTTGTAGATTGTATCTATTTTCGGAACAATTTTCTGTTTCCTAAAATTTTAAGCAAATGTTTTTTTTTTAAATTTTTAGCTAACGAAAATTTCGGAGTAATTTTTGCTCCCATTGTGGAAACTGTATTTAACGGAAAAGCGGAATAACTCTTAATCTCTAAATCGAAGATAACTTTTTAACACAAAAATTCGGAATACATTTTTATTCCCTATGAGAAGTCGTTCATTTTATGAAACAAAAATTAGGTATATTTTTTGCTCCGAACTTCATTGAGTATTTAGTTTAAAATAAATATATCCAATTTTTATAAATGTAAGCTAAAATTTTTAATAAATTTTACACTGCAACTCGGAATAATTTTTATTCCCAAATTCGGAGTAAATTTTTACTCTCTATGGGAAATCTTTCATTTTATGTTATGAATCAATTTATAGCTAAAGAAAAATTCCGAATTTCAGTATTTGGTTAAATACATCTAAATTTTAAATAAAATTTAAGCAAAAATAATTTTTTAGTAAATTTTGATGTAAAAAATGCATGAAGCATGAAGAAATTTTTAATAATTTTTTGCTCGATATTATGCAAAATGTTTTTCTTATATAGTCTTAACTCTGAATTTTAGAATAATTATTACTCCGAAATTAGAATTTAGGGAAAATTGTTTACATTTACATTATTTACGACCAATTATGGAATGATGTGTACTCTCAAATCCGAAATAGATCTTCATTCCCAACAAGGATTAATTTTTTACTCTGAAGTTTTTGAATAATTTTTTATATTCTTTAATTGAACTGTAGTGAATTATTCCTGGTTTTTGAATAATTTTTCATACATGGAATAGCTTTTATTTCGAAAAATTTTATATACATATTGTTAAAAAAAATTTTTAGCTACGAAGAATTCGGAGTGTGCAATAATTTTTTTTTTCATAAAATGTTCTAGAGAACTGGAGCTAAAAATGTTCTGCAAAAAAAATTTCAGAGTAATTTTTACTACGAAATTTAATAATTTTTATTCATAAATGTTATATCAAAAAATGTTAAGTCAGCAAAATTTGGGAGTAATCTTTACTCCGAATCGGTAAATTCGGAATATTTATTTTTTTTCCGGAAATTTAAATGAATTTAGAATACTTTTAAGTCAAAAACGAATTCGGAGTAGTTTTATTTTGTTTTAGAAACAATTTTACTGAAAATCAGAATTATGTTTACTTAAAAATTTGGACGAATTTTTGCATGAAAATCTGAATAGTATTTCTTTTTAAATTCGAAATAATTTTTTTTTAAAGGAAAATCTTTCATTCCATATAATTTTTCTCCGCCTTACTCCGAATTTCAGTATTTAGTTGACAATACATATATCTAAGTTTTAATAAATTTAATATAAACATTTATGGTAAAGTTTTCATTCGTGCAAAAATTTGTAGTAATTTTCTTTTCTATAAAAAAAGAATTAGAACTTGGTTTCAACCATTAAAATTTTACCCCGAACGTCTGAATAATTATTACTATTAAAAATTACCAATAATAAATTTTAATTCAAAAGAAGTAGTAATTTTTACTGCGGAATATTGAAAATCTTTAATTTTCTTAATTTTTATATGCATAGTATTAAACTGAATTTTAGTTTCGAAAATTTCAGTAATTTAAATCTCAATATATTTTTTTCATAAATACAAAATAATAATCTTTGATGAAAATTATTAGTAAAAAAATTCGGAGTAAAATTACAAGCTAATAATATTAGATTAAAAATGGTTTTAAAAAAAATTGGGAGTTTTTTTTTACTCCGAAATAAGAAATAGTTTTAACACTCGATATTGCACTAATTTTAACTTGCGAATTTGAAGTAATTTTTAATTCAGACTTGAAAATTAATTTCGTTTCAAATTTTTACACAAACTTTACCACATGTTAAAACATTTTTATTTTGCAGACAAAATTATTGGCAATAAAAATTTCTTAATATATTTGCACCCAATTGAAGCTATTTATTAAATGGCAATGTTATATTTTTTGGCGTAAAATATTTAATACATTATTCAGCAATATTTTACTCCGAATTTCAATTATTTTGTAAAAGTAAAAACTTTTCAGTCAGCTTAACACTTTTTTATGAATGTTTCAATCAGAACCCATAAAAATTCACTTTAAAAACATCAAATTCTAATTTATAAGAATGTTTTTTTGGAATAGAAAAGTCTACTTCATGTTTTATGCAAATATCAATCTTAAATTTGGTATTCATTTCGAAGACATAATTAACTTACTTAATATGTTCTTAAAGCAAATTATTTAAACCAGGGGGCAAATTACGGCACTCGTTACTGAACGAAATTACAAAATATTTCAATAGACTTTATATGGAAATATTTTAAAATTTCGAAACGAATCGAATGCCGTAATTTGCCCCCAGGTTAAATATTTTTTTAATAATCACATATTTTAATACTATACCATACATACAACTTTAATATTTACTTTTTCTATGCGAACAATAAATTCAAGGTCTCTTTGTTCATTTGGAGCAGCTTGTAAAAATGTTGACGTTTGCAAATATGTATGCGAACTTGCATAATACGAGTATTTTATTCGCATTCTCTTTTTCTACATTTACGTAGATAAATTTATATTTTTTATATTGTTTAAAATTTATGTTGAATTTTCATTTTCATTATAATTCAGTTGCATATAGACAACATACATTTTTTTAAGGCATCGTCTCTCGTTGTTGCTGTTATATAATTTTGTGGCTTAGAGGCGAGAAAAACATGTTCTTCTATGCAAAATATACACGTGAGATAAATAATAAAAAAAATATTCTAATAATAAAAAGAAACGTGTTAATAATACCTGGTCATATTAAATTTATTTTTAACTTTTTGCAAATTAAAAGTTTGTAAGAACATAAATTTGAAAATGAAATGTTTTAGAATTGATAAAAAAATTGAAGAAAAAAATTCACTAAAAATATTTTTTTTTCTTTTAATGGAACTGAAAATTCAAAGTTAAAAATAAGAAAACTATTTTAAAAATTTCTTATAAAATCCAATAAATTTTATTAAAGATTAATGCTTTGAATTTTTTACATATACAAAAGAAGAAACAAACAGAATTCGGAGTTAAAATTTAGTCCGAAAAGTTTACTTATTTCCCACCAAGAATTCTTAGAGAAGAAAAACGTCAATGCTCTAAAATTTCTCTGTATAAAAGAAGAATTGAAATTAGGAGTTAAAAGTTACTCCGAAAATATTAAACATTTATTTAACAAAAATGCTATAAAATTAAAAACTTCGATGTTTTTAAATTTCCTTGTATAAAAAATAAAATAAAATTCCCAGTCAGAAAAAACTCCGAAAATGAACTATTTTTCCAACAAAAATTCTAAGACAAGAAAAGCGTTACTGTCTTAAAGTTTCTCGGTACACAATTAATAATGAAAATTGGAGTAAAAATTACTCCAAAAATTTTAAACAATAATAATAATAATTAGACATCTAAAATTCCATGAAATGAAAAACTTTGATAATTATTATAAAATTTATTTATATACAAAAGTAAAGAAACATCAGAGTTAAAAGCTAAACCAAAAATTAAAAATAAATATATATCAAAAAGCTTATGAGATGAAAAACAATGAATTAAATAAAATTGAAGCGAAAAGTTACTCCGAAGATTTTAAAGAAATATTTATCCAACATAAATTTTATGAAGCGAAAACAAAAATATAATAAAGTTTATCTATACACGAAAAATTAAAATTCTGATCTAAAAATTACTCCGAAAATTTTAAATCAGTGATTATTAAACAAAAATTTTGTGGGATGAAAAACGCTGAAATTATAAAAACTCTTTTTATGCACAAAAAAATTAAATTGGAATTAAAAGTGACTCCGAAAATTTTAAATAACTATTTATTCAACAAAAATGCCAAAAGATTTAACACAAAGATGTTCTAAAACTTTTATATAAAAATATTAATGAAAAGGAAAATTAAAAGTTACTCCGAAAATTTTCCAAAAATATTTATCCCACAAAAATTCTTTGGAAAAAATTAACGTCATAAAATTTCCTTTTAATAAACTTAAATTCGAAGTCAAAAACTACTCCGAAAATTGTAAATGTCGAGTTGTCCAAAATTTTTAAATACAAAAAATATTTTTCCAAAAAAAAACTATGAGTTGAAAAACGTTGATGTTATAAAATTTCTTTACATAAAAAACTATAAAATCGGATTACAAAATTACACCGAAAGTTTTAAATAAATATTTGTCCAACAAAGGTTCCATAATATGAGACATTGATGTTTTGAAATTTCTTTGTATTAAAAAAATAATTAAAATCGGAGTTAAAAGTTACTCCGAATATTTTAAACAAATCTTTATCCAACAAAGCACTCTATGAGATGAAAAACGTTAATCTTATAAAATTTCTGTATTCATATACTAAAAAAATTGGATTTAAATATTACTCCGAAAAAATTTAATAAATATTTGTTCAACAAAGATTCTATAACATAAAAATGTCGACGTTTTGAAATTTCCTGATAGAAAGAACTAAAATCAAAGTTAAAAAAATTTTAAATATTTTTAGATATTTTAATTGAACTGTAGTGAATTTTTATCAGAAATAATTCATAGTTAGGCTCAAGTTCTGTAATTTCAATTCTTATTGAATGAAATATTTTTATTAATTAATGTGAGTTTCTAAAGAAGAGAAGAAAAATTAAACTTAGACTTTAAGCTGGGGGAAATACCGATACTTTTCTGTGCAGCCACGCACTTCATCAGAACCCTAGTCTATCTACTTGGGTAGATAGACCAAATTTAAAAAAAAATCGCCAAAACGAAAAAAATCGCCAAAATTGAAAATAAACGCCAAAAACCGAAAAAAGTCCTCAAAACGAGAAAAAAAGTGCCAAAACTAAAAAATCTCCAAAACTAAAAAAAAAATCACCTATATGAAAAGAACGCCAAAATTAAAAAAATCGCCAAAATAAAAAAATCGCCAAAATAAAAAAAAACGCCAAACTAATAAAAATCGCATAAATTAAAAAAACTTCAAAAACCAAAAAAAAAAAATCGCCAAAACGTGAAAAAATTTGCCAAGAAGGCAGAAGGCGCCAATAAATTCAAAAAACCCCCAAACAAAAAAATAAAAAGACGCTTAAAACCGAAAAATCCCAAAAACGAAAAAAATGCCAAAACTTTAATTTAAACGATTTTTTTTATGTGATTTATTGAATAATTTTGGCTCTAATAGGTTTATTTTTATGTGTTTTGAGTAAACGCTTCTGATATTTTAATAAATTCAGTGAAGTGCGGCTTTGACCCACGCACGAAGGGTTCCGTACGGACACGAGATATGTAATGCAATACGAACTTTAGCCAATATAAAGTATAGTTTTGGCATTTTTTTCGTTTTTGGGATTTTTCGGTTTTAAGCGTCTTTTTATTTTTTGTTTGGGGGTTTTTTGAATTTATTGGCGCCTTCTGCCTTCTTGGCAAATTTTTTCACGTTTTGGCGATTTTTTTTTTTTTGGTTTTTGAAGTTTTTTTAATTTATGCGATTTTTATTAGTTTGGCGTTTTTTTATTTTGGCGATTTTTTTATTTTGGCGATTTTTTTAATTTTGGCGTTCTTTTCATATAGGTGATTTTTTTTTTTAGTTTTGGAGATTTTTTAGTTTTGGCACTTTTTTTCTCGTTTTGAGGACTTTTTTCGGTTTTTGGCGTTTATTTTCAATTTTGGCGATTTTTTTCGTTTTGGCGATTTTTTTTTAAATTTGGTCTATCTACCCAAGTAGATAGACTAGGGTTCTGATGAAGTGCGTGGCTGCACAGAAAAGTATCGGTATTTCCCCCAGCTTAAAGTCTAAGTTTAATTTTTCTTCTCTTCTTTAGAAACTCACATTAATTAATAAAAATATTTCATTCAATAAGAATTGAAATTACAGAACTTGAGCCTAACTATGAATTATTTCTGATTAAAATTCACTACAGTTCAATTAAAATATCTAAAAATTTTCTCACTTGATACATCATGGGCACGTGACAAAAATATGTTCACTTGGCAATCACTGTTCACTTGGCCATCACAGTTTCAGAATGCTGGAAATCCAAGTAAAAACTGTATAATGCAACAACAAGTAACATAGACCACTACAATAATACTTACATGCATGTACCGATGGTACATCGAATAAGTAAAAATAATTAATGTGATGATCGTAAAAAGATAAGTAAGAATAGTTAAACATACTGAGGTAGAGTAAAATAATTTCGTGCTAACCTAAATAGAAAAATGAAAAATTGGAAAAAACAGAAAATTAATAGTGATACTTATAAATGTGTTTACCAAAGGTAAATCAATTGTATACACAACAATCGTTTCTCATATTCCGTTCATTGTACATTTAAGTTAAATAGCTGATATTAATAAGAATCTCTACCCAAGTAGATAGACTAGGGTGCTGATGAAGTGCGTGGCTGCACAGAAAAGTATCGGTATTTCCCCCAGCTTAAAGTCTAAGTTTAATTTTTCTTCTCTTCTTTAGAAACTCACATTAATTAATAAAAATATTTCATTCAATAAGAATTGAAATTACAGAACTTGAGCCTAACTATGAATTATTTCTGATTAAAATTTTAAATATTTGTCCAACGAAAACTCTATAAGGTTAAATCGTTGGTATTTTAAAATTTCTTTATATACAAAAAATTTAAATCGGAGTTAAGAGATGTTCTAAAATTTTTAAATTAATATATATACATACATCTAAAACAAATTCTATGAGATGATATAAGCTGAGGTTATAAAATTTCTTTGTGTGAAAAATTTTAAAAATTGGAGTTAAAAATTACTCCAAAAATTTTAAATAAATATTTTTTCAATAAATTTTATGAGCTGGAAAAATATTGAACAAATTTTAAAATCAGAGCGTAAAGTTATGAAAAGTTGCTACAAAAATTTTTAATAAATAGTTATCCAATAAAAATTATATATATTATTATATATATTAAAAAATTTAGAATAAGAGTTACAAATTATTCCGAAAATATTTAATAATTATTTACCCAAAAAAGTGCTATAATTTCATCTTTATAAGTAAATAATAGAAATTCGGAGTTGACATATTATAAAATTTCACCTCTCCTTCGTACTACGTTCTCTATTTATCTTCTTGAAACAAAAACTTTTAAATTTTGCGGCACGTGACTTTGATATTCTTGTGTGCACCTCAAAACCACGTAAATATATTGATAACAAATTTAATTTACATTTTTTTTAGTAAAAAGGTATTAACATTATTTTAAAAAGACCTAAAAACATTCATAAAATGGGGAAAATGTTCCACTTGCTGAATTAAAATATACAAATGTGTGTTTCAAGCGGACAGACATACAACCACCAGCCCCCACCAAACCACATTTCCTTAGATAATTTTTCCAAGTTCATGGCCAATATCAAATGTGTGCATTATATTATGAGTAGACAGACACCCACACGTACGAAAATGTACTCGTACCTTTAAGAAAATGAGCCATTTAAATTCATGTGTGTAAATGTTGCAAGCCACAGATTGCAATTTATGGCAATAAATATTCAAGTAAATTTTTTTATTATTTGCTTTTATCTCTCTCTTTCTCTCTTATTCCCCGTTTAAATAAAATTCAAGTAAAGGCAATTTTCAATTGATGTTTTTTGAGAAAAGAAATGCAAAAAACAGAACGAACTGACATGATTTAGCTACAGGTATTTAGAAAAACTTTTAGCTTTTACTTAGTATAAATTATAAATAATATGGCAACTTGCTTTTAGTTCTCATAATCAGCTCTAGCTACGAAAATGATTCATTATTGAACGTTTTGAAACACGAACAAGTGATATTTGAACAGCTATATTTGCTCAAGTGCTTTTGGGTAGGCAACAAACAACAAGCCCCTAAAGTCTATAATAAAAATATGAAATTGACTTAAAGCTTTTACGCCCCAAAGAGAAATAAATACTTTCTTACATACACTCCACCTCCCGCATGCACGCACTCACTCATATTTAACCGGAAGAAATAAAACCATAAAACACTTAATAAATTTCGAGAGTAAAAAAAAAGGAAAAAAGGAAAAATGAAAAGGACTTATTCAATATGTGTACGTTTGTTAAATAAAGTGTAAAACTAATGCAAATAAAACACAACTACATTTAATGTAAATACAAATAAACATTCCTAATCACAGCGTGGGCTAAACTGTTGTTTATTTAAACGAAAAAAAAAAACAAATATTTCTTCGATAAGAAACACCTGAAAGGAAATAAAAATAAAGGTGTAGAGGTAAACTAATCTTTTCTTTCTGCTATGGAAGAAGTATTTAAGGGCTAAATAATTTTTTGGCGAAATCGGAATAAGCTAAAAAATATTCGGAGTTAATTTAAAACAACTAGCAGTAATTTCTATTTAAAAAAGAATGCAAAACTTCATTGAAAATGGATTTAGCGAAGTTGGTAATAAGTAAAACATTTTCGGAATTGATTTTCTTCGATATGTAGTGGTTTGAAAACTAAGAAATAAATTTCTGTGTAAATTCGGAGTTAATTTAAAACTACTAAATCAAATTTAAAACTCAGCATAGAAACTTGTGCACTAAAATTAGGTTAAACTTCATTAAAAGTGATTTTCAAGGAATTCGCAATAACTCTAAAGTTTTCGGAGTTGATTTTCCTTACCTTGCAAAAATTTGTTAAAAGAACTTGGAGTTAATTTCAGTGCCAGAAGTGCATACAACTGAATTGAAAATAGTTTCAGCAGAGTTTGGTATAAGTTAAAAAATTTTCGGAATTATTTAGAAATGAAATAAATTACGGAAATTCAGAGTTTATTTTGAAAAATTCGATTTGGACCTTTCAACTTCAAATTAGAAATTTTTAAGCGAACTTTTGAAAACCTGCTTGAATTGTTTATGGCATTAGTAAGTATTTTTTCGGAATTGATTAAAGAAAATTAGAGATAAAATAAATTACAGAAATTCAGAGTTAATTTTGAAAAATTCGCTTTGGACCGTACAACCTCAAAATTAGAAATTTTGAAGGGAATTTTTGAAAAACTGCTTGAATTTTTTAAAGAATTATGTAGAAATATTTTTTCGGAGTTCATTATAGAAAACTAAGGATGAAAAAAAAGCACAGACATTCGAAATTAATTTTGACCTTCAATCTTAATATTAGAAATCTTGAAATAGCTTGAAAATGTTAAGACATAAGAAAACTTTTTCGGAGTAAGTTCGGAGTGCAAAAAATTCGGAGTATACAGAAATGTTGTCTTTCTTTGTAAAAAACGAAAAAAAATTTGTTACAAAAAAAAATTCGGAGTATAATTTTTACTTTATTTGGAAAATTAAAAAAAAAAAAATAAAGTGTGTAAAGATAAATTTGGTAACTTAAAATCCAATTTACAAGCCAATATAAATTCACAGAGGTGCATATGTTAAAGTCATAACATACATAGTTCTGTTAGACAAAAAGAGCTTGGAATTCTGGCTATATCTTTAAAACAAATTTATTAAAAAAAACACCTGAACATGTGCTTATATATTTTTTTTTATAAAAGAAACAAATTATGAAAAAAGTCTAACGGAAATATATATTCTTATCTATGAAAAATTTAAATCTTTTTTCAATGTGGGTACATAGGCGATTAAATATTCTTAGAATTCATGTCTTTTGTGTCTCGAACAAATTAATAAAATTTTTGATTTTATATTTTTTCTTAAATTTTTAATTTTGGAATTTAAAATAAAAAATTTTTGAATATTTTTAAATTTGGAATTAAAAAAAAAGAAAATTTAAAATTGGCTCTTATCAATTATTATTTGACATTTAGGGGAAATTGCTGAAATTTAGTGTTTTTCATAAAATTTGTAAATAATTTTTTTTTTAAATTTTGAAATTTTACTAAAAAAAACTTACAAATTACTAATATTTGCGTTTTTCATAAATTTTTTAGATTGATTTTTAAATCTTAAAATTTAGAATTGCACTAAAAGATTAACTCCAGGTCAAGGAAAGTATTTATTTCGGCGTTTAAATATTTTTGGAATTTCTGTCTTATGTGACATTTTATGATTTTTTGGAATTTTAACATTTGCGTTTTTCATAAAATGTTTAGAATATTTTTTTTCCAAATATTTCAAATTTAGAATTTCACAAAAAAAAATTTTGTAAATTTTATTTAAAAATTTAAAAAAATTTTTTTTAAAATTTTTAAAATTTTTTTTAAATATAAATTTTTTTTATCATTTAATTGAAGTTGAGGGAAAAAATTACAAATCTTTTCAAGTAAATTTAAAATTTTAGTGGTTTTTGCTGTTTTAAAATTTTTTCATCCTTTAACCTTAAAGCAAAATTCCCATTAATTCTCTTAATGACAGACCATTAAATTTATTTATAATCTATTAGTAAAACATTAGCCCTTCATATCTTAATTTTTCACTCGATTTAATAACGCCTGCTGGCATGCTTTACTTTTTGCTTTGTTTTTTTTTGCAAACCTCAACAAAATTTTTATTGTACTCTCTCACTCTATCGCGTGTTATCTATCTCTCACTTGCTTTGACGATAACACACAACACGCCTTTTTCTTGTCACCATCACCATTATCATAATTTAAATTGGCAAAGAAAAAGGCATAGAATAGAATAGAAATTCCCTCATGAGGAAAGTGTTACTTTATAATTTATTGTAGCCATGTGGCCATAACAAATTCATCTTGAATACCACATCCTTTTGCAAGTTTTTTTCTTTTCTCTTGGTGGGTGTTTGGGGCTGCTGGTTATTGATCATAAATTTCCAACGTTTGTTGGTTGATAAGTCAAAGTGCGTTTGTTTAGCCGTTATTGTTGTTGTAGGGTTATACTTTCCATCCTCTTTTAGTTTTGGTTGTTGTTTCTTTTTAGTTTTTGTGCTCCAACTCTGTGTCACGTCTTGTGAGCTTTAATCAATTTTTGTATAATCTTTTACGAGATTTCTATTATGTTTGTGGTAATTTTATTTATATTTTTTTTGGCTTTTTTTTTTTGGTAACTCAATTTACTTTCGTAAATCTTAGCTAATAATTTTTTGTTCTTGTTTTATGATTTGTTTATGCGTATGTAAGTAAACGTTGTTAGGATTTTCCAATAGGGATTTGCGATGAGTTCAAAGTTCAAATCTTGGCCGGGGAAGCCAATACACATTTTCGAATACAAGTCACGTAAGTTTTAAGAATTTATCAAATGAAACATGTTGTTTAAACTTGAGATAACTTTGATTCAACATGATTCTTCGTATTAATTCAGCATCGAATTTATGTTGTTTTAACTTGAATTAATTTTTTTTCATCATGATTTTTCATTATGATTTCAACAGTACTAAAAAGTTAAATCAACATGAAATAAAGTCATTTCAAAAGAAAAAATTTCTTTTCAAGATTTTTGTAAATCAATTAGAATTAATATGAAATACATGTGAAGCAAAATATTGCTAAAACATGTTAAATTAAACTTGTTTTTAATCGACTTCAAAAAAAAAAAGAATGAGGAGGTTATCAATTATTCCCGGCAAATTTTACAGCGATTGGAGAAATTCTTTTTTTGTCTGAGAGGCTTCCAATTGGTCCTATTGTAAAAAAGTGGGCGGAGCCACGCCCACAATTTTGTATTAGATTTTATGGTATTCTATTTATTTGATTGGTAAGTAACCTAGAAAATACCTTTGGTTGTTATAATTACACACTTTTAAAGTTGAAAAAATGGGCGTGGCTAAGCCCATTCAAATTAATTATTTTATTTGAAGTGGTTCTGCTTAACAGATTTTTACGAAACTTCTACCAAACACCTTGAGATCTAAAATAAACACAATCTTGCATTTAAAAAATGGGTGGAGGCACGCCCATTAAAATTAAATTTTATATATTACATATTTTCAACAGATTTTAAAATTTATTTTTGTTGGAAAGAGTTTACATTGAATTCGGTTGTTTTTTTCAGAATTATTGTAGATTTTAACATGAAATTGTTCTGTGTGTAATCACCAGGGATGGATACTGCGTTATTTTTTAAACAAATTATTTTATGAATTTCGTTTTATTTAAATTTAAATATAGCAAGCTCTTAATGGAAAACTCTTTATGTATTGTGTATGAAAAATGCAACAAATTTTGTTTTACTTGTTAACTTAAGTATTGTATAGGGAAAGTTTCTTAAGAAAAAAAATTGCTCATTTAGACAAATGACTGAATTGACTGATTTGTTTGGAACTTTAGTTTAGTTTTTATTTAGTTTGTCAACAAGTATTTTTACATAGAAAATTTTTTTATTTAAGTTCATTCCATGTGTCCCACTTTCCCCAATAATTGTTGGCATTTACTTAAGGTCTAATTAGTTTGTGCTGTCAGTATCAATTTGGTGGGTTATTTTTTTATTTATTTTTGCTTTCTCCTTATAGACGTCATTGTCATAATGTTCTTGACTGGTTGGGGGGCAGCCAGCAACATTAATTATCTGAAAGTGATCCAAAAAATAATGGTCTTAACTTTTCATTTTCTTTTGAGTTTCCAAGTGTCAGACGCTCGCTCTGTGTGTTCGTAATTAAGTGTTAAACAAATGGAAGACAAATTCTTTTTTTCTTTCTTTTGCATCACAAGTACAATATTGACATGATGCTTCACAGCATGAATGCTCAAAAGTAAACTGAAAGTTTATTTTTTCTTTAAAAGAAAATTTTTAAAATAAACCATAATTTTGGTAATTTTTTTTGTTTCTTTGAAACTGTTAAGCATTTCAACTTAAAATGTTAGTTAAAATGGTGTTTTTATAAAATAAGATTGCGACCAACTTTAAAGCGTTAAAGATTCTGAAAAGTCTTTGTAAATGAAAAATCATACGAGAAACCTAAAGATGATTTTTAATGCCTATCCAAGGATACTCATTTTGATATAATTTGCCGAGTTTTTATATACTCTTCGCATTCACAAAATGGCGCTTGTTGGTCGCCATATTGAGTTTTTCGAAAAACGTCAGAATCATTAAGATCGGCCCACGCGTTCGCAAAAGAATTCACAGTACCTTTCTTTGCATCGCGTCCAAAAAAAAACATCAAGCAAACCATGAAAATCTTATTTTTTTTAGATAAACACCCGAAAAACTTACAGAAAAATTTTATGTTAAAATCTACGAAAACAATGTTAATTTAAAATTCTTTGGCAATGAATTTGCTTCTTATGTGTCCCATGTTACTTCAACATCACCCTTATGCCAGTTGTCGACATTGATTTCCAAAAAAATTGGGGCTTGTTTACTCGCTCTGAACAACAACTTGTGTGCTACTGACAATCTATTTCTGATCCCTTAGGTCTAGAAAATACCATAAGCCTGCCAACAATAATCAGTTGTGTTCTACCAGGGGTACAGAAGCCCCAATTTCTTTTGGTATTGGGTTAAAGTGACGTCAATGACGACAACTGGAACAAAGGTGAATGATTTTAAGTAATATTCAAAGGAAATTCTTTCTTTTCAAATAACTATTTCATGCTGATTTAATATTCAATGTACTGTTGAATCAAAATGACGAATCATGTTGAATCAAAGTTGTTTGCAGTTTAACTAAGATGAATTTCATTGCATGTAGTCATCTTATTTTATTTATTATTTAACTTATGTATATTATGGTGTATAGTCTGTGTTGTAGGTATAGTTTGGCCTTAAATTTAAATAATGCTTTCTTGTAGATATACATACATACATATAATTATATGGTGCAGGTCTCATTGGTTTCATTGTCAATTTGCCATCTACTACTAGAAGTTTTACTTTCGCTTAACTTTCACAGATAAATGCTATTCAAGTCCTCTTAAACACTCTCACCTAAATCTTAGCAGCCAAATTTCGCGAAATAAATAATTATCAACAATTAAAGCATAAAAAGCGTAGCAAATGTCAAATATTTTATGAAATTCTCATGCAACATTCATACCATGCATTTAGAAAACCGCACATCCCACCCACCCCTTCAGCCGGCACCGCACAAGTTAAACGCCAGACTTGAACGTGTAACTTTAACAAAAAAAAAAAACAACAACAATAATCATTTCATAAAATGTTGCAGTCAGATAAACACAGTTACAAACACATCGCTGAGTGTGTTCGGTTACGTATGGCACGGAGTGTGTAATTTGCAGTGTTGCCATATTTATTTATTTGTTTTTTGAAAACCAGTTCAATGAATTCCAAAATAAAATTTTTGTTTATTTACTTCATTATTGCAAATAAAATAAAAGATTGCCTCACATTTCTTGCCTTTCTAGATTAGAAATTTTTATCATACAAACAACATTTTCTAGCCTTAAGGAGATTTTTGTAACAAAAAATACTAGTTTTGGGAAAATAAATTTTTTCAAAGAAAACATTTTTGATAGTCTAGAGAAAGAAAACTTTTAAAGATAAAATTCCATTTTCTGGTCTAGAGAAAATTTGTATAGATTTTTTTCTAGTCTGCAAAAATTTATAAAAAATACTTTTTTTAATCTAGACAAAATTTTTATACAAAAAATTTTTTTGTCTAGAGAAATTTTTTTCTAGTTAGAGATAATTCTAAAAGAAAAAAATTTTTTTTCTAGTCTAGAGAAAAAAAGTTTATAGCAAAAATTTTTAGTCTTAGAAAATTTATAGAAAAATTTTCCCAACTTAGAAAAAATTTGTACGGAAAAATTTTTTTCTAGTCTAGAGAAAATTTTTATAGAAAACATTTTTTTCTGGTCTACAGAAAATGTTTATAGTGAAAATTTTTTCTAGTCTAGAGAAAATTTTTATGGTGAAAATTTTTATAGAAAAAAATTAATCTTAGAGATAATTTTATAGAATTTTTTTTCTTGTTTAGAGAAAATTTGTATAGAAATTTTTTTCTAGTCTAGAGAAAATTTTTATAAAAAATATTTTTTGGAGAAAATTTTATACAAAACTTTTTTTTTCAAGTCTAGTTAGAGTTTTTATAGAAAACATTTTCTGAGTCTAGAGAACATATTTATAGAAAACAAATTTTTTGAGTTTAGAGAAAATGTTTATATATTTTTTTTCTATTTTAGATAAAATTTTATGCAGTCTAGAGAAAGTTTTTATGGAATTTTTAAAGCAAATATACTTTCTAGTCTTGAGAAAATTTTTATAAAAAATATAAAATTTGGTGAAAATTTTATAGAAAACTTTTCTTTTCAAGTCTAGTTAGAGTTTTTATAGAAAACATTTTCTTAGTCTAGAGAACATATTTATAGAAAACAAATTTTCTAGTCTAGAGAAAATGTTTATATAATTTTTTTCTATTTTAGATAAAATTTTATGCAGTCTAGAGCAAGTTTTTGTGGAATTTTTAAAGAAAATATATTTTCTAGACACAGAAAATTTTTGTGGAAAATTTTTTTCTGGTCTAGAGAAAATTTTGATAGAAATAATTTGTTCTAGTCTAGAGGAAATTTTTTAGAGAAAAATATTTTTTAGTCTAAAAAAGAACTCTGTAGGAAGCCGAAATTCGCCAACAAAGGGGGAATATTTTAAAGAAACCCATTGTTTGGCCAATTTGAGAAAATAACAACTCAATACTCCCTACTAACTGTAATTTTAATTTAAATTGAGGAAATTTCGGCTCCCCACTAGAAGTAAATAAAAAAAATATTATAATTTCGGCAACACTGGCTATTTGTCTAAATGCAGTTGAATGAATTTGAAGCCACCACGACTCGATTGACTACCAGCAGAGAGAAAAGCAGACAACATAGAGTTAGAGTTCAGTTGAGCGGAGGTTTATTATTCAAATACTTGAAATTCCTGTCACAACACACATAAAACCATTTGTTTCGCCAAGTTGAGCGTAAATAACTGAACGATACATTTATTTATTTATTTTTTTGTTGCTGACAATCATTATCTATACATTTTGTTAAAATGCTAGAAACGAAAATTTGCACAATAGCTCGTGAATGCACTAACTAGCATCACATATACAGACATGTATAAATTTAAATAAACAGGGTGGTGCTTAAGAAGACCAACTACGTTTTTATTTATCGATACACTGTTCACAAGAAATATTTTTTATAAAATTTTTTTTCTATTAGAAAAATTTATATATAAAGAATTGCACAAAAAAAGTTTCTAAGTTTCTAAATTTTCTGTAGTCTAAGTACTACAGAAAATTTTTATATAAAGAACTTTTTCAAGGCTTTGTGAACAAAATAATTTTTCTATTTCAGAGAAAGTTTTTTTTTTTTGAAAATATTATAGAAAACATTTATAAAAAAAAATTAGATCACAGAAAATATTTTTCTATTAAAATTTTTAAAGAAATTTTTGTCTGTTCTAAAAAATTTTTATAAAAACATTTTCTTCTTTTAGGAAAAAAAGTTCCGCAGAAAAGAATTTTCTTAGTCTCCCTACATTAGAGAAAATTTTTATACAGAAAATATTCTCAAGGCGTTAGAACATTTTTTATAGAAAAGCCATATAGAAATCATATAGAAATTTTTGTACAATAACTTTTTCTCTGGGCTAGTAAAAAATGTTTACAGAAGAAAATTTTCTAGACTAGAGGAAATTTTTATAGACAATTTTTTTCTCTGGTCTAGAGAAAATTTTTTAGAAAAAATATTTTTTAGTCCAGAAAAAAACATCCATATTGCCAATATAATTTTTTTCTGGGATAAGATTATTTTTATATTTTTCTAGTGCAGACAAATAAATATGTATTTAATAGAGAAAACTTGTGAAGCAAAAATATTTGATGGTCTAGAGGAAATTTTTGTAAAACTACAGAAAAATTTTTTCCAGTCTATTGAAAATTTTTATAAAACTTTTTTTTTCTTGTCTTGCTGTGTTTTATAGAGAATTATTTTTAGGCTCGAGAAAAATTTAGTAGACGAATGTTTCTCAAGCCTAGAGAAAATTTTTACAGAAAAAAATTTTATGGAAAAAATATTACAATGTACAGCAAATTTTTATGGAAAAATTAAATTTTTTGTTAAAAAAATTTTTTGGTTTAAAAAATTTTTTTAGAAAATATGTTTCAGTCGAAAAAAAATTTGCAAACAAAATTTAGTCTAGAAAAAATTTTGTGTGTAAAATTTAGTCAGAAGAAATTTTATAGAAAAAATATTCCAATCTAAAGCAAATTAAAAAAAAATATTACATATTTTTTTCATAAACATTTTTTAAGGAAAACATTTTTCGATTTAAAAAAATTTTTTACAACAATATTTTAGGAGAAAAAAAATTTGTAGACAAAATTTAGTCTAGAAAAAATTTAGTATGTAAAAAAATTTAGTCTAAACAAAATTTTTTAGACAAAACAAAATTTTTTTTTGCTTAGAAAACTTTCCTTTACAGTTATTCCGTTTAGAATAAAGTTAAAGAAAATTTTTTTATCCGAGAAAAAAATATTTGTGAGAATAATTTTAATTATAAAAATTTTTTGAGACCGTACAAATATATTTTCGAGGAAATTCTTCCTGCATTTTTTTTATTTATTTTGAAATTCAAAATAATACGTGTTGGAAGCTGAAGAAAATTTTCTAATTCTATGGCAACTCTCTCTTTTATATTTACGTCCTTAAGGGTGGCAACCTGTTTACAGTTATATCCTCACGTCAGTGGGAGAAAGTATGAAGCATAACAAATTTTGCCAAAATTTATTTGAAATATTTTTGTAACGATTGCATAAACAGAAAAAGGTCATTGATTGTTTTATTTCTTGCTTGCGGGTTCTGTTTAGAAATTTTTTAAATTCTTTTCTCCTGGATGCTGGGATGTGTTCTGCTGTGGCCTCTTGAAACTCTCAATTTGCTATTTTGTTTGTAGGCACACAAATAAAACTAACATACATAGATACAAAGTGCTGACAATATATTTTCGTTGGCCGTAACTAATGTAACGGACGTGTATTTGATGTTCCCAAAAGTGCCATGTATCAATTATTTAGTGAATGAATGTTTCTGGCAATGAATTATCACTTTTTGGCCTTGAGTGTGAATGTTTTTAAGTGTTTTCTTTATAACTTATTCTGCACAATCACGTCTATTTCGCTTTTGATTAGGGTGATGTGCGTTGCGTGGTGCTTAAAAACTGCCAACTTAGATTGTTAGTTCGACACTTCTTTTTTCCAGCTTTAACACACCCACACGCCTTCTACACATTAATTTCCTTGTTTTTAGACTTGCGATGAAAGTTTTTGAATATTCCCAATAAAAATTAAATGTTTTCTTCATCTTAACTTGGTTCTTAATTTTTTTTTCTTTTAATTTTATGGTCTATTTCTGTTGTCTACCTGAAATGAGTTTTAAAATAAATCACTTTCTAAACAATTTCATGCAAAATTAAATGTGGCAAATGTGGCCGCAGCAAGAAGTCTATTCGAACGCACAAAATTTTAAAAGTTTTTCCTCCAATAACTTTTCAAGAAGAGGGTCATAAGCTGTTACGAATTGTTAAATTTTGCGGCCAATTAAGGGAACCTTAAAATGTTTTAATTTAACTAGACTACAATGAGATAAATATAAAACGTGTTACTAAAGACTCTGAGGTGATAAAAAAAAACCTTTTTTCAGGTTATTGCTTTAGTGAAGGGGTAGGGACTGACATTAAGAAGTCTACCACAAGTAAAAATTCTAAAGAAATTTTAATTAAATTTTCTATACAATGTATTTTTTAATTTCATTTCGAAAATTAATTTTTTTTACTCATTCAATACTATTTTTAAAAAATTTTAGCTTTAAACCAAACAGACAAAATTAAAAACTACCCAGCAAACAAATTTTTTTAATGTTATTTTGTTATTTGAAGAACATTTTTCTAGTCTAAAGAAAATGTTTATAGAAAGCGAAAAAATAATACAATTAAAAGGTTAATTTTGTTAAACGCAACGCTTAGCGTTGACAAATTTTGTATTTTTTTTTATTTGTAATTGAAATTTTTTCCATATAAAATTTGTCAATGCTTGGCGTTGCGTTTTACAAAATTAGGTCATAAGAAAAAAATTTTTATACAGAATATTTAAAAAAGAGTTATTTAAAAAATACACTTTCTAGTCTAGAGAAATCTTTTAACGAAAACAGTTTTACTAATCAGAAGAAAAATTTCTGGCGAAGAGAAAATGTTTAAAGAAAAGAAATAAATTTGTTACTGGCCTGGAGAAAATTAAAAAAAATAATTTTTTTGTCTAGTGTAAAAATTTTTTCACCGAAACGTGTGTTTCTTGTATAAAGAAAACTTGAGAATTTTTTTCTCATATAGAAAAAACTTTTACAAAAACATTTTTTCTCGAAAAATTTTTTCTTCAAAAATATTTTTTAATCTGGAGATAAATTTTAAAGCTGAGTTTTTTTGCTTTAGAGTAAATTAATAAGCAGATTTTGTAAGAAACTTCGTTAAAAAATTTTTTTCCACAAATTTCAAAGCAAAAAAAATTTTCATTTACAAAATTTGGCCTTGAATTTTTTAAATTTGCAGTCTAGAAAATATTTTCTCGTTGAATTTTTTTTATTTTCTATTTGTAAAAGAAAAAATTTTTTTTTGTGTGGAGAAAATTTTCGTAGAGATTTTTTTCTATAGGAGACCAAATTTCTGAGGAAAACTAAAAAAATAAAACCGAAGATAATGTTTACAATATAAGAAAAGTTTCTCTAATCTGAAATAATTTTTTAACTAAAAAAAAGAGTAAAAAATAAGTTATAGCAAATTTCTTTAAAACAATTTTTTAAAAGAAAAATATGTTTAGAGCAAATTTTTGTTAGAGAAAATTTTTTCATATTATTTTTTATATAAATAAAATCTAAGTCTAAAAAAATTTTTTTTATAAAAATTTTATAAAAATTTTTTGTTATAAAAGAATTTTTTTATGGAAAAATAGATTTTTTTTATAAATTTGTTTTCCTCCAGAGAATTCTTAAAGGCAACGTTTTTGATCTAGTAGACAAATGTATATGAAAAAGTTCCATAGAAACAAATTTCTAAATCACCCTAGACTAGAGAAAACTTGTGTACAAATAATATTTTCGAAGGTTAAGATAAAATTTCTCGAAAATATTTTGTCTAGTATATAAAATTTTTTATATACAAACAGTATTTTCGAGGCTCAAGAGGATTTTTGCATGAAAAATTTAGTCTAAATTTTTTAGAAAATTTATTTCGAGAAAATAATTTTTGGAAATTTTTTTTAGAAAAAATATTTTAGGCAATTATTAGAATATTTTTATTTAACGTGTTTTTCTACAAAAAATTTAGAATTATTTAAGATTACAATTTTTTTTAATATTTTTTATAAAAATATTTTTAGCGCCCAAAAAAATTTCTAGTTTTGAGAAAACTTTAATAAAACCATTCTGTAGTTTAGAGAAAAAAAATTAAAGAAAAAAATATCTCGAACATTCAACATTTCTTCTAGTGTCTAGAAATTTTTTTAAAGAAAATTTTTTTTACCTCAAAAACTTTTTTATCATTTAATTTTTTTCTTTGGTCTGGAAAAAATTTTTATAAAAAATATTCTGTAGCTTAGAAAAAAATTTAAGGAAAAATTAAAAATTAAATATTTTTTTCTAAAAACGAAAAAAAATAGTTTTAAGGAAAAAATATTTTTAGACTCTTTTTTGGTTTAGAGAAAATTTTTATAAAAAGTATTCTGAACAAAAATTTAAAGAAAAATTAAAAAAATAAAATATTTGCTAGAAAATAATATTTGTTTCTAAAAACGAAAAAAAAAAATACTTTTAAAGAAAAACTATTTTAATCAGAAATAATTCATAGTTAGGCTCAAGATCAATTAAAAAAATCTAAAAATTTCTCACAGAAAAACTATTTTTTTAGACTAGAGAAAATATTTAAAGAATAATTTTTTTTCTAATCTAGAAAAGTTGTTTTCCAGTCCAAATTTTATTCGAATTAGTTTTAACTATAGACAAAATTTTTATAGCAATAAATTTTTGTGTTGTGATTTGATTACTTTAGGAAACTTGTATCGCTATTTAATTTTTCATAAGTTAATAAAATCATTTTTTTTTCTTTCTTAATCATTTATGTTTTTGTTTGTTGGGTTACTTTCCAAAAAAAAGTGTATTGCTGACAATTGACCTCAATTTATGAAAGGGGCAAGCAACATCATCATCATCATTATTATACTCATATGCCAGCAAATAAGGTCTAGGGTTCGGCAACATCATTGAGCATATGAAATGGTCTTATGAAAAAAAGAAAAAAGAAAACTATAACACATTTACAGCAATAAACGGTTGGTTGTCAAGTCCAAAGAGAAGAGGGGCTTTAAATTTATTTCTTTTTATTTCCAAAATTGAATGGAAGCAAATAAAGGAAAAAAAGAAAAAAACTTTTGAATTCTGCAATAACCGCAGGTCGAAATGTCAATTGTAATATATTTTCAGTAGAAAGTTTTTTTTCTTCTTTCGATCATTTCACATAAAAGACCACGTGAGGTACTTGCTTTAACAATGTCTGAATTTAATGAATTTATGTACATACGTTGTTTTTTGTTTATGGAAATTTGAATTGTGTGTGTGTGAATGTACAATTATGTATATTTATTTTTGTGAATTGAATTTAGACAAACCGGCAAGAATTAAATTGTAATTTAAATACAGACTGAAAATAAATGTTTATAAAAAAATTAACAAAAATAAATTAAAATTTATCGAGAAAAATTTTAAGAGTTCTGTGTAGACTGTAAAAAAAAAGTCACACCTTAGTGCAGTAAATAAAACTTTTACTGTAGAAAATTAATGCTTAAATTATAGGGATTTTTTGTTAATAAACGAAAACTTTATTTACTCTAGGCTGCAGAGAAATTTATAGTAGCCTGTGAATGTTCGTTCGATGGTTTTTTTTGGATGATATTAAATACAGCCTCCTGGTCAAAGTGTTATTATTTTTTTTTTAAATATTTTTATGGTTAAATAAGCAAAACAGCAATAATATAAAAAATATTATTTAAACAAAACAAACTTGCAATACACCGGCAAGGCAAGGCAATCAAGCAACAATGTTTGCCAATGCCAATATATTCATGTTGCCAGCAACAGAAGAACAGAAGAAACAATATTTGCGGTTAATTTTTTTTAATGGCTAAAACACTGCAGTTACTTTCAACAAGGTCACTAATGGTGGATGAGAAATCCTGCTAGAAAACCTTAAGCAAGCGCCACAGAGTGTGTTATAAAAACACCAGAGTGGAAAGGAGTGTATGTATGGCTTTCATAAATGTTTGCTAAAGATGAACCTCATAAATTTAATTTTTTTTAGAGCGTTTCATTTTGTTTTTGTTTTTTCATGATTGTAACGAACGAAAGGGTATTATTGTATTTTTTATTTATTTTTTTGCTTGTTTGGAAAGAGAAATGGTATGAATTTTTGCAGCAGTTTAAGCAGGTGTTAAAGGAAATATAACAAAAAATAAAATACAATAAAAATCGTCAACAATCGTAATAAAAAGCTAAAAAAATAACAAAAAATGAAAAACATTATTTCATATTATTTACTTATTTATTTTTTTATAAAAAAATCATTTTTAAGACCCAACTGTAGCAAAAAAAAAAAATGGTGTGTCTTTGGCCTTTGTAGCAAGCTTCTGGAAATCTAACAAAGGATGCTGCATTAAAAAAGGTGTACAGGATGTACAATATGCTTTAGCAATATTGCCTAAAATTTTGTTCTCATTAATGAAAACTTAATCCTTATGATTCCTATTTTCCTTTCTTTTTTCAAACTCACATAATTCAAAAACAGATATTTAAGCTAAAATTTCTGTAGCTATTTAAATACATTTATGAACCTTTAATACCTTTCATGTGGCCTATGAAAAAGGATTGAGGAAATGTGTGTCAAAGGCTTTTAAGCAATCTTTTTGTTTATAACACCATTCTATGTATTGTCTTTTTAGATCTTATATAAGTTTTTGAAAAGGGTTAAGTAATCTTTATATATTTCACAGACATACATATATACTATTTAAAAAAGAAACAAAAAATCAGAAAATTTTCTCGTATACAATTTTTTTTATTCCAAAGTAATTTCCTTGCTTCAAAATTTTCTCTAATCAATGGCAAATTTTTCTCCAGCCCAAGGAATTTATTTTTTGAAAATATAGCTTTTGCAGTAAGTTAGAAAATTTAATCTTATTTATAGAAAGTTTTGTCGAGAAACAATTGACAAAATTATAAAAACACAATTTTCTCCAATCTATGATAGATTTTTCTCCAGCCCAGTGAAATTTTTTCGAATAGGTAATTTTCGCAGGAGATCATAAAAAGTGGCAAATATATGAAAAATGTTTTCTAAAATAAATTGACAAAATATTAAAATTAAACCTAAAAAAACAATAAATTTATTTGACTTAAAATTTTCTGTAATCAATAGCTTATTTTCCTCTAGCCTAGGAAAATATATTCGAAAACATAATTTTTGCAGTAAATTAAAGAGTAGCTAATTTATGAAAACTAAAAAAAGTTTTATGAAAATATTGAAATTAAAAAAATAAAATGAAATTCTCAAGTATGAAACATATTTTCTTTGAAGTAACTTATTTGACTTGACATTTTCTCTAAACAATAGCAAATTTTTTGGAAAATCGAGTTTGTGCAGTAAATTGAAAAAAAACTAACTAGTGTAGAGGAATAATTTCTATACAAAAGAAATTTATTTGCTTTAACATTTTCTATAATCAATGGCAAATTTTTCTCCAACAAAGGAAATTTTGTCTTAAATATAGTTTTGGAATAATTTGAAGAAGTTTCTCGTAAGTCCTAATTTACACCATGCAAGTCTTATTGCTAAGCTGATTAGTTTGTGGGAAAGAACAGAACCGTTTCTTTTCCCTTCGTCTTTATCTTCCAACAAATTAATAAGCTTAGCAGTAAGACTTGCATCATATAAATTATGACTAATTTATAGATACTTAAAAAAAAAAACTTACAAAATGTTGAATAAAAAACAAGGCTTCTTCTTTTTCTTCTTAACAAATTTAGTAAGCTTAAACTTTTCTCTAACCAATGGCAACTTTTTGCTAGCCCAAAGAATTTTTTTAAAAATTAAAATATTGTGTTTGCTACAATTTGACGAAAGGTTTGGTAATATTTAGATAAAAAATTTGCAAATTTAATTTTTTAAATATTTTACAAAAATATATGGCGAAAAACTAAAATTAAAAAAATAAAATAACATCCCATTATCTAGTGCAGAAAATTTTTTTCTTTTAAAATAATTTACTTGGCGTAAAATGTTCTCTAATGAATAGCAAATTTTTCTCCAGCCCAGAGAAACTCTTTCGAAAACATAGTTTTTGCAGTTAACTGTGTGTCTAATTTATAGAAAGTAATAACAGCAATTTCTCTAAAAAAATCTTGAAAAAAGTGTGCAATATATACAAAGTTTAAAGAAAAAATTCTCAATTTGTTAAAAATTCTCTATTTTCTATAAGGATATTTGGCGAAGTACCAAAGTTAAAAAAAGAAATTCTATAGTGTGGAGTAAATTTTTTGTTTCCTAAAATAATTTATTTGTTTTAAAAATTTCTCTAATCAATCGCAAACGTTTCTCCAGCCCAGGGGAACCTTTTCGAAAACATAGTTTTTGGCAGTAAATTGTGTTATGGAAAGTAATGACAGCAAATTCTCTAGTGTAGAAAAATTTTTTTCTTCTAAAATATTTATTTTTATTTTCTCTAATCCATGCCAAATTTTTCTCCAGCCCGGAATTTTTTTTTTCAAAAATATAATTTTTGCGCAAATTGAAAAAAGTTTCTCTAATTTATGGAAATATTTTTTTTTTCGAAAAAATTATTATTATTATTTTAATATTTTAACTGATATAGTATTTTCTCTTACTATTTTCATTTAAAAAAGAAAGATCTTATAAAATAGTATTTATGAACAGGATTTGTTCAATTTCATTAAGCTGCCATTAAGTATGATTTTTCTTTATGATTTCTTTATCTTTAGTACAGATTAAATCAGCAATTTTGCTGTTACATTGTAGATATTTTTAAAACTAAATCTATTTTGTTGCTCTCGCCTGGATATGAATTTGTCTTATTGCTTTTGTAAAATATTATTTTTTTACTTTTTGTTACAAAAATTTTCCAATTTATTGTATAGGCCTGCAATTTATGACCTTTGACCGTGCGAACAATTAAACATATGTATGAGTGTGTGTGAATGTGTAAAATAGGAAAATTAATAATTTTTGCAAACGTATGTATGTGTGTCAAGTTTTTTTTTCATACTTGAAACAGTAGAGTTGAACAATTTTAAGGATATTTGTGAAAACAAATTTTTGTGAAAAAATGTAGAACAAATTTTGCTCTAAACAAATTTTATACAATATTGAATGACCGAGAGAGGAAGGGAAAAATGAAAAGAGAGGGTGGAAGAGATAGAGAGAGGGAGGGAGAGAGATCGTTAATCGGGCTGATAGAGAGAGAGTTAGGGAAGGAGAGTGATGGAGGGAGAGAGGGTGATGTAGAGTCAGTGGGAGAGGCATGGATGTTTCTGGTGAGACAACAACAAGGCCGATTTTTTTTAGTTATCTGATGTGTCTCGTGTACAGAGATAACATATACACAATTCCAGAACTGGAAGACAATATTACAGCTTTCATATTGGAGACATATCGTCCGAAATTGTGGAAATAGTATGAGAAAATTTGAGCTCTGAGTGTTCTTAAGTCACGGACTTATTGGGCGCCCTATTGTTTCAAAATTTTAAAATTTATTTCATCGATGTGAAGATTTTTTATGATAAGACCTATAGTATTTGGATGTTTGTAGTGTAATTTTTTTATAAAAATTTCTTCAGACTTAAACATTATTTTTATAAAAATTTCTGAAAGTTAAAAAATTTTTATTTAAAATTTTTTTCAGATTTAATTTGTTTTATAAAAATTTCTCTTTTAATATAATTTTATTTTTATAAATTTTTTTTTATGATATAATTTTATTTTTATAAAAATTTCTTAAGGTTAGAAAAAAATTTTTTATACAAATTGCTTAAGATTTGAAAATTTTTTTTTTAATATTTTTATTTTTGCCTCAACTGTGGATTTGCATTCATTCGTCTCTCAAGTGTTTGAATTGTGATATAAATTATAAATACGCATGCATAAGTCGTAACATTTGCTAAAAGCTTTCCTTTCTTTTTTACAAGCGAGTTGAATGAAAATTATTCTTCTGTGCAATAACAAAAATCTTTTGTAATTTTAAAACCACAAAATACAAGCAAACTTTTATTTTATTTATGGCCAATAAATTGTGATTTATACGCATCTACATAAATTTCTAATATTATGTGCAGGCAAAAAAAATCATTTGATATATTCCTGTTGTGTTTCTTTTTTGTCTGCTGTAAAATGCAAAAGAAAATCTGATGATAATAAAATATTCCCTGAAAGAAAGAGTGAATTACATATGTATATGTGTACTTATAGATTAATAAAGAATTTAAGTAAAAATTAAAAATAAAAATTTATTTCCTACAAAAAAAAATAATAAATTATAATAATTTATTTTCTTTCTTATTGCAGGTATGTAACTTGATTTGTTTACTGTTGCTTGTGATATTTTAACACACTTCAACTATTGTTGAGCATTTTTTTAGTTCAGAGAGTAGTGAGAGAGCACAAGATAATCACAGACAGTGTTGCCAGACAAACAGCAGACAAGCCTAAAGGCTTCGCGAGTTTTTATTATTAAGAAGGAATATATATATAAAAAAAATTACTTATATTTTTTTTATTTAAAAAAAATCATGATGGAAGGATGCTAAAACTATATATATCTATTGTATCTGGTACAATAGATTTAGATTTAAAGTCTTAGCATATTTTTTTTTTAACTTTAATACTTTTTCATAAAAAAATATTGTAAATCTACCAGGGAATATGCTAAAGTAGCAACAATGACCAGAGTGGATAAATTACATTTTCCTCTCTCTCTCTCTAAAAAAAGCTCAAAACTGCCTCAACAAAAATTTAATCGTGTGAACCGGTATTCATTAATGGGTGAGTGTCTTAATTCATTTATTTTTTTATTATGTTAATCTCTGTAATTAATTTACCTTAGATTTTTTAGATACGATAAGAAAAAATTTTTTTCCCTTCCTTATCTAAATTTTAATTTCAATGTCAATAAAATTTTACTGTCCTTGCTAAAACGCCTATCAAACAACTAATTAACGTTGAAGGTTAAAGTGATAATAATATTCTTGTTAGCGTGGCTGAAGTATGTACAATAAAAATATTGCTATACAGCTTTTTAAATCATGTACCGTCTAACTAAAGCGCTAAAGCGATTAACAAAATAAATAATGCAATACGTAAAAAATTCTAAATAAGACTAACAGTAAAAAAAGTATCTTTTGCAGAGACATATAAAAGGCGATAAAGCGACAGCAACACAATGCGCTCGTGCACTAAATTTTACTAATGGCCTATTTCCCACCTGCGAAAGAAAACGTTCGACTTACAAATTATATTGAAAACAAAAACAAATTTTCATATTTTATTGTTGTTTTCAATATAAATTGTAAGTCGTACGTTTTCTTTCGTAGGTGGGAAATAGGCCATAAATTTGAAATAGTTGTAAAGTCGACTCCGCTTTATTGGAAATAACCAAAACGCAGTTTTTTCAGTTATCCGATTTTTTCTCTAAAACGTAGTTCGGATTACTGAAATTTGTTTCAGTTAAGCGTACTGCTTAAAATCAGTAAAAGTACGTAAGAGCAAAAAGGACAAATACATTTTGCAATTTAATTCTTTAACGGACAAAACAGGCACAATTTTTTCAGCAATCGGTTTCTTATAAATAAATTTTGTCATTTATTTATTTTTTCACTAAAGCGAAGTAAGTTTCATACAAAACGTAATTGTGGGCTTGTTTTTGCAGTAATACGATATTTTCAGTAAATCGATGTTTCGCTAAAGCGAAGTGAACAAGACTAGGTGCTTTTAAAATCAGTGCGGGCATTTGTATCGCTTTCAGTAATCCGATTTTTTTCAGTAAAGCTTGATGCGCTAAAGCGGATTTGACTTTTTTTGCAGAGAGGGGCTACATTTTTCTGTGCTGCTTATATTTTAAACCTTCCACTCCAGCAGCTCTCAAGATAAAGACCATAACTGTGTACTTTCTTCACATCAATCCTGACAAAATTTTAAATATAGAAATTTTAACACGTTACACAACAAAATCAAATTTTGTTTATAAGAAAAAAAATTCTAACAACTGATAAATGAGCTAAAGCCGACTGAAGTACTTACTTAGTTGACTACAAAGCAAATGAGGGTCTTCGGATGGCCCGAGTTCCATCCCTGATTAAACCCAGTCATATCAACATAATAAATTTGATGTATGATTAGTCTGTAGCATTAGGGTGCCCCTGTGGCTGAGTGGTAGCGGTGCTAGCCTCTCAATCTAGAGGTCGTTGTTTGTTGTAGTGTTTGTTTCAAAAAAAATTCATATCACAGCGCCCTCCTTCGGCGAAGTAAAATAACTAGTAAATTAATGCGGCTACTTAACACTAGAGGCGCTGCAACATTTCTATAATTATTAACAAAACGTACAATGGAAGAGTTGTAAAAATTAAAATTAGAATGAACCAAGCTTATCTTTTCTCTATCTATCCTGTTACTTTAACACCTGTGCTTACAGTCTCTCTCTCTTTCCTACTCTCAGATAGCACAAGGGGGCCAGCGTGACCGTTTGACCGACTAAAGTGGCAAATTGCCACTTTTTCGACTGCTTTGCCACTTTTTGTCTCCCTTTGTTTAGAGTGAATTTTAGAACAAATTTCCATAAAAACTTTTTTTAAAAAGTCTTTATAAAGTCTTAATAATTTTTATAAATAAAGATGAAAAAGTTTAGTGTAGTTTTCTTGTTTTTTTTTAATTTTGCCCTTTTTTTTGATAAATCCCCTTGTGGTGCCCCTTTTTGAAAAATGTCATCGGAGACCCTGAAAGAGGCCTATTATATTGACCCAAGTGAGTTGAAAACTTTCTTTACTTTGTCTTCCCATCAATCTGTTAATCTGAGCCAGTGATCCGCAAAATAAAATATGTTTGTGTTGGTGAGAAAAATGAGAGTAAAATAAAGGGTGTGTTCGTAAATGCATCTCTGCTCTGCATCATACGTGTAAACTTTTATTTAAAATGCAATAAATGTTCGCTGATAATCTGTTTTAGTAGTAATCATATTTGTACAACATATTTGAACCAGTTTAGAACAGTTAAATATTCATTTGCAGCGCAGTGATGCATTTGCGAACACACCCAAAGTTTCACTTGAAAAAAACGTTTGTAATTTAAAATATGTACATGATGTGGTTATTCATTGTTTAAATATTTGTTTGTAAATAAGCAATTTAATAAAAAAAAACTTAAGAAAAAAGTAAAATATCTAATAATCCATTTTAAATCTTTTATAGTATAAAATTCACTGCATATTGCCAAAATCATTTTTTTCATGAAATACTTCTTAGCTTCCATAATTATTTTTTATTTATTTCCCTGTACAAATTTATTAAATTTAAACTTTAATTTCGTGCCGTGTGTTAAAAAGAACCAAGAAAAAATTCGTACATACATATGTGCACAACCCCATTCGTTGTTTTCTCACTGACGACTAAATGAAACAGAATAAACATATGTGTGACTTTCTTGTCCACAATTGTGGTATGGCCTGCGGTTCACTGATCTAAGCTAACCTTATGACACAATGTTAATAGAGATATAAAGATTAATGCTGCCGTTTTATTTTCTAAAAAAAGTGCAAAATTTTTTTTAACTCTTTATGAAAACAAAATGCAATTTAGCGTTTGTTTAAAAAAAATTTACCCTAATAAGACATGATAAAATAATTGCTAATAAACTCTTTTTGTTCAAAAACCCATTTTAATGCTAATTTACATTGAAAAGTGCAATAAATTAAACACATTTTTGTTTCTAGAAAAGAAAATGTCATTATGACTCGAAATTGGCATATTTTGAGTTAGTGTTATTATATCTTTTCAATAAGAAATTCTATGAAAATTTTGTCTGACGCTGTGTGTATGGGCATGCTGCATGAAAGGCATTTAATAATATTATTCATAACATGATCGTAAATTTCACATTAAAATCAATCCATTGATTCATTGATTCGACTGTGTAGTGTGGGAGGTCTGTCTGCCGTGCTGCCATTAAAAGGCATAAAAACTTCCAATAAAAATTAAATATGTATATGAGCAAATAAATTATAAAAGCAAATTGTAAATACATACATATGTAAATCAGTAAATAAAATGTACATATTTATGTCTGTCTCATGTATGTATGTATTTATGTATGTCTGTATGCATGTGCTACCTAAATATTTATGTGCTACAAAAACTCGTTTCTCTGGCCACAAAACGTTCGACTTCTAGTCTAAATATTTTACGTCATGCGAAACAACTACCAAATATGTATGTATATACAGTGACTTGCAAAACTGTTCGTGAAGGCTTTAAAATATAACAGCCTTATATATAAAAATTATTAAAGCCTTATAAAGACTTTTTAAGAAAAAAATTTTATATTTATGATTTGATTTACATGTGGTAATTATTAATAAACAAATAACACCAAAGTTAATATGTAAATATTCTGACAATTACATAGTAGAACGTAACAACTAGCTGTTGTAGACCAAACACAAAGAACTCTGACGATAAAGGTATAGTGTTCTTCGAAAACAGCTAGTTGTTACGTTCTATTGCGTATTTGTCAGAATATTTGCAACTAACTTTGGTGTTATTTGTTCATTAATAATTATAAAATGTAATTTGGCTTTCAAAGCAATACGAACTTTAGCCCAATAAAATCATAAATATAGATATAGTTTTAATTTGTGTCTAATTTGCTCTAGACGATGATGATCTGGCAACCATATTTTTTGTTTATTGTTAAAAATGTTACTTATTACTAATCTGGTAACTTGATTTTGAGCTAAAGAAACTACAACTTTGCAACCGAAGGATTCAGTACGGACACTGCCGGCCTTATGTATAATCAAAAACTGGCATGAAGTTAGCATAAGTGGCAAAATTTAACATGGTCTTAACACGTTTTGCCATACAAGTTTACATTAAAAATCATGCTAGGATGTAATCGTGCGTTAAAACTACATTATTCGACGATTTTTAATGTCAACTTGTATAGAGGAACTCCTCAACTCGTACATAGTTCAATTTTATCACTTATGCTAACTTCATGCCAGTTTTTGATTATACATTAGGCCGTAGATATGCATGCATATAAAATCCTATGCTAGGGCTGCCAGAAGTATGAGCTCGTCAACCAGGACACTCATACAAACCACAAACGAACGTACAACAGAACCATATATACGAAAATCGAATGTTTAATTCATATTATGAGCACCGAAAATTTCGTTTACCAATCGAAAAGAATTTAGCTTTCGATGAAAAAATTTGTATAAACTACTGTTTTTTATTTTTTTAGGTATAGTTGTTGAAATTTTTCACCCTAGCGTATAGATGTTTACAAATCAAAAATTGTTATGCAATCGTATTGAATATTTTTATTAAATGACAGGTCGTAAAAATCGTATGTTCAGTTCAGGCTCAGTAATGTAATATAACTGTAACGGTAGGAAACAGTGTGAAAAGTAGTGTACAGATTCTTACATTCCGGTTACATCTCCATAACCATTTTCATTACTTTTCACATAATAATATCGATCAGCTGTTTCCTACCGTTAAAGTTATATTCCATTACAGTGGGCTAACTGAGCCTTAAGACTTTAAAATGATGTGAAATTTAATTTGGTACGGTACGTATGTAAGTGTATATGATAATCCGAAGAGTTTATTTTTACGTGGCGAGTTGTAAGTTTACGTATGCAACGATTTTGGTCCAGTATTGGAAGTCACTGTATATAAATATCGCTCATTTACTCAAATAATGTCTTAACTCAAAAATTTTAAATTCTTAATAAATGATGCCGAATTAATCCTCATATCGTTTTTAGGGTTCCGTACACCAAAGGTGAAAAAAGGAACCCAATTGTTTTCGCTACGCTATCCGTGTTTCCGTCTGTCCGTCACACGATATTTTCGCAGGAATCGTAAGAGCTACGGACCTGAAATTTGGACAGAGTATGTAGAACCTTGGCCGCTACAACAACAAATACATGAGAATTAAAAAATTAAAGGGTGTTCCAAAACATATGTATATTGACACTTGAAAATTGTAAAATTAGTGTTATTTTATATAGACTACAACAATTAACAATAAAACATTTAAGAAATGAAATGCATATAGACCAAGCTGAACCACCAGCAAATAAATTTCAAATTAACAATAAAATATTAAAAAATTTAAATCAAAGGGTGGTCCATCAGTTAATGCAATTTTGACTATTTAATTTTGACAACTTGCTATATCTTGGAAACCGTAAGAGGTAAAAACTCTTGAAATTTTCAAAAACGGTAAAACTAAAAAATAAGAAAATTATAAAATCGCCACACAAAAAAAATCGCCAAAAATTAAAAAAATCTCCAAAACGAAAAAATTGCCAAAACTAAAAAAAAATTCTAGCGCTTAAATTAATCGCCAAATTCGAAAAAATCGACCAAATGTAAAAATTCGCCAAAATGAAAAAAACGCCAAAAACCGGAAAAAAATCGCCGAAACGCGGAAAAGGCGCCAAAACCAAAATAATTGTTTATATGAAAAAATCGCAAAAACAAAAAAAAATCGTCAAATAAAAAAAAATCGCCAAATTGAAAAAACGCCAAAAACCGAAAAAAATCGCCAAAATGAAAAAAAGTTTCAAAACTCAAAAAAGCTCCCAAATGAAATAAGTCGCCAAAATTAAAAAAAGCCACAAAACGAAAAAATCGACAACTAAAAAAATCAACTAAATGAAAAATAATTTTAAAACATCGCCAAAACGAAAAAAATCAACAAAATTAAGAAAAAACGTCAAAACCCCCGAAAAATCGCTAAAACGAGAAAAAAGTGTCAAAACTAAAAAATTGCCAAATTAAAAAAAAACGCCAAAAACCGAAAAAAATGCCAAAACCAATAAAAGATCGTCTATATGAAAAAAAATCGCCAAAATTAAAAACACGTTAAAAACCAAACAAAAATCGCCAAAACGAGAAAAAAAGTGCAAAAATTAAAAAAAACGCAAATAAACGCAGAAAACATCAAAACTAAAAACTTACAAGCGAAAAAAAATCCAATAACGAAAAAAATTCCAAAACTCTATTTTTTATATAGGCTAAAGTTCGTATTGAATTACATATCTCCTATCCGTACGGAACCCTTAGTGCGCTGGTCAAAGTCGCACTTCACTGAATTTATTCACATTATGTTAAAATTTCAAATACTTATCTTTCTTCATATTATATAAAAATTTCACACAAATATCTTGTTTACTCAAAAATATAAAAATAAAACTAAATTTTCTTTTTTCTTTTGAAAACTTAAAAACTTTAGTTTTCTGGCAAACTAGTTTTATTTTTTGAGTTGTGACGTTGTTTGAGTAAATGAGCGATATGTATGTAATCAATTAAAGGTATTCGATCATTTATTTAATTAACTGTTTATTTATTTATTTATAGTTTGTTTTTATGTGTATATCTTACACACACACACACGCACATACAAAAAGAAGCCGCCTCATCACGCCACCTTTTGAAAAAAAATTTCTTCGAATTTTTTGAATCAAGTTTCTTGACTCATTTAATAACGTTTTCATTTGCTTCTTTTTTTTTGTTTGTTTATTTGTTATTAGATTTCTAATGAATCATTATTTGTTTTAAAATTTTTTAAATTTTTCCTTAAGTTTTTTGCAATATTTTTGTTTTGTATTTATTTTTTAGTTTGCATCATGCAAAAATCACGCCACTTTTATTATTTATTAAATTTTATTTTTGTTTTAGCTATTTTTATTTTGCTATATCTGTTCACCATGGCTGCCAAAAAAAAAGAAAAGAAAAATAAAAGATAAACAAAAATTAAAGAAAAGCATTTTACGACTTTTATATGAAAATTTCAATGTCTAAATTTATCTTGTAAACAGATTACATATTATTATTTTTTATTTTCATGAAGAATTTAGTTGAAAATATACAAAAAGTGAATGACCCATATTATTTTATGTTCTTTTTTTTTGTAAAGAATTCTAGCGAGATCTCATCTAAAATAAAAAAATATGTGTATACTCGTACACTCCGCATCAGATGATTAGAATCGCTTAAAAAAGTATATGTTTTAAGTACGTCATTTCTTTTTAAATTTCTGGTTTACAGCTAAACTTTTGCTATATTTCGCTCATTTACTGCAACAAAGTCATAACTCAAAAAAATTAGGTTTGCAGAAAATGTAATTTAAAGGAAAAAGAATATCCTACATTTCTCTCCAGAGTTGAGTATACAAAATATTTGCCTGAAATTTTTTTAAATAATATGAACTATGGTAGAAAAGTAATTCTGCATTTTTAACTTAAAAATAAAATTTTTTGAGTTAAGACGTTATTGCAGTAAATGAGAGGTTTTTAAATTTTATTTCTATTTTCATATAAAATAGGCATTTCCGTTTCCTAATAAATTAAAAAAAAAAAATATTCAATGTCATTGATAAAGATACAAAACTGTTGGGAAAACAGATGTTTTGATTTGTTTGTATGTATTTTGGAAATTGACCCTCTTAAAGCTTATCAATAATTGATATGAAAGCACAAGACATCAAAATATTTTTCTAAGAAAGTTTGAAAAAATTTATGACGCAATAAGTCTTATTTTCCAGAGCTTAATTTCTTTTCTATGAACCGAAATTATAGGATTATCAATCAATTCGCCATAGTCTTGGATTTTTTTCTGGTTGGATAGTTCCTAGTTGAATAAAAAATCACACAATCATTTCAGTGAGCAAATGTCAAAGAATTTATTAATCGCTTTTATGCAATGAAATGATATTACGTAGCATAAATATTTACATACATACATGCCAATACATACTTACACTCTAAAATAAACTAGTTAATCTTATTTAACTCGTATTAAGAGTATTTGTAGATCACGCCACAGTCGCTGTGAAGATGATAACAATTATAATTACAATAAAGAAAAAAAAGTTGTTTAAATTAGTGAGAAAATAAAATTAAAATTTTCACATTGTACATTATTTTAACAAAGATGGGAAAGAAACAAAACACATAGCAAACGTTAAGCGACAAGCCACACATACTAACTTTTTATCTGAATGAAATATTTAAAAACGAAATAAAATGACTTGCAACGCAGTTTTATTTTTCAACTGAATTTAGCGCAAGGACGTCCAGGATCTTAGCAAAGATCTGCTTCCTTTTGCTAATTAATAAATTCAGTAAAGTGCGACTTTGCATCGCACACAAAAGGGCTCCGTACGAACACTACATATGTATGTAATAATACTATACGAAAGAAATTTTGCATTCTTCCCTATTTTTTGCGCTTTTTTCAGTTTTCTATTTTTTTTTTCGGATTCTGGCGTTTATTTTTTCATTTTGACGATTTTTTTCTATTTTGGCGATTTTTTTTCGATATGGCGATTTTTCGATTTTTGGAGATTAATATTAGTTTTTATTGATTTTTTTTTTTGTTTAAGCGCATATTTTCGTTTCCGTATTCTTTTTCTTTTTGGCGATTTTTCGGATATTTCGGACTTTGGCGTTTATTTTTTCATTTTGGCGATTTTGTGTGATGTGGCGATTTTTTTTCGATATGGTGGTTTTTTCGATATGACCATTTTTCGATTTTTGAAGATTAATTTGAGTTTAAGCGATTTTTTAGTGTTGGCGTTTTTTGAGATATATGGCGTTTTTCGGTTGTTTTTCTAGTTTTTGGCGCTTTTTTCGTTTTGTCAATTTGTTTTTTTAAGAAATTTTTTTGTTGCAGCGATTAATTAATTGGCGCTTGTTTTTAGAGAGTTTTTTTCGGTTTTCCGCAATTTTTATAGTATTGATGACATTTCAGTTTTGGCGTTTTTTTTCGATTTGGCAATTTCTGTTTATTTTGGCATTTTTTTAATGATATTTAGTAATTTTATTATTTTATTTATTTTTGGTTACAACGATTAATTTCAAGTTTTGGCGATTTTTGTTGGTTTTGGCGATTTTTTTCGGTTCTTGGGAAATTTTGGCTTGTTGCTTTAAATAAGTATTTTTTTATTTTTAGCGATTTTTTCGTTTTGGCAATTTTTAGTTGTGATGCTTGTTTCTTTTAAGCGATTTTTTCTGTTTTTGGATTTGATTTTTTTGGTATTGACGCGTATTTAACTTTGGCGTTTTTTTTGACAATTTTTGTTTTAAAATACTTATTTTTAGTTTTAGCGATTTTTTTTGGTTATGGCGTTTTTTTCGTTTTGGAGGTTTTTATTGGTTTTTTAGGTGCCGCTTTTTTCGTTTTTTTTGTTAAATATTTTTAGTTGGAGCGATTCATTTTTATCTTTGGTGCTTGTTTCTGTTTGACAATTTTTATAATATTGACGCCTTTTAGCTTTGAAGTTATTTTTCGTTTTGAGGATTTTGTTTTGTTTTTGACGAATTTTAGATGTTTTTAAATTTTGCGTTTTTTTTTAGTTTTCTTTTTAATGATATTTTTAGTTACAGTGAGTAATTTTTGGACTTGGCGACTTTTTTTTGGTATTTTTTTTTTGCTTTGACGTTTTTTAGTTTTGGCGTTTTTTCGTTTTGGTGGGCTTTCTTTCGGTTCTTGTGAATTTTTATTTTGCTTTGTTTTAAATATTTATTTTTAGTTTTAGCGTTTTATTTAATTTTAATTAAATAATTAATTTAATTTTAGTGCTTTTTATCGTTTTGGCGATTTTTTGTTGTTTATTTTAGTTGGCATTTTTTTTTTTGGTTTTTTTTAGAAAATATTTTTAGTCGCAGTGATTAATTTTTAGCTTTGGCGCTTGTTTCTGTTTGGCGATTTTTATAATATTGACGCTTTTCAGCTTTAGATTTTTTTCGTTTGGCGTTTTTTCGGCTGTTGCGAATTTTTTTTAAATAAATATTTTAGTTTAAGGGATTATCTTAGTTTTGGTGCCATTTTCCCGTCTTTGCGACTTATTTGTTTTTGAAAATTTTTTGGTGTTTTTTATTTTTGCGGTTTTTTCGCTTATTTTTAGTTGTGGCGCTTATTGCTTTTTAGCGGTTTTTTGGTTTTTGGTGATTTTTTTGGTATTGACGCTTTTTTAGTGTTGGCTTTCTTAGTTTTGGCGATTTTATTAAGTTTTTTTAGAATTTTTTTTTTATATACAAAAATATGTAACCTCAGCGGGTTTCTTTACTCTTGATGCCTTTTTCGTTTTGGCAATTTTTTTTGTTGTTTCTTAAGATATATTTAGTTACAGCGATTAATTTTTAGTTTTGGCACTTGTTTCTTTTTGTCGATTTATTTAAGTATTGACGAAATTTTAGTTTTAGCGATATTTTCGTTTGACGATTTTTTTTCGGTTTGTATTAATTTTGTAGTTTTTGGCTATCGTTTTACTTTTGGTATTTTTTTAGTCTTAGTTTTTTTTGAGATATTTTTTTTGGTGTTTTTCTTTTTGGCTATTATTTTAATTTGTTTTTATTTTATTTTAAGATTTTTTGAAAATTTCAAGAGTTTAACTCTAACGGTTTCCAAGAAAAATAGCATTAACTGATTGAATACCGCCTCGTCGCTGTTTTTTTTAAATTTTTGCAATATCTTGTCGCTGGTCGTTTCAATTCTGTTCAGTGTACCTTGAGTCACATGTGTATAACTTTTACTGAACAGTAAATATTTAATCCAATTATCTAATAACTAAGATAACAATTTTTTTTTTGCAAAATAAACAACTCAAGTGTTGTTAAGATAATATTGAACGAGTTTCTAATAAAAGAAGTTTTTTCCCAAGAAAGAGATAAAAAAGTAAATTTTGAAATTTTGTATTTGACATTTATGCATGTATGTATGTATGTATGTGCATAAATAAGAGATAAATTAAAAAATAATTGCTATAACATAAAGTTTGTAGATAGACATGAAAATCTAACATGAATTTATTTAATTTATTGACCACATTTAAACACACACACATACGCACTCAGACACACACTTAGCTACATACACACTCATGTAAGATCATACTCATTCTTCGCACTTTCACAGAAAATCAATTAAAATTAAATAACAATTGAACTTGAGGTTACATATTTCACTTGATGTGAACACTTTTAAAAGGGAAGAGGATTGAATGTGGATTCTGTTGAAAATAGCTTTCAACTCGAGTCTAAATAAAATAAAATAATTAAAATTTAAAGTATGGGGAAATTTCTTTAAATTGCTAAAGAATATTATATATACTTCTATTTTTTTATTTTTGTTGGTTCTTCTTTGGTGCAAGAATTTGTTTATTTCTTGTGGTTTGCCTAATTTGTAATATTTGTTATTTTTTAATTTTATATTTTGTGAGGCTTCATTTTACACACCAATAATTTTTATAAGATTTTTTTTACTTGGCTTTAAATTTTAAAAGAATTGATTGACATAAATAATAAAAAAAAACTTTTTCATGTAAATCTGCGGTTATAACGTTTTTATAAGCGAAAAATTATATTGCAAGGAATTTGATACTCGTAGTCAGCAAAGATTTTGTAATAAAATTCTAAATAAATTAAAAAAAATAAAAATTTTAGTATTTCAATTTTCGTTTCATAAGCACTATGGGGAATTTCAGCCATTTTGTGACCATAATTAATTATAGCCAAGCAGCAGAACCGATTCAAGTGATTTTTTGTAATTAAATTTCGGAAGCCTCCTTCTTAACGTCCTTAATCATTTTATCACCTTTTCTCACGAATAACAATTTCTTATCACTCACCTGCACTTCCCGTGACCCGTGGCAAACTTTTGATTAATATTAATAATACATTATATTCAATGTTTTCTTTTAAATTTTAAAAAGCTGTAAATTTTTATTATGAAAAACTTTACTTAACTTAACTTAACTTTACTTTACTTTATTTGAAATTACGCATAAAACACCATGAAAAAGTGACAGTAAAACAAAAATTTGGAAAAATTGTAATTAGATTTATTAATTAGCAAAAAAAAAAATATTTTGTTCGTTCACGCTCACGCATTCTCACGTCTGGTAATTTTCAAGCACTCATTTTTGGTTTAATCAATCATTGAAAAAATTGATTTTATATTCTTCCCCTTAAAGTAAATAAATATATATTTCGCTTTATTTGCCCGAGAAAAAAAGTTTTTTGTTTTAAATTGGAAACATTTTTGAAGTTGAAATATAACCAACTAATATAAATCACCAAAAAACGAAAAATAATCAAAACAAAAAAAAAACGCCAAAACTAAAAAGGGGTCAATACTAAATAAATCGCCAAAAATCTAAAAAAATCGCCAAAACGAAAAACGCCCCAGAACTATAAAAAAATGTGTAAGTGGCAAAAAATATCCAAAATTAAAAAGGTGGTCAAAAACTAAAACCGCAAAAACATAAAATATCGCCAAAAACAAAAAAAAAAAACGCCAAACTTTAAAAATCGCTAAAATTAAAAATATATATTGCAAAATAAATTCCAAAAAATCTAATAAAATCGCCAAAACAAAAAAAAAATCCAAAACTAAAAAATCTCCAAAACCCAAAAAAGTTTTGTCTGGTATTACAGATATAGTGTCTGTACGTAACCCTTCGTGTGCTGGATATATTAGTTCTGGTCAGTCTACAGAATTCAAAAATTTCAAATTAGGACTTTCTGGTAAGCAAGAATTTTTAGTTGCCGGCAGGCACTCTGTAGAGCCAATTGCTACAAATATGTTTAATAATATTAGTTGAACTATATGAAGTCGGAAAGCTTTATAAAGCTTTACTTGGTTACCATCCATAATCGAACCACTAATTCGGATTTAGTAAAAAAATATTCACTACACTACGATCGATCGGCAAGCTTTCCACCTACCACTCTGTCTATTTCTATTATAAGCTGTTAAAATATAGTCATGTTTGTATGTATCTAGTTTTATAATTCTCAATAATTTATTGGAATTTTAAATATAAGTCTAATAACAAATAAACTTTTTGAAATGCGTACTGGTTTTGACTCGATTTAAATAAAATTTAAAAAAATTAAATGGGGGATTCAAATGGTAGTCTTAATTGTCGTAGGTTCAAAAAAAGTAAAAGAAATAACGTGGGCTTAAAGTGTACATTTAAACAAAATTTCCATATAAAAATCGGTTTTAACGTACATTTCAATCAAACGCTATTTTTTTCTTTGCATATGTGGTTTTTAGTTTAGTATTAGCTAATGTTTTAAATTATTCATCAGGAATAATTTTTTAATCAGGTTTAAGTTCAGGGGGCGGCATGCGATATACGACTCGTAATTTAAAAATATTTCAATAGAGTTTATATGGAAATATTTTAAATTACGAGTCGTATTGAATGCCGTGATTTGCCACCAAGTATTTTCAATTCTTGTGGACTGAAATATTTCCAAAGAAGGGAAGAAAAATTAAACTAGACTTTATTTAGGTGGGAAGAAATACCGATATTTTTCTGTGCATGCACGTACCTCATCAGCACCCTTGTCTATTTACTTGGATAGAGATTGATTGTCTCGTTTTAAATTATTTTAATATAAATGTTTTTGATTTTATTTTTCTTTTTTCAAACAAAAATTTTAAAACACTATGATCTTTAGAATCCCCCCAATAAATATAGTTATTTATGATAAAATACAACATATAATAAATATTGTCAACAATAAAATCAACAATTTAATGCGTTTTAAAATCTTTATATTTCGTCGATTTTTTTCCCTCAAAAAAAATATGATTTATTAACTAACATTTGTGCCTTGAAATACGCGTTGTTTTCTAATTAAAAAAAAAATTTAAAAAATGTTAATGTGTTTTAAAAATCTAATAAGAAAAAAAAATTGACCTAAAGACTTTTATAAAATCTCCAAAACGAAAAAAAATCGCCAAATTAAATAAAAAAAATTTTAAAACGAAAATTAATCGTCAAAACCGAAGAAATCACCAAAATGAAAAAAACGCAAAAAACAAAAGCAGAAAAAACCAAAACAAAAAAAAAATACCAAAACCGAAAAAACGAAAAAAGAACAGCTAAAACTTAAAAACGTTTTTTTAAAAAACGTTCAAAACAAGAATTAAAAAAAATGCCAAAACTAAAAAACTCCAAAATAAACAAAAATAGCCAAAATGAAAAAAATCGCCAAAATGAAAAAAGCGGTAAAAAGTGAAAAAATCGACAAAAGCAGAAAAAAAACGCTAAAACAAAAAAAATGCACATGGGTATGCTCTTGCAACGCTCTAATATCTAGGAATCCTTCGTCTGCGAGTCAAAGTTACACTTTACTGAATTTATTTTAGCTGCATGAGAACTTAAAATGTACAATATGTATGTACATATGTATGTTCGCCATGAGATTCTTCGTTTGCATAGATATTTTGTTTCTGTTTTATTTTTGGTTTATTATTAAATTTATTGTGTTGTTGTAACAAAGATGCTTGTTTTCTAAAGAGTTTTGTTTGCGGTTTTCAAACTTATTATGTTTGTATATAGAGTGATTCTCTATATAGCATTAAGAGTCTTTCTATAAACATACGAAATTTGTTAACAAAAATCAAATTTTTTGGGTTGAAGTCTACTGACGAGTTCCAAAAGCGGGAACGAAATGCTTTTAATGTATAATAATAATATTTTCATATTTGTAAATATAATATACATAGTTTAGTTTAGTTTATTAAGCTTGCTGAAGCTTAGTAACAATTTTTAACTTTTTTTTTGGTTTTATCAAATTTTCTTATTATTGTAAAATAGATAGTAAATAAATACATTGAAAAAAAATTCATAATGAATTTTAGGTAAAAATTTTGGAGTCGATATACTAAGGCGATTAATTTAGTTTTTATAAATCAATGGAATAATGCATTTTCCATCCCTGGCTAAGGCTTGCATAGATTCGGTTTCTTTTTTTTCATCTATTATTTTTGTTTTTTGGCTTATTAATAGATTTATTTTGTTGTTGTAATAAAACCTTTAGAATTATGACAACCAGTTGTTATCTATAGTTTTTTTTTTCAAAAAGACTCTCGCAATGATTGACTAATTTGGAGGCTTGTCAGCAAAGTTGTGGTGTAAACACCGCAACTTGTTTGAGGGGAACATGTAGGCAAGTGCATGTGTGTGTATGTGTATAAGTATGTATATCAGTCAGTCAGTCAGTCAGTCAGTCAATTTAAATGACAAGTTGAACAAACCTGCTTGCTTGTTCGCATTAAACATGCATCATGCTGTTTGTTGAGCATTAGTTGAGGTTAAGGTTGTTTGGTTTTTCTTTTCTTTGATTTTTTCTTTATTTTTTTCAAAATGTTATCTAATTTGCTTTTTGTTGGTGTGAGTGTTTTTTTGTTTTTGTTCTAGAATAAAACAATTTATGCTGAAACTAGTGGCATTTTATTTGAAAATAGTTGCTTATATATATTTTTTGTTTTAAAAATAATTTTTGAAGCCAAAGAATGGCCGTAAATCGATTAAGTGAATTTAATTAAAGACTTTTGCTTTTGCCTTAATTATGTTTAAAAATTAAAAAGCTATAAAAAGCTATCGGCCTTATTTATAAAAATTATTAAGGTTTTATAAAAAGGTTTTAAGGCATATTTTCGTACAAAATTTTTCTTATTAAGCCTTAGTAAAGCCTTAATAATTTTTATAAATAAGGCTGTAATTTTATTCAACGTATTGTACTTGTGAACTCGAAAGAGTTTAAAATTTTTAGTAGAGGTATTTTAGTTATTTTTTCTAAATGCTCTTATATCACAATTAAGGATAAGACTGCATTTTGAGTTCACTTCTTTCTTTAAACGTCATTTTTTACGCGTTCCTTTTTTTACACGATTTTAAAATAATTCGGTTCAAAAATAAGAATAAATAATTTTTGATGTGTAAACATCTATCTTAACAACACAAATTTTGAGTAAGATCGTAAAGCGTTATCAAATCGGTGTGAGCTATGTATGAGTGTATTAGTGTAATTATACGAAAAAGAAATACAGGTAAACTTAACAGCTGCATAGAAATACACTCAACCGAATTTAAAATGTCAAATATTTTGTTTAAAAGATATATAGCAGTCTTTACAAAGAATTTATGATATTATATTATAACATATCTTGATTACTGTACTGTTGCCTTACACTGAAGCTGGTGCACGACAATGGGGTAACAATCTCCATCTCATGCCAATTATTATGGGCGGAGATTTTAATACAAATTTTGCAAACCCACAGTCTCAAGCTTTATCAAAATTTTTATTTGACGTTTTCCACTTGCATATTATGAGCAATTCTCCACAAACCCCTACAACAACTAATAATTCCACTACTATAGATGCAGTTTTCCATAGATTTTTAAATATAGTGAAGTAAAAAATTTATATATCTTATTTTAGTTACCATAAGCCAATATTAAAAAATTGTCATTACTAGATGTTTACACATCTCCCCTGTGATCGGACTCATATTGCTTCTTTTTTTTCAATTTGCACGACTTTTTAAATAATGGGTGTTTTTATTGAGGTATAGAACTTTAAGTTGGCATCACTTTTTTAACTGGCGGCCATTTTGTCAGCTGTCAAGTAATTAATATTTAGTTTGGTTTCCCATTTCATCATGAACAGGTTGACAAAAGAACAACGCTTGCAAATCGTGCAAATTTATTTCGAAAATAATGGTTCAGTTCGCGAAGTTTACCGCAAGCTCCGTCCATTTTATGGTCGACATAATCGTCCATCAGAGCAATTAATTCGGTTAACCATGGATCGTTTTCGCACTACGTTTACTCTATGTGATAATACGCATCCGCAGAGACGTCGAACAGTGCGCACCGAAGAAACAATTGCCGCTGTAGAGCAAAGTGTTGAAGAGGACCCGAATGAATCGATTCGCCACCGGAGACCGGTATAGAGCCATGATAACCGACTATTTTGTTCCCGAATTGGATGGCATGAATGTGAATGAGTTGTGGTTCCAACAAGACGGCGCTACATGCCACACAGCGCACGTCACAATCGATTTATTGAAGGAAACATTCGACGAGCGCATAATTTCGCGGAATGGACCTGTCAATTGGCCACCAAGATCGTGTGAATTGACACCATTGGATTATTTTCTTTGGGGATATATGAAGTCGCTCGTCTACGCCAACAAACCAGAAAAGTTAGGGGACTTGGAAGCCAACATTCGTGGAGTTATTGCCAACATACGGCCCCATATGCTCGAAAAAGTGGTTGAAAATTGGACCTGTAGAATTGGCTTTATTCGAGCCAGCCGCGGCGGCCACATGCCCGAAATCATATTTAAACATTAATGGCATAAAATTATCCTTCCAATAAAGCCAAATTGATGGACATTAAAACGATTTTCTTGTGTTTTATTTCAATTCGAAGTTCTATACCTCTAAAAAAAACACCCTGTACATGGAACGAAATTTTCCGTATCAGAAAATTTTCCGTATTTGATTATATATTCTCAAATTAATATTCAACCATTTGCTTTGTTTGATAAGAATAAACAATAAAAAAGTTAAAAAAATTGCTTAAGAAAAGAAATAAAAAGCTGCTAAAAAAATAATACGGTTTTCGAAAACGCTGCGTTGAATGAAAAATTTCATTAAAATAAAAATTAAATGTTAAGAATTTTGTTTTTTTATTATACATAAGTTTTTAAAATAAAACAATTTTTAGAATTTAAAAATTTTAATATTTTTCAAACTTCTTAAAAGCCTTTAAATTTTATTTATTGAAAAATAAAAAAAAAAATTATATAATTTTACCTTAAAAACCCTTATTGTTAAAAGGGTTCGAGTGATATAAACAGTCCCAGTAAACAATTCTTAGCAAACGGAAACACTTTCTCTACTACACACAGTTATTTGAAGCTTTTAAAACACACAATGTTAAATAACTCGATGCTGGAATACCACGATGTTAACTTTGCATTTCTTTTTCACAAGACTCAACTAAAATCACTTGTAAGCCTTTTTTATGCTTAACATAAAGCCTTCAGAAAAATGTTTCTCATTTGTTTTTTTGATATTTAACATAAAGCTTACAGAAGAATGTTAGCAACATCCAGATAGTCACATAAATTTGCTTGCTATGGGCGTGTGTGTGTTTTTAGGTAACTTAGTTCTTTTTCATAAGACTCGTCTGATTAAACTCCAATGAGTCGTAAGCCTTTTTTATGCTTAACGTAAGGCTTTCAGAAGAATGTCTCCCATTTGCTTTTTTTATATTTAACATAAAGCTTACGGAAGAATGTTAGCAACATTCAGAAAGTCACAGCATATTAAGCAGCCTCTCAATTTGCTTTCGATGGGCTTGTGTTTATTTTTTAGGTTGACAACAGGGGTGTCAAATTTTTTCTGAGCTATTTTGCCATATTGATTTTAATAATCACCAAAAGTCGCCATAATCAATTTTATGTAGTTTTTCCTAATAAATATTTGATAACTAATTTAATTTTATATAAAACTTTTTTTTAATAAACATTTTTATAAAATAATTGCATAGAAAATCGGCGGCAGAAAATCGTCAAAAGTAGAAATGAAGTCGCCAAAAATAATTTTTTGTAAATTTTTCTCATCCCAATGCAAAATTTTATAAAAATTATTATAAGAAAAATCATGAAAATCAAGTTGTTTTAATTTCTTGCAGACTTGTTTTAAAAGGATTTATTTTTTTTTAAACTACTCCCTCAACAAACTAATTTTCTTGAATTACAAAAATTGTGAATTTCAATTTTGTTAAAAAATAGCCATAAAAGTCGCCAACAAATTTATTTATAGCGAGAAAAATCGCCTTGTCGGCAAAACAAAAATTTAGACGCAAAAACAAGTTGAAAAATCGCCACGTTTGGTGAGAAAATGTTATATATGACAGCCCTGGTTGACAATAGAAAATCATTGCCAAGGAGTTATAGTATTTGTTGGTTTGTGTCTTTCGTCTGCATTGGCTTATGTGTTTGTGTGGTTGTATATTTCTTAAATAGAACAGAATATAAGAATATAACATTACAGTAGTTAATGTTATTTTGATGAATTTGGTCATGACTTTAAGGCTAGTAAAAAGAGAAATTACTATAGTAACCTATTCTCTTTGAGTTATTGATGTAAAAGAGAGAGAGAAAGAGACACAATAAAATTTCAAAAACTAGTATATTAGCTCTCATATAAAAGGGGCATTACAGCATCATATATGGTTTACTTTAGTCATGAGCAATACTAGATATTTTGTTGTGCTGAAGCTAATTTAAACATGGAAACTTTTTCAAAATACTTTAACTCGTAAGTGAAGTGATCAATATAACAGTTTTGTGCATTTTTATTTAACAGAATTCCATCACCATTTGAACTTAATTTTTTTCTTTTAAGAGCTCTATGAACAAAGTAAGTTCATAGTTTAATTGCTTGACTCTGATCTGATCACACTGTGATTTCTTGTATAACAAAAAAATAAAGAGAAAACAATAATAATAAATACCCTACAGTTTCAATTGATTTTATTTATTGTTTTCTAACCCTTTTAAGCAAACGCTGCGCGTCATTCAATTGTTTTTCCTAATAATGTTGCTTAATGGTTTTTTAATAGATTTTATTTTCTGTTTTAAATTTGTTGCTATATATTTTTCTCAACTTTTTAGTTGACAAACAATCAACAATTTAAAATTACGACTTGTTTTTTTTTTAATTTTGAGTGTGTGTGTGTTTGTGTGTCAGCAACTTTGTTTTGATTGACATTACGAGGACGGTTGAAGAATTGTCTCAAGACAGACAAGGCAAAAATTTTATAAAAAAAAAATTAAAATAAAATACATTTAATGATTTTAGTGTTATATAGTCATGATCAAAGTAGTTCTGCTGGTGGTTAAAAAAAGTTTAAAAAAATTATATATATTCAAGTAATTAGTGTAATATTTATTTGCCGAGCTGTCAAGCAGCAACCATCGTAATCATAAGCGGAATAAAGTAATAAGGAAAAAGTGTTTAAAGGCTCAGTTAGCGGACAGCAATTTAATGTAACTGCAACAGTAGGAAACAGCTGATCAATATTTTGATATGAAAAGTTGGTTACGTGAGATTTCGTTACTTTTCTCATAATAATATCCATCAGCTGTTTTTTTACAGTTGCAGTTACATTACATTACAGTCGGCTAACTGTTATATTTTACTGTTTTGCAAGAAAGCACTTTTAAGCGTTTAAGCAGATTTTCAGAAATTTATTTCTTTTACAGTTAAATTGTGAAATACTGCGTTAACCTTGACTTTTTTAGCCAATATTGTTCTCTTCACTTTAAGTAATACATTTAAAATATAACCTAAATTAAGCCATTATTCCAATTGAAGTCATTAGAAGTCTAAAAAAGATAAGTCGCAAGTCATTGGGGCTATAACTTACTGAAAAATCACACAATTTAATTGAGATTTTGGCCAGAGGTACTTGGGAATATGCAGATTACGGGGGTAGCATTAACTCAAAATCAGCTTATCTCGACTTAAGTACTTTTTTCTTTTTGCCATAGATATAATACATTTTCATTTCTTATTTTATTTGTTTGAATAATAAATTGACTGAATAAACATTTATACTTATAATCAAAGCTGTTAGATATGGCAATTTCTCGCCAAACGTAGCGATTTTCAACTTGTTTGTTGTCTAAATTTGTGATTTTTCTGGCATTAAAAAAAATATGTTGGCGATTTTTATTCCTATTTTCTTTTAATTTAACCTAAAAACTTTTATAATGCAATACATTTACATGCCTTGGGATTTTGATGATTTTTCTGATATTACTTATATTAATTTTAGTCATTTTAAGTTGTTTTAAATTTGGATGAAAAAAATTTTCAAGAAAAAGTCCCTTTCAATAGCAACTTTCGGTCTTCGACTATAGTCGAATGTGCTGATCTATCGAATTTTCATTCGTTATTATGACGAGCATTCGAAAAAGAACGTCGTTATTGTGAATAAAATCGCAAAAAATAGCGTACAATTTGTGTTTGTGTACTTAAAAATAAACATGGTTTAACACTTACGATTTTTAAAAGTTTTTCATATTAAAATACTTCATCGAAAGCTAACTTATGTTCGATAGAAAATTAGTTGATCAACGAAATTTTCAATGCTCATAATATGAATTGAACTTTCGATGTTCGAAGATCGAAAATCGAATGCAACTCATAATAAGGGCCATAATTTTTGGCGATTTTATTTCTAATTTTTGGCTATTTTCTGCTAATTTTTTTTATTATTATTTAATAAGAATTTATGTAAAAAATTTATTATATAAATAAATGTATATTAAGAAAAACTACATAAAATTAATTTTTGGCGATTTTTGAAGTCAATTTGGCGAAATAGTTCGGAAAAAATCTGGCAAGCTTGCTTATAACAACATTCTTAAAAAATACTTTTTGTCCCGCTACCACAAACATTTTCAAGGCCGCCCTCGTAAATGCAAAAATAATTTTCCTCTTGATTGAAGAAAATAAGAAAAATGTGACAACAGCATACAACAATTGATTTGTTTATTTTTGTTTTTTATAAATTACAAGGCTGCAATCCATTTTAGTTTATTAAAATAACCCCAAACAATTAAAAAGTAATAAAAAACAACACTTTAGGCAAGCATACATACTTGCTTTCTCTCCCTCTCTCACACACTAACACACTTACTCCCACTCTTAGCCAACACTATTTTGCGCTCATTTTTTTAACAAACCGGAAATGCTTGAGATTATCTCTGAAAAAATATGTTTTTTTTTGCCATAAATTATTTCAATTTGCAGAAAATAAACTTTTTCTACCGTATTTTCGGGTTTTTAAACTCAATTTTCCTTTGATTTAAAATGTGTTGTTGCGTAAGCTAAAATGTGTTTGTGTGTGTGTGTTTGTATGTGTGCTTGTGTGTCTTGTTTGGTAAAATTTTTAATTAAGATATTAAAAAATTTTCCTCATAAATTTTACGAAATGTTTTTTGTGTTTAATAACTTTTTTTTCCTTTTTTTTTGCATGACGATAAATTTTTATCAACAACTTTTATTATGTTGGCGCTAAAGTTTTTTTGTTTTATTTTGCTTTAAACTTTTTGTTTTAAATTATTAAACTTGTTGGTGATTTTTGTTGTTGTTTGTTAATGTATTTTGGTGTGTTGCTTGTTTATTAAAGGTTTTTTTTTATTATTGCTGAAGTAAATTTTATTTTTTAAGCATAAGGGCATCCTTAACCCTTAAAAAATGGTATAATAAGCATATGCATATAAGGCAATTTTAAACTTAATTTAAATTTATTAAAAATGTTGGATGTCAATTTTTCATTTCGATTTAACAAATTATACCCTTATTCATAAACTATTGTTAGAATTAAAACATAGTTCTTTTCAACATTAACTTAAAAAATATCGTTAATGAATACCGGCTTAAATAATTTGGTTATTATTGGAAATAATTAATTAAAAAATAAAAATGAAGGAGGATATTTTCTCACCAGATTTCTCGTCATACACAAGAAATCCCAAAATAAGGAAAAACGCTTAAACTAAAATAAATCGCCAAAAACGAAAAAAAACCCAAAAACTGAAAAAAATCGCAAAAAACAAAAAAGGCCCAAAAATAAAAAAGCACTTAAATTAAAAAGACGCTAAAACAAAAATAAATCGCTAAAAAGAAAATTAAAACGCCAAAATGCAAAAAACTGAAAGAATCCCAAAAACAAAAAGCGTCAAAACTAAGAAAAAGCACCAAAATGAAAAAAATCGCTTAAACTAAAATAAATCTCCAAAATCGAAAAGTAAACTCAAAAACTGGAAAAACAAAAAAACGCGAATAATAAAAAAGCACCAAAATTAAAAAAATCGTGAAAAAAATAAATCGCTAAAAACACAAAAAAAACCCAAAACGCAAAAAAAATTAAAAAATCCAAAAAAAAAAACGCCAAAACTTAGAAAAAGTTCCAAATTAAAAATAAAATCGCCAAAGACCGCGATAATTTTTAACTTGTACAAAATTTTTTTTAAATCTCATTCATTCTCATCCGTAGTGCGATTCGGTAACTTTTAACGATCCCACAATCGTAATTTTGTCGCTTAAAATAACGATTGTGTGATTCTGAAACTTCTTTTTAACGATAGGACTCAGCTGATATTTTCTGTTGATTTTTGTCGATAAAATTAACAGCACATAAATTATTGTCGCTTAAATAACGACACAGCTGACATTAACTTAAAGCGAATATCGTTAAAAATGTTACTGAATAGCAAATTCGATAAATTTTCGTTATAATTATTTTAACGATGCTATTATATTTAGTTAAAAAACGTTAGTGAATCGCACTACAGGTAAAATATTCTTCGATTTAGGCTAAAGTTCGCACAGTGTGCGAGTTCAAGTCGCACTTTACGGAGTTTATTGATTTTTATGATTGACTTAATTTGCTCCATTTGCTGGCACACACATGTAATCATTACCTTTGTATAAAATCCCACGGGAAATATTTTTATACCGGACTTTAAGCCTCCAACTCTTCTCCTCTTCAGTGGTTTTTGGTGCCTTTCTTCAAAAGGCATCAAATAAGTATATTTGAACGGCCTGAATGGTACATGATCATTCATGATTGCCAACGTGCATGATGAGTCATGATCAATTCACGTTCTTTTATGATTGTAACCATGCCTGAGCATGATTAAAATTATTATTATTTTTTTTTGTTAGAAATTTAAACAAATGCTTTAATTTTGGCCTCTATTTTTCAGTTCACTTCTTGCTAAGGGTTAAATACATTAAATACTTTATGCTACATAGTAATGGGTATCGCATTAAATATTTATTATGTCGACTGGTCGAATGAGTTCCCTTGGATTATATATATATATATATATTTTTTTTAATGCAGCAACCTCAGTTTCATAAGATGACCACAATCGTTTGGTTGGCCAACAAAATGTGAATTAAATTTTTTGACTTTTATAAACGGTTTATATAATGCTTGCTTCTTTTAGGATTGCACAGTGGCACCTAACGCTACAAAAAAGGACATTTTGAAATTTTGGAATTTTTTTTAGTAGGGCCGATAAAAAGTGCCTTGAAGTATATTATATATATACATATATATATATATATATATATATATATATTTGTATATATGTATATATGTATACATGCAAATGCCGCTATAACGAACGATTAAATGTCAGGCACATTCCTTACACCAAACAAATGAGTTATATCGCAAAGTTTTTTTAAGTGTAATTTATATTGTAGACATGACATGTATAATATAATAAAATGAATAGGAGCAATTTTCGCATTTCAAATAAACTACCAAATACAACCTAACGGTGCCACACTTTTTTTGCTATATATTTTATTTAATATTTTTTTTCGTTCGTTATAGAGAAGCATTCAAAACATTCACTTTAATGAGTTAATAAATTCTAGGAATATTTTTATTATCATTCGTTGTATCCACTATATAATTAATATAGTATTCGCTATACATATATTTAGACTTTGGTTATATCGGATTTTCATTAAAGCAAGATTCGTTATATCGAAATTTTACCTGTATATGTATAAAATATATAAAAATGTGCAAAAAATGCGAAATAATTTTTTATATAAAAATATGGAATCAAAACAATTTTTTTACTTTTTCTCCTTAACTTTTTTTTTTGGTGTTGTTGAAAACTGCAATTATTTTTAGATATTATTCAATAATTTAATTTTTATTTTTATTGAACCATGAGTCTATATGCCAAAAATATTTTATTCTGATTTTTTAATCTTAAAAAAGTTTTGTAATTTTTTTTCAATGCAAAATTAAAGTTTTTTCTTCTGCTGCTCAGTATGGTTTGGTAATTTTACTACACTATGTTTGTCATCATTAGTGTCTTGTTTTCTGTCTAGCAACATGTTTTTCTCATATTGCAATTAAGTAACTTTAACCACAAACAGTAGTGGCAAGAAACTTAAAACCAAAGAATATATATTTATTTCAAGTAACACCAACACCTTTTCTGTGTTAAATGTAATAATATCTGTGCAGATTAATATCTATTTTTGGTGAGAAACAAATTATTTATTAATAATGCCATAAGAATAGTTTTTTTTTTAATATTAAATATTTAAGTTTTGTTTAAAAATATAAAAATAAAATTAGTGCGAATTTAAAAAACTTATTTTTCGTTGGCACACATATTACGTAACTCTATTTTCGGAGTTTTTGTCCCACCCTTAGTAACGATTTTTACAAAATTTTTAGTATATTATTATGCTGCTAGCGGCATTTCTAGACTTGCAGTCCGTAGCCTGCTGTCGTAAATGTGTTTAATGCATAATAATATTTTATAGCAAAAAATAATAAAAATAAACACCAATATAATTAATACTAACACCCACTCTCCCTTTCTTTCTCACTCTCTCACACTATCTCACCAAGAAATGTTTGTTTACATTTGAACTGTAATACAAACAACATACAAACACACACACTCACACTCACTCTTGTTTACAAATATTATGTAATGGATTTATGGCCTGCGTTGTCTTACTGTTATTTTAACATCCAGCATCATCATCCACACACCAACAAACACACACATATATGTATGTGCACATGGTTTTGTATAACTGTTAAGAGTAAGTAAGTAAGCTTATTATAAAACAAAAAGAAATGACAAATTTTGTTTTAAAAACAATAAATCTTTTATTTCATACTCTTATTCTTTCACACTCTTATTCAAGCTGGTATTTTTTTCATATGAATAAAATAAGTCAGTGAATAATATATATTTTTCTCGTACCTACACTGAAAATAATATATGGGTATTTCCATGACCGTCATTAACACATTTAAAGTGCAAAAACTCAAAATAAAATAAATTTTTATCAGAAATAATTTCTTAATTGGGCTGAAATTCAGTATTTTCAACTATTGCAGAATGAAATGTTTTTATTAATTATTTATTATTATCTTGAGAAATAACGAAATATTTCGTAAAATCCTCAAAAGTTTTCTTAAATTTTTCTAGTGGATATTTTTCAGTGTAAATATTTAGTTAAAATAAACAACAGGAAAATAAATTTGAGAAAAATCAAATTGTCAAACATGGCATTTTTTTTCTTCTAAATTAATTTGAAATTCACTCGCACACACACGTTCGCTAGTTTACTCGAGCAAACCGGCTCACGTACATATGTAGAAAATTTTAATTGAAATTTATGTCTCATTTAGAATGTAAATTTAAATTTTAATACACGTACATACATATGTAAGTATATAGGTATGTACATATGAAAATAAATACATACATATATATTTTAAACATAATGCGTGATTGTTTACGCTGATGAAAATGTAGCTGCCACTGTGTGCTTTTGGTGTGTGTGTGTGTGTGTGTGAGCTGAAATGCGTTTAATAATGTAGTAGATTTTCGCTGCTTTAACTGAACAGGTAACGTTCAATACCCAAATACCCCAGAGAAGGAGGTTTTTTGGTTGTTGGCTTGCCTTTGAGTTTTGCTCTACGAATAATAGCGTCAGGCAAAATAGTGATTTAAACAAACTTTCTCATTCATATTACAAATTATTCATGCATTAAGTCATTGAAATATTTATTCAATAGTTCATTTCATTTGATTTTAGTTGATTTCAATTGCATTTTAGTTTGTCGAAAATATCTAAAGAGATTTATTATTTTAAAATGCACGCACGCACACACGCCACAACACACACCACAACACACAAACGCACACTAATGCAAATTAACGAATATGATAATAGCGCAGGGTTTGCGCAATATTTAAGTATTTGCAAGAAACTAAAAAATAGTTTAAAATCAAATTGGAGACTTAAGAAAAAAACAATTCTTCTAAAATCGTAAGAAAAAAATAATTTAATAAAATTTTTTTAAAGAAATTAAAAAAAAATTTAAATTCTTGAAAAAAAATTAAAATAAAAATTTTATATATATATTCGCAATATTATTGTGATATAATTAATATTGAAGAAAAATTTTAAATTCACAACAAAAATTTACATAAAAAAAAATAAAAATTTCCACACATATTTGCAATATTATTGTGCAATAATTATTACTGTAGAAAAATTTTAAATTCATAAAAAAATGTATATAGAGAAATTAAAAATTGTATAGCTTTATTTCCAATATTATTGTGTAATAATTAATATTGTGCAATAAAATTGTTTGTGTGCGAATTGTATTAAAATTATAAAAAAATTAAAATTAAAAATAAAAAATACACATATTTCCAATATTATTGTGCAATAATTAAAACTGTAAACAAATTAAAAATTAACAAAAAAGATTAATTAAAAAAAAAATAAAAATTTTCCACACATAATTGCAATATTATTGTGCAATAATTATTACTGTAGAAAAATTTAAGATTCACCAAAAATCTGAATAAAAAAAATTAAAAATTTTATAGAAATATTTCCAATATTATTGTGCACTAATTAATATTGCACAATAAAATTGCTGTGTGTATATAATATTAAAACTCTCAAAAACATTATATAAATACTTACAATATTATTGTGCAATAATTAATACTGTAAAAAATTAAACTTCACCAAAAAAATTAAATTTTATTGACATATTTCCAATATTATTGTGCAATAAAATTCTTGTGTGTATAATTTATGGGTATATAACACAGTATATTGGATAAAATCAAATAAAAATTATTGCCCAACAAAATATATTTTGTAATGTGTTGACAACATTGCACAATAATTATTTCCAAAAACATCGCTAACATTATTATTTTTTATTTGCTTAATTAAAAATGATTTAATATGTTTTGAATTTTGTAATATGTATTTAGTATGTCTCACGGACCGTGTATATATATTATATATATTTATATATATATTTTTTTAATATTGTGCAATTTATTGAATAGTTAGTGTGGAGCAAAACGACAAAGTAATAACAATAAAGCAGTCAATAATATCGCATATTATGGGCACTTTTAACTGAATTTGCAAAATCATTTAACCACACTTTTTCAAATTTTATAGGACAGAAAAAAACTTAAAAAAAATTATACAGTTTAATAAATTTTTAATTCTGCTTATTTATATGATACAGGTTCAATAATTTGTAAGGACATGTAGTTCCATGTAATACCCAATAATTAATTAAAAATGTAATTTTGTTAGTTGCACGGTTTTGCATTTCGGCTGACGCCATGTACAAGTACATACTACATAGTAGATTAAATAATCGTGCTTAAAACTTTTCAGTACCTATACAAAAATTTTAACTCAATTATAATTTATACAATGTTTCAAATATCTTGAAGCACCCTCCCTCCTTCCTTCCACTTGCTATTTCGTTTATATAATAAAAAATTATTTATATTTACGTACTTGTATCAAATGTTCATTTGAAAGTAGGAATCTTAGTTTCATGTTACATCACATAACTAATTTTCAGTTGAACATGAAACCACGATTTAATAATACAAATTAAAATTTAAGCAACATAATTCTTTCTAAAAATCTCAAATAATTTACATGTAACAAAGTTTGACAGTTGCACAGACAGGTTGATGGCAAAAGAGAGGAAACGTATGTATTTAAAAGAGACACATACACACACATATACACAATTCACTTAACTAATAAACTTTTACAGTGATTTTCTAAATGGAAATTTAATCGCAAAAAGCTTCTACGAAAATAGCGCTTCTTCTAACAATACGAGCCATAACCGCCAAAACAGCTTAACAGACACATTTTTTGGACTTCGTTTTTATCGATTTTGGTAAAAAAAACTAGTTTTGAAACTTAGATCGCCTTTTTGACGGTCGTACCTCAATATAGTTACTAACACTATGATCTTTCTCTCCTTGTGTGTCTGGTTTTTATTCTACCGATTTTTTGTATTCCCTTGGGCATCTTTAATAAAAACCTTTAAGTCTGGAAAGGCTATATTATTATTTGCTTTTTGCTGAATTTTTAACTTTGTATGACTTATAATGAGAGTTTTGTAAATTAATTCAAATGTTAAGATTTTCCGTCACACCCGTCACTGTAAAAATTTAAAAAAGTGTAATAAAATTGTTAATGCACGTAGTGAATGCTTCAAACTTTCTAACAATAACAAAGTAAGATGGTATAATTAAATCTTGAGAATTTCCATTTAAACATTAGTGTATTTACTTATAAGAAATATTTAGTCACACCCGTCACAACACTGAAAGTATATATTTTCAATGGATGTAAAAAATAGAAAAAAAAGTTTTAACTCGGGAAAGGCTTTAGTGTTTTCAGTTTGTTATTTGTTGAAGCTTAGACTCTGTATATCTTAAAATGATAGTTTTATGGATTTATTCAAATATTAAAATTTGCGGTCACACCCGTTACAGTAAAAATTTAAAAAGTTTAATAAAATTGTTACTGTATATAATGAATACTTGATATTTTGATAATATAATTAAAATGTGAACTTCCATTTAAATATTCGAGTAGCTACTTATAGGAACTATTTGGTCACACCCGGCACGCCAATGCTAAATATAAAGATAAAATGTACTTTTTACAGAAGGTACGTTTTTATAAAAGTTTCTTCTTACAGAAGGTACATTTTTATAAAGATTCTTCTTACAGAAGGTACTTTTTTATAAAAGCTCCTTTTTATAAAAGGTACTTTTTATAAAAATTTTTTTATTATTTTATTATTATTATTTATTTATTTTTTAATGTTGAAAATTGTGTAATTGAATCAATCAAATACTTATTTTTTCTACCAGATTTTAACATCCACAAACATAAAAAAATATATTGAATCTATTGTTTTTAGTTTAGTTTACAGATTTAATTAAAAAGGAAAAAGAAAAGCGAGAAAACGTGTTGAGAAGTTTTGTTTTTTCTTAAAAAAGTTTTGATTTTTTCATTTCCTTTCCACGCACAGTTAAATTGATTCCTTTTGTGTTGCTGTTGTTGTTTTTATTACCCTCGTTGTTGTTGTTTATTTATTGTCTCCTTGTTGTTTCAACATCAATATGACATCGTATGTCCAAGATATGTCTTTTCATTTGATATTGTCTTCGTTTGCCTTAGAAAGCTGTGGGAGGAAGAAAAATGATTCTAAGAACAACCAATTTTCTTGAAAAATCACAAACGAAAAAAAGGGTTTTTGTTCTATGGCAAACTTTGGCTTATAGTGTGTCTGTCTGTTTTTGGAACACATCACTTGCGGATATGACACGCTGTCGCATAGTCCCGATAAATTTTTCTTTTCTTTTCTTTTCTATTATTTTTCTAATCTAAGACGTGACATCTGATATAGACAGAGAAGGCCAAGCTTAATGGCCAAAACTAATAAATACGTTTTATAAAAAACATTTGCTACAGTCAAAAGTCCTTCGCTACTTCCAAGCCTTTAGTTTAAGGCTTTAAGGCTAACATCAACTTTTCTTGCATCTCAACTTTTGGAAAAATCTGGCTGAAAAGACAATTATTCGAGTATTCCGGCGTGCCTTTTATGCGCTCCCGCAGTTTTAATTCTTTTTATCACACTGCCTTTTTTATATAAAAGAAAACAAAATCTTTCATTTAAGCTGACACTTGTGTTGCTCCTCGTTTTTCGCATTAGCTGTGTGCATGTGTCCGTGTATGGACCCTTTCCACTAACGTTAGTTAAAGTGTCAATTTAAACCGGCGTCAGCACGGAAGTGATAAGACGGAAGTGAGCTGGTAAAAAGTATAGAAAATCTTAATTTAGCTTAATAAAATGGGTAAAAATTGTAATACCACTCGCCCAGCTGTGAGTTTGTGGAAAATGAAAAACTTCAACGGCGAACACTTTTGCTGACAGGCGGACACGAAGAGGAAGCAGCACAGAAAAATTGGTTGGAAATCTAAAATGAAGATTAAAAGTGAATTTCGTGGGAAAAAAACATATTGCCAACTAAAAAAAAAAAATGAAATAAAAAATTAAAAGAAGAAGGATAACAATAATGAAAAGTAGTTTTTAGGAATGTTTTACAACGAAAGCAAAGAACATGATTAAATGTTCTTTTCTTTTTTACTTCACATATTTTCATTAAACTCCTAAAAGGATTTTAATAAATAAAAGGGTTTAAAGATTAACTAAAGCAATTGCATAAACCGAAAGCTGAACCCCAATAAGTTCTAGTATTTTCTAATAGACTAAGCACAACTCCTAAGATTCTTAAATGAAGGCCTATTTTCTTTCTTAAGCCTAAAATTTCGCAACAGGAATATTTAAAAAATTTTCTTTCAATACTGTGCTGTTGTTTGATCATTTTTAACGAATTATAAAGCTTATTTCTGAGATTTTTTGAGGTTTCAGAGTATTCGAATTATTTTGCTGTTGTTTGATCATTTCTTGCCAAACTTAAAGTTTATTTCTGAGCTTTTTTTGCGGTTTAGGAGTATTCGGAGTTTGCTTCTTATTCATGTTGTCTGAAATTAATTTTCTTTTGATGTTTTTTTAGATTACGCTATTTCTTAGAGCATCAAGAAAATTTTTTGCGATTGTACTCATCGTTTTTATTTAACGCCAAATTTTATTAATTTTCATTAATTATACTTTTTAAAGCAATTTTTTTTAATTTTTAAAGTGTCTGCTTTTTAAGTTAAATAATAAATTACAAAATTGCATAATATTTTCTGAATAATTTTACACTTGCTTAAATGAATGAACTAATATTCTCTTCATCCGAATCAGTCTTAATTTTTTATTTATTTATTTTTTAATACAAAAATTTTCTAATTTTGCAGAAAATATGACAACAGAGTGCAGCGAAAAACAGTTTCAATGTGGCAACGGAGCTTGCATACCTATTCGTTTCCTGTGCGATGGTGACTCCGATTGTGCCGATCACAGTGATGAAATGTTACCAGAATGTAAATTTAGAGGTAAGTACAAAAATTGTTTCTTATTAGAATAAAGAAAAATAATTTAATTTTTTCAAGTATTGTTCCTTAGTAAACTTAGCAGGTTTCGAAACATATCACTAATTTTATTTTAACCTAAAGATTTTGCAGTCTTCGCATAATTTCTTAAATTTTTTTTTGGTTTTTAGAATGCTTTGTTAACCACAATTTGTAATATTTTTTTTTTGTAATCAAAGCTTTTTGAAATCAAATTGTTATTTAATTTAAGACCTTATATATTTTCGGAGTTTTCGTAATATTCGGAGTTTTCGGTATTTTTGGTCCTAGGTCCACTTTCGCCGAAAACCTTTTTTTTAGAAACCTTAGAAAATTTTTTTTCATTTGCTGCCATAATGATTCATGATTATTTAATGGGTTCCCATAAAATCAGCGCTTTTGTAAAGCATTTTCGTAAAGAAATTATTCGGAGTTTTCGCAAAATATTTTTGAAGAATAATATTTTCGGGTATTTTTCTTAATTTTATATTTTCGGAGTTGTTCTTCCAACAATAATTTTTATCAATAATTTTGGAGTATAAATAATATAATATATAATAAATTTTTCGGAAGTTTCGAAAAATATTTTTGAAGAATAATATTTTGGGGTATTTTTCTTAATGTTATATTTTCGGATTTGTTCTTCTAACAATACTTTTTGAACAATAATTTCGGAGTATAGTGCTAATGTCGCACTTTTCGGTAAAATAGTTTTTTTTGGAGTTTTCTTAGAGTAATAATTTCGAAGTTTTTGATAAGTATTTTGAAGTGTTATATAAAGAAATTATTTTCGGTTTTTCTCTAGAGATTTTTTTCGGAGTGCGCACAATGTCTCAGATTTTTTTGAAGTAAATATTTTTGGGATGTTTTCGAAAACTAAGTTTTTCCCTATTTCTCTTAGAATTTTTTTTTCGGAGTATACACATTAATGTATATTTTGTATATCTCAATATTGTTGATTTTGGGGGGTGGGCTTGGTATTTTTCGAAGTAAAGAAAATTTCTTTGTGTTGCCTAAAGTATTTTTTTCGGAGTTTTCATTAAAAAACTTTAAGTCTTTCAAAAATAAAATTTTTCAAAGTCATTTTCTCAACGTGATTTTGTGAACTTTCAGCTTTGAAATGCAAAGTTATTCTTGGAAGTTTTCATTTGATCAGTTTTTCACACGTTTTCATAGAGGATTTTTTTAGGAACTTCTTTTACGAGTTTAAAAAAAATTTGCTTTTATTGTAAATTATTAATTAATTAATTTTAATTAATTTTTCGGAGTTTTTGTAAAGCTATTTTTGAGTATTTTAAAAATTTACATATTTCGGAGTAATTTTTAAGCGGTATTTGGTGCAGTTTCGGGTTTAAAATACCGTGTTCTCGCTTAAAGTTTCAAGTAAAAGAGTTTTTCTGGTTGGTATTTGCTTTCAGAGTTGTTGTAAATTTTTCGGAGTAATTTATTATGAGTTTTAAAAGAACTTTTACATGATTTTTTAAGAAAAGTTATTTTTGGCATTTCCTTAGTAGTAGATTTTCGGAGTTTTCGTATTGCAAATTTCGGAATGTTTTTCAGAGCTATGTTCAGAGCTATGTTCGGAGTACATACCTTCTTAGCGTGATTTTGTGGGGTTTCGGATTTAAAATACATACTGTATTATCTCTCTTTTATCGAAATTGAAAAGAAATAAATTTTTGATCTTAATATATTATTAAATTAGTCAAAACCTCATCTATTTGTGTATAAATCCAAAACCAGATGCATACGTGCATGCATATAAACATACGCACATATGTATGTATGTATCTATGTATGTATGAATTTATATTTTTATAACGTTACCTTAATATAGAAATGCCTTAACTTATTATTATTTTTTTGAATTGAGATTTTTGAATTTTTCGATATACATACATAGGTATAATATGTTCTTCTATAGAAATTTGCAAAAAATCTAGATTTCAAACAAGATAGTGAGTTTAGGGCTTTTCTGTATTAAGGTAATGATATGTACACATGTATGTACATACGAATCCGCTTTAGCGCAACACGCTTTACTAAAAAAAATCGGATTACTGAAAGCGATACAAATACCCGCACTGATCTTAAACGCAGCTAGTCCTATTCACTTCGCTTTAGCGACATATCGCTTTACTGAAAATATCTTATTACTGAAACTTCGCTTTAGTGAAAAAATAAGCAATGACAAATTTAATTATTAGAAATCGATTGCCTAACTTAAGGTTGAACAAATTTTACATGTTTTGTGCGTTAAAAAATTAAATGGCAAAATGTATATGTATGTCCTTTTCGTACTTTGTTGTATTTTTCTATTATATTCTACTGATTTTAAGCAGTACTCTTAATTGTAACAAATCTCAGTAATCTGAACTACGTTTTAGAGAAAAATTCGGATAAATGAAAAAAAATTGGGTTTTAGTTATTTCCAGTAAAGCGGAGTCGACTGTAGTACATATGTGTGTTTTTTTTAGTTGAACTTTTTTTTACAAAAAAAAAAAATCAAATAATCAATCGAATACAGAAGAGCTATTCACTGCAGAAAATATAAAAAAAATTTAAAGAGTGCAAAAGATAAAAAACTTAAAAATTCCAACATTTTGTTTTTACTTGTAAATAAATATTCATTGCAGTTTTTAAAGAAACATCATGCATGTTCTAAAAAACCCTTTAAAATACTGAAATAAAATCCTTGTTTTCTTAATAATGCCATACAAGGAAAGTGAGTGAATGTGCTTGAATGTTCGGCACAAAAGTATACAGAAGTTCAATTAGTTTCTTTTACATTTTGTAAAATAAACGAACTCTCACATAAGCCTACATGCACACACACAGGAACATACTGTATGTATGCAAGTGCCATCTGCTGTTTAGCAGTCAATTGATCACACCATCAACAACATCATCAATATCAACAACATATCCATCATCGTCATCGTTATCGTCATCTTCGTCATCGTCGTCTGCATTTTCTCGTCTACATTTTCATGAATTTTCCTGATATTTAAATGTTTGCCTGCCTGTGTGGGCTTCTGCTCGCTTTTTAATGCCACTCAACTGGAAGTTTGCCAGCTGCTGTTGCTGCTGCTGCTGCTGCAAAACAAAAAAGGAAAAGTAAAGTATCAAAAGAAGAAAAATGTTACAACATTCTTACACTTGCATTTTTAAGCTTCCGCTTATTTTTATTTTTTTATTTTTGTTTAATGCAACTGAGTGTGTGTCTGTAGGTTTTGTATGTTTGTTTGTTTGCGTGGTTTCGCCAAGTAAAAGGTTTTAAATTTCTTTTACATAAATAAAAAATAAAAAAAAAAATTCATCTGCTTGTTACACTGTCTGCTACAACTGTTGCTTCTTCTTGTGTGTGTGTTGCAACTTGCAATATATGAAAGTGTTTTATTACGCGTTTGCCGCTTTTACCTCTCACTTGATGGCAAAAGCAAACATAAATGTTCAATCATTGAGTGTGTGTTGTGAATTACAAAAACACAAGCAAAATTGCTCTACTGTTTCAGTGTAAATAATCGTTACAACTCAATTGCATGGAAATGCAGAAAGGAGGCATGTCGATAAGATTTGTGAAAATACTCTTACTTCTTACAATAGTTTTTAGTTGAAAATTAGGTTTTTTTTTAGAGAAATTATTTTTTTTTCTTAGTTAACATAGGAACCTTTTGCCCAAAATATTTAGACAATTTTACCAAATCTTAGTTTCTTCAATTCCTAAATTTTATTAATTAAGACATTATTTATGTACGGCTTTATTTATAAAACTTATTAAGGCTTTAAAAAGGTTTTTTAGAACAAATTTTTCTTAAAAAGTCTTTATAAAGCAATAATAATTGTTATAAATAAGGCTGTTATTTATTATAACTTCATTTTTCGGGCCATACTGGTTAAAGTATTCCTAACCTAGAAACTCCCAGAATTCGGAGTAGTCTTCTGTTAGCTTTAAAAGCTTATTTTTTTTTAAATTTTGATATGTAATTATTTATAAGCTAGGGGTTAAAAATCTTTTTCACAATACAATCACAAATTTTGAGTAAGATCGTAGAGCGTTATCAAATCGGTGTGAGCTGTGTATGAGAGTATTAGTGTAATCATACGAACAAGAAGTACAGAGAAACTTAACAGCTGCATAGAAATACATTCAACCGAATTTCAAAGCATACCTTCATGAGTTAATTTTAATAGAAATTGCTTGTGTAGCGTAATAGTGTTACCAGTGGGGATAATTTTTGTTAAAAAGTTGAAAAATATAAAATAAATAAAATATATATGAACTTTTAAATAAAAGAGCGTTTTAAATGTCAAATATTTGTTTAAAAGACATATAGCAGTCTTTATAAAGAATTTATAATATTATATTATAACATATTTTCATTACGTACTGTTGCCTAACACTGAAGCTGGTGCACGACAATTGGGTAACAATCTCCATCTCATGCCAATTATTATAAGTGAAGATTTTAATACAAATTTAGAAAACCCACAGTTGCAAGCTTTATCAAAAGTTTTATTTGACGTTTTACACTTCCATATAAGCAATTCTTCACAAACCCCCCAATAACTAATAATTCCACTACTATAGATGCAGTTTTACATAGATTTTTAAATACAGTAGAGTCAAAAATTTATATATCTTATTTTAGTTAATATTAAAAAAAATTTTCATTACTATATGTTTACACATCTCCTCTGTGATCGGACTCACATTCCTTTTTAGGGTTCCGTATAAAAAGGGTGAAAAAGGAAACGCTTTTGTTTTCCTAAGGAACCGTAAGAGCTACAGACCTGAAATTTGAACAGAGTAATATACATATGTATGTACATACGTGTATTGACACTTGAAATATGTAAAATTAGTGTATTTTTGTATAGACTACAACAATTAACACTAAAATTTTAAAATATTTAAATTAAAGGGTGTTCCATCAGTTAATGCAATTTTGGCCATGTAACGCCACAAACTGAAGAAAAATTGCCAAAATGAGAAAAAAAAGTGCCAAAACTAAAAAAGCGCCTGAATGAAAAAAATCGCCAAAATGAGAAAGTGTCAAAACTAAAAAAATGCCTATATGAAATGAAAAAAACTCCAAAAATCGAAAAAATCGCCAAAACAAAAAAAAATCGCCTATATGAAAAAAATCGCCCAAATTAAAAAAAATCGCTAAAATAAAAAAATCGCAAAAATTAAAAAAAACGTCAGAAACGAAAAAAAATGCAAAAACTATATTTATATACATATATATGCTAAAATTCGTATTTAATTGCATATCTCTAGTCCCTTTGTGTGCGGGTCAAAGTCGCACTTCACTGAATTTATTTTATTTACCAAATGTTTGTTTTTTTGTGAAAATATTTGAAATTAATTAATTAATTAATTTAAAAAAAGGTCCTATTTGGGAACGAAAACTGTTCATTGTAGGAAATAGAAGAATTCTACATATTTCCCACTATATAGAAATGGTGCTCCTGGCGGTTCTTTAAAGAGCACATAAAGTCGCATTTCTGTAACTATTTTGGAAGTTTGGAAAAATTAATTTAAAAAAAGTGATTTTTTAAGCAAAATTTCTAGAGAAGAGTAGTAGTGGTCATTGTGGGAAAACGTATTTTTATATTCTCTTGCTGGTTTTACTAACTAACAAGATGAAAAAATTTTTTTTTTCGTTTTCTGTAATTTTTTTTAATCAGAGAGACACTAAAATTAGCCGAGACAACAACCTTTAAAGTAACACGAAAATTTCCTTTTTTTTCATTTTTTTACCCTAAAAAGAATTTGAATTCTGAAGGGTCCAAAAATCCGTCCAAAACAAAGTTTCTGCTTCAGAAATCATTTAAATAGTAAATTAATAAAGTTTTGTCGACTCTAGCAGTCATATACGGAATGTGCTAATCGTTCTAATACTCTTAAAATTGTTTTTGTTTTGTGAATTATTAATTTGTTAAGTTTTTTTTTTCGTTATTTTATCTAATTTGTTATTGCCAAATTCTTTGTTTTGTATTGTTTCCAGTAATAAATACTGACCATTTTACCAGCATGAAATATATAACATTTTCAAACATAAAACAAACTATTTCCGTGAAGCGAATAAGGATTACACTACTGGGAATTACTAATCTGCTTTAGACTCTGGTATGTTTGCACTTTGTTTTCAACTTAAGCAGAATGATAAAAGAAACCAAACAGAAATACAATTTCTTATAACTTTTGCCAAAAGAAAGAAAAAAATAACTTCAGGATTTGGCTTTTACAAAGCACTTTTATCTCTCTCCTAATTTTGCTGCTTGAATATATGTGCTAAATTAAAATGATAAAATACTTTGAATAACAAATACTCCAAAGAAGAAAACAACTTTTCTCTCCATTTCCATAATCACGTGTAAACCATTATGAATATTGGCTAAATAATGGAGAAAACTAAAATTATACACAAACTGCTGCTGCTGCTACGAGTATTGCTTCTCCTTGATAATTTTGCACTATTTGCTGGTTAAATGTACAACAACTACATCAACAACAAACTTATAATAGCATACAACAATGAAATGAATCTAAATCTATTTAAATATTTCCTTAGAGATTTGTACAAAATCTACTTATTTCTGTAACTACAGTAATATAATACATAAACATGCGGTGAAGCAGGACAAAGAGCTTGCTTGCAGAGCACACTTTTGGCAAACTATCTCTATTCCTTATTTTCCTCTTTAACTCTTAAAGAAATATATTAAAGTGTTTTAGCAATAATATTGGTTGCTCACCCAGGGCCAGTTAAGAAGAAAAGTGTGAGTATCTACACTTATAGTTAATCTGAACAATATACTTATACGCTCCTGTAGCTCATCAGGGTATCCAAAGCTGGTAAATTCTAAAAGTTCCAATCCTCCTTTAACTTTATTAAAGGCATCACAATATATTTTTGTCTTAAAGCACTATTCGTTAGACAGGTGTAGTGTTAAATAAGTTAGTTTAAAAAGCGTCGTAAACCTTATTCAGATTTGGTTGAAAGCACCCCTACTGTGATAATCGCGAAACCTCAAATCGGTTCGAAGGACCATAGCAATGCCGTGATTCGCTTTTATATACAAGTCGTTAGTTTTGAAAGTAATTCAAGTCAAATTTTGTAAATTGCTTGGAATTAAAAAAAATCACAAAACTCACATACCCAGTTTCGAAGGACCATAAATAAGTTCTAACTCGAAGTTATACAGGGTGGCCCAGAAAGACCGAAGTGGTGTGAATTCCTTATAACTTTTTATTTAAGACATATTTTTTTAATTTTTTGTTTTTTAAATACAGTAAATTTATAGGGAATATTTTTAGATTAGTTATTAAAAATTGTATCCCGCAAGTGGTGGCCATTTTCTGCTTCGCAGAAATGTGCTCTTTCCATTTCCATTATTCATAACTTATTTATGAGTGACGAAGCCCATTTCCAATTAAATGGGTTTGTTAACAAGCAAAACTTTAGGATATGGGCTAAGGAAAACCCGAGAGTACTTCATCAACGACAATTACACCCAGTTAAGTGTACTGTTTGGTGCGGTGTTTCTTCAGAAAGGATCATTGGTCCATATTTTTTGGAAAATGAAAGAGATGTCGCCATTTCCATCAATGGTGATCGATATCGGGCCGTGTTGGAAAATTTTGTAAGGCCAGCCGTGGAATACCATCCGCAAATATGGTTCCAACAGGATGGAGCCACAGCGCACATTCCGAGGGCCACAATGGCTATTTTACGCGACATCTTTGGGGAAAGAATAAATTCGCGTAGAAGCAATTTTAATTGGCCTCCGCGTTCCCCGGATTTAACCGCTCCAGACTGTTTCCTTTGGAGTTATTTAAAAGGGAAAGTTTATGTTAATAAGCCTAGGACTATTGAGGAATTAAAAACCAATATTCCAGACGAAATTAACAACATAACACCGGAAGTTTTGCGAAAGGTCATGGAAAATGTGTTGAAAAGAGATCATTTGTGCGAAGCAGAAAATGGCCTCCACTTGCGGGATATCATTTTTAACAACTAATCTAAAAATATTCCCTATAAATTTACTGTATTTAAAAAACAAAAAATTAAAAAAATATGTCTTAAATAAAAAGTTATAAGGAATTTACACCACTTCAGTCTTTCAGGGCCACCCTGTACATAAGCTGTTAATTATGAAAGTGGATCAAATTATAAATTTAACCTAAAAATGCTTCAATTCCCATTTTCAAAAAATTAACTTGTTTCATTTCCTAAATGAAACGTTGATCCAAAATCATTGGTCTACTCTGTAATTCGAAACGAAAGAAAATGCTTTCGAATTTGTATGCTTGTAACATGTAAATTCGAAAGCATTTTCTTTCGATTCGAATTGCACAATAGACCCTCAGAAGAGTAAAAAGAATTTTCGCATTTCGCTCTAATATTGTAAACTTTAAAATTTTCCAATAAGAGAGAGAGAGAGAAAAATTTCATGTCCAACTAAAAATTTTGTAAAAGAAAAATAAACTGAAAAAAATTACAAAAATCGCAAAAATAAAGAAAAATTGTAAAACGTCAAAAATTGCTAATCTGAAGAAATAATCGCCTAAATGTGAACATTTTCCGAAACATTAAAAATCGACATTGTGAAAAAAAATTCGCAAAATCCATTAATCGCCTGAACAAACACCCCAAAGCCCAAAATCCCAAAAAAAAAATCACAATTTTCTCTCCAAATATGTAAATCGAGGAACCTAACTAAATTACAAAAAAAAAACAAGAGAAAATATAATTCCCAAATTGGTAAAAAAAAATCGCCAAAAAGCAATTAATCACAAAAGCGACAAAAAACTCGCGAAAATACTGAAATTTTTAAAAACCAAAAAAATTTGCGAAGTGCAAAGAATATACCAAAAGCGAAAAAAATCTTCAGACGAAAAATATATTCCAAGGGTAAAAAATCGTTTGAATGATAAAATCGTCAAATCGGGTAAAAATTTAAAAATCGAAAAATACTTAATATTAATTATAAAAAACCGGAAAACTTTAAAAGAGCTTTAGCAAAATCAGAATTAATCCCCAGAAATCAGCCAAAACGTAAAAAATTTAAAAATGAAAAAAATACTTAAAAAATTGCGAACTGCAAAAAAATATAAAAAAAATAAAAATCTTCAAACGTGATAAATTTTCCAAAGTACATAAAATCGCTTAAATGGTAAAATCGTCAAAATGGGTACAAAAATCTAAGTAATACAAAACCCGGTAAACTTTAAAAGATCCAAATCCGAACTAATTCCCAAAACAAAATAGCCAAAAATCGGGAAAACACCAAAAATAAATAGATCGGGAAAAATCTTAAAAACGATGAAAACGATGAAAAATTCTGAAGTTTGTAAAAATATAACAGAAGCGAAAACATCCCCAAATGGCAAAAAAATCTTTTAAATGAAGGGAAAAATCGTCTAAAGGGTAAAAAAATCGTCTAAATGGTTAAATCGCCAAAAATGGGTTAAACTTTTCAAAACGGAAAAATACCTGAAAATTGTAAAAGAGAGTAAGCAAAATCAGAATTAATTTCCAAAAAACGCAAAAAATTGCCAAAATACCAAAAATAAATGAATGAAGAAAAGCAAAAATAAAATAGTGAAAACTGCAGAAACGTGAAAAATTGAAAAGTTCTCAAAAACATATAAAAAAAAAGATCTATTTAAATGAAAAAAAATCTTTAAAATGAATGAAAAAATCTCCAGGGGTAAAAAAATCGCTCAAATGGTACGGATAAAATCGCCAAAATGTGAAAAACTTTTCTAAACAATAAAATACTTAATAATATAAAAAAAACAAAAAACGTTAACAGAGGTCAAAAAAGATATTTAAATTTTTCCCCAAAAAAAGAAAAGAAATCGCCAAAACACAAAAAATGGAAAAAAATTTAAAACAATTTTGAAAACAACGGGAAAATAAAATTTTTTTAAATAATATAAATAATAAAGGGAAGAAACAAGTCACCAGCCGAAAGAGAAAAATTTTAATAGAAAAAAAACCGGTGAAGCGAAAAAATCTCTAAAAAAATGTCCAAATAAAAAATGAATAGAACAGCGCAAAATGAAAAATTTTAATTTAAGTAAGAAATCGCTAAAAAAAATTAAAAAAATCGTCAAAGAAAAAAATTTCGAAATCTTCAAAAATCGCCAAAATGAAAAAAGTTTCAAAAGCTAAAGAAAAATGTTTATTAAAGTAAAAAATCGCTAAATCTTCAAAAATGACCATAAAAAATACTTCCAAAAGCGAAAAATTTCAATAACATAAAAAATAGTAAATGGATAAAAAAATTGCAAAGAGAAAAATTTTAATGAAAAATAAATCGCCAAAAAATCGGTGAAACGAAAAAAAGCTCTAAAAAGTTTAAAAATCGCCAAAGTGAAAAAAAATCCAAAAGAGAAAATTTTCAATAAAAATTTTCAGATAAAATGAAAGAAAAATTTTTACGAAAGTAAAAATTCGCCAAGAAAAAATAAAAAAAATCGTAAAAAAATAAAAAATCATCTAAACCAAAAATCTCTAAATCTTCAAAAATCGCCACAATAAAAAAAGTTTTAAAAAAAAAATAAAAAAATTTACAATAACGTGAAAAATAGTAGTAAATGTATAAAATATGGCAAAAAGCAAATATATAATAAGAAAAAAATCGCAAGAAATTCAAAATCTTTTTAGGCGAGGGAAAAAATTTTTGAAACGAGAAAAGTCTCTGAAGATTTTAAAAAACAATTTCCAATAGCTTTAAATTTTAGCTTTAAATTTTAGTAAAGAGCAAAATAAAGGCAAAAATTGTTGAAACGAAAAAATCTATAAAACGTTGAAAGTTGCCATATTAAAAAAAATATTCCCATTAGCAAAAAAAATTATTAAAAAGAAATAAATCTTTAAAACGTCAAAAAAATATTTCAATAGCTTTAAATATTAGTAAAGAGAAAATTACAGAAAAAATCTTTAAAACGTTGAAAGATTTCACACTAAAAAAATATTCCCAAAAGCGAAAAATTACTGTAATGAAATGAAAAGTAAATGGACAAAAGCTTAAGCGGAATCAATAGCTAAAACTGAAATAAAACAGACAAAATCAGCAAAAAAAAAAAATGCTATACAAAATTAAAAAAAAACTGAAATGAAAAATTTTAAAATTAGAAAATATTAACGAAAAGTCATTATCAGGGCGCATATGGTCTGGCTACCCGGTGCCCTTAGATACTTATATTTTATAAATTGATTTGGTAAAGTATATCTCAAATAAATAAATAAATAAAATAACGAAAATTCAGTAAAAATTTCCTCACGCACGTGGAAGTTTCAAGTGTTGTCTTTGCTGGAAAAGAAAAATGTAAAGATTTCTCTTAAACACTTAAATAGAAGTTAAAAAAATAATGCTCCAAAAAGCTTTATTTGTAGCAATATTTGCATATTTTTGGTATGGAAAAAAAATTCATATTTTCCCCAAAGCTTTGTATGGTAATAAAAAGTTGGTGATAAAAAAATGTAGTAAAGCGAAAATAAATTTACAAATATAAAAAATATGTTGACCTAATTGAAAGCATTACTCTATTAGAAAGTGTGACCAGTCTTTTAACAAATTTTAGCTTTCCCGAGTCTTGTTGTATTCCACTTCATATTTTATTTTTTCTAAGAACTTTCGAGCAATGCACTTATTCCAACATCACTTATTTTACCACTTTATTACCTTCAATTATTCATTTGCAATCCGTTTTCTTATTTTTTTTTTCATTTCCTCTTCTTGTAAAACATTCAATTGCAATTCATTCAATTTTCCTGCTTACGTTCCATTCTATTTTTTTTCTCTCTTGCAATCGAATATAAATTTTTCGTGTAATAAATTTCCAACATTATTTTACTTTAGATTTTTATTGCATTTTTTCCAATGCAAAGCTATTTATAGATTTAACTCTTAATGTAAATTGAAAATAAAGTAGACAACAATAGGGTACTATTTCTCTCTAACACCCCATCCCCCCTCCCCACTGCTCTTGGTGATGACACTTAAGGCAGTGGGGGAAATTATTTATAGAAATACACATTTTAAAATTAAAGATGAATTTGACTTAAAACTGCAAAAAGAAAAGAAATAGTTTTTTAGAAATACATAAATAATTTGAAATAAAAAGAGTTAATTTAATTTGATAATAATGGACCACGGTCCCACGATGTCACCAGAAATCGTTCGACAGAATACTCTTATATTGAAAACAACAAAAAATTTATAATTTTATTCTTGTTTGCAATACAAGTTGTCGATCGAACGTTTGCTGTCGACATCGTGGCACAGACCGTAAATTGCTTGTGATAAGTACAAAAAATGGTGCATACTTTTAGGGGCTGTTAGAAATTTTACAGAATTTAAAAAAATTGGCTGAATGTTTTACAAACCTTTTGTGTATAAACTGTTGTGACGGTTCCCATTATCTGATAAGAATATTTGGGCCCGCATGTAAAATTATAAAACATTAATTAGTTCTTATTCACCAAAAAACTACAAGAGAAAAGAAATACAGCCAAACAGTTACAAAAACCCAGAAAAGTGATGAATATTTCTTCATCTTTATTTTCTTATTGCGTTTTTATTTTCCGCAACAATTTAATATGCAATTGAGTGATTACTTCAAAGAAGAAGAAAACGAATGAATGAAGGAATGAATGCAATGCATAAATGTGAGATTACAATGAATAGTTAATAAAAAAATGAATTCCTTAAAAAAAAGTAGTTATTTTTTTTAATTCTTTTTTGTCTCTCATGTGGCACAGTAAACTGAAGATAATTGAAATTTAATGATGGCTCGCAGGATGAAAAAGAAGAAGAACAAGAAGAAAGCATGGAAAGCTGAATGCAAAGAAATCTTAAGGCGGGCGGTATTTTAATTTCCCATTCTGGTGAAGAACTTGCGTCATCTTATTTATACAAGTAGAACACTTTGCATTACAATTTCCTTATTATTACTCCATTCTTTTTATAGGGTAATTAAATCATAAATTTTTTTTTCTACATTTAAAATTCGTATTCAATTTCCTTAACAGTTTGTTAATATGTGTGTCTGTTTATCTGTGTGTCTGTCCGAGTACACGACAGACCGAGCGGCTGGACGGATTTTGATTAGTTTTTTTGGTTGAAAGGTGACGAGAAGGTTTTAGCCATGTTTTGAAAAAATCGGTCCAGCCGTTTAGAAGATATTACATCGCTTCTATATATATATATATATCGGGGGTTTTTAAAAATTTAAATTTTTATAATAAAATGTTTAGTTTAAAAATTTATTTTTATCAACAATAGTGAAACAATAATAAATTCAGTAAAGTGGTCAAAGAACGTCTATTTTTTTTTTTGAGTTATCAAAAATGGAATTTTTGTGTTAATTATACAAAATAAATCTTGATATTGTTCTTCATATTGTGTACAAATTTCATATAAACATCTTGTTAAATCTGCTCTTGAAAGCAAAATAAAATTTCCTTTTTCCATTAAATTGCGTGTAAATTGAAAACTTTAGACATACTTATTTTCTGGCAAACTATAAGTTATGGCATTATTTGAGTAAATGAGCGATGGGTAATACTATAAGAATTTTAGCCTATATAATCGAATATCTTAGCTGATGTAGACATTTTATAAAATTGTTTCTTTTATTTTTGGCGTTTTTTCGTTTTGTTGTATTTTTCGGTTTTTGGAGTCTTTTTGTTTATAGCAATTTCTTTTTGATTTGGCGCTTATGTTCATTTTGGCGTTTTTTTATTTCGGCGTTTTGTATTTCGGCGTTTTTTTTTCGTTCTGGTGATTTTTTTTAATTTTTACGCCTTTTTCGGTTTTTGTTTTTGCAATTTTTTTTAGTTTTGGTGCTTTTTTAATTTTGGAGTTTTTTGCTTTGGCGATTTTTTTCTTTTTGTTTCGTATTTTTAGTTTAACCGCTTTCTTCTTCTTTGTAGTTTATACGGTTTTTGGCGTCTTGGTTTTTTTTGGCAATTTTTTTATTTTGACGCTTATTTTCCTTTATATTTCGTTTTTGCGATGTTTTTCGGTCGCTTTTTAGTGTTACCGATTTTTGTAATTTTGGCGCTTATTTCGTTTTGTCGTTTTTTTCCTTTTTCGTAATTTTTTTTCTTGTTCTAGCGTTTTTTTTTTTTAATTTTTGCGCTTTTTTCGTTTTGCCGAAATTTTTTGTTTTTTAGCGATTTTTTTTTGTTTTGACGTTTTGTTTTAATTTTTTTTTCATTGTGGCGATTTTTTCGGGTTTGGTGATGTGTTGCTGTCCGTTTTTAGCGCAAGCGATTTTTTTTAATTTTGGTGCTTCTTTCGTTTGGGAATTTCGTTTTTGTTTTAGATTTTTTTTTTAGTTTTAACGCTTTTTTAATTTATGTGTTCTGCTTTGAAGATTTTTTCGTGTTGTGGCGTTTTTAAGTTTAAGCGCTTAATTCTTTTTGTCGATTTTTCGGAGTCTTTTTGACTTTAGCGATATTTCTTAGTTTCGACGCTTTTTTAGTTTTGGAGTTTTTTTTTGTGATTTTTTTCGGTTTTTGGCGATGTTTTTCGGTCGCTTTTCAGTGTAAGGGCTTAATTTAATTTTGACGCTATTTTTCGTTTTTGGCTATTTGTTTGGTTCTTGGCGAATTTATGTTCCAGCGATTTTTTTAAATTTTGGTGCTTATTTTATTTGCCTTTTTTCTTTGCCTTGGGTTTTTTTTGTGTTTTTTTTTAGTTTAAGCCCTTTTTTCGTTTAGCAGATTTTTTTTCGGGTTTTGGCGTCTTTTTTCTAAGCTATGTTTTTTTGTGTTGTGCTTTTTTCCATCCGTTTTTGCATAAGGGGGATACAGCTCGAAACTCCATCCCTGGTTTAATGATATAATCGTAATGTGTTGCCTATTTTGCGGGTTTAAGGTTGATAATTACAGTCAAACCGCGATTATTCGTGCCCTTTAATTTAAAACTCCTAGGAATTGAATTTAAGCACCTGGTGCTTTGAGAAAATATCTTTAGTTCAAAAACTTCTAATAAGCCACTCAAAAAAATTTTAAATTCAATAGAAAAAATATAAAAAAAAATTAATAAACAAATAAATAAAATTTTTTTTTGAATTTTTTTAATAATAAAATTAGTTATTAATATTAAAAGAAATACTTTACCAAAGTTAAACAATAAATAAAAATTAACAGAGTCATAAACTTTTTATAGTGATTTATACAATACAATTAAATTTTAAGAAATATTTATTAAATTTTTCAAAAATTTGCCTTCAAAAAAAAAAATATCCTACAGCTGCCTCATTTGCTTGGTCTCCTTTAAGCAATTCACGCTAATTTTTATAATATTTTTATTTCGTTTTGTTTTTTCTTTATTGTTCCATAATACCAGCCAGATTTTATTTATAAAACAAAATTGCTTCTTTTCAACAAAGCGGCCCTCTTTATACGAATTTAAAGTTTCATTGTTGTTTTATTCTCCCGCTTTTATTACATTTCCATTAGTTTAAAAAAAAGAGTAGAAAAAAACTGTATATATATTATTTATTTTTTTCTCCAAAATTCTAATTGTTGCTCCGTAGCCTCCTTAAAATTCTACTTACCTTTTTTTCACGGGAAAAGAAGCATTTGCATGCAAAAGAAAAGGAATGTTGTATATGCATTTTATTCTGCAACACAGGAAGCATAAACACAAGAACATAATTTCAAAAGAGTAGAGTTAGAGAAATTAGTATAAACAGTAAAACCTTTATACTAAGAACTTTAGGCAAAACAAAGAAAAATAGGGAATAAAATATTTAGAATATTTGAGCTTCGATACCGTGTGAGTAATAAGTCTGAATTTCATTTATTTTAGTAAGTCTAAGTTGTTTTTATGTAGGGCCCACTGTTTGATTATTTATTTGCATGAGCTAAATCAGAATTTCGTTTCTTTCTCGAGCACATAGTCATGCACAATGACTTGCGATTAGGAAATCTTTTGTGGCAAAACTACTTTAAATTGCATCACAATAGTTAACAGCAACAACAACAGCAGCAATATGAAATGAAAATATTGCGGGAAGGTTGCTAGTGTGTTTGTTGCACAACTACAATGGGGTTAATTGGTACAATGTTTTGTGTGTTATTTCGGCTTTGTTGTTAGAAAGTGGAAATGCATAATTTAATAAATTACAATCTTCAAAGTGGAAAAAAATTACATAAAAAATAGGAAAATAAATTTGGGTTAAAGGTCGTTAAGAAAATATTTGTCAAATAGAATTGGTGACCCATTGTGTTATCGTCGAAATTGTGCTTGAAATGAACTGCTGGCAGAGAACAAGCGACAGGTCGATATGTTTGGACGGCAGATAAAAAAGTTTTGCCTGCCTAAAGAAACGTCTAAATGGTCCGGATAATGTTTAAGACATTGCTTAATAGTACAAAATATTTCTAATGGGAATAATGTCTCTTCGTATTACCGATTACCTGCCTGCGCGCTGCAGTTTTCACTATTTAATCTTCTTAAGGATTTCTGTAAAATTTCAATCAATAATTTTTAGAATTTTTTTTAGAATTTTTAAAAAGTTGTTTAATAATGTAAAATATTCCTAATGGGAATGCTCTTTCTCTTGCAGGCGGTTACCAAACCGCTGCCTGCAATTTTCTCTAGTTCTGCTTCTCAAAATTTAAAGACATAGCTGGTTGAAGACTTTCTGTAAATTTTAATATTGTCAATGAAGATTTTTTATAACTGACAGACGGATGGCTGAATGTAACTCAATCATGTAAAATTTATATTTTCTTTTTATTTGCTCCCTCCCACAAAAAACACCCAGCCAGCTATTCTTCGAAAAAAAAATAATACTTTAGCTTGAATTCAATAAGAAAAAATCATAAAATTTTATTACCTTATATTTTATGGCTGCCATTGGAAAAGTAAAAATAAAATATAAATTTTCAAGACTAAATATTTCCAAAAGAATTGCTAAAGATTTGCATTTGATTAGCATTTTTTTTTAGCAGATTTAAAGCAACAGTTTATTTAACTTCGTTCATTCGTTTATATGGTTTGCCATAAAATTCAATGGCACTGAAAATTTGTTAAAACAATTTAAGGAAATTTTTAAATTTCATTTGAATTAAAAACAAATAGAATCATCCTGTTGTTTTTATGACTGCAAATAAAACGAAGAAAATCTATGATTTGATTAGAAGTCAGCAAAGAGTTTGCAAAATGTCCTTTAAATTAATTTAATTTTTTTTCATTAAAAAAACAACATCTGAAGCTTAATAAATACAAAAAATATATATAAAATTATAACTGCAATAGTGTCAATTATTATTCTCACGAAAATCACGCCTTAGCTCTTGTGTGGTGATATAAATAGCATAGCTATAACAATATTATTTACTATAGGGACAGTAGATATGTAATACTATGCGAACTTTTTAGCCTATATAACATATCCACTCTTTTTTTCGATTTTATCGTAACGGAAATATACTTTTTTTATAGAAATTAAAATTTTATGGCCACCCATAGTTTAGAATTCTTAAAATGCCAAAATTGTTCATAACTTTTAAGATTCAAGCTGTAAAATTTTATTGTAAGTGACAATTACGTGCAAAAACAAACATATTTGAATATTAAAAAAAACTTCTCCTGAAAATTTTAATTTTTGTCGCTTCCAATTAAATCGAAAATAAGGCTCTAAATTGCTTTGAAATTTTGTTCTTTTTTGGATTTTTTCAGTTTTGAGATTTTTTTTAATTTTTTTTTTGGGTTTTTGGCGTTTTTCGGTCTTGGCGATTTTTTTTTAAATTTTAGCGCTTTTCTCGTTTTAGCGATTTTTTTCTTAGTTTTTGACGTTTTTTCAATATTACGATTTTTTAATATATGGCAATTTTTTTATTTTGGCGATTTTTGTTTCCAATTTGGCGATTTTTTTTGGATTTTAACGACTTATATTAGTTTTAAATTTTTATTTTAATTTAGCACTTTTTTCGATTTTAGCGATTTTTTCAAGTTTTGGCGATTTTTTTCCTCGTTTTGGCGATTTTTTTTATAGATATTTGGCGTTTTCTTCAATTTGGCGATTTTTTGAATTTTTCATTAAATCGAAAATAAAGCTTGATATATTTTTGGAATTTTTTTTAATGGGATTTTTCGGTTTTGAGTTTTTTTAAATATTTTTTTGTGTTGGCGATTTTTTGCTTCAGGCGTTTTTTCGGTTTTGGCGATTTTTTAAGTTTTAGCAATTTATTTTATCGTTTTGGTGTTTATTTTTTAATTTGGCGATTTTTGTTTTCAGTTTGGCGATTTATTTTTGGATTTTGGTGATTTATTTTAGCTTTAATTTTGTTAGTTTTATTTTTTTCAGTTTCGGCGATTTTTTCTAGATATTTGGCGTTTTTTCAATTTGGCGATTTTTTTAATTTTTGATTAAATCGAAAATAACGCTTGATATATTTTTTTAATTTTTTTCGTTAATGGGATTTTTTCGTTTTTGAACTTTTTTTAAATTTTTTTTATTGTTGAGGTATTTTGTTTGGCTTTTGGTGTTTTTTCGGTTTTGGCGATTTTTTACCTTTTAACGCTTTATTTGCTCGTTTTGGCGTTTTATTTCTCAATTTGGCAATTTTTTTGCTTTTGTGTTCTGTTTTCAATTTGTCGATTTTTTTTTGAATTTTGGCGATTTATTTTAGTTTAAGCTTTTATTTTTGAATAGCACTTTTTCGGATTTGGCGGTTTTTGAAGTTTTAGCGCTTTATTTTCTCGTTTTTAAGATTTTTTTTAGATTTTTAGGGTTTTTTCAATTTGGCGATTTTTTTAATTTTTAGCGATTTTTTTTTTGTTTTGGCAATTTTTGTTTTCAATTTTGCAAATTTTTTGGATTTTGGCGACTTATTTTAGTTATTTTTTTTTTACTTTAGCACTATTTTTCGGCTCTGGCGATCTTTTACGTTTTGGCGCTTTTTTCTCGTTTTGGCGATTTTTTTTTAGATTTTTGGAGTTTTTTTCAATATGGTGATTTATTTTTTTTTTGCGATTTTTTTTAATTTCGGCGATTTGTTTTGGATTTCGGCAATTTATTTTAGCTTTAATTTTTTTTAATTTGGCGCTTTTTTGCATTTTGGCGATTTTTAGGGTTCCTTTTCACCGTTCACCGAATCCTAAAAATTTTAAAAATTAAAAAATCAATTAAAAATGTAATTGCATTAATTCAACTTTTAATTATGCAAGCTAATTCCAGTTAAGGCCCTTCTTTACATTCACTACAATGGCTCGAAGGACCATAAGCCTTTGCAATATTTATTATAAACAGGAAAATTTAAAATTCTACTTAAATTTGATATAAACTTTCAAAATAATTTTTTTTTTCTAAGCAACAGTTTTATTTTAAATTCTTTAAGAAAACTTATTCATAATTTATGCTCCTTTACTTAAACTATTAATCCCTTAACCTAAAACAATTTTCGTGTCTTTTTTTTAATTTAGTTTCTTTTATGTGTCAGTATAGTTTTTTTATTAATTTTAATTTTCGGTCCTTGAAGTCGTCATTGTTAATCCTTTAACTGTTGTGTGTGTGTGCACTTCTGTTTTAGGAGTTTATCACATCATATTCATAGCTTTTCTGACTCTCTATCTCTTTCTTGCTGAAATTCCTTTCCAATTATTTATGTAAAGCTGGATAAAGGAAAGCTGAAAAAGCACAAGCATTCTGTAGAGTTTTTCTTTTTCTCATCTTCTTAAAAATTTTCAGCAAATAAAACCTCACAAGAATTTTAACAAAGTGAGTGGTTTTACTTTAAGGTATTATTACTGCTACTTTAACTAACTTTGCTATTACATAGATATGTACATATGTACAATAGATAAAGAAGCAGTAGTGCAAAGAGCAGAGCAAACTTCGGCACCTAAGCAAAAGATAAATAAACGATTTTGCGTGTGTATATGCATGTTATATGCAAAAGCTGCACTGTTAGTATGATATTCATTCCGCCACTAATAGAACTGAGAGTAACAGTAATATTATTAAAAGTTCTGTGAATAACGATATTATATGTAACATAACTGTGACTAAGAGTGGTGACTGTAACGGATATCTCTCTCTCCATCTCTCACCGGTATTAACAATAGCAATACTGTTAAGCAACACTATGTATTGTTGGCAACAGTATATAATTGTTAGTAACATTATTGTAACAGTACCGCTATTAACAGCTCTGTTAGTTTACTTTTCAATATCACTGTTGATGATAATACTGTTAGAATTAATAATTTTAATGTAAATCGCATTTGACGCGAAAATGGAAAAATTTTGCTAATTGTACGTATTTTAATTCATTTCATATACATACATATATGTATGTATGAGTGTGTGTATGTATATATGTTATCAATATGAACATCATTCTAATGCAATAATCCCCAGCTCTGCTTTGCAAAATATTCTTTGGCCAAACCACAACAAAATGTTTTATGAAATTTGTTTGTTCATTTCTTGAACTAAAGTTAGTTTAGTCATACCTGGAACTCAAAAGTGGCAGCTGTGGTGTGGTAATACCTTTGCTCTGTGAAGCAAGTAGGGTGAAACTCGCCTCATTCACCACCTTGCTTCTTTGTTCTGCCTGACCGAGAGAGAGAGTGTGTATGTATGTATGTATGAAGCTTAAGGCCATCATGACTATTCTAAACAAAATAATCTCAAAATGAAGTGAATACAAATGAAGTGAATTTGCAAAGAAAAGAAAAAAAAAACTTTAACACTGCTACTAACGATGTACATAGAATAATAGATGGTGAGCAGCAGCCCGTATGTCCTGCTGGTGTTAAAATTTCACATGCAGGTGCAGAAACGAATGTGTGTAAATTAAAAATCTTTATAAAAAAAGTATAATGTATTTGCTGCTGATGTTCTTAATTAGTGCAAGTGTAACTTAAAACCACAAGCATTTCTAAAGTTCAATTACACACTTATTTTTCCTTTTTGTTTCATATTTTTTTTTTTTTTGAACATTTAGACTTTGTACCGAAATTTATTGAGTTAAACATAAAAGTGATAAGAAAAATAATTTTATATAAAATTTAAGGCTTAAAGTTGTGGTATTTAGTCATACACTTTTTTCTTTGTTACATTTGCTCAATTCATAATTTATTGTAGAAGTCATACTTCGTACAAACGTTGTTGCTAATTTCCTTATAAACATTTGTTTATAAACAATGTTTTTATTGAAATTAACAACAACTCATGCACAAACTACGACTCCCACAATAGGTTGTGAACTGACTGAGCAATTATATTTACTTATGAAAAAAAAGTTTTGTGCTCTTTTATATGTTTTTATTCTTATTAATTTCTTTGTCCCACAAATAAATAAAAGTTTGTAAGAAATCTAATAAAATTGTTGCAATTACTTACCAGCAGCAAGCATACTTATGATTATATCAACATCCTTATGACACTGTAAATACAAAGATTTTTGATTATATATTTATCCTTGATTGCAGCAATTGTAATTGTTGTGAACTCATAGCAAATAGTTAATAAGGGGTGAGGCCATCTTAGCTTCCAATAACCAAAGAAGTATTGGCTGATAGATAAACTATAAGTTTAGTGATTGTTCCTAGGAAAAATTTTTTTTTTAAATATTTTCAATGTTTAACAAAAAATTTTCTAAAGTTTCAAATTATTTCATTTTTTTACTGCATAACCGTTTCCCTTAGTTTCAGAAATCAAATAATTTTGTTCAACAACTCGAGTGCATAACTCGACTGAAGTGCACTTTATGGGTACAACAAGCGCGAACAAGTGTATGTGTGACTGCACATGCACACATTTTCTCTTTATACACATACACACTCACACACACATGCTTACATATACCTAAAATAAAAATAAAAAAATCACAGAAAAATTCTAAATACAAATGCATATATATATTTTTCTATTGTTTTTATATAGTGCTGCTGCTGCCTTAGTTGTTGTTGTTGTTGCAGCATAAAATGCATCATCTCTTTTTTTTGCCCACTTGCAACAACAAAGATTCTTCGCTTTTTGCAGCAAAAAAAAAAGAGAAAATAAAAAGTTCTATATTTAAAATTTGTAAACGCACTAATAATCCCAAAATTATATTTTACTTATTCAGTAAAATATTTTTTTAATAAAATACATTGAAATTGATTATTGAGGGGTTTAGCTGGATCCTATGCGCATTTCACTGTTGCTAATGCAGATCATCAGGGAACCTTTACCCAAAGTTTCTTAGAACAACTAGAGTCATTATGTTATAAACTTCAATAATCAATTTCAATGTATTTTATTAAAAAAATATTTTACTGAATAAGTAAAATATAATTTTGGGATTATTAGTGCGTTTACAAATTTCAAACTTAAATTGTAAAAATTCCCATAAAAACACTAATTAAAAAGTTCTATATTTTGTTGACAAACTAGAGATGGCAGACATCGCAATTATTTCGTACGTTACGAAATTGAAAATATTTCTTATGCACGCTTCTATTTAAGCCAGATCATGCACAGAAATAAAATTTCTCCAATCAACACCTTTACTTAAAAAAATAAGGCAATTAAAATACTGTGGACTCACTCCGCTTTATTGGAAATAACCAAAACCCGTTTTCTTTCAGTTATCCGATTTTTTTCTCTAAAACATAGTGCGCATTACTGAAATTTTTTACAGTTAAGCGTACTGCTTAAAATCAGTACAATATAATAGAAAAATATAATTAAGTTCGTAAGAGCGAAAAGTACAAATACATTTTGCCATTTAATTTTTTAACGGACAAAACATGCATTTCAACCTTAAGTTATGCAATCGATTTCTAAGTTTCAAACAAAACGTAGTTGTGGGGCTTGCTTTTGGTTTTCAGTAATACGATATTTTCAGTAAAGCGATATTTCACTAAAGCGAAGTGAACAAGACTAGGTGCTTTTAAAATCAGTGCCGGGATATGTATCGCTTTCAGTAATCTGATTTTTTTTCAGTAAAGCGTGTTGCGCTAAAGCGGATTCGACTGTATAAATAAACAGTTAAAAATTTAATTCACTCAATTAAACTTTTGTTTAAAAATTTTATTGATTAAAAGTTTAAGTGAAATATTTAATTGTGTAAATCAATAAAGTTTTTTTATTAAAAAGTTTAATTGCTTGATTCAATAAACTTTTGTTTAAAAATGTTATTAAAAAATAATAAATTAAAGTTTTGTTTAAAAATTTTATTTGTTGAAACCTTTTATTGAAAAGCTTTATTGGATCAATAAAATTTTGTTCAAAAATTTTTATTGAGTTTATTAAACTGTTGTTTAAGAACTTAATGGATTAAAGGTTTGATTAAAAATTTAATTTCGTCAATATAACTTTTGTTCGAAAACTTAATTAATTATAAAACTTAATTGATGCAATTAAATTTTTTTATATAATTTTGTTTTTATTTTTTCTATCAAAAGTGTTGATTGCAGTAAAAAAAATTTTGCTGTTGTTAAATATTATTTTTGTTTAAAATGCAAGTATGCAACAAGTCGAACGCTGTCGACATCCTAAGACAGAGTCTAAATATTAATTAGTTAAAATATAAAATAATTTGATGGCATTTATGTTTTTTGTTGACCAATGCTTGAAAAGAATTCATCAATTCGTTTTATGAATAATTACTTAAAATTTATTAACTAGAAACTGAGTTTAAGTTCGTTTGTTAACTTTTTTGGTTTAATGAACATATCGTACACTATTTGAATAGCGAAAAATAATAGTTTTTCATGCCATTAATTTTTTAAAAATGTTGGTATTTAGTTTAAGGAATTCTGCAGCAGCTTCTATTTAAGCCAAGATATTATTTAATTTTTTAATTTATTAATTTCAATACAAAATAAAATTTTTGTCTGCATGCCTCAGATGAGGCTTATACTATTTGGTTATTTTGCCTCTGGAAAATCAAAAATCAATGATTTCGATAATTTTGAAATTTTTTTCCTGCAAAAATACAAATTTTTCAAAATTTCCCTTTTGGGAAATTTTAAGGGAAATTTTCAAAAACTTTTTTAAAATTGTTATTTTTTAGTGTATTGAATATCTGGAAGGCAATAATCGTTCAATCATTGATTGCCTGCAGCGAAATAAAATGTATCGTTACCTTAATATAGAAAGGCCCTAACTTATTATTTTATTTAAATAAAACATCAAAGATGTTACATCACCGTTCCGAAAAATTACAACTCAGTGCTAAGGTTTATAAATTTTATAAGGTCCAAGCTGTGATACTATTAGTTTTTTTTAAATATTTTTTTATTTAATAAAAAAATTATATCACCGATGAATAAATAATTTATTTAAATTTAATAACTAGAATAAATCAAACACCGGCTTTAATAGAACATCGTCCATCAGTTCGAAGGACCAAAAATTATTTTAAATTATAATTGTTGTCTCAAGGTTATTAAGAACTAAAGCACAACTAGTGAAACTCTCTCTCTCTTGGCTTATGGTATTAAAACAATTGTTTCAAAGGACCATAAATTATATGCATGTGGTCTTAAATTTAATAACTAGAATATATTAAGCACCTGGATTAATTCAACAAAGAAATATATGAAGGTTTTTTCGGTGTACATATTTTAGCAGTTCGAAGGACCATAAAATATATATGGTTTTAATTAGTTAATAACCTTTGCCTTAATCTTTTTGGAACTAAAAAACAGCTTGTTATTAAAGGAAAATCCGTTCGAAGGACCATAAATTATATAAGGTCCTTATTTATATTTGTAGTCTCATTGATATTGAAACTAAGGCACAGCTTGTGAGACTCTTTTATGGTCGCATATTATTAAAGAAAAAAAGTAGCTCGAAGGACCATAAATTGCATAAGTCCTTAATTCATAATTGTGGTCTCATTGATATTGGAACTAAAGCACAGCTTGCAAACCTGTTTCTAGGGCATATTTTATCTTAGTTTATAATTAATGCCTCAATGTTATTGGAATTGAAGAAAAATCGGCTCGAAGGACCATAATTTATATACGGTTTAAGTTTATAACTAATGCCTCAATAGTCACAAACCTCTTACTTTATGCACAGACTTTCAAAAACTATATGAGAATTCATAAAATAATATTTTTGAAAATCACAAAGAAAAAATAAGCTTAGTAGGCTTTGTAACTCATACAAAACCCAGCAAAAAATTATTTTCGATATGAATCTATTTTATTTTTCTTAACCTTTATACAATTAGAAATCCATTGGATAACAATAAAAGTAATTACAAGGCAAAATGAAATTGGAACTAAAGAACAGCTTGTGCTCTTCAAGGCAATCATGCTTAATCACAAGTGTTTTAAAATCTCTCCAGCACCGTCCATCTCTCTAGTGGATACACAGCTGTACGCCTTCGTTATAAACCACACACATGCATATATATAACAAATGCACACACACACATATAATATACTTGTATACACATACGTATACATATATACGTTTCTGCTTTTCTTTAGATCAGAAAATTATATATTTTTTTCTGTTAAAGTAAAAATTGTGTTTAAAACCGCCATTTATTTACTTGTAGCTCTTGTCTTACTTATATTTCTGTACTTCCGTTTCCTGTTCTTTTTCCTTCTTGCAACTCCTGAGAAAAATCTTAAAATGCATTAAATTCTTATGATTTTCTTAAGCAAAAAAAAAAAATAAAAAAAAAAGTTTCTCCAAAGGAAAAATTCAACTTTTTGTTTTAAATTTTATATAAAAAATTTTTTCTTATACATTTAAGCTGCTGCCAGCAAACATTCCCATACACTAATTTTGCATTTTATAACCCAGTTTTGTTTGCATTTTTTGTTCTTATTTTAATATAACATCTGGCATCAATGACTTGCAACATTTAATTAAAATTGTTTTGTTTTACCTCATTTTTATCCTACGGCATATCTGCTGCACATCCTAAGGCATTTCATACATACGAATGTTTAAAGTGGCGTATAAGAAAGTTAAACTTTTTAAATGAGAACTAGAAACTGTTTGCTAGCAAACATATGTTGCCCAACAGGCAAATGTAGTGTGTGCCGCCGACAGTTGTGTTTGTGTGGGCAAAAACTTCAAATTAAGCAGAAAAATTGTGAACGGAATTAAATGCAACGATAGTTGTAAAAGGTTTAAATTGCACAAACAAAAAAAAAAACGTCAAGGTTAAAAGGAAAGTCTTAAACATTATGTTTTGCCGTTTAATTGAAAAGATTTTCAATTCAATAGTAATAACACTAGCAACATGTTGCCAGTTTGCATGGGCAATACACAATCTATTGCAATATATAAGTTTTTTTATTATATTAATCAGGTTGATAATTTTCTTATAAATATGTTGATAAACAAAGGGTTAATAAACATAAACCATGCAATAGGTAAAAACATGGAACCATCGTTAACAGGAACACCTTGGAAGCATGCTGCTCAAGTTATTTGAAGCTTAAGCTCTCTCCACGCGGGTTGTATTGCAATAAGTATTTTTTAATATTTTTCAAATGCTTTTTAAATAGATTTCTTAGCAACATCTTGGTCTACAGACCCAAAAGAAGTTTTAAAATGAAAAAGGCTAAAAATTATTTAGCAAACGTAAGCATAAGGGTTAATATATAAAAACATTTTTATAAAAAAAAACGAAACAAGAACCCAACATTTTTCGTTGCCGGAATGTTTCTTTGGTTTGGAGTTTAAATCACTGATTTGCTTATAAGTGCCTTGGCAACATGTTGCTTAAGTTGTTTGGAGCTTAAGCTTTTCCCGGACGGCTTTTAAAGCAACAACTGTATAGTTTTTTAATATTTGGGAAAAATCTTTTCGCAACATGTTGCTGGGAATTTTTCTTTACATTGACATATGATAAGTATTGTCAATATATTTAAAGTAACATTTTTCACTTAAAACTTATAGACATTTAAAAATAAAATTGAATTGTTCATGAAAAAAAATTTTGCAGTAGCAGTACTCTATTCATCTTAGATAAAACATGAAATGTATCTACAACATTTTAAATTTTCATGTGAAATAATATGAGTGGCATTTTTTTCGCATGAAATTAACAACAAACACATAAAGAAATTGCAGAATAAGTTTAAGAATTTGAGTTAATGTTGCTTACACGTCAAATTTCTCGTATGAAAAACATCAATGTTGCTCAACATTTTTCACAAATTTTAACGGATTGCTAGGCTTAGGATAAAATAGTTTTCTAGTAACATGTTGTTGGGAAAGTGCACCAGTTTCCCTAATTGAAACAAAGTACTAGACTTAATGTCTGAGTTACGAGTTGAAACATGCTGCTGGTAGCAAAAAAAAAATAAATGTTTATCAACTTGCTGCTGAATATTCAACATCATGTTGCTGTAAATTTTTTTATTCAACTAATTAAATAATTATATGGTTGTAATGACCACTATAAGCAAACTGAACTTTCAGGTTGAACTTTTTTAGCAACATGTTGCTAGAAAACTTTTCTGGTCTTATATAGTATTTCAAGCGTTTTTTTAATCTAAAAATTACTAACTAAAAGCTTTGTGTGCTTAAAAAAAATATATATTAAAAATATATATCATTTCGCAACATGTTGCTGAGCAATTTGTATTAATCTAATATGAGTTTAAACATATTTTTCATAATTGATATCTGTGAATGGCTTTATAAACATTTTAATTTATTTCTATTAAAATTAAACATGTATTTTAATTCTAAAAATGGGTTTGGTTCAAAAACAACAATTTTAAATTTTAATATTGCACCATAAAGCAGCAATTAATCTAAAGTATCCTGCACAATCTATTGTTTTTTTAAATGCCTCATTGTGGCTTTCATTTAAAAGCCTAAACAACTTAAGTGTGGTATTTATTCCAACGGAAAAAAATAAATAAATAAATCAATAAAATAAAATGCTTCATAAATCTTTTCATAAAAACAAACTTTTTTTTTCTTCTCTACAAAAATCTTCTTGTCTTACTTAAATATTCCATCATTTAGACAAGCAAATGAAAATATACAGATTTAAAATCTAATCTAAATATTTATTTTTAAATGCAACTAAAACAAGCAAGACACATCAAGATAAGAAAAATCATGTTGTCAGAACAACATAAAATTTAAAAAAAGAATCTATTATTTATTTCGTATCTCAGAGACGAGTACACAAATCTCATTTTTGGAGGTGGATTAAGAAAAGAAAAAAGAAAGATAAAAAAATACATTGCAGGCAAGATTTGCAACAGAATAAAAAATTTATAACAAACAGCAAAATGTAAACAGAACTTGAGAAAAGAAATTTAGTAAAAAGTATTAGTTTTGCAAAATCCTGAAGCATAAGCCAAAGGGATCACAAAAAGTATTTGCATTATGGACAAAATTTCATATGAATGTGTTTAAATATTTATACATGAATATGTTTAAATAAAAATGTTTACTTAAAAAAAACACATACATGTGGAAAAAGTAAATAAATTTTAAGGCATTCATCTTCAAAATACAGCACTAGGGAATTTTATTTTAATAATTTTAAATTTCAATTATATTAAAATTGAGAACTATAAGGAGAGAGAGAGTGAGCGAGAGAGAGAGAGAGAGAGAAAGAGTGGGGTTGCTTGCCATAAGACTACATTAAACAATAATTGTTGTAAAGCAAATTCAAGAAAGGAAGCTGAAATTCATTTTCCCAAGAAAATATTAATTCAATGTTGCTGTTAAAAAAATAGCATCATAAGCCTAGTATTCGTAATCAAATTTGTGAAAAATATTGAGTAACATTCATTATTTCGTACAAAAATTTCTTCCGTTTGTAAAATTACTACATTTGTTTGTTGTAAATTCCATGCGAAATAAATGCCACTCATATTATTTTGAACTAAATCTTTAAATGTTGCAGATACATCTCATATGTTTTTCCCAAAAGGTACGACTACTGCAACATTTTTTCATGAACAATTCATGCCAATTTTTTTACACCTAAAGATAGATATTTTTTGGATCAAAAAATACATAAAATACTGTGAAAGGCAGGAAAAGTTTTCTAGCAACATACTGCTAAGAAAGTGCGAACTGAAAGTGTAGTTTACTGATAATGGTCATGATTGTTATTTAATTAGTTGAATTAAAAATATTGGAAAAACGTGATGATGAATGCTTAGGAACAATTTGTAGCAACATTTTGTTTCTAAAACAATATCAGCATAATGCTACTCGAAATTCGGACATAAGCCCTAGTACTCTAATCAAATTTGCGAAAATGTTTCGTATGAAAATTATATGAAATTCTTAAGTTTACAAAAAAAAAACGTTTGTTTGTTGCAAGATTTGATATTATTTCGCATGAAAGCTTCAAATGTGGCAGATAAATTTCATATGTTTTTCTCAAGACGCACAGAGTATTTATGTCTGCAACTTTTGTTATGAACAATTTATGTAAAAAATTTTTCATATGTATTTTTACAGATCGAAAATACTATATAAGGCAGGAAACGTTTACTAGCAACATGTTGCTAAGAATGTTAACTGAAAGAGTATATTTTGTTATAATGGTATATATATTTAGTTGCATGAAAACATTTGTAGCAACATGCTGCTGAATGTTAAGCAACAAGTTGTCTCAAACATTTTTGTTTTTGAAACAACAGCAGCATGTTTCAACTCGAAAATTGGGGATAAGGCCTAGTACTTTAAGCAATATTAACTAGCCCTTGAAAGTATGCTACAATTTCTTACGTTTGTAAAAACACATTATTTGTTTTTTTTTTTAATTCAATGCGAAGGAAATGCCACTCGCATGAAGATAAATTTTATGCGTTTTTCTCAAGATAAACTGAATAAAAATTCTGCAGCCTTTTTTTATGTAAAATTCTTGTCTAAAATTCTTTTTGTATGAATTTTGACATTTAATGCTAGACATTTTTGGATAAAAGTCCGCTTGTGTTGTAGCAACATGTTGCTAAGAAAGTGTAAAGTGAAAGTGTAGTGTACTAATACTGGTCATGATATCCAAATGTTATTTAGTTTAATAAAAAAATTTGTAGCAACATGCTGCTGAATGTTCAGCAACAAGTTGTTTCCAATACTTTTGTTCTTAAAGCAACATCAGCTTGATGCAACAACAACGAAGAAATTGACGTTTAAAAAATCCAAGTAAACTTTTATTCCCAATAAGGGTGATAATTTCGCATTAAAACTTAAAATGTTGCAGTTACATTTTATATAATTTTCCGAAAATTAGCTGACTGCTCCAAAATATTTTTATGAACAATTCGTTCAAAAAATTTTTTATATGCATTTTGAAGGCATTTCGCGTGAAATGTTGAATAGAGTATCGGGATATACTGTCGATTTGCAAAAAGTGTGAATTGTGAATGCTGGCAACATGTTGCAGTGGTTTAGTGCTTGTATATAGTTCATTATGAAGTGCTCGATTTTCTTAAACCAATCAAACGCAGTAATTGGTTTCTCTCTTTTTAACCCAAAATATTATTGCCACACATATGTTGCTTACGTTTTTGTTGCAAAATAATGATAGTCAAGCAACAAACTGTGTCTGGTCTTTACAATAATTATAATATATTGCTACTTTATTTAATACTTTCTTTAATAACATAAAGCACCTCTTTGATGACATAAATATTTTATTTCCTGATGCTTGTTGTTTAGCTTTAAATTTTAAGAAGCAAAAAAAATCGAATAGAAAATTTAACACCTGCCGGGCTTACATTTTCATTGTTACCTCCATCCTTTCATACAAGCAATTACAATAATAGCATGTAGCATAATATAAGAAAAAAAGACAAAAAAAAACAAGTTCAACAGATTCGCAAGTTGCCACCGTCGCCTGATTGTTTGAAGTCACATTGATGTGAAAAGCTCTCAAGATCCTAAAAAAAAATAGATTCAACATTGAACAGTTTTAAGAGGGGAAAGAAAAGCCTTTCAATATAATAAAAAGTAAGCAAAAATATATAGGAAAATTTTTCAATAATCTTAGATATTGAAGACTTGAGAATAATAGTGTTACAAAAACAACAAAATCTAGGATTTACTTTATATTGTCTATATAAAAAAAATTTGCAGGTAGAGTGTGTAAAATAGTTATTTTATATGTCAAGGCAATGCAACAAAGACAACAATGAAAATGGGATTTACCTTTATTCTCAATAAGGATAATCAACCTTTTAAAGTGAATAAAAAATTTATAGTGTTTTAATGAAAAACTAAGAAAGATAAGTTAAAGTCTTCATACTAAAGAGTTTAAAACAAATTCCCCCTTAAATAAGATTTGAATAAATGAGGGAAACATTTGTGCAACATGTTGCCGAAGTACTATTTTTTGTTTTGCTAATATAGAAGAGTTTTTCGGGTTATTGTTAATATTCCAAGAGGCTGGGCTGGGGGGGGGGGGGACTACTCTGTAAATTTAAGTTGGAAAGCTTTATCGAATTACACAGAAATGGTTATAATTTATTTTTTTTTAAATTCAATTCAATTTATAATTCCTTTGCTATTATTATTATTATTATTTATAAGCTTAATTTATTAGAGCACTTTTTACTAAGTGACCACAATAATCATTTAAACATGAAACTTGTAATGTATATTTGCTTGTCAAGATAAAGTGCAGGGGTCGTCTCACCCTAAAACTCTGCACAACATTTTTTTTTTTGGACAAGAAATGTGAAACACAAAATGTTATAAATCCTCATAAAATAAATTGTTAACAATTTTGCACCAAAGCAAACTCCAAAGTAGACATTATGACATAGACACACACAACTAATGCCAACAAACACACACACAGACACAAACACACACACTCCTACTTACATGCACAAATTGGACCACAGATGCATTAAAAGCATATAAATAAACATTTTTCCCTTCTCTGGTTTCATTTGCCATTTTCTATTTTTTGTGTGTGTGTTTATTTTTGTTAATTTATTTAACTAAAAATTGCAAGTTGTAAATGACAGTAGAAAATTTCATGTCAAAAACAACATTAGCAACAACAAAAACTTAAAGAAAAGAAAGAACAAGTACTTATAATACAATTACTCTCGCTCTCCCACATAAACACACTAACAACAACTCATGTTTATAAACATTTATGTATCTGTATATACATATACAGTATCCCCACTTGCTAGTTTTAGTAAACTGGTCATCTATTAGAGCACAAAATGCTTAGAAGACTCCTTTGCTTCTAGATTAAGATTTACAAACTTTGGTGAAACCGATTAGTTGTGTGTGTGTATGTGGTTAGTTGCTGCTTCCTTTTCTTTAAGACAAGTGCAAGCATAAGATTATAAAAAATAAAAAAATAAAAAATTCGAATTAAAATTAAAACAGATGTGACTGTAAATATCTTTGCAAAACTTCTAGTAGATTTAAACTATATAAACTATACATAAGAGGGTTATTAAGAAATATCTTGATGCTTGCACTAGAACAAAAAATAAAGTCATTTTACTCAAGAAACAAACAAATTCATTTAGAGTACACAACAAACTTTTATTAATAATTTGCTGGGTAAAGGAAAGACAAAGAACTTAATATGACAGTGTAGAGACAAGGTTAGGTGATGAAAAAAAAATATCATTACTGATAATGGGAAGAAGAAAAATTAGTTAATGCTTGAAAAAGCACACAACGTTTAGTTTTCTACATCTTGAATCTGCAGATAAAGAAAAGACTCGTACAAATGCGGTGGTGTGTACGAATAATCCTAAATTCTTAAAACTAGCTGAAAATTATATCGGTTATGAAAAATTTGTGAAATCCAGCAAGAATATCAGATTTATAAACGGTATTTTTAAAGACACTGTCAATAACAACATTTCTATTCATTAAAAAGTATACCTGAAACATATGTAAACTTGCTTGTGCAACAATGTTTTTAAACATGTTGCTGAGTATATCAAACAATAAATGTAAGTTAAGTAAGCTTACTTTTCTTATAATATATGTGTATATAGGGAAAAATGTTTCCAATAAAGCCAAATGTTTCTAAACAATTAAAATGTTTCTAAACATTTAAAATGTTTTTAATCTAGTCTGGTGTTTCTTTAAATTTTAAAGATCTTTCAAACTTGTTAAATATTGGTAAGCATACAAAGTATTTCTAAATATGCCAAATGTTTTTAAGCAGGTAAAATGTTTCTAAACATTTTTAATGTTTTAAAACCACAAAATTTCTTTTCTAAGTGTCAAGTTATTCGGAGCCTATTAAATATTTTTAAGCATGCAGTATTTCAAAAAAATATAAAATGTTTCTAAACATGTAAAATGTTTTGAAAATTTTCAAAATTTTCTTAGCATTCGAAATGTTTCTAAACATTAAAATATACTTATACAATATAGTTATTTGAAATGTCTATAAGCATGCTGAATATATTTCTATATGCAAAATGTTTAGTAAACATAATGAAACACTTAGAAATATAACAAATATATCTAAATGTGCAAGTATACATATATATCGCTCATTTACTTCAATAGTGGCATAACAATGCAGAAAGATGCGGCATTTCGTATTTTCGTATTGCTTGTACCATCACCTCCTGAGAGAAGCATTTTTTTAATTTTTCCATTGAGTTGTATGCAAAACTGTTTTTTTTTTGAGTTGTGCCACTATTGAAGTAAATGAGCGATATGTATATCATCGAATTTGTTCCTTGTATGAAATGATTTGCAGCATGTTGATGTTACATTTGTAGCCGAATGTCAAACTAATTTTATCCTATTTTAATTTTATTTTGATTTTATTTAATATAATTTGATTTAATTTATTTAATTAATTTGATTAATTAATTAATATTTAATCAATTTTATTTTATTTTATATAACTTTATTTTATATAATCTAATATTATTTTATTTTATTTAATTTTATATAATTTTATATTATTTTATTTATTTATTTCTATTTTTTTAATAATTTTATTTTATTTTATTTATTTAATTTAATTTTATTTTATTTTATTTTATTTTATTTTAAATACATAATTTAATTTAATGTAATTTAATTTTATTTTTATTTATTTTATTTTATATAGTTTTATTTTATTTTATATTAAATTGTTTTTTTGTCATTTCACGTCATTTTATTTTACTTTATTTTATTTTATTTTATTTTATTTTGTCTTATCTTATCTTATTTTATTTTATTCTATTATATTTTATATTTTCTTATTTAATAATATTTTATTTTATTTTATTATGTCTTACTTAATTTTATTTAATATTTTTAATAATAATTTTATGTTATGTATTTTTATTTTATTTAATTTTTTGTTATTAAATTTATTTTATATTATTTTATTTTCTTGTATTTTATTTTATTTTATTTTATTTTATTTTATTTTATTTTATTTTATTTTATTATATTATATTTTATTTTATTTTGTTTTATTTTATTTCATTTTATTTTATGTTATTTTATTTTTTTCTTAATTTTATTTAATTTTATTCTATTTTATTTTATTTTATTTTAGTATATTATATTTTATTTGAGTTTATTTTTTTTTTATTTCATATTAATTTATTTTATGTCTTAGTACTTTCTCGTTTGTAAAATAAAATGTCGCGATTTTGATATAAATTTTGTTTATATATAAAATAGATTATTTTATTTATTTTTTAAAAGAATTTCAGTTAATGTGAATTCTCAGCTTAGTTTATTGAATTCATTTCCTAATTTTTTTACAACTGGCAACACTTTTTTTATAAATTTAAATTATATCTTGAATCAATTTGTTTCAGTTTCTTGCAACTAAAACTCTTCTCATTTTCATAATCCACCAACATCATTAGCATGGCAGTTATTTTTTTTTAGTTGTTTATATTTCTTGCTGGTTGTAGTTTTCACACCCACATCCCTCCCACATCATCCATCATGAAACGAATATTTAGCACCTTTTAAAAAACAGCACGTCAAGTTCGCTAATTATCACACCACAACAATAAACACACACACACATGTAACACGCAACACTATTATGACGTGGATATTTTTTTCCATCTTCATTTTGTTGGAGTTTTTACTCAATACTTGTTTTTGTTGCGCAACTTTGTTGCTTTGCTTTTTATAGTTGCGGCAGTATACAGTTTATATTCTATTAATTGTTTATCGCGATATGTTTTACATTCTTTTTAAATGATACTTTATATATAAAAAAAGAAAAACTACACAAGCATTAACAAGAAATAAAGTATGCTGCTGGTATATACTTACATTCCTGTATAACACACACTTTTGCAGCAGGTATTTGTTACATTGTTGTCAGTCTAATTAATGAGTTTAAAACGTGTTGCAAAGTTTCCCTTTTGTATGGCAATAAGCAAACAAACCGTAAAGGAAAAAATTAAAAAGAAAAGAAGAATAAAAAAAATGCAGAAAACACTAAAAAAGAGAGCCCATTAAATACGTACACTTTTTTTTATAATGAATTCAAAGTCAGGTATTTTATATCGGTGTAGTTTTTCTTTGTAAAAAAAATAAAACAATTTTAAAATCCAAAAAAATACCAGCAGGAACATGAGTAAAACAATTCTTATAAGTTGCATAGTATAGTTGTGCCGGCATTTTGTGTCGTATATGAATTACTTTGAGTTTGTTGCAACTTAATGCTTAAACGTGCATGTATTTGCTTCTCTGCTCCACATATGTGCACATACTCGTATATACGTTTGTTTGCTTGTTTGTTCTTGTTTGTGCCACACAACTCATGAATAAATATTCAACTAAACAGCAAATTTTTATAGCACGTAGTTTTATTGTGTTTCTTTTTTGTCTTTTGTATTGCATTTGCTCTTTTTTATTTTAAGTTTCAAATTGGGTTTTCTTTCTTTGATATTATATCGCAAATATCTAGTCTGACTAATGTTCAGAGAGAATTTTATATGTGCAAGACAATTTTATTTTATTTAAAAAAAAAACACTTAAAAGTATGCTGTAAAAATTTTTATATTAAAATCAAATTAAAAGTTTTTAATAAGATTCAAAAAAATTCTGTACTTATATTAAATAACGCCAGAGTTTTATACAAAGAAAATAATGTTGCTAGCAACATGTGTCTATAAAGTTTGCTTAAGGTATTGAATACATTTTTTTATTTCAGAAATAAATAAGCAAATATTTTAACAGATTTCTAAACCACTGAAAAATTTGTATTCGATTACTGTTCGATTAATAATTTTCCATTGAAATTGTTTTTGAATGAAATTTTTAAATTGCTACAATTTAAAAATTTATATACTTGAATAATTTTATTTAAAAAACTCTCACAAAAATATATCTGTTACGATGTTATACTATAAAATAATAAAATTCCGCAAGAAATTTCTCCTTTTTCAATTATAATTTTTTTTGTTTCCCCTATTACTTGCTATTGGTTGAAATTGTTCACCAGGAAAAATTTCTCATTCAATTTTGTTCTCATTTCGGGGTAACTTTTTTCGAGAATTGCTGGGCCGTATGTTGAAAACAGCACGAACATTGTTGGCTTCCAAGGCGTCAATTGCAGCTGGTTTTTCAGCATAAACTAGTGTCATCCCCTGAGCACAGTCCATAAGTGTCGAAGCAACAAATTTTATTGGAATAATTTTTATTCGAATAACTTTTATTCGAATAATTTTTATTCCAATAATTTTTATACGAATAACATTTATTGGTACAACTTAAATATTTTAATAATTTTTAATCGTTTAATTTTTATTCGAATAATATTTTCGGTATAATTTTTATACGAATAATTTTTATTTGAATATTTTTATTCCAAAAATTTTGTTACATTGCATAAATATATATATCCGAGTAACTCTTATTGGAAGGTCTTAACAAAAAGTTTTCAAGCTCCTCCGCAAAAAATTTATTAGACTAATTTTTATTCGAATAATTTTTCTTCGAATTATTTTTATTCGAATAATTTTTCTTCGAATAAGTTTTGTTGGATTAGTTTTTATTCGAATAATTTTTACTCGAATTATTTTTATTGGAATAGTTTTTATTTTTATTAGAATAATTTTCGTTCTAATGAGTTTAATTTTTTTATTTCGAATGAATTTCATTCGAATAACTTTTAATTCAAAATTTGTATTACAGTGTAGATATTTGTCTGAATAGCTTTAATTGGAATAGTTTTGTTCGAATAACTTTTATTTTAATTTTTTTTTATATTATTTTTTAATAATTTTTATTCGAAATATTTTTATTCCAAAGTTTTTTTATTCGAATAGTTTTTGTTCGAATAATTTTTATTTTCAAAATATGTATAACCGTGTAGATATTTGTCTTTATGTCCAATAGCTGTATTGGAAGGTCCGCTCTACCGGAATAATTTTGTCCGAATAATTTGTTTTTGAATTATTTATATTTGAATTATTTTTATTCGAATATTATTTATTCGCATACTTTTATTTGAATAATTTTATTTTAACTTTTTTATTAGAATAAATTTATTTGAAATTTTTTATTTGAATTAGTTTAGTCGAATACTTTCTTCGAGTTATTTTATTTTAATATTTTTATTCGAAAATAAAAAATTTGATATTTTATTCGAGTTATTTTATTCAAATATTTTTTTTCGATCATTTTGAATCAAATATTTTTATTCAAATATTTTTATTCGAGTATTTTAATTCGAATATTCTTATTCAAATATTTGTATGTGAATATTTTTGTTCGAATAATGTCTATGTATGTATGTATGTATGTATGTATGTATATGTAAATTGAAAGATTATTTCTCTATTAATATTTGATTGATTTTAGAAATATGTATCTTTAATTGGATTGGTTTAATTTTTAGAATCTTTATATTTTATTCGAATAATTTTATTCGGATAGTTTTATACTTAAAACTATTTATTTGAAACTACTTTTACTTTAAAAATCATTTTCATAATTATAATCGAATAAATTTTAATCGATTAAAATTGTTATATCTCTGTTTTTTGTATTCAAACCAGAGAATGACAATGAGTACTCAACAGAAATATACATAAGTAAATATTTTTAACTTAAGTAACTGTAAATAATCATTTCTCATCATCTCAAGCAAGTATGACTCTAGCCGTTTCCAACCATAAAGAAGCATCTAAACTTTGTTTATACGAAAACCTAAAATACGCTGCAACTAAATATAGAAAAGCACACGCGTCGTACTTATAGCCTTAGTATCCTTACATACTATGGATATTTAATCAAAAAATTTTTCACGTTATACTCGGGATATTTATTCATCATTGAGCTGTTCGAACTAAAAAAAAAAATATTTGCATATTTAGCTGCTAATTTATAATGGTAACTTTCAATTTTGAACAAAAAAAATCAAAATAAATCTCTTTTTGTGTTCATGGCTGTGTGTGAAAACGTACATAAGCAACAAACTTTTTCTTTTTTATAAACTAATTTGCAAGTTGTTTTTGTGAATGTTTCCTTGAAAGTAACACACAAACAGACATGTTGCAACATGCAGCAAAAGATGTTGCGGTTACCAAAGGAAACTTAAATAACTTTTCTACTCTTTGGGAAATTTTCTCCTCTCATTTTACGCATACATGGTCTCAGGCACAACTTTGTTAATTTTGTAAAAAACAAAATTTCTTAAAAAAAGTTTTGTATTTTTTAATTCATAAAAGATTTATAAAGAAAAACTTAACAAACGCTTTAATTATAACTTACCAAAGAAAAAAAAAACAAAATAATTTTTTTTTCATAAAATTAAATTGATACATTCCTTTCAAGGATTAACTTTCAAATGAATAATTAATTAAAGCGAGATATTTTTTGGCGTATTTATGCATTTAAATTTATGACATTATTATAAGTTTTTGTATTTTAGGAAACTAAATCCCCATAAACTTATTCCAGATTGTTACTTTTTTTGAAAGTAATGTTTGCTTTAAAATTGTTCTTCAAATGTTCCAAATAAGGTTAATTGTATGTAAATCTTTTCCGTTTTCCTTTATTAGAGAGAGAATTATTTTCCCTGGTGCAACTGTTTGTGCCGGATGCGAAAGAAAACGAGCCAAACTGCTGTAAGTTTATCATTAACAAAGTTGTTCCTTCATTGCTCACCTACGAGTTCAAAGTTCAGGCATAAATTTGTGGGAGTCTTATTTCTAAGAACTATGGAATAAATTTGCTATAAAAATATTTGGAAATACAAATGTTTAAAAACTTCAATTCGAAGGATTTTGTAACACCCTACAATATTGCTAACTTTGTGGTTTTCTTGCATAACCGCTTAGGTTTTATTGCAACTTCTTTTAGAGCAGCCCAACCGACTTAGAAATTATTTAAAATTAATCGAAAACGATTTTAGTAGTTTTCTTTAACAAAAAAAATTTTATTCCAATTTTCAAAATAATAAATGAATTTCTTGAAAAAAATATGACCCGGTTTTTAATTAATTCCAAGAACCGACTAAACTCGGTTTTTGTATCGGGTTTTTTTAAATAATGACTAAGCGTGTGCTTTAATTTTTAGCAGTGCCGAGACATTTTTTGCATGCTGGCTACAGTCTGTTTCAACCGGTTTTTATCCGGTTTTTAAAAATAAAGTAATCTTTTTTTAAATAAAATTGTAGTATAAAAATAAAAAAATTTAAACCGATTTTAATCATTTTAAATAAGCGATGAAAACTAGTTTTCAAAGCGGTTGTAATTTTTTTTGGGAGTCAAAAGCTCTTGTTTTAAAGCTGATTGAAACATTTATCTTGAAAATTAAAAAAAAAGAGTTATTGAATAGGGTTTTAGACGTATTAAATAATCGGCTAAAACCGGTGGACTTTTTTTTAATTAGTGAGCAAGCGTTTATCTTGAACTCACTTTCTGGAAGGTCAATCACTTACACCCGGAACTGGTTTTTAATGAAATCGAATAGTCGGTGAAAACCGGTTTGCACAGCAGATTTCTTTTATTTAATGAGCAAGTGTGGGTTTTAAATTACTTACTAAAGAGGCAGCAGCAGAGAGATTACAGCCTGTACCTGAAATAAAAAAAACAAAGAACCCACAAAAACCGGTTTCTAAAGCACATCTCTTAGCGTTTGTTTTAAATCTCTTACTGGAGAGCTCATTTAAGCCTATATATGAAATTAAAAAAAAATGTGAACCGGTTTTTAATGACAGCAAAGAAAGAACCGGTGAAAATCTGGTTTTAAAGCAAATCTCTTTTTTAATAATGAAAAAGCGTTTATTTTGAAATATTTTTCAGGAGGCTCAAAAAAAGCTCTACCGTTAAAACCATCAAAAACCGGTACTGAAGCAGTTAAACCGGTTCCAAACCGGTTCTTTCGAAAAAATATTGTTTTTTTTTGTAAAAAAAATCGTATACATGAAAAAATTTTGAGCCTTTCTTTTAAAGCAAAGAACGGGTAAAAGCCGAGTTTCAAACGGATTAATTTTTTACTAATGAAGAAGCGTTTACTTGAAATATTTTTGTTGGGGGCCTCAAGATCCCGCTTAATGCATTAAAAACCGGTTAAAAGGCAGTTTCACGTGGATTTCGATAAACAAAAACCCCGTTTTAAACCGGTTTAAAAAAAGTAAATATGTATATATGCATGTATTACAAAAATCTTACACCTGAAATAAAAATTCTTTGAGCCGTTTTTTTTAAGCAAAGAACAAGTAAAAACCGGGTTTCAAAACGGATTAATTCTTTAATTATGAAAAAGCCTTTACTTTGATAAATTTTCCAGGAAGGCCAAAAACCCTCTTACTTTAAAGTTTCTTTTGTTTTGAAAAAAAATCAATAAACCGGTTATTCAAGCACGATTTCTAACCGAAGTTTGAAAAACTGTGAACGGGGCTTCATTAGTTTTCTCGAATTTTCGGTTTTTTGAAACTAAAGTTTTTAAGAAAACCAAATCAAACTGCAATTGTAATGTTTCCACAAGACAAAAAAAAATTATTGCAAAATTATTTACAGACCAATTTGGAGTTTTCTTAAATAGTGAAAAATTGTTTCATATATCGTGCCATAACCGCCAAAAAAGCTTAAGCGACATAATATTTGAACTTAATTTTTTTTTGGCGAAAAGTAAGTTATTTCTGTTTTAAAATTTTCTGTAAATAAATTATATATTTTAAAAATGTTATTGTAATTGCTCTGAAAAAAATATTTTTATGCTCTTTATTCAAAATTAAAAAAAAGGCTCAAAGGACATTAAACAATTTGAGTTCTTGAGGAGAATTTTAATAAACTAAAATTAAGTTAAGATTTTTGGCAAATCTTTTCTACTAGATACTCTTACCGTCTATCTCTCTCTCCTTCCATCGCCACACAGTTACTATGAATGAAAATTGTTAAAATGACTTAAATTAATTGCATTTCATGACATTTAATGCATGACAGACACAACGCAGCAACTGTAACAAGACTCCCTCCCAATGTATACAAATGAAGAGCAGCAAAGATATTTAAATATAAAATTGTAAAATGAATGACTGACTGACTGAGTGTTGGGACTTGAAATGGTTGGTTGTCTGTTCATGCGGCGCATGAACAAAAAGAATTTTAATTTTTCGTGTTCGTTTCTTTTAAAACTAAAGTGTTGACGTCAAACAACAATAATAAAAATTAAGAATATTTTTCATTCACTTTTCCGACGCATGTTTGCAATTTGCGAAATTAACGTACAAATTAACATATATACATACATAAATAAATATGTTTTTACTCGTATGTGTGCACTTTAGTTTCATTATGAAAATTTTACGCATCACAAATGTCATTCATTTTCTTTGGCTTAAATGATGACAGCAGTCAAAGGAATGAACAAATAAGGAAAGCTATTAAAATTTTTTTGGTGAAAAATATTTGAAAGATTCAGCATGACTTTTATACATCTTTTAATCCTTGAAGTAGGAGAGTAATGAATTTTATGTCCATTATATATTTGACTATGAAGCTGTGGCTTCTCACCAGGTAACTTCTGTTATGCAATTTATCGTAACAGAGATGGAATCGGTTTTATTTTTTATCTCCTTAAAATCCATTTTTTTAAATAAATAACATTGCAGTCAATGATCTTGTCCTTTTTAACCGAAAAAAGAAGCAGGTTAACAATTCGTCTCTATTTTTTGTATTCAATTTCAGTTTCTATCCATTTTTTTATTTCTTTCATAGTTTCCCAAAATAAAAAATAAAAAAGTAAGAGAAAAAAGAAACAAACAACCATTATGTCTCGCTGAGCAAAACCACTCTGTGGATAGTTTAGGGTCATATTTGACTTGTTATCCTGCTGCTTTTATTATCTCGATTTTCTTTCATTTTTGTTTAACTCTCTCTCTTTTTTTATGAAAACTTTCGAAATATATTGTATATTGGTTTGTTTGCTTTATCTATCTTTTTTTTCATCTAAGCCAGTTTAAGGCAAAAAACACTGAAAGTTTGTTTGAAAAATTCCCAGAAAAAAAAAGTTTGCTATTATATATCTGTACTTTGATTATTGTTTTTCCAATGCCTTTTGATGCTTGATAGAAATGTCTATGAAAAAGCTTACAAATTTAACAAGTTTTTCCCACAGGATACAGATTCTCTGAATGAGTAATAACTGTAAATATGGATTTAGTATTTTGTTTTTTTTTTTTTGTAAAAGGAAAACAATGCCACAGAGAACAATTTGAAGGAAAATTATTTTTGAAATTTTTTTTACCGCAAACAAAATAACAAAAATATTTCAAAGCAAATTTATCGATAGCGGAAGTGTTTTAAATTAAAATTTATGATAATAAAGATATTTAAAGAGAACTTATCGACATGACACATTTTTCATAGAAAATTTATCGTCAAAACAAATTTTCAAACATAATTTATCGATAAGAAAAGTTGTTGATGCGAGAAATTTTCAAAAAAAAAAAAAAGATGATCGACAAAAGAAATTTTTCAAAGAAAATTTATCGACAAGAGAAATTTTCAAAGCAAAGTTGTCGACAAGAGGAATTTTCAAAAAAAAAACCGACAAAAGAAATTTTTCACAGAAAATTTATCGACAAGAAATTTTCAAAGAAAATTTATTGATTAATATCAAAAATAATCTCTGTCAAATTTATGGACAACGACAATTTTTATCGATAATAAATATTTATATGAAAATTTGTGGATCGATAAACAAAATTTTCTGCAAAAATTTATAAATTTTAAAGCTTTCTATAGTATATTTATCAATAATTGAAAGTTTTTTTAAAAAAATTATCTATAGCAGAATTTAGTTTTACATAAAAATTATAGATAACAGAAATTTTTCAAAGGAAATATATTTGTTGCCAGAAAATTTCGTTGCAAAACTTATCCGTGATAGAATTTTTTGATAAAAATTTATAATAACAAATATCGATAGCAAAAAAAAATTTTGTCTGTAAAATAAATAACTTATAAATTTTTTGTTAAAGGTATACAATATCACAATTCTATAAAGTTTCTATAAAATATGTCGATAACAGCAAATTTTTCTCACATTTTTATCGAAAGTAAAAAATTTCTTTATAATCTTATCGATATCTAAAAAATTTTATTAAAAAATTTAGCAATAAAAAAACATTTTAATAGAAAATTCTTTTAGAAAATTTATCGATAACTAAAACATTTGATAGAAAATGTGTCTACAAAAAATTTTAACGGAAAATTTTAATGGAAAATTTATCGATAACAAAAATTTTCAAAGATAATTAATCGATAACGAACAATTTAATAGAAAATATATCGATAAAAAATTGTATAGAAAATTTGTTGAAAAGGAGAAACAATAGAAAATAGAAAGATTCAATAGAAAACTCGATGACAAGAAATTTAACTAAAAAATTTATTGATAACGAAAGATTTTAATGGAAAGGTGTTCGAAAATCAAAAATTTTAGTAAAAAATTTATCGATATCGAAAATTTTTAATTGAAAATTTATAGATAACCAAAAATGTTAATAGAAACTTGATCCATAACGAAAATTTTTAATAGAAAACTTATCGATAACGAAACATTTTAATAAAAGGTTTATCGATAACAAAATATTTTTATAGAAAATCTATCGATAAAAAAATATGTTAATAGAAAATTAAGCGATAAAGAAATTTTAATATAAAATTTATCGATAACATAAATAAAATAAAAAATTGATGTTATAACGAAAAATTTTTCGGTTACGAAAAATTTCAATGAAATATTTGTCGATAAGCAAAAACTTAATAAAAAATTTATCGATAACGAAAAATTTTAATGGAACAGTTATCGATAGAAAAATTTTTTATCCATAACGAAAAACTTAAATAATAAAACTATCGATAACAAAATATCTTAATAGAAAATTAATTGATGACAAGAAATTTTAATAAAAAATTTATCGATCGCGAAAGATTTTAATGGAAAGGTGATCCATAACCAAAAATGTTAGTAAAAAATTTATCGATATTAAAAATTTATATATGATCCATAACCAAAAATGTTAGTAAAAAATTTATCGATATTAAAAATTAATACATAACCAAATTTTTTAATAGAAACTTGATCGATAATAAAAAGTATTAATAGAAAATCTATCGTAAATGAACAATTTTAATAAACAATTTATATATAACAGAAAAAAAAAATAAATAAAAAAATTGTCGGGAACGGAAAATTTTCAGAAAAAATTTATCGATAACTAAAAATTTTAATAACAAAATATATCGATAACAGTCGTTAAGCAGCTCTGGGTCGGGGAACATCTCTCGCGTCATCGTAATTATTTCTTAAGTGCGGTCAGGCTTGTGTGTGTTGTTTGGCCTTCGAGAGTTTTTCGTCTCGCTCGCACTGGTTGACTGATCTGCCACGGATAACCGTATAATCTTGCGGTTTTTTGTGGAATTTCCTTAACAACCACGTTGCCTACTTCCTATGTGAAGGCATAGGTCGTGTACAGTCAGTCACAAAACCTTTTAAAATACTGTTAATACCATCTTGGGCATATGGTCTACGTTACTCCGCCCATATTTGTGCAACACCATATTATGCAAATTTACTTTGCATTAATATGTTTAATAAATAAATAAATAAATATATCGATAACGAAAAGTTTTAATAGAAAATTTATTGATAATAAAAATTTGAAAAGCAAAATGAATCGATAACGAAGTTTTAATGGAAATTGTATCAATAACGAAAAATTTATCGACAACGATAAAATTAAAAAAAAAATATTGATATTGAAAAATTTATCGATAACTAAAAATTATAATAGAAAATGTATCGATAATGAAAAAAATTAATAGAAAATTCACCGATAACAAAGTTTGAATAGAAAATTTATCAATAACGAAAAATGTTAATAAAAAATTTATCGATAACAATTTTTTTCCATAGAAAAACAAAGAACAAAAATTTTCCCCACAAAACTTATCATCACCAAAAAGGAGACAGACATTTCAAAAGACTTCCTAAAAATGTATTGGTAATGAATCTCTTCTTAAGAATTCAGGAAAACTATTTTTAATATTTAGCGATAACAATTAGGATCTCAGAAAAAAACAAATATTTTCTTTATAAGTTTCCGACAACGAGAAATCTAGCTAAAAGTTTTTTGAGTGTAAATAAAAATAACAACTCTTCAATATTTCTTTGCTTGGCGTACTTGTCTAACGATTCTAATGAAAACGTTCGTCAGAATTTTTTTGCCACCCAATAGGATTAAACTAAAAAAAAGGATATTCACAAGCGCTTGAAATTTGACACATTAAAACAATGATACTCTAAATAAAATATTGTATGTTACAAAAGCAATAAATATTTTTTTATATATTGCCTTGAACAATTTCGTTTATGTTTGAAATTTCATATTTAACACCTGGATGTCTGTCTGTCCTTTACACATGGCATTATAGAACTACAACTGCAAATGAAACTTTTAAAAAAGGGAATATTTGTTTTAATATCTAAATGGGTATTCTCAAGAGAAATAGTAAATACGTCAAAAGCAGGGCAGACAGGCAGACAGACTCACACATTAAAATACTTGACACACACTTACGTACAATTCAACTTAACATTTACACTTGAGCATCCTTGTTGTGCAACACAAACGTCGTCTACACTTGACTCTTTGGTAAATTTAAAGCATACAAACAAAATTTTGCCAACACCTGATAACCTCTTTTTCTTGTTAATTTTAACAAAAAGTATTTCTCTTGATTTTATTTTTTATTTTATTTATATAAATATGTATATTTTTTTTTGGATACATGAATATTCCCAAGATTATGTTTTCATTTCGTTTTTGTTTTGACTTAATGTGGTAATGGTTTTAAGTATGACATAAACAGCAATTGCAAAATAAAAAAACGGAAAAAAAGCATAAGCATAATTTCTAAAGTGTTGGGACTTTTAAGCTGCAGAAATTGAAATAAAAATTATATTAAAAAACAAGTTAAAAATCTGTTTTTTTAAATATAATTTAAAAAATATGAATTGGAAAGATTTTGAGGATAAAAATTACATTACAAAATATAACTAAATTAAGGAGTGCACGGACGGACAGCTTCACGTCGCATAAGAGTTAGTTTGCATGCAGGAAAACATAAAAATTTATTCATTAATTTTTTTAAATAATTTTATTCAATTAAATTTGATTCGAATAAATTTATTATATTAAATATTCGAATAAGTTTAAGTTTCGATTAAAAACTTTTTAAAATTTTTTTATTAGATTAAAAGTGTTTCGAAATTACACCTGCTTAAAATTATTAACATAAATTTTTTGATTAAAAGTTATTCGAATAAATTTATTCGGTTTAAAATTACTTCAATCGAATGATTGCCAAAAAAATAAATTACATATTATATATAGCTTAAATGACGTATTGATACTTAAGCCCTCGAATTAATTATTTTTTTTACAGTTTAAAAAATGTTCGAATTTTCGAACTTACGAAAAAGTTATAATTTTTTTCTTCTGCGTTATAAAAAAAACAGTTATATTGTATTTTTTGTACTAAAATCCAGATTTTGTTGAAGTTCGAAATAATTTTATCGGTTTAAAATTGCTTTAATCAAACGATTGCAAAAAAAAATAAATAAATTACATTTTATATATAATTTTAATGACGTATTGATACTTAGGCCCTCGAATTAATTGATATTTTACAATTTAGAAAATTTTTGAATTTTCGAACTTACGAAAAATATTAAAATTTTGTTTTTCTCCGTTATAAAAAACAGTTAAATTGTATTTTTTGTGTTAAAATCAAGATTTTGCTTAAGTTCGAAATAATTTATTCGGTTTAAAATTACTTTAACCGAATGATTGCCGCAAAATAAATAAATCACATTTTATATATAGCTTAAATCACGTTTTGATACTTAGGCCCTCGAATTAATTAATTTTGTACAATTTCGAAAATTTTCGAATTTTCGAATTTTCGAACTCACGAAAAAAATTAAAGTTTTGTTTTTCTGCGTTATAAAAAACAGTTATATTGTATTTTTTGTGTTAAAATCAAGATTTTGCTTATGTTCGAAAATCCGAAAATACCTTATATATAGCCTTAGTTTGTTAGCTGTAAAAATTTTTAATACAATTTTCATTACATATAAAAATATTTAATTAATTAAAATAATTCTTTTATTTTTTAGGTAAGATCTGATTATGAATTATTAAGCTGTAAGTATGCACAGTGATTTTATTTTTTTGCAAAAATTATTTTTCTTCTCTAAATATTTGCTCATGTGTTACACTTTTAAGTAATTTTTGTTGTACTCGTAAAATATAATACAAATGTTATGCAAATCGTTGCAAATGAGTTTTTTTTAACACATTCTGTGATACATTCATGCAAATTTATAGAGTAGACTCATGGAAACAAAAAAATAAAATAATAATTTTTAGCGCAATTCGCATGGAGGAACATAACGAAAATAAATCAAAATCTTATTTGCAATTTTCTCTCTTGTGTTAGACTTTAAATAAAAAAAAACAAGAACAGTAAGATAAAAGTAAAACGACGTCGTCAACATATAATAATTTTATTACATACTTTGTTGCATGCTGTCTACAACAGCCTTGCTGCTTATTACTTTTGAAAAGCCTTTCTCATAAATATATAATTTCATTTTCAAAAATGTACACCAAAAAATATTCAAAAAAAATCTGCTTAATAATACTCGTATTCTTTTTATAAATCTTTAGGAGGGCATTATTTGATTAAAAGTTATTGGGATGATGAAGTTCTTTGATAAAAAAATTAATTAAAATGAAAACTCTTTTACTTTCCCATTCTATATTCACAATAAATTCTAAATATATCGCTCTGTCAATTTTCTATAAGAAAAACCCCTTGCTTCAACAATTTCTTAGACACTTGCAGTCAGTCGTTGCATATTGCCAATGACATCTTAAGACATGCAGAAAGAGAAGACAATCAACTTATTTCTATAATTGTGGCAAAATAGAATAGAATTTAGGTCAACATTCTTTGACATGTAAACTTACAAAAAAAAAATTAGTAATTCTTTTAACTTTAAAACTTAAAACTATAACTAAATAAATACTTTACAAAGAGATGTCAATAAAACAAAAATTGGTTTTTACTCAATATGACATAAAAAATTAAATCGAAAAAAAAACACACACACACAAAATGTCATGGTTTGTCAAAACAAAATTAAATAAATTAATTAATCAAGCAGAAAATTTCAAAAAATTTATAATAGAAAAATATGAAAATAAATTTAATTTAATAAATGTGCCCTTAATTATGAAAAAGGTCTAAGTCATTTACATTTTTTCTTCGAAATATTAAATTTATTTGTTGTAATTCGTTGCTGCACAAGCAATTCTAAAAATTAGATTTTTAAGTTAAAATTTTTTTTGGCAAGCGCTTAAAAATATTAAATATTAAAATTCAATAAAAATAGTTTGTTGTTCTAATTTTTTGAATATTTTTTTAAATTATTAGGTTTGTTCATTTACTGAAAATTGTTACGAATTTGTAACAATTGTTAGTGGAAGGTGTTCATTAACTTAAAAAGTTTGCAAGGAGAGAGCGTCAAAAGAGAGAAAAAGATTAAAAGACAAACAAATTCCTACAAATTATTACCAGTAAAATTTTTACTTGCAAGAATTATCCAATCAGCTGTTGTGTGTTTTGTTGTCAAATAAATTATTTAAAAAATATTTAAAAAAGGAAAACTGAAAAAATTTGGATTTCTTAATTTTCTTAATTTATTGTTTTTCTTCCATTAAATTCAATTTTAATGGCAAATAACTTTGTTTGTTTCTCATATATGATCAGAGATGGAAAGCCGAATTCTTGTATTTGTTAATGGAATAAAATTAAGAAATTATGAGAAATGCATAAAAATCGAAAATATACATGAAACTGTGTAAAGAATTTCATTTTAAATATCAATCTCTTAAAAAAATTACAATTTAAAATACTATCAGAAAAAGTACAATTGTATCACGATTTCCATCCATGTTTCTGATATGAATAAAATTTTCTTGCAAGTTTTTACAAATAAAGCGTTCATTTATTTTTCCATATTTGGGAGAGTAATTTTGTAAATTTCTACCTTACTCTCTCGTTGCTAGTTTCTGCTGGGAAAGTAAATAAACAGACCTATTATGTGTACTTTATTCCATAAAATAAAATAAATATTAATTTCTTGCTCTTAATTTCTTGCTCCAAAAGACTTTTAAGCAATTAAAATAAAAGCGTGCTGAAAGCTTAATTGAATTTCCATGGCTTAAGGTCATATTTAAAGAGACAAAAATAAAATATCTACTTTAAGACTAAACAAAGAAACAATTTTCCTTTAACTGAAGAGATATAAATAACAAATTGATAAATTTTTCCAATACCTTTTCCTCTACAATAGTTCTTTTTAAATACAACAAGAAAGTACTATAAATTTTGCCTAAAGCTTAAAAGAAACTTTGACACAAATTGCTTTTCTTAAGAATAAAAGCCAAAGAAAAATTTTATGTCTCATTGAATAAACATACATATTTTGCTGTAGTAGTGAAGGGAAGCAAAAAAAAAATTAGTTAAATTTTTATGTAGAAAAGCTTTTTTTTAAGGAAAAAGCTCTAAATTCTTAATAATTCTTTTTTAATTCTTCTTCGTTATTCGTTTTATTTTAATTTTTTCAAGTCGACTCTTTTTCGTTTTAATTTCGAAGGTAAAAAAGATAAGTGCTTAAGTCAAGATAAGCTGATTTTACGCTAGCGGCAATCTGCAACTCATTATTTGTTTGAAATCGAAATTTTTGTTTATTTCGATAGAAGAACATCTAATGTAAAAATGCAAGAATTCGATAAAAAAAATAATGACTTAGGGCCTTTCTACATTAAGGCAACGATATGTAAGAGTACCTCTGACAAAAGTCTCAATTATTTTGTGTGATTTTTCAGAAAGTTATAGAGCAGTTACATACGTCCAAACAGACATACACTGATATTTGCATTTTAGGTAAAAAGCTTTGAAAGCTCTTAAATTTTGTGCTTGTTTCTTTGCAAAGTAAGAACAAGCATTTTATTTTGTTTTTGTAAATGTTGTACTCTCGTCGGTGTGAAAGAGCTTTTTGTCTCTTTATGAAAGTTTGCACATTGTGCATATGGCTTGGACGTAGCTTTTATAGAGTCATGGAATTGTGGCTTATTTTTTCGGCTTTATAATTTCATAAGGAATAAAGGCTTAATTAAGCTTCTGCTTTATAATATTTCAAATTTAATTTATTACTTATAATGTGTAGAACGAAGTTTTTCCAAAACAAATTAAATTGAAGCACGAACTTCCCAATTTCACTGTTAAAAAAATAAACTTCTGAATATAGATTTAAAAGTTTAAACGTTCTTTTCTAAAAAAACTGTCAAATATGACTTAAGCAGTTTTTCCTTATTGCCGTAGATTTGTTTTTTTTTTGTAATTGTTGTCTGTAGTTTAAATTGTATTTTATTGAATTTTATTTTTGTTATTATAAGCCACTTCTATTAATTAATTCTTATTTATTTTCTATACATCTCATAACACTCAAGCTTTAATGCAATCGTGCTCCCTAAAGTATGCTTTGATTTAATGATATACCAAACAGAGGGGGAAAAATAGGGGGAAATTTTAGTTTGAAATAAACAAATAGTTGTGTGCACTTGCAAGCTTAACAAATTGTTTAAACATAAATAGTTGCAACAATTGAAATTAATTTGTTTGGTTGCGATATTTTCTAATTATTTGACTTGAAATATTTTGTTAGAAATGGAAAAGGGGGAAAGAAGATTTATTACCATAAGAAATTTAACAAGGGAGTCTTTGCTTTTGGAAATTCAATATAAAAAAATAATACGAAAATATTTATAAAAAAAATAATACGAACAGTTTTATAAAAAAAATAATATAAAAATTTTTATTAAAAAAAATTATACAAAAATGTTTATAAAAAAAAATTATACAAAAATATAAAAAAAAAATTATGCAAAAATTTTTATAAAAAAAATAATACGAACAGTTTTATAAAAAAAAATAATACGAACAGTTGTATAAAAAAATAATATGGAAATTTTTATAAAAAAAAATTATACAAAAATTTTTATGAAAAAAAAATTATTCGAAATCTTATTTGCAGCGTCCTTTTTTAATAGAAAGCGTTCTAAGCGTTCTAAACAAATATAAATTTCAAATATTGTATTCAAGAATTTTTGTTCAGGTGTAAAATAAAATCAAGACTTTCATGTAAAATTTAGGGAGAAATATTTTTATTTACAAAATTACACATTTAGTGCACTCACCGGCAGGTATAATAGCGTGATTCAAGCTAAAAATCTTCAGCAAGTGTGCGAGCTTTATGTTAACTAAGTTTGAGTGAAAGAAAATTTTTTTGTGGCAGTCATATCAAGGAGAATTCGCGTGAGTAGCATACATCCCTATCCACGCCATTTTCGTGAGCTACTTCCACCTCTAGCTCACTGGATTTTGGGACATTTTCCACTTAAAATTATTCCGAACTTTAGGTGTTTTTTTTTTGCTCAATTTACTTTCATGAAAGCTTGCAATGGAAAATAACCACCATTAACTAACACGAGTTCTTCTTTTTTTTTATTTCATACTCGTAAATGTTCATCTTTTTTTATGCATAACGCATGTCAAGTTTAACAAAAAACTATTTTTTGTTTGCTTGTAGAACTTCAGCTGAAAATAAGATTTTGTAAATGATTTTTTAATAAAAAAGAAGAAAATACTTGTATGTATAGAGAAGAAAATGTTAAACTAAAACGTTTCTGATGTTCTGTCATAAGTGTTGTAATATGCATATATGAGTAAAAAGAAAAAAAAAGAAAACAATTTTAATATGTATGCAAAGTATTTCTTAGCTTAGCATTTTTTTTCATTGTATGCAGATGTTGCTTGTGGTTGCAAAATTTGTTATATATAGTGACAAAAAAGAAGTTTGTTTTATATTATTATTTTTTTTTTTGAAGGCAAGTAGTTTCAAAAAAAAATAAATTTTAATCATTATACAAAAAAATCTTGTAATAAACATGACATGATGTCAATTTTTGTAAATAAAAATCCATTATTGCAAAGATTTTGGGAAATTCTTCTGGACAAAAACATCCCAGTAAAAAAAAATGGAAGTCATTCTTTTCATTGCTTTTAATAAATCGATATTTTTAATTTGCCGAAAGTGAGCAAAAAACCATGTAGAAGCTTATTTTAGTCATACAAAACCTTGTAACTCCTCCATAGTGTTAGAAAATACTCACCAGAATTAAAAAAAATGATTTTTTAAAGAAATTTATGAACTAATTTTAGTCTAAAATTTTAAATTTATTTGCTTAAATTTACATGAAAACACTGTTTTGGGCTTAAATTCGTATAAAAGGAAAAGAATTGTTAAAATAGGTAACTATTTATATAAGTTTTCCTAGATGAAAGTATTATCATAGAACACAAAAAAGGGAATTTCTCTTAATATCGCTTCCAATTCAGTGACCAGGCATCGAAAAAGAGAACTTCTTGCAATGTAAAAGTCACTACTTCCACATTGCAAACTCTACATTTTCATGACTTTTATGGAGTCTCTCTTTTTTTTGCTGGGAATATTAAATGGTACCAAAGTAGCTGCAATGCCTAAAAATAGGCAACATAAATGCTCTAGCAGCATACTGATGATACAGTAATCCCACGATTGATGTTATTGGTTGCAGAAATTGTGCTTGTGGAGGGGGACCGTTAATCGAAATCAATGATGCATTTTGAGTTTTTTGGTTAAGGATCAAATTAACGATTTAAAAGGGCCAAAATACCATTGATAATGCCAAAAAAAATATGCAAATATGTTTGATTACATTTTTTTAATTTGAATAAAATCAGAAGTGTGTAATAGTCATATGATTAATGCGCTTTATTTTGTTTAAAGCAAAAACAAAATTAGCGACAAAAATTCAAATTTGTTTAAAAGAGTTTTTTTGCTATGTTAAAGTAGATACATAATATGTTGCTTAAAAAAATAAATTTTAGTTAAAAAATACTCTATTTATAATTCCAATTTTCTTGTACATAATTCCTAAGTTCTTAGTCCAACAGTTTCTTAACTTATTCCTGTTTAAAATTTCATTGTGTTAAGTTTTAAATTATCTCTCATAACAATTATTAGAACTACATTTCATTAAAGCTTTCGATTGTATTGAGAATGACACCGTATTTACATAAGACGATTTCTTATACATATACATAAGTATTTATCATCTTTTGGGAAGAAAATATTCTTTCCAAACATACTTTGTATGCAAAGTTTTATCTAAACGATTTTTAATTGTAAAAATCTTTTTCCAAAATTTACTTAAATCTTTGAATTTTTTTACATTCTGCGTCTTCCAAAAGTGTTCTACATTCATAATTTAATTGTTTTGTTTCTGTTTCGTTAGGAAAACGTTTACTGACAAGTGGGATAATACTATTGGCTTCTCCACTTAAAATATGGTCTGGCTAATATTTCGGAAACCAGTTTAAATAAAAATTTCGCAAGATAAAAGTCGTTTTGAAACAGGAGAAAACTGCATTAAAAATGTGATCAAAGGTCTGAAGAAGTTAGTTGGATATTGAGTTTTAAGTTTGATCACTGATCGAACTAATTTAAACAAATATAATAAAAAAATCTCTTATTCAGCTGTTATTTAAGACTTTAGGTGACATTAATCGAAGAAGGAAGAAAATTTTTTCAAAAATATTTTCCCGAAGAAGTCACACAAAGACTTAGCAAAATAGTGAAAAATATATAAAGAATTTTTATATAAAACAAGGGATCTTAAGCTTAATAAATTTAAAGATTTTATAATATAAAAAAGTAAAAAATGGAAGAATTGTTTATATAATTTTTTTTATATATGTATATTATTTTTTATTTTTTGCAAAGTGTACATACATACATTTTCCTTTATACTTAATTTTATCAATTTTTTGCCTCTAAATGATATTAAGCTAACGTTTTTTTCTCAGCTATTAATTCACAATATTCTTTTCTGCAGCATACTTTAGCAATAGCCATGCAAGTTTATATTTTTGCCAGTTGCTGCTCCCACTATTTTTTTTTTATTTCACTCTCTGGCTAGGCAATATTTCGCAATTGGTTTGGTTTTGGGGGCCTGGCAGGCTGGAGAGAATAATAATCAAACAAAACGGATGTCACGCGATGATTTGTATCCGTTTTTTCGGATGGCTTTCCCCCCTTTTTCCGCTTACATTTTATGTGAACAGTTAATTTCATTTTGTGAAACATGTTACGAATAATAATTTAGCCAAGAAATAGGTAAAACAAAAAACAAAAGAAAAAAATTGGAAATATGTACTTGTACATGCAAACAAGAAACAGGTAGTTGTTTTTTTGGTTTGTTATATACACACACATACATACACACGAGTGTATATGAGGACACGTGCATGCATGAGTTCATAACAAATTAATTCATTATGGAAACAAAGTTTTTTTTTGTATGTGTAAGCAATAAATTACTAGGACATGTGGGCTTGTTTGTGGCTCACAGCAAATACTTATTTATATAGAAAATATTGTTACAAGTTTATTTCTATAATTAAGATTATGTGTCCTTATTTTTATTTCATTTTTTTCTTCTAAGAAGCCTTAAATTATGCTGCATAGTTTTTATTTAACTTTAACATTTGGTTGTTTTGTTTTTATCCCTTATATATTTATTTTCCTTAATTTTATTTAGTTTGCTTTGGACATGCATTATTTTTAAAGGATTTCTATAAAAAAAAATTATTTTATTTTTCATGTGAAATATTTTTTTTAATTTAATGCTTTTGTCACATTTTCTTTCACAAAACTTTAGTGTAATTTAAAAGTGAAATAATTTGTTTGCAATTCTGTGCACAAATATGATGACTTAATTACAACAATTTTCCATGTGGTAAATTATTTTAAACATGCCCCACTACTTTACAAGCAAATTATTTTTACAACAGCTACTTCATTTGTCCAATTTAAAGAAAAAATAAAAATACCACAAAATATACAAAAAACATAAAAATGTTGCAACAAAAGTTTTCATATTAAAATTACCAAAAAAAAGGAAAAAAATTAATTTAAATATGAAATAAATGTTTCCATTTTCAACCACTAAAGGCAGCATTGTAGAGCTTTAACTACCAATAGTAGCCTTCCAGCTCTCCCCAATAAAAACTCTTGTTAGCTTTACCTTGTGCTTGTTCCCTGCTTTCATGAAAGAACAAACACTAAAGGGTATGAAAACACTCAACATGCAGATGATGCTCTAATGCAATGACGTATAAAATGATGAAGATGAATGTTATGAAAGAATTCCCTTCTTTTTCTGAAGCCACATGCAAAATGTTGCAGTGAATTTTGTTTGCAAAAAATAAAAATAAAAACAAGCAGCAACCATTTCCCACCAACTGCCAGTACTTTTGGCAGTGTTGTTGCCAAATAAACATGTTCCTCTCTCTCCCTTTTTTTTAAGTAACAAGTGCAAATACCTGCTTCATTAGAAGTTCTGTAGTAGTGGGTGCTCTAAATAGAGGTTTGCTCACATGCTTCTAGTACTCACAAAATTCCTATGAAATATAAAATTCTTTCCCAAAATAGTTACCAGAAGTCACTAACAATGTTGAATTATAAAGGAGTAATTTAAAAAAAAATTACTTCTCAACTTAACATCCAGGGTTTATTATCTATTACTTAAGAAATTTTTAAATTTATAATTAACTACAATTCTCATTTAGTTAATAATAAAATTGATATGCAGCAGCACTTTCTTTTCATAATGTTATACATGATTTATAACTTAAAGTTGTGGTCTAGTTATGAATATAAACTACTAGTAATTACTAATCACTGATTTTTCCTCTTTTCGTTTTTTGTTTGTTTTAAATTACACACTCCTTTTCTTAGCCACTCAGTTTACGTCTTTTCTGTTTAAAAAATTCTCTCTAGACTTACACAAAAATCTGTAGAAATATTGTGGTTATATATTCATATAAATTTTAGCAAATGACAAAACCGAACACACACTCTTATGCCAAAACATTTCCAAAGGATTAGGAAGAATGTAAACAACACAGTAACTTTAAAACAAAGTACACAGAGAAAAAAAAACTATTTCAATTGTCTTAGCTGACTCTTCTTAATGTTGTTATCACTAAAAGGAAACTGAGCAGCCTGTCTGAGCCAAAAGATCTGACGCGACCATTTGCAAAAATAATTTTGAAAATGTCTGAAAAATAAACATTTATCCCAAAAGCTAAAGAAGAGGTTTTAAAAAGAAATCTCGAAAAGTTCAACAATTCGTTCCAAATTTATGTCTTAATAGTACTGAGTTTTTTTGTTTTAAATATAACAGAAATTCCTAATAAAAAATTTAGTAATTTTAACCATAAAATTTTGTCCCAAAAAAATAATCAAAAAATTTTTCCCAAAAAGTAAAAAATTTTACTTAAAACTAAAAAAAAATTACCATAAAATTGCACAATTTGTTTCAAATTTTGTTTAAAGAATTAAGAAGCTTATTATTATCTCTAGATATATAAAATTTGCTTTTATAGTCGAAAAAAAATTGTGACAAAGCTCAAACTCATATTTTCAAAATTTTTCCCAAAGACTACAGACTGTATCGACAAATGCGAAATTTACTGTCAGAATAAGAAATTTTCTCACAAAAATCAAAAATTGATCGCAAAAGCTATATATTTTAATTACAAATTATTTATCAAATTTGTTTTAAAATTCAGTGAGCGTGTATTTCTGTTCGCTAAGGTTTAGAAAATAGCTTGAGCCTGTCAATAGCAGTCAGTTTGCTTTCGAAGACGTGTAGAGAAGCCCCAATTTTTTGGAACTGTATTGATGTAACGTCGATTTTTGACAACTGGAATAAGAGTGATTATAAATTATTTACAAATATTTAATATGTTCTTTAAAAATACACAATTTGGCCCAATTATATTAATCTATTTGATTTTAAACATTTAAATATTATTTTTGCCAGTTTTTAACTAAAACTTTTTTCCAAAATCTTGGAAACAAAAAATTAAACAAATACCAAGCATTTAAATTTTGTTACAAAAATTTTTAAGCAGCAGCGTTTGATGGTATGCCTTGCTTTTGTCCAAATATTATGTAAAAGTTGTTTGAAACAATTTCAAATTGTCCCAAAATTTTTAAACATGTCCAAAGTTCATTGAACTTGTGTTAAATTGTTATTTTAAGTTTTTATATATTTTAAATTAATCACTTATGTGCAAAAAATTTAAAAAAATATACAATTTGTCCCAAAATCATTAATACATATGTTTCTAATTTTGTTTAAACAAATTTTTAAATGTTTCCCAAAAAATTTGAATTTCTTCGTAAAATTTAACGTTTGGGGTGAACCTATCAAAATTTCAAATTTGTCCCAAAAATTTGTCACAAAAATATTAAATATGTCCCAAAATGTTAATTTTTGCAAAAATTTGCAATTAAAGTTTAATAAAAATTTAAATTTGAACAAAAACATACTAAATTATATACCACAAATATATAAAAATTTTAAAAATGTTATATTTCGCTCTTGTTGCTCTAAAGGAGTCAATTAAAAATGTTGTTTTTCAGAAAAACGATATGCAGTGGTTATATCTACCCATTGTAAAAGTCTTACGTAATTTTCTCTTCTCTTTCGTTAAAAAAAATACAAGTGTATCCCTCTTCGTGATACATGTATGTATGTATGTAAGTGTATATCAAAAAAACATTTATTTTGCCTCCACTGAGAATTACTAAATTTTGAATTAATACCCTTTTGAGGAAGGAACGGCACACATACATATATGTATGTATGTATTTTCCGAAATTTTGCATAAAAATAATTCTATCTATTGTCTGCGAAAATTTCCTCAAACTCATGATATTTTTTTTTTAATTTAGTAATGATGTTTCAAATTGTTTCTCCTAGAATTGGTCTTTATTTCAAAATATTTCTCTAGGTGTATTACGTACATAACTATTTTCCTTTCATTCTAATGCATTTGGACACTACTTATGTACAAGCACGGACAGCCTGAATATTAGATGAACACTGCCGACCGGACATAAGATTCTGGGTTAAAAAAAGGGAATAAGGGAATATGAAACCTGTTAAAATTCTACGAAATTTTGATTGCATTCATGAGATAAACCAGCTGAGATTATATGTATGTATATTGCTGTGATAAGGGGAATGCAAATCTGTGTAGAAACGTGATGCGTAAAACTTCTTTTCCTACAAATTTGAATATTATGAACTGACTTATTTTTTCTTTCTTTCGATGTTGTTTAAGTTTTGTTCCCTTGATTTATAAGGTTTTGCTTGGTCGCTCGGTTGTCTTTGTTTGGTGAAGTTTCTCACATCATGTTGCAATTTATGAGCGGGTGTCTGCTATTGTGAGGGAAGGCATTTGTAAAGTTGTTGATATGCCAGTGACATGACAGTGTGTGGAAGTGTGTAAGTGTGTGCGTGCCCGTTTATCCAAACGTGCGTGCATGATTGTTTGTGATCACAACATATTTTTGTGTAATTTTGCTGTTTTGTTGCTCTTCGTGCAGCTGTGTGTGTGTGTTAAATGTTAAAAGTGTGTGTTAAATGTTAAAAGATGATGGAAAAGTTGGTCAGTCTGTTTTTGGGAATGTACGTTTGTCTTGTGCTTTAGTTTTACATGTTTTTTTCTCTTTATTTTTATGGAATGAGGGAATTAATGAAGAAGATTAAATGTTGCTAAAGTAAAAGTTTCCGTCGTGTTGTTGTAAATCATCATATTATTCTTAACACAGCTTGAACATGTAAGACACACACACATACACACACATGCATATAAATTGTTGGTTAGAAGTTTTTCTTTTATGTAGCAGACTTTTAGGACAAGTAAAAGGCAAAGAAGAATTACATGCAAAATGAAAAGTTTATTTGACCAAAAATCTAAAACACATTACTGAGGATAATATTTGTTTGCAAAACAAAAACTTACATAGACTTTTATTTATATATTTCCCAGACTTTTTGATACTTATAATTAATATCTGAATTTATTTCTCTTTTCTATTTTCAGGTATGTCATTCTTGTGTTTTATATATGGAAAGTTCAGGTATTAAATAATTACTTTAATTTTTTTTTAATACTACAGCTGATTTAGATGGTAAGCGAATTGTTAAAATTTTCTTTAAAAAACAATTGTGCTTGAACTAAAACAAAACAAACACAAAATGTGTAAAATTCATTTAACTTATAGCAATTTTCAAAGAAACTTGCATCATAAACTAAATTGAAATAATGTTCAAATACAAAAACTAGTTAATTCCTTGTTTTGTGTGTGTTATTATCTCGAAAATGTTGTTGCCAACACTCTCACCTTCCGCCAATCGAATCCAATTACACTCGCATATTTATTTAGTTTGCATTCAAATTCACACTGTTTCTCTTCTCGTAATTTTTTTTTTGAGTTGTCTCTCACAACAAAGCCAAAATTATTTTCTAATCATTGTTTGACGTTGACCTTTTATGGGCCTCTTTACAATTGACCACTTCAGCTGTTGTGGCAGGTTTCTACATCTTTGTTCGTTCACTCTCATTGTCTGATGTATTTTCAATTGCTTATTGCATCAGTTTGCGCCATAAAAGAACTCATCAAACTGCAACATGATTACAAAAGTTTTGTAATTGCATTTTTCTGATAAAGAAAATTATATTACATCAGCCTGATTGTGCAAAAACCATGAGCATAAATTGAGACTAATATAAGCATATTTTCGATATCAAAGCAGGCTTAGTTAGCATTTGCTGTAATTATTAGTTAATGATTTAAAAGAGTATAATGAGTTTAATACGGAAAATTTTATTTGCAATTGCTTTGCACTAATTATGGCAAAAGGTTTAAACTGAGCTAACAAACGCAATAAAGCTTTTATGAAAAAATTTTTAAAGCTTAAAAAAATTAAATATTTCTTAGATTTTACAACACTTAAAAATCTAACTTTTAGCTTAAGGTATTAAATCTTTAAAGCTTTTTGAAAACTTGCAAGCTTGCGAAGTTTTTTTTTGGAAGAAACTTGAAAATTACTTAAAAGTTTGGATTTGAAAGGAGGCTTAGCATTTTCTGTGATAACAAGTTAACGAATTGAAAGAGTGTGTTTAGCTTAATCAAAGAATATTATTTTGAAAACCATTTCAATTAAGCCTAAGAAAGCTTTTCGGAAAAATATCAACCGAGTAAAAAATTTTAGATAATTTTAGGTATTAAAAAACATGCAAAAAATAGCAAGCTTTAAAGCTTTTTGCAAAAATTCCCAGCGTTACAATTTTTTTTAAACTTATAAATTAACGTAAAACCGTATATACAAGAACACTTCGCATTTACTGTTGTTATTAGGTAATAATTTAAAAAAGCATAAGGATAATGTTAACGCTGAAATACTCACTAAAGCCTAAAAAAGCTTTTAAGAAAAAAGTTTCAACAGCCTTAAAAACTCGAGATTTTTTAGAGCCTAGAACATGCTATATATGTATGTTTGAAAAGTTTGAAACTTTTTACCAAAAAGCTTTTAAGAAAAAGTTTTAATAGCTTGAAAAATTCGGATTTTTTTACATCTTAAGACATGCTAAAATCTTTCAAGGTTTTTGCAAAACTTCAAAGCTTTCGAAGCTTTAAGCTTAAAAAAGCTTTTAAGAAAAATTTTCAACAGCTTAAAAATTTCGAGATTTTTTTAGATCTAAAGACATGCTAAAAGCTTTAAAGATTTTTGCAAAAATTCAAAACTTTCGATGCCTTAAGCTTAAAAAAGCTTTAAAGAAAAACATTACAACAACCTTGAAAATTTGATATTTTTTAACAAATTGTCTGTGTACGACGTTGATGATGGAAATCTGGAAGTTTCTGTAGTAGATTAAAGAAAACTTGTACAAGTTTCTTTTAATCTGCTACAAAATTGACAATATTTCTAATATCAACGTCTTACAAAAACAGGTTGTTAGACGCTAAAAGCCTTTTAAAAAAAATACACGCTTTCCAAGCTTTTAAGCCTTAAGGCTAAAAAAGCTTTTACGGAAAAGTTTTAACAGCTTAAAAAATTTGAGATTTCTTAGATCTTAGGAAATGCTAAAAGTTTTTTTTCAAAATTTAAAGCTTTCTAAGCTTTTTTAAAAAATTTTAAATTACATATTTTAAAACTTTGATATCAATACAGGCTTAGCATTTGCTGTTATTATTACTAAACGGTTTAAAAGAATGTCTTATCAGAAAATTTTGTTAAAAATTACTTTGCTTAAAATTACGGCAATCTTTTTAGTTAAGCTGAAATATTCAATTAAGCTTAAAAAAGCTTTAAAGAAAAAAACTCGGCAGCTTAAAATTTTCAGATACTTTAAATTTCGATAAAACATGTAAATGTTTAAACCTGTAAGTTTTTTAAAGCTTTTTTCCCAAGCTTTTGGACCTTTTTTTCAAGCTTTTGAAGCTTTTTTCTTAATGCTTACCTTATCTTTATTGTTTTTAAAAGATTACCTAAAAAGAAAACAAAACTTTAACCTTGGCTTTCAACATCTTTAACAAAACTATCGGATATTTATTTCATATTTTCTCAACAATAAAAAAACTTTCCTCCATGGGCTGAAGAAAAAGTTTCCGAATTTCATTCCTTTTAAAAGTAGTTTTAATTTCGCAAAACTCAAAAAAGTGAAATTTCTTTGTATGTAGTAAATTTTTTTCACTTCCAACACAAAATACGAAATAATAATTAATAGGATACTGAGAACTCCTCAAAAAAATGTTATGGTATTGTCATCGAGAAAATTTAGAAAAAGTGACCCAGAAGTCATCTTACTACGGGTTATTACGGGTTAAGATATTGAAAGCAAAACAATTATTATAGATTTTTATTACAAAACTTTGAGTAGACTAAACATAAAGATGACATATATTTACAGTTCTGGCCATTATATGCGTATTTATGGCAAGACTTATTTATCTCTTGTTTAGTTAGTCAACGTCATAGTGAATGTGTCATGCCCCTTTAAACCTCCTCCTTTTTTCTATTAAAACTTCATTCTATATTAAAATTTTTATTAATCCATTTGTTATGTTTGTTCTTTATTAATTAATTAATGTTATTAACCTAGTTTTTGAATTCATTAGGTATTTACATAACATTTAAACTTTTAAAATATCTTTCACTAAATAAAATGAAATATGTATATAACAAAAAAAAAGGCAAAGCAAAAACTATAAAAACATTTAAATATCTTCTACGAAAAGTCATTTGCATTTCAACCAAATGAAAAGGCAATCTCCTTTACAAAAAAAAATAAGCTAAAAAAGTTTTACAAAAAATTCAGCACTTCCGATGAGTTCTTATCTTGTGTTGTTGCGTGTTGTGTAATTGCATGTGTGCATGTGTTGCTTTCAACAGTTTTTTGATTAAATTGCGATGCACTCTTTTAAGTTTTCTCTTCTTTTTTTTAAAGTTTACTTTGGAAACTTTTTTTGATGTCTGGCATTTTGTTCTTAAGATTGCGTTGAAGGCGTAATTTATTTTTTATCTAACAAAGACGATTTATTTAATTTTTATCAAACAGTGACCTAAACTTTGCAGTGACAAGAAATAAATTTGTAGTAATGAGCACAAAGTTAAGCTACTGAAATAAAATAAGAGATGGTCATTCTTCACGTTATCGATCACCATCAATCACTCGTGATCGTAAGTAAGTTTTTCTCTCCCAGGACTAAGCGTGAATGACAGTGGTTTTAAGAGGGAGTAAGCATCTACAGTGTGAGTTAATATTTTTGTGCGATTCAAAGTGAGACAGCGTGTGTACAAATTTTTATTATATCAGTACAAGTTTTCATAAACAGTCTTATAGGTGGATTTTTCACTGGCGTGACTAATTCTATATACTCACGTGAAAATACTTTAGCGTACGTGAAGGAAAATAAAATAAAATTCTGCTTCGGATCTCATTCGTATATAGACATTGTTTTGGTTAATTAGTTGGATTTTTCAGGGGCGTGACTCAATTTTTACTCGTGTGAATGCACAGGAGCGTGCGTGAAAGAAAATAATATTACATTTTGCTTCAAGTCCCAGTTTTATATAGACGTTGTTTTTTTGGCAAAGCGGATTTTTTCAGGAGCGTGACTCAGTTTATGTACTCACGTGAAAACAGGTGAGCGTGAGTGGAAAAAAATTAAATAAGATTCTGCATCAGTTTTCATATATATAAAGAAATTATTTTTTTGTTTGAAGTGATATATTTTTTGCAAGCGTGACTCATTTTATATACTCACGTGAAAACACGTCAGAGTGACCTTAAGAAATTAAATTAAAATTCCACCTCACATTCCATTTATATAACGATGTTGTTTTGTTTGATAAAGTAAATTTTTCAGGGGCGTGAATCATTTGATGCACTCGTCTGACAAGGCGTGAGCATGAGCGAGAGCAAATAAAACAAGGCTTCAAATCTCATTATGTAAAGATACATGTTTTTTTATTAAGTAGATGTTGGACGAGCTGACAAGTTTGATGTACTCACGTGACAACACGCGGTCACAAGTGAAAGAAAATAATATATATATATATATTTATATATATATATATATGAAGCTTCAGATCTCGTTATCTACAGATTTTTTTTATATAATGAGGTGAATTTTTCAAGGGCGTGGCCCATTTTATGTACATACGTGGAAACACGTGAGGGTGTACGTACGTGTAAACACGTGGGCGGGACCGCAAAAAACAGAAATAAATATTTGTTTCATATTTTATTTATATATAAACTCTTTTTGTTAGGTAAAGTGGACTTTTTACAAGCGTGACGCGTTTCATGCTCTCACGCGAAGACACGTGACATAAAGAGTATAAAACTAAATTCTACCTCAGATCTCATTTATTTACACAAAAAAAAGTGTTCACCAATTAATATTTTCAATGAAGAACTTAATTGTATTAATTAAATTTTTAATTGTATTAATTAATTTGAGTGGAAAAACTTAATTGATACTATCAAATTGTTTATAGGTGAACATTTAATTAATTTTTTAATTGATACTACAAATATTTTAATTAATATTACAAAATCATTCATTATACTTTTTTGTGTGTATATCTAAACACATTTTCTTTGATGAGGTGGATTTTCAAAGAGCGTGACTCATTTTTAAGTACTCACGTGAAAACATGTGAGCGTAACCCAAAGAAAATAGTATGAAATTTTACTCCAGATCTCATTTGTGTATAGACGTTGTTTTTTTTTTTGACCAGGTGGAGTTTTCATGAGCGTGACTAATTTTTTATGCTCACGTGATATAACATGAGTCACACGATAATAAAATAAAATACTTCCTTAGATCTTATTTATATATGTGTATGTAGGTATATTGCTGTTAATGATTCTGAATGAAAATCTGCTCACCGTTCCATCACTAATTTAAATCAGAGCAACTACAAAGTCATAATTAGAAATTGAAAACGTAATAGTTTTTTAGAAAATGCGTAAAAAGCTGATGTTATTTGATTATTAACTAAAAAAATGTACATGCGTACAAATAATTAAAAATTTATTGGGAACAGCTTTATCATGAAAATGCGTTGTAATCGAAAGAAAAATAGGCTGCCCTTAAAAAATTAATAATTATTAGCAAAAATTAGATGCTGAGCTTAATTTATTCATTTTTTGAAACAATACATATACAACACAATGATGCCATCAAGGTGTAAGGTGGGTGTACTTTTCTGGAAGTAATGGACGGTCTGTAGCGTCTGTTGTGGTTGGCGGTAATTTTTGATGATTAACAAAACAGGTTAAGCCGAAAATGAGTCTCATATCTGAATACACGAGGTGTAGTACCTAAGTTGCGTGAATTGCTGACTGATTTTGAAAATAAATCTGGCAGCTTTGTACAAGCGTTAATGTATTCATGATGATTTGACAGAGTATACTCAACATTATGCATTAAACACATTCACCACAGCAGACTTCAAATGCCGCTAGCTGCGATTATCGCCTTGTGGCCAGCTACTTAATTGTTTTGGAGAAGGCAACAGCACTACCAGCGGCTGATATTCCAGCATAAATAGATATTTCAGTATTGCTTGAAATATTTCGCATTTATAAAAATTAAATTACTCTTTTATTACGCAAGATTTTAAAAATTAAAAAATTTATGTGTTCACATCAATTTCAGGATATTATTTCTGTTAAATTATATAACATAATTGTACGATATCATTTATACAACATTTTGTATTATAATCTGGCAACACTGCCATCAACAAAAATATAAATTAAATTAATTGGACTACAACGATAAAATGAGCATGGACAACAATCTGCCGCCATGTTGCCTCTCATACTCGCAAGCATATGTATGTATTCCATCCTTAACATTTTGAAGTCGGTAGCTTGCTGTGGTGAATGTGTTTAACGCTCTAATGTTAAAAAGTGAGCACAGTATGACAATTCGTTTGATACTTAAACCTTTTCTGAAGTTTTAGTTATTTTGTTTGGCTAAATAGAAAATATTTCTAAGTAAATAATTTCAAATACATTTATGATCTATCTGTATTTACTTTCTTTAAACTAATCCGCTTCTCGAATTTTTTTTTCTTTTAATTTTTTTCTTTAATTTGCCGCTTTTAGTGAAAAATCTTTCTAACTAAATAATTTCAAATACATTCATTAATGATCTATCTGTATTTAATTTTTTTTAGACTAATCCGCTTCTCGAATTCTTTTTTTTTTTAATTTAATTTGCCGCTTTTAGTAAAAAATATTTCTAACTAAATTATTTCAAATACATTAATGATATATCTGTATTTACTTTCTTTAAACTAATCCGCTTCTCGAATTCTTTTTTTTTCATTTAATTTGCCGCTTTTAATAAAAAATATTTCTAAATTAATAATTTCAAATACATACATAAATGATCTATCTGTATTTACTTTTTTTAGACTAATTCGCTTTTCAAATTATTTTTTCTTTGTTTAATTTGCCGCTTTAAGTAAAACATATTTCTAACTAAATTATTTCAAATACATTAATGATATATCTGTATTTACTTTTTTTAAACCAATCCGCTTCTCGAATTAATTTTTTTTTATTTAATCTGCCGCTTTTAGTGATTTCTTTAAGAATTTAATATTCTTTAAATACTTGTGTAGATATTTTTGTAATGCGTTTGATATTTTTATACCAACAAATTTGTCAGAAATGCAAATAATCTTGCAAATCGTTGTGCCAACAACATTCCAAAGCATTGTTTGCTAAAATGCGTTACCACTGCAGCAAGAAAAGGGATGCCAAAGCAACCACTCTACCCTGTAAGTCTACGGCAAAACTGTCATAATTCTCTGTGTCTTTTCAACATGCAATTTTATTTTTTAAGTGCCACTTATAGCCGGTATTTGAAAGTCATCCTTGTCATATTTGAACAGAATTGTTCTCTCTGGCCTCTGACTTTTTATTTTAAAAGAAATGGGGGAATGGGGGAAGATTTTAGGATAAGAATGGGAGAGGAATGTATGTGAGTGTGTGGGTGAGTGTGTGTGTGTGTGCTGATATTTTATTTTCATAATTTCCCTTCCCCCTGCAATATTCGTTTATTATTTAAACGATTTGGCTGTCAAGGAAGTAACCAGCCAACTTATAAGACTCGCCACAGCGTGTGTGACAGTGACAATGACTGTGACTGTGACTGTGACACACAAATGACAGGGACTAAATGTTCTTCCTTCATACAGTGCATGCAAACACTTTTTCACATAAATGTGTTTTCTTTCAATGCTGCTTTATAGAGGATTAAGATGTACAAGATAAGGATGATGATGCTGTTGATGGAAATAAAGATAATGATACTCTTAATGCAGCCAAGTGCATCAGTATTACAAATGTATGTAAATACATATACATACATCCATATGTATGTATGTATGCGTGTGTAAAAATGTGTTATTTATGTGTGTTTGTGTGTGTGTGTTTTGTGGGTTTTATATTTGGGAAAAAGCATCAACAAACTGCAACTTGAGACCGACCTAAATTTTCCTCTATTCAACATTGACATTTAGTCAGAGTAATTGCTTGTGTGTGTGTGTGTGTGTCTGCTGGCTTATATGTATGTGTGCATTAGAAATATAATCTGAACGCCATTGAAATTTAAAACATATTACACACTGTAAAATATAATATTGAATATTTGTAGACGTGATAGGAATCTTGAAAGGCAAATTTTATTATTTAAATATTCCTAGAGATGTTTTCGCACATAATCAAAACTATTCTACATACTTATACATATCGCTCTTTTAAATCAACAATGTCATAACTCCAAAAAAAATGATTTCAATTTACCCACAACTTAATGCCAAAAGAAATTTTTATTTTTCTCTTAAGACTTGACAAAATATTTTTCTAAAAATTAAATAAAGTTATAAAAATTAATTCCAGATTATCATTTTTAAGTTATGACATTCTTACAATAAATAATCATTATATTCTCATTTCAAATGTCATAAATATTAAATTACCTTGTAGCAAACTGATAATAGCTTTCGATTAGAGAGTCTTATCATCTATGTTAGAAACTAATTGCAAACTTATTTAAAATACCAGCCAGTAAAAAATTCCAATTAATTAAAATAGTTTAGTTATTACATTTGAAATGGCCGCTGTTTGTTGTTATTAATTAATTTTAAAATTAAAAAAAGGCTATTCTAATTTTGTACCTGAAAAAATTTATAAATTTTTTCTAATAATCCCTAAATGCGCTTCAATTTGAGATTTAGTTTTATTTTTAAAATCTCTAATCACACGGCTTGGTACGAACGAAATTCACAAGAAACGAAAAAAAAATTAACTTAATATTTTATTGATTAGACAAATTGAGGCCAAAGTTCAAAATGATTATTGAAAAATAGTTTCCCAAGGAATGTGGGTTTTTGTAGAATTAAAAACAACTCGTGTTTCTTTATTAATATTTTATAATTTGTAAAAAAAAAACATCAACAAAATTTTGTTGTTAGTTGACGAAAGTTTGGTCTTATTTAGTCAGTTGTTCAGTGCAGTAAATTAGAATGCTGACTGCTTCTGTTGGGCTTTAGCAATAAATATTATTTAATTAAACTTTAAAATAACAAAAAATTTTAAACTAAAAAAATTTTTATTTAATTTTAAGTGTTATTGTTCCAGCTTCATGTTATCAGGCTAAAATTCGTAGCGCTTTGTAAGCCAGATAATTACATGTGATAATTATTAATGAACAAATAACACCAAAGTTAATTGCAAATATTCTGACAAATTCGTAAGTAGAACGGAACAACTAGCTTTTTTCGAAGGCCACTACACCTTCATCATCAGAGTTCTTTGTGTTTGGTCCACTGTGTGAGGTGTCAGTTCCGTTCATGTTTCAATTTCTGTAGAATAAGATAATTAATGCTAATTAGTTCCTTTTTTTTAAAGTCACTTGGGAAAAGATTTAAAAAGGAGCTTTTAACAAAACTTTATTTCTAAACAGAAGCAGCTTCCTGAAAATGTAATTTTGGAAAAAAGATTTTTTCTGAAAAGACTACTTTTTGTAAAAAGTACTTTTTAAAAAGAATACTTTCAAAAAAGTTCCTATTGAAAAAAAAACCCGTTTCGAAGAAAGTACGTTTAAAAAAAAATTTAAATAATGCATTTGAAAAAGTACTTTTTTAAAAAAAAGTACTTTAAAAAAGTTGCCTTTCAAAAAAAGTACTTTGAAAAATTTCCGTTTCAAAAAATATTATTATTTTAAAATAATGCTTTTGAAGAAAGTAAATTTTTGAAAAAAATGCAACTTTAAAAAAGAAAATTTTGCTAGAAAATTTACCCTCAGAAAATAATAAATTTTAAAAAAATACCTCTTGGAAAACTGTTGTTTTAAAAATAGTACTTTCTGAAGAAAGTACTTACTACATATATTCTGGAAAAAGAACATTTTGACAAAAGTACATTAAAAAAAAGCAAAAGCATTAAAAAAAGACAAAATCATGTTTCAAAACATGGTTTTGAAAAAAGTACCTTTTAAAAACAGCAAATATTGAAAAAAGTCCTTCCTAAAAAAGTTTTTTGAAAAAGTACCTTTTGGAAAAAAATTATTTATAAAAAAGTATGTATCTTCTGGAAAAAGTACGTTTTGAAAAAAGTACTTAAAAAGTAACTAAAAAAATTTGTCGCTAAAAAATTTTTGAAAAAAATGTACCTTTAAAACCAACAATTTTTAAAAAAAGGCTTACATTTAAAAATTTTGGTTATAAAAAAAGTTAATTTTGAAGAAGTACCTCTTGAAAAAAGTTTCTTTTGACAGTACGTAATACATTTTAAAGAAGAACTTTTAAAAAGCACTTATTGAAAAAGTGTCTCTTGACAAAAATATCATGAGGAAAAATATCGTTTCGAAAAAATGCCTGTTGAAAAAAAGATTATTTTGAAATACAACTTTTTCAGAATAAATACCTCTTCAAAAAAGTACCTTACAAAAACAAATTTATTTTGAAAAAACTGCGTTTGAAAATTTTTAAGTACCTTTCCTCAAGCACCTTTTGAAAAATGTTCCTTTTGAAAAAAGTACATAATGCAAAAAATTACCTAATGAAAAAGTACCTTTAGAAAAAAAGGATCATTTGAAAAACTCCTTTTGATAAAAAGTACCTTTTGAAAAAATTACCTTAAAAAAGTACCTTCTGAAAAACGTTCATTTCGGAAAAAGTACATTTTGAAGAAAATACCTTTTGAAAAAATAAGTTTTTAAAAATTGTACATTTTGCAAAAAGTACCTTTTGAGAAAAATACTTTTTGTACAAAAATACCTTTCGAAAAAGTAACTTGAGGAAAAAGTACCTTTTGATATGAGTACCTTTTGAAAAAAGTACCGTCTGAAAAGCGTACATTTCAGAAAAATCACATTTTGAAAAAATTACCTTTTTATTAAGAAGATTCCCTTTTTTGGAAAAAAGTGCCTTTCTGAAAAATTTACATTTTGAAAAAATCATCTTTTAAAAAAAGTAGCTTTCAAAAAAATAAATCTTGAAAAAAGTACTTTTTGAAAAATTAGTTTTTAAAAAATTCCCTTTGTAAATACATATGAACATATGTAATACATTTTGAAACAGAACCTATTATTTTGTAAAAAGTGGATTTAAAAAAATTATCTTTCAAAATGAAAAACATAATTTATTGAAAAAAGCGTATTTTGAAAAAAAATTTACCTCTTGAAAAAAAAGTACATTTCTAAAGAATTACCTTTTTAATAAAATTACCTATTGATAAAAGTTTCTTTTGAAAAAAGTGCCTTTCAAAAACCATACATTTGGAGAAAATTTATTGAAAAAAGTACCTCTTGAAAAAGTACATTTCGAAAAAAACATCCTTTTGAAAAAAATAACGTTTTAAAAAAAGTACCTGATGAAAAAGTACATTTGAAAAAAAAAGTTCCTTTTGGAAATATTACATCTTGAGAAAACGACATTGTGAAAGCAAAAGTTCCCTCTAAAAAAGTTCTTTTTGAAAAAAGTAACAGCATTTTTTGGAAAAATTACGTTTTCATAAAAATTTTTTATTTACAAAAGTACCTTTTGCAAAAACCTGTTGGTTTATAAAACAGATTTCCACAAAAAAATTTTCTTATTAAGCCTTTATAAAGCCCTAATGTTTCTTTATAAATAAGGCAGTATGTATATAAAAATTATTGGCCTGTTTCACAACAAATGTTCATATTTTATTGTTGTTTTCAATATAAATTTTCAGTCGAAAGTTATCTTTCGTTATTGTGTAATAGGCCGTATTTCTTTAAGAAGTTTTCAAGTTGTTTTATTCAGACATTTAATGTCTGTTGTCTATGTTGCATAGACTTTTATGTCATTCACTGTATATACTGTAAGAAACTATTGGAATTTTGAATATAATGCGTTTAAGGTTCTTTTTCTCTCTTGCTGAGTGTAAAATTATTATAACTAAAGCTCTCTGTGCAAATGCGCAAATTGAATTAAAAGCAAAACAAACTGCATTCCGATAGAGCACAAGAGGGAGAGGGAGTATTTTATAAAGCTTTTAATGCACTGTTGTTTTTTGTTTAGCTGTTTAATATGATAACGGTATATTCAGGCAAAAGCTTTTTCGTCTCCTTAGAAAGAGCGAGAGAGAGCAAGTTCAACTCGCTGTCTCTAAGGGATGCTGTGTTTTGTAGCAGAGATTAATTCATAGATGAGATAGAGATGCTGATTTTCTTGTTTGTTTTTCTTTTTATTGTTGCATTCTTGTACAAAACATAACCAGACTTAAGCAGGGATGCTTGAATAAAGATTTTAGTCAACAGCAAACATTAAATTGATACGGTTGTATTAAACGGATTGATTGATAAAAATTATTTTGTGTATTTTGATGGAAATTAAATATTAATGAGTGTGATAGTGCTTACTTACTTAGCTACACTTATAACTTTTGGGCTTAGGCTTGGAAAACAAAATAAGTTTTTGTTAAAAATTTAAGAGATTAAACAAAAATTAAAGAGTACTTTAAATAAAATAAACGAAAATAATTGTAATTAAAGATTAATTATATTAAACAAGAAAAGATTTATGAAAAAGTGAGTTCTTTTCTTTTGCGTCTGCAGCAAACAAAGAAGAAATAAAAACGAGCAAACAGCTGATAAAATGAAAAAAATTTTGTGTCTCATTAAAGAAATTTTAAAGACATAAATAAAAACGATTTGATAATTTTTATTAATTAATAAAAAATTAAAAAGAAATTTTAAATCATTATTGAAGTTGTTGGATTTGTTTAAAAGACTCGGAGTTTTTTTTCAATTTCTATTTATTTAATTTTTCCCATGTCTGCCTTTTTTTATACTTGCAAAAAAATTTGTTGTTTTTGTTTTTTTATTATTTGTAATCAGGATTAGTTGTGCTCTTTACTCTTTTTTCCCAACTATAAAATAGTTTTTATTGTTATTCCCTACAAACTCATACAAATACAAAATAAATTTGTATATGCAAATATTTCATTGTATTTGTATGCGGAAAAGGCGCCTTTTTTTCAAGCCTTAACTGCAATTCTCTTGGTGAACAATTTCTACTATATAATTTTCTCCTACTTTTGTCGTACATTTACTTTAACACTCATGCCTTCTAAGAAGAAAACGTACATACGTATAGCAATAGCAAAAAAACTTTAAAAACATAAAATGGTACTAAAGAGCTTTATTACTAGTACTACGAGTTTTGTATTTACAAACGCCAGCATATGACGCAATGACGAAAGACTGCACACGACAAACGATTTTCTTAGGAAAATGTAAGCAAAAGTATTGAAGAAATTTGGTTAAAACTAAAACATTTTAATTTATAAAGACGTCGCAGCGTCTCAGGGACTAAATTATCTTTTATTAAAATATATAATATATAATTTCTAAAATATGTAATTAAAACTTTTCAAAATTACTTGATTAAATTATATTAAGCCATGCAAAAGATATAAAAGACTGTATTCATAAAAGGTATTCATAAAAGTCAAATGTTCTAAACAATTTAATTCATCAAGAAATAATCAGGGCTTTCATGAATAAAATTCCGCGTGAAATTTAGCTCTTTTCCAATTAGAATTTTTTGTTTTCCCTATTACTTGCTATTAGTTGGAATTGTTCCCCTGGAAAAAATTCACGCGGAATTTTATTGATGATTGCTCTGAATATTAATTTATTAGGCGATTGTGTTTCCAGCATTTTCTGCGGCAGAAAAATTTATAAAAAAAAATATATTTTTTTTTATTTTCGAAAATCTTTTTTTTATGTAAAGCTATTTTATTCGAAAGCCATAATATCAAAAATAATTTTTTTTCAGTCAAACTATAAATATTAGTTTTTTAATCAACCTTTGCCGAAAAAGCATATTTTTCAAAATGAACTTTCTTCTCTATAAAATGAAATTTTTTTCTATGAATTTTTAAAGTAAAATTTTCTAATACATATGTACAGGGTGGCCCAGAAAGACCGAAGTGGTGTGAATTCCTTATAACTTTTTATTTAAGACATATTTTTTTAATTTTTTGTTTTTTAAATACAGTAAATTTATAGGGAATATTTTTAGATTAGTTATTAAAAATTGTATCCCGCAAGTGGTGGCCATTTTCTGCTTCGCACAAATGTGCTCTTTCCATTTCCATTATTCATAACTTATTTATGAGTGACGAAGCCCATTTCCAATTAAATGGGTTTGTTAACAAGCAAAACTTTAGGATATGGGCTAAGGAAAACCCGAGAGTACTTCATCAACGACAATTACACCCAGTTAAGTGTACTGTTTGGTGCGGTGTTTCTTCAGAAAGGATCATTGGTCCATATTTTTTGGAAAATGAAAGAGATGTCGCCATTTCCATCAATGGTGATCGATATCGGGCCATGTTGGAAAATTTTGTAAGGCCAGCCGTGGAATACCATCCGCAAATATGGTTTCAACAGGATGGAGCCACAGCGCACACTCCGAGGGCCACAATGGCTATTTTACGCGACATCTTTGGGGAAAGAATAAATTCGCGTAGAAGCAATTTTAATTGGCCTCCGCGTTCCCCGGATTTAACCGCTCCAGACTGTTTCCTTTGGAGTTATTTAAAAGGGAAAGTTTATGTTAATAAGCCTAGGACTATTGAGGAATTAAAAACCAATATTCCAGACGAAATTAACAACATAACACCGGAAGTTTTGCGAAAGGTCATGGAAAATGTGTTGAAAAGAGATCATTTGTGCGAAGCAGAAAATGGCCTCCACTTGAGGGATATCATTTTTAACAACTAATCTAAAAATATTCCCTATAAATTTACTGTATTTAAAAAACAAAAAATTAAAAAAATATGTCTTAAATAAAAAGTTATAAGGAATTTACACCACTTCGGTCTTTCTGAGCCACCCTGTATTTATGTATGTATGCATTGTTTTTAATAATATGTACATGTTAAAAATAGTATGTTTTTAAACAGGAATTAATTCAAAAGAAAATTTGATTATTATGAAGGCAAAAGTTCTTTCTGCTCAACAGGTAAATGTTTAAAAACAAATTAAGTAAAAAATATTTTTTTTTAAATAATTTTTTCAATAATTTTTAATAATTTTTTCAGAAGTTACTTTTTTAAAAAGGACTTTCTCAAAAATATATTTTCCAAAAGGTACTTCATCCAAGAGGTACTTTCTGCAATAGCTATGTTTTTTTTTCAAAAAGTACTTTTTCTTAAATATATTTTTTCCAAAATGTACTTCATTCAAAAGGTACTTTCTGCAATAGTTATTTTTTTAAAATATATTATTAAGTTTTTTTTTATAAAGGTATTTATTTAAAAAGATACTTTTTTACAAAAGTACTATATTGGAAAACTACATTTTTTCACAGATACTTTTTTCAAATAAGTACTATTTTCAAAAGGTACTATTTTAACAGAAGAAAAAGGTTATTTTTATTATCAAAATTTTTATTATATCAAAAAGTACTTTATTCAACGGTATTTTCTCCAAGAATTACTATTTTCACGAGATTCTCTTTCAAAATCTACTTTTTTAAATGTATTTCTTAAAAACACTTATATCAAAAGATATTTTTTCGTGCAGTATTTTTAAAAATGCGCTTTTTACATAAGGTACTTTTAGATAAATGTACTTTTACAAGGTACATTTTCCAGAGGGTTCTTTTTTCAAAAATTTGTTTTATAACTTTTCAAAGAGGCAATTTTTTTTAAAGAAATTTTTTGTAAAGGTACTCTTTCAAAGGTACTCTTTCAAAATTTACTTTTTCAAAATGTTCCTTATTTCAAAAAGTACTATTTTCAAAATATGCTATTTTCATTTTCTTTTCAAAACGTAATTATTTCAAAAGGTACTTTCTTCACTGCAACTTCCTTAGAAAAGTCCCATTTCCATTAGATTCTTTTTTAAAAGCTGCTGCTTTCAAAGGTGCGAGTTGTTTTGAAAGCTACTTTTTCAAAAGATATTCGACCCTGTTTTGTAAATCGAATTCTTTTATCTGTGAAATTGCGCGAGCTTAGAAAACTAACTTCGATAATAGATGGAATCATTTTTTCAGACTTTTTTTAATATTTCTATCATATAGATTTCTAAATATTCCCCTTATTGTAAATGGTTTCGTCGTCGTCACATCAAGATGACATTAAAAATTGTCACTTGTCTACTCTACGTCGATAACAATTGACTACTATTAACATATTACATTATTTTACAAAGCCTTAGATATTAGTAGGATATTATCAATAAGATACAATTGTTTCCGATAAAAAGTAGACAAGTGACAATATTTACTGTTTGTCTTGATGTGACGTCGACGAAATTCACAATAAGGAAGATTAAATCAGAAAGAAAATTTTCGTCTATGATTTTAAACGCATCGGCAGGAAATCGTAAGATTTCAAATTGATTCTATTTGCAGAACAGGTGCTATTTTTTCATACCGTAAATATACTGAAAGGTACTTTTGTATAATTACTCTGTTAAAAGGTACATCTTTCAAAGGGTACTTTTCCAAGAAGTACTTCTTTAAAGAGTACTATTTCAATTAGAATCGTATTCTCAAAAGAAATTTTTCAGAAAAGAAATTTTAAAAAGACAAAAAGTACTTTATTTTAAATGGTACTTTTTTAATACTTTAAAAAAAAATACTTTTTTAAAGGGTAATATTTCAATTAGAATCGTATTTTCAAAAAAAATTTTAAAAAGGCGATAAGCACTTTTTTCGAAAAAAAAAATATTTTTTCACAATGTATATTTTTGAAAGGTACTTTTTAAGAAAGGTACTTTTTTAAAAAGATAATTTTTCCCAAATTACTTTCGCAAAAACTACTTTTTTTCAAAAGGTACTTTATTTAAAATTTAATTTTTCCCATAAGTATTTTCTTCAAAAGGTATTCGAAAATTATTTTTTGCAAAACGCAGCTTTTTAAAATAGTACGTTTAAAAAAACTTTTTGAAAAGTCACATATTTCAAAAAGATACTCTTTTCAAAAGGTACTTTAACAAGTTTCTTTTTTAAAAGGTGCTCTTCTCGACAGAATTTATAAAAAGGCAAAAAGTACTTTTTTCAAAAGGTACTTATTTATATATATTTTAAATGTATTTTTTAAAATAGGTACTTTTTAAAAAAGAAAAATTTTCCAAACGTACTTTCGCAAAAGTACTTTTTACAAATTTGTTTTTCAAAATGTACTTTATTAAAATTTAATTATTTCAATAAGCAATTTCTTTAAAAAGTATTCGAAAATGATTTTTTGTAAAATGCACCTTTCTAAAAAAGTACGTTTTGAAAAAAATAACTTTGAAAAGCCAAATTTTTTCGCAGGTACTTTTTTCATAGGAAACTTTTTGAAAAGGGGATTTTTCTGCGTGTGTGTTCCATCCTTAATGTTGAGTTAAAAACTCTTTTTTACTTATAAAAGGTATGATTTGTAAAGGTACTTTTTTGTAAAGGTACTTTTTTTGTAAAGGTACTTTTTTTGTAAAGGTACTTTTTTTTGTAAAGATACTTTTTTGTAAAGGTACTTTGTTTGTAATGTTATTTTTTTTTTTTTTGAGAAGGTTATTTTGTCAAAAGTACCACCGATTTTTATGTAGTTGCAGAAATGATAAAAAATACAAAGAGATGGCTTTTTAATCAAATAGGAAATTTTTCTTAATTTATATTTTGTTTATTTTTTGTATCACTTCGCTTCATTTTCCGCCAGTAGATGTTAAACATACTTGTTTGAACCAAACGCCATCTTGCTGGGTAATATTTGAAATTAATAAACAAACAAAATTATACAAAAATCGTAATGCGGCACAAGTCACCAAAATTGTGCTTTTTATATAGAATCTAATTTCGTTATTATTTGTACTTGTATTTATGTTGATATTTTTTTACAACAAATACAATTTTATATTAAAATTTATTGTTAGTATTTTTTTGTTGCAATTTCAACTTATTTTAAATAAAAACATTTTCTTCCCCATTTCTATTTATTTTTATTATATTTTTGTTTCTTCAAATTATTCTAATTTCTTTTATTCCTGACATTGGGGGAAAATATTTGACTTTTTATAGACTGTCTTGAATTTAAACGACAGTGACATTTATTAACAGCTGGGGTTATGTGTTTGTTGTTGGTTGGCATTCATCAATATGCCTTTCTTTCTTTCATTCACGCTGACTGATTGAACAGCAAATAATAAAATTCGCAAAAATTTTCCACTTCCTATTATGTCGCCTTTGCTCAAACTGCCAATTTCTTTAGTTAATTTTATGTGAAATTTCATTTGTTGTTTGTCAAATGAGTTTTGGCTGTTTTCCAGTTTGGGTAAATAATTCAAAAGAATTTATTATAAAAATAAAAAAATTCGCATTAAAAATATGCATGTTTAATTATATTGCCAGTCAAGTCAATTTACTTAGCTAATAAAAAGCTAATTAGTTTCTAGCAGCAATTTCAGGGGAAAAATAAATATAAATAGAAATCAGCTGTCTGTCAGCTGTCAGTTGTGGAGCTGGATGCAGAGCAGGGAGTGTTTGTTTTTAAATACAAATGAATTATCTTAAGGAGTTAAGAAAAATGTACATATTTCAAAGCATATTTTTAGGGCGTTTTATTTCTTCTGGCTCTATAATATTTCTTTTATGTTAAAAAATATATATAGATGAAAAAACTAGATTTTGAAAGTATGGGCACTTCTTTTCTTTCACTTAGGGCCTTTTCACCTAAATTCGAACGATAACTATGATCGAATATTTATATTGAAAACAAAACAAAAAATTTAATTATTTTTTTGTTTTCGTTTCTAATATAAATTTCCGATTGAGCTACTGTTCGCATTTATATGAACAGGCTCTTAAATAAAACAAATTGTATTTGAGATGCGAAGGGTGGTAGTTAAGGGTTCCATACAGTTTGTCCCACGTGTCTACATTTTTTATTCCTTAAAAAAAAACAAAATTTTTCGAAGCGATCAAAAAAGGCATTTCGTACCACAACCACCAAAACAAGCGACATAGGTTTTTAAATTAATTTATTACGTACGTTTCGATCGAACATTAGTATTGGTAGCAAAAACAAATTTAAGTGCTTTGTTTTCAATCGAAACGTTCGTTCGCATTTATATAAACAGGCCCACAAACTCGATCATAAATGATTTTCCTCAAAAAAAATAAAATAAAATAAAATAAAAAAACGAGGTCCAAAAATGTGTCCTTTTTTGGCGGTTATGGTTTGATTTGTGAGCTGATTTCGTCTAGATTTCAAGGAAATCTTCTTAAAAATCTTGTAGAACTTAGTGATGCAATCATGGTATTTTTTTAAATTGTACTAAAAAGAAATTCATGTACTAAAAAGGGGTGCGTGAGTTGGCTAAAGTGTAGTAGTTCGGTTGTGGTTTAGAGAAAAATTCCAATTAATGGTTTTTGTCTTGGATAAGAAATTTTTGAATAATGTAATAGAAACTGGGGATAAACGATATAGATTTAGAAGAAGATTTTAATTGGAATCTGCTAGATATCGTTCAGGTCTAAATGACATTTAAGAAAGAGTCGGCTGTTAATGTCATTTTAAAATCTAATTAATATTTTGTTTAAATATTTTAGTTGGCATATTTTTAGGGTTTGTAAAAAATATTAAAATTTAAAGGAATTTCACGTTTGTAAGTTTACATTTATTTGTACGCGGAAAAATTATCTTTTAGGCTTTTGTGTAGAATTATGTGTTTGCATAGACACAAATTTATTTAGCTTTAAATGTAAATCACACAAATAAAAATTAATTACAAATTGATGAAAATTTGAAATGTCTTAAATTCCGTCAGCAAACAATTGTATGAACATTAACATACTGGACCACGATGTCGATAAGAAAATTTCAATAGACAACTTCTATTGAAAACAACAATAAAATAAGAAAATGTCGTTTATGTTTTCACTATAAATAGTCGATCGAACGTTTTCTGTGGACATCGGGGCACTGGCCGTAATTTTTGTTTCTGGTAACTGAAAAAATTACATTTTTATATATATAACATCCCTAAGATAGGCAATATATTTAACTAGTTCTGTGTAATTTTCTTTTGAAATTCAGTCGAATCGGATTACTGAAAGCGATACAAATCCTCGCACTGATTTTAAACTCAGCTAGTATTGTTCAAATATCGCTTTACTGAAAATATCGTATTACTGAAAACCAAAAGTAAGCCCACAACTACGTTTTGTATGAAACTTACTTCGCTTTAGTGAAAAAATAAACAATGACAAATTTATTTATTAGAAATCGATTGCATAACTTAAGGCTGAACAAATTGTGCATATTTTGTCCGTTAAAAATTTAAATGGCAAAATGTATTTATCCTTTTCGCTTTTACATACTTTATTGTATTTTTCTACTATATTGCACTGATTTTAAGCAGTACGCTTAACTGTAACAAATTTTAGTAAACCAAACAACGTTTTAGAGAAAAAATTGGATAATTGAAAAAAATTGGATTTTGGTTATTTCCAGTAAAGCGGAGTCGACGTACTAGCAAATGGAAATTTCTGTATGAAATTTACCAATCTGATTTTCCGTAAGCTTTTTTGTTAAACATTTCATATGGGAACCCCAATTTCCATAAAAATTCTACCAAAAGTTAAAGAAAATAAACATTTTTAATTTTAATTGAAATATTTTTTATGCTTAATAAATTTTCTAGAATTAATGCAAATTAAAGTTTAATTTAATTCAGCTTATATATATTTCTCTATTGTATCATTTATGACCTTGTTCTGGGCATTAAAGTTTATTACAAGAAATTAATGGAAAAAAAATTTGTAATTGAAAATTTCTGTTATTATTTAAATAAAATTGACAACTTCAATATGTTATTTGAATGATTAAATTGACAATTTCACGGCCAGTTGCATTTACAGCAACATTTACATATGCACAAAATACTTGCCTACTTTAAGGGCTCATAAAATATACTTTGGATTAAAATTTTTTTTTATGAAACGTAGTAAAATAATTCATTGATAAAATTGCAAATAAATTATTGATTAAACTTAAACAAAAATAAAGCGAAATGTCGTTTTAAAAATTATACAACAACAACAACAACAAGAAGATTAAAAGCCAGCAAACAGATTTTCCGTATTATCTGTATTTACAATAAAAAAAAACACATCTAGTGAAATATTGAAAAAAAATACTGAACACTTTATATGTATGTATGTGTAAATAAAACCACCTGTATATGTATATATATGAATGTGTATAAATAAATCGTCCATTAAAACAAACAGCAACAAAAAAATCATAGCATAGTTTATGGCGGCCACTGAAAAAAATACTCAAATATTGAGAAAGCGAGAAAATAAAACTAAATAGTGTTTGCATATCATTTGCTTGAATGTGTATGTGTATATTTGTGCTATTCAAAAACGTTTTATTAAATAAATAATAACCATATTCGGCTGCCAAGCTGGTGTATGAGTCTGTAGTATTTGCAGCAGTTTTATTTGGTATTTGGTTTAAGCCACCACTTATTAACGGCTTAAATATCAAACAATATTATCAGACCGCAAACAGGCATACTCACAACAAGCACACTCAAACACACACACACACAACGACAACGAGCATAAATATTCATTGGACTACGTTGTATTATTTGCCATTTATTTAACTTTTGTTCAAATTTATTTACATGTGAATGCATACGTTGGCTGCTTGCTGACTGCTTGTTCTTGTTGTCAGCAAAAAATTAAAATAAATAAAACTTAAAAAAAGTAGCCGTTATAGTTGATCAGTTCCACGCTTCCTCTTAATCCTGCAACCTCTCTACCTAACTATCTCTCTCACGTCTGCCAAAAGCACTAGACCAGGGCATTTGTTTCAGCAATTGCCAGCAAAAAATTTTTTCGGGCGGAAAAAACAGCATCCAGAATAATATTTTTTTTAATAAAACGAAAAATCATATAAAATTACATTTTCAACATGGGATTAATACGTTATTTTGTGTATTGTATATTGCTGATAAATGGTTTGTTGCCTACATCTAGGCTTACGACAATGATGTATGTTAATGCAGCACCGGGCGATATTGAAGGTATGTTAACTTTTATCGTTTGAACACTAAAAAGCTATATATGTATATATATATAAATAATTTTGACAGGAAGGCTTTTATAATCCTTGCAATTTATCAATCTACAAAATAATATCAATTGAAAAATTTAAAGGCATCTATCTGTTTTATATTCAAAGCTAAAAAGGAGGGGAATCACAAAATTTACTTGCATCGAGTTAATTAAACCATTCCTTTTGTTTCGCTTTTAAATATTTTATGTTAAAATAAAAAAAAATAACCTTGAAACAATGTTTTATATGCCACATACTTCTTTTACTAACTTTCATTGCCATACTGTTGCATACTTTCAGGTTGATTATAATTTATACCAGAAATTTTATTTAAAAAAGTAATGCAAATATATAATGAATTAGTTTTGTTGAAGAAGCGTGCTACATATTTAAAACCAACAAATTTTTACCTAATACGAGGGTTGTTCTATAAATTTTGAATAACAATTTATTTATTATATCTCAAAGCATTAAATAATTAGTGTTGATGAAAAAGGCGTATACATGCTATATATGAAACCATTAACCTTTTCCTACATACGAGGGTAGTTATAAATTTTTAATTAAAATTTTTTTCAAAATATTTTAACGTTATAAAGAAATTATTTTTGATGAAGAAGTGCTTTATATTTTAAGCCATACAATTTTACCTAATAACAGGGTTGTTATATATTTTTGAATACAATTTTTTTGTTAGCATACATACATACATACATACATACATACATACGTATGTATGTACATGTGTATGTATTTCAAAGCATAAGCAAATTCGTTTTGGTAAATAACAGAGATACATACATATTTGTAGCTATAAGCTTTTACTACATACGATGGTTGTTATGCATTTTAAGCTAAAATTTTGTTCAATATATTTTGATGTTATAAACAATTTACACATATATTATGAATAAACGCACTACATATTTTAATCAATAAACTTTTACTTAGTACGAGGGTTGTTATATATTTTAAATAAATTTTTTTTCATGTATATCAAAGCATATTCCAAACTTATACTTCATACGAGAGTTGCTATGTATATTAAGTTAAATTTTGTTGTAATATACTTTGAAATTTAAAAAAAAATTATTTTTGGAGAAGAAGCGATATAAATATTTTCAACCATAAATTTATTGCATACGAGGGTTGCTTTGTATATTAAACTAAAAATTAAATAATTCTATTTCAAAGCATTTCAAAAATTAACTTTGGCGATGAACGGAGTTAAATAGTTTAAACTATAAAATTTGACTAAATACGAGGGGTGCTATGTACATACATATGTATGTACATATATGACTCTCGGGTTAAAAATTATTTTTATAATATTTAAAAATATTTAAAACTTAATTAATTTTTGGTGTACATATTTTAAGTTAAACAACTTTACTAAATACGAGGGTTGTTAAATTTTTTAAATTCAAAATTAATTTACCAAATATTTTTTTTGCTATGTATGTGTATGGTTTCCGGGTTAAAAATTATTTTTATATTTAAAAATATTTAAAACTTAATTAATTTTTGGGAATTATATTTTAAGTTAAACACATTTTTTAATACGAGGGTTGCTAAAGTGTTTAAATTAAAAATTAATTTACCAAATCTTTTTAAAATTTTAAATATGTATGTACATATGTATTTATTTTTGGTGAAGAAGCGATACAAATATTTCAAATCAGAAACTTTTACTAAATACGAGGGTTGCTAAAGACTTGAAACAAAAATTTTAAGTATATATCAAAGCGTATTAAAAATTAATTATAGTGAAGAAAGGAGTTAAATATTTTAAAAAATAAACTTGAACTAAATACGAGGGTTGCTACAGATAGGGTTTTCTGTTTAAATATAACTTTTTGAAATTATTTAAAAAATTAATTTTGATGAATTAACAAAATTTCAATAACAAAATTTTGCCAAATACGAGGGTAGCTATGCATATATTTTAAACGAAAAATTAGTTTAAAAATGTTTTTCTACATTATTTTGTGGACGCTATACAAATATTTTAAAACAATGTACTAAATGAGAGGGTTGCTTTATATATTCAACATAAACTTAATATATTATATTTCCAAAGGAATAAAAAAAATTGTTTGGGGAAGAAGCAGATCGAAATTTTAAACCATAAGTTTAAAAAAAAATTTTTTTATTATTGAAAGCATTCACAAAAATTAATTTTAATGAAAAATTTTAAACCATTTTAAAAGTATAACTTTAATGTAAAGTCTCCTCAAATGCAAGAGGTTCCTCTACAGAAAAGAAAAAATAATGAAATTTTAGAATTAACCCTCGTATCCTTAGATATTTATGTAAATGTAACATTTCATTTAAATCCTAAAGTTAAGCAAGCCATATAATTTTTTTGTATAAAATATAAGCAAGGAAAAACCAGAAACAATTACCTTGGAACATCACAAAAAACATATCAAATTAATATAGAAATCAAAAGTTAGGAAAAGTTTTTGAAAAGAAAATATTATACTTTTTCCAATTTAAGTTAAATTTAAACTTATAATGAGGAGCGAGCATGAGTAAAAGTAAAGACACTTTTAGTTCAAATATTTTGTTATTTGAAATTTTAATGCTGTCATTGTGTCGTATTTATTTATTTATTTATTTACAGTTACAAGGACAAGTACAAATTATATTAAAACCTTACTTTGATGGATGTAATAGCAAAAATCCTTGTAAAATAAAGGATATTTTTACATTGATAAGGCAGCCTGTATACAATAAGAAAAAGCTATATAAATTTTTGCTTGTTCCCAAAGCATACATTCAGACTGTTGGTATAATTTACTTGTTAAATGTTTAAGTATAATTAATAATTAAATAATACAAATTTTGTTTAATTAAAAGAAGCGAAACTTCAGCAAGCTTAAGGAATTTTTCTTTTCATTTGTGACATTTGATTAATGACAGCTTTTTTTTTGTTACAGTTGTCTTAACTTTCTAAAGTTTGTAGCATATTTATGGGTTTGATTTAATATTCTAATTTCTTGGCATACTTTTCGGGATACATTATAGATTTATATTTTTTAATATAACATCTGATTTTAATAATGACATCAAATAACAATTTCATTTTAATTTGGAAAACATAAAATAAGAAATGAGCTGAAGATATTAATCATGAATCTGACCAAGTTAAAAGAAACCAAAACAACTTTTTCAAAAAAAAAATTTTTTTTGACTATTTTATGAAACAAATGGATTTGAAAATTTACCATCGTAAGACCTGTTATAATAATTTACTCTTCTGTTTAAAATAACCAGTAGGAATTTTATGTACTTTTCAAACCTTCTTACAAACAAAAAATTATAGTTTTGCTAGTGAATTTCCTTATTTCACAATTAATAGAAAAACAATAGTTTCATATACTGAATTTTGATGTTTTCTTTGTAAAGCCTCATTTACATAAGAAAAACATGTAATTTTTGCTCATTTTCCACTTCCGTAGCAGTTAGAGAAAAATACCCCAGTGAAATGTAAATGTTCTTTTTATTATTAGCACGGTTGTTGCTTTAATGTAGTTATCGTCTAATGAAATTATCTTATTTATATTTGTTAAGTATTTGAAAGTTTTTTTATGTCCCGTACTGGCTGCAAAACAATTATTTTTTTTAAATTCTTTCTTCAATTTGAAGTTATACAACTTTTATTTATTTTATACACATATTTACATATACATACAATAAAAAATATATGTATACTTAAATGTATAATGTATTAAATGCTCTCCTTTTTTTTATTAAATCTGCTTTCAAGGCTATCAATTTATTTATATTTGCCTTTGGCCAATCAATTTCCTAAATCACAAATAATGTGTCTATTTAAATATTTAATGCTTAATTGAATGGAAACATTTATTGCAATCGTGTTGAGAATCCAAAATAAAGACTCTAAAATTGGTTTCAGCCAGTTCTTTTTTTAAGGTTTCGTGCTAAGCCATAATTCTTCAATGTAAAAGTCATAAATATATTGGAAAACAATTTCCTTTTGCTTATAAGGATTGCAAATTGATTTTTGTAAATAAATAATGAGTTTATTGAATTTTACTAAAAGTAAAACATGCTAAAGCTTTTGCTTTTGTTAAGTGAAAGAATTGTTTTTTTTTAAATTAATTACAAAGCCGCTTAAGAATAAATTTCTAGCAAAGTAAATTTTGCTTTAATTACAAAGAGTATGCTAATAAATAAAGCATTTTCTTGAGCCCAAAAAGTAGGCTAAAAATGTAGGGCCATTGTTTTATTTTAGCGTTAGTTAAAGCTAGAATTTTTTTGGAATGCCCTAAAAGTTCCTCATAAGCACAAATTTAATTTAATTGACCAGTTAGGATACACTTTTCCTTAACTCAACACTCATGTGAAGTTAAAGTAAAATTATAATAGTGAAAAACTTTCTCTATGTCCAATTAGCTGACACATATAACTAACGCCAAATTGTATTAATAGACCGTAGTGTTACAAATTTTCTTAAAATCATTTTGTTAAACAATTAATTAAAAACAAGGTAACATTTTAATAACTTAAAACTAATTACTAAAAGTATGCTATTAAATAAAGTGTTTTGTGTACCCTAAAAGTATACTTCAAATTTTTGAAATATTCACAAATTTAAAAATCATCTGGTTAAACAATTAATAAAAAATAAAACGTCCAAAAGTAGATTTTTAATTTTGTAAAATTAATTACTTAAAGTGTGCTAATAAATTAAATATCTTGTATCATATCATCTTGTTAAACAACTAATTAAAAATAAAATAAAAGTAGAACTTTAATTACATTAAATTAATCGCTAAAAGTATGCCAACAAATAAAGTATGAATGAATATCCAAAAAGTATGCTACAAAATTTTGCAAAACACAAATTTTTTTTCTTATAATCTTTTTAAGCAATTAATAAAATATAAAATAGCCGAAAAGTTTAACTTTAATCAGGTAAAATTAATTACCAAAAGTATGCTAATAATGCAATAAATTTTCTGTACCCCAAAAGTATACTTCGGAATGTTGTAATACAAGTTTTTCTCAAATCATCTGTCTGTGCAATTAATTAAAAACAAATCAGCCGAAAATTAGAATTTTAATGATTCATTCAACATGAATTCATTACAACTTTAGCAATTCATGCTACTGTCGGTCTACGGTCCGTTAACTCTGCTAAGCCTTGAACACAGCGAGGCGACAGCTGTGGCAGCCATCAATTACAATCTTTGCAATTGTCTTGCCGTTTTTAAAGTCTGTATATGCTAAAAAAACAAATTAGTAAAAATTTAAAAATAATTGTTTTTAGTGTCCGTTCAATTAATGCTTTTTTAATATCCAATCCTAGGTGGACATTTATATGATCATGCCCTTACAAAAAATCCAATATGTTATAAATTGCATTATGTTAACCATGACCAAGACCTACGCAATTAGTGTACTGTACATTCTTATTTTTGTTTTGTTTTTACTGTATGATGACATTGATGTTGGTGTATGTATTTTTTAATTCGCATTCAGTTATTGTGTAGAAAGCTTGAAGTTTTTAAACCAATCGGCGCACAAGACAGGATACCGTGCGAATGTTTCTTATTCTGAAGCATTAAGGTGCATGTCTTATTTTAACTAGTCACGTTGTTAGTCGAGTGCAGGATATCCCTAATTTTTCGATCATTAAGAATCGTAGTTTTTCCTGTGTACGTAGTTGTTAACGAAGTGCACGATCTTGCGCAATTTTGTACATATATTATAAAAGATATTTACTGGCTTCAAGTTTGAGCGAGGAGGCGGCTTTTCACATCAACAACAGAAGCCGAGTGGGAAATGCAGCGATTTCGATGTAATTGTAGTTTAAAATTTTCGTGTTATTATTTACAAAGGATAAAGATATTTTATAAGACCCTGGACAGGCTCTCTTTTCTAAAGTGCTGCTATTAGAAAATAGAAAAAGTTTCCTGCAACAAATTTCATGATAAAACACCTAATAAAAGTTTAATATATTCTAAAAGTTTTTGCCTAAAACTTTGCTGTACAATTTTTATTTAAAACATACAAATATCCCTCCATTTAAAGTTAATTTATTTAAGTAGTTATATAACTTTATGTTAGGCAATAATTTATGATTTAATAAATGAACCCAACAGCTTGCTAGAAATTTTGCGTAGCAACCTGAAAGTATGCTTCAAAATTATGAAAATTTTATATTGAATATTTTAATAGTTTTTTCACAAAATTTTTTTATAGCCGAATTATGCCAAGAAAACTACACTCTTTTAGGTTAGTTATCCTTCTTCAGTTTTCAACACCAATCAAGAGGTGATTGCCTTTTAATTAAAATCAAGGATGGGCAGCAATTTGGGTAAAATGTTTCTTCACTACACAAAAACATCTAACCGCATCTGCCTTCTACAAAAAGAATTTAATTCTTAAATTTATTAAACAACCCGACCATATTTTCTCTCTCTTAATGGCCATTTACTTATGCATGTTTTAAAGGGATTAAATTGCAAATTTATGTAAGGAAATTTATAAAAAAAACCTAAACTCATAACAGTATGTTCTTAAATAATATAAAATTTATAGCTCTTCAAAAATGCTGAGAAGATTTTACAGGCAAAAAATCCCATAAAATATGCACAACCATATAAATAAAATATTCATAATTTTGTGAGGCACTCGTTAGGCCAATAAAACTGTCAGCAAATGAAAAGCAAAGGAAATCTATATATTAAAAAATATATTTATTAATTTTTTTTATAAACAATTTTGATTTAAATATTTTTCTAATATGTTAAAATATGTGTAATTTGTTTCGCATAAATACTAAAAATACACATGTATTTGAGAACAATTTTAAATACTTTCGAATTGTCTTATAAGTAGTGAAAAAAAATCAATAATAAATTTAACAAGTAAAATATTAATTTTGGAAAAAGTGCGATAAATATATTAAACTTTTATCGAATAATTCCCATAAAAAGTACTTTTTTAATTACATAAAAAATCCCTCAAAAAAAAAAATAAAAGAAAAATTAGTATTAAATAAAGAATGCACATAAAAAATTCATTGATAAATTTAACTAATTTTGACGGTTAAAATAACACCAACCAACAAAATTGGTAAAATTAACCAATTTGAAGCAGTTAAAAAAATTCGTCCCAAAGAATCTATAAATTAATTTAAACAAAGTTTTAAAACGAAAATTGCAATAAGAAATAACAGCTTTCGCAACAGCTATTTTTGGGCAAAATACTTACAATACATTCAAAAAAAATATATATGTAAAATTTGTTATTTAATAAATCGTGCACAGAAAAATATTGTTATTAAATTTAATTAATTTTTACAGTTAAAATTACACCAATCAACGAAATTGGTAAAATTAACCAATTTGAAGCAGTTAAATTAGTTCTAGAAAAATTTTAAATAAACTTGTGCGAGAAGCAAATTAAACCAGTCTTAAAAAAAACTATAAATAAATTTACAGAATTTTGGGAAATGACAATTTTTTTAAATACAAAATAAATAAAAAATAAAAATATATAAGTATATAATTTCAAAAAAAAATAGCTAAATAAAAATTTTTATTTAATCGATCTTGGAAAGAAAAATTTTTATTGGCAAATTTAACTAATATTGACAGTTAAAATTACACGAGCCAGCGAAATTGGTGAAATTTGAAACATTTAAACTAATTTTTCAAAAAAAAATCTATAAATAAATTTAAAAAAATTTTGGAAATGAAATTTTTTTTTAAAACTATTTTTAGTTTTTCTATTAAATCTTAAAAAAAGAATTAAATAAAAATTTTTATTTATTCAATCATGCACAGAATAATGTAATTGACTAATTTAACTAATTTTCACGGTTAAAATTTCAGTAACCAGCAATAATGGTAAAATTAACTAATTTGAAGCAGTTGAACAAGTCTTTCAAAAAAAATCTATAAATAAATTTAAAAAAATTGGGTGATGAAAATTTTTAAAATTTTATTTTAAATTTTCTATTAAATCTAAAAAAAATAAAAGTTGTTATTTAATCAACCATTCACAGAAAAATATTTGTGGTAAATTTAACTAATTTTTACAGTTAAAATTAGTCCAAATAACGAAATTGGTAAAATTAAACAACGTGAAGCAGTAAAGAAAATATTTTCCCAAAAAATCTATAAATCAATTTAAAAAAATTTTTTGACTCGAAAATTTCATTAGTCAATGACAGCTGTCGAAATAAATATTTTAGGGCAGAATACTTTTAGAAAACTATTCCTTATACATTATACTAAACTTTGATTGAAGAATACCAAAAAATATATGAAAACTCTTATATAATAAATTATATACAGAAAAGAATTATTGGTGAATTTGACAAATTTTCACGGTTAAAATGACACCAACCAACAAAATCGGTAAAATTAACCAATATCAGCAGTTATAAAATTTTTTTCAAATTTTTTTAATCTAACAATTGCAAAAAGTATATAAAAATTGTTATCATCCATAAAAATTATGATTGGTACATGTAACAAATTGTGACAGTTAAAATTATACCAAATAACGTAATTGGTAAAATTAAGCAATAGAAAGCAGTTAAAAAAATTGTAGGCCAAAAATTCTGTAAATGAATTAAAAAAAATTTTGTCGTAACAATTATTTTAGGTTAGCATACGTTTAGGAAAACTATTTATTATCTTCCCAAAGCTACTCCTAAAGTTACCATTGTAATCAATAGTAATCGAAATAAAATCTCCACAAATTGATGAGCTTCTCATTACTGCTCTCATTTTTCTTTCCAATTTTGAAATAAACTTAATATTTAAATATATTTCATATTGATTAATTTCTTACCTTTTTTTGTAACTCCTTCATATAGAAGTTGCACACACGAAACCAAATTCAGCCCATGTTTGTAAATAAAAGCCACAAGGAGACTTAAAAGTTCAACTATATGAAGTGAAAATAATTAAAAGGGACAGAGAAAGATAGAGAAAAATTTTAACTAAGAAGACGACTGACTGTACATATACCCAATTCAAATTCTTAACATCAATGTAAGCAAATGCAATGATTTATATTAAGCAATCAAATAGATTTTTAAATGGAATTAATAGCTTTCATGAGTAGTAAAATTAACAACTCAAATTGGTTAGACTAACCATCGTTACTATTTTGGTTTTTGGTTTGTGAATTCTAGATTTTATTATTATCAGTTATTAAACCTATTGCTACAGTAATTTACAGTGATAGTAAATTAACTATTAAAAATGGTTAGACTAACCAAACTAGCAGTTTTTGCACCTAAACTGCAAAAACAACTTTTTTTATAAAGTAAAATTTAAAAGTAAAATTATTTACATTAACCTTCTTCAGGAATAGTAAATTTAACAACTCAAATTGGTTAGAATAACCTTTGTCATTATTTTGGGTTTAGTTTTGTCCAAAGCGAATTTATTGTCTTCTCATTTATCAAATGTATCGAAACAACAATTTAAAGCGATAGTAAAGTAACAACAAAAATTTGTTAGATTAACCAGACAAACAGTTTTTGCATATAAATTGCAAAAGGAAGTTTTTTATAAAGCAAAATTTACAAGTAAAATTATTAACATTAACTTTCCTTATTACTTTAATCTTTTTCTGGAATAGTTAATTTAACAACTTAAATTGGTTAGACTAAACTTCGTCATTATATTGGTTTTAGTTTTGTTCATAGCAAATTTTATTGTCTTCTGGGTTATCAAACGTATTGCAACAGCAATTTCCAGTGATAGTAAAGTAACAACAAAAATTTGTTAGATTAACCAAGAGAACAGGTTTTGCATCTAAATGGCAAACTCAACATTTTTATTAACAAAATTTTACAAGTAAAAGAAGGTAGCTTATTTTTTCTTGCTATTTTAATGTTTTCCATATTATTATTTTTTAAACTAAGAGTTTGTTGCAAACAATAATCCTATTTATTGTTTGTTACAAGTATTTAATAACATTTTTCACAACAATATGAATTACATTCGCTTTATTTTTCTTGATTTCATGCTTAAACCTTTTGTACAGTCTTGTACAGAGATATCCTTGAATTTTTGTTTTGTTTTCAGTGCTTTTGTAGTTTGTCTTTTAGTAGTTGTACTGGGTGGCATTTAATCTTAAAATGTGTTTCAACATTTTTAAAAATTACGAGTAGGTACAAACTAATTAAGGTTTTTAATCATTATGTGAACTCGCTTTCTTTTAGTACAACGCGTTCTTGGCTTCCACTTGATGTAATAATATTGTGTTGTTTTGCCTGCAATATAACATTTTAATTTGTACTTAACATAAATTCTTAAAATTGCTATTAAGTGTATAACATAACACAATCTTCCTGCTCTGCCCCTTTCCTTTAAAAATTTTTTACTTTTGCTTGTATTTCAGCATATTTATGTTTTCAAAAAAAAAAAAAAAGGGTTAAGAATTATAATTGGTTTTGTGAAATTATTTAAAAAAAAAATTCTTTCAAATTGTTAGAATTAAAAACGACTATAATTTGTAAAAAAAATAGAACAAACGAAAAAAATTAAAGCATAATTTTAGGCTGCATTCGGCCCTATTCTCATTTGAGTATCGTTTTCAACTGACAAATAAAAACGAACAGCCTTATTTATAAAATTTACTAAGGCTTTATAAAGGCTTTTTAAGAAAAATTTTTTATGAATTTTTTTTTTTAAAACCCTTTTTAAAGCCTTAATAAGCTTTATAAACAAGGCTGGAAAATTTTACGTTGAAAACGCACCGTCTTACCCTGGTACCGTATTACCCTTTCACTATAACAGTTTAAAGAAGAGATGAGCGATACCGTTATTTTTTAATAATGTTGCACTCAGTGACCGTGATATCTAAATCGCTGTTCTTTTAAACTGTGACTGTGATCATAGGTATGGAAATATCGCTCATGGTTTTTAAAATAATGATTATATATTTCTTTCTTAAAAATTTTTGAATATTTTTCAAAAGAAATGTATGCTTAATTTTTAGTTATTTAATCTTAATTAAATTAATATAATTCATTGTTTTTCCTTTCTTGTGAGAAAAGAGTATATAATATATATTGTTTTCATTAAACCTGCCCTTGAATCGCTTTTATTTATTGCTCTTTTAATAAATAATAAAATACTTAATCAAATAGACATAAAATTTTTTTTAAATTTTATTTTGTCAATATAAATTGTAAATCATACCAAACAGTTGACATTCAACTATCCACACATATTTACTGGCAAATACCACACAAAAAATGTGTAAAGCTAATTACCCGTCAATTTTCAAACTCATGTGAAAAATGCAAAGAAAAAAAAATAAATGAAATGAAAATGGAAATGGAAATGGAAATTAACATGAAAATATAAAAAATACGAGTTATAAATATTTTTGTTTAAAATGCGAATTGCAAATCAAATTCAGCTAAATAAATTTATAATAACAAAAACAGTTATACTTTTATATTTTTGTTTAAATAACAAACAACGAAATAAATAACAAATAACAAAAAAATTTTAAGCGATAGCAGTTGGTTCCGTATAATGTGCAAACTATTTCAGTTTTTTTATGATTTTATCAGGCTAAACTTGGTATCGCTTTGTAATTTAACTTACATGTGATAATTATTAATGAACAAATAACACCAAAGTTAATTGTAAATATTCTGACAAACACCTAGTAGAACGGAACAACTAGCTGCTTTCGAAGGTCACTACATTATTACTTTGTTAAATAAATTTTGGGTTTATTAAAATAAATTTAGTAAAGTGAGACTTTAATTCGCAAACGAAGAGTTTTTTTTGTATTAACGCTTGTTATTTCACGATTTTTTTTCGTTTTTGGTGATTTTTTTGGGGTTTGGCAATTTGTTGTTGGTTTTTCTTTACAATACACGAAAAACGACAATGTTTATTGCGTTATTATTTAAATTTTTATACGAGTATTATTTATTTAAAGGAAGTTTAACATTAATATCTCTAGTTGTTCTAAGAAATTTTTGGGTAAAGATTCCTTGATGATCTGCATTAGCAACAGTGAAATGCGCATAGGATGTAGCTCACCCGTCAAATAATCTATTTTAAATTATTTTTAATTAAAAAAATATTTTACTGAATAAGTAAAATAATAATTTGAGATTATCAGAACGTTAATAAATGTTAAACGTGACGTGTTACAATTCCCCCAAAAAAACACTGCATTCACAATTTTAATTTAAGCGATTTTTTATTTCTGACGATTTATCTCTTTATTGCGATTTTTTAGGTTTATTTAGTTTATGTTTTTTTTTGGTTATTTTTTACATTGCATATTTTTAAATTTAGCTTTTTTTATATTCCGCGTTTATGTTCGTTTTGAGGATTTTCTTTCGGTTTTTTTACGATTTTTTTAGTTAAACGATTTTTTTAAAATTTTTTGGTTTTTGCAATAATTTTTTTTAGCATTACATATTTTTTTTAATGTGTTTTCTTTTAGTAATTTTTTTTCAGTTTTTGACGATTTTCGGCGGTTTTTTGGTTTTAGCGTTTTTTTAGTTTTGGCGTTTTTTTATTTTGGCAAATTTTTTAAATTTTTGGTGATCTTTTTTACCTTTGGTAATTTTTTTTTGCAGTTTTTGATTTATTTTATTTTTAATGATATTTTCATTTAAGCATTTTTTTGTTTTGGCGATTTTTTTCAGCTTTTTGAAAATTTTTTTAGTTTAGCGATTTTTTTTTTAATTTCATAGTATTTTATATTTCTTTTGGTGATTTTTTACAGTCTCTGGCGATTTTTTTGTTGTTTTTAGATTAGCGTTTTTAGCTTTGGCGTTTTTTTATTTTTAGCGATTTTTTTTTGGTTTTTTGGTGATTTGTTTTTGCATTGTGGTAATTTATTTTATTTCTAATGATATTTTTCATTTGAGCGCTTTTTGCGTTTTGGCGATTTTGTTTTCATGTATTTGTCAATTTTTTAGTTCAGCGACTTTTTTTAGTTTAGTTAATGTGTTTTAATTTTTTCTGGTGATTTTTTAATTTCTTGCGATTTTTTCGGTTGTTTAGGTAGTTTTAGTGTTTTAGTTAGTTTTAGCGTTTTTTTTAGTTTTGGCGTTTTTTCGATTTTGGCGATTTATTTTTTGGTGGTTTTTGGTGATATTTTTTCTTTTGGTGATTTTTTTTTTCATTTTAGCGATTTGTTTTATTTTTAATGATATTATTCATTTCAGAGCTTTTTTGTTTTGGTGATTTTTCATTTCGCATTTTTTTGTTGTAATTTTGATATCTTTTTGTTTCAGCGTGTAAGTTTGTCTTTCGGTAATTAATTGAAAAAAAAAATTAATAATCCTTTAATTACTGTTCTCTAATCTACTTTTGAGCTGCCACTGGGATCCTCTTCTTTGGTCTGTGGCCTTGTGCATTTTCCATCGAAATATTCCAGTTCAATTGCCTGTCATGTAATATTCGACAGCTGGCGTTTACCTGAAGGCTCTTGACGAGATTTGTTTATTATTTTAATAGAAACTCCCTTGCAGGCCAATGATTTCCTTTCTGAGATCAGAAAAAACTGCTGTGAATAATATTCACTTTTTTATAAAATTTTCTGTTCTTAAATTTAAATTCTGTTAATTCAAAAATTTTCTATATAAACTTAGGATTTTTATCAAATATTTTTCATCGTAGAGAACAATTTGCCTGTATTTAATCATTTTATCATTTGCTATACTTTTCACTAGTACTACCCTCTACTCAACTTTTTCCCTCAATTCCACTTAAACAAACATTAACACAGGCACTATAATTATACACTGCCTGGTATTACTATACTACAACACTTTGTGGCATGGTCTTAATTATAATCAAGATCATAATGAATTTTGACTCTAATGTAATGGTGTGATGTAAATGCAAAATAATGTGTTTCCGTGTATGTTGCAATATACAACAAAACATCTACAACATTCACGGTTAATTCGTACAAATTGCAATTTCCAATTAAATATCCCTTTCTTTATGCAACACATTTTGCTTTAAAGGCACCAGTTTACGTATGAGGTGAGTAATTTTACAGTTTATATATATACACACTCGCGTATATGTATGCTCACACACACACACACCACACCAGCCCTAATGCATTTTTGAATAATCAGCCGCGAATGGAAAGGGAGTGAGTTGGTGGTTGGCTTTCAAAAAAAAAAATTAGAAAGAGAACGTAAACTAAATTTTGCCATTCCAAACAACATTTACAGAAAACCAAGTATAAAAATAGCCTTGCACTGAAATGTCATTTACACATACATACGTACACCTGCATACAAACACACACCCACACACTCGCACACATTTTTTATATGTTTGTGAGGTACATACAATACACTTTAATTGAACAATCCCCTATTCACATGAACACACATTAAAAGAGAAACAGGAGAAAGTAAAAGTGCACAAAATATCGCTTGAGCTTAGATTTCGAGCAAAATCTAGTAGATTTCCCATAGAAAATAAAATTTACTTTGTTATTAGATTTTTGGCAAAATGTACTTAAAATCTTGTAGAACTTAGTGATAAAACTATGTTTTTTCTCCTCGAATTTTTACTAAAAACTCAACCCACTGTGTACTTAAAAAGGTGTGTGCATTTGCTAAATTGCAGTTGTTTGGTTGTCGGTTTGGAAAATTTTCAACAAATGGGTTTTTGTTTTGCATAAAAAAATCAAGAATGGTGTAAACGGTTTAGATTTTTTAAATATTTAAATTAAAATCTGCTTCACATTGTGCAAACCCTTTAAGTAATTATTTTAAAGTAAATATTGATACTAAAAACCTTAAAACTAAATGCAGTTTTTTTCTTTTTTAAATAATTTGTCAACTTTCCTCTAAATAATTTTCCACAAGACTTTAAGAAATGACCTCATTGATTTTGCTTCCTAAAAAATATTCTCAGGTATATCCCTGTACTTATTTATATTATTTATTTTATCTCTATCTCACACACACACCGAAAATAAATTAAAATCCAAACAGTTTTATTGGCATTTCAATAAAGTTAATGAAAATTTATATTTGAAATTAGTTTCTTTCCCCCAATAGTTTGGCTGCGGCTATGGTAAAAATTCTCGTTGGCACCTAAAGAGGGTTAAGAGCAAGAGTGTAAGTTCTGGGTAAGGCTGACTGCACGTGTTTAGTTTTATAAAGCGAAAGGTGTGAATAATTTGTGCATAATATAATGCCACCTGATACCTTTGATTTATTTCCGTGGATTTTTTTTTAATTTCTATTATTTATTTTATGTTTAAGAGAAATGAGGTTCTTTTTTTTAAAATGAATGTGTTTAATAAAAAATATTTATATAATTTTTATTTAATAGCGAAATATTTGCTTAATCATTAAATGCAAATAATTATAGCTTTTTTTCAAAGTTGCTAAACTTATTTTGAGTACACATTATGGCAGTAGTGTGTACTAAAGGCACACGTTTGTTATTTCCAATATTTTTCACAGTTCAACGAATGTAGATATTGTTTAGATGCACAATTATGCTGGCCATGAAATTAGGAATTTTCCCATAAGTTGTGCGAATTGATGACTAATTTTTAAATCTTAATCTAAATCGAAATATAAATTTAAATCTAGATTTGATTCTTAATCTAAATCTAAATTTTAATCTGAAACTTAATCTAAATTTAGATCTAAATCTAAATTTAATCTAGATCTAAATTTAAATTTTAATCTAGATCTAAATCTAACTCCACATCTAAATCTAGATGTAAATCTAGATCTAGATGTAAATCTACATCTAAATCTAGATCTAAATATAAATCTAGATCTAAATCTTAATCTTAATCTAAATCTAATGTAGATCGAAATCTAAATTTAAATCTAAATCTAGATTTTAATATAAAACCAAATCTAGATCTAAATTCAAATCTAGATCTAAATCTAGACTTAAATCTAAATCGACATCTAAATCTAGATGTAAATCTACATCTAGATGTAAATCTACATCTAAATCTAGATCTAAATATAAATCTGGATCTAAATCTAAATCAAAATCTAAATCAACATCTAAATTTAAGTCTAAATTCAAATCTAAATTTAAACCTAAATCTTAATCTAAATTAAAAATCCAAATCTAAATTTAGATCTAAATCTAAATTTAAATCTAAATCTAGATCTAAATCCAAATCTAAATTTAGATCTAAAGTTAAATCTTAGTCTTATAACCCAAGACACAAACCAACTGCATTATCATTATTATGATAATAACAGACCTCTGCTAGAGATGCAATGTCTAGGAATATACTCCAAATGGAATTCTGACCACAATTTAAAACCGATCATAGCTAAAAGAGTGGAGCCACAGGGCTGAGTAGTAGCGCTGCAAGCCTCTCAGTCCAGAGGTCATGAGTTCGATTCCCGCCAAAGAACCTGGGTGTTTTCCGCAGACAAGCTAAACGCTTAACGGGTTGTGTATATTTATAAAAAAAAGCAATGTGAATAGGATCACAGGAAAGATGTGTAAACATCTAGTAATGAATTTTTTTTTTAATATTGGCTTATGGTAACTAAAATAAGATATATGTTTAAATTTTTGACTCTACTGTATTTAAAAATCTAAAGAAAACTGCATCTATATAATTGTGGAATTATAAGTTAAGGCGGCTTGTGGAGAATTGCTCATATGCAAGTGGAAAACGTCAAATAAAATTTTTTTTATAAAGCTTAAGACCTTGGATTTGCAAAATTTGTATTAAAATCTCCAGCCATAATAATTGACATGAGATGGAGATTGTTACCCAATTGTCGTGCTCCAGCTTCAGTGTAAGGCAACAGTACGTAATGAATATATGTATACAATACAATATTATAAATTCTTTATAAAGACTTCTAACTATTGCTTAATTCACAAAACCTCTTGTATATCTGTATCGATTGTATTATCATATTAAATACAAGAGTGTAATGTAACATTTGTTGTTTGAAATTTTCATATAAAAATTAAATACACTATTACACTTTTATTTCATATGTTTTTAAAATGTTGTATTTAGAGAGAGGCTCTCTGAGAGAATTTATATGTAGCTTGTTCTTCTTTTTTCATTAAAAATACAAAATACATTAATACACTACACAGAGTGTGTTCACAGTTAAAAAACAAAAACTGTATTTGATACACAAATACACGATTCAAATTGTTGTGAATTAAGCATATATATCTTCTAAACAAATATTTGACATTTAAAACGCTCTTTAATTTAAAAGTTTATATTTATATTATTTATTGTATATTTTTCAACTTTTTAAAAAAATCATCTCCACTGGCAATACTATTACACTTCACAATAAATTTTTATGCAAATTAACATTGCTCCTGAATGACTGCTTTCAAATTCGGCTGTTAAGTTTCTCTGTACTTCTTGTTCGTATGATTACACAAATACACTCATACATAGCTCACAGCGCTTCGATAACGCTTTACAATCTTACTCAAAATTTGTGTGTGTATTGTGAAAAAGGTCTGGTAAACCCAGATTATTATATATTTTTTTATATAGAATAAATTGTAAGTTTCTTCAAAAACAATTTAAAATTCCACAAGAAGAGAGATACATGGGCGGCTAGAAATTCCTGAGATACATATGTGTATTATATGTCAATAGGTGAGTGCAGTAAATTAAAAAATTTTAGCCAGAAAACTTTAATTTTGTGATCCAAGTATTATCATAAGCAAGATTTTTTCTTTTGCACTCATAACAGCATAATAAAATGAATTTTAAATTCAAGTGTAAAAACCCATATCATTCGTAAAGTCACTACCATTCCCAATCCAGTCGTACAACTTCACCACTCACACCTCAAACTGAAAAAAGTGTACTCGCTCGTATTCACAGGCTCCCTCTCAAATTGAAATATTTTTACGACAGCTTTTTTTATTCAAGTGTGTTTCGTGCTTTTTATGTTTATGCTACCTCCCTTGCATATTTGATGAGTGCGTGGGATAAATTGTTTGTGTGTGCGTTTGTTTGGGTGCGTGTGTAACTGAGAGTACGTGTGAATATTATTTGTATGTGTTTTGGAGTTTTCTTTCTTTTGATTTCTAATGGAATTAAGATAATCACACTTCAACGTTACATAACACACACCCTGACTGACACTTTTAGTTGGGGGTTTTTTTTTGCTAAAGTCTTCCTCCTCCTTCTCCTGCTCTTTTTCAGTGTTTTTTTCATAATATTCTTTTGTTTTCTATCATTATTATTTTCGTTTTTATCTTACAGTCATAAACGCCACCATAATGATGATGGCAACAAAGTGATATCTTCTTTTATACATTATTTTTTTTGTTTTCTTTTTGTTACTTCTTTTATGCTGTAAAATCACACACTTACTTTATATGAAGCAGCCTGAAAGTAACAAAAAATAAAATAAAATTATGAATATATTGGCGGCAAGAATTTTCGCTTTGGCCCAGCTCTGGAAGGAAGGCATGTTGTGCATGATTTGCCTTTTATTATATAATCTTATAAATATTGATTTTGAGAACTTATAAAATTTCTCCCATATTCATAAAATTTTAAATGAATTTCAAATGTATTTTATTTAAAATTTTTTAAAAAATAATTTTCTTAAAATAGATTTCAAATACATTTTATTTTTTATTTATTTATTAAGCGACTTTAAAAAAAGTAGTACTGGCCCTGAATGACCCTGACTGACTGACCCTGACTGACTGACTCTTACTGACCCTGACTAACTGACCCTGAATGACCCTGACTGACTGATACTGACTGGCTGACCCTGACTGATTGATCCTTAGTGCCTGACCCTGGCTGAATGACCTTGAATGACACTGACTGACTGGCCCTGACTGATTGATCCTGACTGGCTGACCCTGACTGATTGACCTTGACTGACCCTTATTGACTAACCCTAACTGACTTACCTTTACTGATTGACCTTGACTGACTGACCCTGACTGACTGACTTCGACTGACTGACTGAAGAAAAACGCTGACTGACTGAAGAAAAATCCTACATTTTCAATTCGTCTGTATTTTTTCTTATTGACATTGTTACTTCATAACTCAGTACATATTAGATTAATTGTCTATAGAGGGTATAGCTTCCCATTGGTCCCGTTAAAAAAGGTAGGCGGGACACGCCCACATCTTTTTATTTAATTTTATTATATTATAATTATTTAATTGCTGCGAAACCTATAAAACACCTTTGGTTCTTGTAATTATAAAATTTTAATGTTGAAAAAATAGGCGGGGCTACGCCCCTTTAATATATTTTATATTTTACGTGGTTCTGCTTAACTGGTTCTTACAAAACTTGCCATACAACTTAGGATCCAAAATAGTCACAAGCTTTCATTTAAACAAATAGGTGGAGTCACGCCCATGAACATTTAATTTTAGGTGGTGCCACTTTACCGATTTTTACAAAACTTAACACACACCTTGAGCTGTGAAAAACAAACAATCTTGCATTTAAAAACTAGGCTGGGGCAGGCCCATTAAAATTTAAATTTTTAGCCCATAAACCTTTTTGAAAAATGTTCATTGAGATCTTTGCATTGAAGTTGGTTTTTTTTGAAGAATTATGTATGAAAAGTTTAAATGAATTACACTTCAAATTCATTTTGAATTTTATGAATATGGGGGAAAGTAGATAAGAGTATAAATATTTGTTTAAACTTAAGCTGCAGTATTTTTTAACTTTGCTAATGTTAATTTATTTAAAAAGAAGAGAGGTATCTTAGGACAACCGGTTATAGCTATGCTGCTTAACTATACTAAACAAATTTAATATGTTAAATAACAATGCAATAAAATTATAATCGTATTATATGATAATGTCAAATTTGCCGCATTTATTTTAAAACGTTCTGTTCTGTAAACCAATCGATTTGAAACCGCATGATTTTAAAAAACTATTTCCGACAATAGAAATATTATTTTTTTAGAAAGATAATTTTCGTGTATGTTCTTAAACACGTCTGCAGAATTTTTATAAATTTCTTAAATACGAGAAGTTTACTCGGATTTGATTAACAGAACGGCCGATTATTTTATTTTCTAGCGGGCGTACGAATACATTAAATTAATTTATTGTTTGTGTCCGGTGGGCGGCTGATCGGCATGTGCAAAGACAAATCAAAAACAAATTGAGCAATCCTTCTCATTGTTGTTTTTGTTTGTTTTTATTTCACTCACTTCAAAGAATGAAAAAAATCAGGGGCCAAATTACGGCACTCGTTATCGAACGAAATTACAAAATATTTCCATATAAACTCTATTGAAATATTTCGTAATTTTGTTCGATGACTTGTGCCGTAATTTGCCCCCAGAATTAAACAATTTGTTTCGTTTCGTTTCGTATTCTGGTTTTAAGCCCGGTAAATTTACATTTATTTCTATACAGAAAAATATTCGTGTAAGTTTTTTTGGACAATTATGTTTCATTTATTTTTCAATTTAAAAAACACAAAATCAATAAAAATTAATCACAAATTGATTAAAATTAGAAATATCAAAAATTGCCACTTACATTTATAGCATCCCTAAGATAGGCATTAAATTTCCAAAATTACTTGTATTTTTTTTTAAACTCCGTACTAGCAAACGGAATTTTCTTTATGAAATTTACCAACCTGAATTTCCGTAATTTTTTTACATACAGTTTGTATGTGAAACAAAAATAATTTTATAACTCTAATAATGTCGATTATTTTTATTACGAAAATCACGTCCTAACTAATGTATTGCGCAATAAATAGCATAGCTATAATAAATTTAACTCAATTTCTTGTATTTCCTAAATTAAAATGAAGTTGACAAACTCATTGAAAAAAGATATAATGAAATATTTTCTGTCTTTGATATCAAATGCATAACAAAACGTTTATTTATATATCGTTGCCTTAATATAGAAAGGCCCTAACTCATTATTTTTTGTAATCAAATTTTTTTACATATTTCGATAGAAGAGCATCTACTGCACCAAAAAATGGAAAAATCTTGATTAAAAAAAAAGTAATGAGTTAGGACCTTTCTATATAAACGATTTATATTGGGGCAAAGTCATAGTCAAATCAAATTATACTGTAAGAGTTTAGAACCAGTATTTTGAATGGGAATACTGGTTTTAATTTCTTAAATCTTACTTTATTTTGACTATGACTATGCGCCATTATACACTACGCCTAAAAGCATGCTTTGAATTAGGGGAATTCTCTTTAAACTAATCAATTCCAGCCTCCAAAAAAAAACAACATTTGTCAAAACTAAAGCAAATATTTGTACGAATATCGTCTTCTTATTTTATACATTAAATATATTCTCTAAATAGGAAACGTGTCACAGATTTTATGGCCTAAACCAAAAATGGGCTGATTTCCTATAATAGCCTGAATAAATTTCATTTATTTTTATTTCATTTCCTTGTGTGATTTTCGAGTAATAATAATTGTAGGAGATTTTCATCAAAAGATGGCAAAGTAAATAAGTTACAGTCATGTTGCTATTGCTGTTGTTGTTCTAATGTAATTTGTCAAGATTTGTGGGTTGTGATAACAATTTGTTATTGCTACAGCTGTGATTGTGTTAGAAATAACCGGTTATGTCTAAAAATTACTTTTTCAAGAAGAGTTGGAATAACTGCTGCTTGAATGTACGATGGATACGAAGGGATTCTGCAATATAATAAAGAAGAGAAAAAATTTCTTTAAGTTTTGGCAAACAAATTTTTTATTATGGGGAATAATGCGGGAAAATACAAATTCTAACGTCCATTTTCGCAATGTGTCATTTATATTTAATGTGATCTTTAACTTCAAGTTCTCCACACAAAACTTGCCGTTAAAGTCCCTTTTAGATTTTAATTGTACATTCTCATTACCGATTTTAATGTTTTAAATTTTTACCATACTATTTTCATTTAATTTGTAGCGATATTGAAAGTTTATTATTCTCCGCTTATTCTTCACCTACTTAAAGTATGCTTCAAAAACTTAAACCAATTAAAATTTGGAAGCAAATAGTCACTTAACGATTACGTGTAGAAAATAGTTAACAGTGTAGTTATTGAGTTTTGCAAACAACAAATAACAGCAAAAAGTTGTTTGTAATAAAAGACCATAAATCTTTTTATATAACAAAGGCTTTAGTTTGTATGCCATTTATTTGAAGATTTCATCAGTGTGTAGTTTACTGAAAGTTTGTAAGGGTTCCTTTCATTTTTCTATTCTTCTGCAGATGTTTAAACTTCAATAAATGTTCTTAAAGTAAGAGAAACACACACACACATACCCAAATATATACACAACCTAAAAGTAGGCTTTACTTAGAATAAAATACGGTTATCAAAGTTAATGTTCTCTTGGGCCCTAAAGTATGCTTTAAATTTTTAATGAGAGCAGTTGTAAGTTTTTGCTAGTTTTTTTGCATTATTAACAGTTAAAGAGAATTTGACACAAATGTTTAAATCTTCTTCTTAAACTTTTTTGGATATCGTTTTTTGGATATCGTTTTTTTTAAACATGAAAATCTTTAAGAAATTGGAAAATAAATAAAATTTAAAACATTAAATTTAAAATTAAGCAAAATTTCAGTTTTCTTAAAATTTTTAATATGTAAGAACTCAAGACTGTTTAACATATAATTGCAAGTATAATACTAAAATTACGCCTGCAAAAAAAAATTAACAAAACCAATGGAAGACTGAAAAATATTATTCACGATAAAGGGAATCAAAAAAAAAGGAACACATTTCAAGGGAACAATTATTCACGATTGCAATTTGGGGAAAAGGTAAAATATTTCAAGGGAAAATCTCTTCACGATAACGGTAATAAAAATTTATTTAAAATTAAATTTTGATTTTTTATGTTTGGAAAAATTTTGAAAAAAGTTAAGTTTAAAATTTTTTTAAAAGTTAAAAATTTTGTGAAAATTTTTTACAAGTTTAAAATTTTAAAGAAATTAAAATTAAAATTTAATATCATAAAAATTTTTAATATCATAAGAAATTTATTTTCGTAAAATTTTAAATTTTATAAAATTTAAAGTTTTTTAAAATTGCAATTTTCCAAAATATACAAATGGATAAAATTTATTAGCGTTAGCAAATTTTTAAATTTTGGAAAATAATAGAAATTTTTTTCCAAGATTTCTATATTTTTCCACAAAAAAAAAAATTTCAATTTTTTCCAAAACAATTTCTATTTTTCCAAAAAAAATTCTATTTTTTCCAAAAAAAATTATAGTTTCTCAAAAAAATAATAAATTTTTCCAAAAAAAAAATATATATTTTCAAAAAAACAAATTGTTTTTTTTTCCAAAAAAAAATCTATTTTTTTTAATTTTTTTTGTGGAAAATTTAAATGTTTCTAGGTTTTTTCATAGTTGTGAGAAAGCGCTTGTTTGCGAAATTTAAATTTCTTGATTAGAATTTTATTTATTTCGGCAATGCAATATGGTCATTTCCACGAGAAAATTTACTTGTTTGTTCCGTGCGACAGCAAAGAATTAAGCTTGTATTTTCGAACAATGTGACTCGATTTTTCTTAAAATTTTACATAATATAAAGCTGCTTACGACGGCCTACACAAATATATAAAGAAGTATAAAAAATTCTAGTTTTCTTTGAAAAAAAAACAAAAATAATTGTTTGGTGTCGCACGCTACAAAAAGTTGAGATTCCTGTGGAAATGCCAACATTAATTTCTATTATTCTATGGTATATATATATTCTATATATTTGCATTTGTCTGTAATTTTAATTTTATACTAAATTTACAATACGTGCGCAAAAAAATTTATTTTATTGGATCAAGAAAAAATTTTTGTTAAATAATTTAAAAAAATTTAATTTCTTACCTTAAATTCCTTAAATTTAAATTGTAAGTTTTTTGTAGCTTCTTAGTTCATAATTACCTACTTATGCATGTTATAATTAATTTAAATTTTAAAATTGTCTTAAGCTAATGGGTCACCACGCTCAGTCTGTCTGTCTGTGTATTAGATACATGAATTTCATTGTTCTCCTTTTTATCTCTCCTTTTGCAAATGGGGTTTTTCAACTTTTATCGTAACTACCAAAGAAAGAAAAAAACAACAAAAAGAAAAATATACATACATACACATTCATGCAGTTTCCAAATGACAACAACCAAATCCTGATAATATGTTGGCTTTTAAGTTCATTTGTTTAGTGTTGTTTTCATTGTTGTTCTCTGCTGTTTTTCTTTGGAAATGAAGAAAAAAAATATAAATAAAATAAAATAACTTCAAGTAAAGAAGTTGAAAAAGTTTTTTTTAATGCGTTTGCATGTATGGCTGGCTCCCAAAATAAGTGTAAATAAGAAGAAAAAAAGGAAAGCTTGCAGACTTATGTTGGCGTTTTCAATTTTGTTTTCTTTTGTTTCTTTTTTTTAAGTACTCTAGTTGTTTATACAATCTTGGTTATTCATTTTGGGAGGGAAGCAGCTTGGGATGCCAAATACTGCAATGCCAGCAGACTTTCTTCATTTAGTCAGTTTTGACACCATTTAACATTTACAAAGAACAATTGAAATATTAAACAAATAGAGAGTATTTGAACTTTTATACAAATTCTCTGAAACAGACATAAAAAGAATTGCATACAATTAGGAATAAAACAAAATTATACACAAAATTTACTCAGGCTGTAGCCAAAGCTATTCAATAAGAAAAGGCTTATCTGAGAAATTGATAGTGAATAAAAAAATAAAAATTTTTGTAATTTTGTTTTTAGTTTTAAAATATACCGAAAAAAATTTCGGATCAATTAAAACATTTTATTGCGTTAATTAAATTTTTATTTAAAAATTTATTGATTAAATGTTTGATTAAAGATTTTATTAAGTCAATTAAACTTTGGATTAAAATTTTTATTAGTTAAAAATTAAATTAGATTAAATTAAAAAACAATTAAATTCCTAAAATTATACACCAAATTTACGAAGGCCAAGTCTATTCAATAAGAAAAGGATTATAAAAAGTTTTCATAAAAAATTAACAATGAATAAATAAATAATAAAAATTCGCAAAATTAAAAAAAAAAAATTATACATTTTTTTCGAAATTAAAAAAAATTAATTAAAAAAATATTTGCTTAAAATACTAAAAAAACACAGAAAAAAATTTTCTGCTATGAACACATTTGAGCAAAATAAAAAAATACAAATAACTAATTAAAATTTTTTATTGAGTAAATTAAACTTTTGCTTAAAAATTTTAAAAACTTTAATGACAATAAAATTTTTAAAATTATACAAAAAATTTATGAAGTCTATTCAATAAAAAAAGCTTTTATAAGTTTATTTAAGAAATGAAAAGGGAACAAAATCAAGTTAATACAAATTATCAAATTAAAAAAAAATTTAATTTAGAAAAAAAATCTAATGCACAAAAAAAATTAAAAAAATTTAAATTTAATAAAAATTAATGAAAAAAACATAATCAAGTAAATACGAATTAGCGAAATAAAAAAAATTTAAAAAATTTAAATTTAATATATATAAATTATCGATTAAACATTTTTGTCGAGGAAATTAAAAAATAATTTAATCTTAAAATAAAGTTTTATCAGAAATAATTCTTAGTCAGGCTTAAGTTAAGAAATATTTTTATTAACTAATGTGAGTTTCTAAAGAAGAGAAGAAAAATTAAACTTAAGCCGGGTTTACATCTGTGTGCCAAATGCCACACAAGCGTAAAAAAACGCAACCAACTAATTACTAATGAAAAACTGTTTGATTCAGACATGTATTTATTAAGTTAAACAGTTTAATACATAATTAATAGACAATTTTGTAGAATCCAAAATGATTGCAAACTATTTAAATCAATAAATACATGTCTGAATCAAACAGTTTTTCATTAGTGATTAGTTGGTTACGTTTTTTTGTGCAAGTGACACACAAGAAATGCCAGATGTAAACTCAGCCTTAGACTTTAAGCTGGAGGAAATACCGATACTTTTCTGTGCAGCCACGCACTTCATCAGCACCCTAGTCTATCTACTTGGGTAGAGATTCTTATTAACATCAGCTATTTAACTTAAATTTTCAATGAAACGGAATATGAGAAATGATTGTTGTGTATACAATTGATTTACATTTGGTAAACACATTTATAATAAAGTTTTATTTAAAAGTTTAATTGAATAAAAGCTTAATTAAAAATTTTATTAAGTCAATTAAACTTTTCTTTAAAAGTTTGATTAACTAAAAAGTTTAATTGACTTTATTAAGTTTTTAATTAATTATTTTTTTCCAATTAAAATATTAATAGAAGAAAATTTTTATTTTGTAGTTAAATTTTTGTGATATATTTTTTATTGATCTTTGAAATAATAGAACTTTTATTAATCTATTTTTCACTCCTAAACTAAAATTGCTGAGTTTGAACGCAATATAAGGTTTCCTTTTTTTATTTGCCTTTCTGCTAGTTTAGGCTTGTGAAGGTATTCACAATTTTACTAGACACTGTACCATTTCATATATATATATATATATATATATATATATATATATATATATATATATATATATATATATATGTATGTATAAGATATTTTAAGAAAAATAATATTTCCCCACCAGCATAAATTAGAAATGTTGTTTAAAATATAAGAAAAATACTGTCAGAGTCTATTTAAAGTTATGTGTGATTTGTTTAACAAAAGTTCATCACATCTAAGTCTCGGCAGGGTTGGGAACATAAATAAAAAAATTTTGATTTAAAATTATTCTAAAACTTCTTTATTTTCCCAACCCAGAGACGGTCGACTTGAGTATAGATTTTTTTATAAAAAACAATAAAATTTAGAGTAATTTTCGTTTACAAACTTTCTAGACAAGTCGACTGTCAGGAATGTGGAAAAATATATTTATATTGTTACCTTAATATCAAAAGGCCCGACATCATGAATTTTTTGCAATTGAGATATTTGAATTTTTCGATAAATTAGAGGTTCTTCTACAGAAATATACAAGAAAATATCGAGGTATAAAAAATAATGAGTTAGGGCCTTTCTATATTAGGGCCCATGATGGGAATCATGAATAAAATTCCTCGAGAATCATTCCAAATTATTCGATCTTTATACATAAATATCTTGCCTAATTCCTTTAAGCTCGAGGTCAGGAGGTTTTTTTATTCTTAAATCGTCAATATGAATAAAATATTTTAATTCCTCGTGAACTTTTTTTCCCAGGGAACAATTTAAAACAAAAGGCAAATAATAGTGAAAACAAAAAAAAATGTAAATATATAATTGGAAAAGGTAGAAAATTATCGAGGAATTTTATTTATGTGCAGGTGTGCCAAGTTCTGTTTAAAGGCCTTTAAATTATATTTTCGCGAACTACAGTTGCAGCTCTGATTCAGAACTTTCTAAAAATAGTTTGTTGTGTGTGTGTATTGTTTGTTAAAGAGGGGTTTGGGGGACGGAACAATATTATTTGCATTATCCTCATTTTGCGTCTTGTGTTTGCTGCTTTCCATCTTATTTTTATATCGTACTTTTTTATCTATTTCTTGCTATTTTTAGTTAAGCTGACTTGTGGTGAATTCTTTTTTTATTTTTCTATAAGATTCGTCTATATATTTTTTCTTTTTCTTCATCTTAAATTGTTAACTTGAAAAAGGGTGTCGTCTGTCTTGTTGTTGTTGCTGCTGAATTTCGATAATACTTTCAATAACTATTAAAGGTATTAAGTTTAGAATTTAGATAAATCCCCTTATTATTTTACTTTTCTTCTTGTTGGTGAAACGATATGAGATTTAGCTCTCGTTTTTTTCTTTTATTTTTTTTATTTTTTTTTGTAATATTTTCTATGATATGTATGGTTTATAACAGGGAAAAAGTGGATCATAAAAAGATTTTCTGGTAAATCAACATAGAGTTTTTTTTGTTGCTTTCATTTAAAAATTAGATAAGAATTTTGTTTTTAGTTTTAAACAGGTTTTGGGTGAAATAATTTATTAAAAAAACTGTTTAGGATTAATGTTTGTATTTAATTAAATCATATAGTTTTAAAGTTATTGACTTCAAGTAATGATTTATCAGGTTAGAATAATTTTTTAGTTCCTTAAAGTATGCAGCAGTTTTTGTTAGTAAGTTTAATAACAATAACCAACACTAAAAAAAAAGATAGAAATGTTCTGCCAACTGATTCTTGTAAAAGGGATTAAAAGAGATATATAACTGTATCGGCGTTTTAAAATAATTACATCTGAAACTCATTTTACGACTGACTTAAAGTGTAGTAACAATTATGTACAAAATCGTGTGATACTTAGGTTTTTCTTCTATAGTGTCTTCAGAACATTTATTCAGAACATTACAAGCAATATTTTATTGGCATACACTTAACCTCCAACTCTGCTGGAAATTTATATTTTTTACCACTTTTTTGAAAAACACGAAAATTATCTACAAAACAGGGATGTATGTAATTAAAATATTCCGCAAAAATATTAATCATGAAATTTTACTAAAAGTCTCAGAACACACTTAATTCGAAAATTCAATTTTAATACCAGGAATAAGCAAAAAACGTAAAAGCTATTTTAAGTCTTAATAGAGTTAAAGTGTTGGCAATAATTGATTGGCAACTCTAAAAAAAATTGGAACAATTATAAAATTATTTTTTTTTTATTTCTAGCAGAAGCTTATATTAATTACTATGCAAAATAATTCTTTTAGTTGGACTTTGCGCAAAACAGCTCCTAGAAGTGTGCTTTAAAATAATTAAAAGAGGCTTCACTAACAGATGCTTAAATTTTATTTCAATTAACAAAATTTAAACTATGATTGAATAAATAACTTATAGCTATTAAAGTTATATTTATTTTAATTTTTGCAAAAAAAAATTTCATATTGTTGAAAGAAATAGCAAAATAAATAAAAAAATTTCACTTGCAACGCCAAAAAATATGTGTCACTTTTTCTTCTGCAAAACTATTATGAATATAATTTAAAATTTTCTTACAAAAAACAAAAATTCTCGCAGTTGAAAAATAATAGAACACAACGAATATAAAATAGCCTTGTCTCAAGAGTAAATTGTGTTCATTTTTAAACCATAATCTCACTTAGATGTAACAGCAACTACAACCAAAACTATGCTATGAAATTGTAAAACAGTTTTTTTTTATTCTATTTTCTAAAAGCCGAAGTAAGACATAAATAAAAGCCTAAAGAGACCAACAGGAAGAGAGTAATGTAAAGACCACAAAATAAGCCAAGATTCTGGCCGACATTAGAAATTTCACAGAGAGATTTAATATCTTTAAAGAAGAAATAAAATTAAATGCAAATTTTAGAAAGCATTCTTTGAGCTAGTTAAAATTTTAATGCCGTGGATCGTAAAACAAGCAATAAGTAAATTCTTATTTTAATTCAAAAACCACAAAATTTGTCTTTTAAACGTCACCAGTAAGAAGTATTTCTTTGTGTTTATAAATTTTTGCTTTTAAAGGGTCTTCCTTTTAAAGAGTTTGCAGGATTTATAGCTATAATTTTTTTTCTTTTCAACTAACAGCTAAAGAATTTATGCTATTTGCTTAAACAAAAATTTTTTTGTTAAATTAAATTTATTTTAAGACTTCATATAAATTCTTGTAGACTTCTCGGTATAATTTTTCCCCCAATTATTATGCAGCACGTTTGTCGCTTAATACAAAAATGTATGAAAATATTAAAAGCTGCTGCGAATAAGTCAAAGAATATAAAAAAAAATTATTTTCAAGTAGAAACTGTAGAAGATATTTTTTTTCTTAGCTATTGAAATTTTCTTAAGAAGTAAAAGAAAATAATTTTTAAGGCAAGTTCGTGCAAGAAAAAAAAACAGCATAAGGGCATTTGCACGAGAAAGTTTAAGTTTTTGTCGCGTGCGACAGCAAGCAATTAAGTTTGTATATCAAAGTAACGATACTCGAATTTTCTTTAAATTTTACCTAATGTAGAGCTGCTGAAGGCCTACAAAAATATATATTAAGAAGTAAAAAACAGTATCGTTATATTTGAAAAAAAAACCAAACATATTTGTTTGGTGTCGCACGTTACATAGACATATCAAATATTTACTTACATATAAATGTACGAGTATATCAATATTTCCCTCCGACGTCTCAGCTTAGCAGTAGGAATAATCATAAAGGAATATAGCTTAGAACCAATGAATATTAATCACAAGGAAGTCTTGGCAAAAAGTATTGTGTTAAAGAAAAAGGGATTAATTTTTATATATATGGTACATTCTTTTCTGTCGTTATGTGACTTTTTACGACAAAATGTTTAAAAAACAATTTGAAAATCACGGTTGAAAAGAATGTTTTTTTTTACATTTGAGAACTGATTAAATAGCTCTATGTTCAGTGAACAAACGTTAACAATCAAATCTAAGGATTTCAAATATGACCTGGCGTTATGTTACAAAAATCAGATCCGCTCGCATTGATCTGATATTTTGGAAACTATACCTAACATTTATGAATATCTTTTTATATGTTACTCACTGATCATTTAAAAAAAACCGTAAAAACAGACAAAATGGTTACAAAAATTAAAAAAACCGAATAAAAACCGGTTTTAAAACTCATTAAACAATCAAACGCGAAACGAAAATTGCTTCAATCAGCCCAAAAATTTGTTTTTCGAAAAAAAAACCGAACTTAAAATGCAAACCGGTTTGGATCGGATAAAAATAGGCTATTTTCGCTACTCATAATAAAGCTTTCTTTTTGTAAAAAAAATTTCTAAATAGATTTAGTGGTTCTAAAATTCGTACCAAATATTTAAAAAAACCGGTTTCGAACCGAATGAAAATTTCCTATGTCTTACGCTTGCAATTTACCTTTCTATTTGCGAAAGAATTTTTAAAATCGGTGTGGATGTTTGAAAATTAGTGGCAAATATAAGAAAACCGGTTTCCAACCGGATAAGAAAATAGCCTGTGTTTGACCCTGGAATAATGTAGCTTTCTATTTGTGAAATAATTTTCAAAATAGGTTTAGGTGTTTGAAAATCTGTGGCAAATATTAAAAAAACCGGTTCCGAACCGGATAAAAATAGGCGGTGTTTACCGCTGATAATGTAGCTTTCTGTGGATGAAAAAATTTTTAAAATAGGTTTAGTGGTTTGAAAATGCGTGCAAATATTAAAAAACCGGTTCCCAACCGGATAAAAAAATATCATATATTTGACGCTGGGTTAATGTAGCTTTCTATTTGTGAAAAAAATTCAGAATAGGCGTAGTAGTTTGAAAAAACGTGGCAAATATAAAAAACCGGTTCCCAACCGGATCAAAAAAAATAGCATGGCTTTCCATTGGGAAAGAATTTTTAAAATCGTTTTAGGCGTAGCAAACATACAAACAAACTCACTTTCACATTTATAATATTGTTCGTAAAATTTTTTAATAATAGAATAAAAAATAATTACAGTTCTTTTTATTTAAATTTTCATAAAAATTTTCAATTTTAAAAAGTTTTATTATATCATGGTATTCAAAATTTTTTTTATCTCTAAAATGTTTGTGTAAGTGTGTGTTTATGTTTAGCCCGTAGGCTGCCTAAAAGTATGCTAAACAACAACAAAAAAACCGTTATCAGCTTTCATTACAAACAGCCATTGTGTGCCCATTCATGCACAGTCATTGATTGATGGCCTACAAATAGGCTTTTGCTATTATATTTTTTTAAATATTTTCATTTATTTGTTAAGAAAGAGAAAAAAATATTAAAAAATATCTATTTTTTTCAGCGTGTTTATTATTTCTCACGGGTCAAATAATTTACAAAAAAGCAATTTTAAAACTTTGTTTTATATTTTTGGTTTGTTAATAAAAGTTGAATGCTTGCAAAGTGTTTTTTTTTTATTTGGATACATTTTTATTCTTGTTTACAAAACCGATGACAAGGGTTTTCGTTGTAGTCGTTATTAAAAAAATATATAAATTATATATTTTTTGTTGTTTATCAGCTGAAGCTTAAAATTAAAGTGCAAAAGTACGCAGCAAAAAATATTGTGTGCATACAATTAGTAAGGTGACTATAAGCATAAGGGAAAATATTTAGGGTAAATAAATTTGGGTTATTTAGATACTTGTATGTAACTGTTCCAACTTATTTTTAAGAAGAATTCTATGCAAATATATGAAAATAAATTAAAAGGATGTAATCAATAAAATAAAAAAATAAAAATAATCAATTCATGTGCTCATTTGTATTTGAGCACTTGGCTTTAATTAAATTAAAAGTATAAATTTTCACTCACTTTCACGAAATTGCGCAACATCTAATTTACAAAAATTAAACATAAACATATTTGCTGTCTGTATTAATAAAAAAATTTTTAGCAAAATAATATTTCTTTATTATTTATTATTTTTTTATTTATTTTTTGTTTTCTTTGTTTTGTCAGCAAGTTTGTGTTCTATCTATTTATATGTCTTAATAAATTTAATTCGCAAAAGCCATTAAGCGATAACCTTTGATTGCTTAAAGTTGTCATATTCTTAAATCTTTTTGTTGGTAAACACATGCCAATTCTTATTTTCATTTAATTTAAAATTCTTTAATATTAGTTTAATAGAAATATTCTTTTAATTTTTGTACAAATTTATGTGATAAATATTAAATTAGATAATACAACAGTCAGGCTTACATTAAGACTGGATTCACAGTATACAGTGTGAACTTTACACACAGCAATTTTATTCGAACAACTTGAGGGTATATGGAAGATCATCAGAGAGAGGAGAAAATAATTAAGAGGGAAGCCTTCATATTTTCCTCTCTCGCCCATGAACTTAAAATTGCTCAACTCAACTAAGTGTGATTTTTAAGAAAATTATTTTCTCTGAAAAAAGAGATTTAAAAGAGATGAATATGAATGTGTGTAAGTAAAATATATCGCTCGCCATAATGCAAAAAGGCGTAAAAAACAAAATTCCAAAATCGAGATTTTGATTGATTATTATGAAAGGCATTAAGCTGTATTGCTTGACAAAATTTTAGGGGACTTAACTACAAGTTTACTTAGTTGTTGTTTTTATTTTTGCTTCTACTGTAAAACTATATTTTTGTTAGTTACGCTCTGTTGCATATAAGCTAACTATATGAGAATTACTGAATAATTAGGAATTGTATACCCTTCACCTTCAAATATTGATTTAGAGTATGTATAGGTTTATCATTCCGTATTTAATTTTCACAATATTGATGTGCGACCCAATAAGCTAGACATATATCGTTACCTTAATATAGAAAGGCTTCAAGTCATTATTTTCTTAAATCGAGTTTTTTTTATATATCCAAAGAAAAACATCTAATTTATCGAAAAATTCAAAAATCTTGATTTCAAAAAAATTATTACTTAGGGTCTTTGCATATTAAGGTATCTTTACCTTGATATTATCAGTCGTACACGAATATGCGATGTCCGTGTGTGAGACTAGGTCTACGTGAAATTGATTTTCCGAAATCTGCAAAAAAACTTCTGTCTTGATGTGTCAGACTTTGTACAGAAAATCATCAAGTTCAAAAATACCGTGCCAGAGCTGGAAAATCGAATATTTGTATATGGTATATGAATAAAACAAATTTTTTTCTTATTAATTTAACATATTTTATATCTTAATTATATAAAAAAAATCAGAAAGACAATTCCAGGGCTGGAAAATTTAAACTTTTGTTATAGTATATAACTAAAACTAATTTTTTCTTTATTAATCAAGCATATTTTATATATTAGAGAGAAATATAATGGTATTGAAAATCCAAAAATTTGGAAAAATGGTTCCAGGGCTGGAAAATTAAAATCTGTTATATTACATATAACTAAAACTGGTTTTCTTTTTATTATTTAAATATATTTAATATCTAAGAGAGATTAATATTGGCATTGAAAATCAGAAAAATTATTCCAGGGCTGGAAAACTTTAACTTTTTGTATGGTATATAACTGAAATTATATATGGAAAACAAACAATAATTTTTTCTACATTAATTAAACATATTTTATACATTAGAATTACAAATATTGAAAATTGACAGTTTCTGGGCTGGGAAATTCGAACTTTTAATATGATATATAACTAAAACTAATATTGTTTCTTTATTAATTTAACATAGCTTATATCTTATAGAGAAATATATTGGCTTTAAAAAATAAAATAAAATGAGAAAGGCGGTTCCAGAGCTGGTATATAACTAAAATTATTTTTTTTCCTTAGTAATTAAACATATTTTATATCTTGAAAAATATTTTGGTATTAAAAATCGGCAAAATTAGAAATACAATAGCTCCAGGGCTGGAAAATTTAAACTTTTTGTATGCTATATAAGCAAAACTATTTGTTTTTCTTAAAAAATTAAACATATTTTAATCTTAGGATGAAATCTATTGGTATTGAAAATCAGCAAATTCAAAAAGACAATTCCAGGGCTGGAAAACTGAAACTTTTTATATGGTCTAGACCTAAAACTAATTTTTTCTTTATATATTAAACATATTTTACATCTTAGAAAAAACTTTATTGGTATTGAAAATCAAAAAATTAAAAAAAAGCGTTTTCAGGACTGGAAAATTTAAACTTTTTGTATGGTATATAACGAAAACTAATTTTTTTCTGTATATATTAAACATATTTTACATCTTAGAAAAAAATATATGGTATTGAAAATCAACAAAATTAGAAATACAGAAGCTCCAGGGCTGGTATATGGTTATATGGTTTATAACCAAAACTAATTTTTTTCTTTATATATTAAAAATATTTTACATCTTTGGAAGAAAAATATTGATACTAAGAATAAGCAGATTCAAAAACACGATTCCAGGGCTTGAAAATTTAAACTTTTTATCTTACAAAGAAGTATAGTTTAGGTTCCAGGGCTGGAAAATTAAATTTTTGTATAGCATATGTATAAAAGTAATTAATGAGGAAATAACTTGTTTTACAGCCAAACCTAAATAACAGCGTCAAGTGTTGCGTTAGTACATTCAAATACTATTTAAATGTACTGTAAATACGTACCCTGCTGCTTACTCAACGCTTTTCGCTCTAATTAAGGTTTTTTGTTAGTTTTTTCCTTATTATTTTAATATCTTTTATAAATTTTAGAAAGAAAAAAATTTAAAATTTAAAAAAATTATTCCAGGTCTTGGAAAATAATTTTTTTTTTGATTATTAAGCAACCTTTTTAATTTTTTTTATAATACAAGCAATCCAAAGGAAATAAAAAATATTCTTAAATTCATTCTTATAACAGCTGCTCATAGCATTTAAACTTAAACTAAAATTGTTGCAAAAACCTTATAAATACCCTTATAAATGTATTTTTGTTATTGTTAATGTGGCTGCAAAAATACAAATTACTATAAAAAAACACACTCACACATTTGCAGCAAACATCTGCAAAATGTTTGTATAATGGCGTGCAATAAGCACGTAAGAAAACTAGATCAACTACAAAGAAACTATAGTTTTTTTTATTTTTTACTGTTGCATAAGGTAAGGCTGCAGCACAAAAATAAAACACACACACACAAATGCACACACATTGTATAGTTTAACTTTTACTTCGCTTATTTGAGACTTGAAGATGTTTAAATTTAGATAGAAAAAAAGTTTGTGAAACAAAAGCAGCAAAAAAAAAACAAAAAGAAATAGCAGAAGAAAAAGCACGTAAAAGGGGTTGAGTTTCATGTGTAAATTTATCTGTTATTTTAGTACTTTCTTTATGCTTTATATGTTCCCCTGAGATGTGTTGTGTTGTTTGGTTTTTTTTGAGTTATTTTGACTCATATTAAATTCGAAAATTTATTTCAATCTGCAGCAGATTTTTTTTTAAGACTTTAACCTTTATGAATGGAAATGAAAAAAGAAAAAACGCACAAAAGCAAATGAAAGCAAATTCATTGCTTGTTATTTATCGTACTCAAGAGCTTTTAACCTGTTTGCATAAGAATCATATTGTAGATTTCGAGCAATTTTTTCTCATGTTTTTTTTAAAGTTTTTTTTTCAAGTACACCAACACTTGTTTGGTTTCTTCGAATAGCTATTTCTAGTTGAGCATGTTTTTGAATAAATATTTAATATATTTAAGAGTGTTTTGCCATTTAAAGCAACAGTTTTTAAACATTAGATAGATATTTTAGAATATGTTTTATTAAGTAAATTGTGATCCAATAATTGGAAAGTCGAAAGTAAATGCTCCTTCTAAAATTTGCAATGAAAACAAAATGGAGAGGAGGCGGAAAACTATGATATTGTCAAATATTTTCAGCTAAATTCTATTTAAAGATTTAAAAATTTTGTCGGATATTGACTTACGCAAATTACCCCCAATTTTCTTATATTAACATTCTTTCCTATTTATTTTAATATTTTTTTTCATTTCAATACACATATTGTTTAATGTGCAGTTTCTACAAGTCAAGCAGGCGACTTGTCTGGAAAATTTCTATGACAATCACTCAAGAATATGAGTGCTTTCCATATAAATTTTATACTGTAGTCTTCCGTCGTTTTAATTACAACTCAGTCCACAATATCGCTTTAAAGTTAAAACAAAATATCAATTGGAAAAACTATTGGCCTATCGATTATTTGAGATCGTAAATAAAAGATTGTCGTCAAAAGAACGGGGGCCTAAAAATGTGTCGGTTAAGCTTTTTTTTGGCGGTTGTGGCACGATATAATCGAAAATCTTAGCTGATGAAGATTTTTTTTTAAATTTATTTTGTCATTGCGTTTTTTTAGTTCTAGTGCTTTTTTGTTTTGCCGATTGTTTTGGGTTTTTGACGATTTTTTTAGTTTTAACGATTTTTGTTTAGTTTTGGCGATTTTTTCCTTTCTGGCGAGTTTGTTCGGATTTTTTTTGGTTCTTTCAGCTGTTTATTACTTTTGACGATATTTTAGTTTTTGCAATTTTTTTTTTGTTTTTGCGATTCTTTTGGATTTCGGCGATTTTATTCGGGACTTTTATAACCTTGGTGTTTTTTTCCATTTGAGAAATTTATTATATTTTTGGTGATAGTTTTCATTTTAGAGATATTTTCGTTTTGGCGATTTTTTGTTTCGACATTTTTTTAGTTTTGTGATTTTTTTAGTTTTGGCGCTTTTTGTCGTTTTGCAAGTTTTTTTCCCAGTTTATGGCGATTTTTTAGTTATAGCGCTTTTTTAGTTTGGCGATCTATTTACGATTTTTTACTATTTTTTCGGCTGTTTTTAGTTATAGCGAGTTTTTTTAGTTTTGGCTTTTTTTCGTTCTGAGGCATTTTTAAGGTCGTAAACTTTGAGGATTTTTTCAAGGTCGGTAAACTTTTTTTCGGTTTTAAGCGATTTTTTTTAGTTTAGAGCTTTTTCAAAGTTTTGGCGCTTTTTTCTTTTTGAATATCTTTACGGCCTTTGGCGTCTATCACCTTTGATGTTTTTTAATTTTTGCGATTTTCTTAGGTTTTTCGTGATTTACTTCAGTTTTAACGATTTTCTTTTAGTTCTGGCTTCCATTTTATTTTCAGTTTTTTGAAGACCTTTTTACTTCTGCTAATTTTTTGTTTATCACATATTTGATTTATATATTTTTTCTGTAATTTTTTCATTTAAGTGGCTTTTTTTAATTAGGCTATTTTTTTCGTTTTTGCGATTTTTTTAAACTTAAAATTTTTCAGTTTATATATTGTTAAAAATGTCAAGAGGTTTCCAAGATACAGGAAGTTGTCAAAATTACATTAACTGATGGAATACCCTTTGGTTAATTTTTTTTTTACATTTTTGGATTAATTGGTAATAAAAATACAATAACCCTGAAAATGGCATGTGTGCATATTTAATTGTCTGTATATTACATAAGAATTTCAAAATTTTTCGTTGCTTGGTGTGGAACCCCCTTTAATTATTTACTGTCAAATATGTGTTGTTTAGTGAAAATTGCTCGTAGTTCTTACGGTGACAGACAGACAGACAGATAACCAGACGGACATGAGTGAAAACAACGGCTTCTTTTCAAATTGATGCAGAAAATCCTCAAAAATTAAGTCGGTATTTATAATTTGAAAAAACTTATTCACAAATGTGCTTTCGCCTTATCTTTCATACAAATTTTAATTTTATGTGACACACTGGAATATCAGTGATAATACACCCGGTATCTTCCAATTCTTAAAAATTGTTGATTGTTCATTTGGAAAATTTTTTGTATATTCTTTTTTTATTAGCATATTATTTTTTATCACAATATAAGCTAAACACAATTGTTGTTTCTCTCATCTCTTTGACTTTCATTAATTTTATGAAACACAAATGAACAATAAAACAAACAGCAAAAAAATATAGACTCAAAAGTAGGCAGGATAGACTTTGAATTTTTAGTACCTTTCTAGCAGAATTTAAATGAGCCTTTAATTTTTTTTGGTAATAAAAAATAATATCCTTTTTTTCTCTATAACACGTGTTGCATAATTTTAGGCCAAGTATTAGATTTTGCTTAAACATTTACTAAGATCTTTTTAGCAATATTTTTTTCAAGTTAAATCTAGTTATTAATTCAATATTTTCCGAATTAAAGAAGAGGAAAAAAATAAATATGTTTTAATTAAAATTTTTTTATAACCCAAATGGAATTTTACTCACGCTTGTGGCCCTTAATTACAATTCAAAATATACCGGTGCTTATCTATGTATGTATAGACAAGTAATTCTCTAGGGTGTAAGTCATTAAGAGAGAAAAAAAAAGTAATCATTATATAGAATTCTACATGTCCTTTAGGCCATGCATTTTCAAATTTAATCCCCAGCTTTATGGTGTTGGTAACCAACCATTACTAACACTTATAAAAGTTGTTATTTTTTTTTTGCTCTCAACCTTATCGTTAACTGTAAATGAGCGCTGAACACGTACAGTTATAGATATGTATGTGCATGCATACTTTTAGGGGCAAGATAAGATATGTATACAGGAATGGGATGAGTGTCTACCAGGAAAATGCTGAATTTTATTATTTACACAAGGACTAAGAAAAATGGCTTTATTTTCTTTCAGTTTCAAATGTAAAAACCAGGCATTAAGATGCTTAAATACGATATTTTTTTCAATTCAATTATAGCCTTATTAAAACTGGTATTTCTATAGACAACCCAGCAAACATTTTTATAATCTCTAAAAATGTTTAAGGAAAAAGAAAATTAAAGAAAATTAACTTTTTCAATATAAGAGCTTTGACAAGACAAAAAATGTTCCCCTTGTCTTGAATTTTTTTGTTTCGCTGGCATACTTATTTAGCATAATAATTTAAGCCTTAAAAGTTCTCTTCTACATAAGCATTTTGCTGCCATATCCGTCAAAACACTTCTTCTTCCTCTCCCTCTTCCATTCATTCCTACTCGTTCCTGAATGTTTTTGTATCATTAAATTTGCAAATGAGCCATTTAAAACAGTGTGTCTGTTTGGAGTTTCTTTTTTCTATTTTGTTTTATTTAATTTCATTTTATTTTATTAAGCTCGCTTACAATTTTTTTCTTTGAAATTTATATTCGCCTGGCATTTATTTATTTGGTGTAGGTTGTCTTCCATTTGTATCTCACTAAGTGGCGTGGAGTTGTCGTTCGTTGTCTCTTTATCATGTTGGTTGTCTTGTGTTGGTATGGTAATGGTTTTTAATTACTTGTAATTTTTTTTTGCTTGTTAATTAATTGTAGTTGAAACTATGTAGTGAAATATCCGCATTTCCTTTTTAATAATGACCATTTTTATTTAGTAATACCTCAGGGCACATCTGTATAATTAAGATTGCATTATCTTTTGTATTTGTGGTAGCAAGTAGTATTAGACAACTGATAGCCAGCGCCATAAAATGTATCTTTATAAATTAAAAAAATTTTTAAATGTAATATATAATATATAATCTATAATATAAAATATATAATATATATTATATATAATGTATAATATATAATACGTAATATATAATATATAATATATAATATATATAATATGTAATATATAATATGCAATATGTAATATATAATATATATTATATATAATGTATAATATATAATACGTAATATATAATATATAATCTATAGTATAATATATTATTTATAATATATAATATATAATATATAATATATAATATATAATATATAATATAAAATATATAATATATATTATATATAATGTATAATATATAATATATAATACGTAATATATAATATATAATATATAATCTATAGCATAATATATAATATATTATATATAATATATATTATATAATATATTATACATAATACATAATATACAATATAAAATATATAAAATTTAATATATAATATATAAAATATAATATATATGTATATATATTTATATATACTATATTATATAATATATGTATGTGTACATATGTATACACAAACTGTAGAAGTGAGTGGTTAAAGAAGAAATTTTTAATTTCGGAAGATATGTTTTATATTCCTGCCAACTCCATATTTTATCTTTTAGTATTTCAAGTGGGCCAAAAGATTTATCCCATCTATGATACAGCAGAAAATTTATGTACTTTCACACGTGTCTTCTTAGCTTTTTCACTATGTTTTTACTTAATATTTTATTTGATTTTTTTTAGCAACATATAAAAACTGCTAGAGATAACTACTTGTATAATCATTGCCAAATGCAGCCTTAAAGTATCTAAACGTTTACTCAAATCCTTTCCTTTTCCTTCTACTTCTGTCCAATTTATTATTGTTCACACAAAAAGGTGAAGTTAAAGGATGGCGCTGTTCACCAGACCGTAAATTATTAATTTTTTTTTAAGTTACATTAAAATCATAAAATACACAATCCTGGTGTGGTGCAAATATCAGTGATATGAAAAGTGTATGTAAGTTTTAGTAGAAGTTCAAATGCAGATGCTACAAGAATTATTGTATAAAGAGAAGGAAGAAATGTGTGTGTTTTAGGGAATTAATAACAGATATGCCACCTAAAGGTAGGCAACATTTCTTACATAAAATAAATATTTTGGTTATTTTAAACTCATAGTTTTATTACAGCTTTAAATTAACAAATATTTCGTAGAGCAGCTAGAAGAACCGAAGGCTGTGTGTAATATAATACCGTAATAATTAAATTGCGATCATTAACACCACCTAAAAGTAGGCAACGCATTTTAAGTGCTATATTGTCGCCATTTACTTAAGAAATACATAAAAAACTTAATAGCAGCTGAACATGATATGAAATTATGGGGAGTTAGTCAATTCTCCTTAAAAAGAAATAATATTTTAAAATGTCTAACGAAGTAAAAGTTTATGAATTTAGTGTCTTAAAAGTCCTAAAGTATGCTTTAATTTATTTCAATTAAAGATAATAAAAATATCAGCTTAATAAAAGGCCTTCAGGAGAATTATTTAAAAAAAATTAAAAATCAAAATATTTATCCCCTATCTAATAATGTAAATTTTCTTGTTATATATTTTAAAATGAAATTGTGATTGTATTCTACTGTTCATATGACAAGAAAAAGCTTAAAAAGTTCAAAAAAAGCTTTCACCATACTATAGTGAGATTTGTGTCAAATTGAAAACTAGTTTTATTTATTTAAAAATAATATTAAAAAAATTTGTAATGAAATTTATTTTTTTATGAATTGAGCCGGGGTCATACATAGGTTTGATAATACTACCACAAGGTAGTAAGACCCCCTCTACAAACAAATATTAGCATCTTATGCCAAAAAAATTATTTCTTACCCTTTTTTATCCAAAAATTTAGGAAAATTTTTTCACTTTTTTCTCAGAATATTTTGCAGAGACTCCTAATTTTCTGCTAACAGTATTTTGGAAAATTGTATCTACGGTAAAGCTGGACAAATTCTGAGAACACATCAATATTACCTGAATGTATCTATATAGGTGCCCTATTTATCTACCTTATTAAGACAACTTTGCAATTTAAATACGTTAATTTTTTACTTCTATAGCATTTTTTTCCATCTTTGATATTGTTGCATTTCTTGTGTTGCAGATTTTAGTATTTACTATTTTAAGGTTGCTTTGCCAAACATTGGTAGTGAAGAGTTATTAGTCCTTGTAAGTTATGCTGAAAAAAGTTAAAACAAAATATTCGTTTTTCTATTTAAAAAAAAGTGCAAAGAAATATTGTGTTTTTTTCACAAAGTGTTACTCAAGGTCAGTAGAGATGTGTGTACTTGATTTTGAAAGAAAAAAATTTTAGCGTAAAAAAATTAAAATTTTTAAGGTCTGTATGAGCTATTAGTCCAGTTAAATTCGCAAAAGTTGTCCAGTTTTATCGTAGCTACAACTTTGCCAAATCTTGTGAGCAAAAACTCCGAAGTTTCTGGGAGTTATTCTGAAAAAAGTGAATAAATTTGTTTCCTTTACATTTGCAAAAAAGTGCACAAAGAACTTGTCTTTTTTTGGCAGAAGGTGTTAAAAATTTTTCAATAATCACGCTTGTTTCTCTTTAATTCTTGCACCTAAAAAGTAAGTAAAATTAATAAATTTTTATTTTGTTATGTGCTTTTCATTAGGTGACAAATTTGTTATATTTTATTCATGACAATATTTTTCACAATACCAAAAATATACAAATAGTCATTCACCTCAGTTTTGTTATAATTTTGTCACTGTCACAGAGGTTAAAATACGGGTATAATAATAAAGTTTATTTAAGCTTTTGCTATTAGGATTAAACATCATTATTTATACAGTCTCTCTCTCTCTCTCTCTTAACTTTATTTAACAAATTAACAGCTGAAATGTTGAATGCAAAAAACGAAAAACAAAAAACACATTCTGTATACCTCTAATTACGTGAGAATATTATATCTGTCTATTTTATTTACTTTTTCTTGGCTTTGTCTGTTAATTTCAAGTTTTATTGACGAACAAATTAAGTGGGTGACACGACCATTTGCTTTGGTGTTGTTTAAATTTTATTTATTTACTTTGTATATTTTGTGCTTTTTTCATCTTCTATAAATTATGTTGTTGTCTTCATTTGTCTGTGTTTAAGTAATCAATATCACCTGTTCTTGGAGTGGAGGGAAGAAGCAAAAAAAAATAATTCTTTAGAAAAAAAAATAGAAAAAACAACATGAGATATCAATTACTTTTGTTAAACTGCTGGAATAATATTGAGGATATTCAGTTGAGAGTGCAAAAAGCCTGTGCATTAATTTAAGAAAGTAAATAAAAAATAATATATATGATTTATTTTCTAAAGCAGTAAACCTTAAGTTTTATTTATGAATTATAACCCAGTAAAAAAAGAGACTCCAAAAAAGTCATGAAAATGTAGAGTTTACGATGCGGAAGTAGTGCAAATTTCGATCCGATCTAATGATTTTTACATATGGTTGTCATTGCAAGAAGTTCTCTTTTTCGATGCTTGGTCACTGAATTGGAAGCGATATTAAGAAAAATTCCCTTTTTTGTGTTCTATGATAATATTTTTATCTAGGAAAAATGGTAAATAGTTGCCTTTTTTAACAATTCGTTTCTTTTTATACGCATTTAAGCCCGAAACAGTGTTTTCATGTAAATTTAAGCAAATAACTTTTAAATTTTAGACTAAAAATAGTTCATAAATTTCTTTAAAATAACAATTTTTTTTTAAATTCTGGTGAGTATTTTCTAACACTATGCAGGAGTTACAAGGATTTGTGTGACTAAAATAAGCTTCTACATGATTTTTTGCTCACTCTCGGCAAATTAAAAATATCGATTTTTTGGAAGCAATGAAAATGTACTTCCGCTAGAATGACTTCCATTTTTTTCACTGGGAAATTGTACTTAAAACTTAGAGCTGTTGCCTTAGCGAAATGCACTTGGCGCCTACAAAAGCTCTAGATTTATCAGAAATTTAATTTTATTTTTAGCAGCTGCAGATGTATTTAATTTTTTTATTTTTATTTATAACTCACTATGGGTCTGCATTTCTTATATCATTGTTATGCAGAATTCTAGAACAGAAAAGAATTTGGGAATTACATTATTGTTGAGGTTATTCATCTTAAAACTCATGGAAAGTAATGGAAAAATATAATTGATATACACAATTCTTAATTTGCTGAAACAAAAAAGAATTTGAGAATTACATTACTGTTCAGTTAATTCACCTCAAAAATTATGGAAAATATTTGAAAACGGTGTTTTTTTTAAGAATATCATGCTTTTATGTATTTTTTTAAATTCATATTTCACTATGGACCTAACAAAACAAAAAAGAATTTGAGAATTATATTATTGTTCAGTTTATTCACCTTAAAAGTCATGGAAAATTTGTGAAAAGTTTTTTTTCTTTCTTTTTTTTGGAGAATATCATAATTTTATGAAATTTTTCTCATTCATATCTCACTATGGGCCTGCAGTTCATATGACATTGATATCAAGAATTTTTAATTTTAGCAAACAAAAAATACCTTTTTAGGTCATTTTAGACCTTTAAGTTTACTGTGCAAAGTCGCCATATAAAAAGTATATGTTTGGCTTGGAGTGCAAACCTGCTAAGTCCATTTTTTATAACATAATATTGTTACATTTTTAGACTTTTAAAATGATTTTCCTGTGGACTCAAATATTTGCAAATGAATAAAAGATCTCAGTGTATTAATTGGGGTTAAGAATGACACTTTATTTATTAAATACAGCTATCTAACAAAACCAAGAGCTTAAATACACACACACACTAATTAAATTACTCAAATGATTCACAAATGGTTATCACGACATCTACTCTGCTGTTGTATATACACGTCTCACACAACTGGCTGTGCTGGTCTTTAAGCAATACTCCCTCTCAGCTGTTCTCTCACTCTGCCGACTCTCAGTGTTTGTACAACAGTATTTGCTCACTGGCTTTACTTTTACACACTTTGGCACGACTTTCAACTACTTTCAACTGATTTTTAATTCGAGTTTAAATCTGTGACAAATGTTCCCAAAAAAAGCGTAAACATTAATTACTAATGTAAAACTGGTTGATTCTGGTTATGCTAGACTTAACACTGCCAGCTGATGCGTCGCCCTTTTTATACTTCGCACAAGGCTTCCAGAATGTAACAGCGACGTGTAGAACATCTCAGCAGCATCTCCAATGCTTGTTTACAAACGCGAGATTAGTTCATGTATTCAATTTTAAAGAAGCAATTTATGGTGGTTGTTTATTTATTTTTGTTTCGACTACAATCTTTGCTTAACAATATTTTAATGCCGTTCGAAAGAGACAAATACGCCGCTTTCACTGCATAAAATATATATTTTAATTTGAAACCCTTTATCTCGATTTCCATTAATTTTTATATACAAAAATAACTTTTAAATATAAATTGATATTTAAATAAGTAGGTCAAAGTTGGCTCTTAATGTATTAGACTAATTTCTTAAGCTATGTATAGAAAATTTTAACAGTTCTTTGTCCCTTCCATAAAATTTGGTTAAAGTAAGTTGGCTGATTTACACTCTAAGGCGATTATATATTAAAAAAAAAACATCCTTGTTTTGCAGTTTGCCTTGGTGTAGTATAATATATTCCTTTTTTTGCTCGTTTTTCATTTTAACTGAACACGTTTTGTTAGAAACTAATAAAGACGAACAAAATAAAAAAAAATACAACATGTAAACAAGGAATAATATGTGATTTTTTTTCGAGCAAAAGAAAAAACACGACTTCACAATTTTGTAATAAAAAGAAAAAAGTCTCATTATAAAATTGCAGACGAAACAAGCACACACACACACACATACACGCAAATGGAGTTGTATCAAATTGAGGTAGAACTTGAAATATGCTATAATATTAAATTAAAATGAAGCCTGCAAGTATGCAATAAATTGTTGTTGTTGCTAATACTAGCTTACATTTTAATGATCTTTATTTCAACATTTTTGTGAAGTTTGAACTGGGATAAGTAAAAAAGCTTAACAAATACTTGCAAGTTTTAAATGTAGCGCAACTCATCACAACGCCTAGCATCATAGATTCAGACGAACCTTCCTGTTTGTTGTAGGAAAAAACACCAAACACATATCATCATAAAAACGTTAACGGAGTCATAAAGAAATGATGGAAATATTTTACCTTTATACCAACGAGATAAGAGAATCATTCTTTAAATACACTGACTAAAATGATGAGTGGCTGGCTGGCTGTAAGTGAATGAATATGCAAGAGGGGAATGCGTGTGTGTTATATGTCCTCATGTGTGTGTGTGTGTCTTTTGCTAAGTGAAAATGCATACATACATACAAATATGTATGTATGTTTTATTCTCATGTTCTTTGCTTTAAAAGCAAATTCTATTAAAAGAGATTAATTTCGCTAAGAAATTTATGGGATTTAGATTTATTCCTTTTAGCAATAATTTTAATAGCTGAACGCTTAAAGTGATGAATGAATTTTGTGTGAGCAAGCGAGCTGCTTGCTGTTCATATGGCAGCTATTGGCTGAATTAATGTGAATTGAAAACAGATTTTCTTCAAATTTATGTCGTAATGAATTTTTAAATTATGTGTTATAAATTGCGCGTTAGATTTTGCTTCCAGCAAAAATTTTTAGAAATAGAGGAAAATGTGCAAAAATAGATAAAGGGAAAATTATTTAAAAAATAAAAATAAAGAACACATACTCAAATAATAGTAGTAGTAGAAGAGCTTAAAAAATTCGATTTTATCAAACTTTTTTTATGTGCTCTTAAAATATTTAATTTTTGGAGATTTTTATTTTTAACGAATACTTTTTTAAAGGCTACTTTTTCAAAAAAAAAAAAATAATCACTTTGTAAATCTAAAAAAATTACGATAAATTTATTTGACGGAAGTTTTTAAAGAAAACTCGATTTTTCCAAATTTTTTTTAAACGAATATCAACGAATCACACGTTTTTTTCAAACTGCCAGCAATCGACCTGTACTTTTGAAATTACTATGAAATTATCAGGCTTTAAACCTAAAATTTTTCTAAATCTATCCATCCACTATCTCACGACATTTAAATGAGCTCAATATCTTTCAAATGCTGCAATTGATACCAAATACCTAAAATCGAAATATGTGGCCACCCTGTCCCACGATGTTGACAGAAAAAGTGTGAACGCCAAATTGTATCAAAAACAACAATAAAATAAGAAAATTAAATTATTTTTAATATTAGTAATCGATCGAATGTTTTCTATCGACATCGCTAGACTGGGTGATGGTGAAAAATCTATTTTCCAAAATTGAAGTAAACGGCAAGTTAGAACAAAATATTCAATTTTTTTTTAGAAAAACTTACTTTTTTTTAAAAAACAATCTGCGTAAAAAAGTATTTTATCCTAAATATGCTTTTTACAAAAACTATTTCATTGAAAAGAAATTACTCGCACTTAAAAAAGAGAACTCAATTCAAAATGTAGTTTTTCGGAACGTGATATTTTTAAAAGGTACTTTTTTAAGAAATGTACTTTTTTGTGTTTTTATGGGAATTGTTACAATTTATTTAAATTTAAAAATTTTTTAACGCCCTAATAAATATTTTACTTAATAAGTAAAATAATAATTTGGGATTATAAGTGCGTTAAAAAATTTTTAAACCTAAATGTACTCTTTGTTAAAAAGTACTTTTTCAAACAGTCCTCTTTTCAAAAGGTACATTTTTCAAAAGATGCTTTTTCCAAAACGTACTTTTTCAAAAAGTACCTTTTAAAAAAGCTATATACTACATTAAAAAAAATACTTTTATCAAACAATACTTTTTCCAAAACGTACTTTTCAAAAAGTACTTTCTTCAAAAGGGTTTTTTTTCAAAAGTTATCTACTGTTTTAAAAGGATACTTTTTTTTCAAAAGATACCGTTTTCAAAAAAGATGGTCTTTTCAAAATATACTTTTTTCAAAAGGTTTTTCACAAAAGATAATTATTTAAAAAGGTACTTGTTTCAAAAGGTACTTTTTTAAAAGGTACTGTTTTCAAATGTACTTTTTTCAAAGATACTTTTTTCTATAGTAACTTTTTTTAAATGGTACTTTTTCAAGAGGTAATTTACTAAGAAGGTACTTTTCGAAAATGTACTTATTTTGAAAGGTATTTTTTAAAGGTACATTTTTCAAAACGTAAATTTTTTAAAAGGCACTTTCCAAAACGTACTTTTGTTAAAAAGTACTTTTTGCAAAAGCTATCTACTATTTTAAAAAAGGTACTTTTTCCAAAACGTACTTTTCAAAACGTACTTTCTTCGAAAGTTGCTTGTTTTAAGTTATCTACTATTCTAAAAGAATACTTTTTTCAAAAGGTACTTTTCTTAAGAGTTACTTTGATCAAAAGATACTTATTTCAATAGGTACTTTTTTCAAGGGTACTTTTTTCAATAAGTGCTTTTTTCAAAAGGTACTTTTTCAATAAGTAATCTATTAAAAAGATACTTTTTGAAAATGTACTTTTTTCAAAAAGTACGTTTTTAATAATGTTTTTTCCTTTTTTAAGGTACTCTTTTGTGCCATATTCAAAACGTACTTTTTCAAATGTTACTGTTTTAAAAATTATCTTAATATTCATATTATGTCAAGTTAGTTTTTAAAAATTTTTCAAAAGGAGTTTTTTCAGACTTTTGAAAAGGTACTTTCTTCGACCGTTACTTTTTGTCGAAAGGTACTTTTTAAAAAAGCTATTTATTGTAAAAACAATTTTTTCAAAAGGTATTTTTTGTGAGAAGGTACTTTTTAAAAATTTATTATTTTAAACACTACTTTTTTCTAGTAGTACTTTTTTTAAAAATGTACAATTTCAACAGCAATTTTTTAAAGGTACCCTTTTAACAGGTACTTTATTCAAAAGGTCTTTATTTCAAAAGGAAATTTTTCAAAAGTTACTTTTGCAAATGAGATGTTTTAAAATGCACTTTTTCAAAAGGTACTTATTTCAAGAGGGATGTGTTTTTCAAAAGTTACTTTTTTCAGGGTGACTTTTTAGGTACTTGTTTCAAAAGGTACTCGTAATCATATGAAAAGAAATTTTTTAAATCTACTAAATTTTGTTATATCTATCGCTCCCAATTTATCGAAGACAATCAAAATTTCTCATATACCTATTTATAATAACAACAAAAACAAATTTGGACCTAATTGAGAAACTTTTTTTCTTCTTAGCAAACTAACAAACTTAACATAACCTTTAAATAACAAAATAAAATTAATAAAATAGTCGGCTAAGTCCCTCAATGTGTAGGAACTATGGATTATGTTAAAAATATTAAACATTAACACTGGTATTCACAAACGATTGTTTAGCAAACGAATTTTGTATGTAAAAATCGATTGAAAACATGTTTTACTCGTAACTTTAAACATCATTTGTGAATACCAGCGTTAAAATATAACAAGTACAAAGATAATTATTTAACATTTAAAATTAAAAAAAAAAGATAAGAACAAATTTTAAATTAATTCTTAATATAAACTTAAAGTAATCCATCCTCCAGCCTTAAGGCTCATTTAAACAACTTTTGCTACTTTTTGCAATATAATACGGAGACAACAAAGAAAAAATTTACAAAAAAAAACTTTCGCACACTTTTGCTCTAATTCAAACCCGTCACATATAAATGTTTGCAAATAAATTTTGCAAAACTTGTTTTATTCCTTTAAAATTCATAAAATGTTGTTTTTATGTTTAAATATTCATTCATGCCTGAAATGTGTTAAACGACACTGTTGTGTAGACGTCGTTACGTTACGCCACAACTACAAGCAAGCACCTTCGAAATTATAAAGCTTCTTGTTGGTGCTTTTGCTGCTGTCTGTGAACAAAGAATTTCTAACAAATAATATATATTTTTTTTAATAAAATTTTGCAACAAAGAAAAAGATGACAAAAAGATAAGGAAAAAAATTATGTGATTTTTTTATGTCCTTTCAGCAAAGTACATACGTATTATATTATTAACGTCCAAAAGTGTGGGTTTTGCATAACGTATTTTATATTTTGTATTTCTTTTTTTTTTTTTTTTTGAGGAAAAATCTTATGAGAGATGCTTTTATTTTTATTTAAGGGCTATAGTAGTGGGGTTGTGAGGAAAGAATATGAAAGCTTAGGAAAGCAAAGAATTAAATACATTTAGAAAGTGTAAACAAAATAACTCAGCAAAAATATTTTGACTTATACTGCATTTACATTGTCTCGCAATCTAGCAGATTTGTTTTGAAATCTTGATGGAAATCTATAGCATTTACAATAATACTTTTTTACATTCTTTAAGATTTCGTATCCAAGACAAAATCCTGTCTAAAATTTTTAACCGAAAAACGCGATTTAGCTCATTCACACATCTTCAATAAAAAATTGTTACACCTGCACAAAACCTAGCATATTTTAATTAAGATCTTTATAAAAGTCTATGCCGTTTACACCAAATTTTTTTTTACATTTATCAAGACTTGTTTATCCAATACAAAACCCATTAAATGTAAAATTCCAAAACTACAAACAAACAATTGCAATGTAGCCAATTCATACACCTTTTTAAGCAGACCTTAGCTAATTCAATCATATTTTATATACATTTTGATGTACAGCGTAGTAAAAAATAAATAAAAATATTAGTGCCTTAATAGAGAATTTACGTTTAGTCAGATTTTGTAAAAATATTTCATTTCTAAACGTTTCAGATTTGTATGAAAAATAACGAAAATTCGTTTAAAAAAATATTTATTCCATACAAATTTCAAAACGAAAAAAATATTTCTATTTACAAAATTTTGGCCTGTTGTCTCGAAATATAGTACTTATGAGATTTGGTGCTAAATCTTGCTGCTTCTTACTAGACCATACAAAACAAAACATATTTTGCCAGTAGATTTGTAGGAAATTATTTATTTATTAAGATGAGTGCATAAGCTACGGTCTCTTTAAAAAGGTGTGTGAATTGGATATTTTATAGTTGTTTGGTGTTAGTTTTAAACATTTTTCATTTAATGGAAATGAATTCTTGATAAATGTTAAAAAAATGGTGTAAACGGTATAGATTTTCATAAAGATTTGAATTAAAAGCTGCTAGATTTTGCGCAGGTTTAAATGCCCTATAAGAAGATTTAGTACGTTTATGTTCGGAAAAACTTTTGAGTTCTTGTGTTTCAATTCTCTAAATTGTTTTCTTCAAAAATGGTTGTTGTCTTTGAGAATGAAAAATAAACATGTTATTGCCAGGTTTTTAAAACATAAAATATAAATTAAAGTATTATACAATAGTTTGAAAAATATGTGTTGGATATAATGTTTGGAAGAAAATCATAAAGCAAATACACGAACCTTCTAGCATAGACAATAAAAAATTATTGCTTTAAACAATCACAACTGCGGCTTTTTTTCGTCCATAGACAAGACGATACAATCGTCGAACAGAATTAGGGCACAGGGGGCAAATTACGGCACTCGTTAACGAACGAAATTACGAAATATTTCAATAGAGTTTATGTGGAAATGTTTTAAAATTTCGAACGGAATCGAGTGCCGTAATTTGTCCCCTGGTTTTGATTAAATTTCCTACAAATCTACTGAACAAAAAAGATTTCGTTTTGTATGGAAAATCTAGTAAAAACTAGAAGATTTAGCTGGAAATCTCGTAAGTATTAGATTTCGTGACAATGTAAATGCTCCTTAAAAACTTGCTAGCTCGAAATCTCCTAAGCACTAGATTTCAAGGATAATGTAAATGCCCTATAATGCTTTATATAACAGTTTATAAAATAGATTTTCATATAAAATTTTTCTTTTAAGCCCTTAATAATTTTTATTATAATACGTATTTGATTATGTGATATTTAAAATTTTTTTAACTCCTTTTTTATAATTTAAATGCTTTATTTAACGTTTTTTTCTTTCTTTTCTTTCAGGTAAGCCTTTAAAACAATTTTATTTTGTATAAATAAAAGCCGATTCTTCCTCTAAAGGTAAGACAGACACATGACACAAATAATAAATTTTAATAAATATTAAAATTGGAGAAGGGATAAATTTCATTTTTATGTTAAGAGCTGTTAAAAGCTGCTCTGCAAAAGCCAATAACTTTCAATTTCAAAATTTCATTTCCCTTTTTTAAAGCTCTAGCAAATGTATTAGATATTAAATTTAAAGCATATCTTAAGGAGTTTTGAAAGTATTTTTTTTATCTTCTATTATTCTGGTATTAATTTTTAAGCAGCTGGAATAAAAACCTTAACATACGAAAAAAATTTTAAGCTAATTTAATATTCGTTATTCGTTATAATATTCTGGTATATGTATGTAGTGCCACCAACATTTCCAATGCTTTTCTACGTATTTTTTTTTAACAATAAATAATTGTTAAATTTCAACACTAAGCCAATCATATGTATGTATATGTATGTAGATAAATTCATTGGAAATGGCAAGAAGAAAATTTCATTTTGTTAATATGCAATTTATATACACATTTACGTCCATTATGGTAAACTAAAATAACAAAAAGGAAAAAAGAATATTCCAAATTGTATTCGTAATCATTTAGATATATGTACATATATGGGAATTGCTGAAAGCATCTTAATTTTGCCATGCCAACATTTTCCTTATTGAAGAACATGCCCATTAAGGAAAATGTTACTGAATTAAAAATATATTCGGCTAAACTTGACACGCAGCAAATAAATTAATGAAATTTTACAAACATACTCGTATGTATGCATATAGTATATTTATATATAAATATTTTTTTTTATAAAAGCCTGATAAAAATAACATTAGCAGTTACCACCAAAGCGTATGACAGACAACTGGACTGTATCCGCTGTATACAGACGTAAATACGAGTACATACATATGTATATAAGCATTCATGAATGTGTGTAACATTTGTATATTGTATGTATAATTACAGCACGCATGGAATTCTAATGTAACGTACATAGGAACATGCTCAAAACAAGCTTCCTTCCGCTTCAAATAATAGGCGTAACAGAACCTTAAGAAATTGGGGATTAGTAAAATTAAATTTATTATTCGATAAGCATGTTATAGAATTGTATAAGAGTTTAAGTATGCTCTTCTTATATTAGTTTTATAGATAGGAAAGAAAAAGAAATATATACACAGAATAGAATATTTCCTTAAGCCAGCCAAGTCGGATTGTCTAGAAATAATTTTCTGAAAAGCTCTTATTCTTTTGACTGATAAATTTTATACTCCAGTCGACCGTGATTAACTAATATCCTTTTCTAAGAGGTTTTTGTTTGAAAATATTTTTGAGTTTCTGTTTTTTCAATTCCCTAATAGGACATTTACATTATTTCGAAATCTATTACTTACGAGATTTCGACGTAAGTCTTTTTTTACTCTTTTTACTAGATTTCCTATACAAAACAAAATCTAATTTGTCAGTCGATTTGTAGGAAATCTACTCTAAATCGAATATTTTTATTTTATTTTTACTACCCTGTACAATAGAGTGTATCATTCACCCCCTAGTATTAAAGATAATGTAAAAACAATTCCAAAAATATTTTTATTTTTATTTTTTTTGCCACGCCTACAAATGCTGCCCTTTTAGTATTTTGTTCACTGTGTCGCCATTTTTAGTCCGATCATAACATTTTGTATACCAGTGTTTATGGCTCTGGAAGGGCTTTTAAAAACTCGGTTCGTACCCACCCTAATGCTAAATATTTTTGAATGAAAATCATGACAAGAATATGACGTGGTAGTAGAAAACTATTAAAGACAAAAATGTAGCCCTGACAGACCCATGAACACCGGTATATAAAACGTTATTGTCGGACTAAAAATGGCGATACAGTGAACAAAATACTAAAAGGGCGGTATTTGCAGGCGTGGCAAGAAATAAAATAAATATTTCTAAAATTGTTTTTACATTATGTTTAATCTTGGGGGGGTGACTGACACCATTTTTTTTATTTGTATGGAAGGCGAACGAACCACTCTACTGTACAACATATTTATATAAAAGATGATTGAATTAAAAAGGTGTGTGAATTGGCTACAGTGTAGTTGTTTGGTTGCAGTTCTGAAAATTGTAAGTTAATGGGTTTTGTTTTTGATAAATATAAAAAAACTGGCTGTATACGGTATAGATTTTCATAAAGATTTTAATTAAAATTTGCTGGATTTTGTGCAGGTGTCAATGCCCTATAAATCATTTTCCTCAAAAATAGTTGTTGCTTTTGATAATGAATATAAAAATATTGTTATACTGTTTTCAGGTTTAGTATAATACTTTAGTAAAGAGTATGAAACGACAAGCTGAACGCAAGACTATAATAATAGCTCTAGGTAGTATAATGGGTGTAAGTAAGTTGCTTGAGTATAAGACAATTATAAAAAACGCCAATCTGAGTATTATACAGTAGTCGGAGTAGAGGACAGTAGTCTAAATATTAGAACGTAGACTGACGGGCAATACTCTGAGTATATCACAACAACTAGAGTATAGTCTGTTCATAAAGAAGTAGTCTGACTATAAGACAATAATCTAAGTATAAGACATAAGTCTGAGTATGAGACATTAATTTGAGTATAAGAATATAGTCTGAGTATAGTACGGTAGCCTGTGTATACCTGTGTAGTCGGAGTATAAGACTACAATCTGACTAGAAGACAATATTCTGAGTTTAAGACAATAATCTGACTATAAGAGATTATTCTGAGTATAAGACTGTAATAGGAGTGAAAGACTGTAGTCTCGCTACAACACAGTAGTCTGTGTATAAATCAGTTATCTCAGTATAAGACGGTAATCTGAGTATAAAACAATAGTCTGAGTATAGTAGACAGTAGTTTGAATATAAGACGGTAAACTGGTTATAAGGCAACAGTTTAAATATAAAACAGTAGTTTCAGTATGAAACACTAGTCTGAGTATGATGCAGTAATGTGAGTATAAGACTCTAAAATATGATACGGTTGTCTGTCAATATCAGCATAGTCGGAGCATAAGACAATAATCTGAGTATAAGACAAATTTCTGAGTATAAGACTTTAATATGACTGAATGACTGTAGACTGTGTAGATGACAATAGTCTGTGTATAAAACAATAGTATGAGTATAAGGCGGTAATCTGAGTTTAAGACAACAGTCTTAGTATTAAACAGAAATTGCAGTATAAGACATTAATCCGAGTATAAGATAATAGTATGAATATCAAACAGTAGTCTGATTATAAAACTATAATCTGAGTATAAGACTATAATCTGATTATAAGACATTGCTCTGCGTATAAGACTGCTATCTGAGTATAAAACAGTAGTCTGAGTATGAGACAATAATCTGAGTATATAGCTCTAGTCTTAGTATTAGACAGTAGTCGTAGTATAAGACGGCAATATAAGTATAAGACATCAGTCTGAATATCAGACGTTAGTGTGAGTTGAAGAGTGTAGTCTGTAGTATGAGACAGTAGTCTAAGTATAACTTAGTAGTCTGTGTATAAGATACTAGTCTGGATATAACACGATAATATGAATATAAATCATGAATATGAGTATCAGACAGTAGTATTAGTATAAGACGGAAATATAAGTATAAGACAGTAGTGTGAATATCAGTAAGTAGTACGAGTTGAAGACTGTAGTCTGTAGTATAATCAGTAGGCTGGATATAACACTGTACTCGTGTGTATGCGACATTAGTCTTAGTATAAGACGGTAATCTAAGTATAAGACAGTAGTCTGGATATCAGGGTGTAGTCTGAATATAAAACTGCATTCTTTTTATAATGCATTAGTCTATATATAAGACAGTGGTGTATATATAAGACAGTAAGCTTGTGCACGTGTAAGACAGTCGTGTGCGTCTCAGATAGTAATCTGAGCATTAGACAGTTGTGTGAGTATAAGACAATAAAAGTCTTAGAAATGCTAAATTATATTTATTTGAAATTCAATCTTAAAATATTGTGATTCTTTCCCAATGCGGCTGTTAACTGCAAAAGATGGTAAAATAATAAAAATTTATTCAATATTGGATAAAAATAATTCTATTGTAAATGTAGTTAGTTGTTGGATACCTTTAAACTTATTGAATATTTATACAAAATACTAAAAACTCTGCACTTCCAACTTGTTTAATTTTATTTTAGTGATTTAATTTTCTTCAGACTTTTATGTATTTTGCAAAAATTATTAGTTTACCTTTTAAAAAAGTTTTGCTGGCTGCATTAAAAGTTATTTTTTTTTGGAAAGAACTTATTTTATAGAGATCAATAGCTCAAGAATAATTTTGCCTTCAGTATTTTTGTTTTAATTTTTTTTAATTGACAGAGGAACAGCAATATGCACTTTGCCTTGACCTGTTTCTTAAAATTGGAGCAAAATATACAAAAAAGTATAAAAACTCAAATTTTCTGAGAGAAAATTAAAGGAAAGAAGACATACGGTACGAGAAACACCTTTTTTGTGTATTTGCTTTATGGCAACTGGCAAAAAGCAGAGCAGCCTTGTAAAATTTTCTGTACTAAAACTTAAACTAAAAGAAAACTGAGGCGTAAATTTTAGCTGAAGCAAAAATTATTATATTGGATATTTTTTGTAAGAATATTAAAAAACTACAGAAACTACAAAAAATGTTGCAGGCCAAAATAGAATTAGAAAATTTTTGTTTTAAGAGAAATTTTCCAGCATGACCGACCACAAGAGATGATGAAATGGTTTTAATTACTATTTTTATTTTCATAGTTTAACTCTTAAAAGTTTTAAGTTCAGAAAGTGTAGTTTTTAGTTTTAAAGTATTTCAAATATTTTACGGCCACATACGCAAATAGAAACAAACACCAAATAATTTAGATTTTTTCACAGTTTTTTTTTTGTAAACATGAAATAAATAATTAAAATTTTTTATTTCTATTTTTAGCAAAAAAATAAATTCATTCAGCTCAAAAACTAAAAAATATTAAATTGCTAAAAATATGTACTCACAATATAAATTGAATTTATTTATTTTTTTCTATCATACGTTAACGTGTGTGTAAACATCCTGTTTCGTTGCAAAACAATGAATGCAACATTTTGTTTGCATATAAGAGTTCTCTCTCAAATATGCGAAGTAATTGTGTTGCATTGTGTTCGTAGTTGTTTTTGACACTTACTTGTATTAGATTTCAAAACATGTTTCAATTGCCTGGCATGCATTTCATCTAGTACATGTAAAAATGTATGTACTTGTATGATTATTTTGCGGAAGTGTGTGTTGATGTGTATTTTTGCATCTGTGTACATTTGGCTTTATTAACATGCATGTGTTCTGCACTTGCATAGATTTTATAAGCTAATCCCTTTTTATTTTGTTTTTTGTTGTTATGAACTTGTTTTTTAAGCCAATTGAAGCAGAAATACAGAAATTAAAAAGCAACATCGATGTTACACCATTTCCTGGATGTGAAAAAACCAGCGTTTTTAAAAAAGTAATAGTATAAGAGAAATCTTTTCATATTACTTGCTCAATTGAAGCATACGTTTGAGTTCGCGTAAAAAAATATGTAATTTAAATCTTTATTTTTTCAATGCGAGGTATATATACTAAATTTAAAGCACGTAAAATGTAAAAAGTCGTGGCAAAAACAATCTTGTATGACGCAGTATAAGACATGGTATCCTTAGTATAAAATTTTTAGTTAGAGTACAAATAATATGCCTGAGTATAAGATGGCAGGTCTAGTATAACGTGATGTTATGGCTATAAGATGTCTCTCTCAGTATAAGAAGGTGGCAGAAGTATAAGATGACATTCTGACTGATGATACTAGTCCGAGTACAAAGTCTTATACCCTGTTTTCACAAGTTAGGTAGGCAACTCGTATGGTGAATTTTTTAAAAAAAGAAAATCATTAAAAAACATGCAGTTGGTCTGAGTATAAGGTTGGAGTATTATAAGACGATTGTATACTCAAGAGTGGACGACCGAGTAAATATCCAGTAGTCCGAGTAGGTGTCAGTCGTCTCAGTACTAGAAGATAAAATAAAAATGAATATAGTGTGACGGCAGTTTGAGTATACGACGGTAGTCGGAATGTAACACGGAGGTTTGAATAAGAAATGGTATTATGAGTATAAAAAGGTGTTCTGAGTATAAGACGGTAGTTTGAGTATAAGACGGTAGTTTGAGTGTAAGACAGTAGCCTGAGCATAAAAATGTAGTCTGAGTATAAGTTGGTAGTTTGAGTAGGAGAAGGTATTCTGAGTATCAAATGGTATTCTGAGTATAAGATGGTAGTATGAATGTAAGACGGTAGTCTGCTTATAAGACAGTAGTCCGAGTGTTAGCCAGAAGTCTGAGTATAAGACGGTAGTCTGATTATAATATAGTAGTCTGAGTATAACACAGTAGTTTGAGTATAAGACAGAAGTCTGAATATAAGACAGTAGTCTGAGTATAAGTTGGTGGTCTGAGTATAAGACGGTAGTCTGAGTATAAAAAGGTAGTCTGAGTATAAGACAGTAGTCTGAGTATAAGATGGTAGTCTGAGTATAAGACGGAAGTCTGAGTATAAAAAGGTAGTCTGAGTATAAGACAGTAGTATGAATGTAAAACGTTAGTCTGAGTATAAGACCGTAGTCTGAGTATAAGAAAGTAGTCTGAGTATAAGACAGTGGTCTGAGTATAAGACGGTAGTTTGAGTATAAGACAGTAGTCTGAGTAGTCAGAGTATAAAAAGGTATTCTGAGTATAAGACGGTAGTCTGAATGTAAGACGTTAGTCTGAGTATAAGACCGTAGTCTGAGTATAAGAAAGTAGTCTGAGTATAAGACAGTGGTCTGAGTATAAGACGGTAGTTTGAGTGTAAGATGGTAGTCTGAGTATAATACAGTGGTCTGAGTATATAACGGTAGTTTAAGTATAAGATGGTAGTCTGAGTATAAAAAATAGTCTGAGTATAACACAGTAGTCTAGTAAGAAGTAGTCTGAGTATAAGACGGTAGTTTGAATAGGAGATGGTATTCTCAGTATAAAACGGTATTCTGAGTATAATACGGTAGTCTAAATGTAAGACGTTAGTTTAAGAATGAGAGCGTAGTCTGAGTATAAGACAGTAGTTTGAGTATAAGACAGTGGTCTGAGTATATAACGGTAGCTTGACTATGGTAGTCTGAGTATGAAAAATAGTCTGAGTATAACACAGTAGTCTGAGTATAAGACAGTAGCCTGAGTATAAGACGGTGTTCTGAGTATAAGACAGTACTCTAAGTATAAGACAGTAGTCTAAGTATAAGACAGTAGTCTGAGTATACAACAGTGGTCTGAGTATAAGACTGTAGTCTTAGTATAACACAGTAGTCAGAGTATAAGACGGTGGTCTGAGTATAAATCAGTAGTTTGAGTATAAAACGGTCCCTGAGTATAAGAAGTACTCTGAGTGAGTATAAGACGTTAGTCTTAGAATAAGACAGTGGTCTGAGTAGACAGTAGTTTTTGAGTATAAAACGGTACTCTGAGTATAAGACGGTAGTCTGAGTATAAGATGCTAGTCTAAATCAAAAACGTTGTTCTTAAATGATTGCATAAGGCTATAGTCTCAGTATAAGACTTTAATTTGAGTATAACAACGCAGCCTAAAAATAAGACGATAGTATGAATACAAAGCAGTAGCCTAAATTTAAGATAATAGTCTGAGTATAAGAATATACTAAAAGTGCAATGTGTTAGTTTGAGAAGCTTGTCTGTGTATATAAGACCTTCGTGTGAGTAGAAGGCAGTATAAGACATTAACCTTAGCTTAAAATTCATACTCTCTAGTACTTAATTTCTAAAAGCAAAAGTTTTCTGTTATCATCTCTCTGCCATTAGATGTCAAGTACTCACACACTGGCTCACATTACATAATCACCCATCTGCACTTGCATGTGTGTGTATGTGTTAAAGACACATAACTGCATTCCATTGACACAAACATATCGGCCTTAAAAGTTGTTCTTAATATTTGTTGGCTGTAGAAAAGTTTTGACCCACTCATAAGTTGTAAAAATAAAAATAATTGAATTGTATGTTAACAGTGCACGATGGAGTATGAGACAGTAAAGAGGTGTTAAAATTCTATTTAAAAAATCTTGTGCCAACTACTACTACTCGTCTAAGGATGTGTGTATTGTGCAAGCACTTAGAAAGTAAATATAATTGAATGTCGACACCGATTTATTTCAATATATATATGGGTTAAAGGGTGCTGAATGAACATGTTTCTGCAATTAAAGTTAATGAAAGAAAAGAAAAAAATATGTATAAAGAAATAAATGAAAAGTTTTTCTATTTATTACTAATTTTGCTGTATTCATTAATAATAAATAACAAAAAAAATAATAATAATAATTACATTTTCAATCTAATAAAAGTTTTGCAACAAAACTCATATAGAGCTCATGTATGACAGGGCAGGCGACAGTGAAGCTGATTGCTGAAAATTATATAGAGATTTCATACTTGAAAAGAAATAAGTTGTCAGAGAGGAAATTTAAGCAGTTGTGGCTTTTATGGGTAAAATGTGCCCTTGTTCAGAAACGACAATTTTAGGTGATTAATTTTTTTTAAGATATTCAGTTTTATCGTGAATAAAACTTCATATGAAACTTTTCGAACGTGTAAAAAATTGGTGCGAAATATTTTGACAATTTATGAAGAAAATCATTAACAAAAATATATCATGTAAATTCGAAAGCATTTTCTTTCGTTTCGAATTACAGAGTAGACCCCCTGATTGTAAAATACATTGTATTAGAATCGACTGAACTTGTTAAAATTGGCTTGGCTGGAGCTTATACAAATTCCGAATTGAAATGATAAAACTTAAAGAGAGACTACTTATTATTCTTATATTTGTATGTATGTGTGTGTATGTTATTATGATGCGTATGGTCCTTTCCATTGCCAGTCTGTGTATAAGACTGATCTCCGCAAGTTATTTAAATATGAATAGAGACAGAATTAGGCAGACGGTTTTATGATCCAAAGATAAAAAGATATTGTATTCAAATTGGCTGAGTTTGTTAAAAAAATTCCGCTAGAAATTTTTCCATTTTCTAATTAGAATTTTTTGGTTTTCTCTATTATGAACCTGCTATTGTTTTAAATTATTCCCGAGATAAATTTTGAGCGGAATTTTATTCATAATTGCCCTCATAATAATATTTGTCTCTACAATGACTGGAAATACTGTCATATACTCTTTCTATAGTTTGGTTTGTCCTTGTAATCTTGCTCATGGTCCTTCGAGCCTTCACACAAGTATTTATAAACGATGGTTAAGTTAAAGTGTGTTTTAAACCGATTTTCTCATACAATATTCCTGCCTTAAACCATCATTAACTTTAATAAACGTTTATTTATGCCATGACATTAATAAATAATATTTAAAAAATACAATGTATAGCAGATCATTAAATATATTTAATTCTCGCATTATTTTTTATATATCAGTTATTTTTGCTTTAATGAATCTGTTTAAAATTTACGATTATTAAAGCCAACAAATTTAAAACCATATTTAAAAAGTTTCATCGTCACTCATGTCTAAAATGAGAACTGAACAAGTAAAATGTAAAAAGCAGAAAAATTGCAATAATAAAAAATAATATAAAAAAAAACTTTTCTAGTTATTTAACACCAACACTTGTATTTTTAAAAATTTCAAGTGTACACAAATATAAAAGAGTGTCAAGAAAAATAAACACACACACAAGCACACACATACTGAGATGGATTAACATAATAACGATGTTGCAACTACAGTGCAGTAAAGCTAAAACTTATAGCAAAACAAATTGTTATGAAATCAAAATGTAGATTGAAATATAATGAACAAAATTAAAGAAAATTATGCAAAAAAATTAGAATATAAAATAATGAAAATAAATTATTTGAAAACACTCAATGAGAATACAAAAGAGACAGCGCCATCTATCAGCAGTTCATCCTCGAATCTTTCATTTGATAAATAGCCTCCAAGTGGGGATAAATGTGACTTCATATACATAAAAAGCAAACGACATGTTAAAGGCTTAGTGTCAGTTTATATTTATATTGAAAGCAAAACAAATTTTAGTTTGATTTCAATATAAATGGACAGACGAGAATTTCTGAATATTGTCACTAGTCGCGAGAAGTCCTCTCTTGAGTATAAAAAATTGAGGAATAATTTTTTAAACGGGCTTATGTTCAGTATTTATTCAGTTCTTATGAAATATAATATTTTTATTAATTAATGTGATTTTCTAACGAAGAAATGGAAAATTAATTTAATTTTTAGCTGGGGGAAATTTAAACATTTATCTGTAACGCCACACTTCATCAGCATTCCAAGCAAAAGTCTTCTTAAATTTTTCTTTTCTTAAGAAATTCACATTAATTAATAAAAATATTTCATTTTATAAGATATAAAAATATTGAAGTCCGTTTAAGAAATAATTCCTTATTAAAATTCATTCTAGTTCAATTAAATTTGAATATGTTGAGTTGAGGTAAATGCTGTGCAGCAAAGTCAATCAATAGTTTATCTTGTATTAGTAATAGTGAAGTGAACATCGTGGTATCTTAGCAATGAATAATTTCACATTGTGTTTAAAGACCGCTGCTGTGTAAAAGCTTTAAGTAACAGTGGTGAGTAATTAAAGTGTTATGGACCCTGTAGTGCGATTCACTAAATTTTTTTAACAATAATCGCATCGGTAAAATAATTATAACGAAACTTTATCGAATTTGCTATTCAGTAACATTTTTAACGATATTCGCTGTAAGTTAATGTCAGTAGTGTCGTTATTTAAGCGACAATAATTTATGTGCTGTTAATTTTATCAAAAAAAATCAAGAGAAAGTATCAGCTGAGTCTTATCGTTAAAAAGAAGTTTCAGTATCACACAATCGTCATTTTAAGCGATAAAATGTATAAACAAAAATTAGAATTGTCGGATCGATAAAAGTTGCTGAATCGCACTACTGGAGACGATCAAATAATTTCGCCAGTCACCATTTTTATTTGGACTTTGTAGCGTTTTTATTAAATCATGTCGTCACCAAATAAAGATTTTTTTAATATTAGCGGCAAGTGCAGCTTTGTAAAAAAAATAAAAGAAAAATATTAAGAAAAACTGGATGAAAACGTTTTATAAAAATACAAACAATTTAACACACGTAAATCTTTTAAGTCAATTAAAATTAAATACAACTGATGAGCAAGCAACGTTAATTTCCGATAAAATGCAAAATGATTTTTTTGTCATACCAGCACTTCTCCATGATGTCACAGATCAAATGACAATTTTTTTTTCTTCAATTGGAGTTGGACGCGATCATATCGTGTCATTACCGCAAAAAAAAACCTTAAGCGACCTAATATTCGAACTTAATTTTTAATTTACCACAATCGATTATTTACGATCGTAAAGAGTAGATTTTCATTGATTAAACGACTTTCATTAGTTAACTAAAGACTGTGAATTTGAGCCTAGGGCCTTTCTCACGATGTCACTTACCAACGTTTAACTTGTCGCATTGGAAACAACAAGACAATTTTAAAATTTGTTTTTTGTGAGTGAGTAAGAGCCTGTCCCACGATGTGACCAGCAAATGTTCGATCGACAACTTGTATTGGAAACAACAATAAGATTAGAAAATTTGTTGTTGTTTTCAATATAAGTTGTCGATAAAATGTTTGCAGGTGACATCGTGGGACAAGCTGTTAATGTTTCATTCTATTATAATAATTATATAATATATAATAATTGTAATATATAATTATCCCATAAAAAATAATAGTTTACAAAAGTTTGCTTACTTCTAGGGGCCGCGGAAATATTTATTTCTGAAGCAACATTTTTTCTAGAATAACTTTTTTTTTATAAAAATTAATATTTCTACTTTCGTAAAAATTTTAATGAATTTGTTTCTATATTTATGATTTTATCGGGTTAAAGTTCGTACTGCTTTTTAAGCCAAATTACATGTGACATGAGTAATTATTAATGAACAAATAACATTAAAATTAATTGTAAATATTCTAACAATCATGTAGTAGAACGGAACAACTAGCTATTTTCGAAGGCCACTACAACACCTTCATCATCAGCGTTCTTTGTGTTCGTTCAACTGTGTGTAGTGTCAGTTGATGTAGATTTCTGCTTGATATACACAAATTTCATTGCAAATGGAATATGTGAATTGTTTTCATGAATTTGTTTTACTCGCACTCTACTGTTTATGTTATTACACATGCTGTGGCAGGCATTAATTTGTGTGCACACATGAAAGAGAACAGCCTTAAAGTATGCATTGCAAAAAAAAAAGTTATTCACATGCTGGTAATTTATAGCTGTAAATACATATTTATAGGAGCTGAATGAATAGTTTTTGAGCACAATTTTTCATCACAAGAGCATTTCGAACTTAAAGTTTTTACTAAACAGACAGACAGACATACATATGTATGTATATGCGTTGATTGAAGGGAGATGTTTAGATGAACTTTGTTGTGCGATGATTGCTCAAAATTTAACAACTTTATTTGCAATAATTACATGCTTTTGCATAAAAGTTGATACAACTAATTAAACGGCATTTCTGAGTGTTAATATTTAACTGAGATGTAACAAATATTTATTTATATTTAATGTTATAGTTAAGCAAATTAAATCAAAATCCTTACTAAAATCGTGTTCTGCTTAAAACTGTTATAAAGAAAAGTTTAATTTTCATTTTTATGCAATTAAAATGCAAAACCTACTGAAGCATTTTGTAATAGTTTTACAATTAAAATTGTAGAAATTTTTTTTATTACCCTTATACAATATCTGGCTACACAGGGAGCCAGAGGACATAAGAAGAAGACGAAGAATATAGATATTATTTACTAAACCATTAGAAATGTATTTAAAGATTTTATTGCAATTTGAACAATACTTTACATTAAATTTCAAATGAAATAATTTACATATTTAATAATTATCATTAATACTTTTAATAATAAATAGTCTAAAAACACTCTCTGCTTTAACATGTAAATAAAACAATAACTGCATACACTAAGGCGTTACTATTAAAACAAATGCACACACAACAGAACTAAACACTAAATGCTAATGGAATTTAATTTATTTTACACAAAAATCTTTTTAATTTATTTAAAGTTCATAAGCTTAACGGTAATTACACATATTTGCTTTAAGTTATATCATCCGATAGTCATTGATATCTTTTTAACTGTAATATAATGATTATGCTAATCGTACACAGCATACATTAAGGCTGAAAGTATTGTACAAATTCATTTCAATTGCAAAGCATACTTTCCTACACACAATCATCTAAAGACCAATTTTCCATTTTACTCAAAGCAATACTACTTGCATTGTTAAAAGCAATTAAATTTATTTTGCAAATATCAAGTTTTATAATTATTATTTTAAGTTCAAGAGTTTGCTCTTTTAATCCGCAAAGAAAACTCAAATACTCGTAAAATTATTAACAAAAAGTTGTTCACGTGAAAAGCTGTTAAGGATTTGGTATATAAATTTATTTAGAGATAGAAGAAATATTAAAAGATGATTTATTTAATTGATATTTTAAATATTAGAGGATGTAAGCATGATTTTGTTCTTAACAGTATAATTTTAAAATTTAAAGGAAATTAGAAAGCATAAATATATTTGTAATTTAAGACAAATTTATTAAAATCTTTCATTAATTTATTGAGAAAGAGAATATTAATTCGAACCGTTGGGCTTACAAAGTCACGTTGCACACATATAAACTTTATTTGATTTTAGAGCTTGGATTTTCTCTTAAGAAAGAATATGATGGTTATACAAAACGAATATCGTCAGCTTTGATGTAATATCACGTCAATATATTTTTCTAAATTTTATAGAAGAGAGGAAGAACAAAAATATTCAAGTGACTGAAGTAAAAATGGCTGATTACCATGATATAGATTTTAAAATTTTAAGAGACATTTGTTATGTTGCAATTCCAATAAATAATTATAGGCAGATTTTAAAAAAAAAAGTTTGTTTCTAAACATTTCAAATTTATATGAAAATTAACAAAAATTTATTTAAAAAATAAAATTCAAAACGAAAAAAATTTTTTGTATTTACAAAATCTAGCCTTTAAAATGCGATTTAGATTCTTTTCTTAGTTACGTGGTTTTTCATTTAAGCTGGCGATATATAATGTTCTTATCCTTTCCATGCAAAATTAAAACTTAAGCAATAGAAACTGATGCATGTAAGGTCCTTGGAGACAATTCAAGAAGTTCGTCAATCAGTATATAGAGGGTATTTTTTATAGATTGATATGAGTTTAAATCATAATAAAACAGCAAAATCTATTTTTATATTTTTAGTAACAATAAAATGGGCTTTATTGGAAAGAAAATTATATTAAATTAATGTTTAAATATGATTTCTGCCATGTGGCCGCTATGGGCGGCGCGAAGAAGGAACAATAATTTTCGACAACTTTTTGCAGCATTTGCGGCCGTATTTCACCAATAACTCTTCGAATTTAGATTTCCACGTGATCAATTGTTTTTGGTTTATCGATGTGGACAATAGACTTAACATAACGCCAAAAAAAATAACCCAATGGAGTTAAACCACACGATCTTGGTGGCCAATTAATTGGCCTATTACGTGAAATTATTCTTACATCAAAAGTTTCTTTGAGTAATTTAATTGTAGCGCCCGCTGTGTGCCATGTAGCTCCATCCTGTTGGAACCACATATCAGTTTAATTAATGCCATGTAACTCTCATACCTAAATAAGAGCGGCAAGCGTCGCGTTTGCTTCAGGGTACGCATTTTCATTACATTAAAATGTGAAAATATTACTTCATTGTACTGAAAATACGTACCCTGCTGCTAACGCAATGCTTGTCGCTCTTACTAAGGTATGAGGGTATTTGAGGTACGAAAATATTTCGAATCATGTTCCTATACCGTTCACTATTGACAGTAACATTCTGACCATCATCGTTTTGGAAGACATATGTATATCCATGTAATGGTTTTCTGATAAAAGGCCTGTAGATTCTCCTCACTTCAAATACGACAATTATGCTTATTTACATATCCACTCCACCAGAAATAGACTTAATCGGAAAATGGAAGAAGCGCACGATGAGTTTGATGAATAGAACAATTATTTTGATTAACAATTTCAACAATTCGCACGCGTTGCTCTATTGTAAGTGGATTCAAAATGAAATTTCAAAGCAAACTAAACAAAAACCAACTATAAGCGGTTAAATGGGTGCTCCATAAAAGCAATGATGCTAACTCAAAGTTGTGACACTCTAAAAAAAACACCTTTTATGAGTAAAACTCTCATGCTTCTTGCTTTAAGGGAGATTTGCAAATAAACACATTTATTATCATTGGTATTTTGATTTTTGTGATTAAGTTCGTGAAAAACACCACGATGTTCAATTTATTCTCTTTCATACCAAGCTGATTGATTTAGTTGAAACCACAACCCTTATTATATTCAACATATGACATTTAGAGACTGTTGGCAACATTTACAAACTTCTATCCCGTTAAAAAAGTTCTTTCGTTATATGTGTGTGTGTCCAAGCTAGTACAAAAATAATATTCTCCACTTGCTGTTGAGCGACCTTTATTCACCATATAAAAGATTGTGGGATGAACTAAGTGGTGAAAACTATTATCTTCATATACATCAATGGCTGAATATGTTAACTTTCTTCCAATATTACCACCTGATTACGACCGTAAATAAAGTGCAAAATAACTAAAGTATACCTTAGGGCTTTAAAATTTTTAAGGAAATAACATCATTTGAATTAAGTTTTATATAATTTGTAATTTTATACTTTTCCCCTTGTATTTTGTTATTTGTTTTATAATTTTATTCTTTGCTCAATGTTTTTATAAACTTTTATTTTTGAAAGAAATTTGTTATAAATTTTTTTTTGTTAAGAAATTTTTAATGGTAAAAAAGAAAAGTTTTATTTAGATTATTATTTTTATACCTAAGGGAAATCAACCAACTCAACAGTCTTCTCCAATAATGTAATAACTTTAGTTTACAAAAAGTTTTTTTTGGTTTCTTCTTTAATTTATAAATATTGTTCGGTTTTCCATATCATTAGTTTGTGTCAGGTAAAATGTTGCACATAATTTGTTTTCGGTAAAAGTTTTAAAAAAAAAATAAATAAAAAAAATTTTAAAATATATACTTTTGTTCTACTGGGAATATTGAAAAGTTTTTTGCTGTTCTTTAAAATAAAAGTATAAATAAAACCACAAGTGAAAGCTTTTTTGATAAGGAATTAATATTTTAATATTTTTGAAATATGGCTGATAAGGAGTTTTGATAGTATGATTTATTCATTCTTTTTTTAGATATCGTATATATCGCTCATTTACTTCAATAGTGTCACAATTAAAAAAAAACTAGTTTTGCAGAAAACGCGTTTTAAGTTTTCAATTTCCATACAACTCAATGAAGACATAAAGAAATATTCTCCTCTCAGGAGGTGACAGTGCGAGCTATTTATATGAAATTTTTACACAAGATAAAATACGAAATGCCGAATTATTCTGCATTATCAACAAACAAAAACTTAGTTTTTGAGTTATGACACTATTGAAGTAAATGAGCGATATATACTCTGTTTTAAGTTTAAAGCTACACTCAAAAAAAAAGACATGTACTATTGTTAAGAATTTTTTTTCTTAAATTCAAGAAAAAAAAATTCTAAGTTTAAATAATTTTTTCTAAGTTTAAGTAAATTTTTAAAAAAATTTAGTAAATAATTAATATGAGTAAAAAATAAAAAGTTCATGTCCTCAAAAATATTTCATAAGAATACACAATAATATAAATTTTCACATTTCAGGAAATGTTTACTGACTTAAAGGAAATATTTAGTAAAAGTAGGAAAATGGTTATAAACTGAAGGAAATTTTATATTAAGGACTAGTCAATTTTCGTCTTAAATCAAAAAATACACTTTAGGAAATGAATTACTCCTGATTAGTTCATGAAAGTTGACTTACTTAAAAGATGTAAAAAGGTATACTAAATTTTTGGAAAATATTTACCAGTTTTAAGCATTTTTTTAGAATTTATTATTAATTTTTATTTAGCAAAAAATCTAATTAAATTTTTAATGTTTGCAAAGAATATTTGAACTTGAAATTAATTTTTTTGTAAATAAAATAAAGTTTTAAAACTCAATAATTTCAATGCTTATTCAGGCTGCCTTGTTGGGCAATTGGTTAGAGTGCTGGTTCAATACTTGTCAACTCTCAAGGAATTTATATGTGTGTATTATAATTAAAAATATAATATGAAGATATAATAAATAACATATCATTTGGTATAGAATTTAATTAAAAATAAAAATAAATACCAGAATTAAAGACAAACAAAGTTGGAAAATTCACTAAATTTGAGATCAAAGACGAAAAAAATTTTTTTCAAAGCTCCGAATTTTATGGGAAAATTTTACTTAATTTTAGGAACTAGTTCATTAATGAACTAGAAATTTAGTAAATATTTTACTGGTTTCAAGTTAAAAACAGCATTGGCGCCATACGACAACTTTTTCTTATACAAATTTAGAAAATTTTCCAAAGTTTTAGTTAATTTTTTTTTTGAGTGTAAGAACAATATTTTTCAAGATCTTCTTTTTTTTCTATCCATAATCATTGCATAAAGCTTTAACCACGTGTTATAGTATTAAATGAAAATAGAGTATCAGCTGTTGTTGTTAAAATTAAAAACTCCATTTCATACACTTGCTTATGCATGCATATTCATTATTTTCCTTTTCATCTTATGCAGAGATTTTGTTTAGCTTTTTTTAAAAAAAAAACTCTTTAATATTAAATCCACGTTGTGAAAGATTTCTTGTTCAAACTTTTTGTAACAGGGTCATGACTTTGAACTAATTTAAATTATCGATTTCTTTTTCTCTACTTTGTACTCGTACAAGTGTAAATTAAATTGGTTTTTGTATTTTTTTTTTTCGTTTTGCAATTATTTTACGGCGTTTGAATTTATACGCGCGGCGGGCGGTAAGTCGTCATTGTCTCTTGAATTGTTTGCTTAATCCGCGACCACCCTCTGTTGTTTATATCTGGCTTTAATAAATAACATTTTTTTCTTCTCTATCTGTGTTTTTATGAAACGATTTTTTTTAAAATTGCATTATGTTTTCGTTTTTTTCCAGCTCATTGTTACTTGTTTTATTTATATAACATTTTTTTTTTGTTTGCTTAATCTTTGTAAAAGGCAGGTTATACTTTTTATGTTAGAGGTTTCATTTTCGTTGTTGTTGAATTGTTTTCTGCTGTGTTGCTTTTTGTTTTTCTTCCAATAAGTGTGTGCTCAATGATGGATGCAGTAATCACCAAAATCAGTCTCCTGCAGGTAGGAAAAGTTTTTCATTTTTCACCTTGGTAAAGGAAAACTTTTTGTTTTTTTTTATTATAAATAAATAAGTTTCCGTTTCATTTATTATCAATTAAATGATGCTGCAAAATGAGAAAAATACATGCATATGTAAGTATTTATGTGCATATGTACCCAGCGGTAAAACTCAGAACACCTTCTTGGTGCAGGGCTTATTAAAGGACTCTTTCACATTCCACACTCGCTTCTATGAGAAGGGAGAAGAGAAGGAGTAGCATGTTTTGTTTTGTGTTTTTTTACCTAAGGAAAAACAAAATCTATAAGTTTGAAGGCCTTCCAGAATCTCTGGCGAAAGAAGCAAGAACAGAAGGCCTAATCCGCAATGACAACGCGTTTAAAAAAGATATGAGTATGAAATGGAGCGACCAGGCCTTCTGTATCCAAGAGAAGGCGTACAGAGGCCTTGTAAAAGGCATCTCTACTCCTTCTAGTTCCCGCTGGGTACGTAGTATGTATGTGTGTAATTTTTAATATAAAAATTGTGCTGAACTTTACTAAAAGTTAAATCATAAATACTGGGTTGCTTCCAATTTATTTTCTATTTGTTATATTGCATATTGATTGTTTCGAATTCAATTCAATTTAACAAAGAAGAATACAATTTTAATTTAAAAGGTTGTAGTTGGGGAGTCTTTCAAGCGCAAGTAAATGGTATGGGTTCATCTATTTTAAAATAAAATCGTCCCTGTTCTGTAAAATGAATCGATTTGAAATCGTACGTATGATTTTCAAATTTATGAATAAAGTCATACACTATAATTTTCCTTGAGATTTGATATTTCAGGCTGTATAAATTATAAATTAAAAATTAAAAAAAAGTCTGCAAAATATTTCTATAATTGAAGTTAATTTTCTACAATCGTGAGATTTTAAATCGACTCGATTTACAGAACAGGGCCGAATATATTGTGATTGAACTAAATAGTTGTTGCCAAGGCGAATTCATACCAGGGGAACTCATCTTGAAATAAAAATTAAACTGCTGTCAAAAAATATCCAAATGTTTTGCTTGATTTGGCACTAGAGAAATTAACAGCTGATTAGCATTTACTGAAACAAGGTCACCTTGTTGATTACTTTGACTTTCAGTCAATTATAAGTTAACATAGAATTTAATGAGTTAATAAAAGACTTTCACGATTGGTATTGCAAAATACTGTGCAAAAGATAAAAATAAAAACCAAAAAAAAAAAATTTAAATTTTCAAAATTAAAAATTTCAAAATTAAAAATTCAAAAATTTTCAAAATTTAATTTTTTTTTAAAACTATTTTTTGTTTTCCTATTTAATTTTCGGGCTTTCAAGGTCATTTGTATCTTCTCCATATAAATTAAATGATTGAAATTATTCATTTTAAATCCTGCGTTTCGTTGGTATTTTCCAACTTCTTTATTAAAATCTGGCAACCACAAACATATAAAAGTAAAATAAATTACATATAAGTAATACTGCAAACTTATTTTAATAAAACAATAATAATATTTTTATAAAACTATTTTATATTTTCAAAAATATCACAGATTTGTGAAAAATTAAATAGAAAAAAGAAAAATAATTTTTACACAATTAAAGAAGATCGCTTTAGTAACATAATTTAAATTTTTAAAATTTTTATAATTTTAATTTTTGGTCACCAGAGTTAGATAAATAATTTTAATTTTTTACTTAATTTTTTTTTAAAATAAAATATAGTTAAAATTTTTTTCTTATAAAAATGAGAATATTTTCAATCTCCTGTAAAACGTTAATGTACTTGCCTTAAAATTTGTTGTCATTATAGTTTTTCTATTTCATGCCTTCCTGACCTTTATTTTCATTTTTTTGCAATAAAAAAAAGTCATGCCCATCCAATAAGAAAAACTATATAAATACTTATGTTTTATTTTCGTGTGCCCAAAAAAACACCTTGTCATAGTTTCTTTTTTACTTAAACGAAAATGCAATTTTCTTTTTAACTTATTTTTACTTTTTAAATGTGTCCATGTCATACCAATAAACTTAGAAAATTTCGTAAGAAATAAAAATATAAATGTCCTTAAATACATACGAATGTCCTAAAATAATTTAATACAAATAGAGAGAGAAAAAAACATTTAAAAAAAATGAAAATAGCTGATACCTGGTATGAAATATAAATTAAACTTTTGCGCCATATTATGATGACAAGCAGTAAAAACGGGACACTCTAAAAATCTTATTAATGGTTCTAAATAAAAAACACTTTCAAAAAAATATCAGACCTACTCTCCTTAAAGTGTGCTGGCAAATATCAGCCCTAATAAATTATTTCATGACAAACTTCAAATATTTTTTTGACTTAAAATATTTTAAAGAGATAAATGAGCAATAAAAGTGTAACAAATTTAAAATAAAAAGATAATAAACTCAGTAAAGTGGGCCTTTGACTCTTTAAAGAAACGTTCGGTATGGATGCTACATGTGTAATACTATACGAACTTTAGCCTATATAAATGAATATCTAATAATATGTTTATACTCACGTCTTATTTGCAAATAAAGATGTAAATTGTTGCCATATTACTGTTTTAATGCATCTTACTAACTCAGAAAACTATTCACGATTAACGCACTATTTGCAAATAAAATGTTTGAGGTTGCCACACTTGCAAATGTTTGCTAATAAGAAACAATAAATCTATAAATATTGCACAACAAAACATTGATAGTTTAAAATAATGACAATAAAAACAAATGATTATTTTTTACTTTATAGCTTCACACAATTTTTTTTGTAAACAGAAGTAATTTTTCTATAGAAGTTCTACCAAGTTTTTATACATCTAAATTACCTTATAAACAGTGAATTAATTTATTTGCACATAGTTCGCGAATAAACGTAGTATGAATATTGATGTAAACGCTTTTGAGTTTTGGCGACTTATTTGTTTTGGCGCTTTTTTCGTTTAAAAGAGTTTTTTTTTTGCTTTTGGCATATTTTATTTTTAGACGTTTTCGGTTTCGGCGTTTTTTTTCGGTTTTTGGTGATTTATTTTATTTAGTTTTAGTGATTTTGTTTTTTAGGTTTGGCGATTTTATTCTGTTTTTTGACGTTTTATTTTAGTTTTAGTGTTTTTTTCGGAGTCAATTTAGTTTTTTTTTCGTTTTGGCGATTTCTTGAGATTTGTTTTAGTTTGAGGGTTTTATTGTTTAGGCGATTTTTTTTGGTGCTTTAGCGATTTTTTTTTGGTGTTTTACTTTAGTTTTTCTTTTATTCGTTTTAGCGCTTTTTTCTTTTTACAGGTTTTTTCGGTTTTTGGCATTTTTTTATTTTCAGAAGTTTTTTCCTTATTGGCGAATCATGAAGATCGGATTTTTTTAGTTTTGAGGACTTTGTGTTAGTTCTGGTCTCTGTTTCGTTTTGGTAATTTTTTTATATTTTTTTTGGACTTAGGTTTTTTTCATTTTGGCAATTTTTCTAAGTTTTCAGCGTTTTTTTTTCGATTATGTATTTTTTTCGGATTTTGTGAATTTAGTTTAGTTTAATCGATTTTTTTAATTGTGTTTTTGTTTTGGCGATTTTTTTAGATTTTTTGAGGGATTTGTTCATTAAGTTTACTTTTAGCGACTTCTTTCGGTTTTTTTGGCGATTTACTTTAGTTTGTATTTTATTCGTTTTGGCGCTTATTTTCATTTAAAAGTTTTTTTTTTCAGTTTTTGGCGTTTTTTTAATTTTAAGGCTTTTTTTCGTTTTTGGCGATTTTTTTCTTTGTTTGACGATTTTTTGAGCCTTGACGACTTTGTTTAAGTCTTTGTTTGTCTTTTTCGTTTTAATGATTTTTTTTTTGGATTTAGTTTTTTTTCATTTTGGCAATTTTTCTAAGTTTTGGCGTTTTTATTCGTTTTTGTATTTTTTCGGCTTTTGGCGTTTTATTTTAGTTTTATTGCTTTTTTTGTTTAAGTTATATTTTCGATTTTTGTCGATTTAGTGATTTCGTTTTAGTTGTGGTGTTTTTTTTTTTGTTTTGGGAATTTTTTTCGTTAAGGCATTTTTTTTCGGTTTTTGTCGATTTAGTTTTAGCGAGTTTTTTGTTTTTTGGCGTCTAACTTTAGTGTGTCTTTTATTCGTTTTGGCGCTTTTTTCTTTTTAAAGGTTTTTTCGGTTTTTGGAATTTTTTATTTTCATGCGTTTTTACGTTTTTGACAATTTTTTTCGATTTTTGGCGATTTTTTTAGCTTTGGTTACCTTGTTTATTTCTTAAGTCTTTTTCGTTTTGGATATTTTTTTTGGATTTATGTTTTTATTTTCATTTTGGCAATTTTTCTAAATCTTAGCGTTTTTTTCTGGATTTTTTCGGCTTTTGGCGTTTTATTTTAGTTTTAGCGTTTTTTCCGCTTAGATAATTTTTTCGGTTTATGTCGTTTAGTTAAGTTTTAGCGATTTTTTTTAGTTGTGGTGTTTTTTCGTTTTGTCGATTTTTTTGGTTTTTGGCGTTTTATTTTAGTTTTAGTTTTTTTAGGCGATTTTGTCGGTTTCAGGCGATGTTTTCGTTTTGGGCGACTTATATTATTTTTGAACTTTTAAGTTTTAGCGTTTCAATGGCTTGCCTCTTACGGTTTCCAAGATAACCAAAGTTGTCATACACTAACTGATGGAATACCCTTTACTTTTGTGATTTATAAAATTACACTGTTGATTAGTATAGTCTGCATAAAAATACTCGTACACTAACTTTGGAAATTCCAAGTTTTTATGTATAATTGTCTGTGTATTACCTTAGGATTTCATTAATGGTTCGTTGCTCTGTTCAGAACATTTTTTAATTTTTAGCTGTCATATATTTGTTGTTGTAACGGTCAAAGTTTAACATATTCTGGAAATATTTCAAACTCGTAGCTTTTACGGTTCTCAAGTAAACAGCTTGTTATAAACAGACGAATATCGTAGCTAAAACAGAAGCGTTCCTTTTTACCTGTCGTGTACGGAACCCTAAAAGAAGTTTGCTGTAACAATAATCGTACTATAATTATATTTAATACTTTATTAAAATAGCGTTTAACTTTAAATTTCTTTATATATATTTTATGTGTTTTTGACTGTTTTGTTTTCTAATAATTTAATTTTTTAGTCCTTTATCAATGTGTTAATTCAAACCCATATTTACTAACCAGGCAGCCCTTGACAGCCTGCCTTGACAATGAAATTGCTGGCTGACATTTAACATTTTATTTAATAGAATTGTATTTATTTGTATCATGAGAAGCACCACAAGGTGACAAACTTAAATTTTTTTTTAATATTAAGACTTGTCTTAAGAGGAATTACCTTGTCAAGTTAGAATAAAAAATTAATTATAAATATGGTCTTGAATTATAATTGAAAGTGCTTTTGCTTTCTGTCAGAACTATAAATGAAAGCTAATAAAAATGTCACTCAAGTTGTTTTCTGTAAAATAAGTTCTTTTGAGTTATGACGTTTTTGAACACTTAAAAATTTTTTTGATATACTAAATTTTTTTTTATTATTTCACTTTCTTTAATTTCAGTATCAACTTGTGGCGTTGAACAGTTCCGCTGCAACAATGGCAAATGTATACCTAAGAGATGGCGTTGTGATCGGGAGAGTGATTGTTCAGATGGCTCGGATGAGCTGCCAGGATTGTGCAGTAAGTTTTTTGTATTTAATTTTTAAATTTTTTATACACTTTCACAAAAAAAATATACAAAAACAAAGAGATACACTTTATAAATACCTGCGCTATTTAAAAAGGAAAAAAATCCCTAACCCTCTTTTATAGTAAGTTTCTGTAAAACGTACGAAGTGAAATGTTTAAATGGTGAACAGTGTATACCACAAAGTTGGTGGTGCGACGGCAGTCCCGATTGCCGTGACAAATCCGATGAGCTCCATTGTAGTAAGCATTTTATTTTTGCTGTGTTCTTTTTTTGTATTGTTTTTATTCATACTAACGAAAATTAAAGGGATTAATAATATTTTTAAACCTTGGCCAACATGACAGTGGGGCAATTTATGTTTTGCATGCAATTTTAATATAAAAAAAAAGAAAATAAATTTGAAGTTAAGACCAATTGGTTTTAGAGCATTTCAAAATATTTAGAAACAAATGGGGTAATCTGTATTTATATATTGTATTTTTTTCGCAAATTGTTTTAAGTTAAGAGCTATTGGTTTTAGTTCATTTTGATAAATTTAGGAACAAATCGGGTAATTTTCATTTATATATTAGTTTTTTACGCAATTTATTTTATGCGACCTGTTATTATTAACAAGAAAACTTTGCCAAAAATTACAACCCCAAAAGGATTTCTTAATTGTATTATTATTGCATTTTGAATCACTGTGCCTCCTCCATATGCATTTCGTTTCTGCTTAAAAAACTCGTCGGCAGACTTTAGTTAAAAATTTTTTAAGAAAATCTACACCAAAGGTGAAAAGAAACCCTATTGTTTTCGCTACGCTGTCCGTATGTTCGTCACACACTATTTTCACAAGAACCGTAAGAGCTAAGGAAAAAGACGGTAAAACTAAAAAATCTGAAAATCATAAAATCGCCAAACCAAAAAAAATCGCCAAAATTAAAAAAAAATTTCTAACACTAAAATAAATCGCCGAATTCGAAAAAAATCGCACAAATGAAAAAATCGCCAAAATTAAAAAAACACCAAATGGAAAAAACGTCAAAAACCGAAAAAATCGCCTAAATTAGAAAAAAAATTTAAACCTAAAAAGCGCCTAAATGAAAATAGTCGCCAAATTTAAAAAACGCCAAAAAACGAAAAAATCGACATAACTAGAAAAATCGCCTTAATTTAAAAAAATCGATAAAACGAAAAAATCGCCAAAATTAAGAAAAAAAAGTGTCAAAATAAAACAAAAACGCCAAAATTAAAAAAACGTCAAAAACCAAAAAAAAAATCGCCAAAACGAGGAAAAAAGTGCCAAAACTAAAAAAGCGCAAATAAACGCAAAAACCTCAAAACTAAAAAAAACGCTCAAAACCGAAAAAACCCAAAAACGAAAAAAAACTCCAAAACTATATTTTATATAGGCTAAAGTTCGTATTGAATTACATATCTCGTGTCCGTACGGAACCCTTCGTGCGAGGGTCAAAGTCGCACTTGACAGAATTTATTTAATTTTCAATAATAATTATACGGGCATGTCCTGACACTCCCAAATCGCATAATACTTGCGATTGTGACTTGAACTCGCAAGACAGGTGTTCTGCAACTCGCAATCGCAAGATTTTTTTAGCGAGTTCAAATCACAAGGGTATACTAAAGTGAAACAATGAATTTAGCCCAAACATAACTTTAAAGAAACACTAAAACGGTTAATTAATGAAATTTAATATGTTTTCTTCTTAATAACTTCGCAAAATTTTTATTATAAAATAGAAATTTATAACTTGGCAAAAATTTTATTATAAAATAGAAATTTATAAAATGTGCTTTTATTTTGTTAATTTTATCTTCGTATTGTTTACTTATACACTGACGATTTCAACACACACAGCTGACCTAAATCAATATGGCAAGTTGCAAGCAAAACTCATGAGTTACAGAACATGTAGAAACAAGTTTGGCGATTTGCAACTCGCATGCGATTTGAAAACGATGCGAGTGTCAGAACATACCTGATAATTAATTATTATTAATTATTATTTTATTAATTATAAAAAGATTGTAAAAATTAAAAAAAACGGTATCAGAATCGAAGAAAGATGTTTGTTGTGAAACGTTTTTGTTGGAGGCTTTTTAACTTATTATATTTGTGTATGTACTTCTCAATAACTTTTTGAGAGTTTTTCCATAAACATATTTTTAAACTTTCTTAAAAATTTTTTTTATTTGACTTCAGCAACGAAATGCATTTAGACATTGCTTAACCAATAACAAACAGAAATTCTTCATAAAATTATTTAAGCTTAGGTTAGGTTCGAGCGAGAGTAATTTTTCAGCTCACTTGGGTCTAAATAAAACTCTGTTAATGTGTGTTTTGTGAGCGCCTCTGGTGTAAAGAAGCTGCATTATTTTAAGCTATTTAGGCATTTTACAAATATCGATGAAAGGGGGAGCTGCGATATACATTATTATAGACGGTAATGCATGTCAGAAAATATACATGATGTTGAAATTATTGGCTCTGGCCAGGGCTTGAGATTAGGCTCTCGAAGATCTTTAATAAATATATAAAACGTGCAAAAAGCAGTGTTGTAGAATGAAGTTTTCTTCTATTTCTTCCTTCACCATCTATCTGCTTTATCACTAGCTCTTTACTAAAGAAAGTAACTCTTAGTAATAGTAGTAGACACTCATTGTCTGACTGTTACTTCTCTTTAAAAAACAGTTGCTTTGTGGTTGATACAATAACTACCTCAGCGACCAGCACTTCGAAAAAAAAGAAAATAAGTGTCTTAGGACACCCAGTTATAGTAAATTTGTTTCGTTTATTGTCGCACTCTGCTTTTAAGTACAAAGAAATCAAAACACAAATAAATTTATAACTTTAATAGTGTTGATTATGTTTGTTACGAAAATCAAGTCCTGTATAGCGCAATAAATAGCATAGCTATAAAAATATCTTACACAAATTTAAGTTTAATTAAAATGCAATTATTTCCCTTACAAACTTTATTGAAAAACTAACAATAATAATTATAACATTTCCTTTAATGACAAGGCACATCATGGGCCTCAGATTTAATGACTTCCGATTCAGTGATTAAAACATCAAAGAGAAAAACTTCCGGCAAGTGCCAGTCTATAGCAAAATTAGTATAAATCATATACATTTTAATCGCCACCTCCGCATCACAATATCTATATGTATCTTATTGTATCTCTTTGAAAGTTATTTCCTTGCTGAGATATTATTTTTGTCATTATCATTTCAAAAATAGCAACAATATGGTTTCTTAACTTTATTACACTTTAAATTGCCATAAAAAACAAATAAAACTTATATATAATTCAAATTTGATTTGATTTTCCATTCTCAACTGTTGTTAATTATCGTACAATGCTTATAAAGTTGAGTAGATTTTTAGCTACGCCCAGCAGGATAAATGTCTAGTGTACGCTTGTGTGAATTGACAACAAAAAGGACACTTAAAATAATTGAATTCATGGCTGTGTTGTGTTATTTAATGACTACATTAAATGCAAAAGTCTAGACAAAATGTGATACGACGCTTCACTGAAATAAATATAAAAAACAAAACAATCAAAAAGTTTATTTGTATTTAAATTGTAATGAAAGTTTCTGTTTTATTACTTTAAATCCTTAAAATGTGGTTTGATTTGAAATATTAATTTGCGTTACGAATTGTAGAGAGTTGCAGCTTAAGGCAATTCCTTTTTCTTAATACATATAAGCAAAAGCTTCAAAAGCAGTGGAGTCTGGTTATAACGAACCAGCTGGTAGAGGGCAGTTTTTCTTTTGTTAAAAGCGAAGTTACAGCAATAAAAGTTAGTAATATGAAAAGCCTGTGGTTATTTCTTTTATTCTTAAGGACGTTTGTAAAACATTAGCAGAAAAAAATATATATTGCAGTTTATCTTAGAAAACTGCTTGTATAAATCTGTTAACATATTTGTAATTGAGCCATCACTTGAGGTTATGGGAAAAATCTCCATCTCGAAGCTATTGCTTTTTTGTTCTTGATAATCGTATAAGTTTTGTAATAATTTTATAAATAGTATTTACAAAAGTGTCCGTTATAAGTCAAAATTCGCTGTAAGGGGAGTTCGCTGTATGCATATTAATTTATGTAAAATATTAATGCTGAAATCTTGTAGTCCGTTATACTCCATGCTCTTTAACATAAGTACGTGGGCAAGTCAATAAGTATGTGACCTTTTGAAGTTTTTTATTTTAAAAAAATTTTTTAACTTTTTAACATAATTATTTATATTCTTATACATACTGTTAAGAAAGAGGCTCAGTAAATTATAAACTTTAACCTTTATGCTCCTTTAAGTTCTACACACTTTCTCCAACGTTTTTCAAGATTTTTTATATCCCTTTTAAAAATATACGATATGTCAAGTTCTAAAAAATTGGTATTTATTTATTAGGTGATTTCATCGCTGTAGAAAAAACTCTACGGCGACCCATTTCATCAGATTAGGGAACAAGAAATTGTCACTCAGCGAACGCAATAGCGAAATTAACATCGTGGGATTTTAGCAGTTAATTAATTTAACAATGGGTAGTATGAATAGAAAAACTATTTGATTTTTACTTAAAAATTTATTTTAAAACCCCAAATATGAATGTGTTTTTTTTTATACCATTGTGTGTCTTAAGAGTTCTTAATTTCAGTGTGGAGGAAATAAAGTGCACTGATTGGAAAATAATTGTACACCAGGACTCTCTTGTAATTAAATGTAAATTTAGAAACCTACAAAAATAATTTTTTTTTAAAAGCACAAACGTAACAGTTGGGGTATTCAAACAGTAGTCTTAATTGTCATAGTCTTCCTAAGTTGTTCAGCCAAAGTCAATCGACTATTGTTGGCTAAACAGTCAAGCAGAGTAAGCGGAATCAGCATTGAGCAAAGACCTTAACATCGTGGTATTTTAGCAGTGATTTAATTTAACATTGTTTGTCTTGAGAGCTCGTAATATCAGTGTTGCGTAAATAAAGTGTCCTGATTGGATAAAAATTGTACTCTGAGACTTTATTTTAATTAAATGCAAATTTACAAACTTACAAGAACAACTTTTTTTGAAGTAAAAAACATAACAATTAGGGTATTCAAATGATAGTGTTAAATGTTGTAGTCTACTCAAGTCATTCAGAAACAGTTAGTCGATTATTATTGTGAAAATTGTAGGGCAGAGTCAACGAAATCGGTGTTGTATAAAGAACAGTAAAGTTCTAACATCGTGGTATTTTAGCAGTGAATTTATTTGACATTGTGTATCTTCAGAGCTCTTAATATAAGTGCGAAGTTTACTCCACTTATTTATAGAGTGTTCTGATGGGATAGGAATTGTACACTGCAACTTTCTTTTAATTAAATGCAAATTTACAAACCTACAAAAAAAATTTAAAAAAAGTAAAAACGTAAAAATTGGGATATTCTGTGAATTTATTTAACATTCTGTTTTATGAGCTCTTTCTATCAGCTTAGAGTAAATAAAATGTTCTTGCTTGATAAGATTTGAACAGAATTTTTTTTATTTATTCAAAAACAACTTGCTTTAAAAAGTAAAAGCGTACCAATTGGGGTACTGATAGTCTGTCTAAGTCATTCAGCCAGACTCAGTCGATTATTGTTGTGTAAACAGTCAGGCAGAGTCAGTGGAATCAGCATTGTGTAAACAGCAGCAAAGTTTACATCGTGCTATTTTAGCTGTGAGTTAATTTAACATTGTGTGTCTTAAAAGCTCTTAATATCCGTATGGGTTAAATGAAGAGTTCTGTTTAATAAGATTGAGGTATTTGGAACTTTACTTTATTAAATTCCAAATCTACGAACGTACAAAAACAACTTTTAAGAAAAGTAAAATCGTAACAATTGGGGTTGTCAAGCGGTAATGTTAGGTGTCAATGTGTCATAATGCCTTAAAATTTTATAATTTAATTTTTATATTAAAATAATTTAAAATATTATTGCACTTAGGACTACCGTTTGAATCCCCCCCCCGCCAAATATCTTAGATGCTTGAATATTTTATTTTCTTAAAACTGTGTGTTTATTTTGATAAGCAATTTGTAGCATTTTTTCTTGCAATAAATAATGAATGTTCTGTGAAAGTTATCTTTCTTTGAAGCTAATTACTTTATTCAATAAGTATCATTATAATAAAGAGCAGGCATGCCTTATTTCAAGCATGTCATTACAGATTTTCGTCTTCCTGCTTGAAGCTCCTTTAAATATTTTTTGACATCTCATATATTTTTTTTATTATAATGAAAATTTATTATCTCTTAACACTTTTATTATTATAATAATTTTTTTTGCTTTAAGTGTGTGTGTGTTTTGTTACTTGCTTTCATAATGGTAAATATTTTTCTTTATTTCTATTTTCACGGAAAGTTTTTTAAGTTTTCCTATTGTTTTTCTTGGTGAAAAGATTTTCTCTCTTTTTTTTCTTAAACTTAGTTGTTGTTTGTATTTTGATATTGTACAAATTTGCATGATTGTTCATGTTTCTTTATTTTAAGCCATAAATTATAACCAAGCATGTTTTAATATATTCTTTGTGTTACTTTTTGTTGTTGTTTTTGTGCTATTTTAGCTTTTAGTTAAAAATGAAGCATAATAAAGCTTAAATTGTTTTTATGTATTTGTTGTAGTTACACAGTTTCCAAGTGAAAATCGCTCATTTAGTCAAAGAAGGTTGTAACTCAAAAAATAAAATTTTTGGGTTAATGATGCAGAATTGATATCGTTTTTCATATTGTGTAAAAATTTCATACAAATATCTTGTTTACTCAGCTATTGAGAGACAAATTAAAATTTATTTTGCCTTTAACGACCCTTTTCGCAATGTACAATTAAAAGCTAACTTTAAAGGCAAATTTGTACGAAGAACTTTTAGTTAAAGTTCACGTTAACTCTCAATGAAAAATTGTGAAAGGGACGTAAATTGTGTTTAAATTGAAAACTTAGAACTAGATTTTTTGCGTTATGAAGTCTTTGACATTGAGAAAATGAGCGAATTGTTAAAAAATAATACGATTCGATTCCCACCAAAGACTCTGCGCTGGCGAAAGCCCCTCATATACAGGGTGGCCCAGAAAGACCGAAGTGGTGTAAATTCCTTATAACTTTTTATTTAAGACATATTCTTTTAATTTTTTGTTTTTTAAATACAGTAAATTTATAGGGAATATTTTTAGATTAGTTGTTAAAAATGATATCCCGCAAGTGGAGGCCATTTTCTGCTTCGCACAAATGATCTCTTTTCAACACATTTTCCATGACCTTTCGCAAAACTTCCGGTGTTATGTTGTTAATTTCGTCTGGAATATTGGTTTTTAATTCCTCAATAGTCCTAGGCTTATTAACATAAACTTTCCCTTTTAAATAACTCCAAAGGAAACAGTCTGGAGCGGTTAAATCCGGGGAACGCGGAGGCCAATTAAAATTGCTTCTACGCGAATTTATTCTTTCCCCAAAGATGTCGCGTAAAATAGCCATTGTGGCCCTCGGAGTGTGCGCTGTGGCTCCATCCTGTTGGAACCATATTTGCGGATGGTATTCCACGGCTGGCCTTACAAAATTTTCCAATATGGCCCGATATCGATCACCATTGATGGAAATGGCGACATCTCTTTCATTTTCCAAAAAATATGGACCAATGATCCTTTCTGAAGAAACACCGCACCAAACAGTACACTTTAACTGGGTGTAATTGTCGTTGATGAAGTACTCTCGGGTTTTCCTTAGCCCATATCCTAAAGTTTTGCTTGTTAACAAACCCATTTAATTGGAAATGGGCTTCGTCACTCATAAATAAGTTATGAATAATGGAAATGGAAAGAGCACATTTGTGCGAAGCAGAAAATGGCCACCACTTGCGGGATACAATTTTTAATAACTAATCTAAAAATATTCCCTATAAATTTACTGTATTTAAAAAACAAAAAATTAAAAAAATATGTCTTAAATAAAAAGTTATAAGGAATTCACACCACTTCGGTCTTTCTGGGCCACCCTGTATAATTTGTAATTATATTTTTTACATTTACTAAATATAGGCATTACTCCGTTAAATGCCACTATTTTGTAGCGTGCGACAGCAAGCAATTAACCTTGTATTTGTGAACAACATGACTCGATTTTTCTTAAAATTTTTCCTAACGTAGAGCTGCTGAAGGCCTACACAAGTATATATAAAGAAGTAAAAAAAAAGTTTAGTTTTGTTTGAAAAAAAGCATATTTGCTTAGTGTCGCATGCTACAAAAAGTTGACATTCCTGTGTAAATGCCTATATTAAGAATATTTTCTGAAAGCATTTTGGTGATTAATTATTAATATTTTTTCTCGACAAATTTTGCTTAACCTATACATACCCCTTAGCACACAGTGTTTTCTAATTATTCTCTTTTTCTTATATACATAAAGTGTTAAACAAAACAGCTGCTTGGAAGAGCTTAAGAAAAAAGTTTAGAAAAATATTTATACTCTTATACTTATATTAATTATGATAATAAATGAAGTCTAAAAGATTAAGTTTAATTTTTCATGCTGCTATTGCCTCGCACATTCTCACTCAGATGTGAAATTGAAGACTTTATCTTTTAAGTTTTAAGCAACAGCTGACTGACTAATGGTATTCTTTGCGTAAGAAGTTTATTTTTTTTTTCTTTTTGATAATTAACACTCTTACTGCAAAGATTCTGTGCACACAAACATTTTTGAAATGATAGATGATGTTAAGCAAGCCATCATACAAAAACTTAAATAATGAAGTTTTTAAATGCTTAAAATAACAATTAATTATATAAAAAAAGTTGTGCTAATGTCAAAAGTTTTAGAAATACATAAATGTATGCTTCACAGTATGACAATTTTAATTTAATGCTTGATATTAATTTATAAAATTGCGCATTAAAATAATAATATGAAAAGTAAAGGTTCTTCCAATAGGCGTATTTAAAAAAATTTAAGATTTTTAGCAAAATTTTCGCACATTCCATTTGCCTCTACCCTTCTCTTCAACAAACTCCAGACTTTTAAAAGTAAAGTTTGCATTTGTAAACGCCTTCTTAGCTTAGCTTACGTTTATGGCCTCTAAGACACTTTTTGAATGATATGAATCTCTCTTTTTCTTTACCAATTTTTTTTTTGTTTAGCTGAATTTTTTTATTATATTTTTCTTTTTTTTACATTTGCTGGCTTATTGCGTTTTATATCTAAGTATGCTCAAGTTGAGAGAACCAATTTGCTTAAGTTTTCTTTTTCATTCATTATAATAATCAAATATGTGCATTTTCAATGACTTTATTTTCTTCTTTGTGTGTGTCTTAAATAAAAACGAAATAAAGTACAAATTTATACAAAATTTTTTTGTTCAAAGTAAACAAAAGAAAACTAATATTATGTGGCTAAATTTTTATTGTTGTTTTTTCCTTCGGAAAAACACCAGCAAGTCCTGCTTCCAAAAGAAATTCAGTTGATTGTTTATTTTGAAATTTAAGCAGGAAGAGAAATAAAAGAAATGTAAAATATAAAAAATATAACTATAAATATAACGGACACATTTTTAATATTTACGATCGCAAGTAAGCGATTTAAAAAAACTAAGTTTGAAAATTATGTCTGTTAATCCTTTTCGGCGGTTATGGCAATATATATAATATCGCTCATTTATTTCAACGATGTCATATGTGCATAATTCTGCAAAAAAAAATAAACCGAATTCAATGCAAAGATCTGATAGAAGAAGATAAGAAAAAGTACGTAAAATATAAATTAAACTTTAATAGGCGTGCCTCCGTTTATTTTTTTAATTCAAGATTGTGTGTTTTTCAGAGCTCCGGGCAGTGAAACAAGTCGACCGGCTCGAAGCCGACGGCACGCCGCTGCTGGTTATTTTTCTGTATATCAAGTCGCCGCCAATCGGCTCGCATCGGCTCAAAACCAGACGAAATTTTATCTGTTCAAAAAGAGAAATTTCGGAGAAAAAGTTAAGAGGTTTGTGACTGTTCAAAATTTGTGGTTGAAGTCTACTGATGATTAGGTTCAAGCGCCAATGAAATACGTATATAGACATGCTAAGCCGCCAGCAAATAAATTTCAATTATTGTTTTAGAAATATTTAAAAAAATTAATTGCTCTAAAAATGTGGTATTTTTGATATATAAATTGAGTTTCAACAATTTTGCGAATGACTGCAGGAAAAAATGCTTTTATGCTCTTAAAATATAAGATTTTAGCTAATAAATGTCGGAATACCTATTTGCGCTTTTGTGCGATTTTTGAGTTATGAAGGTTTTTGTGCGAGAATTCCAGTTGCTAAAAATTAATGTGAAAAATACATATTAAATATTTATTTATTTTTATTTAAAGGCACATAAAGTATGCTCTAATTTACAATTTAATTTACTAATTTATCTTTTTTTCATTCCAAAATTACAGCAAAAATAGTCAAATTAGACCATTTTCTCCCAAATACAAAAAAGTCCATAAAAGCTTAACATTTTTTTTTTAATTTTTTTAAATGCTTTTTTTTATATATTTATTAACATTCATTAATAAAAATATAATAACACTTTAAAATTACGACTTCTATGAATTAATCGCCACTTTCTCTAACATTCAAAATTAAAGTCTAGCTTAGTTAAAAAGAAAAATTATAAACATAAATTAAATCTAAAAAATATTTTGTCCAAAACAAATTAATGAACTCAGCATTAAACCATATAAATGAGGCTATCAGCGCAGAAGTGGTGTAACCCACAATTGCTCTTTTAAAATATTTAATTGCTTTATTACTTTGCAATATGATTATAGAATACCAAAATGTGGCTTACTCTACTTTTTATTTTGATAGTTGGTAGTGTAAATAATTTATTTATCATCAAAACTAAAACCCAAAAATTAAATGTGGGTTACACCACTTCTTAGCTGATAGCATCAAATACATATGTAGTTATATTTAATTTATTTAAAGCAAATTTCTAGTTATGCCACAATAAAGGCATTATCCTCGTACAGGACTCTATTTCAATGCTTTTGTTTCTCATTCATTTATTCATTTATTTATTTATTTATTATTTGTTCATTGTTTTTAGTTTGCAATGTAAAACAATACCCAATGCCAGAAGTAGATTTTCATTATAGATCTTTTGCAATTCCAACAAAAAAAAAAGAAAAAAAAAGAAAATTCCCCAAAAATAAAAAGCAAAGGAATTGAAATACAACAAAATCCAAAGTGCATAGGAAATGGTAGAAAAATAAACAAATAAATAAATACAAGTAAATGCAATAAAGCAATAAAATCATATGAAATCAGATTTGCATAAAACAATAGAAACAAATATATTGTCAAGATTTAGAAATGAGTTTTATAGAAAATACTTTTATTATTTAGTTTTTTTTTATTAAAATTTAATAAAGCCTTAGGAAAAGAATACTTTAATAGACTTTTTAAATTGACAAATTAAAAAATTTATAAAAAAATAATAGGAAGATAAATAAGAAAGATTGTGGAAAAAAAACAAAAACTCCATCAGGAGTCGCTAAAAAGTTAAAAAAAAGTTGTTCCTCTAAAAGGGGTCAAATTGAAATTTTACAATTTTCACTTTTGGCAAAAAATCGATAATCAACAGTCATATTTGTAAAAAATCGTACATCATTTTGTTCGTTCGCCAAAAAATACTGTTATACCCCTTTTCGTGTTATGAGAGTAACACTGATAATACACTGTGCAGCAATGAAAACTCCACACGGAGTTAGATAGATCCTCCAAAGGGTAGTAAAATCCTGTACTCCGTTTTGGGCGATTTTGGTGATAAATTTTTGCCCTTTTTTTTCCTAGAATAACTTCCTGGGACTCCTGAATTTTTCTAACAATATTTGGCAAAATTGTAGCTACGCTAAAACTGAAAAAATTTCGTGAACATATAAATACAATCTGAATGTGTCTAGGCACCCCTACTAGCTCTTACAGACCACTTTTTACTAGAGATGTGCAAATGTCGTGATTTTATCGTGTCACGCGTGAATCACGCATGATTCACGAGTGAATGTGATCAAATTTATAATTAATCACGAGTGAGTGCGTTAGCGTGACTTAAAATAAATTACTCGTGCGTGATCGTGCGTGACCTATTTTTTAGAATCACGCATGAATTCTCACGCTCTGACGAAATATCATTCCTGCACAGACTTTCAAAAACTATTTGGGAGTTCAGAAATAATAATATTTTTGAAAATTACAAAAGAGGTTTGTGACTTCAAAATGTGAGGTTGAAGTCTAATAATAACTTTTTACAGCATATAGACAATGCTGAACCACCAGCAAATAAATTTCAAATTAAAGTTAGCTCAATATGATTCATCCGCTAAAAACCGGATAATTTTAAAAAAGTTACAAGCCTCAGAATTTTTGTTTGAGTCCCTGGTGGTCAACTTCATGCACCTGTAACTCCTCTCCAGCTCAAGCCATGTCATGTGATATAAAGCCGAAGTCCTCCTCTACGAATGTTAGAAGTTTCATATAAATCCAATCAGTAGTTTAGAAGTTCCAGATTTATAACCATTTGTTTTGTAAAAGTCCCCACTGTGCAATGTAAATTTTACATATGCATGCGCATACACATGTACATATATGTATGTATGTGTAAAAACCTATTTTTCAGTCCAAAAACCATACAAATTTGATTATATACTTTTTCGTAAGCGTGCGTGATCGTGATAGTTTGTAATTCACTCGTGCGTGATTAAGAATATTTTATTCGTGAGCGTGCGTGATCGTGAAAATTTTTAATATCATTCGTGCGTGAAAGTGCTTGAGTAAAATACATTTCCGCGTGAGCGTGCGTGTCGTGAGTCAAAAAACGCTCACGTGCTCATCTCTACTTTTTACCTCAAAACTTCAAACATTCAATTGATAGTAATCTGGGGAATTTTCGCCCTGACCATAAGATTGAATTAATTTTCTCTTTTCGATGCCATAGAAAAGCAAGTGGACTTATAGTTAGTTTTCCATAACCTTCTTTAAAAAAAAACAAAATAACCTTGCTCTATATTATTAAGTGTGAATTTCTTTTAACTACGAGTATACTTCTCTTATTAAGTCTGCATATTTTGCTTTCAATTTAAATGCACGTAATTATGCATATTATGAGTATGTATAATACTTATAACAAACAAAGTTGTAAATCTTAAAAGGGTGAAGGAAGGGAAATAAAAAAGCAATGACAAAAATTACTTTTTTATAAACACACATACATGTACGAGTACATATGCTTTTGTATACATACTAAGGTCCTGCACAATACCACTTACAAGAAGTTTTAAGGCATGAGGAATTTTTCAAATGCTTTACTACGGCGAAATCATCTAAAACAAATGCTAAACAACACTGTTGGCAAGACATTTGTTCACAGTTATTGCACGTATAGGAGTTAAGAAGAAAATATTTCGTGACTGAAAAGTTTGTGATGCTTGCTTCTTCATACGCATATGGGCGTATACAAACGCCATGCATGTACATACCCACACACCTTGTGTGTATAACCTTTTATTTTTCTGCCAACATACAAACGCACACATGCATTGACATGAGTTGTGTGCGATTGCATTAAAAAAACCTCCCTTAAACACATAATAGCTTACTATCTAATATCATACACACGCTCTTAAATGTAAAATATTAAAAATTACAAGCACACACGCATCGACACTACTTCTGTTGATTGTTTGTTACGAACAAGAAGTCCTTGCGACATCGCTTGTTAACACTCATATTTGTACATGGACATCAATACAGCAGAGCTGCCCACAGAGAGAAACCCGAGAGAAATGTATAAGCTTATGTGTTTTCATTTGTATAAAATGCCGATTGATGTTCGGCACTCCGGTGCTAGTTTCAACAACCTGACAATACATCCATCGTGCTTCGCTTATTAAACGACATCATTTATTATTGGTTTAGTATAAAACATGCCACGACAATACATTTAAAAAACAAGACGTATTTACATTTCAAGACTGTTTAGGCAGGTCTCTAATACATACTTACATACATACAAAATACTTCAAACAAAGTATGAAATTCTGTTACAGAATGTTTCTACTTTTGCACGAAACTGAACAACCGCTACACAGATTACAAGCTCATAAACAAAGTAAATTTGTATGCATGTATGTGTGTGTGAGACTGGCAAAGTTTACACAAACACACATACATACATACATAAAATCACATACAAAAAAAATTATTTTTATGACACATTAACATCTTTCCCAGCGGAAAAAAGAAGGAGCACGGATGCCTTTTAGAAGGCCTTTGTACTTCTTCTCTTGGATGTACAAGGGTTATACTATACTCATATCTTTGTGACACATATCGTCATTGTAGGGTAGGCCTTCCTCTCCCACTTCTTTCGCCAGATATTCTGAAGGACCTTCCAATTAATTAATAGCCTTTACTTTTAAAATTTATTAACGTAGAAATAACTTTTAGTCTGGCTTAAGTTCAGTAATTTCAATTCTTATTGAATGAAATATTTTTATTAATTAATGTGAGTTTCTAAAGAAGAAAAGAAAAATTAAACTTAGACTTTATTAGCTGGGGGAAATGCCTGCCCCTTAGCAGGCCTTTAATAAGGCGTGAACAAAAAAGGTTTGCGGAGTTTTCCCGCTAAGTTCTTTTTATATTTATGTACATATTAATACGAGTATGCATGTAAGTGTTTGCATATTTTATGCTTGCAAGTACATATGTATGTCTGTGTGTATGTACTTGTGTAGACAACCCACCTTTATCCTAAATGCATATACTTAACACATGTTAACGATAGTGAGAGCACTTAAATAAACCTTTTTTTTGTTTTGGTCTTGTTTAGACACTATACTCAAGCCGTAGTACAAAGTACACTCTTTAGTGGTGCACTAAAATAAATGAATTTAAACTACTACTCGTGTTATTACAAGTGTACCAACAACAATGACAACAACAACAACGACATCTACGTCATCAAATTTTCCTTTTTATTGAGCAGCAAGTTGTGAATCGCTGCACTCAATCACTTACATAAGTTACGAGTACGTGTGGGGTTTTACTGAATAGTCGCATGTGTCTAAAAATCACTTATACTGCGTTTTTTTTTCTATGTTGAATTCGTTAAATGTTTGACTGGAATGTTAGAAGAGATTTTTTTTTGGGAAATTAGTTGCATGAAATTTTAGTTTGAGAAGACGAAGAGAAGCTAGGACATCAAGAAAAATACTACACCTTTTCCAGAGGAAAAAAAATAGTTTTTTTAAATAAAATTAATATAAATTCATAGTTAATAAAATTCTTTCTTTTTCTGATTTACATTTGACACTTTTTGAATTACAATTGATGCTTTCTGAATTTAAATTAATAAACCTAAATTACAATTGATGCAGTATACCTATGTGATGAATTTAAGTCCACTGGTTCCGCAAAAAAATTCAGCCTAAACAAGGCCGCTGTGCATGAGACTGGACAGTCGATTTCGCATTGCTTACAAGAACTCTGCCCCCCGCAGGCCACAACTTGGCAAAGTTTGCATCGTGACTTGAACTAAAAGCCGTACAAAAACCAGCTGACCCAGAAGCTTAAGGTAAAGAATCATAGACAACGAAGTGTGTTCGTCGAATGGGCTCTAGAGGATTTGAAAACTGACAAAAAAAATTTAAAGAAACTCACCAGCAAAGATAAGGAACATTTCTGGCTGAATGTGAACGTCAACACATAAATTTTCCGAATTTGGTGTGATAATAATTTAATTGGCATCCAAGAGCCTATAATGTATCACGAAAAAGTCACTGTTTTGTGCATCTGTCTAAATATATTTAAAAACGATATTTGCGAGGCCACTGCCAGCAACGGCGAGTGCTATAGCTCAAGAAATACCAACTTCTTTTGGACAAAAATGGATGATACAGACACCAAGAATATATGGTTTCAATTAGACTTAGGTGGAACTCGTTCACTATTTCAGTTTTGCCACAAACCTTGGGTTTGATCATTGGTTTCTGCTAGACTTGGGTCGAACTCATTCAGTCGGGCGTTTTTGATACAAACCTGTGATCAAACCTCTATAATTTAAATGGGTTTGATCATTGGTTTATGTCAAAAACGACCGAATGAATGAGCTCGACCCAAGTCTAGTTTCTGCCGAAAAGGAGCTACTGTAAGAGTTCGATACAAGTCGACGAAGCTAAACGCCAAACTTTTTCAGTATGATCAAACCCATTTCAATTACATGGGTTTGATCATTGGTTTTGTGTTAGACTTGGGTCGAACTCATTCAGTCGGTCGTTTTTGACACAAACCAATGATCAAACCCATTTAAAATTCATGGGTTTGATTATTGGTTTGTGTTAAAAACGACCGACTGAATGAGTCCGACCCAAATCTAGTTTGTGTCAAAAACGAGCTAGAAAGTAGACTTATATCGAACTCTTTCAATAGCTCGTTTTTGACACAAACCAATGATTAAACCCATGTAGTTTAAAAACGAGTTGCTGAAAGAGTTCGATACAAGTCTGCGTCAAACAGCTCATTTCACATTAGACATGTTGCACGAGTAGTGTGAGAGAATAATCAGCATACCTGGCAGTGATGCGAATTTGCCATCAAAATAATAATATAATTTGATTCTGTTTGACATTGTCTTGCAAAATTTTGTTGCATGTTGCATGTCTCTGCGAATAATCCTTAAGCCACAGCGTCCTTTAAACATGCTTAACTAAAACTCAAATCTACAAAACTAATAATACAAAAATTACTCCTTATAAAGCCCCAATGATTCCATTTTCATTTATGTTATTTTCACACAAAAAAGGGTTACATAAACTCCACTTAGACTAGAAAACTTAAGCAGGTAATTGTGATGGTCGTTATTGTGAGTGGGAATTGGGCTATAAATGTTTGTAATTTTTGTTGTTTTAATAAACGTGATTGTAGTAAAGAGATCCAGACCCTTAAAAGTATTTACATTTTAACTAAAAGTTAACTTAATCCTATATGGGCATTTCTATAAAAAATACACATTATAGGTTATGCTCTGTATTCCACGTTAGAGGGTTGCTTAAGCAGTCTTGAAATATAAGTACATCTTGTTTTCTAAATGTATTCTCGTCGCATGTATTAACCAAACCATTAATAAATGCTGTCGTTTAATAAGCGAATCACGATGGATGTATTGATGTTCGTGTATATGAGTGTTTAAAAGCGATGTCTCGAATACTTCTTGTTCGTAACAAACACTCAAAAGAAGTTGTGTCTGGGATGGGTGCATGCTTTTTATTTTCCACATTGCACATATGTGTGTGTAAGATGTAGATGGTAAGCTATTATGTTTGTGTTGCAGGGTGTTTTGACTAATGCCAGTGCATGTGTGCGCTTGTATGTGCGTAGAAAAATAGTTTAGCGTTTGTTTTAGAAGATTTCGTTGTAGTAAAACATTCTAAAAATCCCTCATGTGCTAAAAGTTCTTGTAAGTGGTTTTTTCAGGACTTTAATGTAGTCATGTTAATCCTCAACAGCTGGTTACTTTCTACTTGTGTTTTTAATATAATTTTTGGGGTGATGTCAATTGACGTTTGATTTTTTGACAGTCGAAAGAAATGTCTTTAGATTTATTTCTCGTAAAATGTACTGTACTGTACTGTACACTTACAAATATATATACGTGTTGTTATGTTTCTAAAATATGATTAATTAACTGATGTGTTTTAAGTCCGATGCTATTATGAAAATGCCCATATGAGACAATTGTAGCTAAATAAAAATCCCAAAACGAAAGTACTTTTGTTTTTTTTTATATATAAGACAAGCATAAAATACTTTTAGAGAAATGTACATAATCCACTTGTAATTGCTGGCAAGTCCTTGGAGAGAATGGTATATGCTGAAGATTATGTCAGTAAACACGCACCTACAATTTATGCTTCGATTAAATGCTTAAACATAATATTATTATCGTGTATTGAAAGCAAATAAATACAAGTACCAAATCGAATTTCTTAACAAGTGGCATTAAGAAACCCAGCGCTTATGAAATTTTAATGCTAACTGTATCACACTAATGGTTAGACAGTGGCTGTTAAATTCATTTTATGATGATAAAAAAAACAAATCATTAGCCTTTTTAATCTAATTTTTTTGAACGAAGTAACGTACACAGAGAAAAATAATTCTTCAATCAACACCTTTATTTAAAAAAAAATATCCGAAAATCAATTAAATATTTAATTGTGTTTATTCAACTTTTTAATTAATTAAATTTTTTGGAACCAAAGTTAAATTCACTAAATAAATTTTTTTAATTAAATTTTTAATCAACTAAGTTTTTAAACAAAAAAATTTTAATCGAAGAACTAAATTTTTAATTGATTATTTTTATATTTTTTTAATTAAAATTCATTTAAAGGTTGGATTTTAGGGAATGTAAAAAATTTTTCGTTATTACAAATCTAATTTAGCCTTCCAGTTATGGCAAACTTGCCTTCTTCAACTTATCGCCTACTTTAAGTTAAGACAAAATTTCAATAAAGAAAGAGTTTTTATATATCCGATAAAATCCTATCTTTCGCTAACGTCCACTTAATTAAAATTAATTAAATTCTGTAGAATAAAGGTTGATATTTTTGTTGTTTATTATTATGGTGGAGACTTTTAATCACACTTATTCTAGTTCTCGACATCGACGTTACTTTAACACAAAAAAAAGAAGTGGGGCGTGTTTACATGCTCTCGAAAATTTTGTGCTAATGACAATCTAAGGTCTAGAAAATAGCATAAACCTGCCAACAGGAGTCAGTTGTTTTCGCAACGGCTGCACAAGCCCCAATTTGTTGGTATTGTGTTAAAAGTGACATCGATGTCGATAACTGCAATAAGGTTGAATATAAATATACGACCTTTAAATGCAAAAATATAATAAAATGTAACAAAAACCAATGTTTGTAAAACTTGCTCGAGCTTACGAGTGTAGAAAAATATTAAACACACATACATACATATCCCAAAACACATGCACACAAACACACACACATTTAGTTTGTTAGCATACAAATGAATCCCCAGTTCCACATTATTTTTATTCCAGAAAAAAACACATTCAAGATAACAAACACTTTATTTGTTTTTGTATTTTATGACACACGTTGTGTAAGTACATTTTGGTTATAACTTTAACAGTAAAATACTAAAAGGGAAGCATACTTTGGGGAGAAAAATGAAAAAAAAGCATATTTACAGGATACCTGCAAAGTATAATAACTTACCTGCATTAATAAAAAGGGGTCAAGCATAAACATTAAATTAAACTGTCTAGAAAATGTTTGGTTACATTTGTTACTTAAATGGAAACGTATAAAAAAAGTTTTAAAGCTTTTATTAAGCTTAAGGTTTCTTATTTTTATATTAAAAACTTGTTTCTTTTCATAACGCCACTCCTTTTTTGCATAATTTCTTCAAGAAAATGTATTGTTTTTTATAACTATTTGAGAAATCATGAAAAATAAAATATTATAACAAACAATACCTTTTGCTGAAGAAGCCACACAAAGGAGTGGCGAAATTGCGAAAGAAACTATTCTTAATATAAAAATAAGATATCTTAAGCTTAATAAAACTAGAGATTATTATAAAATAATATTTAAAAGAAACTATAAGTCCACATTTTATATTTAAACATTTTCCTAAAAAAAAAATTCATCTTTCGATTTTTGAAACTGAGTGGTTGAATGATGGGGTTTCGGGCACCAAAATCCCACCAAATCCATCTCCATGTCCTATCGGCAACAATATGTTAGTTTTTAGCCCGAAAAATTTTTGCTAGCGTAAATCTTTAGAGCACTCTATTTCCGACAAGTTATAATTTTTGTTATACAGTGTAATTATCCCTATATGATGTCCAAATAAAATTTTATTAGTGTTTTTTCTGCTAATCAAGGAATGAATTTAGTAAAGCTTAAATCTCGGTAAGAAATTTTAAATAAAACTAACGCATACTTAATTTTATTCGCTGCTAGTGTTTTGAAACTTTTTACAGTCATTAACTTGGACAATAAAAGAGAACGTTATCATATACTACTAATGTATCGCGAAAAAAAGCTCTCTAAGCCTGTCATAACTTTTAGTGTGTGTGTGTGTGTAAAGGTTTATTATTTTTATTCCCCAAGTATGGGGTGTAACTTAATAGGTACAAGCTTTAGGAATTTTTATTGTTTACAATTAATGTCTGAATGTCCTGCCTCCCACACTTGATCATAAGCACAAGCACGCACACACACACACTCACTCACACATTCTTTATACTACAATAGTTAATAAATTTATAAAAGTGCTTACGCATATGAAATAGAAAATACATATTTAAGTGTGTACGAGCAACACTTTTACGGCTTAATTATTTCACAAAGGCATTGCACATAATTAATGTCATGCAGACGAGAAATAATAAAGAGTCAAAAGTCATAAAATAATATCCTACCGATTATGAACATATGAACAAAGGGATATTTGTTGAATTTAATAAAGTAATATTTTGTGTTTGAGGGGGAATTAAGGCTGGTTGGAGAGGAATGTTAGTTCAGGAATTCATATTAAATTTGTGTGCTTAATAAATTTTATATTTTAGTTTAACATGCTAATGCTAGAGTATGAGCAATAGTATTTAAGCAAAAGTATCATACATTTATTTAAATGGAAATTTTTTGTGTGGAAGCAAAAACAAAATTATGTGAAAATACATTATTCATAAATTAAATTAAAAATTTTTCTTTGAAATTAACATTTGCATTCAACAAGTCGGAGATAAATAAAATTTATATTAGAGTACACTGAGGTTATTTTAAATAAGAAAGCTCTGCCTCAGTTTTCATATATACTTCACAAGTACAGTCTAAAAATTTTCAAAGGACAAGACTAAAAAAATTTGTTTTTAAGTTTAATATTTGTTAATGCATTATTAAAAATACATTGAAATTTATTATTAAGTGAGGATTTCACTGTTGCAAATGCAGTTCATGAGGGAAGCTTTACAAAAATTATTTTTGGCATATTATCTTAAGCTTAAATGAGAAGTTCAAACAAGCAGAAATATGTTACTGAATAAATAAAATAATAATTTGGAATAATTAATCCGTTAATTAATAAACGTTAAAATAACATAAAAATAAGTCGAATCTTAGAATTTCTAAGAATTTTGTTTAAAGAAGAAACGTTTTCCCTGTAAATTGTAATTTTTTTAGTTTTATTTTTGATAATTTTAATTAGAAGCATTTTTTAATAAAAATTTTTTGGCTATAAACTTTCGGTATAAAATATTTCCTTCGATAACTTTCCTATAAACATTTATTTAAATTTTGGTAAATTTTCTTTAAAACTTTTTATTATAAAAACTGTGCTATCACTAAGTTTTCTATGAAAATTTTTTTGGATTTTTTTTTTTAATTTCTGTTATCGAAAATTTTTTTATACAAACATTTTGTAATTAAATAATTCTTTTATATAAAAAGTTTTTATAATAAATTTTTCTGCAGAAAAAATGCAGTTCTCTCTCTTTAAACTTTTTATAGAAAAATTTTCTTCTTTTTTTTACTTTTTATATGTTTGCTATCGATAAATATTTTATTAAATTATCTATCACTGACTTTTTAAAAAAAAATTGTGGAAAATTTTTGCTTTGTATATTGCTATCGATATATTTTTTTAAATTAATTTTCTATAAAAATTTTTTACAACTTTTCTATAAAAAAAAATTTTTATCGACAAATTTTCTATCGATAACTTTGCTTTATAACTTTTTTTTATAAAAAATGTGCTACCAATATGTTTTGTATGAAAATTTTTGTTATTGAATTTATTTTAAAAATTTTTTAATTAAATTTTTTTTATAAAAAAAGTTCTATTAATAATTTTTTTGCAGAAAAAATGTTGTTCTCTATAAAGTTGTTATAAAAAATGTTTAAAAAAATTTTTATTATCGATAAATTTTTATATTTTATATAAAAAATTTTCTATCAACAACTTTTGTTTAATTTCATTTTTATAAGTTTATAAATTTTCTATTAAAACTTTTCTATCGATAACTTTTTTGTAAAATATTTCTCTCAATAAATTTTGTTTGAAGAAAATTCTATAAAAAATGTTTCTTATGCATAAAAATTATATAGAAAATTTTTGTAATCTATAAAATTTTATAAAAAAAATATTTCCGATAAATTTACTAAAATAATTAGCTGTCGATAAGTTTTCTATAGAAACGTTTAGTTTCTGACAAATAAAAAAATAATTTTTTTTATAAATTTGTAAAAGTTTTCTATAAAAAATTTTCCATCGATAACTTTTTTATAAAAAAAATTTCTATCGATAACTTTTTTGTAAAAAATTTTCTATCGATAACTTTTTTGTAAAAGATTTTCTATCGAGAACTTTTTTGTAAAAAAATTTCAATCATAACTTTTGTTTGAAGAAAATTCCAATAAAAATGTTTCTTGTCAATAAATATCACAAAGAAAATTTTTGTAATCTATAAAAATTTATAAAAAAAATATTTTCGATAAATTTTCTATTAAAAAATTAGTTTGTCCATAAATTTTCTATAGAAACGTTTGGTTGTTGACAAATAAAAATAAATTAAAAATTTTACAAAGAATATAATTCATCGATTAGATCTAGACATTTTTTCATGAGTTAATTTTCAATTGGGAACTGTAATTATCGACTAATTTGGAAAGCAAAATTATTAAAAATACTTGCTGCAGAACGATTTTCTCTGTTCTGATTTTGTGTATAATATCGTTGAATATTTTTTATACTTCGAGTAAAATTATTTCATTTTTCTAAAAATTGTGTCCTGTAAAAATTTCTTTACATAAATGTTGTTAGTAATAGAGATTTACTTTATTAATTTTAAATTTCTCATAAATGTTTCATGAAAGAACTAATGAAAACTTTTCGCATAGATTTTTAATGTTTACTTAACAGAATATTAAGTTTATAAACAACAAAAGAAGAAGTTTCTATTGTTTGTACATTTATATAAAATATTCAGTTCTTTGTGTGTTAAAAATGGAAATAAAATAAAATAAATATATATTATATATACATAAGAGAAAGTAAAGTATGTGAAACTAGCTAAAGTGAAATTTTTATAAAATTCAGCTAAATTTTTTTTTTAATTTCTTACATTATCACCATACAAACAGCAACAATAAATGTACATATATAAAACAACAAGTAACAATATAAATAAAATAAAAAAAAATAAATAAAATACAGACAATAAAAGTAACTTTAAAATAAAAACAAAAAGCCCAGAGGATATAAAAAAGGAACTTACATACACATATCATGCATTATGATTTATAATGTTCTTCTCTTTTTCTTCTCTTTGTCTGCCTCGCCCTATTCCTTACTGCTTGCATTTATTTTGCTATCGGGCTATTTAGCATCCAACGGTGTGATGTGGCAGTATGTGAATGTGTTCGTGTATGAATGAATTAAACAAGTACACATCCTTGTATCCCATTTTGTTAAGGATTTTCTATTGAAATAAAACAAAACAAAACAAAAAAAAGAGAATGAATAGAAGCTAGGAAAAAGCAAACATGAAAAGAAATTATTAAGGATTAAAAAAATCCTTACAACACAAGTGGCTGATCAATAGAAAAAAGACTAAGCCTTCGAAACACAATAACTAAGCAGCTATAAGGCTTGATTAGAAAAAGTTAAAAAGGAGAAGGAAATTTAATGTCGATGTGATGTTCTCTGTTTTAAATTAAAATTTTATCTTCAATAAATTTGCTAAAGAAAAATTTTTCCTATTGATTATTTTTATATAACAAAACTTTCTTTTTTTTTTTCTTGGTAAAACAATTTGTTCAGTTATTTTTGTTGATGAAGAGTTTGAGTTTGTACTGAATTATTTTGGTTAGCAATAGATATTGTTTAAACTTGTTTGACTATTGATAAATTTTATGCAAAAGAAAAACATCTTACCTCGAATGAAAAATATTCTTTCGATTAATCGAATATATATTATACGATTAATTTATTAATTATAAACATTTAAATCAAATATTAGAGCATTAAAAATTGTTCCATTGTAAGATAAAATTAATAGAAACAACTTTCAATTATTCGAATAAAAAACGAGTAAAATTTTATATTCTGCTTACACGATTAAAAAGAAATAAGACTTAGAATTTGCTGAACAGGAATTTTCGCAAGTTTTATGGAAATATTTTTTATAATAATTCAAAGTTATAACCAATATAAAATGGTTATTATAAATTTTTATTTGGTAAAACGAATAAATAATTAAATAAATAGTTTTATTCGATAACTTAAATAATTAATAAAATATGTCTTTTTTGCACAATTTTCAATTCAAATCTGACCAGAGGAGATGAAAAAAGTATTCTTTCGATTATTCGAATAAAGAGATTAAAAAAATTATTTGCTCATGCGATTAAATTTATTAATTATAAAAATTTAAATCGAATATAAAATCATTACAATTATTCCATTATGAGGTAAAATGAACATATAAAAAATGCCGATTATTCGAATAAAAAACGAATATTTTTTTTTCACTATACGATTAAAAAAGCAGTAAGGAATATATAATGAATATTTTTTTAATAATTCAAATGCATAACGAACATAAAAAATATTATTCGAATAAATAATCAATTAATATTTTTATTCGGTAATACAAATAAATAATGAACAAAGAGTTTTATTGTATAATGTAAGTAATTAAGGCATTAATAAGATAACTTTTGTTATTTTTATGAGAAATATTCATTTTTGTGCACAAAATTTCAATTCCAATGAGACTAGAAAAGCTGAAAGAAATACCCTTCCAATTATTCGATTATTTTATTAATTATTAACTTTTAAATCGAATATAAAAAACAGGGCAAATGGTTTCATTATGATTTAAAAAAAAATTCCGATTATTCGAGTAAAAAATTATTCAAATTTTATTTTCTGAGTATTCAATTTGGATTATTCAAATAAAACGAATAAGATTTGATTTTCTTAGTAACGACTAAATAAAAAATAATACATATAAGTTGCCAAACAGAAATTTTCGTGTGTATTATAAGATGGAAAAAATATTCTTTCGATTATTCGAATAAAGAATAATTATAAACACTTAAATCGAATATAAAAGCCTTACAAATTGTACATTATGAGATACAATTATTAAAAATAAATCCGATTATTCCAATAAAAAACGAATAAAATTAAATTTTCTCAGTATAAGACTAGTTAAGAAAAAATACATAAAAGTTCTCTAACAAAAAGTTTAGTATGTATTATGAGATGAAAAAAATATTCTTTCGATTATTCAAATAAAGAGAGAATAAAAAACTAAGTTCGCTTATGCGATTAAATTAATAGAAAATATTAACATTTAAAACTAATATAAAAAAAATCAGATTACTGGAATAAAAAACTAATAAAATCTAATTTTCGTACTATTCGATTAAATAAAGAATAATTTTCGTATGAATTATGAGATGAAAAAAATTATTCTTTCGATTAATCGAATTAAAAGAGAATAAAAAAACTTTATTCGCTTATACGATGAAATTAATTAAATTATAAACATATAAATCGAATATAAAAGCAATTTTGGATTATTCGAATAAAAAATTCCAAAAATTTTATTTTCTGAGTATTCGATTGAATTAATGAATAATACATATAAGTTGCCTAACGGAAATTTTTTTATGTATTATAAGACGAAAAAAAATATTCTTGCGATTATTCGAATAAAGTTGGAATAAAACACCTTGTGCGCTTATGCGATTATATTGATTAACTATGAACATTTAAGTCATACATAAAACCATTACAAGTTGTTCCATTATAAGATAAAAATTAATAAAAGAAAATTCCGATTATTCGAATAAACAACGAATGAAATTTTATTTTCTTCGTAATAGATTAAAAAAGGAATAAGTAATATATTATGATTATTTTTTTCGATAATCTAAAAGTATAACGATAAAAAAAATTTTATTTGAATTAAAAATTATTAAAATTTTTTTTCGATAATACGAATAAGTGATAAATTTGTGATACTTTAAGTATTTAAGGTATTATTAAGATGACTCTTGTTTTTTTTCTAGAAAGTGATTTTCTTGCATAAAATTTTAATTGCAATGAGACAAAGATGAAAAAAATATTCCTTCGATTATTCGAATAAATAGAGTATAAAAAACTTATACGATTAAATCATTTAATAACAAACACTTAAATCGAATGTAAAAGCATTACAAATCGTTTCAGTATGAAGTAAAATAATATAAAAAATTCCTTTTATTCGAATTAACAACGAATAAAATTTTGGTTTCTTTGTAAACGATTAAAAAAAGAATGAGGAATATGTATTTAATATTTTTTTTCGATAATTCAAATGTACTATAACCAATATAAAATATTTTATTCGAATAAATAATCGAATACTAAACATTTTTATTCGTTAATGCCACTAAACAATGAACAAATAGCCAATTTTTATATTTCAAATATCAATCTTGTAACTTTTGTTTTTTTTTAATGGAAGTTATTGATTGTAGAAATATTCTTTTTCTGTACTTTGAATTTCAATTCCAGTGAGACTATAGAAGATTTAATTTTTTTTTTACTGTTCTATGCTTCATTTAAAAACACTCCTTTTACTAGAATCATTAAAGGAACTGAAAATTCTGCTACAGTAAAACAATAATAATAAACAAAGGATACAAAAAAAATAAAGGCTAACAAAGCAAAAATAAAAATTGATGAAAAATCTATGCTAAAAATGAAACGAGTATAAAGTTAATGTGAAAATATATCTAAAAAGAAGAGTAAAAAATATATATTTATGTCTGCATGACTTTAATAGCGGCAATTGAGAAATGAATAACAAACTTGCGATATAAAAAAAATAAACAAAAGCTTGATTTTTGCATCCTTTCTTTCACAAATTTGCATCCTTTCTTCGTCCAGAATGCTGTTGTATCTTTTACCAGCGGAGAGAGAAAAATGAACATACGAAAACTCTTTACAAAAATACAAATACAATGAACACGTCGTCACACACAGACACGAGACGCACACAAACAAACACAAAGGACTCATGCTCTGCTGCTGGGTTGTTGTATGATTGTGTGATGTTGCTTTCAATTTAACTGTCTGCAGTGTGTGATTTTGTGTTGTTGGTGTTCCTTTTTTGCAATTGAAAGACACAGTCCCAGAAAGTTTGACTATTTTAAAGTATTGTTTTTATGTTGCTGTTTTTTTAATATCTTGTTGCAGTTTTTTATTCAAGTTTGTGCTGTTATTCTTGACACTCAAGTGTAACAATTGTAACGTTTGAGTGCACATCGAACCCTTTGCATTCAATTTCATAATGTTGTTGGTGTAATTGTTGCTAGTTTTGTTTTGCTGCAAACTACAAATGTTGCCAGTTTTAGTATAACTCAGCGTAACATTAAATATGTTAGACTGCCAACAGTCATGTCATTTAGTCCTCTAGACCCTGTTAATTCTATTTTATTTTTGGCGTCTAAGTTACAGCTGACAGCTTATTGATAAATTTCAATTATAAAAGATTCAATATTACTTATCAGATTCAAACCTAAATTGCTAAATATGGCGTTTAAATAGCAAAAGGATTTTTTAATATTCTTTTTATAAAAAATAGAATAAATTAATTCCTTAAAGTCCAACTTAAATTTCCTTAGGATAATTACTTCTATTTTTTGTTAGTTTTATAAGTATTATTTTAATTTCATTTATACCCTAAAGACTATTAGGCTCTCTTCTCTTTTGCTGGAACAACAACAAGGAAACTTCTTATTTTGTGTATGTGAGTTTTGCTGGAATTGCGGATATAAAAACCATTTTGTCTGAACATACTTTTGTTTCCTTTTTATTTTTTTATCCTTTACTTTTTATTTGAAGATGAAAGAATACCAAAAAAAAAACAAACACCAGCTGCTGATTTTTTTTATTGCAGTGACCTAAAAATGATTTAAAGTTTTGTTTGTGATAACAGCAGTAGTTGAATCGATAACACATGTGTTAAGTGTTTTCTCAATAATGGCTGATTATCTTTTCTAAGAGAAAAAAATATAATTAGAAGAATTTAGTTTTTTTTTATCTCGCACAGTTGCAACAACTTTTCCTTATAGCTAAATATTGCTGCAAACAAACACATTCAGTCGGAGAGGCAGAAAAATAACAAGAAGAAAATCTGAGAAAAAAATTCATTTATTGAAAAGAAAGTAAAGAATGTTTAAATACCTAGAAATCAAAATAACGCAATACGTTCATTTGGGTCATAAGGTACTTTTTATTGTAAAAGTGACCCAATTAACCAATTATGGGCGTGTATAGTTTTGAAAATTTTTAATATTTCAATCAATTCTATTAAATTTTTCGTAGCACTATGGAAAACATTATTGAGAAAAATAGTCAAAGATTTTTTACATAAATTAACCCATTAGTGACCCACAATACAAAATAATTTTATTTATATCCTGTAGTTTTAGTAAAATCAGAAAAATATTAAGAAAATATTAAAAAATAAATTTTTTAAGGAGAAAGTTTTTTGCTCCAGAAATCACATTTAACCCACTATCGGCCTGTATTATTATTAATTTTTTTTAATTTCGTTCGTTGGAGAAACATTTATTGAGAAAAAGGTTTTAAAATTTTTAGCATAAATTAACCCATTGGTGACCATTAATAAATATCATACAAATGAATTTTATACTATTCTGTATTTAAAAAAAATATATTCATGAGAAGATGCACATTCAGTCAGATAAGCAGAAAAATAACAAGAAAAAAATAATAAATAATTAATTTCATTCATTCAGAAATCATACTTAACCCAAAAATAATTTTTTAAATTTCAATCAGGGGCATATTTTTCATAGCAGAATGAAGAAAAACATTTTAAGATATTTGACATAAATTAACCCATTAGTGACCAGCAATATAATACAAAAGAATTTTACTCTATACTATATTTTAAAAAAAATATTCATAAAAAATACACATTCATTCGGAAGAACAGCAAAATAAAAACAAGAAAATCCTTAAAAAAATTAATTGTTAAAAAAAGCAAATAAAATGTAATATCCCAGAAATCACATTTAACCCATTATAAACCTGTTTTGATCTAAAAAAAATTTTAAATGTCATTCAGGGGCATATTTTTTGTAACAAAATGGAAAACATTATTGAGAAAAAAGTTTTAAGATTTTCAGCATAAATTAACCCAATAGGGACCAGTAAAATAATACAAAAGAATTTCATACCATCCTGTACTAATAAAAATATTCGTGAAAAAATACACATACACTCAACACATTCATCCAACTAACAAGAAGAAAGTCCATAAAAAAATTCATTTGTTAAGAAGAAAGTTTAGTTTCCCAGAAATCACATTTAACCCATTATGGGCCTCTATTATTTTTAAACTCTTCGAAACTTCATTCGGGGCCATATTTTTCTCAAAAAAATTAAAGTGACTTCTATTGAGAAAAATGTTTTTCACTCAAATTAACCCATTAGTGACCAGTAATATAATTCCAAAGAATTTTTCAATATCCCAATTATTTAGTATCAGAATAAAAAATATTCTTAAAAAAAATGTTTTAGGATTTGACTTACACTGACTTTTCAAAAGCTTTAAATTTCTATTTTTCAAAAAGTTATTTAAAAAATTATATTTTGTACAGCTTTGGAGTATGCATTTGCGTGGACAAATATTTTAATTGAAATATGTACACATATACATGCATATATATCCCTTAATTATATAAAATAAAATGGCCATTTTATTATAATTTACAAAATAAATTGTGAAATAAATACAAAGTTCTCAAAATGCATAAGCCATTAAAAGGTTTTAATGTCTACTTAAGCGTTTGAGGATATTTAAATTGAGTGAATACGCATACATTAATTAATGGGCACCATTAAGCAGCACAGTAATAGAACGTAACGAAGCATTTTTTCCGAAAAAGCATTTTCATTTATAAAATCCTTTTAGTAAATTTTTATTATAAGGATATATTGTATAACAAAAATATAAAATATTACAATAAGTTTTTGTAATAAACATAAATTTTGTTTGCTTAAGAGTTTTTTCTCGCCCAATTTTTGGGAAGTTAGAGTGTGCGATGGGTTTACTACTTTTTTTATTAAATATAATTGGAAAATATTTGAAAAATTTCTGAAGAGAAAATGTTTTGATTAAAAAGTTTTGATTGCGCACTCGCACATACCACATACAATTACATATAAAAACCAGCAGAAGCAACCCAGCAAACATTTGTCATTTGCCAGTCATACAAAAAGCGTAGCATTAATCATATTAAATACACAAAAATGAGAAAATCGATGTTTGTTGATTTTAATGGTGTTTTTTAAATGGAAAAGGTGCTAAATATTTGCTGTAAATGTAATGTACACTTTTATTTCGATTTCAGTCTACTTTTATTATAAATCAAAGTCGATTTCATTGACCATGTTGTTCTATAATAATGTGGGGAAAAAAGATGTAATGGAAAACAGGATTTGTATTGGTCTTACCTTCACGATTTAAGAATTGCTGTGTGTTAATTGGACAAAATTGCTTGCAATAACTTGCGTTGAAATACAAGTAAAACTCTTTAAAATAATTAATAGCTTCATCTACATATTTATAGAGGAAAACATATAAATACTCAACAAGCAGAGATGATTTTTGCATTCATGGAAAATATTTCTCACTTAGCAAAGACTTTTGCCAAATTTTTTAAAATGGATATCGAGACACTTTTCAAAATTAAATTTTCTTTGGTAAATCCAATTAGAAACCGTATTTTTACGCAAACATAAGTGAACAAACCTAATACAAATTATTTTCATTAAAATTTTTGTCAAAGTTAAGATCCATATGATATTAACTTAAGAAAGTATTAAACAAACTTACAAAAAGATATTGAAGTAATTATTCAAACACATTGAAAAGTGTAATGTTATACCTTCTGATGGGTAAGAAATGTACAACCACACAATAACATAAGCCAATGCGGATGCCAAACACAAACAACAACAAAGTTTTATGCTTCTAAGTTCTCGCCATTGGCAATGGAGAAAAGTTGGCCACCGAGAGAAATATATTCGTGTATGTATATACATTTTTATAAGAAGCCGATTGAAGTTCGGCACTCTGATGCCACTTTGAAATCTAAAAAATTAATTTTATAAAGAATAAATCATGAATAAAATATTACAAAGAGTTTGGCAGTGTTATCGATAACTAAAAAAATATCACTAGATATTGAAATTGTTATCGATAACGTAAAATAATTATTTTTTTAAATTTTTAAAAAAGTGAGAAATTTTTAGATATTTTAATTGAACTGTAGTGAATTTTAATCAGAAATAATTCATAGTTAGGCTCAAGTTCAGTAATTTCAATTCTTATTGAATGAAATATTTTTATTAATTAATGTGAGTTTCTAAAGAAGAGAAGAAAAATTAAACTTAGACTTTAAGCTGGGGGAAATACCGATACTTTTCTGTGCAGCCACGCAC